>OX388213.1:0-2400000 GCA_947578815.1 Epinotia ramella
TCCATGCCCTGTCGCTGCCGACCATGTTGTTAACCACGGTTGGCAGCGAGAGGTCATGACCTACTATGGAGCGCAGGGTTTGGCGTTCTCCGTCCCAGGCTGGGCACACCTCTAGCGTGTGCTGGGCCGTCTCCTCCAGGCAGTTGTCACAGTGGTGACATGCTGCGGTTGGCTCTCTCCTTATACGACACAGATACTTTCCAAAGCATCCGTGCCCAGAGAGGATCTGCGTCAGTCGGAATGTCGTTGCACCGTGGCGTCTGTCCAACCACTGTCGGAGAACTGGACGAACTGCCTGGATGGTTTTGAGGCCGGCACTTGGCCGCTCCAGCCTCTCCTCCCACATTTCCACCATTTCAAGGCGCTCAGCGTCTCTTCTCGCCTGTACCTCCCTAGGCGCCGGATACTCACCTCGGTCGTGTGCCTCCACGCGCCAGCGGTATACTGCCGCGAGGGCCCCAGCGTCCAGGTCCCATGGCAAGGTACAAGCCAGAACACACGCAGCGTCCGTACTTACGGTACGGTACCCTCTGATTACCCTCAGAGCCATCGCTCTCTGCGGTCGACGCAACTGTGCGATATTCTGGCTGCTGAGGGCAACAGCCCAGACTGGGGCACCGTAGAGCGCCATCGATCGCACCACACCCGTATACAGACGGCGGCATGAAGCCCTGGGCCCTCCCAGGTTTGGCAGTATACGCCCAAAGGCTGCCGCCGCGCGCAGCAATTTGGGTGCCAGGCGCTCAAAATGCGCTTTGAAGTTCCATTTGCTGTCAAGTACGACGCCAAGGTACAGGAGCGTCGGTTTGACAGCAATCGAAACCCCTCCCACCACAATCTCGGCACCGGCTGGGGGTGCTCTTCGGTGACCATAGAAACATATGGCCTCGGACTTTGTTAGAGCCACCTCCAAGCCTAGCCGTCGAATTTTACCGACGCAGTGGGCAACCGCCGCCGTCGCCAACACGGCTGCGTCGCGGTAGCTGGGTCCCTGGGCCGTCACGAGCGTGTCATCGGCATAACAGGTGATTTTAACACCACGCAGGTTTTCCCCCCGTAGAACCCAATCGTAACCTATGTTCCACAGGAGTGGCCCTAGGACCGACCCCTGTGGAACTCCACGGGACATTTCCCTCCTACCCCATTCCTGTTGCCCTGGCCAGACGACGAACCTCTCACTGAGGTAAGCCTCTATAACTCGGAACAGGTGGAGGGGTACTCGGTGGTACCGCAGCGCCTCCTTTATTGTGTCCCAGGGCAGGGTGTTAAAGGCGTTGGCAATGTCTAATGACACCGCTAAGACAACCCTACCCTGGGACACGGCCTCATTGGCCATTTCCTTGACCCGCTGAATTGCGTCCACCGTTGAGCGACCTCGGCGGAAGCCGAATTGGCAGTCGGATAAATCCGGTCCTTCGCAGTCCATGTGTTTGGTGAGGCGGGCCGCGATTATCCGCTCGAAAAGCTTACCCACCTCATCCAGCAGGACTATGGGTCTGTAGCCGGATGCAGATTCCGCCGGGCGCCCCTCTTTCCGGAGTAGGACCAGCTTGCCAACCTTCCACTCCTTAGGGAAGCAGCCCTGCTCCAAGCAAGCGGTCAGGAGTCGCAGCACTCTTGGCTCTAAGGTCTCCATGGCCAGGGCCCAAGCACGGCCCGGGATGCCGTCAGGTCCTGGGGCTGTATTTTTAGCACGGAGCCGGTTGACCGCCACACGCAACTCGGCGGGGCGGATTGGTGGGACAGTCTCCTCATCCCTTGGTCTCACCACTGGCAGCGCCATTGTAGGCGGCTGGTGAGGTCTCCTGTCCGGGAAAAGCGTCGCGACCACACGCGCCATAAACTCCGGCTGTAGTGTCTGCGTCAGTGGAGGCGCCCAGGGTCGCAGCTTGCTCCTGACGAGTTTGTATGGTCTTCCCCACGGGTCGGCGTTGAGGATCTCCAGAAATTCGGCACGACTTGCCTCTATTGCACGCCCTATGGCCACCGAGAGCCCCAGTTTGGAGGCCTTGTAGGCCTCGTACAGGCGTCGTTCCTCGTCTGCATCTGTTTGCCTGCTCCTTTTTTGACGCATGTGCCGGCGCCGAGCAGCTACGCAGTCCGCGCGCATCTGTGCAAGCTCAGCGGTCCACCAGTAGACGTGTCGTTTTGGCGGCAAGGACTTAGCCCGGGGCATGGCCGCGTCACAAATTTGCGACATGGCCTCCCGGAGCCGGGAAGCTTCGGTTCCTACCAACACCTCTCCCTCTGGTGCGGGCAACCAGGCCTGCACGATGGCCGCCTCCTGCAACAGTTCCCGGTCGAGCTTAGTGAGAACCCACCTTGGGCCGCAACCGACTGGGCCATTCCGGCTTGGGTTGTTCGGAGTCTGTGAGGGTGTGGCGACTTCGAACCGGATGTATCGGTGGTCCGACAATGTCTCCACCCCCACCATGACCTCCCAACCCTGGACACGGCGCACCAGGGAGGCACTCGCAAACGTGATATCCACGATGGAGCCACCCTGTTGCCGCACGCACGTGTCTGCTGTTCCCTGGTTGATGACCGCCAAGCCAGACGCAACTGCCCACTCCTCGAGGGTTGCTCCTCTCGCATTTGTCGCCGGGGAGCCCCAGGCCGTGGATTTAGCGTTAAAGTCACCAGCAACGATTACGGGGCGTGGGCGAAACTGACCGACTCGAGCCCCTATTTCATCCAAGAGCCGCTCAAAGTCAGCCAGACAGCGGTTTGGAGAGAAATAAACCGCTACGAACCAGATTTCCCCACAGAGCGCATCCACATAGCCCCTCCCTTTTATCGCACCTGTCAGCGGCGGACCACCGGCCGTCGCTCGCGCAACTAATGCAACAGACCCGTCCGCATCGCCTATCCAGTCACCCCGGGAAGGGATTGAGTATGGCTCTGACACCACAGCAACGCTGATCATCCACTGTGCCAGGGACTGGAACATGAGGTCCTGGGCCCTGGCGCAGTGGTTGAGATTCGCCTGCAGTACGCGAAGGGCCATCTTAATCGGTGGCCATCTGATCCTCCTCACGCGCATCTGGCCTGCTGTCAGGTGCCCTGGGGCTGGTTCCAGCCTTATTTCTTGCCGCCTTCGGGCGGGGGGTTAAGCATAGTTTTGAACCCAACCCGTGGTCCGATTTCTTGCCCGCTTTTGCACACACAACACAGTGTGGCGACGCAGAGCACTCACTCGCTCTGTGACCGGGTTTGCCGCATCGGTAGCAGAGATTGCTTCTGTCGACCTCGCTAGCGCACTGTGCCCTGACATGGCCCTTTTCCAGGCACTTATAGCACCGCATGGGGCGCTTATCGAGAAGCTTCACCGCGGCACGGACCCACCCCACTTGTAGCCTCCCGCGGTCAGCTTCCACCACTTTTTTAGCCGCTGCGACTGGGCAGCGAAGCCAGATTGAGCCTAGGCCGGATGCGTCCTGGCGAATTTCTCCTGCTTTTATGTGGCTTTCTTCGCAGCCACCGGCCTTAGCAACGGCAGCAATAACTTCGCCGGTTGACACCGAGTCATCCAGTTGCGTGAGGCGCAGCTCTGTAGACATCATCGGCCTGGAGATCCGGACATCCTGCCCAAGCTTCTCCGCCAGCTCTTTGGCCAGCGCATCGGCCTTCTCGCCACTGGCTGTTCCTGGTACTTCTAGTACTCTGGCACCTGTGGCTGCCCGCTTGAATTTTACGGCGCTGATGCCAAGGCTCTCGAGATTGATGCTCTCCTTAGCCCGGGCGAGCACCTGTCCGTATGTCACACCCTTTTCCTTGGCGTCAGGCTGCAATGTCAGGACTACTGCTGCCGAGCGAGGAGGGCGGAGCTTACGGACCTCGGAGCGAGCTGGCAGAGTGCCTTTCACCGTGTTCATTATTTTTTCCCCTTTACCACCCACCGCGTTCCACGAGCGTTTTGACGGCTGAAGGACCGGAGGAAGCGGACTCAATGCTTCAGGGATGCCTACTCTGGACGCAGAGGCCTCAGCAGCGGCCAGCGTCATCCTTTTTTTCTTTTTCTTTTTCTTTTTCCTCCCCTTGATGGTATCGGGAGGATCATTTACCATAGGCCCCGTTGAGGCTGTCGCCACTATGACCCTGGGGCGTGACCTCTGAGCTGGTCCAGAAGATGACTCTGGCACAGTCTGTGTGTTCACCTGTTTTTGTTGGCCCATGACCTCATGCTCCGTTGACTGTGGTGGTTCTGGCGTTGGAACTAAGGCAACTTGGTGTCTTCTATCTGCGGCCAGGAGAGGCCTCATAATAGACGGCGAGGGAAATCTCCCGTCCAGCTTGGCGTCCATCATAGTCCCTATGGTAACCATCATGGCGCGAGAGAACTCCTGCAGGTCACTGTGGTTGACAAGTCGGTCAGAGGACGGCCCCTCGATCATTACCGGTTTGGAGACGGTTAGAGTGCCCTGATTTTGGAACCTCTCCATGTCACTTCTCAGTTCGGCCATCTCCTTGCGGAGACTCGCCATTTCAGCCTTAAGGCGATTGTTGTGCGCCTCTAACCGCCTAGTTTCCTCCGAGATATTGCGCCCCCTAAGTTCTTCCGCATAGGTCTTAAATGAGGCTGCCGCGTCTTTTAGATCGCGCACAGATGTGCCTTTTAGGTTGCCGGACGTCGTGGCAACCCTGTAGACGGTGTCTGCGTCGTCTAGCATCTGGGCTGCCAGTTCCTGTGCCGACTTGTCAGCCGTATCGCTGAGCGAGAGTTTGGTTCGCGGTCTGCGATTCTTTCTGGCTAACCTAACCTTTTTTTTTTTTTTTTTTTTTACGTGGGGAAATGCCTTTACGCATCCCGCCATGTCCGGGTGGGACAGGGCGGGTATGACGGGCTCCCGGGAACCGCCCGGACTACCGTCTAAAACCCCACGGTTTCCATCTCGTCACGATATTGCCGGGTTACGGGCACGCCAAAGGCACTCTTCCGCGACCCGGCGGTGACTGGCCTGGTGGAGGGCCCCAAGCTCTTTAGCAGGAAGGGGGAAAGATGTTAGCCCTGCCTGCGCCGACACGGAATGACTGGCGCGCGTGGACGCGTGCACTGCCGACTCGGGCCAGTTGGTTATCCGGCCGACAGACTTCCCCAAGCCTGCCGGCCCTGGCCACTGTTAAGGCGGGATTTGGCGATCGTAGTTTCGTCGCCTCCGCCCTATTCGCCTTTGGCGGCCGGGGTCCTCGGAAGTTACCTCCCGCTGTCTCTCGGCCACCTCCTTAATTTCCATGACAGTCTCGCAAAAGGCGAGGACTGCCTTCCATGCCCTGTCGCTGCCGACCATGTTGTTAACCACGGTTGGCAGCGAGAGGTCATGACCTACTATGGAGCGCAGGGTTTGGCGTTCTCCGTCCCAGGCTGGGCACACCTCTAGCGTGTGCTGGGCCGTCTCCTCCAGGCAGTTGTCACAGTGGTGACATGCTGCGGTTGGCTCTCTCCTTATACGACACAGATACTTTCCAAAGCATCCGTGCCCAGAGAGGATCTGCGTCAGTCGGAATGTCGTTGCACCGTGGCGTCTGTCCAACCACTGTCGGAGAACTGGACGAACTGCCTGGATGGTTTTGAGGCCGGCACTTGGCCGCTCCAGCCTCTCCTCCCACATTTCCACCATTTCAAGGCGCTCAGCGTCTCTTCTCGCCTGTACCTCCCTAGGCGCCGGATACTCGCCTCGGTCGTGTGCCTCCACGCGCCAGCGGTATACTGCCGCGAGGGCCCCAGCGTCCAGGTCCCATGGCAAGGTACAAGCCAGAACACACGCAGCGTCCGTACTTACGGTACGGTACCCTCTGATTACCCTCAGAGCCATCGCTCTCTGCGGTCGACGCAACTGTGCGATATTCTGGCTGCTGAGGGCAACAGCCCAGACTGGGGCACCGTAGAGCGCCATCGATCGCACCACACCCGTATACAGACGGCGGCATGAAGCCCTGGGCCCTCCCAGGTTTGGCAGTATACGCCCAAAGGCTGCCGCCGCGCGCAGCAATTTGGGTGCCAGGCGCTCAAAATGCGCTTTGAAGTTCCATTTGCTGTCAAGTACGACGCCAAGGTACAGGAGCGTCGGTTTGACAGCAATCGAAACCCCTCCCACCACAATCTCGGCACCGGCTGGGGGTGCTCTTCGGTGACCATAGAAACATATGGCCTCGGACTTTGTTAGAGCCACCTCCAAGCCTAGCCGTCGAATTTTACCGACGCAGTGGGCAACCGCCGCCGTCGCCAACACGGCTGCGTCGCGGTAGCTGGGTCCCTGGGCCGTCACGAGCGTGTCATCGGCATAACAGGTGATTTTAACACCACGCAGGTTTTCCCCCCGTAGAACCCAATCGTAACCTATGTTCCACAGGAGTGGCCCTAGGACCGACCCCTGTACATTTCCCTCCTACCCCATTCCTGTTGCCCTGGCCAGACGACGAACCTCTCACTGAGGTAAGCCTCTATAACTCGGAACAGGTGGAGGGGTACTCGGTGGTACCGCAGCGCCTCCTTTATTGTGTCCCAGGGCAGGGTGTTAAAGGCGTTGGCAATGTCTAATGACACCGCTAAGACAACCCTACCCTGGGACACGGCCTCATTGGCCATTTCCTTGACCCGCTGAATTGCGTCCACCGTTGAGTGACCTCGGCGGAAGCCGAATTGGCAGTCGGATAAATCCGGTCCTTCGCAGTCCATGTGTTTGGTGAGGCGGGCCGCGATTATCCGCTCGAAAAGCTTACCCACCTCATCCAGCAGGACTATGGGTCTGTAGCCGGATGCAGATTCCGCCGGGCGCCCCTCTTTCCGGAGTAGGACCAGCTTGCCAACCTTCCACTCCTTAGGGAAGCAACCCTGCTCCAAGCAAGCGGTCAGGAGTCGCAGCACTCTTGGCTCTAAGGTCTCCATGGCCAGGGCCCAAGCACGGCCCGGGATGCCGTCAGGTCCTGGGGCTGTATTCTTAGCACGGAGCCGGTTGACCGCCACACGCAACTCGGCGGGGCGGATTGGTGGGACAGTCTCCTCATCCCTTGGTCTCACCACTGGCAGCGCCATTGTAGGCGGCTGGTGAGGTCTCCTGTCCGGGAAAAGCGTCGCGACCACACGAGCCATAAACTCCGGCTGTAGTGTCTGCGTCAGTGGAGGCGCCCAGGGTCGCAGCTTGCTCCTGACGAGTTTGTATGGTCTTCCCCACGGGTCGGCGTTGAGGATCTCCAGAAATTCGGCACGACTTGCCTCTATTGCACGCCCTATGGCCACCGAGAGCCCCAGTTTGGAGGCCTTGTAGGCCTCGTACAGGCGTCGTTCCTCGTCTGCATCTGTTTGCCTGCTCCTTTTTTGACGCATGTGCCGGCGCCGAGCAGCTACGCAGTCCGCGCGCATCTGTGCAAGCTCAGCGGTCCACCAGTAGACGTGTCGTTTTGGCGGCAAGGACTTAGCCCGGGGCATGGCCGCGTCACAAATTTGCGACATGGCCTCCCGGAGCCGGGAAGCTTCGGTCCCTACCAACACCTCTCCCTCTGGTGCGGGCAACCAGGCCTGCACGATGGCCGCCTCCTGCAACAGTTCCCGGTCGAGCTTAGTGAGAACCCACCTTGGGCCGCAACCGACTGGGCCATTCCGGCTTGGGTTGTTCGGAGTCTGTGAGGGTGTGGCGACTTCGAACCGGATGTATCGGTGGTCCGACAATGTCTCCACCCCCACCATGACCTCCCAACCCTGGACACGGCGCACCAGGGAGGCACTCGCAAACGTGATATCCACGATGGAGCCACCCTGTTGCCGCACGCACGTGTCTGCTGTTCCCTGGTTGATGACCGCCAAGCCAGACGCAACTGCCCACTCCTCGAGGGTTGCTCCTCTCGCATTCGTCGCCGGGGAGCCCCAGGCCGTGGATTTAGCGTTAAAGTCACCAGCAACGATTACGGGGCGTGGGCGAAACTGACCGACTCGAGCCCCTATTTCATCCAAGAGCCGCTCAAAGTCAGCCAGACAGCGGTTTGGAGAGAAATAAACCGCTACGAACCAGATTTCCCCACAGAGCGCAGCCACATAGCCCCTCCCTTTTATCGCACCTGTCAGCGGCGGACCACCGGCCGTCGCTCGCGCAACTAATGCAACAGACCCGTCCACATCGCCTATCCAGTCACCCCGGGAAGGGATTGAGTATGGCTCTGACACCACAGCAACGCTGATCATCCACTGTGCCAGGGACTGGAACATGAGGTCCTGGGCCCTGGCGCAGTGGTTGAGATTCGCCTGCAGTACGCGAAGGGCCATCTTAATCGGTGGCCATCTGATCCTCCTCACGCGCATCTGGCCTGCTGTCAGGTGCCCTGGGGCTGGTTCCAGCCTTATTTCTTGCCGCCTTCGGGCGGGGGGTTAAGCATAGTTTTGAACCCAACCCGTGGTCCGATTTCTTGCCCGCTTTTGCACACACAACACAGTGTGGCGACGCAGAGCACTCACTCGCTCTGTGACCGGGTTTGCCGCATCGGTAGCAGAGATTGCTTCTGTCGGCCTCGCTAGCGCACTGTGCCCTGACATGGCCCTTTTCCAGGCACTTATAGCACCGCATGGGGCGCTTATCGAGAAGCTTCACCGCGGCACGGACCCACCCCACTTGTAGCCTCCCGCGGTCAGCTTCCACCACTTTTTTAGCCGCTGCGACTGGGCAGCGAAGCCAGATTGAGCCTAGGCCGGATGCGTCCTGGCGAATTTCTCCTGCTTTTATGTGGCTTTCTTCGCAGCCACCGGCCTTAGCAACGGCAGCAATAACTTCGCCGGTTGACACCGAGTCATCCAGTTGCGTGAGGCGCAGCTCTGTAGACATCATCGGCCTGGAGATCCGGACATCCTGCCCAAGCTTCTCCGCCAGCTCTTTGGCCAGCGCATCGGCCTTCTCGCCACTGGCTGTTCCTGGTACTTCTAGTACTCTGGCACCTGTGGCTGCCCGCTTGAATTTTACGGCGCTGATGCCAAGGCTCTCGAGATTGATGCTCTCCTTAGCCCGGGCGAGCACCTGTCCGTATGTCACACCCTTTTCCTTGGCGTCAGGCTGCAATGTCAGGACTACTGCTGCCGAGCGAGGAGGGCGGAGCTTACGGACCTCGGAGCGAGCTGGCAGAGTGCCTTTCACCGTGTTCATTATTTTTTCCCCTTTACCACCCACCGCGTTCCACGAGCGTTTTGACGGCTGAAGGACCGGAGGAAGCGGACTCAATGCTTCAGGGATGCCTACTCTGGACGCAGAGGCCTCAGCAGCGGCCAGCGTCATCCTTTTTTTCTTTTTCTTTTTCTTTTTCCTCCCCTTGATGGTATCGGGAGGATCATTTACCATAGGCCCCGTTGAGGCTGTCGCCACTATGACCCTGGGGCGTGACCTCTGAGCTGGTCCAGAAGATGACTCTGGCACAGTCTGTGTGTTCACCTGTTTTTGTTGGCCCATGACCTCATGCTCCGTTGACTGTGGTGGTTCTGGCGTTGGAACTAAGGCAACTTGGTGTCTTCTATCTGCGGCCAGGAGAGGCCTCATAATAGACGGCGAGGGAAATCTCCCGTCCAGCTTGGCGTCCATCATAGTCCCTATGGTAACCATCATGGCGCGAGAGAACTCCTGCAGGTCACTGTGGTTGACAAGTCGGTCAGAGGACGGCCCCTCGATCATTACCGGTTTGGAGACGGTTAGAGTGCCCTGATTTTGGAACCTCTCCATGTCACTTCTCAGTTCGGCCATCTCCTTGCGGAGACTCGCCATTTCAGCCTTAAGGCGATTGTTGTGCGCCTCTAACCGCCTAGTTTCCTCCGAGATATTGCGCCCCCTAAGTTCTTCCGCATAGGTCTTAAATGAGGCTGCCGCGTCTTTTAGATCGCGCACAGATGTGCCTTTTAGGTTGCCGGACGTCGTGGCAACCCTGTAGACGGTGTCTGCGTCGTCTAGCATCTGGGCTGCCAGTTCCTGTGCCGACTTGTCAGCCGTATCGCTGAGCGAGAGTTTGGTTCGCGGTCTGCGATTCTTTCTGGCTACTGCCGCCGCCGCCGCCCGATCTGCGATATCGGCCTCCGCCTGTAACCGTGAGGCCTCCCTGCGTGTTGCGTTTAAAAACGCATTCCCCCTTATCACCGGGGGTGAGTTGCCACTTGCCGAAGACTGGCTGGACTCATCCCTCTCCTCGTCCTCATCTTTCTGAAGGCGAGGCCTCTTTCGGGGCGCCTGCCAGAGCTTGCCGCTCAGTGACTGGGCACGCACACTGAGGGATTGGGAGCCTCTGTCCGCCTCGTCAGGCACGCCCGCCACCGCCGGCTCCGGCGGGTCCTCCGCGTCAAACCAGGGCACTAAGGAGTCAACGGGCGACTCCTGCGCCACCTCTGGGTCTCCAAACTTAAACGGAGTCAAGCATGGGCGCACCCGCCCCCTGGCCCTGGCTCTGGTTTTCCTCTGCGGAGCATAAGCCTCGTCGGCGGAGGATGGCCGCTGCCCCTCCGCGTCAGCTCCGACAGGCGAGACGGTTCGCACTGTGCACCCAGTCTCGTCCGCATCCTGCGCCGGATCCCCCCGTGGCACGCTTCCCTCGTCCAAACGGGTCAGGATCACCCGGGGGATTTTCTCCAAACGGGCCTCTCGCCCGCCCTCCGGTACCAGCGCCCGCGCGCTCCTCTCTTTTGGGGCTTCCCACCCTGAGCGCGACGCCCCCTCTACGGTGCGCTCCTTGCTCCGCCCTCGCGGCAAGAAGCGGCCAGCGCCGTCGCGCGCTGGGCCGTCTGTAAAGGATTTCGGCGCGATCTGAAATGCGGCCGCGTTTAGGTCGATGTGCGGGCTGCCACCCTCCCCCTGCACTGGTGAGCGTACGAGGGTGAGGCGGGGGCGGAAGGCCTCTTCTTTCTCCTCCGTGGGGCTGTAGGCGCTCGCCATAAGGGCGGTCTTCCCCGCCGTTTTTTCAGAACTGGGTCCACCTCCATCAGTCCCAACTCCACCTCTCAGCCTTAAAACTCCTCTGCGATCAAAGTCCGGTGTAATACAGCCAAAGTCGTGTTCACGGAGGCCGGCATCTGGCCGGCCCACGAAGCAGTTTTTGCCCCCTCCGTATACGATGGGGCAGCCATCCACCGAAGCAGATGGACGGGATTGGTTACCCGCTCGGAGATAATCTAAACTGCTTTTCATGATGTTATCCCGCAATGCATCCACATCGTCGTCTCTTTTTTCTGGGGTGAGCTCCCCCGCACGCTAGGGACTGGACTCCCTCCAGCCACGCATCCCATCGGCACGATCCGCTCAACCTTGGGATTGGGGTGATTTATTATAGTGGTTTTCTTCCACGCGGCGCTACTCTCAATGAGCAACGCCCCCGGTCCGCTCAGTGCAGTTTACGGGTTGCCCGACTCGACCAGCAGCCACACGAAGGCGACCGCCAGCAGGGCCGCGCCACAAGCCTTGAAAGCCTGCCCTCCCACGCCGCCCACAGACGGCCGCTCACCGCCACCGCTGCCCAGTGGTTGCCAAGCAGGCTACCGGGCGCAGACGGCCGCATCCCTTGCCACCTCAGATGAGCTGAGGCATGCTGGGAGCGGCTAACCACAAACGCCAGCGCCTCCGCCACTCGGCGCCCTCCCTCGTCGCTCCCGGGTCCTCACCCCTTGCCTCCCCGGTATGGGTAGCCCTATCCGGTACAGCCTCAGGGATCACTGGAACACGCAAGCCCCCTCTTCCTGTGTCGGGTTATTAGTAGCACCAGTAAGCGATTCCCCCGTAGAAGAATCACTTACCGTTGCCTCCAGGGTGCACCAGCCAAGACCCTTCCCCTTCCCACAGACCCGCGAGGGTCCACAGGAACTGAAAGAGCCCTGACACTCGTGGAGGTTACCCGACCTCGCACCCCTGGCTAACCTTTTTTTTTTTTTTTTTTTCGTGGGGAAATGCATTTACGCATCCCGCCCGGCCGGGGAAGCCAGGGCAGGTATGTCGGACTCCCGGGAACCGCCCGGACTACCGACTAAAACCCCACGGTGTTCCATCTCGTCACCACGGTGCTGGGTTACGGGCACGCCGAAGCACTCTTCCGCGACCCAGCGGTGACTGGCCTGGTTAAGGGCTCCGAACTTTGTAGCAGGTTGGTGTGGCCCCAACCTGCACCGGCGCAATGAGTGGCGCGCGCTAACGCGCGCAACGCCATCTCGGGCCAGTTAGTGATGCGGCCGGCGGACTTCCCCAAGCCTGCCGGCCCTGGCCACAGTTAAGGGGGAATGTGGCGATCGTAAGCTCGCCGCCTCCGCCCTGTTCGCCGCTGGCGACCGGGATTCACAGCGGTGGCTTCCCTTTCTCGTTCAGCGGCTTCTTTCGACTCCATGACGGCCTCGCAGAAGGCAAGAACCGCTTTCCATGCCCTGTCGCTGTCCACCATTTTTTGGACTACGGTAGGCAGCGAGAGGTCATGGCCTATCGTGGCGCAGAGAGTTTGGCGCTCGTCTCTCCAGGCTAAGCACACCTCCAGCGTGTGCTGAGCCGTCTCCTCCGGGCAATTGTCGCAGTGGTGGCACACTGCGGTCGGCTCTCGGCCTATGCGGTGCAGATACCTCCCGAAACAACCGTGCTCCGAGAGGATCTGTGTCAGCCGGAATGTCAGCAAGCCATGGTTCCGGTTTAACCACTGTTCAAAGACAGGGCGAACTGCTTGGATCGTCCTGAGGCCTGCACTAGGTTGCGCCAGCCTCTCCTTCCATATCGCCATCATTTCCATGCGCGCGCCGTCGCGCTGCGCCTCCATCTCCCTTGGTGCTGGTGAGTGACCCCGACTCTGCGCCTCCTTGCGCCAGTGATAAACCACTGCAAGGGCCTTCGCGTCAAGGTCCCAAGGCAGGGACCCAGCCAGCACGCATGCTGCTTCGTTGGAGATCGTCCGGTACCCCCGTATCATCCTGTTTGCCATCACCCTCTGTGGCCTTCGCAGCAAGGCGATTTCCCGGCCATGCAGGATTTCCGCCCATACGGGGGCACCGTAAAGAGCCATGGATCGGACGACCCCCATATACAGCTGTCTGCACGACGCCTTAGGCCCCCCCGTGTTTGGGAGTATACGCCCAAGAGCGCCGGCAGCTCCCAGCAGCTTCGGCATCAGGCGCTTGAAGTGGGCGTGGAAGCTCCATCGACCGTCTAATGTGAGGCCCAGGTACCTCATAGAAGACTCAATTTCTATACGAGTTCCACCCACCACTATATGCGCGTCCGGCGGAGGCGCATTTCGGGGCCCATGAAAAAATAGGGCTTCTGACTTTTGGAGAGCCACCTCAAGACCCAGTAGCCGGATTCGTCGGACCACGTGTGCCACACCTGCCGTGGCCAATATGCAGGCCTGTCGGTGCGTTTGGCCCTGGGCTGTGACCAGCGTGTCGTCAGCGTAGCAGGTCAGATTTACCCCTGGGAGGTTAGCACCACGCAGGACCCAGTCGTAGCCAATGTTCCACAGGAGTGGCCCCAGCACCGACCCCTGCGGAACACCGCAAGACATTCGATGTCTCCCCCAATCTTCTCGGCCTGGGTATATTACGTGCCTTTCTGAGAGGTACGCGCCAACCATTCGCCTTAGGTAGGCGGGCACTTCATGGAACCGCAGCGCCTCCATAACGCATCCCCACGGCAGGGTATTGAAAGCATTGGCGATGTCCAAGGACACCGCCAAAATGACCTCCTTCTTGGACACCGCCTTTTCCGCAAAATCCCTAACGCGGAGGATGGCGTCAACAGTCGAGCGGCCACTGCGGAATCCGTACTGGCAGTCAGCCACATCTGGTCCGACCCGAATCAGGTGCTTAATGAGGCGGGCAGCTATTATGCGCTCGAACAGCTTGCCCACCTCATCAAGCAGGACTATAGGGCGGTATGCCGCAGGCGAGTCAGCTGGGCGCCCTTCCTTCTTCAGCAATACTAGCTTTCCCGTCTTCCATGGCCGGGGGAAGAGGGCTTGTTCGAAACAGGCTGAAAACAGTCTGAGCAGTCTAGGCTCCAGCGTATTAGTGGCCAGGACCCACGCACGACCTGGGATTCCGTCGGGTCCAGGGGCTGTATTTTTGACTTTTAGCCTAAGGACCGCCGCCCCGAGTTCACCACCAGAGACACTAGGAACCTCTTCTTCTTCCTCCTCGTTGCTGGGCGCCGCAGGCGGCGCCATTGCTGGCGCAGTGAAGTCTTGACTGACCGGGAATAGGGCCCCAACCACGTCCGTCAACAAGTTCGGCTCGAGACTTTGCGTCAGTGGTGGAACCCAGGGGCGCAGTTTATTGCGGACCATTTTATATGGTCGGCCCCAGGGGTCCCTGTTCAGCGTGTCGAGCATCTCTTGCTGGGAAGCCTCTTTCGCCTGGCTAATTGCCAACTGTAGACTTTTCGTACGTTGGATATAGACTGCGTACAGTTCCACCTCCTGGGTCAAGTCTCTACGCCGACGCCTCCGTTGGTGACTATACAGGCGTCTTGCCCCGACACATGACTGTCGGAGCTGCTCCAGCTCAGGTGACCACCAATAGACCTGGCGTTTTGGAGGAAGAGGTTTTGCTCGGGGCATTGCTGCGTCGCAAATGTGTATCATCGCTCCGCCGAGCGCTTGCGCCTCTTCCTCTACATCCACCGGGCCCTCTGGGATTGGGTTCCAGGCCTCAACGTTGGCTGCAAGTTCAAACATGTCCCGGTCGAGGCGTTTTAATGCCCAGCGTGGTCCTTCTCCAGCCAGGGACCGACTGATAGGACCACTTGGGGAACCTGACACTGCAGAGACACTGAACCGGATGTACCTGTGATCGGACAATGTCTCCACGCCCTCGAGCACTTCCCAGCCCTGGATACGGCGCGCCAGGGTGACGTTAGCGAACGTCACGTCCACAATGGAGCCACCCTGTTGCCGCACGCATGTATTGACCGACCCCTGGTTGATCACGGCCAGGCCCGCTGCGATGGCCCACTCCTCCAGTTCGCACCCACGCACGTCCGTTGACGGGGATCCCCACGCGACGGACTTAGCATTGAGATCCCCGGCAATGAGCACTGGGATTGGATAGCTTTGGCTGATAAGCGCCCCTAGGTCTGTCAAGAAGGATTCAAATTCAGCCAGGCTCCGGTTAGGTGAAAAATAAGCACCCACTACAAGGATGCCGCCAAGACGCCCAGCAACGTAGCCTCTTCCTTTGTAAATTTTTTCAAACGGTTGTGAGCCAAGCGCCGTCTGTGTGACTATCGCCACCAAGCCGTCATGGTCCCCAGCCCAATTGTCCCTTTGGGGGATAAAGTAGGGCTCGGAGACGATGGCCACGTGTGTTTGCCACTGTGCCATGCTTTGGAACAGGAGGTCCTGGGCTCTAGCGCAATGGTTTAGGTTCGCCTGCAAGAATTGTAGAGCCATTAAGCGACCTCCATGTCTATTGTCTTCTCGGCCTCGGCTGCGTCATTTGCAGGCGGGTGGATACTTTGTAATGCAGCCCGGCGGCCATTGCCAAATTTTCCCTTCTTTTTGTGAGCAGCGCATGACTTGCTCCCTATAGTGTGTCCCGCAGGTTTGTTGGCAGCTGCGCAGAGAGCACAGTGCGGCGCGGCAGAGCACGTGGCCTTCTTGTGGCCTGGCTAACCTTTTTTTTTTTTTTTTTTTTTTTTTTTTTTTTTTTTTTTTGTTTACCCAGGGGAAATCCGTTATGGATCCCACCCGGTTCAGGAGAAACCGAGTGGGTATGTCCGACTCCCACGGACTAAAACCCCTGGGGTGTTCCTTCGCTCGCCATTGGACGGGATTCCGGGAACGCGGTTGCACACCGTTACCCCGTCAGCGCTGCCCTCGCGGGCCCACCTTCAGGGGCCGAGGCTATACTGCCCCGGGCCCACTCCGCTGAAGACTTTACGGAACACTAGCAAAGTCTTCCAGCTCGGGACCTCTTAATGCGAGTGATGGCCTCCCTATCCATCACCCGCAGGTCCTCGTCATGGCAGTATCATACGGCCAGCATAGGCCGCACGTCGCCTGCCAAGTCTTCGGCGACGTTGTGGGGGCGCGTTTGCGTCTTCTTCGCGCTCGCGCTCCGCCATCTCCTTTCGCGACATCACCGCGTCACTGAAATCGACCACTGCCGTCCAGGACTCCTCACTGCTGGCCATTTTGGCGACCAACGCCGGCAGCGACAGGTCACTCCCAACGGCCGCGGACAGGATAGCGCGGGGTTCCGCCCATGCAGGGCACTCCGAGCGCGTGTGTTCGGCCGTGTCCGCAGCCCTTCCTCCGCAATGGTGACATGCCGCTGTTGGCTCCTTGCCCACCACCACGCACAGGTACCTGCCAAAGCAGCCATGCCCAGTCAGGAGCTGCGTGAGATGGAAGGTTGGGGCGCCGTGCTTCCGTTCGACCCACTCCTTCAGAACGGGCCGAACCGCCGCCACTAGTTCCCGACTTGCGCCCGGGACTGCAAGTCTCTCCGACCACTTGCCGAGGAGAGCATCGCGTGCCTCCTCCCGCCACTGCTGGACTTCCCGTGGATGGGGCCAGTTTTCCTCCTCCCTTGCTGCCAGAACCCGCCAGTATACCTCGGAAAGAACCTCGGCATCGAGGTCCCACGGCGGGCATCCAGCAAGGAGGCAGGCTCCGGCGTGCGAGACTGTGCGGTATGCTCGAGCCACCCTTAGCGTGATGACCCTCTGCGGGCGTCGCAAAAAGGCGACGTTTCGGGGGCCTAGAGCATCCGCCCATATTGGCGCCCCATAAAGCGCCATAGAGCGCACTACTCCAATGTATAGGCGTCGGCACGCCCCTCCTGGCCCACCCAGGTTAGGCAGGATCCGCCCCAGAGCTCCGGCCGCAGCCACTAACCTCGGAGCCAAGCGCCGGAAATGCTCCTCGAACTTCCACCTGCCGTCGAGGACGAGTCCCAGATACTTCATCGTCGACCCGACGGCAATGGAAGTCCCTCCAACTGTGATGGCCAGATCCCGCGGCGGCGCGTTGCGAGGCCTATGAAAGGCCAGGGCCTCTGATTTATGGAGGGCCACCTCCAGACCAAGAGCCCGGATTCGGTGTACAACATGCGCCACTCCCGCAGTGGCAAGGTATGCCGCCTCCCGATGTGTGCTACCACGGGCTGAAACGAGGGTGTCATCAGCGTAGCAGGTTATGCTGACCCCCCGCAATGTGGCCCCGCGCAGCACCCAGTCGTAGCCGATGTTCCACAGGAGCGGCCCTAGGACCGAACCCTGTGGAACACCGCACGACATAGTTCTATACCCCCAACCGTCCTTCGTCGGGTATGCGATTTTCCTCTCCGCGAAGTAATCGGCAACCACCGCTTGCAGGTACGCAGGAACGCCGTGGTACCGTAGGGCCGCCTTTACAGTTTCCCAGGGCAGGGTGTTAAAGGCATTTGAAATGTCTAAGGACACAGCCATCACCACCCCGCCCTGAGACATTCCCTCTTCCGCGATGGCTCTTACGCGAGCAATTGCATCCAACGTCGAGCGGCCGGGACGAAAACCATATTGCCACTCGCTCAGACCCCGCTCCATGGTTTTGACGAGACGGTTCACTATCAAGCGCTCAAATAGCTTACACATCTCATCGAGAAGCACGATGGGACGGTAAGCCGAAGGCTGGTCAGGCGGGCGTCCCTCCTTTCGCAGCAACACGAGTTTGCCCGTTTTCCACCTCCGTGGGAACTTCCCTTGCGCCAGACACGCACTAAATAAAGCGCACACATCGCCACCCATTTCCTTCAGGGCCACGGTCAACGCAAGCCCCGGTATGCCGTCCAGCCCTGGGGCGGTCTTCTTGGCCTGGAGTCTCAAGAGAGCAGCGCCGAATTCTGCGTCGGTAACCGGAGGCACCTCCAACTCCGCCTCTGAGGGTTCATTGGCGGACATGGCCGGCGGCACAAACTGATCTCTCTCAGGGAAGAGAGTCCCCACAACCTGACCCAGGAGTTCCGGCTGGAGACTGCTGGTGAGTGGGGGAGCCCATGGCCGGAGTTTCTGCCTCACGGTGCGATACGGCCTGCCCCACGGATCTCGATCAAGCGTCCCCAGCCATTCTTCCCAGGCAGCCTCCTTGGCTTGTGCAATGGCCGTCTGGAGGGCCTTACAGGCGGACCTGTATGCCTCGTACAACAAATCCTCCTGAGCCAGATCACGAATCCGCCTTCTTCGGCTTCGGGTGTATCGGCGCCGAGCAGCCACGCAAGCGCGTCGCAGCTGCCGGAGCTCTAGGCGCCACCAATATGCTCTGCGCCTTGGCGGGAGTGGCTTCATCCTAGGCATAGCGGCATCGCACACCCGAGTTATGGCGGCAACCAGCCGTTCGGCCTCATGGTCCACCTGGTCCACCGACCCAGTCCCCCAGGACTCGACTATAGCCGCCTCCTTGGCCAGCTGCCTGTCAAGGCGACTTATGACCCACCGCGGGCCATCCCCAACAGAGGACCGGTTTCCTTCCTGCGCAGGCAGAGAGGCATTGGCGACGTCGAACCGGATATACCGGTGGTCCGATAGAGTCTCCTCGTCCACCTCCACCCTCCAATCCTGAACACGGCGGGCCAGGGCGTGGGACGCAAACGTGATGTCTACGATCGATTCGCCCTGTCGCCGCACGCACGTGCTCTCCGATCCCCTGTTGATAATCGCCAACCCCAAGGACACCGCCCACTCGAGCAGCACTTCGCCCCGCGCAT
Organism: Epinotia ramella; assembly: GCA_947578815.1. Classification (NCBI taxonomy): domain Eukaryota; kingdom Metazoa; phylum Arthropoda; class Insecta; order Lepidoptera; family Tortricidae; genus Epinotia; species Epinotia ramella. The sequence continues at coordinate 18,662 of OX388213.1, forward strand.
CAGTTGCTGGAGATCCCCACGCTGTTGATTTGGCGTTGAAATCGCCAGCAACAAGCACAGGGGTGGGGAGTACCCGCCCAATCAGAGCCCCGATTTCGTCGAGCAGTTGCTCAAAATCGGCGAGGCTACGGCTGGGCGAAAAATATACCCCAACAGTGGTCATTCCATCTAAGACCGCCAGAACATAGCCCCGACCCCTCACCACCCCTTCTAAAGTCGGGGAGCCGGCACTTGCAGGGGCTATAAGCGCCACTGACTCGACGCGGTCGGCGACCCAGCCTGGCTAACCTAACCTAACCTAACCTAACCTAACCTAACCTAACCTAACCTAACCTAACCTAACCTAACCTAACCTAACCTAACCTAACCTTTTTTTTTTTTTTTTTTTTTTTTTTTTTTTTTTTTTTTTTTTTTTACGTGGGGAAATGCCTTTACGCATCCCGCCACGTCCGGGTGGGACAGGGCGGGTATGACGGGCTCCCGGGAACCGCCCGGACTACCGTCTAAAACCCCACGGTTTCCATCTCGTCACGATATTGCCGGGTTACGGGCACGCCAAAGGCACTCTTCCGCGACCCGGCGGTGACTGGCCTGGTGGAGGGCCCCAGGCTCTTTAGCAGGAGGGGGGGAAAGATGTTAGCCCTGCCTGCGCCGACACGGAATGACTGGCGCGCGTGGACGCGAGCACTGCCGACTCGGGCCAGTTGGTTGTCCGGCCGACAGACTTCCCCAAGCCTGCCGGCCCTGGCCACTGTTAAGGCGGGATTTGGCGATCGTAGTTTCGTCGCCTCCGCCCTATTCGCCTTTGGCGGCCGGGGTCCTCGGAAGTTACCTCCCGCTGTCTCTCGGCCACCTCCTTAATTTCCATGACAGTCTCGCAAAAGGCGAGGACTGCCTTCCATGCCCTGTCGCTGCCGACCATGTTGTTAACCACGGTTGGCAGCGAGAGGTCATGACCTACTATGGAGCGCAGGGTTTGGCGTTCTCCGTCCCAGGCTGGGCACACCTCTAGCGTGTGCTGGGCCGTCTCCTCCAGGCAGTTGTCACAGTGGTGACATGCTGCGGTTGGCTCTCTCCTTATACGGCACAGATACTTTCCAAAGCATCCGTGCCCAGAGAGGATCTGCGTCAGTCGGAATGTCGTTGCACCGTGGCGTCTGTCCAACCACTGTCGGAGAACTGGACGAACTGCCTGGATGGTTTTGAGGCCGGCACTTGGCCGCTCCAGCCTCTCCTCCCACATTTCCACCATTTCAAGGCGCTCAGCGTCTCTTCTCGCCTGTACCTCCCTAGGCGCCGGATACTCGCCTCGGTCGTGTGCCTCCACGCGCCAGCGGTATACTGCCGCGAGGGCCCCAGCGTCCAGGTCCCATGGCAAGGTACAAGCCAGAACACACGCAGCGTCCGTACTTACGGTACGGTACCCTCTGATTACCCTCAGAGCCATCGCTCTCTGCGGTCGACGCAACTGTGCGATATTCTGGCTGCTGAGGGCAACAGCCCAGACTGGGGCACCGTAGAGCGCCATCGATCGCACCACACCCGTATACAGACGGCGGCATGAAGCCCTGGGCCCTCCCAGGTTTGGCAGTATACGCCCAAAGGCTGCCGCCGCGCGCAGCAATTTGGGTGCCAGGCGCTCAAAATGCGCTTTGAAGTTCCATTTGCTGTCAAGTACGACGCCAAGGTACAGGAGCGTCGGTTTGACAGCAATCGAAACCCCTCCTACCACAATCTCGGCACCGGCTGGGGGTGCTCTTCGGTGACCATAGAAACATATGGCCTCGGACTTTGTTAGAGCCACCTCCAAGCCTAGCCGTCGAATTTTACCGACGCAGTGGGCAACCGCCGCCGTCGCCAACACGGCTGCGTCGCGGTAGCTGGGTCCCTGGGCCGTCACGAGCGTGTCATCGGCATAACAGGTGATTTTAACACCACGCAGGTTTTCCCCCCGTAGAACCCAATCGTAACCTATGTTCCACAGGAGTGGCCCTAGGACCGACCCCTGTGGAACTCCACGGGACATTTCCCTCCTACCCCATTCCTGTTGCCCTGGCCAGACGACGAACCTCTCACTGAGGTAGGCCTCTATAACTCGGAACAGGTGGAGGGGTACTCGGTGGTACCGCAGCGCCTCCTTTATTGTGTCCCAGGGCAGGGTGTTAAAGGCGTTGGCAATGTCTAATGACACCGCTAAGACAACCCTACCCTGGGACACGGCCTCATTGGCCATTTCCTTGACCCGCTGAATTGCGTCCACCGTTGAGCGACCTCGGCGGAAGCCGAATTGGCAGTCGGATAAATCCGGTCCTTCGCAGTCCATGTGTTTGGTGAGGCGGGCCGCGATTATCCGCTCGAAAAGCTTACCCACCTCATCCAGCAGGACTATGGGTCTGTAGCCGGATGCAGATTCCGCCGGGCGCCCCTCTTTCCGGAGTAGGACCAGCTTGCCAACCTTCCACTCCTTAGGGAAGCAGCCCTGCTCCAAGCAAGCGGTCAGGAGTCGCAGCACTCTTGGCTCTAAGGTCTCCATGGCCAGGGCCCAAGCACGGCCCGGGATGCCGTCAGGTCCTGGGGCTGTATTTTTAGCACGGAGCCGGTTGACCGCCACACGCAACTCGGCGGGGCGGATTGGTGGGACAGTCTCCTCATCCCTTGGTCTCACCACTGGCAGCGCCATTGTAGGCGGCTGGTGAGGTCTCCTGTCCGGGAAAAGCGTCGCGACCACACGCGCCATAAACTCCGGCTGTAGTGTCTGCGTCAGTGGAGGCGCCCAGGGTCGCAGCTTGCTCCTGACGAGTTTGTATGGTCTTCCCCACGGGTCGGCGTTGAGGATCTCCAGAAATTCGGCACGACTTGCCTCTATTGCACGCCCTATGGCCACCGAGAGCCCCAGTTTGGAGGCCTTGTAGGCCTCGTACAGGCGTCGTTCCTCGTCTGCATCTGTTTGCCTGCTCCTTTTTTGACGCATGTGCCGGCGCCGAGCAGCTACGCAGTCCGCGCGCATCTGTGCAAGCTCAGCGGTCCACCAGTAGACGTGTCGTTTTGGCGGCAAGGACTTAGCCCGGGGCATGGCCGCGTCACAAATTTGCGACATGGCCTTCCGGAGCCGGGAAGCTTCGGTTCCTACCAACACCTCTCCCTCTGGTGCGGGCAACCAGGCCTGCACGATGGCCGCCTCCTGCAACAGTTCCCGGTCGAGCTTAGTGAGAACCCACCTTGGGCCGCAACCGACTGGGCCATTCCGGCTTGGGTTGTTCGGAGTCTGTGAGGGTGTGGCGACTTCGAACCGGATGTATCGGTGGTCCGACAATGTCTCCACCCCCACCATGACCTCCCAACCCTGGACACGGCGCACCAGGGAGGCACTCGCAAACGTGATATCCACGATGGAGCCACCCTGTTGCCGCACGCACGTGTCTGCTGTTCCCTGGTTGATGACCGCCAAGCCAGACGCAACTGCCCACTCCTCGAGGGTTGCTCCTCTCGCATTCGTCGCCGGGGAGCCCCAGGCCGTGGATTTAGCGTTAAAGTCACCAGCAACGATTACGGGGCGTGGGCGAAACTGACCGACTCGAGCCCCTATTTCATCCAAGAGCCGCTCAAAGTCAGCCAGACAGCGGTTTGGAGAGAAATAAACCGCTACGAACCAGATTTCACCACAGAGCGCAGCCACATAGCCCCTCCCTTTTATCGCACCTGTCAGCGGCGGACCACCGGCCGTCGCTCGCGCAACTAATGCAACAGACCCGTCCACATCGCCTATCCAGTCACCCCGGGAAGGGATTGAGTATGGCTCTGACACCACAGCAACGCTGATCATCCACTGTGCCAGGGACTGGAACATGAGGTCCTGGGCCCTGGCGCAGTGGTTGAGATTCGCCTGCAGTACGCGAAGGGCCATCTTAATCGGTGGCCATCTGATCCTCCTCACGCGCATCTGGCCTGCTGTCAGGTGCCCTGGGGCAGGTTCCAGCCTTATTTCTTGCCGCCTTCGGGCGGGGGGTTAAGCATAGTTTTGAGCCCAACCCGTGGTCCGATTTCTTGCCCGCTTTTGCACACACAACACAGTGTGGCGACGCAGAGCACTCACTCGCTCTGTGACCGGGTTTGCCGCATCGGTAGCAGAGATTGCTTCTGTCGACCTCGCTAGCGCACTGTGCCCTGACATGGCCCTTTTCCAGGCACTTATAGCACCGCATGGGGCGCTTATCGAGAAGCTTCACCGCGGCACGGACCCACCCCACTTGTAGCCTCCCGCGGTCAGCTTCCACCACTTTTTTAGCCGCTGCGACTGGGCAGCGAAGCCAGATTGAGCCTAGGCCGGATGCGTCCTGGCGAATTTCTCCTGCTTTTATGTGGCTTTCTTCGCAGCCACCGGCCTTAGCAACGGCAGCAATAACTTCGCCGGTTGACACCGAGTCATCCAGTTGCGTGAGGCGCAGCTCTGTAGACATCATCGGCCTGGAGATCCGGACATCCTGCCCAAGCTTCTCCGCCAGCTCTTTGGCCAGCGCATCGGCCTTCTCGCCACTGGCTGTTCCTGGTACTTCTAGTACTCTGGCACCTGTGGCTGCCCGCTTGAATTTTACGGCGCTGATGCCAAGGCTCTCGAGATTGATGCTCTCCTTAGCCCGGGCGAGCACCTGTCCGTATGTCACACCCTTTTCCTTGGCGTCAGGCTGCAATGTCAGGACTACTGCTGCCGAGCGAGGAGGGCGGAGCTTACGGACCTCGGAGCGAGCTGGCAGAGTGCCTTTCACCGTGTTCATTATTTTTTTCCCCTTTACCACCCACCGCGTTCCACGAGCGTTTTGACGGCTGAAGGACCGGAGGAAGCGGACTCAATGCTTCAGGGATGCCTACTCTGGACGCAGAGGCCTCCGCAGCGGCCAGCGTCATCCTTTTTTTCTTTTTCTTTTTCTTTTTCCTCCCCTTGATGGTATCGGGAGGATCATTTACCATAGGCCCCGTTGAGGCTGTCGCCACTATGACCCTGGGGCGTGACCTCTGAGCTGGTCCAGAAGATGACTCTGGCACAGTCTGTGTGTTCACCTGTTTTTGTTGGCCCATGACCTCATGCTCCGTTGACTGTGGTGGTTCTGGCGTTGGAACTAAGGCAACTTGGTGTCTTCTATCTGCGGCCAGGAGAGGCCTCATAATAGACGGCGAGGGAAATCTCCCGTCCAGCTTGGCGTCCATCATAGTCCCTATGGTAACCATCATGGCGCGAGAGAACTCCTGCAGATCACTGTGGTTGACAAGTCGGTCAGAGGACGGCCCCTCGATCATTACCGGTTTGGAGACGGTTAGAGTGCCCTGATTTTGGAACCTCTCCATGTCACTTCTCAGTTCGGCCATCTCCTTGCGGAGACTCGCCATTTCAGCCTTAAGGCGATTGTTGTGCGCCTCTAACCGCCTAGTTTCCTCCGAGATATTGCGCCCCCTAAGTTCTTCCGCATAGGTCTTAAATGAGGCTGCCGCGTCTTTTAGATCGCGCACAGATGTGCCTTTTAGGTTGCCGGACGTCGTGGCAACCCTGTAGACGGTGTCTGCGTCGTCTAGCATCTGGGCTGCCAGTTCCTGTGCCGACTTGTCAGCCGTATCGCTGAGCGAGAGTTTGGTTCGCGGTCTGCGATTCTTTCTGGCTACTGCCGCCGCCGCCGCCCGATCTGCGATATCGGCCTCCGCCTGTAACCGTGAGGCCTCCCTGCGTGTTGCGTTTAAAAACGCATTCCCCCTTATCACCGGGGGTGAGTTGCCACTTGCCGAAGACTGGCTGGACTCATCCCTCTCCTCGTCCTCATCTTTCTGAAGGCGAGGCCTCTTTCGGGGCGCCTGCCAGAGCTTGCCGCTCAGTGACTGGGCACGCACACTGAGGGATTGGGAGCCTCTGTCCGCCTCGTCAGGCACGCCCGCCACCGCCGGCTCCGGCGGGTCCTCCGCGTCAAACCAGGGCACTAAGGAGTCAACGGGCGACTCCTGCGCCACCTCTGGGTCTCCAAACTTAAACGGAGTCAAGCATGGGCGCACCCGCCCCCTGGCCCTGGCTCTGGTTTTCCTCTGCGGAGCATAAGCCTCGTCGGCGGAGGATGGCCGCTGCCCCTCCGCGTCAGCTCCGACAGGCGAGACGGTTCGCACTGTGCACCCAGTCTCGTCCGCATCCTGCGCCGGATCCCCCCGTGGCACGCTTCCCTCGTCCAAACGGGTCAGGATCACCCGGGGGATTTTCTCCAAACGGGCCTCTCGCCCGCCCTCCGGTACCAGCGCCCGCGCGCTCCTCTCTTTTGGGGCTTCCCACCCTGAGTGCGACGCCCCCTCTACGGTGCGCTCCTTGCTCCGCCCTCGCGGCAAGAAGCGGCCAGCGCCGTCGCGCGCTGGGCCGTCTGTAAAGGATTTCGGCGCGATCTGAAATGCGGCCGCGTTTAGGTCGATGTGCGGGCTGCCACCCTCCCCCTGCACTGGTGAGCGTACGAGGGTGAGGCGGGGGCGGAAGGCCTCTTCTTTCTCCTCCGTGGGGCTGTAGGCGCTCGCCATAAGGGCGGTCTTCCCCGCCGTTTTTTCAGAACTGGGTCCACCTCCATCAGTCCCAACTCCACCTCTCAGCCTTAAAACTCCTCTGCGATCAAAGTCCGGTGTAATACAGCCAAAGTCGTGTTCACGGAGGCCGGCATCTGGCCGGCCCACGAAGCAGTTTTTGCCCCCTCCGTATACGATGGGGCAGCCATCCACCGAAGCAGATGGACGGGATTGGTTACCCGCTCGGAGATAATCTAAACTGCTTGTCATGATGTTATCCCGCAATGCATCCACATCGTCGTCTCTTTTTTCTGGGGTGAGCTCCCCCGCACGCTAGGGACTGGACTCCCTCCAGCCACGCATCCCATCGGCACGATCCGCTCAACCTTGGGATTGGGGTGATTTATTATAGTGGTTTTCTTCCACGCGGCGCTACTCTCAATGAGCAACGCCCCCGGTCCGCTCAGTGCAGTTTACGGGTTGCCCGACTCGACCAGCAGCCACACGAAGGCGACCGCCAGCAGGGCCGCGCCACAAGCCTTGAAAGCCTGCCCTCCCACGCCGCCCACAGACGGCCGCTGCACCGCCACCGCTGCCCAGTGGTTGCCAAGCAGGCTACCGGGCGCAGACGGCCGCATCCCTTGCCACCTCAGATGAGCTGAGGCATGCTGGGAGCGGCCAACCACAAACGCCAGCGCCTCCGCCACTCGGCGCCCTCCCTCGTCGCTCCCGGGTCCTCACCCCTTGCCTCCCCGGTATGGGTAGCCCTATCCGGTACAGCCTCAGGGATCACTGGAACACGCAAGCCCCCTCCTTCCTGTGTCGGGTTATTAGTAGCACCAGTAAGCGATTCCCCCGTAGAAGAATCACTTACCGTTGCCTCCAGGGTGCACCAGCCAAGACCCTTCCCCTTCCCGCAGACCCGCGAGGGTCCACAGGAACTGGAAGAGCCCTGACACTCGTGGAGGTTACCCGACCTCGCACCCCAACCTAACCTAACCTAACCTTTTTTTTTTTTTTTTTTTTTTTTTTTTTTTTTTTTTTTTTTTTTTTTTAACGTGGGGAAATGCCTTTACGCATCCCGCCCGGCCGGGGGTGCACGGGCGGGTATGTCGGACTCACGGAAACCGTCCGTACTACCGACTAAAACCCCACGGTGTTCCTTCTCACTGCTTATGGCGAAGCTAAGGGAACTCTATCGGACTCTACCTCGGCTCCGCCAGCAGGTGTCCGTTGGACTCATCTCGGGAGAAGTGGGTTCTCCAAGACCACTATCAGGAGCGTGCCCAAACATTTGGCACCCCCTCCGACTCGAGGACCTATATCCTTCGGATGGCAGCCGTCCCCACGACTGCCTCCCGGAGGTCCACTCTAGGGCGGCAGGTGGCGATCGTGGGCCAATCGCCTGCGTCCCACTCTTCTGCGTCGCATCGGGTGGGCATCCACGTCCTCCTCCCGAGCGCGCTCAGCCGCCTCTTTTTCTGCCATAACCTCCTCGCAGAAGGAGGCTACTGCTTGCCAGCACCTTTCATCTGCCGTCATCGCCTTGATGACAGTAGGCAATGACAGGTCCGCCCCGATGGCCGCGACCAGGTTTCCGCGCGGCTGCGCCCATTGGGTGCACTCCGCCAGCGTGTGCAGAGCTGTGTCCTCTGCGTGGCCACAGTGATGACACGCTGGCGTTTGCTCCCTCCTGACCCTGCACAGGAACTTTCCAAAGCAGCCATGTCCTGTTAGGACTTGTGCAAGGTGGAATGACACAATTCCGTGCCCCCTCCCCATCCATTTGGCCAGGGACGGTTGTATCGCGCTGACCGTCCAGTGGCCGGCGCTAGGATTTTCCAACCTCGCACCCCATTTCCTTAAGAGGTCTGTACGCGCGACTTCCCGCCAGTGGTTCACCTCCTCGAGCATGGGCTCCTGTCCTTGGGCTCTTGACCCCGCTATGCGCCTGTAGATGCTAGCGAGCATCTCGGCGTCTAGGTCCCAAGGCGGGGTACCGGCAAGTGCGCAGGCTGCCTCGTAGGAGACAGTGCTGTATCCTCTCACCACCCTCGTGGCCATGGCCCTTTGCGGCCGTCGCAGAAGGGTCTTGTTTCCCGCGTCGAGAGCGTCTACCCAGATGGGCGCGCCGTAGAGGGCCATCGACCGGACTACCATAGTGTAGAGTCGGCGGCAGCCAACGTTCGGTCCTCCTACGTTCGGCAGGAGCCGGCTTAGCGCCCCAGCTGCTTTGAGGAGTTTTGGAGCCAAACGCCTGAAGTGCTCCTTGAAGTTCCACCGGCTATCGAGGACGAGTCCCAGGTACTTCATCGTTGACCCGATGTCGATGGAAGCTCCGCCTACCACCAATTGGGCACCTGCTGGGGGCGCTCTTCGGGGCCCGAGAAAGCAGATGGCCTCCGATTTGTGTAGCGCGACCTCCAGCCCCAACCGCCTAATTTTTCCCACCACATGGGCCACTCCCGCCGTAGCCAGGATGGATGCGTCCCTGAACGTGCTAGCCTTTGCGGTAACGAGAGTGTCGTCGGCGTAGCACGTCAGTTCTATCCCCCGTAGGTTCCTGCCACGCAGCACCCAGTCGTAACCGATGTTCCACAGGAGTGGCCCTAGGACCGACCCCTGCGGGACACCGCACGACACCTCTTTTGAGCCCCAACCGTCAGGCACCGGGTACTTAATCTCCCTCTGCGACAGGTACGTATCAATGATATCGCGTAGGTACCTCGGCACGCCGTAGAATTTCAACGCCTCCCTTATACATCCCCACGGCAAGGTGTTAAAGGCGTTGGAGATGTCAAGGGAGATCGCAATAACCACACCTTTGTCAGAGACCGTCTCCTCCACTAGGCTCCTGACACGAGCGATGGCATCAATCGTGGACCGGCGCACACGGAAGCCGAATTGCTTCTCGCTTAGGTTCGGCCCCACGTCCTCAAGGTGCCTGGAGAGGCGAGCCGAGATGACCCGCTCGAAAAGCTTGCTCACCTCATCCAAGAGGACAATCGGTCGGTACGCGGACGGTGAGTCGGCCGGACGGCCTTCCTTTTTAATAAGAACCAGTTTCCCAGTCCTCCACGCACGCGGAAAGTGGCCCTGCTCCAGACACGCGCTAAATAGCGCCCTTACGCGCGATTCGAGAGGACCCAGCGCCACCACCCAAGCCCGGCCTGGTATGCCGTCGGGGCCCGGAGCGGTGTTCTTCCGCTTCATGCGGAGCAAGGCCGCCAATAATTCACCCTCCGTGACCTCAGGTGCACGCTCGGTACCGACATCGTTTGTGGCACCCGCCGGCGCCATAGGCGGCGGCACGTGTTCGCCCCTCTCTGGAAACAACGTGTCGACCACACGCCTCAGGGTCTCCGGCTGGAGCGTCTGGGTCAGTGGGGGAGCCCACGGTCGGAGCTTGCACCTCACCATTTTGTAGGGCCTCCCCCACGGGTCGTTGTTGAGACTCTCCAGCCTCTCCTGTTCGGCAACCTCCTTTGCTTTGGCGATTGCCACTTGCAAAGCCACTACCTGTTCCCTGTATGCGGCATACAGCTGGGCCTCCTCTTGAACGTTGCGTCTTCGACGTCTTCGACTTCTGGTGTAAGAGCGTCGCGCTGCTATGCATGATTTCCGCAGTTGCGCGAGCTCAGCGGACCACCAGTACACCTTACGCTGCGGTGTTTGTGGCCTGACTCTAGGCATGGCCGCGTCGCAATTGTCAGTCATAGCTTCCCCGAGCCATTGGACCTCCCTTTGGATGTTTAAGGGGCCTTCGGGTACTGGCAGCCATGCCTTGACCAATGCAGCCTCCTCCATCACTTCCCGATCGAGGCGCTTCAACACCCACCGAGGGCCGTCACCTCGGACGGATCGGCTCTGGGGAGCTGCTGCGGCTGAGACCGCCGAGACGCTGTACCGGATATACCGGTGGTCAGAGAGCGTTTCCACGTCTTCGAGCACACGCCACCCCTGGAGACGACGGGCCTGAGCGGCACTGGCAAACGTCACGTCAACGATGGAACCTCCATTGTGCCGCACGCACGTGTCGACCGACCCTTGGTTTATCACGACTAAGCCCGTTGCTATGGCCCATTCTTCCAACTCACGCCCCCGCACGTCCGTTGACGGGGATCCCCACGCCACGGACTTGGCGTTGAGATCCCCGGCAACGAGCACAAGTGTCGGGTGACTTCGGTGGATAAGCGCCCCCACGTCCGTCAGGAAGGTTTCGAATTCAGCCAGGGTCCTGTTAGGCGAAAAATATACCCCGACCACAAGGATGCCGTCCAGGACCCCAGCTACAAATCCTCTACCTTTTTCCGTTCGTGTAAACGGCGGCGAGCCAGCAGCCGTCTGCGTGACTATTGCCACCGAACCGTCGAGGTCCCCAGCCCAGTTGTCCCTTTGGGGGATAAAGTAGGGTTCGGAGACGATGGCCACGTGCGTCCTCCACTCCGCCATGCTTTGAAACAACAGATCCTGAGCCCTAGCTGCGTGGTTAAGGTTCGCCTGCAATATTGATAGAGCCATATTATTCTACGGTCATGCTCGTGCCCTCCTCGGTAGCGCCCACATTAGGAGTGGGTGGTTGGGCAGGCTGCGAGGGGGCTCGGAAGCCATCGCCAGCCTTTGTCCTCGACCTCTTCGTGGGTGGGGCACTGCAGCTCTTGTTGCCTGCCCTGTGACCCGCGGGCCTTCCTGCCGCTGCACAAAGAGCACAGTGTGGCATGGCCGAGCACTCGCTTGCCCTATGGCCTGGCTTACTACATCGGTAGCACAGGTCCGATCGGTCCACTTCGGAGGTACATCTTGCCTTCACATGCCCCAGCTCCAGGCAGCGGTAGCACCTTTGGGGTAGGGCGTCTAATATTTTAGCCTGCGCCGATACCCAGCCGACAAGCAGGCGCCCTCCTTCGGCCACCTTTTTGGCGGCAACCATTGGACACCGGACCCATGCTGACCCTAGGCCCCGGGGGTCCGATTTTATTTCCCCCACCTTCACTTCCTCGGACGTGCATCCGCCGACCTGCGCAACGGCGTTTGCGATATCTGCCGTGGTGACAGAGTCGTCCAGGCCAGACACGCGCATTTCCGTGCATTTTGTGGGCCTAGACACCCGAACCTTTTCGGAGCTAAACAGCTCATTCAATTTACTGGCCAGCTTGTTGGCTTTTGGAGCACTGTCCGGTCCCGGTATCTCCAGCATTCGGGCGCCGGTAGCTGCGATTTTGAATTTAACCGACTGTATGTCTAGCTCGGATAAATTTATCTTCCGTTTGGCCTCTTCGATTATGGCTTTATAAGTCATGCCTTCTTTCTCTCCCTCCGGTAAGATGGTCAAGACTATGACCGCCGACCGAGGGGGCCTTAGTTTGTTGGCCGCCTGTTTCTGAGGCTGCGACACCGTTTGTCTTTGAGCTTCGAGCGCCGCAGCTTTCCGCCTCTGTTTATGCCCACCGACTGCGTTACTCCATTTCTCGTTGGGAGCCGGCGAAGGCGGACGAGAGACGTCGGAAACGTTTATTCTGCCAGCGGAGGCCTCAACCGCGGCCAGAGTCGGTTTCTTTGCCTTCTTCTTGTTTTTCTTCTTTTTTGTTCCACTCCCTTCATTCCCTTTTCGGGGCTCCCCCGTTAGGTTCGGAGGTCCTCGCGTCGGAGCCGCCCTGGGAGCGGGCACGGACTCGGAAGCGGACGGGGGCTCCTGGGACTCGCTGTCAGGCCGCTCCTCCATCTCCTCGCCGGCGGCCGATGAGGGCCCCGCCCGTGGCTCCGGGAGGAGTCGGCACTCAATGCCCGCCAGCCGGGTGTTGAGCATGGTGCAGAGCTGGTCCCGGTTGGAGCGTGCCACCTCTTCGACCACCTTTCTCAGTTCGTGTGAGTGATCCAGTGTCCTGGATTTCTCTAGGCTGCTCCTCAGCTCTGTCAGCTCCTGGCGTAGGCTGGCCACTTCCCCCTGAAGCTTTTCATTAGCTGCCTGCAACAGGCGGGTTTCGTCCGAGACTGTGCGCGAGCATAGGCGGTCGAACACCTCTGGGATGGCCGCCGCCACGTTCTTAAGTGCGCGCACGTACGTCCCCTGCAAATGCCCCGATTTAGTGGCCACTTTCATAACAATGGCCATTTGCTCCTCCACGGTTTTTCTCATATTTGCCACTGTGTTAGGCGTGGCTTCGCCTTCCCGCGAGGATTCGGACAGGCGGGAGGTCCGAGATCGCTCCGCCAGCGCAGCGTCTCTGGCAAGATCTTCCTCCGCTTCCAGCAGGATCGCCTCCCTTTTGGCCTCGTTAAGCGCCCGTTGGGACGCCGCGAGGCCGACGTACTCGCCAGTTGTTGGAGGGCGGCCCCTTTGTTTTTTAAACGCCGCGGCGGCCACCGGCCGGGTAGGCGTTGGTGGTGCCAGCGGCGGGTCATCATCGCTGCTCTCCGACAGCTCCACACATACCCGTTTCGGGCCCTGTCCCCGCCAGAAGCGGGCTTTCTCCCCCTGAGGCGGTGAACCCGAGTCCGACCCGGACCGTGATTTGACGGTCACCAGGCTGGAGTCGGACCCGGATGCACCGCTATCAGTTCTCGCCTTGCTATTTGGTCTAGGGGCGTCCACTCTTTCGAGGGACACCCTCAGCTCTCGCAGCTGCGCCAGCGCGTGTCCCTTCTCTGGGGCTCCCCGCCCCGCGCCCGTGACTGCCAGCTGGAGCGAGCCCGAGGCCCCCCCCGCAGAGCACTCCCCGCTCTGCCCTCGTCGCATGAAGCGGCCAGAGCCGTCGCGCGCCGGGCCGCCTGCCCCTTTCGGCGTAATCTGCAAGCTGGCCGCATGTATGTTAATCCCCTCCCGTCGCACTGGTGAGCGTGCGAGGCTCCGGCTGGGGCGGAAGGCCTCCGTATCAGTGTCCAGTGTCATTTCTCCGTGTTTGTTGGTTTCCTTCTCCGTTTCATTTTTTGTGTCCATTTTGTTCCCACGAGTATGGGGGAAGGGAGTCCACCCAGGCAGTGCCCCCTGTACCTGGGTAACCCTATTTACTCTGGAGGTCGGGCGGTGTCCAGAGGTTTTAACGACTTCACTGTCGGGTTTTATAGGGTTTTCCTTCCCGCGGGCCGGCCAGTTAAGGCAAGCCCTCCGGTCCGCGCGCTAAAAGAGCTGGCACCTCCCGTACCCCATGCCGCCATAGATGGGGGTCGTTGGGAGGGCTGCGGGTTCCGGGATTCAAGGGGAGCTGGCGTGGGCTCCCCTGTTGGTGGTTGGTTAGACCACCCCATCTCCACCGCCTTACGGCCGCTGCCCATCTCCAGCGCCATCTGCTACTCAGACGGACGCGGAGAGAGCCGTTCCGGGCCCTCTAGGGGCCCCCGCGCCACTAGGCGCCCTCCCTCGTCGCTCCCGGATCCTCACCCCTTGCCTCCCCGGTATGGGTAGCCCTGTCCGGTACAGCCTCAGGGATCACTGGACCACGCAAGCCCCCTCCCTCCTGTGTCGGGTTATTAGTAGCACCAGTAAGCGATTCCCCCGTAGAAGAATCACTTACCGTTGCCTCCAGGGTGCACCAGCCAAGACCCTTCCCCTTCCCGCAGACCCGCGAGGGTCAACAGGAGCTGGAAGAGCCCTGACACTCGTGGAGGTTACCCGACCTCGCACCCCAACCTAACCTAACCTAACCTAACCTAACCTAACCTAACCTAACCTAACCTAACCTAACCTAACCTAACCTAACCTAACCTAACCTAACCTAACCTAACCTTTTTTTTTTTTTTTTTTACGTGGGGAAATGCCTTTACGCATCCCGCCACGTCCGGGTGGGACAGGGCGGGTATGACGGGCTCCCGGGAACCGCCCGGACTACCGTCTAAAACCCCACGGTTTCCATCTCGTCACGATATTGCCGGGTTACGGGCACGCCAAAGGCACTCTTCCGCGACCCGGCGGTGACTGGCCTGGTGGAGGGCCCCAGGCTCTTTAGCAGGAGGGGGGGAAAGATGTTAGCCCTGCCTGCGCCGACACGGAATGACTGGCGCGCGTGGACGCGAGCACTGCCGACTCGGGCCAGTTGGTTGTCCGGCCGACAGACTTCCCCAAGCCTGCCGGCCCTGGCCACTGTTAAGGCGGGATTTGGCGATCGTAGTTTCGTCGCCTCCGCCCTATTCGCCTTTGGCGGCCGGGGTCCTCGGAAGTTACCTCCCGCTGTCTCTCGGCCACCTCTTTAATTTCCATGACAGTCTCGCAAAAGGCGAGGACTGCCTTCCATGCCCTGTCGCTGCCGACCATGTTGTTAACCACGGTTGGCAGCGAGAGGTCATGACCTACTATGGAGCGCAGGGTTTGGCGTTCTCCGTCCCAGGCTGGGCACACCTCTAGCGTGTGCTGGGCCGTCTCCTCCAGGCAGTTGTCACAGTGGTGACATGCTGCGGTTGGCTCTCTCCTTATACGACACAGATACTTTCCAAAGCATCCGTGCCCAGAGAGGATCTGCGTCAGTCGGAATGTCGTTGCACCGTGGCGTCTGTCCAACCACTGTCGGAGAACTGGACGAACTGCCTGGATGGTTTTGAGGCCGGCACTTGGCCGCTCCAGCCTCTCCTCCCACATTTCCACCATTTCAAGGCGCTCAGCGTCTCTTCTCGCCTGTACCTCCCTAGGCGCCGGATATTCGCCTCGGTCGTGTGCCTCCACGCGCCAGCGGTATACTGCCGCGAGGGCCCCAGCGTCCAGGTCCCATGGCAAGGTACAAGCCAGAACACACGCAGCGTCCGTACTTACGGTACGGTACCCTCTGATTACCCTCAGAGCCATCGCTCTCTGCGGTCGACGCAACTGTGCGATATTCTGGCTGCTGAGGGCAACAGCCCAGACTGGGGCACCGTAGAGCGCCATCGATCGCACCACACCCGTATACAGACGGCGGCATGAAGCCCTGGGCCCTCCCAGGTTTGGCAGTATACGCCCAAAGGCTGCCGCCGCGCGCAGCAATTTGGGTGCCAGGCGCTCAAAATGCGCTTTGAAGTTCCATTTGCTGTCAAGTACGACGCCAAGGTACAGGAGCGTCGGTTTGACAGCAATCGAAACCCCTCCTACCACAATCTCGGCACCGGCTGGGGGTGCTCTTCGGTGACCATAGAAACATATGGCCTCGGACTTTGTTAGAGCCACCTCCAAGCCTAGCCGTCGAATTTTACCGACGCAGTGGGCAACCGCCGCCGTCGCCAACACGGCTGCGTCGCGGTAGCTGGGTCCCTGGGCCGTCACGAGCGTGTCATCGGCATAACAGGTGATTTTAACACCACGCAGGTTTTCCCCCCGTAGAACCCAATCGTAACCTATGTTCCACAGGAGTGGCCCTAGGACCGACCCCTGTGGAACTCCACGGGACATTTCCCTCCTACCCCATTCCTGTTGCCCTGGCCAGACGACGGACCTCTCACTGAGGTAAGCCTCTATAACTCGGAACAGGTGGAGGGGTACTCGGTGGTACCGCAGCGCCTCCTTTATTGTGTCCCAGGGCAGGGTGTTAAAGGCGTTGGCAATGTCTAATGACACCGCTAAGACAACCCTACCCTGGGACACGGCCTCATTGGCCATTTCCTTGACCCGCTGAATTGCGTCCACCGTTGAGCGACCTCGGCGGAAGCCGAATTGGCAGTCGGATAAATCCGGTCCTTCGCAGTCCATGTGTTTGGTGAGGCGGGCCGCGATTATCCGCTCGAAAAGCTTACCCACCTCATCCAGCAGGACTATGGGTCTGTAGCCGGATGCAGATTCCGCCGGGCGCCCCTCTTTCCGGAGTAGGACCAGCTTGCCAACCTTCCACTCCTTAGGGAAGCAACCCTGCTCCAAGCAAGCGGTCAGGAGTCGCAGCACTCTTGGCTCTAAGGTCTCCATGGCCAGGGCCCAAGCACGGCCCGGGATGCCGTCAGGTCCTGGGGCTGTATTCTTAGCACGGAGCCGGTTGACCGCCACACGCAACTCGGCGGGGCGGATTGGTGGGACAGTCTCCTCATCCCTTGGTCTCACCACTGGCAGCGCCATTGTAGGCGGCTGGTGAGGTCTCCTGTCCGGGAAAAGCGTCGCGACCACACGAGCCATAAACTCCGGCTGTAGTGTCTGCGTCAGTGGAGGCGCCCAGGGTCGCAGCTTGCTCCTGACGAGTTTGTATGGTCTTCCCCACGGGTCGGCGTTGAGGATCTCCAGAAATTCGGCACGACTTGTCTCTATTGCACGCCCTATGGCCACCGAGAGCCCCAGTTTGGAGGCCTTGTAGGCCTCGTACAGGCGTCGTTCCTCGTCTGCATCTGTTTGCCTGCTCCTTTTTTGACGCATGTGCCGGCGCCGAGCAGCTACGCAGTCCGCGCGCATCTGTGCAAGCTCAGCGGTCCACCAGTAGACGTGTCGTTTTGGCGGCAAGGACTTAGCCCGGGGCATGGCCGCGTCACAAATTTGCGACATGGCCTCCCGGAGCCGGGAAGCTTCGGTCCCTACCAACACCTCTCCCTCTGGTGCGGGCAACCAGGCCTGCACGATGGCCGCCTCCTGCAACAGTTCCCGGTCGAGCTTAGTGAGAACCCACCTTGGGCCGCAACCGACTGGGCCATTCCGGCTTGGGTTGTTCGGAGTCTGTGAGGGTGTGGCGACTTCAAACCGGATGTATCGGTGGTCCGACAATGTCTCCACCCCCACCATGACCTCCCAACCCTGGACACGGCGCACCAGGGAGGCACTCGCAAACGTGATATCCACGATGGAGCCACCCTGTTGCCGCACGCACGTGTCTGCTGTTCCCTGGTTGATGACCGCCAAGCCAGACGCAACTGCCCACTCCTCGAGGGTTGCTCCTCTCGCATTCGTCGCCGGGGAGCCCCAGGCCGTGGATTTAGCGTTAAAGTCACCAGCAACGATTACGGGGCGTGGGCGAAACTGACCGACTCGAGCCCCTATTTCATCCAAGAGCCGCTCAAAGTCAGCCAGACAGCGGTTTGGAGAGAAATAAACCGCTACGAACCAAATTTCCCCACAGAGCGCAGCCACATAGCCCCTCCCTTTTATCGCACCTGTCAGCGGCGGACCACCGGCCGTCGCTCGCGCAACTAATGCAACAGACCCGTCCACATCGCCTATCCAGTCATCCCGGGAAGGGATTGAGTATGGCTCTGACACCACAGCAACGCTGATCATCCACTGTGCCAGGGACTGGAACATGAGGTCCTGGGCCCTGGCGCAGTGGTTGAGATTCGCCTGCAGTACGTGAAGGGCCATCTTAATCGGTGGCAACCTAACCTTTTTTTTTTTTTTTTTTTTGTTTAGGGGGGGAAAATGCGTTACGCATACCACCCGGCCGCAGGGGGTGACCCGAGTGGTTATGTGGGACTCCCGTATAAGCTAATGAGGCCCACGGTGTACCCACTAAAAACCCCCCCACTTGCCGCCTCGCCGCCATGTGGCGAGGTTACGGGAACGCTTGCGCACACATCCGCGACCCCGCCGGCGGCAGCCGCCCACAAGCGGCTCCTCGCGGATGCCCAGAGGCCCTCCACGTGAGGCGCGCCAGATGTTTTGACGCGCCTGCCTCCTCGATCTCCACCTGTTCAGTAGCGGACCCCCCTGAGTCCGCTACGAGGAGATCTTGGGTGCGGAATATCCAGCACCCGGTGGCGGATCAGGTCTGTGGTTCCGCCACCGACCACGTCTCGGCCGCAGAGGATAGGGCAAGCGGCGCACCGTAATACCGGCATTCCTCTTCCTCTGCGGTCCCACCAATGCCGTTTCAGCGGAACGGCCCCGCCAAGTTCGCAGGGGGTAGGGAGAGTGGCGCACCGTTATACCAACACGCCTCTCCCCCTGCGATCCCGCCTCGGCCGCAGAAGATAGGGAGAACGGCGAACCGCAATACCGGTACTCCTCTTCTTCTACGGTCCCTCCCCTACGCATCCTAAGCGGGCTTCGCCAAGCCCGCTAGGAGCGCCCTCCTCGGGCCAGCCGGTGGCCCAAACAGGCCGGCCCTGGGTGCCTCTTAGCTTCACCGTGGGTGACCAGTCCACGGTTACTAAGCCCCCCCGCCCCGACAAGGCGGGCACCCTCGGGGGGGGTGGCAACCTAACCTAACCTAACCTTTTTTTTTTTTTTTTTTTTTTTTTTTTTTTTTTTTTTTTTTTTTTTTTTTTTTTTTTTTTTTTAACGTGGGGAAATGCTTTTACGCATCCCGCCCGGCCGGGGAGGCCTGGGCGGGTATGTCGGACTCCCGGGAACCGCCCGGACTACCGACTAAAACCCCCACGGTTTTCCGCCTCGTCACCTTGTTGCCGGGTTACGGGCACGATTGTGTATACTCTTCCGCGACCCGGCGGTGACTGGCCTGGTGAAGGCCCCGAACTCGGGAGGGTGTGAACCCCACCAGCAAGACCTCGGTGTTTTGTGCGCGGGAGCCCGCGCACGCCATCACGGGCCAGTTTGTCATTCGGCCGACACACTTCCCCAAGCCTGCCGGCCCTGGCCACGGTTAGGGTGGAATATGGCGGTCATAGGCTCGCCGCCTTCGCCCTACTCGCCGTTGGCGACCGGGATCCTCGGAAATTGCCTCCCTCTGTCTCTCGGCCGCCTCCTTCAACTCCATGACGGTCTCGCAGAAGGCGAGGACCGCTCTCCATGCCCTGTCGCTGTCCACGATACTGCTTACTACCGTGGGCAGCGAGAGGTCATGGCCAACAGTGGCGCATAGTGTCCGGCGCTCCTGCTCCCAGGCTGGGCAAACCTCCAGCGTGTGCTGGGCCGTCTCCTCCGGGCAATTGTCACAGTGGTGACACTGCGCGCTTGACTCTCGGCGTATGCGATGCAGGTACCTCCCGAAACATCCGTGGTCCGAGAGGACCTGCGTCAGCCGGAAAGTCAACGTGCCATGACTCCGGTCCAGCCACCGCTCCAGAACCGGACGAATTGCCCGGATGGTCTTGAGGCCCGCACACGGTTGTGCCAGCCTTTCCTTCCATACTCCCACCATTTCGAGGCGAGCAGCGTCGCGTTGGGCCTCCAACTCTCTTGGTGCTGGTGAGTCACCGCGACCAAGCGCCTCCTTGCGCCAACGGTAAGCCGCCGCAAGGGCTCTCGCATCCAGGTCCCAAGGGAGTGACCCCGCCAGCACGCATGCCGCCTCACCGGAGATGGTGCGATACCCCCGTATTTGCCTGACGGCCATCACGCCTTGCGCCTTGCGCAGGAGAGCAATTTCCCGGCTCCGCAAGTTCTCCGCCCATACGGGAGCACCGTAGAGGGCCATGGAGCGCACGACCCCCATGTACAGCTGCCGACACGGCGCCTTAGGCCCCCCCGTGTTCGGGAGTATACGCCCTAGGGCACCGGCGGCTCCCATCAGCTTTGGCAACAAGCGTTTGAAATGGGCATGAAAGCTCCAACGGCCGTCGAGTGTGAGGCCCAGATACCTCATGGTGGGCTCTATTTTGATTCTGGTGCCCCCCACCACTAAGTGGGCGTCCGGTGGAGGGGCCCCGCCACGCCCGTGAAAGCATATGGCTTCTGATTTTTGCAGAGCCACCTTCAGCCCCAACAGTCGGATTCGGCTTACCACGTGAGCCACGCCAGCCGTGGCCAGTACACCAGCATGGCGGTAAGTCTTCCCGCGGGCCGTCACAAGAGTGTCGACGGCGTAGCACGTTAGACTGACTCCTGGAAGATTTGCGCCACGCAGGACCCAATCGTAGCCGATGTTCCACAAGAGTGGCCCTAGGACCGACCCCTGTGGAACACCGCAGGACATCCGATGTCGTCCCCACTCCTCCCGACCTGGGTAAATTACGTACCTCTCAGAGAGGTACGCGCCGACCATTTGCCTCAGGTAGGCGGGCACTTGGTGGAAACGTAGTGCCTCCATCACGCATCCCCAGGGCAGGGTGTTAAATGCGTTGGCGATATCCAAGGATACCGCCAATAGCACATCTTTTTCTGACACCGCCCTGTCCGCAAGATCTTTTGCGCGAAGGATGGCGTCGACGGTCGAGCGACCGCTACGGAACCCGTACTGGCACTCCGCCAGATCCGGTCCGACTCGGATGAGATGTTTAATGAGGCGGGCAGCTATAATCCGCTCAAAAAGCTTGCCCACCTCATCGAGCAGGACTATTGGGCGGTATGCAGACGGGGAATCCGCAGGGCGCCCTTCCTTCTTTAGAAGAACAAGTTTGCCTGTCTTCCATTGCCTGGGGAAGAGAGCCTGCTCGAAGCACCCCGAGAAAAGTCTCAGCAGTCTGTTCTCCAGCGTGTTGCTGGCTAGGACCCAGGCGCGGCCCGGGATCCCGTCAGGTCCAGGGGCCGTGTTTTTTCCTTTCAATCGGAGAACAGCTGCTCCGAGTTCTCCGACTGACACATTTGGAGCCTCTTCCTCGTCGTCACCAGGTACGGTGGGCGGCGCCATGTCTGGCGGAGAGAAGCCTTCACTAGCCGGGAACAGAGTCGCGACCACGTCCCCCAGCAGGTTCGGCTCGAGACTTCTCGTCAGTGGTGGGGCCCAGGGGCGAAGTTTGCTGCGGACCATTTTATATGGTCGGCCCCACGGGTCCCTGTTGAGCGTTTCGAGCATCTCCTGCTGGGAACCCTCCTTCGCCTGACTTATGGCCAGCTGAAGGTCTTTCGTGCACTGGATGTAAATGGCGTACAGTTCCGCCTCTTGGACGGGGACCCTGCGTCGACGCCTCCGCTGGTGACTGTACATGCGCCTTGCAGCTACACAGGACTGTCTCAGCTGGTCGAGTTCAACCGACCACCAGTGGACTTGGCGTTTCGGAGGCACGGGTTTTGCTCGGGGCATTGCTGCGTCGCAAATCGCTGTCATGGATCCGCCGAGCGCTTGCGCCTCTTCCTCCACATCCACTGGGCCCTCAGGAACGGGGTTCCAAGCCTCGACTTCGGCGGCAAGATGGAATGTGTCCCAGTCGAGGCGTTTTAGTGCCCAGCGTGGTCCCTCTCCTCTCAGAGAGCGGCTGATAGGGCCACTCGGAGCATCTGTTAGTGCGGAGACGCTGAACCGAATATAACGGTGGTCCGACAAGGTCTCGATGCCCTCGAGCACTCCCCAGCCCTGGACACGGCGCGCCAAGGCGGCGTTGGCGAACGTCACGTCCACAATGGAGCCACCTTGTTGCCGCACGCACGTGTCGACTGACCCGCTGTTCACAACGATTAGGCCCTCTGCGATGGCCCACTCCTCCAACTCGCGGCCGCGCGCATCCGTTGACGGGGATCCCCACGCCATGGACTTGGCGTTGAGATCCCCGGCAACGAGCACAGAGCTTGGACGGTTTTGCCTAATGACCGCACCCACGTCCGTCAGGAAAGACTCGAAATGTGCCAGGCTCCTGTTTGGCGAGAAGTAAACACCGACAACAAGGATGCCGCCAAGGCGCCCGGCAACATAGCCCCTTCCCTTATCGACTTTCTCAAACGGTGGCGAGCCAGCAGCCGTTTGCGTGGCTAACGCTACCAAGCCATCATGGTCCCCAGCCCAATTGTCCCTCTGGGGGATAAAGTATGGCTCGGAAACGACAGCCACGTGGGTCAGCCACTGCGCCATGCTCTGGAACAAGAGGTCCTGAGCCCTGGCGCAGTGGTTGAGATTCGCCTGCAAGAAGGAGAGGGCCATTATTATTCCTCCATTTCTGCGGCCTCCTCAGTCTCTGGTGCCACATTGGCGGCCGGGTGGAAGTTCGGCTGGGTGGCCCGTGGCCTAGTGCCAAACTTCCCCTTCTTTTTGAGAGCAGCGCACAACTTGCTCCCTACGGCATGTCCCGCTGGTTTTTTGGCCGCTGCGCAGACTGGGCAGTGCGGCGTGGCGGTGCACGTGGCTGCCTTGTGGCCGGGCTGGCCACATCGGTAGCACAGCTCGCTCCGATCGTCCTGAGATTGGCACTGTGCTCGGACGTGTCCCGCCTCGAGGCACCGGAAACAGCGCATGGGTTTAGCAGCCAGTAGCTGCACCCGTGCGGATACCCAACCAACCAGCAGGCGCCCGCCCTCTGCCAGCTTTTTGGCTGCTGTTACTGGGCAACGGACCCATGCCGTGCCTAACCCCGAGAAGTTCTGACGGATTTCGCCGCATTTTACAAGGCCAGCATCGCACCCGTCAACCTTTGAAATTGCCGCCTTGACATCCTCCGGTGTCACTGAATCATCGAGACCCGTAATGCGAGTAACCTAACCTAACCTAACCTAACCTAACCTAACCTAACCCAACTTACTAACCTAACTACTAACCGAAATGAAAACCCCATCAGTTACCGGTTACCTTATCATAAGGTTTTGAACCACTTTAAAGGAATATGATTTTTACGCACACTTAAATACGACTTATTATTGAATAACCACCGTGGCTGGCATGGGTTGTAACAAGCTTGTTGTGGATCTCAGTGCAGACCGGTTTAATTTGCCGCGGCTTCTTGTTACTCAAAATTCAAACAGTGTGTCAATGTACATTGATTATTTATTATTAAAAAAAAATAATCGCTTAATCTACCACAGTCATTCCAGTTCTCGCTCGTATGCTTCTCGCACTTTCATTCTGCATACTTGGTCTTTCTATCATTCATCACTTTTCAATCTCTTTTTGGGTGGGATGCCCATCTATTCTGTCTACTACATACATTGCCTACTTTTTCTTAGGCGTGGGACAGGGTTTGGGATAATACGCAGGTTTTTATTTTTATTTCCACGACATGCAGTACACTTTACATTTTATCCTTCGACACTACATTTTTATCCTTATGCTTAGCAATCGACTTCGATTTTTACATTTGATCTCTTATATACTACTTCCTGACGTTTTTATACAATTATAGTTCTCTTATAATATACAATCGTTTTTTATTTTGATTTTAATTCTTTTACATTTTTCTATTGCCTATTTATCATTTGCGGTTTGACACTAGATTTTAATACTTTACCGAAATATTCTAATGATATTTGGCAAGCATTTTTGCTTATTACGACTTGTTCCTTTTTGTTACTCTATCTGCTATTGTTTCACAATAATTTAACAACAATTTTCGATTTTTGCCACTCATAATTACATGTATATTCTCACTATTCAGTTTTTCCTCTGTGCTCTGTTCGAAATCGAATCGTAGAAGATCATTTTGTGGGCATTCAAACAGCACATGCGGCACTGTCTCCTCTTTTTCTGGATCGCATATACACGATGGGTTCTCCTTGCACTTGAAGCGACTCAAGTACTCGGAGAATCCACCGTGGCCCGTCATTACTTGCGTTCTGATGCTGGTGGCTTCGTACTTTCTTGTTTTTTGTGTAATATCGCTCGCTTTGAAGACACACGGGTGTCCGAGTGTTTTGTGTGGATATTTGGGTGATATCAGAACAGTTGGTGATTTGACGCCGCGGATTGTTGGCGAGACGGCCCCGGAACACCACGGCGGCTTCTTCGGTCCCGGAGACCCTCTTGATTGAACTTGACTTGACCTGACAGTTGACTGAACCTTGACAGATACTAACCGGAGTTGAAGCGAACATCGCGCCTCCCGGAATCAGGTGAGTTGAACACGTTTTGTAGCCAATCCACTGGCTTATATGACCCGCGAAACGCGTGGCAGTTCACTCCACTCGCACTAGGCGAGGAGTTTGAACAATTTTTGGTACCCAGAGCGTGGTTACCCACAAAGAAAAACGCGAATTTTGATAGTTTTTTCCTTTTGGGTAAAAAAGGGCATTTTGAGGTTATTTGTTGAAACCAAATTTAGCTACAAGTATTTAAAACTTCTATTTTGTGGCACTGCAAGTGTTTTGTACTGTAGATTTCACGAAATTATTGTACTTGCAGTGCAAATTAGTGAGATTACAACCTCCGGAAGGTGATTCTGAGTGTTTGGTACAATTTAATTTGGAAAATAGTTGAAGGCAAATTTAAGCCACATATTTGATTGATTGTAATTTGGGAAGCCTTTCATAGCTTGTTGTTTGGTAATAAGGCATTTGTTTTATTCAGTTTGCTATAAGCGGCCAAGGTTGCTAAGAATATAAGCTAAAATATAAGGCTACCATAAATATTAGTTGTAAGCTAGATTATTGTAGAAGTCATGTAACTAGCCAATTATAGATTATAATTTGAGCTTCCACTGCATTTTGAGAATCTATATTGGTTGTTATTGTAAGGCATTTCTGTAATTGAGTTGATATTTGGTTTTGATTCACTAGGGTGACCAAGAGATTGGAATTTCCACATTAATTAAATTAATTTTAATTTTCTCTGGTATTGTTGGAAATTAATTTAAAATGGGATCTACACCTAAGGCTAAGATCCAGTCTGCACTGCGTTGGTTTTCATCTGCAGCAGCTTTGGTTGACAGAAATGACCGGGAGGAGGCTTTGTTGGCCCGGTACGAGGAGGTGTCAGACCGTCTTAAGGCTGTGGAGTTCCAGGTTGAACTCTACCTAGCGGAGCCCGGCCGGACGACCCCGGAGACCGAGCAGGTGGAGCGGGACTTTGAGCAATGTATGGATTTTGGGGACAGGATTGTCGAGAGGGCTTCTAAGATACTGCGGGTTCGGAATGGTGCGGCCCGGGACGTTCCGAAACACGCAGTTATCTATAACCCAGGGTTGGCAGCGCGCTTGCCAGCCATACAGATGCCGGTCTTCCGAGGAGACCTGGACGAGTGGACCAGCTTCATCGACCTCTTTGATAGCTTGGTGCATGCCCGGACGGACCTGCCAGCGGCGTTGAAGTTGGCGCAGCTGATGTCTGCTCTCGTCGGGGAGCCGCGCGACTTGATCGCGCATTTGTCGGTCACCGACGACAATTATGAAATCGCGCGCACGTTGCTGAGGGACCGATACCAGAACGTGCGGCGACTTGCGGATACTCTTATGACTAAGATCTGGAATATCCCTCGGATCGCTCAGGCTTCAGACATCCGGCTGAAAATGCTGAATCCTGTTTTGACAGCGACCAAAGGGTTAGAGAACCTTGGTTTGCCGGTGGACCAGTGGTCCTACATACTGTTGAATTTTTTGTTGAACCGGCTGCCGGCTGATGTACGGGCCAGGTTTGAGCACCGGTATGGTGGTGAAAGTGCTCAGCATCTGCCGACCTTCACCAATCTTATCGACCAATTGGAACTTGAGTGTCGACGGGCCGACACCTCGGATCTACCTCCACCCCCGAGGCCTCCTGGGGCCCAGCGGGCCCAGGGGAGAGTTGCACCTCAAAGGGGAGGGTGGGGCAAATCGGCCCCACAACCAGCGGGTCCTCACCAATATAATACCAGTGCATTGGACCCTGAAGTCTGCCTATGCTGCAAGAACCCTGGTCATCGGGTGCCAGCGTGTCCGAAGTTTCTTGCGCAGCGGGTTGTGGGACGCCGCAACATTGCTAAGCAGCGGCAATGGTGCTTTGTTTGCTTGGGCCCACATTTTGTGCGAGATTGTGCCCACCCGCAGGCGTGTAAGTCCTGTGGTGGGAAGCACCACCCCATTTTATGCATGAACCGCAGTGGGGATACACCTCCCCCCCCCCCTGCGCAGGGGTCATGCTCCCCTGTTCGGAGTCAGCAGCGGGCTGACCAGGGGCCCATGGCCGAGGAGAAGTGGGGACGTCGGGTAACACCCCCCTCCCCCCCCCTCCAAAACTACGCGACTACTTCGCACGCACCCGTGCCCCAACGGGGGGTCCTTACGGGCGGGTGCCCGCAAACGCCTCCACCCCGGCAGGCGCCACGGATGTCGCCGCCGCTTGTGGAGCGACCCCGCTTGGCGTCGGGACCTCCGGTGTACGGCCGGAGTAGGACATACCAGGGGCCGCAGGCGGCACGCATGGCGCGACGGCAGTACCAGCCGGAGTGGGACCCGCTCGAGCGGTACGAGCGGCCCGCCCATGCGGAACAGGATGCAACGCGTTATCCCTGCTAGGGATACGCCGCCCACGCACCAGCAACCGCCACGCCCTTGGAGACCGTGTTATTGCCCACGGCTTCGGTTTGTGTTTGGGGCCCTGGCGGAGGATCAGCCTGCGTGCGCTCTCTCCTTGACACGGGAGCGCAAGGCTGCATGGTATCCAGTAGGTTGGTGCGACAGTTGGGCTTGGTTGTGAAACCCCACCCGGAAAGTATACGTGGGGTAGGCAATGTGACAGTGTCAAACCTGGTAGGGCAGACCTTACTCACCTTTGGACCGGGTCCCACTTCACGCGCGAGGATTAATGCTCCCGCGTTAGTATTGGATGAAGTGGTGGGAAGCTGCCTCCAGAGGTTCGGAGTTTGACAGCTGGATTAGTTCTGGCGGATGCTGGATTTGACAGACCTGGTCCGATTGACGTGTTGCTGGGTGCAGACGTTCTTGGGCGGGTGCTGTTGAGCGGCAACCGTACCTTACAGCCTGGCGGACTGGTTACACTGGAAACGGTGTTTGGCTATGCTGTAATGGGTTTGGTGTTAGCGGCTCCACCGCCTCCTACTGAGGAGGGCTGTCTGGTTGGAACTGCTCTTTCAGAAGCCGTGCAACGGTTCTGGGAGATTGAGGAACCACCTACCGCGTCGCGTATGAGCCCCGAGCAGGAAGAGTGCGAACGGTTTTACCAAAATAATACTGGGCGCCTCTGCTCTGGTCGGTTCATAACACGACTTCCTCTGCTCATCCACCGACCTCCTCTTGGAGCGTCACGTGAGATGGCTGAGAAGCGGCTGGTTTCGATGGAACGCCGAATGAGAAGAGATGCGCTCTTCCGGCAGAAGTATGTGGACTTCATGAGGGAGTACGAGGGTTTGGGACACATGTCGGTGGCTCGGACGGACTGGAGTACAGTGGAGCACTGCTTCCTGCCGCACCACGCGGTCCTAAAATCCCCGGAGTCCAAGATTCGCGTGGTCTTTGATGGGTCCGCGTCCACCTCGACTGGGGTGTCATTGAACCAGTGTTTGCATGCAGGTCCTAAGCTGCACAAGGATATCACGGATATCCTCACAAATTTTAGGAAACATCAGGTGGTGTTCGTCGCCGACATCCGGATGATGTTTCGGCAGACAGTGATCCATCCTGATGATCGTCGGTATCAGCTGATCTTGTGGCGTGAGAGCCCTGATGAACCGATGTTGGTGTACGAGCTGAATACGAATACATACGGCTTGAAGAGCAGTCCGTACATTTCAATTCGAACTTTGTTAGAATTGGCGTCTCTAGAGAGACTGAGGTTCCCTCGAGCGTCCGCCATTTTGGAACGGGACTTATTTGTCGATGACGTGTGCACCGGGGCAAACAGTGTCGAAGAGGCTTTGGTTTTGCGGGATGAGCTGGTGGAACTCTTGCGGACGGGTGGATATGAATTGCGCAAATGGATGTCCAACTCACCGGCCGTGGTGGCCGGCCTCCCCGAGGATCACCAGCAGGATCCGCACCTGTTCGAAAATGTTGAGAGCCCGCACATGTTATCAGTCCTAGGCGTGCAATATCGACCAGTCCAAGATGTGTTCACCTATCGGGTGGAACTGGATTCCCCGAGGGTCTGGACGAAGCGGCTTGTGCTGTCCACGGTGGCCAGGACGTACGATCCGAATGGATGGATCGCGCCGGTCATCTTCACGGCGAAGGCATTTATGCAGCGCCTGTGGATGGTCCAACTGGGTTGGGATGATCCACTATCCGGAAATTTGTTGAGCGATTGGGAGGTTTTCTTCTCCACGCTCCCGAAGATAAATCAGGTCGAACTGCCGCGTAAGCTGTTGCCGGCAGGGAAATGCCGAGTAACCCTACACGGGTTTTGCGACGCCTCCGAGCGAGGGTATGCAGCTGCCGTTTACTTGCGGACGGTCAGCTCCGCCGGATCGGTCGATTTGCACTTGGTAATGGCGAAGAGCAAGGTGGTTCCCCTTCGTACGCGTTTGACAATCCCAAAAATGGAATTATCTGGAGCGGCTCTTCTTGTACGCCTACTGAACCACGTGGCCTCTACCTTGAAGGACACCGTGAACCTTGAGGAGAGTGTCTACGCATGGACTGATAGCCAAATTGTATTGTGTTGGCTGCAGTCGTTATTCCATACTTTGGAGGTCTTTGTGGCCAACCGGGTCTCGCAAATCCAGAATTCGGAGACTGCTTTGGTTTGGAGACACGTGCCAGGTGAACTGAACCCAGCGGACGTGGCGTCCAGGGGTTGCACGGCACCTGAGCTTGTTGCCCACTCACTGTGGTGGAGACCAGATTGGTTGTTGGAACCGGAGACACTCTGGCCTGCCAGTTGTGTGATTGGGACCCCATCCTCTGGCTTGGGTGTCCACCTTGTCGAGACCGCTCCAGTGTCAGACACTGCTTGGTTGCTAGAACGGTATAGCTCTCTCGACAAGCTTGTTGGAGTGACCGCCTGGGTCAAGCGATTTATACACAATTGTCGCCACCCTGACAACCGGTCACGCGTTAGAGTTCTCGCCACAGAAGAGCGGAATGCCGCCCTACATCATTGGATTAGGGTTGTGCAGGAAGAACACTTTGGGGACGTATTGAAGCCCCTGCGGCAGGGACGTCCTAAGCTACCGAAGGCGATAGCACGCCTCAACCCGTTCATTGACGAGTCGGGTACACTCCGGGTTGGAGGACGGCTCCGCAACGCTAGCTTGCCGTACTCGGTGCGCCACCCCATTTTGCTGCCTAAGAAGGGGCATCTGGTGGAATTGTTGGTGATTGACCGCCACATAAAGAACTCGCATGCCAGCTGCAATGCACTCTTGGGCATTTTGCAGCGAGACTTTTGGATATTGAACAGCCGCCGGGTTATTCGGAGCATCGTGTTTCGGTGCTTGCCTTGCTTTCGGCTCAAGGCAGCCACGATGCAGCCCCAGATGGGGGACCTTCCTCCTGATCGGGTCAACGAGGCTAGGACCTTCTCTAGGGTTGGGACCGATTTTGCGGGACCTTTTTTAGTGAAAACGTCGCGACTTCGAAATGCGAAGGTTGTAAAAGCGTATTTGTGCGTTTTCGTATGCCTGTCGACCAAGGCTGCTCATCTTGAACTTGTTGGTGATCTTACGACGGAGGCTTTTATTGCGGCATTGGATAGATTTGTATCCCGTAGGGGACTCCCATCTCTGATCCGGTCAGATTGTGGAACCAATTACAAGGGTGCCGACCGTTATTTACAAGATGTTGTAAATTTTTAATTTGAAAATAAGATTGATATTGGAACAGACCTCTCCCGTCGGGGTATCACCTGGACGTTCGATCCGCCAGGCTGCCCCCACTGGGGTGGAATCTGGGAGGCTTGCGTGAAGCAAGCAAAAGCCCATATGTATCGGGTAGTCGGTCAAACTGTATTGACTTTTGAGGAACTCGCGACGTTGTTTTGTAGAATTGAGGCCGTCCTCAATTCCCGTCCGTTGTGTCCGCTCAGCTCCGACCCAAATGACCTGGAAGCGCTCTCTCCAGGCCATTTCTTGATTGGTCAGCCACTTGCAGCGTTGCCGGAGCACCCCCTCCGGGACGTACCCTCCGGTCGTTTGTCGCGCTACCAGATGCTGCAACAAATGGCTCAGAACTTTTGGACCAGATGGTCATTAGAGTATTTGCATGTTTTGCAGCAGCGCCTCAAGTGGACTGACAAAACCAGTCCCCCCAGAGTTGGAGACCTTGTGCTAGTTAAGGATGCTAACCTTCCGCCACTGCGATGGCGCCGGGGGCGCATCGTTAATTTGTTTCCCGGTAAAGACGGGACCCCTCGGTTTGCCGAGGTCATGGTTGGGGACTCGGTTCTGAAGCGAGCGGTAGCAACCCCATCGCGGCTTCCCCTAGTATAGCGGACCGGCTTAGAGGCCGTTCCGAGGCGGGTGATTGTTCGGGCCGACCGTCTGCCCGCCCCTTAAACTCCTCACGTGTGTACGCCTCTTGAGTCTGTGGTTTTGACAGTGACACTTCTTGTCAAGGCGGAAGAAAAAATATAACCTCGTTTTTGCAGACCCGAAAGGGACGAGTGGTTTTTTGGGTAATTTGGAAACGCATTTTCCTTGTTTTGTGTAATATCGCTCGCTTTGAAGACACACGGGTGTCCGAGTGTTTTGTGTGGATATTTTGGTGACATCAGAACAGTTGGTGATTTGACGCCGCGGATTGTTGGCGAGACTGCCCCGGAACACCACGGCGGCTTCTTCAGCCCCGGAGACCCTCTTGATTGAACTTGACTTGACCTGACAGTTGACTGAACCTTGACAGATACTAACCGGAGTTGAAGCGAACATCGCGCCTCCCGGAATCAGGTGAGTTGAACACGTTTTGTAGCCAATCCACTGGCTTATATGACCCGCGAAACGCGTGGCAGTTCACTCCACTCGCACTAGGCGAGGAGTTTGAACACCTAATATATATATTTTTTTTTTTTTTTATTTATATAGGTGTTTTTAGCGGTGCAGCGGTGACGTCACAGGGCTGAGGTACTATACCACAGTCGAGGGAGGTGGAACAATCCGCGCACACACGGGTCGGAAACCCAACTATGTTCGCGCAGTTATAACTACTTAAAATGTCAATCAGTTTTCTTTTCAGGTTGTTTTCAGTGCGGAAGTCAACATTCAGGTCGCCTACCAATATAAACCTCTTATTTTCTGAAGTCACCTTACTCAGTAAGAGATCAAGTCTATTTATAAATATGTCAAAATCGCCCTTACCAGTACCGTACCATGTATCGTATACGGGGTGTGGCCTGTAATGGGAGCAATAAATTTAAGGGCTGACTCTATGTATAATCCGCAGTGATTCTGTAAAGGTACCAGTGTTTCAAGATTCTTGAATTCGGAAATAATCTTATCTGAAGTTGTGATACCTAAGTAATGGATCTCGACATCTCGATATCGTAGCATGCCAGTCATTAACTATCTTGGTAGAACACTGGGCACTTTCGTAATTGCGATTATACTTACTTTGGTTTTCTAATTCTTTTTGTTTTTTTTTTCAATTTTACAAGATTTTTTGGTGTTTTTGAAGTAAAACAAAATGGATATCATTCCAGTTAAGCAAAAGAACACACGTACGCTTTTACTTATTTTTTTTTTTCTATTTTTTTTTCTATTTTTTTTCTATTTTTTTTTCAATTTAACCACTTGGAAATAATTACTGATTAACTTAATAAGCCACCGTTTAATTTTTTGCTCCTATTACAGGCCGCACCCTGTATATTTCATATATATTACGTGAGGTAGGGCACAGCGAAATGTCATCCCGCTCGAATTTGGAGCAGCCCAACTGGGGAAGTACCTCCGCCTTGCAGAAGACCACAGCCATAATAACACTACTACTTGCTCTGTAGTAGTGTTGTGTTCCTGGAGGTGAACAAGGTCGCCAGAGCTCCCGAGGATGCGTTGTGTTGAGAGCGAGGGAATTTGTTCCTTCAGCTGTCAACACGGTGAATCCTCAAACATATCAAGGGTCGGAAACGCCCATGTTACTCCTTTAAAGTTGCATGCGTATATAGGCTGCGGTGTCCGCTTACCATCAGGCGGGCCGTACGCTTGTTTGCCACCGTCGTAGTATTAAAAAA
Organism: Epinotia ramella; assembly: GCA_947578815.1. Classification (NCBI taxonomy): domain Eukaryota; kingdom Metazoa; phylum Arthropoda; class Insecta; order Lepidoptera; family Tortricidae; genus Epinotia; species Epinotia ramella. The sequence continues at coordinate 50,677 of OX388213.1, forward strand.
AAAAAAAAGGTACACTACAATGTAGTGTACATTTTAGAACTCTTGTCGTTATGTCTTCATAGAACTCAGGCAATGTCTGAGGTTAGAGTTATGTAAAATGTATAGACGTCACGACAAAAGGGTTACTTTATTAACCGGTAAGCCAATCAAAAGCTTACCGAAATGAAGCGGTTTTTGGACAACAGCTTTAAAAGAACCCGGGGTTTTGAACGGGTTAGGGTAAGCGGGTCCGGTCCCTGCTCCAAATGCACAATTGTCCGTTACATTTAATGCTACATTAAGTAACATTCACTCAATCGAAACTTATAAACCCAAGTTGCAAATTCATTTGATCAAATCCTATACTTATGTAGTCATACGGTCGGTGGCACAGATTACGTTTCCATATTGTATCTTACTCCTTTCTAATAAGACGCAAAATGTATGTATAGTTATCGTTGCGTGGACCAGGTTATTGTTCATGGCTATCTCAATAAATCATAAATCACGAATAAAGAGATAAGCATTGAACTTCATACATTGTTGTTTGAAATTCGTCCTATCAAAAAACAAATGACATGTCTCTGACGTCATTACCAAAATGAGCAAAATAGCAAGATAAAATGAATGCTGTCTCTTTCAGCAGAAAATTAAAATGTTTACACGATGGTGTCACCGTCTGGTGAGTATAATTTCTACTAATCACTCCACTGTCTAACTAATCTTGTTTTGATATCAAATACATCTATTGAAGGTTTTGGGACTTTTGGGCAACGAGCTGTCATGTGACGCAGCCATTTTCTTTACACGGACAGTGTAAAACTCATGCACACATACAAGGCTCGGACTAAAATTTGATGAATTTTAAATAGCTGTATATTGAATATTACTGGTTTTTACGTGTACTTATTCAAACTGCTGGAGAAGAGGGTCATATATTATCTAAATAAGTATTACAATTTCAAGTTCTTTACATCAATAGATTAGACATCTAGTCCGAACGAAAATTGTATGGAATTCTTTGGAATCGTTTAACCTTAAAAATGTCATTTACGGCATTTATCACACTAAAAACAAAAACCATAGGTACCTTAAGGGGCTACCCGAGGTTTTCATCGATTTTTGACAAGTTTTGAATCGTATCTACTACTTTTGCACTACAGATAGAATCATAAATCAAACGGCTATCGGTTCTTCAATCTTTTATCTCCATTTTGACAGACCGGATTTTGAAACAAATGAATACTTAATTTTGTATGATTTTTTTAAACATTGTCTAAAAAAACACTTATTTCGTATCTCTATTGACGTGAAAGATCTAACATATTCGAAATCTACATATTTGGGTTCGTCTGTGACGTCTCTAAAAACTGACAGAGGGTTTTCATTTTAAACCAATTAACACAAAAGTTATGGCCAGAAAACTAGTTTTTTGGCCTAAAATTGCTCAACTTTGATGTCAAATATCTCAAAAACTATGAACTTTGAAGTAAATAATGGGATATTATATTGCTTAAAGCCGTTGTTGTTAATATAATAAGCTACAAAAACATTACAAAACCAAGGGATTCAGATCGAAGGTCATTGGCGTATGGGAGCCTCTTAACTTAACTACCTACTTAAGTCCTGTTTCTGAGACACAACTACCTACGTGAGGTGTAGACAAGCTACTAACTAAATTTATTAATTTTCTAAAGATTCCATTCTCTTCGAATCTTTAAATAAACACTGAACAAAAAATATACAAAATCGACGTTAAATATAGGTACGTAGAAAAAGTAGGTAGGTAGAAACATTAATTAAATGAAATTAAAACTACTCAAATAACCCACCCGCGTTACTCCCGGTGCAAAGGTGCCCATCACGCTCGCCGCATTGCCGCGTTGGATAGCTACCAGCTACTTGATTCGGCCTTTAAATAAATATTAAAATGTAATTTAGTAGTATTTAACAGCTATAATAAGAATCTATATAGTTTCATCTGATTTTTTAGTTTTCTACTGAAATAAACAATACAAAAGTTAATGTGGTAGGAATACGGAAATAGCAAAATAAACCTCCAACTCACTCACATCTGTATTTCCAGTCTCTGTATCTCAAACTTACCTTACCAAACGCCTCGCCTACAAAAAAATCACGCCGATAAAATATCGATGAAAATAAACTTCAAAATAATTACAACACTATAAGTGTCAACTTGACGTTGACGTCTCGGCGAAAGTGTTTACTATTTTAACACTGTGGTTGTACTATTACTTATTCTATGCTGTGGTGAACAGTAGATGGAGACGAGTCGTCAATACACTCAAAATACCATACTATTCGTCTCATTCTAACTCACGCCAGCTGACCATAAGAAATGACAGAGACAACTGTATGAAACATCGTCTTGCTTTATACTGCGCGTCTGATTAGTCTGTGGTGACAACTGGCTGGTGCTGTCACTGTCAAGCAAGTGTCAGTACGAACGGATCGCAACGCAGTGTGCTTGAGTGAAACAGTTTTCTTTGTTTATGTACGACGTAATCGTTTTACAAAAAACGCCAGTGAGTCACCGTAATAACACAATTGAATAAAATACATTCTGTAGAGAAATGTACTAGACTTGTGTTAATTACATTGATCACTAGTTATAGTGACCAATATTCATCTTAGTTGATCAAGAAGCGTCTTTAGTGGTAATTTAAACACCCAAATGATAAGTGGAGCACGGAATGATCTTATAAATTAACAATGTCGCTGGATATAGAAGAAAGTCCTATAATTAACTCTGATATCGATGAAAATGTGACGAGCAGCAGTCGGCCGCTCGTGGTGGAGGACCGGGGTACGTGTTATGATTGTTTATGTTGTAAGGTACGCCTACCCTATCGGCTGATCCTATTCAAGGTCGCGTTGTAACTTCTTTATTGTTTGTCTATGTATTAATTATAATCATTGCACATAGGTAGTTTATTGCAGTAATATTCATAATTACAATTAGTAATATAAACAGAGATAGTGTTGTTAATTGCCACTATTAATCATCAACAACGAACATGTAGGTCAGGGGGTGTAGAGGACCGTTTCTAATATCAGAAACACTTCCTGACTGTACTTGCCAATGTTTATTATAATCAGACAAGCAAGCACAGCGGCAAACAAAGTTCTATGCAGCGTTGGCCAAAGTTTAATATTTTGTACATAGTTTTATTGTTGGGTTGTAAATTGATTCAGTTATAAGCACAAAAAGGTAACAAAGACACAGGCTTAAAGAATTAGGGGAAACATGAACAATCTTGTATAATACAGGCTTTTTCTAATCTTTTATTGTAGAAGAAACAACAGGATGGATCAAAAGCCGAACAGTTCTGGGCATCATGGGCTTCCTGGGGTTCGCCAACGTGTACGCCATGCGCGTGAACCTCTCCGTGGCCATTGTGGCCATGGTCAACTCCACAACCCCGGTGCCCAGCTCCAATGACTCCACGTTAGATGTGTGCCCGACTGTAGTACCTGCTAACAGCACAGTTATACCAGTAAGTAGTCAAGATGTATAGAATATTGTTTTTTTTTTCAACATATGCCTTTTAAAACCGGTACAAATCAATTCTAAGTATGAGTAAGGAGTTACCTTGACTACTTATTTAAAATGTTTCTCTGACAGAAAATTATGTAGCTGAAACTTGTTTGTATATGCACATATTGACTGCGATTTGCAAGGTAAGATTTAAACCGCGTTTTGGGGTTTTCCTCAGATACCCATGCCGTATAGTTTGGTTAAAAGGATGTTATGGCAAACTTGATCATAGGCCTTCGTCATATCAAGGAGCAACTAGTTTAACTACTAATGTATTTAAGATTTCATGACATTTCATCAAACCAATGTATTGTTTCAGACAACAGGAGACTTTAACTGGTCTGCGGAGCAGCAGAGTATAGTGCTGGGCTCGTTCTTCTATGGATATGTGCTAACACAGGTAAACATGTCCAATGGAATATCTTACTTTCAGTATTGCAACATGCATACAACACTAGGTCCGAAAAAATATAGATATATACTTACTTAATTCTGGGTTATTATTTCTGCACAGAAAACCAAATATTGGAATACATAATTTTGGTAGAGGCATCCCCCTAAGGACACAATTTTACAACATTAGAGGTTATTAGATCCAGATAGAACTCTAATCAACCGAATATTTAAAACTAAGACTACATACGACATGCCATCCTGCGTCAAATCATCGAACATGTTTGTTTGCTGTGACATACATTAAAAAACGTATCCACTGTCGCTGCCGCTTATTAGTGGCTTGTGTTACCAATATGTCAAAAGGACGCGGGAGATTACTGTAACCAGAGACGAGTAAGTAATACGTGTATAAAATACCGCTTGCGTATTACAGAGCACCCAAACGAAGCCGCAAGAAAAAATGTTGCCTAAATATGTCCATCCTGAAGGCCCACCTCACGACCGAGCGACCCTCGCTTTTCTGCCTTTGGAGCGTTTCATATTAATAATTCCATAAGTTAATTTAATTTATAGGAAGTAGTTGAGTACGTGCGCATGAAGACCGGATTCATCCTGAGTGGCGTGAGGTTGGAGTCTCGCCATAACGTGAATTTTAATTCCTTTGTGGTGAGAGTTCCAACAGACCACCCTATTTATTTATCGTATGGCATAATATTTCTCTACTTAATTAAATGTTTATGATGTTAGATTTAAGGTAAGCAACTGCATCCGTCGAGAGAGTCTTGAAATCAGCCGAATTCCCGCTAAATTTGGTGATGGGACACTCAAAGATGGTATGGTGTACCGTCTGATCTGGACAGCCACACTGGCATTCCGCTGACTCGCACCATCCCCAAAGAGATACGCAATTTCAACCTTCACTAAGGAACTACTTAGGAATAATGTTTATCGCCACAGGTCCCAGGAGGTCGTATAGCGGAACTATTCGGGGGGAAATTAGTATACGGCGTAGGCGTTCTGCTGACCGCCCTGTTCACGCTGCTCAGCCCCATAGCCGCGTACACGGACTTCAAGCTGTTCATCGCCGTGCGCGTGCTGGAGGGGCTGGGCGAGGGCGTCACGTACCCCGCCATGCACGCCATGCTGGCGCGCTGGGTGCCGCCGCTCGAGCGCTCCAAGTTCGCCGCCTACGTGTATGCGGGTGAGCTAGTCTAGTAGGCCTCGCGGCTGTCTTCAAGCTGTTCATCGCCGTGCGCGTGCTGGAGGGGCTGGGCGAGGGCGTCACGTACCCCGCCATGCACGCCATGCTGGCGCGCTGGGTGCCGCCGCTCGAGCGCTCCAAGTTCGCCGCCTACGTGTATGCGGGTGAGCTAGTCTAGTAGGCCTCGCGGCTGTCTTCAAGCTGTTCATCGCCGTGCGCGTGCTGGAATGGCTGGGCGAGGGCGTCACGTACCCCGCCATGCACGCCATGCTGGCGCGCTGGGTGCCGCCGCTCGAGCGCTCCAAGTTCGCCGCCTACGTGTATGCGGGTGAGCTAGTCTAGTAGGCCTCGCGGCTGTCTTCAAGCTGTTCATCGCCGTGCGCGTGCTGGAAGGGCTGGGCGAGGGCGTCACGTACCCCGCCATGCACGCCATGCTGGCGCGCTGGGTGCCGCCGCTCGAGCGCTCCAAGTTCGCCGCCTACGTGTATGCCGGTGAGTTAGTCTAGTAGCCCTCGCGTCCGTTTTCCGTCCGGCGGATGGATGACCGGCCGTCCTCTACGGGTCGAACTTCTCGACCGAATCTTGTAAAATTATGAGCAGGTCGTTAATTATATATAGTTTTTTGCCAATTCACTTTTTTCCAAAATCCAAAAAGAAAAGAAGTACTTTCAAGGCCTACGGCGCAGGCACTCATTACTGTGCGATGAAACATCTTTAAAACGACGCTCCGACCGTTCGGAGAGCTGTCAGCGTGAACCGTCCAGAGAGATATCGGGCATAGACAAACAAAAATGATGTTTTGTTCCATTCTTACAAACACAAATCTGAAAGTGTTTTAATAAAATGTATGGTTTACGTGTTTATAAATAGTGTCGTGTGTGTCAGGTTCCAACTTCGGCACGGTGGTCTCGCTGCCCGTGTCGGGCTGGCTGTGCAAGGAGTGGGCGGCGGGCTGGCCGCTGTGCTTCTACGTGTTTGGCGCGCTGGGCGTGCTGTGGTTCGTGGCCTGGATGCTGCTGGTCTACGACGCGCCCGAGACGCATCCCAGGATATGTCCCAAAGAAATTGAATATATCACACGGAGTATAGGACCGCAGGTCAGTTTATTTTGTAATCATGTATCCTAATCCATGGAAATCACTCGCGACTCCTACTTTACCAGATCAATCTCTGTATCTGTATGAAAACATCCAAGATACAGTGACAAATATTCATGCTAATCACACAAATATTTGCCCTTACCGCGATTTGAACCCAGGACCTCCAGCTTCGTAGGCAGCGTCACTACCCGCTAGGCTAAGAGGTCGTCAAAGTAATTATCGTAAAGTAAATAAATACATAAATATTAGGGGACAATCTTACACCAATCAACCTAGTCCCAAACCATGCAAAGCTTATATAAATATGTTTATCGTCGTCTAGTACCCATAGTAGTACTAGACGACGATAAACATACTTATATAGATAAATAAATACTTAAATACATAGAAAACATCCATGACTCAGGAACATATTAAATGCAAAATAAATGCCCTTAGTTACCCTGCTTCGTAGGCAGGGCCACTACAAACTAGGCTAAAGCGGTCTTCACTACAAACTAGGCTAAAGCGGTCGTCACTACAAACTAGGCTAAAGCGGTCGTCACTACAAACTAGGCTAAAGCGGTCGTCACTACAAACTAGGCTAAAGCGGTCGTCATTTTAGATTACTAATCTACGTTTATCAGTGTGTTAGTAATGGTGTTTCCTTTTCCCATGTGGTCCCTCTAAACGTGGGCTCATTGTCGTTGGTAATAAGAGAAGGCAGGACCTCCGTTGGCCGTTGACGAGTAGTTGGTGCGCTATCGGCCGCGCGCGTGACTCACTCCACTCCGCACTCGCCGCTGACCTCACGGCTCGCACGAGAACGCTGATTACACTCGACTCCGACACCGCATCCTTATTTATTTGATGCGTGTATGATGATTTAATTGACTGAATGATTTATTGAACGCCTAAGAATTTAGACATGTATGTAGCGTCCCGATGTGATATACTTGTAAAAACAAAGGTGTTGTATGTATAGATACTACTAAGTTTTACCAATAAACCAATGAGTAATAATACTTATTCAAAGTGTAACGAAATGTTATTGCCCCCAAAACATATGTGTATCAGTTTAATTATAACACAAGTGTTTTGTTTCGATATTTGGCTTTTCGTAACAGCTCAGCGAACCCTTTCTCCCGCCCCCCATGATTCTGGCTAATACTTTGTGATTCTTTTTTTTTTATTTGGCTTGAGTACGTCAATTACAAGGATTATATTTAGTCATTGGATCCCACTGTGAAACTAAAGACATTATAAACTAGCTTCCGCCCGCGATTTCGTCGGCGGATATGGGATAAAAATTTCCTATCTTTTAATCTACGCTATAAACTATCCTCGTGTAAATTTTCATCCAAATTGGTAAAGCTGTTAAAGCTTGATTGAGTAACAAACATCCAAACTTTCACATTTATAATATAAGTAGGATGAGGAACAGATAGACGTCGTAGCCTTAACATTAGGGTTGAATAACGTCCGTTGTTCGAATTCAGTTTTGTTAACTACACGTACGCAGAAGGTGTGACGCACCGTAGTTGAATTCCACCAAATTGAGCAAAGAATCATCTCGACAGAGTAGACTTAAAATCAGGTAATCCGTTTGAGATGCCACAGACAGATAGATACACACAGATATGATAAACTTGCAGGCGCCCGCAACTTCGTTTGCGTGGAAGCGGGATAAAAACTATCCTATATTTGAATCCAATTGATCAGTAAAATGATCCTTCCATTGGTTTAGGAGGAGAAGCGAGGCATGGCCATACCGTGGCTGAAGTTCCTGTCGTGCGTGCCGCTGTGGGCCATCCTCGTGGCGCAGTGCGGGCAGTCCTGGCTGTTCTACACGCAGCTCACCGAGCTGCCGAGCTACATGAACAACATACTGCACTTCGACATCATCTCAGTGAGTGACGACTGTGATCCCGATCTGATCCTGATCCTGTTCACGGGAATCGGTTTACCCTTTCTTTATTACCGTTTTCTCCGGTCATATATTTGTTTTAGATCAGACTTAGTGATGTGCCGTTCCCGGGAATGTTCCCCAGATGGGGAATATACGGGAATTTACGATTTGTTTACAATATTCCTAATATTTTATATAATTACTATAGTGCACATTCCGCAAACTGAGTCCTGCAGGGAACACTTTATAAGGTTAAAAATACTGAGTGTCCCGTGTCTGTCCATTCTTCTGCTCCTCACTGACCTGGTCAAAAGACTCAGCGAGCACGAGACCGCTGAAGAGAGGGAGATACGCGTGAGTACAAGAAGAAAATACCTACATTGTAAACTGCAGCCTTAACTTAAAATAGCCTCTCACTGTGCAGAATTTCGCAGTGTACAGCTTCCCGGCGAGTGGAGAAATATCACTAGCCTTAATCTCTTTAAAAATAAATTAAAAACATTGCTGTTGAAAGAGTGCTTTTATTCTATAGAAGAGTTTACGACATACTTTAGTAATCTGTCGCCAATATTCCCGCGGCACATCACTAGATCAGACTATTCATTATATCCATACAGAATTTTTCTTTCCGATCCACTGTCCCGGATTCCGGAAGGAGAAATTGGTGGGCATTAGTACTTCTGTCCCGGAGCTTATTGTTCATGTAATAATGGCGTGCTACCCTTAGAACTCGGTGCTGTCGGCGGTGCCGTACCTGACGGCGTGGGTGGCCGGCATCCTCATCAGCATCCTGGCGGACTGGCTGCTAGCGCGCGGCCTCATCTCGCGGCTCAACAGCATGAAGCTGTGGAACACCGTTGGTGAGCGGAAACCTACCCTGTATATGTCGACGTCAGAAATTGTTGTCCAACTCATAACTAGCTGATCAATTTCCACTTTCATCCGTTTGACAACTTCCTATGCACATGACATGACGTAAAGCGACACGGAACAATGGTGATCGGCCCCTTGTGAGACCGACCGCACTAGTAGTAGTTCCGCATAGACATAAGTCGCCTCACTATTCTTACTAGCACTTTTCGCTGGGCTTGCGGCCCTTGCGGGCTCTTTGTTGGGCTACTCCCATGTGTCTCCACTCCTCAAGCGACCGACTCATGATTCTCCAATGACATGAAGACGTGTGCGCCGATACCTATAGAGTGTAGTATCGTGGAGTGTGAGGTGGTATGTAGGTGTATCGTGTTCGCAGCGGCGTTCGTGCCGGCCTTCGGTCTGCTGGGCATCGCGTGGGCGGGCTGCGACCGCACGGCCGTCATGTTGCTGCTCAGCATCACCGCCGCCTTCGGAGGAGCCGTGTACGCCGGTACGTACGAGTACCTACACCTTACTCCTTCTAATATCGACCCTTTATTCCAGATCATCTAATCGTCGTTTCTTGTAATTCATTTTAATAGTATCCAATTCATATTAATTAAAAAAAAAAACCGGCCAAGTGCGAGTCGGACTCGCGCACGAAGGGTTCCGTACTATTATGAAGGGGCCCCCTTAAATATGTATTTTATTCTGTTTTTTACTATTTGTTGTTATAGCGGCAACATAATATACATCATCTGTGAAAATTTCAACGGTGTAACTATCACGTTTCATGAGATACAGCCTGGTGACAGACGGACGGACGGACAGCGGAGCCTTAGTAATAAGGTCCTCTTTGGGTACGGAACCCTAAAAACACCTGTTAACGTAACCAGTTAAAGGATGTGTAATGATGGGTATAAAAATAAATGATATAATTTAATTCAATATAATAACATTTGATAGAATTTCAAAGTATATAATATATGCCAAACGTTTATATGTATATACTCATTGTATATAATAAACGTTTGGTATTTTTTCATAATATATATGTTTATTTTGTATAATTATCGTCTGGTATAACACTTATTTATTAGAACCATAATTTAGTATATGTTTAATAACTATCAAGTACCTAGTATAATATATTGTTTTTATTACAACAGCTTGGTAATGCCAATAAAGTAACGAAAGTATAGCAAACATTACGCTTTACAAATTGTACTTATATAGTACCAGTATTAGGTAGTAAAAAAGTTTTCGGCTCTGGCACTTCGCCGGCTGCTACCGAGGCACGCTCGCTTCGCTCGCTCGGCTCGCGCACTGTAGGGTCACGATTCTACCTAACACCCCTCCTCGCTTCGCTTGTCGTCGTATCGACTAGTACACGGGCCCCGCCTTATAATGTACCATAAAATATTATGGTAACTGTAAATTAGAAGAAATTTACATTATATCATAGGTTCATTATAGGAAATATGCATTAGACTTAAAGTATGTTATATTTATATATAATGATAATTATATCATATGTAAATATATTAAGTGCTGTTATACGACTCAATAATTGTATCAAATGAGCGTAGAAAAATTGCGACTAATAATATATCAAAAAAATATATAGGCATCGTTACGCTCCCCCAGTTAAACTGTCGTAACCCCATACAGATTTTCGAACAATGTTATTTTAACCGAAATAACTTACGATGATCGTCGGTTTGAAACACTTTCAATCCGAGCAGCTCCGAAGCTGACTGGCGTAACGTGTTCCCTTTGCGCAGGCAACCAGATGAATCACATCGACCTGTCGCCGCAGTTCGCAGGCACCATGTACGGCATCACCAACGCGGCCAGCAACCTATGCGGCTTCCTCGCGCCCTACGCCATCGGCCGCATCATCAGCAGCGACCAGGTACCCACCCTACACTACATACATCAGCCACCAGGAACCCACACTACACCGCACACAGCAGCGACCAGGTTCCCACACCACACTATACACAGCAGCGACCAGGTACCCACCCTACACTACATACATCAGCCACCAGGAACCCACACTACACCGCACACAGCAGCGACCAGGTACCCACACCACACTACACACAGCAGCGACCAGGTACCCACCCTACACTACATACATCAGCCACCAGGAACCCACACTACACCGCACACAGCAGCGACCAGGTACCCACACCACACTACACACAGCAGCGACCAGGTACCCACCCTACACTACATACATCAGCCACCAGGAACCCACACTACACCGCACACAGCAGCGACCAGGTACCCACACCACACTACACACAGCAGCGACCAGGTACCCACCCTACACTACATACATCAGCCACCAGGAACCCACACTACACCGCACACAGCAGCGACCAGGTACCCACACCACACTACACACAGCAGCGACCAGGTACCCACCCTACACTACATACATCAGCCACCAGGAACCCACACTACACCGCACACAGCAGCGACCAGGTACCCACACCACACTACACACAGCAGCGACCAGGTACCCACCCTACACTACATACATCAGCCACCAGGAACCCACACTACACCGCACACAGCAGCGACCAGGTACCCACATCACACTACACACAGCAGCGACCAGGTACCCACACTACACCACACACAGCTGCGACCAGGTACCCACACTACACCACAAACAGCAGCAACGAGGTACCCACACCACACTACACACAGCAGCGACCAGGTACCCACACTACACCACACACAGCTGCGACCAGGTACCCACACTACACCACAAACAGCAGCAACGAGGTACCCACACCACACCACAAACAGCAGCGACCAGGTACCCACACCACACTATACCACAAACAGCAGCAACGAGGTACCCACACCACACTACACACAGCAGCGACCAGGTACCCACACCACACCACACACAGCTGCGACCAGGTACCCACACTACACCACAAACAGCAGCAACGAGGTACCCACACCACACCACAAACAGCAGCGACCAGGTACCCACACCACACTACACACAGCAGCGACCAGGTACCCACCCTACACTACATACATCAGCCACCAGGAACCCACACTACACCGCACACAGCAGCGACCAGGTACCCACACCACACTACACACAGCAGCGACCAGGTACCCACCCTACACTACATACATCAGCCACCAGGAACCCACACTACACCGCACACAGCAGCGACCAGGTACCCACATCACACTACACAGCAGCGACCAGGTACCCACACTACACCACACACAGCTGCGACCAGGTACCCACACTACACCACAAACAGCAGCAACGAGGTACCCACACCACACTACACACAGCAGCGACCAGGTACCCACACTACACCACACACAGCTGCGACCAGGTACCCACACTACACCACAAACAGCAGCAACGAGGTACCCACACCACACCACAAACAGCAGCGACCAGGTACCCACACCACACTATACCACAAACAGCAGCAACGAGGTATCCACCAGGTAGCCTTACTACACTACACTATATTACACTGACCAGTTGGTTCACAGACGGTACGGTCAACTATCTGTCGTCTGATGGTGCCCTTCTTAAACCGATCTCACATGCAGTGGGAGTGACACGTATTTAATTATATAATATTATATATTAATAATGCCACTGACCAGTTGAAAACAATGCTCAGTCTGGATCTGTCTACACCTCTGACGTGGGCCGTGAATCGTGATCAATTTGGTTTGAGACCTACAGTTGCGATGTTCCTGCATAAACCTTCATTAAGTATACCTCGTAATTGTATGCGTCTAAATGAGTTGTTCTATGATTTAATTACATTGGTTTTCCCTTACTAGTTGCTCTTCCTTGGTGTTTTGTTAGCAACCTTGTAAGTGTAGTTATTTTTTTAGCAAACCCTTGGACAGTGGCGTGAGGTGTTTTACTTGGCCGCGGCCATTGACCTCGGGGCCAACTTGTTCTACTTATTCTTCGCCAGCACAGATGAACAGGTACAGTATAGTATACTAGCAAGGCTGCTGCTCCACCGGACCTCAGATCATACACGTTTCCATGCGCACGCGCAGCGAGAGACCCATCGCTCCGTAGCTTAGTTTAGCTTAACCAGAACAGCAATCTTAACCCGGATAGCAAGATTAGCCAATCAAAAGATTCGCGCATACGACAGGTTAAGGGTTCACAGTATGGGATTACATAAATGTAATATTAGCTTATTACAAAAGTATTGATTTATGTTGGCGTGATACCATCCCTGTACAAAATGTGATCCTAACAATAAAATCAAAATATTATGTGTATTGCTTTAGTTACTGGTGAAAAATGATTTCATCTTTTTCGATGTGCTTGTCTGAACGACTCGCACAACATTCTACTGCACAAGAAGGCATATTTTTTGAAAATGAACATTTGGTTTATTCAACAGTTTGACAACACTGTCATGTCCGAACTAAACGGCTGCCTGGCATCGTTCAAACGCCCCGCCTACCATGGCTCCCTTTCTGTGGGGCCATTTTACGGCGCTAGTTAGACTTGTATGTTTTTTTCGTTCGCTGTAGTATACCCATAAAGCAAGTAGTGTAGTGATGTGGTATGCTTCCCGCCCGCCCGCAGGACTGGTCGCTGCCTGCGAGCGACGACATGACGGCGCCGGCGCCGGTGGAGAGCCTGATGTACGCCGAGTCCTAGTGCCCCCGTCGCCGTCGCCGTCGCCGCCAGGCTCGCTACACCGCGCGCCGCGCCGAGGTTACGCTCTGCTACGCTTAACCCTGCCGCGGCCCCGTACCAGCTGGCGAACGCATTAACCCTTCACCTAACTTGTCCACTTGAGCTTGCGACACCAAAGACGTGCCTCTATACGTGGATCCCATGTTATTGACCAAGAGTGGGTTGAAGATGATTTCTTGGCTAAGATCGTTTTTCCTTAAACTTGCATTTCTGAAAAATAACGAAGAAATATCGTTAAACTGTTCATAAAAGGTAAGTATTACGTATTGAGGAGTGCTGATGCTCCTTACTCCGCGGGGCGGGTAAAGGGTTAATACGGCGCCACCTCGCGGCACCGGAAGGGTTAACCTTGCCACAGCTCTCGCCACGTGCCGCGCGCACGACGCACTGCAAACGTATGTGAAATGAAAATGTACATATTTGCTGCTAACAGCCCCGCAAACGTTGGTGTGTGTAGTGGACAAGAACCCAACAAGCTATCGGTGCTTACAAATAAAGTAATTTGCTGTCGAGCGTATATAAATATATATATAAAAATTAATACGACTTTATTTTGACCACAAACGCGTAAAAGTGGTTTAGTTAAAATGTATGATCATCGTAATGTAAGTATTTAGCCAATTGTATCAGACGGTAAGTTTCCCAGTATTAAGTAAAAATAACGGAAGAAAACCAAAAGTTATACTTGGTGCGCGTGATTAATTAAAAATCTTTTCACCTAGTTTTGCTCGCGTACATTTTAATGAAAGTATAAATGTAGGTGCTTTAAACAATTGTTAACCTTTCAACGCCGAGGACTTCTACAGATGTCTCGCCGTGTGTCCAAAACATCTAAAAATATAGCTTTTGATACTTTCAAGCAAGGGTCGCTCTTGTTGGTGTGTGACATTTTGTACCTAACAGGTGGCAGTGAAAGGGTTAAACAATTGACAGTGGGCTGTGTCGGCGATGCACGTCGGGGTTGGTTGACGATTGACATCCATGACATGACATTAACGGATGCTCAGGACGGAGAAAAGAAGCTGAAAGCTACGGAATGTTACACATTTTGGTTGCAGCTAAGATTGTTGTCTTGCCTTTTCTAATTGTTCAGAAATAACCCAAGACTGATTTGAAACAAGTTATCCGAGGCTGGAGTCGTGTTTGTCTCCTCTATATTCAGCAACAGAAGCAGCGACGCGCTACTGTTGTTGAACAATAAGAGCTTGTGCTGCGCAGAGCAGAGCACGGACGCTTCCGCTGACCGCGCCGGCTGTTGCTTCATTCCTGCGACACCGACACCGCGCGGTCTCGCGGAGACGGAATCCGTTGCATAATGTTCGATAGTAAAGCATCCACTATAGGTAAGCTCACCCAGTGGTGACATTGGCGTGCGTACAGGTCTCATGCATATATGTATAATTTGTGGTTGTCTATCTTATGATTTGTGGAATGGCAATAATGTGTTATATACACAGAAGACTGTGATTGTAATGGGTCTAAGAGAAGGAATTGTGTAAATATGTTGTCAATCACTACGTTAACGAGTTGCTGTTATAATTACAATTATAATAAACATTCATAAATGTCATATGAGGAATTGTATACATTTTCCTAACTTTATGATTAAGAACCAGTTAAATACTGCTCCTTTTTCCGCACAGTTTAAAATAAAAGTAAGAAATGCAGAATAGTTGCTGAACAAAAAGCCGTAATTACGAGAGTGAATCTTCTGTATTTATCTACGTAGTTAATATGCATGGTTGATCTTTAGTTTAGTAGGAATATATTTAATAGTCAATTGTTCCTAGCAGATATAGCCTCATTCCTTGGCATCGATTGTATGTACACACAATCGATGCAATAATACACTCATGATTATCTTACATGTGAGACATTTTGGTCTATAGTTCAGGTTCGTATCTACACAATTCAGAATGTTGGGCATGTGACCTACACGCAGGGTTGGGCAAAATACTGGTTCCATTGTAATTATACACAATAAATTACAAAATACATGTAAAAATGTATTTGAAATACAAAACTACAAACTACTTTGGTGACAGGTATTTGAAATATAAAATACAAAATACAGTATTTCAAATAATGTATTTCAAATACAAAATACATTATTGAACTTCTTTGAAACTTATCTCAAAAAACTATTTACACGTTTTTGGGGTTCCGTAGCCAAATGGCAAAAAATGGAACTGTCTGTCTGTCTGTCCGTCCGTATGTCACAGGCATTTTACTCGAAAACTATAAGGTGTATTTGAATAAAATTTTGAATATAGGTGTATGTTGTTAGCCGCTACATAGTTTTGTAATTAAATTACTAAAAAAATTTGTGCACTCCATACATAAAACTGAAAGTCAACATTTTTTTTTTCATTGCTACCCCACGTGTGGCACATCAACCGATAGGCCTTTTAAAATAAATATAAGGTTTCTCAGCAGTTTTTTTGATTAAGTTAATAGAGTCAGAGATAATCGCCCCGAAAAATCACTAAAATTGTGTCCCTCCCCTCTAATTTTTGAACAGTATATTTGTGTGCTTATTCAATTCTTTCAACGAAAATTATTTTGAACAAGATTGGTTCAAAGGTTTACGAGTTTTTTTTTTAAACTGCCTTCCTTAAAGAAAAGGACGTAAGTGCCATAAGATTTCAGTAACGATACGACCTTTTTAATAGGCTCGGAACCCTTCGTTGTGCGTGGTCCGACACGCACTTGGCCACTTTTTTTTATAAATTGAAGAAAAAACGTCCTTTCATAAAAACTAAATTCCCAAAATTATTGTCAGATAAGTTCCGTCTAGTAGGTGAATGAATGTCTCCAGCCAATGAAAACAGTCTCAACTGGACCGGAAGAGCACAGGCTGAGACTACCTTTAATAACTGTCTGACGTATCAGTGTCAATTGTCGTATCAGGAACAACCCTGTTTGACGTTGACACTTGCAGTAAAGTGTTGCCACAGTGCCCTCAGCCCCTAATTATATTAAAAAACGTTTCATCATACGGTTATACAATTAAATAACATGTATTTTTGGACAAATGTATTTTAAAAAGAAAAGTATTTGAAATACAAAATAACTAAATACCGCACTCACATGGTATTTGAAATACCAATTACAAAATACTTCGCCACTTAGTATTTGAAATACAAATACAAAATATGTATTTGTATTTCAAATACATGTAATTGAAATACTGCCCAACCCTGCCTACACCCTACACGCCACTTTACACTAGTTCCTGTGATGTAGGAGCTCCCCTTGGTACACACACATCCCCATTCCTTGATACGTGTATGTTTCCAAGATTGTACCTATATTTAGTGTTCATTCGGAGGATCTAAAGACTGGCGTGAACCAAAGGGTTCGTGTCACCGTTACAACTGTCACTAGTGTAGTATAGGCAATATAGGCATGCGCTGCGCTCTGGCGCCGGCAATCAACTGTCTTCGACAAGAGAGAAATCATCTTGTTATGAAATACACTTATAAGATAAGTCAACATGTTTTCTTCGAATGCTTTGCTCTCTCGTCTCTTGTAATTTAAAAGAGAAGTGATCCTCAAACACAAGGTTGATATATATTATTATATTATGCAATACTTATAATAAATTGTCTCAGATTAATCATTCCAATAAATACGAAATAACATATAATATATAAGCATTGACGGGTCAGAAAACATAAGCCTATTTCGCACGAAGAATCAGTCAGATTGGTTTGGACGCGGGACTGGACTCGCTCCCGTCTCGTCTGTAGTGAAACACTCCCAGGCAACGGCATATGTTTGTGCGCGTACGAGTGGCCTGTCCGTAGACCTGGCCTTACGACTGTATTTAGTTGGCTGTAAGTTTTCGGTGAGGCGCACTGTAGAACAGTATTCATGTGATTTGTTACAGGCATGTACGAAATATATTTTATTTTATACAAACGTTAATATAGTTTTTATTCCTTTGTGCGCTCAATGATATATGAAAAATAATGTGAATAGGTATCCAGTGTGCATATTCTATACTGATAACAAACTATTACGTAATTTCCTCAAACATGCAGTGACATATTCACGTTATCCTTATAAATAGGCTGCGAAGTATCTTGTTTTCGGTGCGGCGAGGCGAGACGCCCGATGAAACTATACGCAAAATAGGAGGTCTAGCCTGCAGTGATCTTCTTTTGTTTTAATATCAAAAAGATTGTTCCCATTTTTATTTCATTGCATGTTTAGAAAAGCACTATACATTCCTCGGCGTGAAAAGGGACTGCCTGCCTCTTTATCTACCGGGCGGCATTGGCATGCCAGTCCCTACTTGCCTCTGTACTAATGTCTAATTATAGGCTGGTCAATGTAAGTGGGTATGACAAGTTTATATTACCATTGATGTATTTAAGAATCTCTTCCCCCAAGTGTTAATCATAGATTCTCACATACCTAGGTACATGCCATCATTGTAAATCAAAAAATAAGTCGCTGTGATTATTCGTTTCTTAATTCCTCTAGGATATATTTACTAGAAAAAATTAAATGTATTTTTATATTAACAGAAATAAAATTTGCTAAAAATATGTGCTTTTTATTCCCGAATTCCCGATCACGCCGACGGTTGAGCCCGAAGCCGACTTATAATTTGCCGTTGCCGCGAATGGCGTCATTGTAATAACGCATTTAGTTTTTTGCGGGTCTAACTTAAACCGGGAGAAAATTATAAGTTACGGGCCAAGGGCGCGATGGCGGCGAATTTGAGCTCCAAACTTTAACACTAGAGGCGTTCGAAGCCACGTCCACATCGCACAATGTATACTTTGTGACTCGTATGCCCGGGGAGCAAGGTTCAGAATGGCGCAGTTGTTGGGCGCGGGTAATAGCCGGGTGTGAACGACCGCGTCAATGCTAATATTTGTTTTCGCCCCGGAGTGGTTTTCCGTCAGTAACGAGGTGCCCGTCTGTGAGGTGTGTGTAATTACGAAGATGACCGATTACGACAGCTGCGAGCGACATTCCTGAGTTGGGTTTGTATTGCTAAGTAATTTGGCTCTGGATGAGTTGGAAGGAAACCTCTCCCGTCGCCCAGACAGCTGACATAAGCCCGATAAATGCATACTTATATCGTTCAGTCCACAATAGAGCGCCCCACTCCCGTCCACGCTATAGACAAAAAGAACGAGCAAGTTCCTTAGATGAAAGGACGGAGGGTCTGGTCTCACCAAACCGTCTGTAATCGTAAGCGGTGTTCGGTAAAATGTGAATGTATGGAATGACAGCTGCCGTCGCGATATTTAACGTGGATCGGTCTGTACTCGTAAGCGGTGTTCGGTAAAATGTGAATGTATGGAATGACAGCTGCCGTCGCGATATTTAACGTGGATCGGTCTGTACTCGTAAGCGGTGTTCGGTAAAATGTGAATGTATGGAATGACAGCTGCCGTCGCAATATTTAACGTGGATCGGTCTGTACTCGTAAGCGGTGTTCGGTAAAATGTGAATGTATGGAATGACAGCTGCCGTCGCGATATTTAACGTGGATCGGTCTGTACTCGTAAGCGGTGTTCGGTAAAATGTGAATGTATGGAATGACAGCTGCCGTCGCAATATTTAACGTGGATCGGTCTGTACTCGTAAGCGGTGTTCGGTAAAATGTGAATGTATGGAATGACAGCTGCCGTCGCGATATTTAACGTGGATCGGTCTGTACTCGTAAGCGGTGTTCGGTAAAATGTGAATGTATGGAATGACAGCTGCCGTCGCGATATTTAACGTGGATCGGTCTGTACTCGTAAGCGGTGTTCGGTAAAATGTGAATGTATGGAATGACAGCTGCCGTCGCGATATTTAACGTGGATCGGTCTGTACTCGTAAGCGGTGTTCGGTAAAATGTGAATGTATGGAATGACAGCTGCCGTCGCGATATTTAACGTGGATCGGTCTGTACTCGTAAGCGGTGTTCGGTAAAATGTGAATGTATGGAATGACAGCTGCCGTCGCGATATTTAACGTGGATCGGTCTGTACTCGTAAGCGGTGTTCGGTAAAATGTGAATGTATGGAATGACAGCTGCCGTCGCGATATTTAACGTGGATCGGTCTGTACTCGTAAGCGGTGTTCGGTAAAATGTGAATGTATGGAATGACAGCTGCCGTCGCGATATTTAACGTGGATCGGTCTGTACTCGTAAGCGGTGTTCGGTAAAATGTGAATGTATGGAATGACAGCTGCCGTCGCGATATTTAACGTGGATCGGTCTGTACTCGTAAGCGGTGTTCGGTAAAATGTGAATGTATGGAATGACAGCTGCCGTCGCGATATTTAACGTGGATCGGTCTGTACTCGTAAGCGGTGTTCGGTAAAATGTGAATGTATGGAATGACAGCTGCCGTCGCGATATTTAACGTGGATCGGTCTGTACTCGTAAGCGGTGTTCGGTAAAATGTGAATGTATGGAATGACAGCTGCCGTCGCGATATTTAACGTGGATCGGTCTGTAATCGTAAGCGGTGTTCGGTAAAATGTGAATGTATGGAATGACAGCTGCCGTCGCGATATTTAACGTGGATCGGTCTGTACTCGTAAGCGGTGTTCGGTAAAATGTGAATGTATGGAATGACAGCTGCCGTCGCGATATTTAACGTGGATCGGTCTGTACTCGTAAGCGGTGTTCGGTAAAATGTGAATGTATGGAATGACAGCTGCCGTCGCGATATTTAACGTGGATCGGTCTGTACTCGTAAGCGGTGTTCGGTAAAATGTGAATGTATGGAATGACAGCTGCCGTCGCGATATTTAACGTGGATCGGTCTGTACTCGTAAGCGGTGTTCGGTAAAATGTGAATGTATGGAATGACAGCTGGCGTCGCGATATTTAACGTGGATCGGTCTGTACTCGTAAGCGGTGTTCGGTAAAATGTGAATGTATGGAATGACAGCTGCCGTCGCGATATTTAACGTGGATCGGTCTGTACTCGTAAGCGGTGTTCGGTAAAATGTGAATGTATGGAATGACAGCTGCCGTCGCGATATTTAACGTGGATCGGTCTGTACTCGTAAGCGGTGTTCGGTAAAATGTGAATGTATGGAATGACAGCTGCCGTCGCGATATTTAACGTGGATCGGTCTGTAATCGTAAGCGGTGTTCGGTAAAATGTGAATGTATGGAATGACAGCTGCCGTCGCGATATTTAACGTGGATCGGTCTGTACTCGTAAGCGGTGTTCGGTAAAATGTGAATGTATGGAATGACAGCTGCCGTCGCGATATTTAACGTGGATCGGTCTGTACTCGTAAGCGGTGTTCGGTAAAATGTGAATGTATGGAATGACAGCTGCCGTCGCGATATTTAACGTGGATCGGTCTGTACTCGTAAGCGGTGTTCGGTAAAATGTGAATGTATGGAATGACAGCTGCCGTCGCGATATTTAACGTGGATCGGTCTGTACTCGTAAGCGGTGTTCGGTAAAATGTGAATGTATGGAATGACAGCTGCCGTCGCGATATTTAACGTGGATCGGTCTGTACTCGTAAGCGGTGTTCGGTAAAATGTGAATGTATGGAATGACAGCTGCCGTCGCGATATTTAACGTGGATCGGTCTGTAATCGTAAGCGGTGTTCGGTAAAATGTGAATGTATGGAATGACAGCTGCCGTCGCGATATTTAACGTGGATCGGTCTGTACTCGTAAGCGGTGTTCGGTAAAATGTGAATGTATGGAATGACAGCTGCCGTCGCGATATTTAACGTGGATCGGTCTGTACTCGTAAGCGGTGTTCGGTAAAATGTGAATGTATGGAATGACAGCTGCCGTCGCGATATTTAACGTGGATCGGTCTGTAGTCGTAAGCGGTGTTCGGTAAAATGTGAATGTATGGAATGACAGCTGCCGTCGCGATATTTAACGTGGATCGGTCTGTACTCGTAAGCGGTGTTCGGTAAAATGTGAATGTATGGAATGACAGCTGCCGTCGCGATATTTAACGTGGATCGGTCTGTAATCGTAAGCGGTGTTCGGTAAAATGTGAATGTATGGAATGACAGCTGCCGTCGCGATATTTAACGTGGATCGGTCTGTACTCGTAAGCGGTGTTCGGTAAAATGTGAATGTATGGAATGACAGCTGCCGTCGCGATATTTAACGTGGATCGGTCTGTACTCGTAAGCGGTGTTCGGTAAAATGTGAATGTATGGAATGACAGCTGCCGTCGCGATATTTAACGTGGATCGGTCTGTAATCGTAAGCGGTGTTCGGTAAAATGTGAATGTATGGAATGACAGCTGCCGTCGCGATATTTAACGTGGATCGGTCTGTACTCGTAAGCGGTGTTCGGTAAAATGTGAATGTATGGAATGACAGCTGCCGTCGCGATATTTAACGTGGATCGGTCTGTACTCGTAAGCGGTGTTCGGTAAAATGTGAATGTATGGAATGACAGCTGCCGTCGCGATATTTAACGTGGATCGGTCTGTACTCGTAAGCGGTGTTCGGTAAAATGTGAATGTATGGAATGACAGCTGGCGTCGCGATATTTAACGTGGATCGGTCTGTACTCGTAAGCGGTGTTCGGTAAAATGTGAATGTATGGAATGACAGCTGCCGTCGCGATATTTAACGTGGATCGGTCTGTACTCGTAAGCGGTGTTCGGTAAAATGTGAATGTATGGAATGACAGCTGCCGTCGCGATATTTAACGTGGATCGGTCTGTACTCGTAAGCGGTGTTCGGTAAAATGTGAATGTATGGAATGACAGCTGCCGTCGCGATATTTAACGTGGATCGGTCTGTACTCGTAAGCGGTGTTCGGTAAAATGTGAATGTATGGAATGACAGCTGCCGTCGCGATATTTAACGTGGATCGGTCTGTACTCGTAAGCGGTGTTCGGTAAAATGTGAATGTATGGAATGACAGCTGCCGTCGCGATATTTAACGTGGATCGGCCTGTACTCGTAAGCGGTGTTCGGTAAAATGTGAATGTATGGAATGACAGCTGCCGTCGCGATATTTAACGTGGATCGGTCTGTACTCGTAAGCGGTGTTCGGTAAAATGTGAATGTATGGAATGACAGCTGCCGTCGCGATATTTAACGTGGATCGGTCTGTAATCGTAAGCGGTGTTCGGTAAAATGTGAATGTATGGAATGACAGCTGCCGTCGCGATATTTAACGTGGATCGGTCTGTAATCGTAAGCGGTGTTCGGTAAAATGTGAATGTATGGAATGACAGCTGCCGTCGCGATATTTAACGTGGATCGGTCTGTACTCGTAAGCGGTGTTCGGTAAAATGTGAATGTATGGAATGACAGCTGCCGTCGCGATATTTAACGTGGATCGGTCTGTACTCGTAAGCGGTGTTCGGTAAAATGTGAATGTATGGAATGACAGCTGCCGTCGCGATATTTAACGTGGATCGGTCTGTAATCGTAAGCGGTGTTCGGTAAAATGTGAATGTATGGAATGACAGCTGCCGTCGCGATATTTAACGTGGATCGGTCTGTAATCGTAAGCGGTGTTCGGTAAAATGTGAATGTATGGAATGACAGCTGCCGTCGCGATATTTAACGTGGATCGGTCTGTAATCGTAAGCGGTGTTCGGTAAAATGTGAATGTATGGAATGACAGCTGCCGTCGCGATATTTAACGTGGATCGGTCTGTACTCGTAAGCGGTGTTCGGTAAAATGTGAATGTATGGAATGACAGCTGCCGTCGCGATATTTAACGTGGATCGGTCTGTACTCGTAAGCGGTGTTCGGTAAAATGTGAATGTATGGAATGACAGCTGCCGTCGCGATATTTAACGTGGATCGGTCTGTAATCGTAAGCGGTGTTCGGTAAAATGTGAATGTATGGAATGACAGCTGGCGTCGCGATATTTAACGTGGATCGGTCTGTACTCGTAAGCGGTGTTCGGTAAAATGTGAATGTATGGAATGACAGCTGCCGTCGCGATATTTAACGTGGATCGGTCTGTACTCGTAAGCTCGTGGAGCGCGAAGACCGGCGATGTATAACCTGCCCTGCCTCATCACTCCGCCCCGCCCGCCCCGTGCCTAGTGTCACTCGAGCCAGGCCAGAACAACATCATCTCAAGAACGTAGCGCCTATACTCATATCTAATCATGTACGGTGTGTAAGGTGTACGTCGACGGATATCGAGGTATACCTACCTACTACCTAGGCAGTCTAGGCACGCTTGGTGGGAGGACGTTAATCAACGTAATGAAATTAATGAAAATTAGGAAGCTGTTACCCTTATAATACCTATTGTCACTGTTGATACAAATCAACGGTGTCAATATTAAGATTACTTATTTAGATGTTAATTTATAGGTACAATGCATTGAGGTAGGTACACTTTTTCAATTCAATTCAATCTTTTATTCCTAAAAATATACTTAAACTTTACATGTGAAACTTTTGTGGTCAGAAATACCCAGATCTATTTTAATGTCAAAGTGCTTGTTGTTTGTAAATACAAGATGAGCTTACATTTGTTTCTCTAGTGGGTTGGTTTATGATCTGGTAAAGATTATATTCAAGCATAGTATTCATTAGTCTAAGATAAGTAATAAAATTCTCCGTTTTGTTTATGTTGGTAACCTATCGAAGTTTCGAAAAACATTTGCCCAATTTTCACTTGTCCAAAAACGGTTAACCGAATTTTTATAATCCATATTATATACTTACTGCCCGATGGCGGTCCATAGGTACTCGTACTTACCGTGCAAAAACTGGGCGCACGTTTTTGAATATTTTTAACTGTCTCCACCCGGATCATAAACGGCGCGCTAAAAAACCAAACCGAGCAACCTTTCTGCGACGTCGTAATTTATTTAAATAAATCAACTAAAAGTTTCGAACAATGACGAAGCTATTGGCGAACCCTTGCAACTAAGCGTCGTAACGTAACAAAGTATTTCGCCGACTCCGACGCGTGTTTGCTGAACAGCACCGCCGTTGTTTTCGTCGACGTTAGTGGAGTTAACCCGACATTTTACTGTTTAAAAACGATGCTGCGGGCGCTGTGATAAAATTAAAGAAAAGGTTTATGACCCAAGGGCGCAGGCGAAAACTACTAAAACTTGCCGCTCGGAGCTTTTATGGTAGGGCTGTTAAACATTTTTTCTTCAATAACGATTGGTACCTAAGCATAATTGCTTAAAGGAGAAATGGCCATGCGAGGGCTGGACGTCCCGTGGCTACGTAATTTCTCGTTTGATTGCCGCTCCCTCCGCGAGGACACACCTCGTCGCTCGTTGTAACATTACGTTGATGATACCGGTAGAACCTTAAGGGCATTTCTTTGCATGTGTCTGGAATTTGCTACTTTGTTAGGTTTCAGCTGAGTAGGTGCAATAAGTTCGCTGTCACATGTATCCGTGGGTAAACCGGAGTAAAAAAATACAAAAACACGTCATAGAGGTTGAGTAAAACATTCACCGAACGAAGTCAAAGGCGTCATCCTGATTTGTTCATGAATATCATTCAGATACCTACAGTCATGTCAAATATAAATATGTACCTAAGTAACCTTTGGTACATTTGTCGCCTTACTTCATTGGAACAAGATAGTAAAGATGACAGATAAGTAGATGACACTATCATGAATTGAAATGACAGATAACAGTAGAAAATGGGCTTTATATGTTATGCATAGTTATAAAACCGATCAAGTGCGATTCGGACTCGCTCACCAAGAGGTAAAGGGAAGCTGGAACCAAGACCTGTTCCAGAATAGTTATCTGTCATCCACACATTAGATAACAATCACTAAGAGAGGAGGACTGCCTGCGACGTGACGTGCGCCGAGCTAACGTGTCAGAATACTCAGAATCACAACGAGCGCGTCAAACATACGAAACAGTAGCTTTACCACGACCACGAGTCACTATCGAAAACACACATTACTTTACTATTCTCCAGAGCGAGTAAACGAGTTTCGAATAGATTTCGATTGTCATAAATTCGAGCCGTCAAATTTGTATCTCATCTCATGGTACCAAAAACCATGGTGGTATGTTCTCCGAAAACAACTTCAAAACGTCACTCGCTAGACTTTAGTTTTCGATGCGTAATTTAAATTTTCGATTCGTACGACCAATCATCATGGCACACAAATTTGACATTTCGGATCGACGAATACTTACCGTAGCGACTATAGTAAACTATTTCTCTTGCAAATTAGCGCGTGATAATGATAACTTATTATTCTGACATGTGAGATATACCCTCGATCCGATCGAGACCTATCTCAAATTAAAGAACGTGTAAAAATAAGGGTTTTGAATTGACAACATATATCCGCAAAATTCGGATTGTCACGTATTTTGTACTAGCTACGTTTGAGTTCGAATCAACGCATTTCTTCTCTTGGACATAGCCTATGTCCAAGAATTCCTATGTCACGTGGGAAACATGAAGTTCAAATTTAACCTATCAAGTAAAACGTTGGACAAACCTATTTTAGCTAAAATGCCGTTAAAATTGGTCTTTATCTGTCACTCATATAATAAGAGGATAAAGTTTAGTAGATGTTTGTGGCAATAGATCCATAGGTAGGACATAGGCTGCAACATTCAAGTTTATAACCCTTCAGCTGTGGTCATCCCTCTGTGGTCTTCATATTTTTTCCTGCAGGTCGGTGGAGCCCCCCTCAGAGGGGCGCATTGGCTGTGCTTACTTTCTTAGAAATAAAACCGCCATTCGTGTATTGATCTCGTTTTAATCCATTGAAACGTATAGCCAATGAAGTGAGACAGCTAACAAGCGACAATTTCAATGGCCATTGGAGGAAAATTTTGAATTTGATCGGTAGTCTAAAACTGCCACTGCCGCGTTAACCACGGTCGAGGTTCGCGAGTGAGTTTTAATGGTTTTAGTGCGAATTTTCGTTGCCAGAAGGAGATATCTTGGAGAAATGTAAATAATCCTTCGTTTTCTGTTAAAAAAATATAGTTTTTAGTTGATTAACGATAATAAACTTGTGGCTAACACACCATACCTACTCATGGTCAAAATTTGCCTACAGGTTTTTTAGCGCTTTTCTACTAATTTAGAATTACTAACAGCTATTAATATTACCGCTATTTATCGTAAATTTATTTAAAATGTAGGACATGGACTAACAATCGCCCGAAAGTAGATAAATAGATCGAAATTGGTAACGGTCATAACAGAGCCCTCAGAGAGATGGTAACCGTCAAGGAACTTCCCTCCGAGGGATGCTCACATGAGACCTCGTGACGTCACTTACTCAGCGCACCAGCGCGATTTCATAATATGGATACGCCATGGATTGATTGTCTTGCAACGTTCGTAATTCGTATCTATTAACGGAAAAGTTGGATCTTGTGTTGTGCTCGCGATTTGTTGCTATTGTCTAGCTTTATGTCGGTGAACTAACATTAGATAAATACTCAGTGCTTGTGTATGTGCCTAATGTGCTTATCAATATTAATATTAATAAATATTCAGGTGTGTCTTTAGTGCTCGTTCGGACTCTTCGGACTAATCAAGTGAGTGAGTGGCGCTTTCGATTGTAACGAATACGATGGTTCATGTGCTATCATAGTTTCAATAAGTGTTAACTGAGCTGTGTTGTGTTATTTAGGTGCTTGTTCAATCTACGAAGAACCATCGTAAGTAAGAACTAATTTCTACACAGACGAGAGACCACTCAGAAATCACCACTATTCCTTCATGTTCATCAGGTTGTACCGCTACTAACTCATGGTGTGGGTAAGGGTATATCCATACTAAGCAAACCATTTTTTTTCTAAATGGTCTTGATTTTCATTGTTTTAATGTTCATGTTTTACGTGTTTTTTGTTTAACTGGTATTAATGTTGTAATTTTAATTGAAAGGATATTTTAATCAAGATGCTTCCAACCAAATTTGTTTGGTTTACAGCCCATGGTTGCTGTGATAATTGCAGTCGTTTGGAAGAGGTTATTTTGTGTCAAAGTAGACATACTTTTTTCATTTTACTCTCACATAAAACCTGCTGCACCTACAATAAAAAAAGCTTCGGTTACACCTAGTTGATGGCCCAAATGTATTGTTTAGGCATGAATTTGATTACATACAGTATAAAACACTTCAGATATAAACATGTAAATCGATGCCCACACGAGCAACTTCTGAGTGTAGGCATTATACCTATTGGTAGAATATTTCAAATGGTCTAGTGTAAAAAAAATACTCATGAGCCTCCCATTTTATGTTTTTGGAACAAGTATAACACTAATTTCTTCAAATTAAGCCCGTTAAACACCCCAAATATCCAATTTATTATATTTAAAATGACCAAAATACGTCGTAAACTTCGGTGACCTGGTGACGAGGTCAGCTAGATACGACTTTAATGTAACGATGATATATCGTTGCAGTTAGATAATTTAATATAGATCGAGTTTCGTCCAAAATCCTGGCAGTGATTATGTAAAAAACTAAAGAAAATTAAATTTTACCAAATCACTTCACCCCACAAACCTTGGAGGTGGAGCGTCCCTCAGAGGGTGCCACAGACGTGGGTAAGCGGCCATGTTTTTTCGCCACAGCTGAAGGGATATTGAGCTTCTTTTCTACATATTTTTAACACTGTTTTATATCAGGGATCGGAAACCGGTATTTATTATACCTATGGGAACGAAAACGTTATTTTTTCGTTCTTTGTTAATTATTTCATTTCTAATTGGGCAATCTAATAATACGCAGTCGTTACCTCAAAACACAACTGAGTCCTACATATGAAGTATATAATAGTTCGAGATATATGCTTATTTCGAGGTTTTTGCAAAAAACCGGTTCCAATCCATGTTTTATATTACTAACAACTATGGACCTGCTCTGAAAATAAAAGTATATGAACTGAATTGAATTGAATATTAAATAAACAAAACATGTGATGATTGACTGAAATGGACTTTAGTCACTCCTACTCTCAGCACGGCTATCACAAGACGGCGCGCGCAAGCTCTCTCGATTTAAATAAACAAAACATGTGATGATTGACTGAAATGGACTTTAGTCACTCCTACTCTCAGCACGGCTATCACAACACGGCGCGCGCAAGCTCTCTCGATTTAAATAAACAAAACATGTGATGATTGACTGAAATGGACTTTAGTCACTCCTACTCTCAGCACGGCTATCACAAGACGGCGCGCGCAAGCTCTCTCGATTTAAATAAACAAAACATGTGATGATTGACTGAAATGGACTTTAGTCACTCCTACTCTCAGCACGGCTATCACAAGACGGCGCGCGCAAGCTCTCTCGATTTAAATAAACAAAACATGTGATGATTGACTGAAATGGACTTTAGTCACTCCTACTCTCAGCACGGCTATCACAAGACGGCGCGCGCAAGCTCTCTCGATTTAAATAAACAAAACATGTGATGATTGACTGAAATGGACTTTAGTCACTCCTACTCTCAGCACGGCTATCACAAGACGGCGCGCGCAAGCTCTCTCGATTTAAATAAACAAAACATGTGATGATTGACTGAAATGGACTTTAGTCACTCCTACTCTCAGCACGGCTATCACAAGACGGCGCGCGCAAGCTCTCTCGATTTAAATAAACAAAACATGTGATGATTGACTGAAATGGACTTTAGTCACTCCTACTCTCAGCACGGCTATCACAAGACGGCGCGCGCAAGCTCTCTCGATTTAAATAAACAAAACATGTGATGATTGACTGAAATGGACTTTAGTCACTCCTACTCTCAGCACGGCTATCACAAGACGGCGCGCGCAAGCTCTCTCGATTTAAATAAACAAAACATGTGATGATTGACTGAAATGGACTTTAGTCACTCCTACTCTCAGCACGGCTATCACAAGACGGCGCGCGCAAGCTCTCTCGATTTAAATAAACAAAACATGTGATGATTGACTGAAATGGACTTTAGTCACTCCTACTCTCAGCACGGCTATCACAAGACGGCGCGCGCAAGCTCTCTCGATTTAAATAAACAAAACATGTGATGATTGACTGAAATGGACTTTAGTCACTCCTACTCTCAGCACGGCTATCACAAGACGGCGCGCGCAAGCTCTCTCGATTTAAATAAACAAAACATGTGATGATTGACTGAAATGGACTTTAGTCACTCCTACTCTCAGCACGGCTATCACAAGACGGCGCGCGCAAGCTCTCTCGATTTAAATAAACAAAACATGTGATGATTGACTGAAATGGACTTTAGTCACTCCTACTCTCAGCACGGCTATCACAAGACGGCGCGCGCAAGCTCTCTCGATTTAAATAAACAAAACATGTGATGATTGACTGAAATGGACTTTAGTCACTCCTACTCTCAGCACGGCTATCACAACACGGCGCGCGCAAGCTCTCTCGATTTAAATAAACAAAACATGTGATGATTGACTGAAATGGACTTTAGTCACTCCTACTCTCAGCACGGCTATCACAAGACGGCGCGCGCAAGCTCTCTCGATTTAAATAAACAAAACATGTGATGATTGACTGAAATGGACTTTAGTCACTCCTACTCTCAGCACGGCTATCACAAGACGGCGCGCGCAAGCTCTCTCGATTTAAATAAACAAAACATGTGATGATTGACTGAAATGGACTTTAGTCACTCCTACTCTCAGCACGGCTATCACAAGACGGCGCGCGCAAGCTCTCTCGATTTAAATAAACAAAACATGTGATGATTGACTGAAATGGACTTTAGTCACTCCTACTCTCAGCACGGCTATCACAACACGGCGCGCGCAAGCTCTCTCGATTTAAATAAACAAAACATGTGATGATTGACTGAAATGGACTTTAGTCACTCCTACTCTCAGCACGGCTATCACAAGACGGCGCGCGCAAGCTCTCTCGATTTAAATAAACAAAACATGTGATGATTGACTGAAATGGACTTTAGTCACTCCTACTCTCAGCACGGCTATCACAAGACGGCGCGCGCAAGCTCTCTCGATTTAAATAAACAAAACATGTGATGATTGACTGAAATGGACTTTAGTCACTCCTACTCTCAGCACGGCTATCACAAGACGGCGCGCGCAAGCTCTCTCGATTTAAATAAACAAAACATGTGATGATTGACTGAAATGGACTTTAGTCACTCCTACTCTCAGCACGGCTATCACAACACGGCGCGCGCAAGCTCTCTCGATTTAAATAAACAAAACATGTGATGATTGACTGAAATGGACTTTAGTCACTCCTACTCTCAGCACGGCTATCACAAGACGGCGCGCGCAAGCTCTCTCGATTTAAATAAACAAAACATGTGATGATTGACTGAAATGGACTTTAGTCACTCCTACTCTCAGCACGGCTATCACAACACGGCGCGCGCAAGCTCTCTCGATTTTTCACGCACTATACCTCTCTTTATAGTCCAGGCAATGAACTGACAACTTGTATGGAAAAAATGACAATTTTGGAAATAATTTATAACAGCTTATTTTTTATGTATAACGGATATATTATCAATGAAATAGTTACCCAGCGACAGAATCCGACAAAATTTCAGACATCGAAAAAATGATAAGTTAACTGGCTTCTAAAAAGTCAGTAAAAATATTAATAAATGTTTTTGTCTTTATTTTGGTTCATTTACATTTGCTCTATAATATTCAAGATAAATCGTACAAAAAAAGATAATGCATGCTTCATTTAAATCTACATAGTTACTTCCGGGTGGAAAGTTTGTCGGATTCTTGACTAAATCATCTTAGAATAACATTTTCAAATGAAATCAACAAAAAAAACGCTAATCGATATGATACAGAGAAAGAATATAATGGAAAAATAAACCATCTTCGTCTGTAGCCCCCGACAGGACTCGAACCTGCGACCTTTCTATTAACGCTAGACTGCTCTACCAGAGACACTCTCTGCTCTGGTAGAGCAGTCTAGCGTTAATAGAAAGGTCGCAGGTTCGAGTCCTGTCGGGGGCTACAGACGAAGATGGTTTATTTTTCCATTATATTCTTTCTCTGTATCATATCGATTATAAAATGATCGGGGTAACTTCCTCGTTAAAAATAACACGAAAACAAAAATATTTAATTAAAATAATTTGTTTCGTGATAAGGGTATTTAAAAAAAACGCTATTATAAATTAATGTTTTTCAAAACCGTATTTTGCCTGGAGTACTAAGTTTTCTAAGAGAGACGGATAGTGCGCGAAAAAATCGAGAGGGCTCGCGCGCCGTCTTGTGATAGCCGTGCGCTTTCGTATCTGGGGGTCTAGCACAACTGACGCCGCGCCGAGAAAGATCTACCCTCCTCTTTCTAATTTGCATGGTGCGAGTGAGACAGGAGACGCTCAGTCGCGCGCAAAGCGACTTGTCAGCAAGTTGTGCTAGACGTGCTGTACCTTTACCATGGGGGCGGTCACTCATAGAACTAAAAATCTAATTTGTACCACGAGTCACTTATACTTACGTTTACTATACTCGAAATCGTTAACTCGACCGTTGGTATAGTTTACTCGATAGTCGATAGACGCGTACACGCATACTAGTCAGAACGTGAAGGCGGGAATCCACCGGTGTGCGGCACTGTGCGGCACAAGCATATTCAGTACAAAAATGCTTGTGGCGCACAGTGCCGCACACCGGTGGAATCCCGCCTTGAGGGATGTCTTAGCCACACCGATACTACGTAGCAAATGTGTGCGTGTTATAGACACACACAAACACGTTATGCAATTAGTACCATTCTATTACTTTCAATATTCAGCTTATATCACCAGCATTTATCGTTTTAATTTAAATGCTCGCGTGTGTCTATTAGATTAGGACATTACAGAATACGCGAATCGCGTAGGTGGTTTTTTAAAAGTAATTTACACCTTAAGCTAAATAGCATTAAGTATAACATAGTATACTCTACATTTTTCCACTCAATATGGCGGAATTGTGCCATTTATTTGGAATCTAAAATCTACACATATAATAAATCTCTGAATAAAAAAAAAAAAACAGCCATTATCAAACTAAGCATTGTTCTGTCACGAATGATCTCAGCTTCCCATGAACGGAAAAACATGAACTTTTTTACTATACCTACCTACCACGCACTATACCTCTCTTTCTAAGTTTTCTAATAAGAGAGAGACGGATAGTGCGAGAAAAATCGAGAGCTCGCGCGCCGTCGCGTGATAGCCGTGCAGGTAAAGATGTATAGGAATTAATAATAGATAATACTTTCGAGTACCCATTGACCGGTAAATCTTTACGCGGACCAAAATATCTCTTTTTAATTAGATATCAGACGGCAAATGTATATTTTCCAAACTATACCGAACCACTTAAGTTCTATAACCATAACGCGACCCCGAGCCCCTTTGTCGTAATTAAGTACTTATAGCCCGACAAGTTCCTATTTAACCCTGAGGTAGTGTCGCTGTAAACCGCATTGGCAATAATGTACCTACGTCATGTATAGTCGGCACGGTGTGACAGTGCCAATATTGTGTTGTTTGTTGAATGTAAAAATTCCATGCTTTATATTTATAATAAATATTAGGTATTTTTCAAATTCAACTTCAAATCATTCTATTAACCATTCCATTAACGTGGCTAAGACATCCCTCAAGGCGGGATTCCACCGGTGTGCGGCACTGTGCGCCACAAGCATTTTTGTACTGAATATGCTTGTGCCGCACACCGGTGGACCGGTGGATGGTGGTGGTGGTGGGTGGTGGTGGTGGACCTTCACGTTCTGACTAGTATGCGTGTACGCGTCTATCGACTATCGAGTAAACTATACCAACGGTCGAGTTAACGATTTCGAGTATAGTAAACGTACCTAAGTATAAGTGACTCGTGGTACGAATTCCATTTGTAGTTCTATGAGTGACCGCCCCCATGGTAAAGTTCTATGAGTGACCGCCCCCATGGTAAAGGTACAGATACGAAAGCGCGATGAACCGAGTACAGGTGGTGCGGTGGGTGCCTCCCGCGGTGCCCGTTTGGTTTGCGCACATAAAGGGATAATCAACTAGAACAGCGACTTGCGGGTCTGTAGAAAAGCAAGCAGCGTCGGTGTCGGTAGCAATAAAATTAAGTTGCGTGTTGACAAAAGGTTTGTTTCCCTCGCCCTTGTTCCTTCCCCGAAGAAGCTGTAAACAAACTTCGACTTCTAAACAATGTAATACTGTTCCCTATAGACACCACATCGAATCCCGCCTTGCACCTCAAAAAGACGGATTTCCTATTAAATATCCCTGGACTTATGACGCTATTATTTGTGCGGAGTAACGTCGTTTGGAATGCTCTGTATTTGTACCGCACGAATAACCGATATTGAGTGGTGGCTGAGTGAACAGGCGGGTGAGACAATGAGACCATCACCATCACAAAACGGCACTTTATTATGTTGTTAAAGGTTCGAGCGTTTGACGTAACGGTTTACCATCATTTCATAAAAAACGTTTCATAAATGATAATTTTATAAACAACGATTTCCAAACTAATTATTTCATAAACCTATCATTCCTCAAAATGCTTATACTTTAAATAATTATTTGACACATATTCATTTAGCAAATGTTACACTTTAAAAAAACATTGAATGTTAAATTATCATTTTAAAAAACCGGCCAAGTGCGTGTCGGGCCACGCGCAGTGAAGGGTTCCGTAGTTACCTGTCTCTCTTAGTTACATCGACGTGCGGTGCGGTGCGGTTGCGTCGTCCGAATTTGTACGAAAATTGGTCTTTCCAAGTACACATCAAGTTGGTCGACTATTACTCGGTAACTACTTGTGCCTACTTGTCCGTGATAGTTTTCCTTATAAATTCATTATATGTACTACTACCACGAATTTTTTCACATCCCCAGTAGTAGCCATTTAGCCGGCAGGGGGGGACGGGTCACATGACTCGAACAAAAATTAGGGCTTTGGAGCCCAATATCTCGCAAACTAATCACTGATTTGAAAAATTGTTTTAGGAAACATAATATTTATCCTACCTTTATAGGACCCTACCCTAAAATCGGCACAGGGGACATCTCGTCTCGCATTTGTAATGATACAAGCAATAGATTTGTCTAATAAAAGGAGAATGTCACTTTTTTGGGGTCAAAAAACACACTGTGCACAGGTAGGTACCCCCAGGTTTCTGGGCGTCACCTTGGATGCAGCGTTGAAATGGGACGCGCATATAGAAGTCGTTTGTATTGTGGTAAATTGTCAGGGGCTTGTTTCGCTTTGAGTAGACTAGCACGTATTTTACCCTACCATCAACTTAGATCAAGTTACGGTTCACTTTTTCACTCAGTGATGTTCTACGGGCTGGACCTTTGGGGTACAGCAGCTGAATGGCAACGAGTTTTTAATACTCCAAAACGAGCTATAGGTACCTACGTATTATTTCACTCGCACCGCCAGGCACCCCTGCACGGCAACTTTTTAAAAACACCAACGTAATGACACTAACCTCACAATACATTTTCTACATTGTTAAGAGGCTGACAAGGCCTAATTTGGTGAAATTGATGTTATTTAAGCAGTTTTTTAAGAAAAACTATTTGTCATTTTGATTTTGTCAAAATAATTTGTGCTCTAACACCGTTAAATCGGGACTGGGGATGGAGCCGGAAAGTTCTACGTCTTTTGGCATATGACAATTTAACTTTCAAAACTATACGGGCAGCCCGGACTAACGTAATTAAAACTACTAAACGGATTTAGGCAAAAAAAAACAGTAGGTAATGTAGCTTATTAAGTTATTAGACATAAAATAAATCCTTTATTACATTGTGAAAAACAAACAATTTAAGTAGTTAGAAATAAGGATATAGGTTAGTTTTCGTCTCGAAAATCATCCCTTAAGATGGTAAAAGTTTGTTTGGGACAGCGATAACTAAGGTTACGCCTAAAATTATTTAACAGCAATATTATTTTCTCAAATTCTACGCGGACGAAGTCGCGGGCAACAGCTAGTCTTATAATAAAGTGAAATGTTATATTACTTTTGAAATACTTAAAGTTCAACAAAATGTAAATATTTATTTCGGACGTGTACATCCATATTGTTGGTTAGTAACAAACAATAAAGAACAGTTCGACGCTGGAAAGGTGAAATGGGTTAAGCGACATTTTTGGAGATATTGAGTTATATATATCGTTGGAATCGGCAGATTTTTCTGCATCGAATGGGCTGGGTCTCGTATCCGTCTGACGACTTTGGTGTCGCTTATCCCATCGGTGATTTAGAGGATTACAGACATGTTTTTCTTACTAAACGACTGGATATTTTACCACTTTGTGGAAAATGGAGATTAGACAATTTTATATTACAAAATGGAACTTAGATTATTTTACTTATTTGTCAGAACAGATTAAACTTAACTTTGATAGTTTTACTTACCTTTCACTTGTTGGTTATTTTTTTTTACCTGCCCGCATAAAATATTTTAATGTCATTTGAGACATAAAAATAAAAAAAAATTATAAATAAAATAAAATAATAAAAATCATTTATTTCGACCAACTGGGATCATATTACAAGGCGAGGAATAACATGAAATAATTATAATTAGCTTGTTACATTACACAATATACTATACTACTATACAATATATCTAATTATGTTTTTTTTTTTTTTTTTAATATTAAATTAATTACTGGGATTTGTTTGCCACTACGTGAATCAAATGACAATGATTCATGTAATGGCAATCAAATCTCTCTGACAATGCCCTCAGGATGGGATTGGAGCTAGCCCGGACCCTGCGCACCAGGGATGTACAGCGTTTCCTCATTATGGTGTAGAAACAATCTACCCCGGCCTCCGCGAACATCCCTGATGCGCTACAGAAACGGGGTAGCCCCATCATCACCCTAAAGGCATTGTTATATTGTACACGAAGAGCGTTGTACTGTTTCTGCGTATGATGAGTCCATAGACTAGCCGTATAGAAATTGGTGCAGAATGCTCTAAAGAGTGTGAGCTTAACACCCACCGAGCAACGACTAAATCTATGGGCCACCATATTTGCTCTGACAGACAACGCCCTTCGCTCTCTTTCAATGTCTACATCATCTTTCAGGTCAGAGGTCACCACATGTCCCAGATACTTAAATTGGTTTACCCTATTTAGGGGCACTCCATACAGCCTGATAGAAGGTACTGGCGGTACATATTTTCCTCTGGCCTGAAATACCATGCATTCACTTTTCTTAACATTGTATATTAAGCCGTGACTGAGTGCATATGTTTCGCAGATATTAACCAGCGTGGACAGTCCACAAGGGGAGGCACTCAGCAGCACCATGTCGTCTGCATAACTAATATTATTTAGACAGGTATCGGCAATGTGGCAGCCGACATGAGTGCCGCTGAGCTCCTCCAATAGCGCGTTGACATACAGGTTGAAGAGTTTGGGTGAGGTCACTCCCCCCTGCCTCACCCCACACTCCAACCTGTATGGCTCCGAATATGCGCTTGACCATCGCACTACGTTACACTGGTTGAGGTACCAATATTTAAACGTTCTACAGAGTTCTGTTGGAATATTGGTACCCTTTAATTTCCTCCAAAGAACTTCATAATTCACCAGGTCGAACGCCTTGGATAAATCGAGAAAACATGCATAAACACATGTTTGTCTTTCAGTATAGTACCTAATAGTCTGCTTTAGACACAATATGGCAGATTCCGTAGAGAGACCAGGCCTGAAGCCGAATTGATTTTGGTGTATGTT
The DNA here is from genome assembly GCA_947578815.1 of Epinotia ramella. Classification (NCBI taxonomy): domain Eukaryota; kingdom Metazoa; phylum Arthropoda; class Insecta; order Lepidoptera; family Tortricidae; genus Epinotia; species Epinotia ramella. The sequence goes on from OX388213.1 coordinate 88,072, forward strand.
AAGATACTTATCCAATTGTGTACTAAGCAGACCATCAAGTATCTTTGCTATCACTGTCGCTAGTGAGATCGGTCTATAGTTAGTTTTATCTCCAGCATCACCACTTTTATCTTTAACAATTGGTACTACAACCGTCTTCATCATAGCTTCTGGTAAGAACGAGTGGCTTATGCAGAGATTGTATAACAATGCAAGGACTCGCGGCATATGAGGGCCTGCGTGTTTGAGGTGTTCTATACTGATTATATAAAAATATATATGGTTAGATAAAATTACTTGGTTGTCATATCTATTCTATTGGCGTTAATCCACATTTACTTAGTTGCAAATATAAAACTTTTGTCGCTTATCCACTTTTACTTGAAACTATTTTGAAATACGACTGTCGTTTACCCATAAATTGCTTAAGGTCCTTACGCCTAAAACGAGCGTATTTTGAAAACTGCTTGCTTTTTCATTCAAGATTACGACGTAACTATTAGTATTTATTCAAAAACGGATAACGTACTTAAATAACTATTTCTTAAACTAGGGGCTAACATGATTCAAATTTTAATTTTCTGTTTTAAACCTAAAATAAATGAGTTTTCTTGGGAGTCTTTTTCAAATTTTGCAGTGAGAAGTGTCGTTTCGGTTCTCAATTTTGCAGTAAACAAGAATCATTAGGTACATGAATGATTACAATTCACATCACCAAATCTTTTACGAGGGGCTGACATGATTGAAAATCAAAGATTCATTTTAAAAAGTTGATAAAATACCTTCCGAGTTTTCTTAATTTTTTTGGTGAAAACAGGATTACATTATATTTTTTTACCGCAAATTGTACTTTTATATTACTACTATACTAAATTAATTTGTATTAAGCAGTTACGCTGCTAACGAAATTATAAATTTTTAAATAAAGGAAAAATTGAAAAAAATATTTAGTATGGGGTGGCACATCGTTACTGACGATTTCTCAATATAATTTGAGACGTTGGTGCCGTTAAGAAGCCTAAGTCTTCTGGTAGATGTCGCTACACGCCTCCCTAAGGCGTTGTAGGAAGGAACTGATTGAAAGATTTGGTGGCCGAGCCGGATTGTTCCGATAGCTCAGTTGGTTAGTAGCGACGGGCCATGAATGCCTGTGGTTGCTGGTTCAAATCCGGCTCAGAGCATTAAAGGGGAACGAACATTTTTGTATGAAGCCTGGCATACCTAAAGTTGCAAGTACATAAAAAGTCGAGTTTTGATGTACAGGTATGAAAATTATGCCAATCGACCGATAAAAATATTACAAACAACAAATACTCTATCACAAAATGTCGTAAGTGATATACTTTCCGAGTTATTCCAGTTTGAAAATATAAAATATAGCAAAAGAAAAACTCCATTTAATTGATTTAATAGTCCATTTTCATTATTTTAAAGCATTCCGCGTCACTACTAGTAATAAATTGGGCTATAATAATAATAAAATAATAGTATAAAGCTCAGATATATCCAAAACTCAGATAGCTGACGTACACGTATCCAACACAGCCGCAAAACTCAAATGGGACTGGGCCGGGCACGTCTGCCGCATGCCGGAAGGGTTACGGGCTACAATTACCACCAAGTTGGTCCCACAGAACCGAACACGGCGTCTCGGTAGACCACGCAGGAGATGGCGAGACGAGCTTGACGTTTTTGACCAACTCTGGTGGGAGTGGGAGTCTGCCCAGGACAGGGATATGTGGAAGAAAAAAAGGGAGGCCTTTGCCCAGCAGTTGGACACTAGGCTCTTAATAATAATAATAGTATAAAGCGCGGGGGCTCGGTTTTCCGAGCGGCTGGTGGAGGGTATCTCAGTCTACCTTCCCTTGTCTTCTTGGGTTTTCTTCTGCCCATTGGGGCGACGTGGGACCAGTGACACACACACTCAGTTTGTCATTTTGGCTTGTACCGTGCTTAAGCGTTGCTGACAAATACATTTTAGAAAAAGTTGTCATCTTTTGTGAATTATCTATCGTTATTGATATTTACGCGATGTCAAGTAACTTAGGCCACCAGGGTCGAGGTGTTTCTTCTGGGGAATTAGTAGTGCTCGCCGTAGAGGCGGACGCTGTCCGCGATCACAAATACGAAGTTATGGGCTTTGTGATGAATACCTAAACCATCATCATCCTTGTCTCCAAGAGTATGCCAACCATCTATTCAGCAGCGATCAACGGCAGGTAATATTGGGTAATCGAACTCTTGGTTGCTGTTCCCACGTCATGAGCGTTGGTTGCGTGGTTCATGTCATGGGCTCGTCACCAAGAAACATCCCCACTGGCTCCTGCAGCGTTTCTAGACACTATAATCGTGAGTCACGATATTGAAAATGAGGCTAATGGCGAGTTTTGAAAATCATTGTTACATTATTGTATATATTTAGAATTTGTCAATGTTAACACTATTATTTTATTCATATGATAACCCAATTTATTACTAGTAGTGACGCGGAATGCTTTAAACTGATGATAATGGACTTTTAAATCAATTAAATGGAGTTTTTCTTGTAATATATTTTATATTTTCAAACTGGAATAGCTCTAAAAGTATATCACTTACAACATTTTGTCAAAGAGTATTTGTTGTTTGTAATATTTTTCTCTATCAATTAGCATATGTTTTATATCTGTACACCAAAACGTAACTTTTTATGTACTTGCAACTTTAGGTATGCCAAAGAGGTTCGAACTACTTCGAACCCCTTTTCCCATTTTTCCTTTATTTAAAAATTTATAATTTCGTTAGCAGCGTAACTGCTTAGTATAAAATTAATTTAGTATGGGGTGGCGCATCGTTACTGACGATTTCTCAATATAATTTGAGACGTTGGTGCCGTTAAGAAGCCTAAGTCTTCTGGTAGATGTCGCTACACGCCTCCCTAAGGCGTTGTAGGAAGGAACTGATTGAAAGATTTGGTGGCCGAGCCGGATTGTTCCAATAGCTCAGTTGGTTAGTAGCGACGGGCCATGAATGCCTGTGGTCGCCGGTTCGAATCCGGCTCGGAGCATTAAATTTTGCCATTTTTCCTTTATTTAAAAATTTATAATTTCGTTAGCAGCGTAACTGCTTAATACAAAATTAAGGTTTATGTTGTTCTCAATTGCGAGAATTTAGAGTAATTTTACTTTTAGGGTTAGCGTCCTAGTAGTTTAATCCTACTAGGTAATATTATAAATGCGAAAGTTTGGATGTATGGATGGATGGATGTACGTTCCAATTAGTCTCAAAAACGCTTCGACGAATTTTTATGAAACTTTTCAGTTATGTAACTTATATATCAGAATAGGACATAGGCTATAAAAAATATAAAGATAAGGATGTGAAGGGGTTAAAAATGGAGATGACCTTTGTAGGGGTAACTCAAGTGTGAGCTAAATACTTGAAAATTGGCAAGCATATACTTGACTAGAAAGTTAAAAGAACTCTATTCAAACTTTTACCAAAATATCGATAAAACGTGAAAAAACACGGGATGTAAACTGCTTGGCGGCTAAAAGACTATATTATATAGTAACCAAAACTGGTTGATACCTCCTTATGACGTCGCTGTTGACATTGAAAAACCAGCAACCTTGATCTCTGCCTTCCTATATTTGCTATGAAATCATAGGTCATCTAAAGTTGTTCGGTAGGTTGAGTTGAATACTTATCTGGAATTATCATAGTTCACCAACGTCAAGGGATGTGGGTTTAAAATTTGGACAAGACGGCATTCCACGGAGAATTGAGTATATAGGTACCATTTTTTATGTAGAAAACTCCCGTGACTTTCCGTGAAATATTATTGGGAGCGCATAAGGAGCGCTCCCTAAAGGGATATTTTGGGCTTTTCATTGCTACGAAAATCTCGGCCTTCGCTTCGCTTCTTCCTCGCTTGCCTCCCCGTTTACCTTCGGGGTATCGGCCCTCAGGTTTCGCTTGCAAGACACAGGGGTGAGTGTCCGTCCATGGGCGCGCATTTAGAGCGCTTTTGTGAATGAATGCTTCGAGTCTTTCATTCCAACGAAAAGCACGGCCTTTGGCCTCGCTTGCCTCGCGGGATAGTAAGTGTCTGTAAGGGCTCGCTAGCCTCGCCGCTCATCTTCGGTACATTGGCCACACGTAGGTGTCCGTAGGGGCTTGCCTTCGGGTCTTCGGCCCTAGAGCTCGCCTAGAAAGCGGTCTCTAAAAGCATGCTAAAAGCCTTTAATTCCTACAACAAGCTCAGCCCTTGGCTTTGCTTGCCTCCCCTTTTACCTTCGGGAATTCGGGCCTCAGGTTTTGCCTGCAAGACACCCGAAGTTAATGAGTGTCCGTAGGGGCTCGCATTGAGAGCGCTCTCTAAAGGAATGCTATGGGTCTTTCATTCCAACGTAAAGCTCGGCCTTTGGCCTCGCTGCCACCTGGGGATAGTTAGTAGCCTTCAGCCCCCGAACGCTTTCTTAAGGCTTGATTTGGACCTTTAATTGTTATAAAGGCTCAGCATTCGGCCTCGCTTGCCTGGCCACTCACGACTTTGGTCTCCGGTTTCGCTTGCTAGTCACCTGGCGATAGTAAGTGTCCGTGAGGGCTCACCCAAGGGCCTTCAGCCTCCGAGCTCGCATAGAGACCATTCTCTAAAAGCATGCTTAGGGCCTTTCATTCCTACGAAAAGCTCAGCCTTCGGCTCCACTTGCCTCCCCGTTTGCCTTCACGACCTCAGGTTTCGCTTGCAAGTTACTCAGAGATAACGAGTATCCATGGGGGCTCAGCCTCGGGCCTTAGGCCCTCGGGCTCGCATTGAGACCGTTCTCTGAAGGATTATGATTTAGTCTCGTTTCGTATTCGTTTTGGACTCGAAGTATTTGTTTTTACTTTAATATTGTTATAATTGTGTTGTTTATTGAATAAGATGACATTCACATTGAGTAAGTAGTAGATTTGATAAAATACATTTTGACCTCAAATTGGTATATAGGATAAATAACCTATGTTTCTTTACTGTGAGACTCATTTCATACCTAAGACTTAATTGAAATAAAGCTTCACAAAATCCTAAAACGGTGTTTTTGTTTATTACGCCTCTAGCAAATCATTAACTTTGTATTAATTAGGTACCTACTGTATAATAATGATGGTTTACTCCTGATGAAACCATAAATAATTGGGTTTGATTGTAGCTTAAGTGGTTTATCACATTTGAAATTGTTGCTAAAAAAGAACTTAGATGACTTTTCCTGGTTTATTTCATGGTTATTTATACAGATATGTATTTTTACCTGACTATAAAATAAGCATTTTTGCGATTAGATAATTTTAGCTCGATAAATTCTTTTGTAAAAGTTAGGTTGGACTCTTTTACTTGACAAATTTCTCATAAAACGTGTCGGTTAGATCATTTTACCTAAATCTATTTTGTCAACCATTTTGCTTAAGCGACACTATATCCTAAAATAATCCATTTAAAGGTAAAAAAATAAACACATTAAGTAGAAAACATCAAGATTTATATAAAAAACGCTTCATTTAAGAAATTACTCCACAGGACGAATTTTACTGATTTTTCAAAAAAGTGAGCAGTTGTTTGGCTCTCCTGTAAAGTTAGCTCCGTGTCGCTTATCCCATTTCTCCTTTCCAGCGTCGACTTAATAAACTAATGCAATAAACCACAAGTGTGTATAAGTAGCCCACAATTTTATTTTACTTGTAAATTATCCCTCTTATATTATAAGTAAAATAGAAAGAATATGTATGTCGGAGAATAAGTACCTACATACAACAAAATTCAAAGATAGGGAATAGAGATGTTGAATTACACCTACGATATCAAATACCAAATCCAACAGATAATCAAATCCTGGAAGTCAGAACGATGTCACTGATGCCTTATTGTCAAGGCAAGTGTGCTGTGCATGAACCAAAGACAACACACTGCATCAGATCCAAGTATTTACCATTTAGCTGCGATTATGTAAAGAAGGCTGTCTCAACATGCCCAACATGCTCAGAAATCAAACCTAAATTTATCTGCCCGATTATGTTCAAAAGGGAAACGAACCTAAGATTCAGGCTTAATATTTTATTAAGAGGCTGACAAGACCTAATTCGGTGAAATTGATGTTATTTAAGCAGTTTTTTAAGAAAAACTACTTGTTCTAGCACATAAAATAAAATATATGTTAATACTCACCATATTCCAAAGACCGTAGCCGGGCTGGATACATAATAGGACGAAATCGGCTCATTAGAAAATAATTGCAAAGATTGGTCTTAAAATCACATTAAACGGTTCTGTCTTTATTTTTTAGACGTATGGGTCTGCAATTAAAAACACGAAGTCAACATATTCATACCTAAACCACTAGCGAATCATATTTTACAAATAATCCACCCTTTTTTTTATTTCAATATATATGTAATTATCTTCAAAAACCGGGGCCGCCCTCGCACTCCACACTCGCTCTCGTTTACTCCTACAAATAGACAGTGTGCGCGCTATCCAAAATCCTCAAGGGCATTTTGGTGTTGACAGCGTCATAAATACGTGAGAAGTAATATGCACCAATTTCCAATAAAGGTATCAAAAAGTATGCGGCTTGCTCAGATGAACAAGAACACGGCCAGGACACGTTGTCGACTTATGAACAAAGAGAATATAACCACTACGTTTACTTATGAAATCAACCAAAACAATGTCTGTTGTAGGGCCATGTATCTACTATAAATTACCCTCCGAATTAAAAGAAATAGAAAACGATGTGATTTCTTAATAAACTAAAAAAAAGACCGGGTTGCACTCCGGGAGTGCCGGCAGAAGTGAAAACTTGAATAGGTAATTATAATTTTGCAAAAAAAAAGTCCCTTCCTCCCCCCTCTCTCTCTCTGCGTGCCCATATATCTAATAACAACCTTTTTAGTTAGTAGTACGCTATAGTTCAACTTAACTCAGCAAAATTGATGAAGGAGACGAAGAAATAAAATAACAATTTGTTTTGGCATCAAATATAATGACCACCAAAAAATGCTTTGATACCCTAAGCTCTTTTACCAAAAAAATATACTGAACACCAAAAATAATAATTCTATCATTACAATAGTACTAGCTGTTTAAGTAACCACTGTTAATTGTATTCGAAGACCAAATTTAGTAAATGATCACCAAATTTTAGCGAGCAAATTAATACAATATTTCTACCTAAATAACCCACTATGATTGCCATAAAGTGTATGCATGTTACCAAATAAAGTATAATGATGCCAAAACATACGACCTTATACTGTTAACATTAATGTACAAATTAGAACTATGTGCCCCTCCCTAGTCAAACCCCCGTTTTCCCCCCCCCCGCCCCCAAGCCTCGTCCCGAATCTCTCGCCATCCTACGGTCACGTGACCTCCTACGCATCTGACGTCACAAAAATCTGTCGCAAGTTTAACAATTTTTTCATATCTCATGCTCTGAAAGTGGGTCGTTGTTGTTCTAAAAAGTGTGCAGAAAGAGATACTTTTCTGCTCTAGTGCAGAAAAGTAGTGGATTTCAAAATTTCCAAATTAGTCCTCGCCTTATAAGCGTTATGCGGGAACTAATTCTAATAAATATCAATACTTACCCCGCTATGACAAAGGGAAATTATTTTTATTTAATAAATAAAAATAATTAATCAGACAGAAAAAAATTAAACACTGGTGTTGCCGTTAACAAGAACCATTTGCAGCAATGAGGAGATTTATAATTTTCGCAGTTAAACGAAACATACGTCCTATTTCAATAATATACACTCTAATTACAAAAAGCAAATTAATTTTGATAACGTTAATGTTTATATTTACCAAAATCCTCCCTCATAATTATTTTAAAAGATAATACCGTTTTGATGTGTAGAATATATTTTTAGCACTGGTAGCTGCTATACACCGGGATTGTGCATATTTGGGTTGCTTACTATTTTTTTTCTTAATGCGAATGGCAAATAGTATCGGTAGCTGGATTTTAATTTTATTTGACGCCTGTAATAGTACAGGCGTCAAATAAAATTAAAATCCAGCTACCGATACTTGCTAGTGAGCTGAGTGATAGCACTCAGCTCACTCGGCTTCTAACAGCTTTATCCACTATACCAGTGTTTCTAAACCTGTGGTCAGTGGACCCCTGGGGGTCCGCGAGTACCTATAGTTATGTACGGGGGTTCGCAGCAGTCTCACCCATAGACCATTTCAAAATAATAAATAAATGCCACAAAAAGTCTTGCCTGTTTTTTATTATTAATCCTTGGATTTGTGCTTGATTTACTAGGGGTCCGTGGACGAAAAAAAGGTTGGAAACCGATGCACTATACAATTCAATGCTTTACTAGTAACTAGTATACTGCTTATAAATATTTATCATATTTATTTTCAATTTGCTGTTAAAGTAAACTTTAAATAATATTGCATGACCGACCCGTACTTTCAGAACCCCTGATGTCACTTTGACAGTGACATAACTTTGTTTACATTTTTTTGTCTGATTAAGATAATCAGAGTTTAGTTCATGGAATTTATTTTATTAAATATAAAATAAGTTTATGTTGTAAATTCATTACTTTTATTTTAGCTAAAATATTCACTAGGGCCTATGAGTTGATGACAAATGGAATACACCCACAAAAGTTTTTTTTAACTTAAAGTTGTGTATGTGAGCTAAGGCAGAAACGCATACAGCCAACTCTTCAACTACCTAATACTAATAATAAATACAAATAGTATGAACATATTTGAATAGGCTATTTTCGTTTATCGCAATAAAATTATGAAAGTACGTTATTCATATAGTTTTGACTTTAGGAAATACGAATATTTGGTTATAAAAACAGCAGCAATATTTTTGATTTCAAAATTAAAATCGTAGGTTTATTATGTGTATGTCACGTGACCGAATTACACCATATAACCATAAGCGCGAGCGAGACTGATATTGGCCTCTTTCTTTAGGACAGGTGAGATGGGAGTATTCTTTCAGCTCGGATGACGTCACGGTAATGGCGGCTGCCGTTTTTCAATTGTATACTTTGAATAAACATATTGTTTAATTTTCCGTCTGTGTTTTTTTTACTTTCCTCGTATTCGATATGAAAAGTAGAGTGTTTAACTCGGGTGAAAGTCACCCATTTCTGACTCGAACCATTGGCGCTCTCACTTCGTTCGAGCGCCAAAATATCCCGTCAGTAATGGGTGCCTTTCAGCCCTTGGTTAACAATCTACTATTCCCCATCCCAAAAATGGCTCAGCGCCGCTAAAGAAGTTTTCACTTCAAAAATGGATGTCTGACAAATCCTTCTATAATATTAGTGAGTATTTATAATATATTTGTAATAATAATAATTTGTATCATTGTATAACGTTGACTTTTTGTAATTTGTAATTTATAAATATTGTAATCTAATTATAAAAATCTAATTAATTTGACATATTAACTATTATACTTATTTAATTCATTTTATTTTTGGCATGCAAAATTTGATATTTTATTAATAAATGAGTATGAGTATATTCTTAACTTTGTCGGTGTTTAGCGTCAACCACCTGCCAAGAATATAATTTATCCTAATATCGGTGCAATTTTTTTATTTTTTATAAAAGACTGGACAGTTAATGACCCTAGTCTCACCTGATGGTAAGCGACGACAGAGCCTATTTTGATGTTGGTTTACATATCCTCAGATTTATTCCACATTTCATTGTGGCACTTTAAACGTATACTACATAAGATTAAGAGAGGTGGTAGCTAGCTGTGCCGACGGCCTTGGTGTTGGCCACTCATGTAGAAACAACCTTTGATGAACAAAGTCCTCGGCACGCTTTGTAGACCTCACCGCTACCTACGACACTGTTAGTTTGTTGTGTAATAAATAAAGGTTTTCTTCTGTAACAGGATGTTCAGAGAAGTGAAAGAAACTCTCACCAACAGGCCCTGCTAACGGGTAGGTAAGTGTTCTTGGTGAAACATCCACTCCTGGACATTGGCTGCTGACCCCCAGCAGCATGTTCCACCGCACAGGCGACGCTTCCAACACCTATGAGAGGTGCACAAGATTCGCATTAGGCTTATTTTAAAATTATTGCTTAAAACACCGACCGCAACATAACATTTAAGGATCAATTGTTGGTAGAAGGGTCTCACGCAGCAGTGTTCCCTTAACATCATTTTAACACGCAACTATTATAACGGTACCTACGTTGCAATTTGGCCATACACATTTCATATCTGGTTGAAAAATAAGCAAAATCGGTCAACGGTATCTCAGACAAAAAAAGGTATTTGTACTGTCTTAAGACCATAAAAATTAGAACTAGAGCACACCTTTTGTTGCAGCCGCTTGTTTTGTTTCCGCCTGGCGGCGGGCGACACCACGCAGTTATTAAAAAATGGAACCGTTACCGAAATTGTAACAGTTTTTATAGCAAAACACTATTAGAAAGCCGTTAGGCGGATTCTAGGAATCATGTTTTTTGAACGGGGCTCCTCCGTTGGGATGTTTGCCGATAGAAGGACGACAGGCCTGCGAATTTTTCATAACTATGAACGAGGGCTTTGTGAGAATCGGCATGATTACGTTTTATGGTGATCATTTCTGATTATTGAGCTAAGCTCTACTCCCCCATCAACATCTTAATTATTGCCAGGCAGGGAACACCTCCCCAAATACCAACCAACCACTGCTGGCAAACTTTGTTTTATAACCCCCGACGTAAAGAGAGGTGTATCTGTGTGTCTGTGTATCTGTGTGTCTGTGTATCTGTGTATCTGTCTGTGGTATCGTAGCTTCCAAACGGATGGACCGATTTGAATGCGGTTTTTTTGTGTCATAGATAATTTTATCCCGAGTGTTCTTAGCTATGTTTAATGAAAATCTGTTTAGCCGTTTATGAGATATTGGACTTTGAAATGAAAATGTCGGGGGTTTCTCAACTTTTTTAAGTGGGCCGATTTTTCTACCGTTGTCGCATTTTGGAAAAGTAGTGTTCAAATACAAATTGATAATTCTGGTAAAAAACATACTTTTTATGTCTATTAAGTAATAATCTATATAAAAAATGTAGAAATCCACAGGTTTATGCTTTAATTTGTCAGATAATTGCATATTAGTGGGATAATCAGCGGGCCGACGTTCCCGTGAGTGACGAAATTTTAACGGTTCGAATAGTACTGTAAAACTCGAAAACAATTAATTTTATTTCTTGAAGTATAAACATAGGCCACAATAATCCTTCTCAGACAAAAAAGTTATTATTTATTAAACAAAATCTTAGAAAAAACAGATTTTCATTTCCACTGAGTTACATTTTGTACAAAATGTACCCTAGTTTTTATTTTAATTCAGTGAAATGACTAAGTGAAAACGAAATGTATTTTTTTAATAAAAAACAAACGTGTAAGGCTAGAAACAGTGCTCGACCGACGTTAGCGCGTACGGTCGGTCGCGCGTGTTGGCCGCATACGCGCTGACGGTGAGCATCGGTCTGAACGCACAGTATGCTTTCTACAGCGATAGCTACGCCCGACCGAGCATACGCGCTGACCGTCGGTCGAGCACTGTTTCCAGCCTAAAGATATCTTTAACAGCCATAAAAACTTAGTCAAAAATAATGTGGGACAATTTCTCAGTGGAACGTAACGAACGAATAGGGGTGTATCCACAGTGACCCACATTTTGGCAAATATCTTATCTATACATATAATAAAGCTGATAACATTTCAACTAAATAATTAATACCAAAAACCACCTTTAATTTTGTACTTCGCTATGGCACACATTCTGAAAAAAAATTCAAGTTACTTTTCCACTTAACTACATAAAATGCTTTCCAAGGCCTAATGCGTTGGTAACAACAGAAAATAACCAAGTCGTTGTACATGGGCCGATAATATTTGAACAGTTCCATCGATTTCTCAAATGCACCATACTTACCTGAAGGTAAGGTACTGAAGTACCTCATCATATCTGTTGCACTTCAAATGTGTATTTTGATGATTTGTTGCTAAGTTAACGAAATCTTATCAGAATCTGTGAACTGAGGAGTTCCATTCCATAAGTCAGAAAGGTCATCGTGATATATTGTAGAATATGCCGAAATCGCCATATGCATGCCCATTATATTTAAAGAGTTCCCTCAACTCCTCGCGGATGCAATCATCAGCTCTATGCCAAATGTATGCGGGACTACTTGCTTGCCACCAAAAAAAGAATTATCGAAATCGGACTACGTGGTAAAGAATTATCACCGACGATATACAACAAAAAGTCGAAACGAGAACCTCCTTCATTTTATTGAGGTGAGAGTCACGGGAAAAAGTAGTCTTCAAAATTGTTATTCACATTTGTGCCCATAAAACACAGCTTTATCGTCCTAATGAGTGACATTTCGTTCCTATGAGAAACGAAATTTCTCATTGGAACGTCACGTTTCATCCTTGCAAAACAAAATTTAGAATATTATCAATAGTAAAAAGAATTTAAATATTATTTTAATACATCAATAAACAAGATGAATTTGTTAACGAAACTACATGTTAAAAACGTACTGAAATATGAAACTTACTTTAGAAAAGTCCGTCACTAAGTGGAATTCACAATATGGACTCAAAAAACCTCCCCAACGAAACCTGCTCTCACCTCTAATTATTTGACATTACTAACTATAAACAAATATGGCCGGCACGGTATAGGTACCGGAATGTTGCCAAACAAAAGAAAATGCTACTATTTGGTAGGTATAATCCACGTATAATCAAAATACTTGTCATCGAAAAATGTTCGTTTCTCAATAGGAATTACCACTAGGTTACTTTTTATAGTTAGATTTAAAAACAATTTTTATATATAAAATAGGTATTAACTATGAGGAAACCATTCAAATTATTAAATATGGATACATTTTGAAACCTTATATGTCGTAAAATCATATTATTACCTTGCAGAAATATGTAAAAATATGCTTGCAATTTTAAAGTTCGCGGTAGGACATGGGAAAAACAGCAGTGTTGCTGACTTTAAAATTGAATTATTTAAAAAAGTTTTCACTATTTTAAATAAATAACTATACAGTATTGATGCCAAATTATCCCTTTTTAGGGTTCCGTAGCCAAATGGCAAAAAACGGAACCCTTATAGATTCGTCATGTTCATACAACGCAAAGCTCATACAACGAGTGCAAAACGCATGCATTCGTTTCTGTTTCCGAGTCCCACCCCGCTCCCATATCACTCCCTACTTGAACGCCGCTGGTCTGCTGAACATGCCTGCACGCAGACGGCTTCACCTCGCCACTCTTCTCTTTGGCATAGTTCAATCTGGGGTCCCAGCATATTTGCTGAGTAGACTTGTATGGCCCAAGAGTGCGCGTAGGTGTAAGGCGATGATTCTGGTGCCAAAGCATCGGACCGCGGCGTTTCGAGGTAGCTTCAGGTTCGCGGCGTCCAAGTGTTGGAATGATCTCCCCCCACCTATCCAAGGAGCGTCTAGCAGGTATACCTTTAGGCGCCAGCCTGATGGCTATTTGTTGACGCTCCAAAAATCCCAACCCTAACCCATCCAGCACTTTTTTTAATTTTTATCCATTTTTTTTTTTTATTAAACATCCCAACCGTTTCGCGTTTTTCACATGTCTCTCATCCCATTGTGCTTGTGTTACTTATTTTACTAGTATATTAATTATTTATGTATTTTGTGTATACGTTTGTATCGGCGGTATGTTGTGTTGCGTTCCGTGGGTCACGTACGGTGCTGTCTGAAAATCAGCGCTGTAGGTGTCTGTCTGACACCTCGGCATAATGCTGAGACAGCGACCGATTCACTGCCGCGAAGACACACACATTATGTGTAAATTGTATTGTATTTAGTACTACCTTTGTCTCTGTGTGTCTTTTGCGTAGTGAATAAATGTCTTCTTTCTTTCTTTCTTTCTTTCTTTCTTTCATGTCTGTCTGTCTGTCTGTCCGTCCGTATGTCACAGGCATTTTACTCGAAAACTATAAGGTGTATTTGAATAAAATTTTCAGGATAGGTGTATATTGTTAACTGCTACATAGTTTTGTAACTAAATTACTAAAAAATATTTTTTTTAGGGGTGCACTCCATACATAAAACTGAAAGTCAAAAATTTTTTTTCATTGCAAGCCCACGTGTGGCACATCAATCGATAGGCCTTTCAAAATAAATATAAGGTTTCTCAGCAACTTTTTTGATTAAGTGAATAGAGTCTGAGATAATCTCCTCGAAAGTCATTCTAATTCCCTCTAATTTTTGGACCGTGTATTTTAAAAATATGAAAAAAATCATGCTCATATGGCTTATTAAATTCTTGTTTTGAACAAGATTGGTTCAAAGGTTTTTGAGATATTTCTAAAAACTGCCTTCCTTAAAGAAAAGGACGTAAGTGCCATAAGATTTCAATAACGATACGACCTTTTTAATAGGCACGGAACCCTCGTTGTGCGTGGTCCGACACGCACTTGGCCGCTTTTTATGTATAATATTCAAACGTTACCCAAAAAGGTTAAAAAGTGGTCTATAATGATTGTGGAACTGGTAGGACATGACAAAAATTCAACTATAGAACGATAGAAAAATCGGCCCAAGTTGTAGTTTCGTTATCTTTAATACGAGTAGCTAACCAAAAATGATGGGATAAAACAAAATCTGCCGTCACATAAATGGGAGGATATTCAGTTTATATAAATGTTAGGTTGTTACCACTCCAGAATTCTGGAGTGATAAAAAATAGAAAAATATATTTTATAATTTAGAAGTTTCTATTATAATGCCACGAAATTAAAAAAAAACAAAAACGTGTCATAATTTTTAAAGGCACAGCTCACCTAACAAAGTTCAAGTTAGGTTTTTCTGAGCATGAAAGTAACATATATTTCTGTAGTAAAACCAATTTTTAAGAAAGGAGACCTATCAGATTCCCAAAATTATCGCCCGATTTCCTTAATAAGTACCTTTTCAAAGGTCTTTGAAACAATCATGGCCAAACGTCTAACAAATTTCTGTGACAAAGGAGAATGGGCATTTTGTACCCAGAGTGTATACAGTTGAGACATATGTTTTTGATGAACGTCAACACGGGTTTAGAAAACAAAATTCAACAACATTAGCATATAAATGTATCCAGGAGGCCTCAATATTAATAATATTTTAGTAAAAAACTAGACACACATCACATCACATCTATTATAAACTTATCAGTGTGTTGAAGTGCGCGGACCGTTTTGGATAGGTGACGTGAGTGAAGTACCTATCGGTTTTATAATGGCTGGTGATCTGATACTCTTGCAGGCGTCGAGCCACGACCATGTCGGGCATTTCTTCAAGAACTACATCAAGAAGGATCCAGACGCGCTTTGTCAGGTACTATCGACAACACAGCTAACTGACCATCCGTGCACTTTATGTGCATTGTAATAAGGTTCTATATAAATACAGGATGGTCAGTTAACGTGCTGGCGTTTGTACAAGCTGCCTTTGTATTTTATAATGGCTGGTGATCTGATACTCTTGCAGGCGTCGAGCCACGACCATGTCGGGCATTTCTTCAAGAACTATATCAAGAAGGATCCAGACGCGCTTTGTCAGGTACTATCGACAACACAGCTAACTGACCATCCGTGCACTTTATGTGCATTGTAATAAGGTTCTATATAAATACAGGATGGTCAGTTAACTGTGCTCGCGTTTGTACAAGCTGCCTTTGTATTTTATAATGGCTGGTGATCTGATTGATACTCGTGCAGGCGTCGAGCGACAACCATGTCGCGCATTTCTTCAAGAACTACATCAAGAAGGATCCAGACGCGCTTTGTCAGGTACTATCGACAACACAGCTAACTGACCATCCGTGCACTTTATGTGCATTGTAATAAGGTTCTATATAAATACAGGATGGTCAGTTACCTGTGCTGGCGTTTGTACAAGCTGCCTTTGTATTTTATAATGGCTGGTGATCTGATTAATACTCGTGCAGGCGTCGAGCGTCAACCATGTCGCACATTTCTTCAAGAACTACATCAAGAAGGATCCAGACGCGCTTTGTCAGGTACTATCGACAACACAGCTAACTGACCATCCGTGCACTTTATGTGCATTGTAATAAGGCTCTATATAAATACAGAATGGTCAGTTACCTGTGCTGGCGTTTGTACAAGCTGCCTTTGTATTTTATAATGGCTGGTGATCTGATTAATACTCGTGCAGGCGTCGAACGACAACCATGTCGGGCATTTCTTCAAGGACTACATCAAGAAGGATCCAGACGCGCTTTGTCAGGTACTATCGACAACACAGCTAACTGACCATCCGTGCACTTTATGTGCATTGTAATAAGGTTCTATATAAATACAGGATGGTCAGTTAACTGTGCTGGCGTTTGTACAAGCTGCCTTTGTATTTTATAATGGCTGGTGATCTGATTGATACTCGTGCAGGCGTCGAGCGACAACCATGTCGCGCATTTCTTCAAGAACTACATCAAGAAGGATCCAGACGCGCTTTGTCAGGTACTATCGACAACACAGCTAACTGACCATCCGTGCACTTTATGTGCATTGTAATAAGGTTCTATATAAATACAGGATGGTCAGTTACCTGTGCTGGCGTTTGTACAAGCTGCCTTTGTATTTTATAATGGCTGGTGATCTGATTAATACTCGTGCAGGCGTCGAGCGACAACCATGTCGCACATTTCTTCAAGAACTACATCAAGAAGGATCCAGACGCGCTTTGTCAGGTACTATCGACAACACAGCTAACTGACCATCCGTGCACTTTATGTGCATTGTAATAAGGTTCTATATAAATACAGAATGGTCAGTTACCTGTGCTGGCGTTTGTACAAGCTGCCTTTGTATTTTATAATGGCTGGTGATCTGATTAATACTCGTGCAGGCGTCGAACGACAACCATGTCGGGCATTTCTTCAAGAACTACATCAAGAAGGATCCAGACGCGCTTTGTCAGGTACTATCGACAACACAGCTAACTGACCATCCGTGCACTTTATGTGCATTGTAATAAGGTTCTATATAAATACAGGATGGTCAGTTAACTGTGCTGGCGTTTGTACAAGCTGCCTTTGTATTTTATAATGGCTGGTGATCTGATTGATACTCGTGCAGGCGTCGAGCGACAACCATGTCGCGCATTTCTTCAAGAACTACATCAAGAAGGATCCAGACGCGCTTTGTCAGGTACTATCGACAACACAGCTAACTGACCATCCGTGCACTTTATGTGCATTGTAATAAGGTTCTATATAAATACAGGATGGTCAGTTACCTGTGCTGGCGTTTGTACAAGCTGCCTTTGTATTTTATAATGGCTGGTGATCTGATTGATACTCGTGCAGGCGTCGAGCGACAACCATGTCGCGCATTTCTTCAAGAACTACATCAAGAAGGATCCAGACGCGCTTTGTCAGGTACTATCGACAACACAGCTAACTGACCATCCGTGCACTTTATGTGCATTGTAATAAGGTTCTATATAAATACAGGATGGTCAGTTACCTGTGCTGGCGTTTGTACAAGCTGCCTTTGTATTTTATAATGGCTGGTGATCTGATTAATACTCGTGCAGGCGTCGAGCGACAACCATGTCGCGCATTTCTTCAAGAACTACATCAAGAAGGATCCAGAAGCGCTTTGTTAGGTACAAGCTGCATTTGTATTTTCCATGGACTAAACACGTGACAAGATTTTTAGGTAGGTATGTGACCGTTTCGTCATATGATATCTAGTTGTCATAATAATTAGATAGGTAATTGCCTAAAACTGTAAGTACGTACAACCTACCTACGCATAATTTTAGAGAGGATCAGATTAAAGGGTTTTTTTAATTTTTATTTTATTTCTCCTTTCTAATCCAGCGCTATCCCAGTTACATCCTAAAACATATCGAACTACCTATTTATCCAGGCAAAATACGGTTATGAAAAACATTAATTTATAATAGCGTTTTTTTTGTTGATTTCATTTGAAAATATTATTCTAAGATGATTTAGTCAAGAATCCGACAAACTTTCCACCCGGAATTAATTATGTAGATTTAAATGAAGCATGCATTGTCTTTTTTTGTACGATTTATCTTGAATATTATAGAGCAAATGTAAATGAACCAAAATAAAGACAAAAACATTTATTAATATTTTTACTGACTTTTTAGAAGCCAGTTAACTTGTCATTTTTTCGATGTCTGAAATTTTGTCGGATTTTGTCGCTGGGTAACTGTTTAATTGATAATATATCCGTTATACATAAAAAATAAGCTATTATAAATTATTTCCAAAATTAACATTTTTGCCATACAAGTTGTCAGTTCATTGCCTGGACTATATGTATTGACCAATTTCATTGAATAGAAACATATCAAAGTATATTTAAACTAATAGAGATGTCCAAAGGCTTGTTCACGACAAAAGTAGCAACCGTGATGTCAACATGGCACGTAACTCACGTAATAATTTAATCGAAGTAATGCTAAACATTTAACCGACGAATGAATCTGTAATCCTACTTTTATAAATGTTAAGTAGGTACCATATTATAAAAAAAAAAATATTGTCTACTCAAGAGTTAGTGGTATTCAGAGCTATTTTCAAACTATATTTGGCCAGTAGCTACGTAGGTATACGGCAAGAAAGAGTTTGATAAGATTTGTAATCTTAATGTAGTTAGTAAATTTCTAATTCGACTAAAGAAAACGAGGAGTTTCCAAAGGAAAAATTAGAAAAAGCTAAGCTATAGAGTACTTAAAGAACTTCCCAAAGTAGGCTGGAAATCGAAAACAGGCATAATATTTGTTCGGGACCGGTCTTTTACCGCGGGTATCACTCGGTTGATAATCGGGAAGAAAAAGACACGTCACTATTTGACGTTTGACGTCTGCCATTTTTTAGTTAGTATAGTATAACCTAGAATTTGACCGTGTTGGTTTGAGCAACCCTTTTTTTGATTTGTATTTGATTTTTGAGAAAGCATTCGGGACATTTGATTTATGTTCATTGGAATCAGTTCATAATTGAGGCCAGGCGCTCCTATCGAGGAGTTTTGTTTTTGCCTGCCAGTGTTTGGAGCCTGAAGTGATAAATTTAGTGACGGTAGTTTGGTGCGCCTATATGGTGGGCTATCATCAAGGAGCCAGGAAGTGTTCACCAGGACACGCGACGGCCTCGACACACACACTAATCCTCATACACTCAGATACACATATCGAAGCCGCCCTGTCGAGAAGCGGATGAAGCTTCCATCAAGGTAAAAGCACGTTTTGTTTTGTACCGGACCGATACCTGGCGCATCTTCGGTATGCCACGCTTCTTGGAAGCTATAGCTTAGCGGGGTTATACCGGTCGTTCTAGTCCAGGCCTCTATTCGGGTCAGGAACTCGTCGGGCCCAGCCCTGGCTTCAACCGAGTAGAGTCTTGCAAGCCCGGGCTAGTAGCGAACATTTTTGGTAGCAAGGGCGTGGTTCTTTGAAGCGCCTCTGGCTGTGTCAATAGGTATCTTTGACTGGTTCACAGTATTATTTTGATATTTGTGGAAAAAACGTTTTTGAGGTTAACCATTGATGAACTAGTGTATTTAAAATAGCAAAATATTACTGAATTGGTTTGTAGTGACATAATAGCACACATTGCTAATTGTTTTGATAGTTGATTTGATATTATTTGGTGAATTTCTTGGTCACTGAACATTTTAACTTGGCATTTTTATAGATTAACATTCCCTTGTTGAAACTAGATAGCAATCTCAAATTCAATTCTTAGGTATATACTAAACACATAGGAAATTGATATTGCTTGTTTATATAATAATTTGAACTATATCTCAGGATTGCTCGGTGTGAATATATGGGTATTGATTTGAGACCCATTTGATATATATCAGTATTGATTGGGATTATAATTATTTGAAGTTTGCCCCTGGTTGTTTGACATTGTTTGTTTGGCTTAGTTTAGCAGTTATAAATTAGAGTTCACTCAGAGAATAAGTAATATTCTGAGGGGTTCCTTGGCAAGCCATATAAATTGGTAATTAAAAATAATTTGCATTGACTAAAATTATTTGGATTAATTGTTTTGTGCGTAGGGAACATACAGGTTTGGAATATTTTGGGGTTCCCTGAGAAGTGAATATTGTCCAGAAGGGTTCTGTATTGACCAATGTGTTGCGATTTGAAAATAAATTATACTTGTTAAAATAAATTAATTCTCATTATAAATATTACTTGATTTAGGGTTCAACAAGTAACATTTTGCAGGGTTCCTTGTGTCAAATAATTTTAGTTTATATTGTTTTTGTTTTGCATTGTTTGTTCGATACCAGTCTTTTACCGCGGGCATCACTCGGTTGATAATCGGAAAAGAAAAGGACACGTCACTATTTGACGTTTGACGTCTGTCATTTTTGTAGTATAACCTAGAATTTGACCTTGTTGGTGGGAACCACCCATGCTTTGATTTGTATTTTTGATTTTTGAGAAAGCATTCGGGACATTGATTTATGTTAATTGGAATCAGTTCATAATTGAGGCCAGGCGCTCATATCGAGGAGTTTTGTGTTTGCCTGCCCGTGTTTGGAGCCTGAAGTGATAAATTGGTGCGCCTACGTGTTGGGCGATCATCCAGGAGCCAGGAAGTGTTCACCAGGACACGCGACGGCCTCGACACACACACCATACTCATACATTCAGATACACATATCGAAGCCGCCCTGTCTAGACGCCGGCCGAGAGACAACGGCGGATGAAGCTTCCATCAAGGTAAAAGCACGTTTTGTTTTGTATCGGACCGATACCTGGCGCATCTTCGGTATGCCACGCTTCTTGGAAGCTATAGCTTAGCGGGGTTATACCGGTCGTTCTAGTCCAGGCCTCTACTCGGGTCAGGAACTCGTCGGGCCCAGCCCTGGCTTCAACCGAGTAGAGTCTTGCAAGCCCGGGCTAGTAGCGAACATTGTTGAACATTTTAATTAGAAGTCGATTGGACTTGCGTTTGTTTGTGAGTGTTTGTTGTTGCTGGCTACAGCCATGGCAAAGTGGACAGCCAAGATTAGGGCGGAGCTGAGATGGCTGTCCTCTGCGGTGCATTTGATAAGTAGACCCGACCGGACCGACGCTTTGCTGAAGCGATCGGCTGAGCTACCGGACCGAAGTGCGGTAGTTCAGAGTGCTTATGCAGCGCTTTTGGCGTTGGACGAAAAGATTGATGATTCGGTGGAGGCAGACATCACACAATTTTATGACTTGCATGATGAGCTGGTTCAGGCTGCGCACAAGGTGCAGCGGGGTCCTTTGACGGCGGAGACGCGATCACCGCCACCCCTGGCTCTCCTAGGACGTTTGCCAACCCTGGATTTGCCCCATTTTGACGGGGACTTAAAATGTTGGACCGCCTACCACGACTTGTTTTCAAGTCTGGTGGACGCCAGGACGGACTTGGCACCGAGCCAAAAGTTGGCATATCTTTTCTCCACCTTGAATGGAGAGGCACTGGAGTTAGTCTCACATCTTGCGGTCACCGATCAAAATTACGCCACAGCCCAGGAGCTTTTGGAGAAACGATATGCCAACATTAGGCGTTTGGCAGACACCCATGTGGCACAAATTTTGGCGCTTCCTCACATTTATGGGGTTGCCACGTTGCGGAGGGATTTGGTGAATCCCGTGATGGTGGCCTTGAATGCTTTACGACGGCTTGGCCTGCCGGTGGATGAATGGTCGTTCATGCTCTTGCATATAGTTTTGTCACGGTTGCCCACGGACTTGAAGCTCCGTTTTGAGTACAAGCACGGTGGGGGCAGTGCCACACAATTGCCACGTTTTGCGGACCTTGTCTCCTTTCTGGAGGAGGAGTGTCGGTTGGTGGACAAAGCCGGGATTGAAGGCCCCTCGGGACCCTCGGCGGGACCTCCACGGGAACAGCGGCGTGTGGCTGCTCGCCCCCCTAAGCCAGGGGTGGTAGAGCCACGCCACCCGCCCCTCCGATACGCGACGGCCCACGCGCCCCCAAGGTGCGTGTATTGCACGGATGATGGCCATTTGGTTGCAGCATGCCCCAGGTTCCTGCACAAGAGGGTGAAGGATCGGCGCGGTATCGCGAATGATCGCCAGTGGTGCTACTCCTGTTTGGGGCAGCATTTGCAGCGGGATTGCTCACGGCCTGAACCGTGCCCGCAGTGCCAAGGGAAACACCACCTGGTGTTGTGCGCCAACCAAAATGGTGGTAATCGGTTGGATGGTGCGGGACGTTCCCCCACGGGCGGGGGCCCGCTTCCCCATTATCCCCAACGGGAGTCTCGTCGGGGCTCGCCGTCCACAGGCCAGGTTCGCTGCTGCTCAGCGCAGCTCCCCGCCTCGGAGCTTCTCACCACCGTTGTGCGAACGACCGCGGTTGGAACGCCGCCCGCCCCAAGTTGGACGCCGCTCCGAGTACTACGCGTCGACCTGGGCGCGCCCGGGTCGCTGCCCTGAGGTTCCGGCGGACCAGTACCTGGTGCGGTCCAATTGGGCGGTGCCAGCCCAACAGGACGGCGCCTATGAGGGTTGTTGGCGGCCCGATGAGGGACGCCCCCAATAGGTAGCTGCCGCCCGCTCCTCCACCACAGCCGCCCACCCTGAAACAGTACTCTTGCCAACTGTTTGTGTCAGGGTCTGGGGCCCGATGGGGAAGTCCTTGTTAGTTCGTGCCCTTTTGGATTCGGGTGCCCAGGGCTGTCTTGCGTCGTCTTATTTGGTGGAGAGATTGGGCCTCCCATGCCCCCCGCCCCTCCGTCATCCACGGAATAGGTGGCCTTCAGGTGCAGGGTTCCATGGGGGAAATTAATGTTTGTTTTTCAACTGTCAACTGTGGGCCAGCCATTGTGGCCAAAGCGGTTGTGTTGAACGATATTTTGGGCAGCAACCCGCAGGTGGTTATCTCCCCTACCGCGGTGAAATTGACGTCAGAGTTGACCCCCGCTGACCCCCAATGGTTTGTTCCAGGACCTATAGACCTGCTCTTGGGTGTTGATGTTTTAGGTTTGATCTTGTCCGGGGACAAGCGGGTTTTACAACCCTGCGGTTTGATGGCTTTGCAAACCATTTTTGGTTACACCTTTTTTGGACCCGTGTTGAGGGGCTTGGTCCCACGGGTTGAAAATGAAATTGTTACCGTAGGGCTCTCGCTCTCGGACGCCGTCCAGCGTTTCTGGGAGGTCGAGGAGCCCCCCAAGGCTCCCAGAGTCGATCCAGCGGAACAAGAATGCGAATTGTCGTATCAGAATAATACGGGTCGCCTCGCTGATGGTCGCTTTGTTACTCGGTTGCCTTTTAGGGCTGCACGCCCCCCTCTCGGTCAGTCTCATGCCCTAGCGGAAAAAAGGTTGTTGTCCAGTCAGCGTCATATAGTTAGTAGCAGCCAAGATAGCCAAATATTTCGGTACACGTCTTTATTACTGTAAGAATAAGGGTGCGTTACGAAATATTTGGCTACTCTGGCTGCTACTAACTATATGACGCTGACTGTCCATGGAGCGCCGAATGAAGAGGGATTCAGATCTCCGTGCTAAGACATTGAGTTTATGCGCGAGTATGAGGCTTTGGGACATATGTCACGCTCGACTATTGATTGGCGTTCGCTCGAGCACTATTTTTTGCCCCACCATATTATGCGGTTTTGAAGACGCCTGGGGGCAAAATTCGGGTGGTTTTTGACGGTTCGGCCCCTACGTCAAATGGGGTTTCCTTGAACCAGTGTTTGCACTCCGGTCCCAAACTGCACCGGGACATTTCGGATATCCTCACCAACTTCCGCCGTCATCAAATTGTTTTTGTGGCGGACATCCGAATGATGTTCCGTCAATCGGTTGTTCACCGAGATGACCGGCGTTATCAGATGATTTTGTGGCGTGAGCGACCTTGTGATCCTATGCGAGTGTACGAGCTGAACACTACCACGTACGGTCTTACCTCCAGTCCGTATATTGCCATCCGGACTTTGTTGGAGTTGGCTCATCGGGAGCGATTGAACTACCCCCGTGCAGCGGCCATCTTGGAAGATTCAGTATATGTTGATGATGTTTGCACTGGGGCTTCCACTGCTACGGAGGCTTTGATTTTACGGGATGAGTTGATTGCGATCCTGAAGTCAGGTGGGTACGAACTGCGTAAGTGGTTGTCAAATTGCCCTGATTTGTTGCGCGATCTTCCGGTGGAACATCAGCAGGATCCTCTCTTGTTCGAAGATGCGGACAACCCTAACTTGATTGCGGTCCTTGGCATACAGTACCAGCCCGTCCAGGATGTCTTCACTTATCGGGTTAAGTTGGACCCCCCTAAGACCTGGACGAAGCGTTCGGTCTTGTCGACTGTTGCTCGGACCTTCGATCCTAATGGATGGATCACACCTGTCATTTTTCTGGCTAAGTGTTTTTTGCAGAAGCTGTGGATTGCGGAAGTTACGTGGGACGAACCTCTTCAGGGAGACTTGCTAACCGAATGGTGTTCGATTGTTTACTCACTTCCGGACGTGAACCGGATTTCCTTGCCCAGACTCTTTCTGCCATCCGGCAAGTGTAAAGTTAGCCTCCACGGGTTTTGTGACGCGTCTGAACGAGGGTACGCGGCCGTGGTATTCTTGCGGACTATTAGCCTATCCGGTCATGTGGGACTACATTTGATAATGGCCAAGAGTAAGGTGGCTCCTATCAGGACTAGGTTAACTATTCCTAAGTTGGAATTGTCGGGAGCAGCCCTCCTTACGAGGCTCCTCAATCATGTTTGTGATACTTTGGGTCGTACCGTGGAGATTACAGATGTTTTTGCGTGGACTGATAGTGAGATCGTTCTTTGTTGGCTTCGCACCTCCGTGCATAATTTAGAGGTTTTTGTTGCGAATCGGATTTCACAGATCCAGAGTTCAGCGACCCCGCTGATTTGGCGACATGTTCCAGGGGAACTGAACCCCGCTGACTGCGCTTCGCGAGGCTGCGAGGCTCCGGTACTTGTAAACCATTCCCTGTGGTGGGGACCAGATTGGTTGTCGCATCCTGCGGCATCTTGGCCCCAGAATCGGTTCTCCCTGCTATTTTGGGTTCGTGTGGTGCAAGTGGAGCACTTCGAACCGATTATTGACGCGCTTAAAGGAGGATCGAGAATTAAGGGTTCGATCGCTCGTCTGAATCCATTTCCAGACGCATCGGGTTTGCTTCGAGTCGGCGGACGACTTCGAAACTCGAACTTGCCCTATGGAGCTCGCCATCCTTTGTTGCTCCCCAAAGGGGGGACTTTGGTCAGTTTGTTGGTGTCTGATCGACACGTTGCTAACGCTCACGCAGGCTGCAATGCCCTTGTAGCCATTTTGCAGCGTGAATTTTGGATTTTGTCTGCCAGACGCACTATTCGCGGCATTATCTTCAGATGTATGCCGTGCTATCGTTTGACGGCCACCCCCACGCAGCCCATGATGGGGGATCTGCCCTCCGACAGAGTCTCGGAGAGTCGACCATTTGCTTGTGTGGGCACGGACTTTGCCGGCCCCTTTTTGGTAAAGACCTCACAGCTTCGCAACGCTCGATCTGTCAAAGCGTACTTGTGTGTGTTTGTCTGTCTGGCCTCCAAGGCAGTTCACTTGGAACTGGTAAGTGCCCTCAGCACGGAAGCGTTTCTTGCGACGCTAGGTAGATTTGTATCCCGCCGGGGACTGCCATCTCTGATCCGCTCTGATAACGGCACCAATTATAAAGGCACTGACCGTTACTTGAATGAAATTTGTAATTATTTGAATAGTGATAAGGATAATTTAAGATTTGCAATGTCTCGAATGGGCATTAAGTGGCAATTTGATCCCCCTGTTTGCCCACATTGGGGTGGTATTTTTGAGGCTGTTGTAAAAGTTACAAAAACGCATCTCCGCCGAGTTATTGGTGAAACGATTTTAACGTTCGAGGAACTTGCTACGGTATTTTGTAAAATTGAGGCTGTCCTCAACTCGCGCCCTCTCTGCCCTGTCTCGTCGGACCCAAATGACCTGGAAGCATTAACTCCTGGTCATTTTTTGATTGGCCAGCCCCTTACCGCGCTGCCGGAGTACCCCTTCAGGTAGGTAAAATCATCACGCTTAAGTCGGTTTGAGTTGCTACAGCAGATGACCCAAAGCTTCTGGCATCGTTGGTCGCTAGAATATTTGCACATCTTGCAGCAGCGCGTTAAGTGGACTGACAAAACTGATCCTACTCACGTTGGAGATCTTGTACTAGTTAAGGAATCTAATTTATTACCTTTGTATTGGCGTCGTGGACGCATTGTAAATTTGTTGTATGGGTCTGACGGGGTCCCCAGGGTAGCGGAGGTTATGGTCGGAGATTCGGTTTTGAAGCGAGCTGTAGCGAGCTTAGCCCGCCTGCCCATTTATTAGCAGACAGAGCTCCTCTGCCTGGAGCGGGGGATTGTTCGGGACCGGTCTTTTACCGCGGGTATCACTCGGTTGATAATCGGGAAGAAAAAGACACGTCACTATTTGACGTTTGACGTCTGCCATTTTTTAGTTAGTATAACCTGGAATTTGACCGTGTTGGTTTGAGCAACCCTTTTTTTGATTTGTATTTGATTTTTGAGAAAGCATTCGCGACATTTGATTTATGTTAATTGGAATCAGTTCATAATTGAGGCCAGGCGCTCCTATCGAGGAGTTTTGTTTTTGCCTGCCAGTGTTTGGAGCCTGAAGTGATAAATTTAGTGACGGTAGTTTGGTGCGCCTATATGGTGGGCTACCATCAAGGAGCCAGGAAGTGTTCACCAGGACACGCGACGGCCTCGACACACACACTAATGCTCATACACTCAGATACACATATCGAAGCCGCCCTGTCGAGCGGCGGATGAAGCTTCCATCAAGGTAAAAGCACGTTTTGTTTTGTACCGGACCGATACCTGGCGCATCTTCGGTATGCCACGCTTCTTGGAAGCTATAGCTTAGCGGGTTATACCGGTCGTTCTAGTCCAGGCCTCTATTCGGGTCAGGAACTCGTCGGGCCCAGCCCTGGCTTCAACCGAGTAGAGTCTTGCAAGCCCGGGCTAGTAGCGAACAATATTGATTGTCCTGAAATCTTTTGGACGAAAAATATTGGCGTAACGTTGAATAGCACACATGACATAATATCGCATAATCTTTTTTTGCATAACTTGTTGATTGTTCTAATTCTTATTGCTCCTAATATTAAAGAGTCGATAATCTCATCATATCAGCCAAAAGAAGTCCACTGCTGGACATATGCCTCCCCCAAAGAGTGCCAAAGTGTCCGGTCCTGCGCCACCCGCATCCAGCGGACTCCCTCAACCTTTACCAGGTTATCAGTCTACCTTGTGGGGACAAGTCGATAATCTAAATGGCTAAAACTTATTAGTGCTAATTATCATCTGGCATAAAACACATAAGAAACATTGTGAGGGGAACCAAATCAAAGCAGCTCTTTTCCACTTGTCTGTCCTACCCCTAGAACAGCGAACTCCTTGTTTGCGGCCTGTGAGCCTCCCTTCCAGTTTTGTGTACAGGTACTTTTTGCATGATGTAGTCGCAAATACATAAACATTAAGTAACTCTAATTTCCATTTACCCTCTTTTTTTATATAAACTTTATTTTATATAGCCACATTGTTAAGTTTTGCTCATCAAGAAGTCACACAGTAGGTAAATATTTTGCACAATATTACTCTTTTAGTTTAAGGTTTCCAATTTTGCTTAATAAGAAACGTTTCAGGAAACATATGTACTTAGTTATCTTATCTAAACCTGTTTATATCCTTTGTACCTACGTTTCTGTGTTATCTCCTTAATAAGTAAATAAAATTATTAGCAAGGCCCGCGCCATTTTCGCTAGCTGCTAAAGCGGCCCTTGGCTGCTGAAAGGTTGCTGACCCCTGCCCTTAGAGTACCTAATAAAAGCCCGCGTCGTTTCTGGGGGAGCCCTGGTGGAAGGCGGAGTACTGGTTTCCAGAAATCTCTCCGCATTGTAATCGAAATTTAATATAAAAGCCAATTATTCGCGGGTAGTCGTCGCCGTGTATCCCTCAGAGCGGCTCTGTCGACTTTATGTCGGCGAGTCGTAGATGCTTATTTCCCAATTCAGGAAACATGATTATGATTTGTACTCCAAACAACATTATTATTATTATTTTATTGATTCATTCATACACCTTCACAGCGGGAAAAATATTTAACTGTAATTAACCATATATTTTATAAGGTCGATCGACCTAATACCGCAGCGAACGTGTTAACAATCTTACAATTGTACCCGAATGTAACTTCTACTTAATAAGTCCCTTAATCTAACAATTAGTGGTATTAGTAGGTATTAGTAAGTACATTCTAATGTTAGAAATTATGTAAAATTATGGACATCTAATCTTCGATAATTCGATGTTCGACACAACAATAATAATAATTAGGACAATCGATATAATGCTTTTCCGTTTTCAAGTTGCAAAAAAGAGCCATTCGCATTATCGTTCGAATCCCTCAGACAGAATCATGCAGAGTTCACTTCGTTGATCTCAGCATCTTAACTGTGCCATGTCACTACATCCTCGTGCTTCTAACAGACTTTGTGAAGCACTTAAATAAATGCGAGAGCAAGATGGAATGAGAGCACCGTTTTGCAACGAGACGTAAGGACATTCCTTGCAACATTGTCCCTAGATTGAACGTAGTCAAACACGCGTCATATTACCAGTCCGTGTGTCTATTCAACAGGTTGCCTATATGCCTATGGAGTTGAAAACAACAATAAATAGTAAAATTTTCAATGCAAGACTCAAGCGGCACCTCTTAGAGAAATCATTTTACTGCATCGAAGACTACATGAATAATGAATAATATCAGTCTACCTTTTAATTATTATCTATTTAATGTTGACCTTCGAACTTAGTTTAAACAATTTATTATAATATTTGACATTATTACAATTAGCCATCATTATATAAATTTTTATCTTTATTGGACATAGATATTATTTGTTATGACATGACGTTTTTCATTATTATTACTCTATTATTGATTGTTTTTCATTGCTAGCTTGGACATAGATATCCTTTATTATGTATGACATGACGTTCTTCAGTATCATTAATCATTAATTTTTGATATGTAAAATAGTCTATAGTGTACTGGTTGCTATTATTTGTTTGTTTTACTTTGTATACAGCAGTCAACAGATTGATTGTTAACTTTATTTTTTTATTTCTTAATTTTCATGTACTGCACACACAAAGAAAATTGTTTTTGAATTAATAAATGAAATGAATGAATGAATGCGTAACAATTTCGGCGAGAAAAATCAAACAAATTATGCCATTCGATATAGATCCAACAAAACAAAGAAATTCCTAAAACTCGCCTTCCATCGAGAAAATCTGAATTTACGTGCCATTGGTCCTTTTTTTCGTGAACAAGGCTCAAATAGAGCCCCCCGGGGGGACACCGGAAAAGTAACCAACGCTCACTAGGTATAAATATAGTTTCCCAGAGTAAAGGCTTACTTTTTTAAAGTACCTGCGTATCTAAAACGAGTTCTAAAACGGTTTTCTTTCATAAAATCAAAAGTGTCATGCTCATTTCCCCCATTTAAGAATTAATATTTAAATAAAAAATATTTCCTAAAATGCTGTTATTATAAAGCCCAGCTTATCTCTGAGTTGGCCGAAAGGTTCCCCCAGTGAGGTTATCCAGTAACATATTTGTAACAGGCCGCACTGCAGGCCAAGGAAAAAAAAAAAAAAGTTGGCCAAAAGGGATGTACCTACTTAATTGCGACGATGTACATGTAGTCATACAGTATCACATTTATTCACATTGATGATTTGATGATGATACTCGTATTATAAATTTGAAAGTTCGTTGATGTTGTCAGAGGGACATAAGAGGGAGAATCTAAAGGACATTGTATTTATACAACATAAATTAAAATCTTCAATAGCGCGATGCAGAACAACAGGTCAACGTTCCAACAGGCGTTGGGGCTATTGTGGGTAAAAGGGAGAGAGAACTGGGTCTTATGGGTGGATTATGAAACTGGGCTATTGCAAAGAGGTCCGGAGTCCGGAGCCGGACACCTGCCATAACAGTGCGCACAAAGTTCTCTTATTATTATTATTAACAGGATATTGGTACCTATGACATTTGTTTTGCGCTGATTCTGATTTGACAGTTTTGCTTGACGTGGAATCGAGCGCGGGCAACAAATGGCCTACCAATATTGTACGAATACGTGGAATCAGATAGACCTCTAGAATGTTGAGCGGAACTGCATAGTTAGGAACAATATGTTGTCCAACGTGCATATTTTGTCACGAGTACTGCGACACAATTAAGTAGCCGGTAATACTCATATAAAAAGAAGTCAATGACGGAAGGTATTTTATTACTTACCCACCTGATTTTCCACCTCGAATAGAAACAAGGATATTGAAAAAGTGGCAGCGGAACGGAAAACTACATAAAAGCGTTGTTCTCCTCTTAGTAAAGTAACTGATAGTGATAATCAGCCTTTATTACATCCATTGTCGGTTCATTCAAACATTACATCTTCCTTATGATTACGCATGTTGTCATTTTAGAATATAGTTAAAAGTGTGTAAGACAGACAACGAAGGCGGGTGGGCTGTGGCTGCGGCTGAGGCCTTTGCATATATGCAACAGAGCCCGCAGTACACAGACCATCACTTCAGTATCACCCACCAATGTTTTCATAACAAGTATAGGAGAAGTCAGAATACAAAAAACGTTGACTGTCTTTTTGGCCCGCTGTACAGATAACGTCAAAGTTAAGTATGTCAATACACGATGTTCAAATTAGGCCAAAACACATTTCGGGCTGCGCCAGAGGACGACAGCCGTGAGTGAGTCATTCATTTCATTCATTCATTTATTTATTCATGAGCAACATACATCGCATTTGAATTAACATTTACACATTGGAATTTCATAGTCATATAAATAGCAATTTACTACAATATTAAAATTAATTATTTTACATGTCAAATTTACTAAGAAATAATGTCATTGCGTTATCTACGAGTATAGGGAATTTAAAAAAGAGATACAAATTATTAAATGTCAAGTCACATTAGAAAATAAATAATGTTAATAATAATGTTAATAATAATGTCAACAGTTCTAAATAATTACCATTTCTATTCCTTAAATTCCTCTATTGAATAAAAACACCTTTTTAGTAAAAAAGTCTTCAACATAGTTTTAAACACATTTACATTTAAAATTTCCTTTAATTTAACGGGTAATCTATTGAAGAGTCCTATAGCCTGATAACTAGCAGAGTTCTTAACAATTTTCATTTTGGTTACAATTTTCTGAGGCAAGTCTTTTCTCCGTGTGGCTAACCGCCGTTCCCTGTCTTCTGGGGCTTCTATTTCAAAGATAGACTTTATGAGGTCTACCAGAACAACCAGAATATATAGACTGGGAACAGTGAGAATCTCATATTCCACGAAGTAGTTTTTACAAGACGTTGTCTGTGGGATTCTAGCGATGGCTCTAATGGCCCGTTTTTGTGCGACAAAAGCCGTGTGTATATTGTATTTATAACTGTTTCCCCAAAACTTAATGCTATAGAGTAAGTAAGTAATTCAATAAATTAAGGGTAAAAACCGGCCATCTGCGTGTGGTGTGTGCGGACCACACGCGCAGTGTAGGGTTCCGTAGTTGCCTAGCTGTTTTACTTTGTTACATCGACACGTACCTTAACGTTGCGCGTCGCCTGAATATGTAAGAAAAGTTGCCTGAAAGTTGGCCTTCCCGAGTACATTTTTAAGTTGTTCTACTGTTACTGCCTACTTATTTTTTCATACGCATATCCAGTAGTAACCATTTGGCGAATTATAAAACGATCGAATAAAAAAAACTTAGCGACTGATGATGGACATACTGTTTTAATAACTTGAGCGGTATGAATTTGAGTAAGCGAAAAATTAACCAAACTAACACGAATGTTGATTAATAATAAAATCCAGAACGAGCTTACAAAAAGTGGGTTGTGTTTTGACAACCGGTTAGTCTAGTGGGTAGTGACGCTGCCTACGAAGCTGAAGGTCCTGGGTTCAAATCCCGGTAAGGGCAAATATTTGTGTGATCATCATCATAAACTTAAGAGCCGGGCTCTTGTCGGTGGAGTAATCGCCACTCTGTTCTTCTCTCTGCCACTGTTTTGAGCTCCTGATACGACATTACATTAACTTTCTCTTTAGCTTGGTCCATAAACGCACGTCTTGGTCTTCCCCTGCCTCTCCTTCCATCAATCTTTCCTTCAATTATAGTTTTTATGTAGTTGTCATGCCGTATTTGTGTGATGAGCATGAATATTTGTTACTGTTCTTTTACCTATGTTACATGTGCAATAATAGTGGCTTACGGCATTTCGGCCTTCAAGTGTCGCATTGAACGCTATGTAAACATTGTATGTTTTTGCGTTAACGTGTCGTGATTGTATTCGTGCTCTAATAATGCACAGGTTTTTGCCCAATTCTCTGGCATGTTCTTCCGGGATCAAGTGTCCTACCTAACTCAATCACGAAAGTTCCATTTTGTTTAATATGTTCACCGTAATAACTGGAGGCTTGTTTTAATTGGTATGATCCGAGGCTGAACAATATAAAATGTTCTTCTGTAAGCCTCGGCACATCGTTAAGTTCCGGCAGCTCTGCATTCATTATTCGGAATACAGTTCGCCGCCTGTTATAATTATAAATTATTAAATTACATCCCCAGTTTATTTTTAGGGGCCTACGCTAGCTATAGATAAATTAACGAGAGCATGGAATTGCATATGTAGTATAGTAGTATTGTATGTTAACAGGCATTCTATATTTGAATTTTCTATTTTCTCTACTATCACGGTACAACCACTACAAATGCAATTCCATGTTCTCGATAATTCATCTATACTACGGTAGCCTAGTGGTTCAGGCATGCGTCTGTCAAGCGGCGGTCGTGGGTTCGAATCCTGGCTCGTATCAATGACTTTTTCGGAAGTTATGTACGGAATATTTACCATTAGCTTTCCGGTGCAGGAAAACATCTAGAGGAAACCGGTATAATCCCAAATGTCCCAATAAGGTCTAGTTTTCCCTCTGGAAGGTCAGATGGCAGTCGCTTTCGTAAAACTAGTGCCTATGCGAAATCTTGGGATTAGGTGTCAAAGCGAACTCTGGAATCCTTTAGGGCACAACCGGGAATAAGGCTAGGAGGATGATGACTAAGTGTACGGGAGGTACCACATTTTTTATTACATTTTTCCAAAATTGTATTCTACAGTTTTGTCAGCGTTGTGGTTTTATATACCCATGCCGAATTACAGCTTTCCTTTCTATATATAGTAGTAAGGGTCACTGAGCTAAGCTGCAGACGAACAGATGGACAAGCTGTAAGGGTTCCTTAAAATTATGAACACACGCAAAAACACGCTTCGGGCCGAGTCAGAGGACGAGAGCAGTGAGTGAGTAAGTAGGTATGTCAATAATTAAAAAAATACATACCTTTATTAAAATGAACCTACTGTCGCGGTTGAGACTGTTGGCTGCGCGCGGCCGCTTTGAAGTGTTGGCGGTAGACGCAAACAAATTTATGCGCAGTGTCAATACATTAGGCGCGACGAGACGGGAGTGATGTCAGCGCGCATTTGAATAATAATAATAAGCACGCCGCGCGCATCGGCACGCCGCGCGCGTCGCTATTCGGGTGACGACTCTGACCAAGTCACATTGTAGTGGATGCTGCGGGCGCCCCTACTAAGGAATAGATAAGGTAAGCTCTATTTTGGTTTGCACTTTATTAGAGGTCTATTTCAATTCGTTACTTCCAATCCGACCGAACGCCTTTGAATGTGTTCTGCACCCTGACTGTCATGCGCGTTGAGTGAACGTGTCAGAACGAACGCGTGATGAACCGAATTGAGGAATCTGATGCATTATCAAATAGATAAGAATCGATTGATTAGTGCACTACCTACTACCACACTAGCGCCTCTTAGCCAAATATGTACACAAACCACAATGATTTCAATCTAATTTCAATTCAATCCACGATAGTTTAAGCGTTGTAAAAATTGTCCTCTGACTTTTCGAGAGCGCTCTTCGTTTTGTTGCGGAAAACCTTTCGATATATTTGTTGGCGGTCTTTGAAAGTGTGTAAGGCACTGCACGGGGTGTTGGCTCATGTTTAGCCTGATTGAAGTATGATGTTAACGAGCTAAATATGAGTTTTATGTTTAAGTACTTCATCTTCACATTAAGGCTTCTTCGACCATCATACATTCATACATGTAGGCTTTCCATCCTACGCTGGATTATCGGAATCCGATTCATGCCCGATGGTGTACCGCATGGCCTGCCTGCCATTTTGGACTACTTATCGACATGTTGATAATTTTATCAGTAAAAGTGACGCAGTAAATGGCACCCTATAGGTAGGCCTATCTATAATTGTGCAACAGGTTGGTTTTGCGGCAGTTTTACGGAATAAGCCTGCGGCTACAGTCCAACGCACCTCCTATTATCGGGTCCTGATGCTGCATCTCGCACGTGCTCGAGTAAACGCCACTTTTGTGACCAAGTCTACCTTCAACGTAGCATTTATGAAAGGGACAGGCGTGTGTTCATGTACTTTTATTACGTCATGCTTTCCGGAATGCCAGCAGAATAAATAAGTAAATATTAGGGGACAATCATACATAAATTGAACTAGCCCATAGTAGGCAGAAAATCCATGACTCAGAAACAAATATCCTCATCAGATCCTCAGGCAAATAAATGCCCCTGCCGGGCTTCCAACCCAAGACCTTCAGCTTCGTAATCAGCGTCTAAAGAAAGTAACTAAGGTAGGTGGAGTTTGAATGTCAATGATCGCGGGTACCGTTTTGCAGGAAAAAGTTATAGATTAAGTTTTGTATCCCATTGTTTAGTAATAATAAATAAATGAAATAAAAATAGAATACCTTTGAGAAATAAGTCAAAAGTATTAACTCGACAGGGTGAGATGGGGCTGATTGTAATCGACTGTTTAGTAGTTCTGTTCATAATTACAGCCCGTGTCATACACATTGAGACAAGTACACTGAAAGCAGACTTTTACTTGCCCGCTGCAGCTGCACTGAGTTGGTACAAAACAAAGTGACGATTATAGCTCCTGTCCAACTTCAAATGTCCATTCTATTCTAGTCGCATTCAAATAGTAAACTTTCCCGCGACGGCCATGCTGAATGACGAATTGGTTCAGCAGGTCGATCACGTAATGCATTGTACGTAAGTACGTCAGGTAGATCTAACTGTAAATTTTTATATGGAAAAATGACAGTTGGATCTACCAAACGCGCGTTCAAAACGTTACGCGATTGCCCCTCAGGTCCAATTGTAAAAATGTCCATTCAATTAAATCCCAAGTCCCACTTATTAACCTGGCAATTATATGTCAGCTTGTCTAATAGATGCTATTATTTCTTGGTTAAATTACTTATGATGAGGTTGGGATTCGATCATGCTAAAAATATCAAAAATGTTACATGCAGTCATGGTTGGTCCGGTTTCGCATCGAAAGTTGAGTGCACTGCAGTTATTCCGGGTGTTAGGCTAAACTCTGCAGACGCCTAAAAACTCGTGCAAACGGCGGGTCGCGTGCGGTGCGGGCCGCGGCCGGGCCGCCGCCGCCACGCGCGTCGCGTCGCGTCGCGTGCCGCGGCCGCGCGCCCAGCCTCCCGACCACTCGCCAGTCGCCAGTCGCGCGCCGACACCCGGGCGCGCCGCACGCGATGCAGTGAGTGACAGTGACTAGGCCACATCATGGTGACCGGTGTTGGACAGCCGGCGATTCCGCCGGTCGAGAAAAAGGGCGATAATAGGAGGGTGAGTACTTTTTAAGTAGATAATGAATTTTGTGACTGTCAATTGTTTTTTCCTGGTAATTCACGTGACACTGATTATTTTCTTTCAAAAGCGGACCGGTGTAAACTTTGGCGAATCAATATAAATGTGTTGTGCCTTGTAGGTGAATAAATTAGACTTTCATAATGAATTATAATGTTAGACATCAACGCGTAATAAATTAAATTACAAATTTTATTTAATATTTCGACCAAAATTAATTCCACCTCACGTTTTAAAGGGTAATTTATAACACGTTTCATGCCACCGCCAGCCTAGCTATGCAAATAGAAAACAACAGCTACTGAAAAGGAGCTCCGCCGGATTAAAAGAGTCGACAAAGCATTGAGATAAGATTAGAACTCTACCTGCTATCAGCCGCGGCACACACACCGTGCACCGCCGTCAGTTTAAAAAGGGTAACCCCTGGGTTAAATACTCCCAAATAATAAAAAATAACTCCTGTTTAGATGCTCGGCAATAATACGAGTCCCGTTTCCGCTCTATTACAATTCTACTAATAACTTTTTTCTATATTTTGTTGGCAACTTGTATTTTTGTTCAATATCAACGTAGCTATATTTGTAAATAACTTTTAAGATATCTTTGAGTTACCTATTTGTTTACATTAACTTGGTTTCACTCCTAGTGCGAAATTAAATAATAAACTTTGAAATTATTAATTGATTGTAAAAAGATATAACAAAATATTATTGTTACATTTCCTCAAAATGTTTGTTGTGAAGGGGTAGATTATTAAAGGTAGCTGAGTTTTTGCTACGCCGCGCCGTAGCCGTAGAGGGCTTTCGTAGCAGACTCTAGCCAAGCCATCCTTATTCAAAAATACACAGATTTAAGTACCTCTGGTTTGTAGATTAATTAATTTAATTATTTATCTTTTGTTTTTTGTGGCATGTATGTGTAACCGCGGTACCGCTTTCGGATTCATACAAAAAGTAGTATATAGCGCGTGAGATATTAATTTCTTACCGTAGCCATCACATGTCACTTGAAATACGAATCTTTTTTTTTATTAGTAGGTAG
The DNA here is from genome assembly GCA_947578815.1 of Epinotia ramella. Classification (NCBI taxonomy): domain Eukaryota; kingdom Metazoa; phylum Arthropoda; class Insecta; order Lepidoptera; family Tortricidae; genus Epinotia; species Epinotia ramella. The sequence goes on from OX388213.1 coordinate 125,033, forward strand.
GTTTTTTCTTTTTCTTTTTACTTTTTCTTGTTTATTTTATTTTATGAAAAAGTAAGCAAAATAAACAAGTAAAATATGTGTATGTCAAACGAAAAATAACATTCTGGTAAATAGGTAGGTACGTTTAAAGAAAATGGTAGCTTTAGCTTTCAAATTCAACTTAGGAAGGTCCTGTGAGCCTCGAATTGCTTATCTCCGGGCGCGCCGCCGCCGGGGCCGGCTCAATCCCTACCTGTTAGTTACCTGTGAACCTGCCTTCAAAATCGTTCTGTGGAGTTTGGTGTAATAACCACAGCTATCTAATTCCATCTAAATAGTCATCGTTATCAATATATTTGCGTTATCTTTGCGTTATTAGCACTATAGACCTAAAATTTGCGAAATTGTTTGTATGTATATATAAGGTGCTAACAAATTAAGTACCAATATTTTAAGAGGTGTTACACTTACATTACATCAAAACAATTGACTTTAAATAGAAATTAAGAAAACTTTTCATATGATATTTTTGTTTTAATTTCCGGTACAAAATAAATAAATTAAAATTTCGACCAAACATAATCAGCCTGTGCATTCAACTGACGAGATGTTAAAACACTATCTGTCAAGTGAACATCGTCGTTTGTGACAAACGTCAATGATTGATTGTTGACTATCTCATTAACAGGGTGTTTTTACGCAGTAACGTTGTATCCCTAATTATCTCCAAAAAGTGATACACACTTTTAAATGTTTCATACTTAACTCTACTCCTAGAGACTAGTACTATCAGCTCTAAAAGTATTGGTACCTAATTTGTTAGCACCTTATATACGCATCACAGACCACGTATAGGTAGGTACAGTCGACTACAAAGATAAGTATGTTTTTTAATGTTACAAAGTTATGTATGTATATCTTATTACTATGGTAGTAAAGTCTATGTATACATATTTTTGTAACATCGTATGGATACATCTCTTTGTAGTCGACTGTACCATACCGTCACTAAACAAGCTCTCTACAAAACGGATCCATATTTGCATGACATACATAAGCTATCTCGCTCTACCAACTCTACATATTCAGTGATCAGTGACAGCCAGGGAATCACAGGAATACATCACTGTCAATTTAAGTCTCGCTAAGCGGGACTCTTCTGAATGCTCCTGTGTTGAAATACCTAAGCTAAGCACTACTCGTACTACTACTGTATACTCATACATATATGTATTTATAGACCTGTTAGAGACATAGAAATATAAAAATGCATGGAAAATATATTGGAAAAAATTAAACATAAGGAAGAAAGTAAATATATCCCTATTATATATGGTGGTGATTTTAATATTATTCCATACTAATATTATAAATGAGAAAGTGTATGTGTGTGTTTGTTTGTTTGTCCGTCTTTCACGGCAAAACGGAGCGACGAATTGACGTGATTCTTTAAGTGGAGATATTTGAAGGGATGGAGAGTAACATAGGATAGTTTTTAGCCCCGTAATCATCCCCTAAGGGAGTGAAATGGGGGAGGGGGGTAAACATTTGTATGGAGCTGCGATATAAACGAGTTCCACGCGGACGGAGTCGCGGGCAAAAGCTAGTATGTTACATATAGTATTATAGAATAAATGGTTTTTCTTCTATCTTTCTTCTTACATAAATCTAAATACTCTCGCCGTCCTAGACCTTATGGTGACTCTTAACTTGATTGAAATAGTCAAAGAACCAACTCGGGTAACATTAAACTCGTCCACTTGTATCGATCTCGTTTTTACTAATAATAATAATAGGTACCACAACTACGGACTACGGGCTATCTGATCACAAAACTATTATTTGTAAGTTTGAAAACGAACCTGGAAATTGCATAAATAAATTAACTAAACCCCGCAAAATTAATATAAGAATTCATAACACACGGAACTAAATGGCATTTAAAAGCGAGTTAACCAAAATTGATTGGAGCCGAGTAGGTACTCACCTACAACCATAATGTTAATACAAATTACAATATTTTAGCTGACAATCTAAAATAGTTATTTACGATACAAGTGCCGAAAATAGGAAATTCGCAACGAGTGGTGATAAATTAAAACACGACCGAAGGGAGTGTTTTAAATCGACACGAGTTGCGATTGCGAATTACCTATTCGCACGTGTATCGTACAACGTTTTACTGTACATATGGCTCTTTAAAGTTTCGACATATGCAGGAAAAGGGCTCTTTTCCGCACTAGTGCGGGAAAGTAGCACCATATGTACTGTAAAACATATTAAACAAAAAGATTCCCGTTAAACGTTTGTCTGTCAAGAGTAAAACGAAGAAAACTTGGCTTACACGAGGCTTAGAGATATCTTGTGCGCATAAAAGGTTGCTTAATAATAATAATAATACAAGCTTGTAAAACAAATAGCCCCGTACTTAAAGTGCACTTTAAGCAATACACAAACACTTTAAAAAAGACGATCATAAAGTCAAAGAGATTAAATTACGTCAATGAAATGCAAAAGTCTAATACTTACCTAATAATAAATAAATAAATAATAAATAAATATTAGGGGACAATCTTACACAAATCGAGCTAGTCTCATAGTAAGCTCAATAAGGCTTGTGTTATGGGTACTAGACAACGATATATTTAATAGATAGAAATACTTAAATACATAGAAAACATCCATGACTCAGAAACAAATATTCATGCTCATCACACAAATATTTGCCCTTACCGGGATTCGAACCCAGGACCTTCAGCTTCGTAGACAGCGTTACTACCCACTAGACTAACCGGTCGTCAAAATAATAAAAGGCAACAGTGTGGGAAATTATAAACACTCACTCACGACTCACTACAAATTGACCAAAGTATACTCGTACTAGTAGCTAGTATAATCAGCGACTGCAGCTGTAACCGTAGAAACACGTTGCGTGCATATAGTCCAGGCAATGAACTGACAACTTGTATGGAAAAAATGACCATTTTGGAAATAATTTATAATAGCTTATTTTTTATGTGTAACGGATATATTATCAATGAAATAGTTACCCAGCGACAAAATCCGACAAGATTTCAGACATCGAAAAAATGATAAGTTAACTGGCTTCTGAAAAGTCAGTAAAAATATTAATAAATGTTTTTGTGTTTATTTTGGTTCATTTACATTTGCTCTATAATATTCAAGATAAATCGTACAAAAAAAGATAATGCATGCTTCATTTAAATCTACATAATTACTTCCGGGTGGAAAGTTTGTCGGATTCTTTACTAAATCATCTTAGAATAACATTTTCAAATGAAATCAACAAAAAAAACGCTATTATAAATTAATGTTTTTCAAAACCGTATTTTGCCTGGAGTAATACTTGTACGGGCAACTTCATAGTTTTGGTTTTCCGGCTCATCGTGTCTAATTCCCGGCGCACGCGCACGCGCACGCGCACGCGCGCAAACCGATGTGTCACGGTACTCATCAATGAAGAGTGTAATATACTGACGGTACCCGCGGCAGTCGTGCGCGGTACAAAATGCTGTTTTTTCGCCTCGTTAACATCTGCCATTAGTGCTGTGATTATTATAGCTCTACGTTATCTTTCTCTTGGCACCTCAGGTTTTGAGGCAGCTGACTCCAAAAGACATATAAATCCAACGAGAATCCATTTATAGACAATTTTGGTAATTTGAATAGGTATTCAAATTACCAAAATTGTCACCAATAATCGTCCTTGAAATAAGGTTGAACGTATCCATAGGAGAGTGCTGAAAATGTAACCGTATAATCATCTATCGATCTTCTTCTTCTTTTTCCATTCTTCTTCCACAAGTAAATAGAAAACAGGTACATACCATCACCTAAGGTGCGCGTGACATTTATTTACAGTATAACTTATTTGTACACTACAAACCTATACAAAAATAGTAACGATACATCTTACTGTACTTCTTAATCGTCACTAGTTGGTTTTCCACGTCTCTTTTGTAGCGTTGTTATCCATAACATGGAAACGAATAGTAGCATGTCTGCTAGATTTTAAGTCATACATCACAGCTATTTCTACAGCTTTAGCCCTATTTCTCATGGCAATTACCCGAGTAATTTGTCGCGTACGGCTTCAGTAAGTGGCAGTGGCGCCCACTCTCCCCGCCGAGCGCCCACTCTGCACTCTCCCCGCCAGGCGCCCACCACCCGGGGCCGCTAGGGTCAGCCTACACGGCCCTTATAGATTTGCGGTCAATATTACCTACTTCAAGAGACTAATCAGCAAGTGGGAAGAGGAGGACTGGCATCAACTGTTACTTAACATAATAGAAACACATTTGAGAGTCATCTGTCCTTTGATCAGATATGAGTGCGGTGCAGGAAATATGAGTGCGGTGCAGGAAATATGAGTGCGGTGCAGGAAATATGAGTGCGGTGCAGGAAATATGAGTGCGGTGCAGGAAATATGAGTGCGGTGCAGGAAATTCAATCATGAACCACTCTTTTCTCGTTTAGCAATAACTTGTTGCCGATATAACTTAGGTATTAACAAGTTAAAATAACAAGTCAATTACTTTGAACGTATTTATATTTAGTAACTCGATCTCTTTCGTTTACATAGCTGCCTCCTGCTCACGCTCCAAGATTGTCCCAATGTGTACAGCCGGCATTGTTTTATATCTAGCCTAAGTAGTTAAAAAGTTTGAAACAAACTCCAACTTCATAGATGTCACTTACCTGTCTTTATCTCAATAACCGATCACCGAGTTGGCGGTTGATATAGCGCGGGCGGCCGGTGCGCATGCGCAGTAGCCGCTAGACGCGGGTGAGTCAGCGTCAGCGCGTGGGCGCCGGCTAATTGCCGTGAGAACGCGCGCCCAAGCACGCACCACTACTAGTTACTACCAAAATAATGCTTACAAGAGACAGGATTAGACGATACGTACCTACTTTTATAATAATTTGATCTGGGACGTAGGTTTAGAATTCCAAATTAATATCAGTTAAGTAAGTAAGTTTTCCGCGGAGGCTGTAACGCGCGGTAAGCTAGGTATCATGTCGCGACCGCGCCCAGCGTGCGAAACACATTAGAATGTCCCGGACTGACCTCATGATGGATTCACTACGACCCACTGAGACACTGACATTAAGGGGCTACCCGAGGTTTTTATCGATTTTTGAAGTAAATATGGGATACTACATTGCAATACATTTTGGACCAATTTGTTGTCTGTTAATAATAATTGCTTAACGCCGTTGTAGTGGAGTCCGGCTGTTTTTGGAGTCCGGACTGTTCATGCTTGCAAGGGCATAGTACTTACTTAAATACTAGTGTTGTTATTATTATTATCGTCTTGACGAGAGACATCATTCTGATCTTGACACGTTTTATTGTTATTGACCCAGTACATCTGTGACAATATTACATTAATGTTCCTTTTTAGGGTTCCGTAGTCGCCTAGGATTACTAGGAACCCTTTATAGTTTCGCCTTGTCTGTCCGTCCGTCCGCGTATAATCTCAGTAACCGTTAGCACTAGAAAGCTGAAATTTGGTACTAATAAGTATATCAATCACGCCGGCAAAGTGGTAAAATAAAAAGTGTTTTATTTTTATTAGGGTACCTCCCCTATTACGTAACGTGGGGAGTGTTTTTTTTTCATTTCAACCCTAACGTGTGATATATTGTTGGATAGGTATTTAAAAATGAATAGGGGTTTGGTATGATCATTTTTTGATAATGTTAATATTTTCGGAGATAATCGCTCCAGAACCATAAGTTTTAAAAATATGAAAAAAATCTCAAAAGTAGAATTTATAAAAAAAATATAGGAAATTTATTTTAAACTTAATAGGTTGAATAGTTTGTTATGGTCATGGCTTCATAGTGTTTCCGACAGTATTTCTGTCAGTCCAATTTAGTACGTAGGTCCTAAGTATTAAAGTTTACAATCGAGCGCATTAGTTAACCGCCTTATCGTGTCTCGAGTCGATAGTGAGTGACGTAGGTTTCGCGGGGATCTAAGTGCATGGTAAATTCGCGCGCTCTGCTCATGTCTTGATGGCTCCGCGGTATGGAGGTCGGCCTAACGATCCGGGGAGCGAGAGTTCGAATCCCGGCAGGGATTTACTTTTTCTATAATTTTAAAGTATTCTTGTTTATTTAAAGTAACGACACAGTTTCGACGAGTCATTCCAGCTCATGTCTTTAAGACAAACAGTACGTGTGTGGAAATAATAATGTACCCGTCATATTGGGAATTGTGAGAACAGCACTTGCTTGCCGATGGGCAAATGAAATGATTTTTGTGATCGTTATCTATTACGGACATTTGTTTTGCTAAAACTGTGTGTGGCAGCGAAGGGGTAAGTTTTAGTATTTAAAACTTAACACTGTAATCAGGCAGTAGTCACATACCGGCAGCCGTGTCTAAGCTTACTCCTTTGTTCTAGCCTTTGGACATGCCCTTCGAGGTTTAGTTAAAACCTGATTGCATTATAATCGCGCTAGCCGGCGCATCGGATAAGCAGGGATCCCGAACACAGTATTCAAACCCCTCTTGGCGCTCAACACTTTTAGATATAGGTCTTAGTTAAGGATTTTAGTTTTAAATATACCATATAACTAGGTTCGTTATAGACGTCGTTTTATTTGCTACCCGGTCCAACACATAACAAGTTTTTGAAAAAAAATACAAAAACTACGGAACCCTACACTGAGCGTGGCCCGCTAAAAACCGCTCTTGGCCGGTTTTTTTTGTTTTGTTTTGACGCTTAGAGACCGTATACATCTCTACAAACATTAGAATAATTATTAATTGTATTTGGACGCTCAGAGACCTTATACATCTCTGGAATACTGAATTAATATCATTAACTTGTTGTTAATGCTGATACAGACCTTATATCGAATGTAATGGTCATATTTTGCAATTTTGTTTTGTTTTCATTAACTTAGTGACATTTACTTTGTTAACCGTTTAAATAGGTCCTTAATCTGCAAACTTTAAATGATTATGTGTACGATTATTATTATTACATTGTAAATTACCGTTTGACATGTAAAAATGCCCTTGTGGCCTATTTGGAGAATAAATAATTGATTTGATTTGATTTGGTTGTTAATATAATAAGCTACAAAAAACATTAGAAAACTAAGGGATTCAGATCGAAGATCATTGGCGTATGGGAGCCCCTTAAGGCGGCTCTTCTTAATCTTTCCCACACTGCTGTGGACCCTGACTCGCTTTTTGATTTTGTCAACCAGTTCCCCAACGGTTGCGGAGGTAATGGAGGTTCAAGAACAATGGCAGCTTCAGATAATGAGTGGCGTCAAACCAACGGATCTTGGTTAAAATCGCCGCTCAGCGTTCAAACTGTCACATTACACTCCATCCTCAGCTAATGAGTAAGTCCTTATAATTACATAGGCGTGGGATAGGTAGGAAGCTATTAGAACCGGCGATCCATCATCGGGCGATAAGCATCGCGCGAGATTAGACCGCGCGCCCACGCGCCGCGCCGCGCTGTCGCGGCGTGCCGCCTCGCGTCGCGCCTACACTACTTAAACACACCACACGAAAGAACGCAACGTGCTGTGTTAGCGATATCAGTGGGTGGTACATGCGTTGTTTAGAAACATTACCTGATTCAGATCAGTACGATGAGCCTGGGTTCCTAATTATCAATATATTTTATATATTTATAATTAAATAACAAAAACAGGTGTGTGAAATATAAAAATAATGGTAAACTACATTTGGTCATTTAATTATATCCGCACAGTTTTGGCCTGCATTAAGCCCGCTTGCTGGCAGGGCAGGATACATTGTATGAATAAAAAATTGATCTTCTGTGTAGTTGATGGGTAGGGCACAGGGAATTCTACTGTGCACTGGATAACAATTTATGTCTCGTGTGTTCAGAATTAGGATTAAGAATGCTATAAAGTATAAGTAGTAGAGACAAGGACGTGTCTATTCCGGCACGTGTCTCCCGCGCGTGCCGGAAGTCCGTCCACTCCCACGCCTTGGCACGCGACGCGACGGCAACCTAGCGCTCGCGAATACACACGCTACATAAAACTACACCTAATCGGCACGCCACGCCAGCTTATACCAATTTAGATTCAAACCGGTCGCGTAAAGACTGAAAATTGTAATGCACTAGGTTTCTACTAAATAATGCATTTTATCTTTGCGCGTGCCCAGTAAATGCATCGACTAGCGTGTTCTAAATGCAATAATCTATTTTGAATTTTCATCTACCTGCTGCAGGATATATTTCTCTATAGACGCCAGGTCAATCAAAATTCAAAGGTCAAGTTATATCGAGCGTAGACCGTAATCGTAAGCCTATAGCGTCGTAACCCGTCTGATGTACGGTTCTAAAGACAGTAAAACACTTTTAGCGCGTGCCAACAGCGGTGGTGCCAACGTTACCAAACCACTGGCTCAGACTAACTCAACGTCACCTGATTTTATTTCGGGAATTTCAAGAAGCGGCTTCGCGGTTCCTTGATATCAGAAAACGTTAGTACCATCTTAATTGCTCAATTCTTCAATTGTCTTATTTCAAATTAATTGCTCTAAGTATATAATTAAGCGAGTGCCTTGAATCGTCTTGTTCTGTTTCACCTTGGTTTGTAATAGGGAAGGTACAAATGGTACAATTTATTTTTACCTGTTAGGCAATCTAACAAAAGTCATCTTCGGATACTTTGAAAGTTATCAATAAACAACAATTACTAAAACATTTTAAGATGCACTAGATAATTAATGGATGCTGCGAAAACCAATATCACAAAATGCAACAGGGACACTGCACATATGTGCCACTAATTTTAACGCCTGCATCTGCGTCTCGTCTGTAGTAACAAACAATCAAGTTATAAAGTCTTACGTACTGGTGATAAGATCCAAAGTGCAATATCATGGTATATCTGTGTTGTTGGCTAATGAGTAGGGTATGTGTGCGTGTGTGGGGAGGCTGGGCGCGTGCCAGGCTCCGGGAAATAGACGGCGTCTGGCCGCGGCGTCACCACGGGCGCGCGCGAGTTTCCCGACTTTCATGGCATCGTGAACAGAGCTGTAATACTCTGCTATTTAAACAACTCATTTTCAGAAAATTCATCTTGGAAACAAAACGTATATAAGTTTGCAAATCGTTTTATAAAGAAGAAGATTTATTGCAATATTGGAGGCAAAATTGGTTTGTTACTTAATTAAACGGGCGTTAGATGCGTGTCGAATAGAGTCGAGTTAGGTCCACACAGTGATGGTTTCCGATTAATAAAGATTTCATTAAATTTCGAATCGTGCAGTTAATGTAAACGATAGCTGAGGTCTAGTCCACAAGGTAATGTGAGAATAACCTATTGGCTACTTATGGCCGGTTCCAATAATCAATCCATCGATAGTTTTCCTTACCAACAGTTACTACTTTTTGACACATTTTCTACGGGTAATCTGTCAAAATGTAAGTGGCGGTAAGGAAAACTATCGGTGGATTGATTATTAGAACCGGCCATTAGTGGAGTCCACCGCTGGTTATATATGGCTTATAAACCAATATCAATTCCGTTAACAACACTACGCTGCACCAAAAATGCTACAAAGTTACGATCACTGCTTATAAATCATACCTCTGTTTAGGTACCTACGACTACGCGTATTAGTTGTAAATTTGGACTACAATTAAACCAGAGGCGAGTGGTGAAGTGAGATGAGACACGTTGCGAATCGCATGTCAGAGTGGTAGGGCGTAAGAAAATGTGTCACGCCGGGAACGTCACGTGTGGCTGTCGCCGGCGCCCGCGCTAGTCTCCGCCCCGCCGCGCGCTGGCCTTACGTAAACGTCATCACGGTGATTGTTTACAGTTTATCGCACCTGTGGGTGCGGGAAGCGGCTGAATCGTGTACGCCATGAAATCACCGGGATAATACGGGTGTAGACTCGAAAATTATTATTACTCCAAAAGAAAGAAGGCAAAAAAATATGCCTAGTGCCGAAAATCCCATTCAGATATCTCAAAGAATTAAGAAGCTACAACCGTTTTACTATTGCTTGTTAGAGAGAGAAAACGCAAACAGTGTGTGACGTCACAATATGTGAGGCTGCCGCAGAGCGAGCCGCGTCGACGGTGGGGCACGGCACGGCACGTTGCCGTCTATTACTGATGTCACAAACTACAAGCGTTGCGTTTTGCGAAAAAGGGACAGAACATGAACAACTCTCAAAACTTTGGGAACTTATAACTTCGTGATTATTTAACCTCTTGCGTTGATTTTTTCTCCTTTTGGCTACATTTTTAATCCTTTTTCGAGAAAATATGACATTATTGATTATTTTATTTAATGAAATCAAATGAAAATTATTTATTCGTAACAAACAAATATAAATATCACATACACACATATAAGTAACGTGATTGCTCATAATTGGTATGAAACTGAGTAGTTTTCAATTGTAGGCACTAATTACTAAAATATAAACCGAATCATTCAATTTAGGCTGATAGTGCATGTTCACACTTTGTAAGATGTCATACGTATAACCTTTACTTACTTTGATGCCATTTTCATTGCCTCGCTGGCGTTAGAAAGAGGCCTCAAGTGTATCAGCATCTGTATCAATTGTTTGCAGAAAACATCGCCAAAATCCTCAAGAATTAACTGCGGATGTTTGAATGTATGTAAAGTAACTGTTGCATTGAACAGGCTTGATATTCAATGTATACAACGTTCGTGACTACCTATATCATAGTTAATCAGCATTTTTTAGAAACGTTTCCCAAGCGACGGCTTCTTCGAAAACGAAGCTTGAATGAGCCCCGTGGTGCATTGAAATGTTCATGTTTTATTCACGTATGCCGGCCGCGGTTACATCCTCGGTTGAATCACTACACGTGCGCGATGCATCGGCCACAGGTGCATAAACGAGCTCGTGCATGGAAAAACTCATATAAATACATATCTACGTAGCGAAACTGTACTGACATCCGGCGACTAACGTTCAATATCCATAAACGGATCATCGCCCGCTGTTCCGCATAAAATATCACATTTTCCGAGCCACTGCCGCGCTGAAAAAGGACCTTTCCAGCGCGGCAGTCGCTCGGAAAATCGCGCACGCTATTTGAAAATAGCAGGAAAATGGGCCTTAGTGGGCGGCACGCTGCGCCGCGCCGCGGGCCTGCGGACACGGGTGTCGCGCGGGCGCCGGTTGAAGCACACCGCACACTTTACATGTCTGATTATACTCCTACCTGCAATATATGTATCATCTCAACCTTAATAGACTTCGTATATTGGAATGTAGTTGTAGTAAAAATAATAATATAAAAGATACGAGTACTTAATCGAATAGTATGGAATTGTGGGTTTTGATAGGCATATGGAAATACGGAAACCAGCAGCGGCTATCACAAGACGGCGCGCTCTCTCGCACTATCCGTCTCTCTTTTATTCCAAAACTTAGAAAGAGACGGATAGTGCGAGAGAGCTCGAGCACCGTTTTGTGCTCGCCGTGCAGAATTTTTATGTAAATTATACTACGACACTAACTAGACCATAACAACAACATGACATGAAATATGTATTGTGGATGGTGATACGATACAACTGTACACTCCACATTGCACCACGATTTTACTCAAGTGAAGCTAAGTGTCATGTACAGTCGAGGAAATTGAATGTTTAGCACTTTTGGACCTTAACGTCATTCAAATAGAGTTGACATGTGCCAAACTTTCATTTTCCTCCACTATACATACGTGAACCAGTGAAAATGAATTGTTTATATATGATCATACGTGACACGGTGCAAATAAACCGCGTGCGCGGTGCGCGCGGCCCTTAAGTGGCGTCGCCAGTAATGGTAATGGCGAGGCCCGGCGGTGACGACACTCGCCTTAATTAAACGCTTTCACGTGCCGCCTAGCGAAGTGTCTTCTGAATGAACTGCTGAGAAACTTACTGTGTGACCCTTATAAATGATATGTCATATAAGTAGAGAAGATATGCACGCTGAGTAAAGGGCATATTCCATTCAATAAAAAAAAAACGACTGAGCGACTCTACTTTCCAATCTATTAGATTCAAATTTCAATGACAGTTTTATAAAATGTCGGTCACCTTCAATGATTATAACAATACATATTTGTATTGTAATCAGTGTTAAATACAGTTTAAACAAAATAACTCTCTTCAAGAGGAAACACAAGGGTCGTTTTTCCATACAAACGTAGTCCTCGGTTTTCTCGCTGGATAATGGCAGTAGAGCAATATTTTTTTTCCATAAATCTATGGCTACTATTGACATGTTCCTATGTTTTCCTTTTTTTCATAAATGTATTCTTAAAAGAGATATTAACCTTCAAAAACCTAACAAATGCCAGATGTTCCGCTGTGTTCAAACATCCAGAAACAATTTTGACTAAATTATTTAAACAAAGGAAAACATAGAAACACGGCCAAAGCCTTTCTTTAAAAATAAGTCTAGTTTTGGAGAAGAAATCAGGGGACTACGAAACGTTGATTTTATGTACTTTCAATTGGTATTTTCGGTCCAAGCTACAGTTGTCTCTATCGCGCTTTGCGGGGGGAGGCTTGAGGTTGGCGCGACAGCAATACATTTTACAAATACCTATTTCTCAATTATCTCGCCCATAGTGTTTCCTCTTAAAGGTCTACAAATATCTGTATAATACACATATTTGACATTTTGAAAATTATTTAATTATTATTTCTTATTTTATTATTGACGATCGTGATAAGGATTCTTATAATTTTGACATTGTATGCGAATCTACATAATATTATATATTGTAATTTTTATCTCTAAATAAATAAATCTAAATCTAATAAATCTAATCTATATAAGTACGCAACGAACTTAGCTATCTGTGGGTTTTCTCAGATCACGTGGCATCCTGCTGAGACGTTTGGTTTCAGGGTCAGTACCTAACCTGCCTGAAAAACCTCATCAGCTGTTATGCAAAATATAACTTGCGATGTGTGATAAAATGAAGTAGGTAGTGTTTCGACACGTGATAAAATATATTGTCCATGAATGTTGAATAGGAGTTGAACTGTACGAGTAGCGGAAGCGGTCGTGTGCCGGAACCCCACCCCTACTCACCTACATCGTAGGATAGCATTGTATGAAAACTAACGTTCGTTCAATGACCAAGAGGCAAATGGAAAATTTTTGTAAGTCGACTGGCCGGGGCTGGTTACAACAATTCCGCCAAGTTGATTATGTGAGTCTAGTACGATACCATAACCTGGCCTGAAGATGGAGACGGAAGGTGGGCATAGGAACTCCTCAAATACGCAAGATTACCCCGTCATTGTACGCATGGGTAGTAGTAGTGGTAGTAGTAGAAAAAAGTACAGTCGGCAACAAAAGCTTGTAGGACAATTTAATTTTGACAGAAACTTATTGTGCGCCGTTGGAACCGCGCAGGAAAATTGATAAAGGCAAAGGCAGTGTTTTATTTGTTAAATATGGGTGATGGCTGCATAGAAAGATGTTAATGTACAAAAACATTGGCTTAGAGTAGCTTAGATATCTACTCTTGTTGATACAGTACAATATATGATAGTATTAATTATTCGCGCTAAAACAGATTATTCGAACGTCAAAAACAATGCTCTCATTGCATGATGTTGTTAATCCTAATTATTACCGGTAAGTACCTAATATAAGTTCTGTACGAATCACGTGCATTCAGCATCAGCTGATTCAGTGCCTCGAAAAACACTTGCTTTGAAATTTAAAGTCGTAAGATTGTTTGAAGATACCTACATTATAATTATCAGATGTCGGATTTCGGACGTCCGATGGTCCGATACGCAAAGATGATAAAGATAGAGATAAAATCAACTACACAACCGCCACATTACTTGGCGCCTGTCGTATGAAGACCACGCGCAGACGCGGCCGACGCGGTATTTCGGTACGGTTTCCTTAAGGGTCAAGATGAGACGGGCTTTTACGATTTGGCAGAGGAAAGCAGCCCCGCTATTCTCTAACTGGTTTTCAACTCACCTCACCGTTCACCCACAAATATTATCTTGATGCCGCGATTCGTAGTAACGAAGCGTTAGGTAGAGGTCTAGTTTCGTTAGGTATGACAGACGCAAATTAGCGCGCTCCGAATAACAGCCCTGTTGCGACAACCCGGAACGCGAAGAGAGACTTCATTTGTCTACGATCATTTAGTTTTAAGAAGAATGAGCTTTACTAGAAGATTGGCGGTAGGTATATTTAGAATCACAGACCATTGAGAGGTCATAGCCAAATTATATGAACCTAAGTGTTATTGTAAGTCATAATCGTATAAGTAATTGAGACTACTTAATCTGGATGCAGTTACCGAGGAGGTATTATTTATTACATTTGCTCTTTAGCAAATACACTCAAGAGCAAAAACGATTCACCTAAGTACTCGTTTGTTTGCCTATTCAGCGCTAATCACGTATAACTATGGTTGACTGGTGCTACACGTAACGTAACACGTATGTTGGGAAATTAATGCCACGAGCTAACGTAGCGTTCGAAACATTTTTTATGCTGTGAATTACCATGTAACCCGCGAGTTTACTTCCTGCACATTCACCTAACTAATAGACTCATCGTCATATTGAATTCGTCGTTCCTGCATTTCTGTTTTTGCGGTTTCGTAAAGGGACGCGCGCCGTTCCTAATCGCTCGTCACGTGGTCCCGCGCGCGTGACGCCGCGGCCGCGTCGCCAATCACGACTAACGCCGACCTTCACCTTGGGCCGGCGCACGCGCCAGATACAACACGGAAACCTTGCACACATCGAACACCTTATGGCGCTAACCAAAAGGTCCATTATCCCTTGATTCGTGCTCCGTGGTTCATCTATACTGCGTAACACGAGATTAATGGCGGTTTTTGTCACACGCCTTACTTGGTGTCAACCGACGATAAACTCCGGACATAACGCGCGCGTGGGCCGCTGTATAATGCACCGAGCGATGGACAATTTAGAACTCAATTATACCGTCGATGATGTTTGTCGCGATCGTGATTGAAATGTCAATTACGTGCAAGAGATTCGGCAGGGTTGTTGTTGTTACGTAATTTGTAAGCAGATGTCCATGCGTGACAACTGCCATTTTCATTTAGAAAATTAATTAAACATTAGATGTTCGTTTTTCGAAAACCCTTCATCCAATAACGCCCGATGCATTAAAGGAACCTAACGCAAATGCGATGGGTTGATTACGCTTCGGGTTGTTATCAGAATCATTAATGCGCTTTGCAGAAGGATGACTCATCGTAAAAAATCAGTTTTTCGTATTAATTACCTACCCGTCAAAACTATCATCAATATCCCAGTCCAACTCTTAAGATTAAAAGCATCCAAAGATTTCCGGTTGTCCCTAGATGCATTATGAACATGTAACTGGCCGGAAGTTTTGCATTTATAAACAAACTGCAATTCATAAAAGGTTAAGCAGAAATAAAACTTGAAGTTAGGTCACCGTCAACCTTCACTCGACGGAATTTTAATGCAAATTAAATTACGCACTGATGAAGACGAAATGTGCAGCGAACCATCTCATCTCCACAAAGGACTTTTTGCCGTAATATTGTTAATGAGGTATTGTTTTGTTGCAGAGCAATAAGCCGATAATGGAGAAAAGGAGACGGGCGCGCATCAACAATTGTCTGAACGAACTGAAGGCGCTCATACTGGACGCCATGAAAAAAGACGTAAGTAAACAGATCGCAGATAATGACATCGTCATTTCAGGCGGTAATGACGTTACATATAAGGCTTAAGTAGGCATCATATCGAAGGAGAGCGGAAAAAATACCAAGTGTCACATAGCCAGTCGTTTGGAAGCTTTTTGTGTTCCACAATGTATTGTAATTTGTATCCTCTATATGAGGAATTAGTGTAAACAGATACCTACTTTAAATAACTTGAGATAGACAGAACTAGCTATGTACCTACTGCTAATAAAAACATCATTTATGTTATCAGAAAACGACTTTAACATTTGAAATGTCGCTCAACGCCTATGTTTGTTACAGCCAGCAAGACACTCGAAATTAGAGAAGGCTGACATCCTGGAGATGACGGTGAAGCACTTGGAGGGTTTGCGGACGGAGGGCACGGCGCTGCCGGACCGGTTCCGCGCCGGCTACCGGCACTGCGTGTCCGAGGTGGCGCGCTTCCCGGGGCTGGAGACGGGGCTGCGCCGGCGGCTCGTGAAGCACCTCGAGGGCTGCGCCGCGCCAGCCACCGGGACCAGGCCGCCCGGCGCGCCCACTCCGCCCTCTGATGCTGAAGACGCTACGGCAGCCATTCCGCATTCTACTATTTTAATCTCTGGTTAGTTGAGCTGTGTTTTCTTCTTCACTCTGTATTTGAAACAGTTCTGCAAAAAATTGGCGCTGTAGATAGACTTCTTAAAGGTCCCGAACCACCAAGCGATACTTTGACTCTGTTGTGGATCACCAAAATGTTTGTGTTAGACAGTTCCAGATAGAGCAGTCTTCTCAGTCTCACTGATCTCAGCAGCTAAAATAAGCCACCATTCTAATGAGTGTTCTGTTTCCAGCTGGCCCTGGGTCAGGCGTGCGGTTGGTCCCGACGCGGCTGTCGAACGGCGACATCGCGTTGGTGCTGCCGGCCGGCGTGAGCGCGGGCGCGCTGGGCGCGGTGCCCACGCTGGTCCCGCTGTCTCCCCGGGACGCGTCCTCGGCCTCCTCGGAGCCACGCTGCTTCTCGCCCGCCAGCTCAGGCTGGGGCTCCCCCACGCCCCAAGCCGACGACGCCGCCCCCCTAGCACTAGTCACGAGGAAAACTCCAGAAGACAAACCTTGGAGACCCTGGTGACACGTTTTCTATGTAACACGCTCCTTCTGTTTCGAGAGTTCCGGGAGAAGATTCCACTAACCATTCAAATATTCAATTGGTTGGTGCGAGTTTCGTGCTTAATACTTATACTGGATTCTGTGATATACCTTTAAGTACGTCTGTGAGTGGCGAGAATGAAGTTCCTAGACTAATTATTAAATTGTGAGTGTTCGTGTGGTGGATTTCGATTTGTTTGTACATATTGAACGGTGATTTGTAAATTTCCCTCAAGTTACTTGCATGGCCAGTATGTGTGCGATATATTAAATGTAAAATGTATAATTTTCGATTTTTACATTGAAATTAATATTTGGCCTTTACTATTTTAACACTACATTGATTTAGTCTTCCTTAAGTTAAAT
Source organism: Epinotia ramella (assembly GCA_947578815.1). NCBI lineage: Eukaryota > Metazoa > Arthropoda > Insecta > Lepidoptera > Tortricidae > Epinotia > Epinotia ramella. The sequence continues at coordinate 142,259 of OX388213.1, forward strand.
ATAGATAGTATACTTAGTTATGGTTTGTAAATTTGTGAAAGACATCTGAGGCAGTATTTTGTATGATTACGTGAAAGAACGGAATGTTCGATATATTTTATTGAATTGAGTATATATAAACTTGATGTGTTTATTTAATGGATAATGGCCGTAGGTCGCCGTGCCATTCATTAAACGACGTGTACCGGCTTCGCTAACACGCTGCCGCACATCTTATCGCTTTTACCTAGTTACGACAAATAAATAAGATTTATATACAACTTAATTAAACATAGGTAACAACGGCTATCTATTTAAAGAATTCTGCGTGCCTTATACAGCAAAATCGAATAGTCTTCCATTACATAGATCTAAGTGAACATTAAATAATATCTATAACTTATCACTTAGTTCTCTTTAAGTTAATTTAACCTATTCATAATTTAATCAATGCTCAAATATTTAGCTTGTTACCGAAATTAAAACCAATAGTCACACAGTGTCTTCCGTGTTAAGTTACCGACTTGGGCACAGTCAGCCGCCATCACATTTCCTGATAAATATCGTTGTATATAAGACATAAGACATTTATTCAACAAAAATAGTTTACACGTACAAGTACCAGTCCCTGCACTAGGCTTTGCCTGTATCGCAGGAGACCGCATATTATTAAATTTTATTAAATTGGATAGTATATTAAATATTATAAATATCAGATTAAATGAAGAATAAAATGTGAATAATATGGGTATAATAATATCTTATGTATATGCTAATGATATATTCTTAAATGCAGATGAGTGTGGAAGAGAGAAAGTCTCGTTACTCACCGCTAGTGCTGAAGGTCACTTGCTTGCTCTGACGTTGTCCATAACTTCCTTGTATCGTGAGATGTCTCGTTACTCACCGCTAATGCTGAAGGTCACTTGCTTGCTCTGACGTTGTCCATAACTTCCTTGTATCGTGAGATTTTATTTTAGAAAATGGAAAATGGTCCATCTTCCATTTACTTAATTTTTACATTTTTACATGTTTTAATAGTGGACCGTAAATGGTTCACCGTAGAATTATTTTAAGAAATTAATTTAATAAGTTCATGAAGGTAAAATGGAAGACTTTCCGTAATGACTTAATCATTTTAAAATAAATTTAATAACTGATGTCAGTAAGTATGTTATTATCTTATTATGCGCCAACATTTGTGAAAAAATGACTTAATTTTAATTGTAAAGAACATGATTATGTATAACAGCAACTGATTACCTTTCATTTGTTTTGAGATAAAGTTTATTAGAATAAAGATCGTGATATTAAATACTAAGATGCATCAACTGTTGTATTAGGTACCTAAAAGTGTACAGTTTCTGAAACTAAGAGCTAAATGTACCTAAAAGAATATGCCATTTAAGTAAAATAGGAATAAATTTATGATAACAATGCCTATTACAGAATTTTATTTCACAAATCTACCTATCCAAGGAAACCCCATTACTTAAATGATTATGGTTTAATATGTACCTACCTAGTGTAAATCCTCCGTACCTCAGTGGAGTTATCATATTCTCAGAATAGTATCCCGAACCAGCACGTCTAGCATGGGACGGCCGCGACATACTCTCGTTTTTTATCGCTCTAAACCTCTCGTTCTAAGTGTTCTAATAAGAGTGAGACGGATAGTGCGAGAAAAATCGAGAGAGCTCGCGCGCCGTCGCGTGCTAGCCGTGCAGCAGAGGGGTAATCACGTAACGTTTCGTACGTGCGTTGGGACAGTTGAGCTGTCCTAAACTCCTAACCTAGCGCGCGTCGGAAACGTCACTCAGAACCAGACAACAGAAAGAACCATCAGCGTATCTCTTGGGCGACGTCGATTTTATACACCTATGGTAAATGTTCTTATTCTTAGTCGATTTCTTTTGTCACTCATACAAAATGGAGATTGAGATTATTTTGAGAAAATCAATGTCTGTCAAACTAGCATGATCGTGCATGTGCCGGACATAAAGCATACGTCCGAAGACATAAAGCATGATAAGTAAGTTAACAATTACGAGTAAATACATACTAGTTATCATGCTAGGTAGGTAGGGTTGGACAAATCATTTCCCGTACATTCACCACTATCGTGCTCGTGCGTCCGCCGGCAAAATCGCGTAACAAACAGAATGCTAATAAATATTAAGCGGCGAAATAAATAAGTATGTGACTTTTACGAACACATATAAATAATTTGGTCAAGTCAATATTAGTTACGGCTTCGGCTCGGGCAGGGCGCGGGTTCGGCACGGTGTAATGGGAGTCATTCTTTATAGGTACCTACATCTGTAGGATTTATTGATACCATTTTAGGTAGTGTCAAGACTATCACGGTAGGTACCAAAATGCTAGCAAATAGGACCCGACCCAAACCTCTGATTTTACAAGGGTTAAATGTGGAACCCAAGAAAACAAGTTTAAAATGGTATCTACTAACTACCTAATAGACAATCCAGAGATCGACACTCGAGTTAAGTGACGTCTTCCGTACTCATAGCTAGAAATGATAAATCTTTTAGATCATTATTATCTTGTAAACAGAACACTTGAACACGTAAGTACCTTCTCTTACTACATACTTTTGATAAGTCACTGACTACGGGTAGACACTTGATACAGGTATAAGTAGGTACGAACTCAGCATATACTCGTAGTGCAGTGAGGGGATGACGCCCAATCTAAAATATGGAGAAAGATTGAACTGACTTGACTAAAACTAGTCACCAACGAGTACCAATTTACTGTGAACTTAAACTTAAAACGGTCAGGTCAAACCTTAACTAGATGAAAAGACAATAACGTTATGAAAATAACTGAAACGAAATATGCGTCAGGAAATCTGGAAATCCGTGATCTCTGCCTAATCTCCGAGAAATCGGTGATAATATAAACTTTTGTAAATGTGACTTTACCGTGTAAATAGTAAATGTAATAATGTTAGTCTTTAAAAAAATGCTGTCTCGCTAAATTAGGGTCCCAAAAGCCTGGTATTAATCAAAACTTCCGTAGGTTATCAAAAACGATCACAAATTAATTGGTGATTTGTTACAGAATGCGTTAGACATTAGGATTTTATTTCATACATAATCATAATTAAATAAATATAAATAATAGGTACTAATATTTACCCACAACGTGCTCCCATCTCTCCCAAAGTTGCCGTGATCAGGTGAATTCCTGCGTGTCTTAGTAATTGCTCCAATTCGACAGGCCTTTTTTGTTTGTGCGACTAATTGCGCGGGCGCCGGTGCCGGTGGTCCGCCCAATTCATCAGCCGTTTGATTACAACTGTTTGTTTGCACTGTTTGGACACTGATCACAGGTTATTGGAGGAATTATTGCACCGACCGCGGCAATTTGCCAACTTCGATCCTGTGTGACTTAATTATTTAATTTCGTGTCCCTACACGAACCTTTCCTGGCACGCTGGGTGGCTTCAGATATTTAATCTTTAAATTAAAAGTCTTCGTTTATTATATTAATTAAAATAACGTAACATGAATGTCATTCTCGATTATATTTTAAAGACTTGAAACATACGAGTGAAATACATGTTACGTTAATTGATATGAATAAAAACGACATCGGATCACTTGTTAGCCGCGGTGCCACAGCGGCGCACATTAACATTCATGAGATTACGTGTGTAATGTCCGCGATACCGTGCTCTAAGGACCGATCGTAATTGATACGTGATTTTTTATGAATTTTAGCTGCATCTGGCGGCCACACAGGTCGCCGGCGGAGGCTGCGCCGCGGACCCTTATTTTTCTAAACTACCTACCGTTTACATCCTTCTTAATGACGTTGCCCTTGTAATTTCGGCTAAATAATAGTCAATTTCAATGGAATTAACTAAGCTTTAGCGTCTGCAATTACTGTGTTAACAAGATTGAGAAATAAATTGGCAAAGTGCAGGTACCTACGTTACAATTAGGCTCTAAGTGTCGTTGCGTCAAAAATGGTCGATAATCATTTTAAGCGTTCGGTCCCATGACTTTATTACCTATCATTCGGTCGGGAACGAGCGGAGGCATCCAGATGCATATAAATTGAAGTTGTCAAGTGATCGTCGGCGCTGGCCGGCCGCTGACTGACGGCTCCTCGTTACGGAAAGGTCGTTGCTTGCCTCGCGTCATTCCTTTTTTTTATCTCGGTGCTGGTATCGGTGCGATGCACAATTAATCAGTGTTATGACGCGTGACAAGACCTAATGAGAGTCGAACATGGCGCTCGTATTCAGATTCACTATGAAGTGCTGATGGCAAGCTAAAGATCCGTCCATACAACCTTTTGATCGGCAGTTTGCCTTCACGTCACGATCACGTGTCTGCGAGACGTTAATTGAAAAGACAACAAACTTGTCGTCGGAAGGTTTCTTCGTTAGGTTTGTGGGAAAAAACAGTTGTGTTGGTGGCCCCGGGGCACGGTGGTCGGGATTCGTACTTGTTTTTGCAAGAGACCGCCGTGACATGTCTGTTGTCAAACCACCGACTATTTAGGTGTTCATTGCGGTGGTCGGGAGGCTCAGAATTCTGATCATTACTACGAGTATGTACCTCATATAGGAACTTCGGTATGTCGAATATCAGTCTACGGTCAAACAATAGAAGAGTGCCTCTTGTTGATATCTTTACCAACCTAATGATTAAATCTATTGCCTTTTTTATAATAACTATTAACATGCCATGGTCGTCGTCATAATTTTATAAGCACGAAGAAACTCAACATTTCTGTCGACTTGTCATAAATATATAACATCTGTATAACCATTTAATAAACATTTTAGTATTTAATGAAGGGTTCCGTAGCATTTTGCAGAATAATTGTAACATCGGGGTGGCCGTAACTTGGATGCTCGTAATAATAGCAATTTAAAGCCTCCAAATTGTTCACCTCCTGTTTGCTTTGGAATCGGTATTTCTTTAAAGTAAAGTAAAGTAAACTAAAGTTTATTTGTAAAACATAGGTAACAAAGATGGTACAGTCAGCGTCATATAGTTAGTAGCAGCCAAGGTAGCCAAATATTTCGGTACACGTCTTTATTACTGTAAGAATAAGGGTGTGTTACGAAATATTTGACTACTCTGGCTGCTACTAACTATATGACGCTGACTGTACAATGTTTGGCTATTAGGCATACCAATTTAAAACATCAAGGATTTGGTCTGTGAGTGAGGCAAAGGCCTCAAACCTGTGTGTCAGGTTTGAGGCCTTTGCCTCACTCCCTTAAGAAAGGATCAAATTCTTTAGATTTTTCCATTAGCCCGTACCGTAGGTAAAACGATATACCTAATTTATTACTAAAAATATAATGTTATATTACCTATAAGCAAACATTTCAATATCTTTTCGAGCAAGATTCGATATCAGAAAGTAATAGCCAAGTAAATATGTGATAGGTTCTATGCCTAACGTGTTACTTTTAGCATTCGTGCCTTTTGAGTCATACTTAGGTCAGGATTTCAAGTTCGGCAGACCCCGAAGGTGAACAAATATTAGGTTCAGCACGTCACGTCACCACCCACGGCGCGCGCGCGCTTGCGGGTGGCGGGGTGTTTAGCTCTAACCTCTAACTCGGTTTTTTTTATCTTTGTCGGTCTGCCGACTTACAATCTGTGTTTGCGAAAGTGTAAATGTGTGTAAACAGCAGTTTTTTCTATTTTGAAAACATCATGTTAAATAAATAAGTAGTCTGAACATCGATTATGATCTTGGTATATCCAAACACTAATATATGGTTTAAAACGTGGAACGATTTTCGATTCATTTATTTAGTAAGAATAAACACAATGTTTGGTTTTTATAGCGCACCACAGTTTGGGATTTTTACTCAATTTTGCGAAAGTCTACTTAAATGTTTAAATTATTAACTGTATCAAATGATAGCGAACATTGAAACTCCCACAGTTCTATGTCCCATAGTTTTTGATATTTTCGATAAATCGAGAAACAGCCATAGACATCCATAGAAATATGAAAACTGTAATTACTCACATTTCGTGCCTCTTTTTATAAAGATCCTTATATGTTAATATAAAGGTAGTTTTGATATACCAATATGATTCACTAAAAGTTTGAATTGATGACTCTTACAGGATGATATCATCAATTTTCTAAAAATTTTAAAATGTATTTTTCTCGATAATCCTACATCGGTTGCATTAAATTTAACAACTATTTAATAGTTTATAAGAAGCATTATCACTATGAAAAAAAAGTAAATGAAAATATCGCAGGATTCGCGAGATATGAATTTTTAAATATTCAAGTTAGGGTTGTCACTCACTAGGTAGGTTAACTTTATTTTCATTTGGGATTCGGTGTCACTACTTGTTGCAAAATCGTAGTGTGTTTTAAAATAGAAATATTCGTGGGCGCATGAGTTAATTGCTTATAATTGATATACACATTCATGTAAAGTAGTAGTCGCAAGCAAAATTTTGACGGTGAATAGAAATATATTCGAAATACTCGACTGATTTCTTCACCTCACAAATTTTATAAAGGGCCGGTTTCATGTTTCAATAACTAAAACTATAAAATAACAGAAGATTCACTGTGCTAATAAAATGATTCTTATGTCAAAGAGTGGCTTGTCGACGATTTTCATACCATTTAGGTGGCTCTCTTAAGTGGTTTGCCAATTGACACAAACGAATTTCGTGTATTTTGTGTGGCTGCTTTAATATGTCAGTCACTATGCACAAAATACTAAAACGCGATTGGCAAATCATTGAGATGAGTTCTTTGCCGGTGAATCCCGAACCAATTTTGGGGGTATAAGCGTGAACATCACACCACATCACACTCGCAAAAATAGACCCTACAATTTTGGACCTTTTCCGGCGAGCTCTCGAATCTTCGGACCCTTTTATTTCACATTTGTCATTAAAAGACCGCCATAGTAAACAAAAACAATCACTTATACCGCCTTAAGTTCTATCACTTATAAAGTCTACAAAGCCACATACTGCATTCATGCCCGAAAATAACGAAGACTATAATGAAGAATTCAGGCCTGTCAAGTAAGCAGAACGGAACCCTCGCCTCTGAACTCTGAAATTATTTTCATTTGTGTGTGATGATAACCCTATTTCCATAGAAATGGAACAAAACCTTAGAAACGCTATAAATCCCAAATCCCACTAGGTAAAATCGTGAAAATTTGAGGCATGGTAGGTACACTCATCATCATACATCGGGGTTTTCGCAGCGGGAACGTTTGACATTAGCCAAAGAGTAGGTATTTACTTAAAAACAGATCGTACCCTAGTAGGTTTCTACCGAATGAATAATTGATTGAAAAATAAATAAAGATTAATCATACATATAGGTACATATTTTATATTGGTCATTCATTATCAACCTCTTCAGTTAAGTCTATTCATTTATAAGAAAATGCTTCATAGATATCGAGCGTCAAGATTGACATTGTATTAGACACCTATTGTCAACCGTTACCCTTGCTTGTCTAGTAGATAAACTTATATGCAATTGTATTTTAAAAAACTGTAAATAATCAGTCAACACAAATATGCCTCCGAGAAAAAAAACTCGTTACGAGTTTATGCGTTCGTGGATAGAAAATAATCCAGAGATAGAGGTTCGAGATTCTTTATTATTTTGCACCAAGTGCAATGTGAGCTTCGCTCAAACGAAATCTAGTGTAACGCGACATGTCGCATCTAATAAACATACAGGTATGAAATATGATTTCAATAGTGAGCTCTTGAAATTTGTTGTGGGCTGTAATATACCATGGACGCAGGTAAACAATCCGATATTTAAAGATTTTATCGAAAATTGTGTTACCGGTAAATTTGGAAAAACTGCAAAAGTTCCTTCGGAATGTCAACTGCGACGGGAATATTTAAATAAAGCTTACGATGAAAAAATGAATAAAATACGGAGCGAGCTAAAAAATGAATATATATATGTGAGTGTTGACGAAACCACGGATGATTATGGTCGTCAAATAGCTAACGTAATAGTGGGAGCATTACGTGATGATCACATTGGCACTCAACACTTCATATCCAGTAAACGGTTAGACAGCACGAACAATGTATCAATACCCAATACGGTCACAAGTGCTCTTGATGAATTATGGGGTGCTAACCATAATAATCACAATAAAGTACTTTTACTTTTAACTGACGGTGTGGGCTACATGCTAAAGGCTGGAAGAAATTTAAAATGTATTTTTCCCAATCTTTTGCACGTCACATGTTTGGCTCATGGTTTAAATAGAGTGGCTGAACTAGTAAGAAAACTTTATCCAGATGTGAATGATTTAATCGCAAATGTTAAGAAGACATTTTTGAAATCTCCTAAAAGAATACAAAAGTTTAAAGAAATGCTCCCCGGAGTGCCTTTACCACCTCGACCAACAATTATTCGGTGGGGAACCTGGATAGAAGCTGCAACGTATTACAGCAAACATTACGATGAAGTGAAACGTGTTCTAAATACATTCAGTCCCACCGAAGCCCAGAGTATTAGAAAGGCAAAAAGAGCGTTTGGAAATGCAAATATAAAAAGCGACTTAAATTTCATAGCAAATCATTTGATGACTATCCCAAATGCTATTAAAAAACTACAGGATGCGAAGCTGTCCATCAGCGATAGTTTAAAAATAGTTCATGAAACCTATAGAGATGTTTCCAAATTAAACATGAGCGTAAAAGGAAAACAGATTTATGATAAACTGAAGTTGGTGTTAAAGAAGAATTCTGGCTATAGCACACTAAAAATTATAAATGAGTTGGTACAGTCAGCGTCACATAGATAGTAGCAGCCAAAGTAGCCAAATATATCGTAACACATCCTTACTCCTATAGTAATAAAGACGTGTTCCGATATATTTGGCTACTTTGGCTGCTACTATCTATGTGACGCTGACTGTACAAGGCAAAGAAATAGAACTTCAATCTCAAACTTCTCGTGCATCAATTGATTCCTACAAAAAATTTAAATATGCACCTATTACAACTGTCGACGTGGAAAGATCATTTAGCTCCTTGAAATGGATATTTACAGCAAGACGCCGTAGATTAACTGTCCCAAATATAGAAAAAATATTAATAGTTTATTCTGAAAATCGTGTCAACTATTCAATTTACAGCAGGTAATTAATTAAAGTTATTGTAATTGTTACCTTATAAGTTATAAGACTTTTACGGAAATTAAAATAAAACTTTGTCACAGATTGTATACAACTCACAGAGAGGTAGTTATTCATTAGGCATAATAAGATATTTTCTTAGACTAACATATCTGTTTATCTCTACTCTTTCTCAAATCATTCCCGCTCCGAAAACCCCGATGTATGCTCATCATACGTCTTTTAGAGCTAAAATAAAATGCGACCGTCACTAAACTTTGTAAAAAATAAAATTATTTAAAAAATAATAAAATATTGACTATCGTCTGGATTATTAACTTTACAGTCTTGTATTTTCTTTACGTTACTGAATATTGTTTCCTGGAATTGGAGACAAAAAGTTTGGGGCATTTTTGGCATTAATTACGAAAATAAAAACACAAACATGTTTTGATGACGTCATTGATCTGGTGTTTAGAATTTTTTTACTTAAAAACTAAACGTGATAGGTGGCTAGGAGTTTCTTTATGGACTTTAAAATAGTATTAAGCAGCGATTAAAATCATAAAAAGGTAGTGAACAAAATTGAAGAAAAATCCCACACTGTGCGCACCAACTAATAAAAGAACAATGTTACTGTTTCACAGATAGAATTGTTTGAAATTGCATTTTGTATTGACTTTGTGTTATTCTGTCGGAGCCTCTATTACCTATTTGTATAGACTTGTGTGCATGTGCGCCTCCGATCTTATCTCTGCCTACATTTTCAGTTCGGAATTAATCGAACATGCCTTCAATGTGTCCAATCTGATGCAGAGAAAGAATCGATTCTTTACAGCGCGCATTAATCTTTCCAATTACGCAGTCCGCAGCCGCGGTCGCGGCCGGCCGCTAGGAAGGCGAGGAGCTACTTCATTTAAAACAGCGCAAGTCCATCGCTATGCGAGCACTCTTACAGCTCCTCGCCACGAGGATTATCTCTTCAAATTAATTGAATTGATTAAAGGAAAAAATCGAATTGACCAATTGAATTTAGCGCAATTTAGTTTTTGTTCGCGTTAAGAACGAGGAGCGATTACCGCTCGCGGCGTTCCGCGGGCGACACCTAACGTAATAGTTTAATTAGGGCGGTTGCGGCCCTTCGTAAATATGCTCCGGCAATTTGTTTGACCTTTACTTGTTGTTTGTTAGCGATGCCGCGTCGACCGGGGACACCTTAGTTAATACTTTAATTAGACCGTGAAGGCGTATCCGTAAATACGCTGCGACTATTTATTTCACCTTTGCTTCTTGGTGCTCTTGTATTTACCTATATATCAGAATTGCAACTACTTATATCTCGCCAGTATTGTTGTCGAGTGGCACCATTAGATTGAAGGTAATTAATGTAATTATTAAACCAGTCGTACACGGAGGAGAAAACAGACGCTTCTTTTGAAAATAAGAATTAGTGAGTTAGAACTTAGTTACATTTAAATTACATAATATTGCTTATGCTTATGTATGAATTCAGGTTCCTCAAATTGTAACGACAATCATGGAGCAAGAGCGGCTACATCATTACTCGCGCCAGTTTCGTGTAAACATTCACGTGTGATCTAATTTGAGTGCAATTTATTAAGTTCTTTTTAGGTCGAAGATTATGAGTATAATTCATATTTAATTATAAAGCGATAAATTACCAGCAATCGACTGATCACCATCAATTAACCCGTCCCTCTTCGTCTAATTACTTTCTTACACGGACGGACCGACGGGGCAAAAAGCTCTCATCTCGGATGCCATTTTCGCGCATTCTTATAAAAAGTGATGACGACGAAGCGGTGCTATTACTTAGAGCGACGCCTGGCTACAGCGACATTTCGATGCTTAATTACCTTGGCTGTTAATGCGTGCCTTAAAATAAAATGGCCAGACGGAATTTTATCAAGCCGGCGTCGACGCAGCCCTGCCAACAACTACACAAGCGTATAAAATCTCGGGTTACAGTGCAGATACGGCTTTTTGTGCGAAGGGCCTCGGCGTGGCTGGACGGCGGACGCAGCGCGGCTCAAACTGTGAACCGGCGCACCGGCTTATCGGGGCGCTACATCACCAGCCCGATATCGGCGACCGAGGGTTGTTACGGATCTGGCAGTCTTACTGTATGTTTACTGTGGGTTTGTACTTGCAATTTTTATAGTAGTGCAAGAAAATGCTACTAGGTCGAGAGAAACCAACATAGTGTCCCTTTCCTTTGTAGTTTATCACTTTTTATCGATTTTATCATCTTTTTGTTTTTAAACAGTTTTTTATTATAACATCGGAGGGATAGTTAAGATATGTCAAAAACTTAATATAATATTAAATTTAATAAAAAGACGCTACTATATTTAGTGAAGTGAGTGTCGCCTTTTCAGTATGTCAACCTCAATGTCTCCTGAAGTGTTTTAATAATACGTATCTCCGGGGAGTAAATACCACTCACATTAAAGTTGCTGGCAACCAATGTGTTAGTTAACAGATGCACTACGTGTGTTCATTTTGTAAACGCATGTTTAAATCGTTTAGACATTCTGTACTGGGTAGATACTAGATACTTTGTAAGATTAATTATAATCAACACGCTACCACAAATAATATATAACAATGTAAAGTATATATAAATCAGATGTTCGGGAAGCAAGGGCGCAAGTGACTCTTCCCTGTGTACACATAGGACATTGTTCTACGAAAGAGTCGGCCGGACGAAAATAGTTTTAAGCACTAACGCCACACCGCTATAGGTTGTGTTAAATGTCACATGTATTATAGAGGTCATTATCTGGATTTGTTTATGCGTTATTCGGTTTATATCCGATTTTTATTGCAACATAAAGTTTTAATGGCGTAACTTTTCGGATAAATTAGGTGCGTAATAGCCATGGTTCCATGCAGAAAATTACAGACAGTTATTAACAATTGGACACGTACCTACCTACATGCACTTCATACAGAGACTCATAGTCAGGTTTCTTTACAGATTGTACATAGTATAACTTAAGTAGGTCGACGTTCATGAGAGATGCACGATAGTATAGTTAATATGATATAAGCTGTCCGTTTAGCACTTGAAAGCTATATTGTAAACAATGGGCTGTTTCCTATTGTATAAAACCACCGCAAATCCTCCGACCAGATAAAATTAAGCAAGTAACAATAAAACTCATACAAATTAGCGACCATGTCCTCTAAGTCACAAGGTTGAAATTGCTATAGCATAACACTTTCGATAATGACACTTGGACATTGAAAGCCGCAGTCAGGTAAGTCACCGACGTTGTAGTGCGTCCACAAAGATTGTTATTAACAAAACGACTTTCTTAATGAGTTAAGCTATAGCAATTTCAACCTTGTGACTGAGAGGAGATGGTAGTTATTTATATGAGTTTTATTGTTACTTGCTTAATTTATCTGGTCGGAGGATTTGCGGTGGGCTTATACAATAAGAAACAGCCCATTGTTCACAAGATAAGCTTTCAAGTGCTAAACGGACAGCTAATATCATCTTAACTATAACTTTATATACCTACCTACCCGTACGTTGAACAAAAAGACCACAACGTATGTGCTTGTAATCCTCAGCCTATCTCTGGGTAGAACGCCCCACTGCTGGGCACAGTCTATTTAAATAGCCAAGCAGCCATTGACTATAATATTATAGGACGAGACTGAAGGGATTCCCGACGGTCTTGTCCATTGCGGAACAAAACCACCAATTTCCTATGTACTCGTACGATCACGCGGTGTGAAATTCAAAGAAGGTGCGTCAAAGCCACGAAAGTCCATGAGAGTTCATCTTCATCGCTAGCCTATATAATTGAACATTTCAGTGTGGATTGGGGATTTGACCATTAAATTTCATGACAGATGTACTCGTGTGAAGGTTTCCTCGAGATTTTCCTTCATCGAAAAGTTATAATGGTAGTAGGTGCTGATAGTGACCAACTAGTAATACAACAGAGATAGCATGAAAGTATTGCTGATAGTGACCAACTAGTAATACAACAGACATAGCATGAAAGTATTGCTGATAGTGACCAACTAGTAATACAACAGACATAGCATGAAAGTATTGCTGATAGTGACCAACTAGTAATACAACAGACATAGCATCAAAGTATTGCTGATAGTGACCAACTAGTAATACAACAGACATAGCATGAAAGTATTGCTGATAGTGACCAACTAGTAATACAACAGACATAGCATGAAAGTATTGCTGATAGTGACCAACTAGTAATACAACAGACATAGCATCAAAGTATTGCTGATAGTGACCAACTAGTAATACAACAGACATAGCATGAAAGTATTGCTGATAGTGACCAACTAGTAATACAACAGACATAGCATGAAAGTATTGCTGATAGTGACCAACTAGTAATACAACAGACATAGCATGAAAGTATTGCTGATAGTGACCAACTAGTAATACAACAGACATAGCATGAAAGTATTGCTGATAGTGACCAACTAGTAATACAACAGACATAGCATCAAAGTATTGCTGATAGTGACCAACTAGTAATACAACAGACATAGCATCAAAGTATTGCTGATAGTGACCAACTAGTAATACAACAGACATAGCATGAAAGTATTGCTGATAGTGACCAACTAGTAATACAACAGACATAGCATGAAAGTATTGCTGATAGTGACCAACTAGTAATACAACAGACATAGCATCAAAGTATTGCTGATAGTGACCAACTAGTAATACAACAGACATAGCATCAAAGTATGGGATCCCCTTCATTGGCATAATTTTTTTTAGACTAATATAGTTTCGCTTAATTGATTTGGCATAATTTCTATTGGCATAATAATATTGTCGCATAATAATACTTTGGCCTACTACTTTGTTTGGCATACTATGGTTTTAGAATAATTTTACTTGGACTAATTTGTATTCGACTAATACTCATTATGCATACTATTGTATGGGCTAATAATTATTTATCATATCTGTCTTGAAGCATAATTTCTGTTTTCTAAATAAATAAAACACAGTTTCGTTGTTAGCATGCATTTACACTTTTCGTGGACGCGGATTATTGGGTCGTGCATTATCAGGGCGGATAAAAATGGCTTGTCATAAGCGAACTCTGTCTTAGCTCGGTTAGGTTAGGGTTCACTTGTGTTCCTCAGATCAGAAATAGACACCCCGCGCAGCGGGGTGGCGTCGACTCGCTGGAGATTATTAGTCCGCACAGATGACCGTCCCAATGTACATGGATTATCAGGCTGTACATTATTGGGCCGTGCATTATGCTTTCATTGCTTTGTGTAATGCATGATTTTATTTTTTAGGACAATTTTTATGCGTTTTGTAATGATGCCAAGTAATTATTATGTCTTTTTGTATTTGTGCTATCTGATGTTAGTCTTTGTGATGATTATGCTATTTTCGTTTATTCTTTTTAATTTTATGCCTAAAAATTTATGCCATAACATGATTAGGCTTAACGCTAATTCGGCTATAAAAAATTATGCGTTATTATATTATTCCAAATGATTTTATGCGATCCAATAGAGAACCTCAAAGTATTGCTGATAGTGACCAACTAGTAATACAACAGACATAGCATCAAAGTATTGCTGATAGTGACCAACTAGTAATACAACAGACATAGCATGAAAGTATTGCTGATAGTGACCAACTAGTAATACAACAGACATAGCATCAAAGTATTGCTGATAGTGACCAACTAGTAATACAACAGACATAGCATGAAAGTATTGCTGATAGTGACCAACTAGTAATACAACAGACATAGCATCAAAGTATTGCTGATAGTGACCAACTAGTAATACAACAGATATAGCATCAAAGTATTGCTGATAGTGACCAACTAGTAATACAACAGACATAGCATGAAAGTATTGCTGATAGTGACCAACTAGTAATACAACAGACATAGCATGAAAGTATTGCTGATAGTGACCAACTAGTAATACAACAGATATAGCATCAAAGTATTGCTGATAGTGACCAACTAGTAATACAACAGACATAGCATCAAAGTATTGCTAATCTCTGGTCTCTTTCTATTTTCTTCACATGTTGGTAAAGTATGCTCAAGAGAGATTGGTCTACCCTGGTATTGGTACCCTAATATTACTAAGTAGTTGGGAACTGGTTATTCCGCATAAAAGAACGAAATTGTATGGCAATAATGCATATTGTATGCCAATTAGTATATAATAGATTGAATGATGACATTGAAGAAGTACCACTTACTTTATTTCAATGTAGACTAAAAAAATGGCTGATACAGGAATGTTTTTACAGCGTCAATGATTATTTTGAATATTATAAAAAATCTTGACGTTTATTTTTATTTTTATATGTATAGGTTGAACAGTGACATTTTATCGAAATTATTAATTTGTTGACATTATTAATATTCTGAATTGTACATCATTATTGGGAATTTGAGATTAATACTCTTATTGTTGGATTGTTTTCGTTTTGCATGCCAGCTACTGGTGAAATGGGTGTTTCATTTGCTTGTATACTCACCATCTTTATGTACCATGTTTTATGCAACTAAATGAATTATGAATTATGAACGGCTCGACAATTTCACACCAACGCCCAATATTTATAAAATAAAATCCAAGGCTATGTGATTCAGTGCCCACAACAAACAATCAGAAATCTCCACCACACCGAACCCTAAAGCGGACGATCTTAAATCCTTTTTAATGAATATAAAATAGGCTTTTCGCTCTGCCAAATATTTTAGCTCCCGATTTATGGTAGATTTTTAAGTGCTAAAAGTCCGGGTACCAATCTCGGCTGCACCTGCTTTGAGTAAACCTCGTATCGTAAGTTTGATGGCAATCTTGAGTGTTTGGAGTAATGTTGTTTTTATTTGCTACCTAATTAGCTCAAGTGTGTCGTCATTCAGGAACTGCTTGCGGACTTAATTGGAAGTTTGGCACATTAACTGATCTTGAGCACTGTAATGTTAATGTATTCACAATGAGATCGCAAGGTTTCATTCATTTATTTTTTTCTTGCAATCGTACTTCTGCTATACGATCAAAAAGAAAGAAATATCGCTGCATATATAGTATAGTATATATATATATATATATATATAGTAAATCAAATCAACCCTAAGTAAGTTAAATTCTGATTTTGATACAAACAAATAAGAATTAAAACAGTTTCAATCGAACTTTGCTCCATAGGTCTTGAGGTGAACCTTCACGTCTAAACTACGATTGAGTCAACTCCGTATAATCACGTTTGGTACATTTGTCATTTCAATACGGACCATTAAGTCCGTACAATTTAATGTCCGTACCGGCGAGGTCGCAAGTCGCAGGGCTCGATTATTTACCGGCTCGGGGCTATGCTGTATTCTCGTTATTTTTATACGTAATTAAGTATTATGATGGGCAATTAAACGAACGTGAAATATGTTCCTGGCTGCCATGTAACTAGTTTATAGAGACTTCAGGTAATGGTAAAATTGTCACGACTGCGTGCACTCTTGGGAATACACTGAACCGTATTGCATGATGCGAAATCATTTCCCACTATTACTACTAGATCATTTTAAACTACTTAATTTAATTAGAAACAATTGTAACCGAAGATCCGAGACGAATGTCTAGTAAAGCACACTGTAATAAAATTTGTCAACAAAATGAAGTAAAGTTGAGGTTGTTTTGCGTCATGCGTGCGTTACGGCGACGCGTGCACTCGGGCTCGGGAGGACGGACGCGTCACGATCTCTGTAATTGCGCGTCACGTTCCAAAACGGCCCATGTACACAAGTGCTGAGAACTCATAAGCCTTTCTGGTTGAATAGAGGAGAATTGCACGCGCGAGCACCGCAGACCGGCCTTACACCGTCGTGACCAGTGGTACTTCATCGCTACCAAATAAAAATAACACTTATATGGAAACATAACGTCACATGTGACGCAGTTTTATTACCAAATGCGACTTTGTTTTTCTAAAGAGTCTTGTTACAAAAGTGAATTAGCTTGGACACTTCTAAAACCTACATTTGTGTTAACCTTCGCGCAGCTTCTTAAGAAACCCTTCGACTAATGGACTAATCAATTTCGCATCAGCCTTAATAGCAATCAGGTAGCCATTAAGTGTTCTTTTATGATAATGTTGTAAAAGTTTATGGGCAGATCAAAAATACAGACAAAGGTTGTGATCACGCTGCAGAATGCAGATATTAAGACGCGTCTGACTCACGGAGCGAACCACACCTCGTTTTCGGCTGTACAGAATTATTGATGGAATCTTAATGAAGTGCCTGGTTAAAATATAATACGAAACAGATTAGGGAATACAACACCCCAATACGACGAACATTTACGGTATTCATATACGTAGCTAATTTGTTAGAATTCACTTTAGTCCAAAATCAATTCTGAGAGTGAGGCATAGAGCGATCCTACACGAAAGCTCGATAAAATATAATTACAATTACATAACGCGTTTTTGACGTAATTATTTAAAATAGCATGGGAATCGTAAGTTAGCTTTTACCCAAATAACACAGTAGATAACTCAAACATGTTGATTGCAAAAGTTTGTGAATCTGTCTTACATTAAGCTAAACAAACCGACCGAAGTCCGTCCGTCCGGAAAGCGAATGGGCAGTTCTGGCAAACGGAGCACATCGACAACAGATAATTTGTAGTCTAGCTCTCGAAACGGTTGAATCCCGGCCATGTAGGTATTAAAGGTGGTCCGGTCGTGAGCGAAGGAGAGGGGGAGGGGTGGGAGAGAGCGTAGGTGCTATTTAGCCCTCAAGGTGGTGCGGGCTTCGTGACTTACCGCCGCGCGCACCAATAAACAAAAAACAAGCGCGGCGGCCTTAAAAATGTTAAAATAAATAAAATGCACACGTCGAGGCTTATCTTACGCCTGAGCGCAGCGAGGACAGCGAAAGGCCGGCGTGCACTGGGCTTGGGGTTTTACGTAGATTAACAAGTTTATGTTAACTATGATACACATTAGGTGGTGGAGTAGCGAATCCTAGCTGTGTCTATGAAGAATGCTATCTGACAGCTCAGCTGAATTGTCACTAGTAGGGCAAAAGACTAGTAGAGCTGAAGTGTTTGTACGAGAACGCCACTATGACAGTTTGACTCAAGGACCAGAACTCGAAACCTATTCCACTGCAGCGGGGAGTCAGGCAAGGAGATGTTATTTCTCCAAAACTGTTCACCGCTGCACTGGAGGACGTTTTCAGGACTCTGGACTGGAGAAGGCTAGGCATCAACATCAACGGTGAGTACATCACTCACCTTCGGTTTGCTGACGATATAGTAGTCTTGGCTGAGACCATGGAGGACTTAAGTACGATGCTCGATGACCTCAGTAAAGCTTCCGAGCGAGTTGGTCTAAGAATGAATATGGATTAGACGAAGATTATGTCAAATGCCCATGTACTACCAACTCCCATTACAATCGGACACTTTACGCTCGAAGTTGTAGACGATTATGTATACCTAGGACAAACTATCCAGTTAGAAAGAAAGAAAGAAAGAAAGAAAATACATTTATTTAACGTCACAACTTACACAATAAAAAACAAAGAACAAGCAAAAGAAAAGGCTTAAATACGCAGTGGCAGTTAGGTAGGTCCAACTTCGAGAAAAAGGTCAATCGTCGAATCCGACTCGGCTGGGCAGCGTTCGGGAAGCTACGAGTACGGCACATCGTTTGGTCCAATATTCCGCAAGTATCTCAAGACGAGAGTCTTTGACCAGTGTGTGTTGCCAGTGATGACATATGGCACTGAAGCGTGGTCGCTTACTATGGTTCTCATAAGAAGGCTCAAAGTCATCCAAAGGGCTATGGAGAGGGCTATGTTGGGAGTTTCTCTGCGCGATCGCATCAGAAATGAGGCTATCCGCGGAAGAACCAAGGTAACCGATATAGCCTCCAAATCGCTAAACTTAAGTGGAAGTGGGCGGGGCACATAGCACATAGAACCGATGGCCGTTGGGGCGGAATGTTTTTCGAGTGGCGGCCACGTACCGGGAGGCGCGGCGTGGCTAGGCCCCCCGCAAGGTGGACTGATGACCAGACAAAGGTTGCTGGAGTCCGCTGGATGCGGGTGGCTCAGGACCGGTCACTTTGGCACTCTTTGTGGGAGGCCTATGTCCAGCAGTGGACGTCTTTCGGCTGATATGATGAGAGCAACTCACAAGCTCCTCTCTATATCTGACACCGTTTGAATAAGCGCGTTGTTTAAGCCTTCAAAAAATGTACTTATGCTTTTATGTGAAATAAACAGATTATTATTATTATTATTTTTTAATGATAAAAGTAGGTTTTCTTGTCTGGCGTCGCATGGTTACAAGTGCTGCTGCTGATGTAAACAGAGATAAATACCACATATTATACACAGATAAACTCTCGCCTGTATTTACTTCTAGCAGTTGTAGGTTGAAAACACTCAGGAAATATGATATCGTTGTAATAGTTTGCTAGGCCATCGCCCACAACGCAACAACTTCAATGTTTCCATTGTCGACTCTTACGGCACCCAAGGGAAGAAATGGGGTGGTGCAATTCCTACCACTCGGGTTCTAAACACTTCTAATGTTCTTAAATATTTTCAATCATATATTTGAAATAAATGGTATTGATAGTGATTAAATTGGCAGTGTGCGTGGCGCATGCGTGGCGTGTGCCGGCGGCAGGTGCGCGACCGGTCCGCGCCCGCGCGTCCACTCCCGCGCACACCAACAACGGCCCACGCGTCGCCACACTTCTGCGCAGATACGCCTTTATGGTCGGCACGGCAGCTCTCTATACAGTCTCAGTGGTAAACGGGACGTCTGTCACATGACTCGAACAAAAATTAGGGCTTTAAATCCCATTATCTCGCAAACGCATAACTTAGTTGAAAAATAGTTGTAAAAGACCCATAATATTTTTGAACAAGTTATCCAACAATACCCCACACTATAGGTTTAACGAAAAAAAAAAATACATCACCAATTTACATGTAGGGGAGGTACCCTAAAAAAAATGTGTTTCAGGATTTTATTCTACTGTTTTGTCAGCGTGATTGGTTTATATACCCACGCCGAATTGCAGTTTTCTAGTTGTAATGTAAGGGTTGGGTAAGTAATACGAGGTATTCCACTTATCATATAACGGTCATAATATATACGCTCACTGTGTATAAGCTTGTTTAGTATAACGTTCATTGCACATAATGAACGAAAGGTATAATGTCAAAATATATATGTTCGTAAAG
Source organism: Epinotia ramella (assembly GCA_947578815.1). Classification (NCBI taxonomy): domain Eukaryota; kingdom Metazoa; phylum Arthropoda; class Insecta; order Lepidoptera; family Tortricidae; genus Epinotia; species Epinotia ramella. Next base: position 162,656 of record OX388213.1, read on the forward strand.
TATAACGTACTTTAGATATGATATCAATTGATATATCGATTAAAGCGGATAATATTCATAACACCTAAGGAATTGAAAGATGTAAATTAAATATTTTTTTGAAATCAATCACGCCAATTATTTTAGCCTAACCTAACCGCCAGCGTGTCGACGTCACCCCGCTTAGCGGGGTGTCTATTTCCGCTCTAAGGGACACAAGATAACCCTAACCTAACCAACAGATAATTCCATTGTTAAGAGTATTTTTTGTTTTTTTACTGCGGTTTTGCCTTCGCCTTCGCCTCCCGAGCCCCTTTGTGATTGGCACCGCCCCCTTCCCCCTTTTTTCTAGCTGCCCTTACCTAATTTTCTGTATTATAATCCTTATACGAAATTATACTATGTGTTATGAACTTATGATCATTATACGTTATGTATGTTATACGAAATGAAATTAGTCAATTTGAGTATTATAGAAAAAAACGTTATATAATATGAATATTATGTCAATTGACCGTTATTCCTTATAAAAGTATTGGTTTTGTTGTTATAGCTAACATTCATTATATCTTGTGAACGTTATTAATATGAAATTGGCTTTGCCAGCTTCATGCTGAGCTGTGGCCCTTTTGTGGCAAACAGTGTTGGTTCTTTTTTTATTTTTTATTTACTAATTATTTCTCTCTGTGTTTGTCATAAATAAATGCTTTTATTTCTTTCTTTCTTTCAAATTATATATATTGTTGTTATATCTCGTGAGCCGCACCCGTAAGGGTTACTGAGCTAAGCCGAAGACGGACAGACAGACAGACAGACAGACAGACAGACAGACGGACGGACATGGCGAAACTATAAGGGTTCCTTGTTGACTACGGAACCCTAAAAAACTGCTGATGTTCCCTACAAATGTGACGTTTCTCCGATTAGAAATCATTAAAATATTAACCCATTAAAGCTACGGGTGCCATTTATTAACAAGTTACGTTGTTTCCAACTGACAGCTTTCGTTTTTAGGATACGGAAATTTGTTTTATTTAATAGACTTATTTCATACATAAATATATCCCCCCCCCCGCATTACGCGCACATAATAATGGCAATCGGCGTCTGACCCTCTTTGTTATGGCTAATTTAGCCTCATTTACTGTTTATTGTCTACCACTTGAACTTAACGAAGACTCGAAGAATCGAGGTTTGAACGGGTGCTTTGTGAAATACGAATTACCATGGCTATGGGGTCACTGTCACTAGGGAAAATCAACAGGAACAGACTATACACATACACTTACGGCTTCTTCAATAAAAAACGTCGTCAAAACGAATGTTTATTTTCAATATCCAACGTTCAGATTTGAGATCAATGAATGATCTACTTTGTGGTTTAGAAGCATTAGCAAATTTTAAGTTACAAATAAGTAGCATAATAGTGATATTGTTTGTTACATAATATTTAATGTTTTTCAAGACTATTTAAGTTTCAGTAAATGATCATCTGGCATACCTACCTCCCTTAGTGACGAAGGGTTCCAATCCAAACTTCCAATAGGCTGATGGTTGCGTATCTTGATGTGAGACGCTGAAATTAAAAACGAAAAAATTACCTACAAATCATTGCTAACCCTTCCACTCGATATCACCGTGCAATTTTATTACAATAAATAACAAATTAAAACAAAAACGTTAATTTTAATTTTGTACCTACACACATTACTTGTTTTCTCGGTTGTAAAGGGTTAAATATGGAATTATGGACTAACGTTTAGAAATAACAACGCCGTGGTGGGTATAAAAAAGCAACAAGCGATGGTCAACGTTGAGGACAAAATTAGCGTTACAATGCATATTATTATAAACCAATTTAATGTGGACATACCTGTATAATAGATAGGCGTATTTTTAATGTACGCAAAATGACGTCTTTCGTCGCTGTCATGCGAGTCCATTCGCAGTAAGAAACGTTATTATGTGCCCACTGCCCAGTGACTTGCGCATTCATTTTTAAAATCGCTCAGAAGGGTTGCTCTCGGACTGATGATGATGTGCTGATGACGGGCCTGGTTCCGCAACGCATAAAAGGATCGATGATTAATCGATTTCTCATGGTTGGTATATATACAAGTATTGATAATATTGGGGTTCAATTTTCATTAATTGTGCGAAAGCTTACAAAAAAGAACGTTATTTTTAATATCTACAAAAAACTGTTTTGTCAATTGTCAGTACCTAAGTAGAAAATGTTGTTTACACTTACGTTTGAAAAAAACGTACTGAAATATGATCGGGTGTATTTTCTGCGTGTAAAGTCAGACGATAAACCTCATTAAAAAATAAACAGTGACATAAAGTGTGTCCTAAGACGCCAGACCGACTTTAAATCCGCGGATCCGGTTCGATCGAAACAACGGCCTTTCCACCGCTCCGGTCGTTTTTTCGTTCGCAAAACTGTCTTATTTACGTTAATTAAGTGAAGTATAAGTTCGTGACTAGTACTGTGGGAGTGCATCGAGAAACGTGACGGCGGTTTCTCACTGGCGGGTGTTATTTATGTCATAAGAAGATTTTTAAGAGGTAATACTACGCGACGCGACAACTGCAGCTCAGAGTAAAAATCCGATACAGAAATCATCAAAATCGAGGTTTCGTTCTCGACTGTTTCCTCCTCCAAAACTTAACCAATCTTAACGAAATTTTGGAAATTGAATGGGAAGGAGACATTCTGTGTCGGACCGTTTTGATTTTTGTGCTTATTATTATACGATTTGTATACTAGGCGTCTGTTTGCGGTCAATTTATTTTGGCGTTTTAAGCGATGTTTGAAGTAGCCTAACTTCTATATAATCAAAAATATCCAATAAATAAAAACGTACCGACATAGATAATGATGATATTAATTTTGTATAAAAAAATTATTGATCTAGGTTCAAAAACCAGGGAGGAAACAGTCGAGAACGTTTGTATGGAAAAATGACCCATAGCATTCCCTCTTAATGTTGTTACCGATCCGCCAGGCGCCTTCCCGCCGTCTTACAAGTTACACGTCACGTATTGACAGTTAGTATTTTAAACTACCTTTATAAACATTATTTTATGTAGTTAAGCGTGTAAAGTACTTAGTAGTGCATCTACAAACAAACGCAGAGTTTTTCTGATACTAAATATGGCTTAATTTGTAAGCACTTTTTTTGCTAAAATACGTTGCCATTAGAGGGTAAGCATGAAATGCATCTTTGAGAACCAGAGCCGGTATTCGAAAGGTGTTTCCACAGTAGTTACTAATCAAAAAAGTAGGTGGTAAATAGTGTGCGATGTTGTGTGCTGTCAACGAGACGCCGGTCGAAATTGCGGTAAAGCGTAACTAATTATGTACTTATTTATTCATTTATGTATACTGTATACTTAATCTTGCTGTAGCACAATATAAACGAACTCTGCATCGACTGTAGATACAAAGTTGCAATGATCCTTCGTTGGTCAATCACCTACATACTTGAAATGATCAATTCTGACACCATCCTTCTTTAAAATCAGTTCACTTCATCACGTTTGCGTCATTATAGAAATCAGTTGGTCACATAATGTCTGCATGTACCCGTTGTTTTATAATGGGATCCCGTAAACGGCTGGGACTGTGACTTATGGGGCCCACACCGCGTCTTATTACAGTTATTATCCGCTTCAGGCTCAATCGAATTATACAATAAAACGAGAAACACAACCGGGTAATATTCTTTATATCGGCTCGGTTTCACCCCTAGGGTGCTTTTATATGCGAAATTCCGCGCACGCGAAGATTAATTAACTCCAATTGAAGTGCAGCTTTATGGTTCCGTTACTGAATGTCGAGTGGCGAGTGTCAACACAACTAAATTCGAGGAAACATGGGGCATCTAGACGCAATTTATAAGCGTACATACCTACAAGTACCTATTAGTCTAGCGCTTACGAAGATGATTAGTGCCTAAAGCATGGAGTTGATTGACATACCCATTTAAATACAATATTTTTGTAGCGTACTGCCATATGCCAGCCATTAGTAAGTATAATTATCAATTGTGGTACCTACACTTTTGAAAATTGCATATTCAAAGCTAAATAAGTCACTTGCTTGGAATATTGTACGATGGGAGTTTTTCAAGTGTATATCTAAAGTGGAAAATACCATGTTTCATGCAAAAGGCTTGGAATACACTGTTGCAAAAATCTCTACAGATTGGATCATTATCATTTCCTAGAGGTCAAAATTAGTACAGTTTTATTTGGACTGCTACTATATGTTGATATCGTCTCCGTGAAGGGACTAGGCTTCGTCCTTTCACCTCGCACGCGTAATGCGAGGTGTCTCAGCTGTTTACCGAATAGCGACCGTCAAGCGTAATGCAACCGGCATTTGTACGGTAATAATACCAAAAACACACACAAATAGATACTTCTTATACACTCGGCGTCAAAAAAATCGCACCTTTCCTAAAATTCGTTTCAAGCGATTATAACTCCTAAGATCTTTACTTTACTCTATCATTATTAGTATCATTTGAAAGCTAATGAAATCCCCTATTTGAAAACGGTAGGAAATTGGCCACCACCCCCATAAAAAAAAAAATTCTGGGAAAATGTGAAACAATGTGTATTCTGATCAAAATTACAAAGAAAAGGAACAATACAAAAATTAAAAATCAACAATAACAACCCTTAAAAATTAGTCTTAAAACCTAGTGTTGCCTCCTCTAGCCCTCCGAGCAGCTTCCATGCGGTCAGTCATGGACCTGATGAGCGTCACGACGTGTTCCTGGGGAATGCTGTCCCACTCCTCGATGACGGCATCTCGAAGCTCATCGAGAGTGGCAGGAGCTGGATCACGGGCCCGAACTCGCCGTTTCAGCTCGTCCCAGAGGTGCTCGATAGGATTGAGGTCGGGGCTTCTTGCTGGCCAGTCCATAACCTTGATGCCAACTCGACGTAGGTAGTCCTTGACAATCAAGGCTGTGTGACACCGGGCGTTGTCGTGCATGAACTCGAAGTTGGCGCCGACAAAACCAGCATATGGGACCACATGCTCTTCCAAAATCTCGGTGATGTACCGGTGAGCAGTCAGAGACCCCTGGCCGCGACCACCTCCAGCTCTGGAGACGCACACGAGGTCTGTCTTGCCGTCGATAGAAATGCCGCCCCAGAACATGCAGGATCCTCCTCCATAGCCGACGGTTTCCACGGTGCAGGCTGGTGTAAAACGCTCCCCTGGTCGCCTGTAGACTCTCTTACGCCTGTCGTTGGTGTACAGGCACACTCGGGTTTCGTCGGAGAACAGGACATTCCTCCACTGGTCGAATGTCCACGGCACGTGCGTTTCGGAAAATCGCTTCCTGGTCGACCGGTGGATGGCAGTCAATTGGGGGCCTGTAGCATCTCTCCGGGCTCTCAATTCTTTTCTCGCTGCCTTCTTCTGATAGTGGAGACGCTGACTGCTGTACTTCGAGTAGCTCGAAGCTGCTGCTGCAGCTCCACAGCGTTGGAGAAGCGGTTCCGCAGAGACGTCGACACAATGTAGCGATCATCTCTGACGGCAGTGCAGCGACGTCTCCCGGATCCATGTCTACTGATGTAACCTCCAGTCTCTTGGAACCGTCTGTATACTCGTTGCACTCGAAATCGGCTGATGTTCAGTTGCCGAGCAACTTCAACCTGCCGTAGTCCGGTTTGCAGTAGGGCCACCACTTGAGCTGCTTCTTCTGCCGTGGTATCCATTTTCACTGGGTTTTTTCTTGTCGGAGCTCTTCAGGTGTGACCTCTGTGACGTCTGGATAGCGAATAACCCATAATTGACTTTAACCCCCCTCTTTTATACGCGTCCAGTGTGGTACAATTAGTGAGCCTCCAAACGCGTACATCGCCACTTTTTAATCAAAGTGCTGGCGATTTGTGGTTTTTGATTTTCCGTAAACAAATGATATTTTTTTTTAAAGCTTATTCATTGAGCTTTTAAATGATACTAATATCGATAGAGTAAAGTAAAGATCTTAGGAGTTATAATAGCTTGACACGAATTTTAGGAAAGGTGCGATTTTTTTGACGCCGAGTGTATAATCAAGGTACAGAATCAAAACATAACTGCATAAATTATACATTTAAAACACCCTGAGACAACAAACATAGCTAAGAACCATTTTAACAAACAAGACTTTATATTTAAAAAACCGCACCCAAAAGCGGTTCATCCGTTGGAAGCTAGGATGCCAATGCCACACACATACAGACACACATTTACAAGGTATACATTTTTAGTTTTGATGCGAAGCGGTGATTGCATCAAGGTAAGACAATTTCTAATCCATACCTAGGTATTTGGGTGAAATTATAATATTGTGGTCTCTTGCTTTAAAATGTGGGAGAGACTATTAATTAGGGCAACTATTAATTAGGGCACAGGACTGGAGAATGTAGCCTAAAATTAAGTGGGTTCTTCCTAGTATAGTTATGTAGTAGAGTATGGCACCTACCGGGTTATGCATATTAGGCATAACCCGGTAGGTGCCATACTCTACTACATAACTATAGCTATTTTGAATAACAGTCTCGATATAATCGACCTCGCAGTTCCTATGAATTTTTTTTTTAACACTGAACCGGAGTTGGATGATAATTTCAAATAAATATAATCAATACCCTTATTCATGTGGACCGGATTCTGCGCATCGGGTCTAAGAATGCTGGAGCGCTAGTCGCAAGCTGTATATATATATACTTCATCAGCTTTAACTGCAAATACGTCTCTTTTGATTAGCAGTGCTATAGTCGGTAATTCCGGTAGCAGTCCCGCAAACTCAATAGATGCAACGACTGCAGCGTAGAAACGTCGTATGTTCTCGCGACTTTGACTCGCAGATACGTCCTTGTTGCCGGTACCCGCGGAATTGCGGGCTGCACCCGGCACCCGCTCATTACTTGCGAAATTATCATGCTGAGGAAATTCGCAATGCATACCATCTTCCACAAAGAACAATCTTCATCAGATAATGACAGAATCGAGCTTGTTATTTGCGATGACGTGGCTTTATAATATATGTAAGTGCGTGTTTTTATTAAAGCAGAGTGCCGTTTTTTGTTCGCATCCAAGGATATGTTCTTGAAAAAGAGTTTAATGATGAATTGCTGTCTTTACTTTGTACTAAGATTGGAGGATGGGTTAGTTTTCTGATAGCACATTTCAAAATAGACAAATCTGTCCAATGTCTTTGTTTCCACTTGGAATTGGAATCCAATTTGAGGTACTCGGTTGTACCTACTGTCTTGTATCGATACGTGATAACTTGATACCGGGCCGAGGAAAACTCCCAACTACAACAAGGTAACTTCCTGGATGTTTCTCTAAACCTTCTTAAACATAACATGATACCAACCAGATTTCCTTAAAAAAACACGAAATTTCTAAATATATATCCAGTTTCAGGTCGAGTGCGAGCACCTGTGGACTAAACTTATAATGTGTGTTGTCTTCAATAAGAATAGGGATCGTAAATCTTGAATTAACGCTGAATATAACTCCATATAGCCAGTGGGCTCTGAAAGGCGTAGCTGATATCCCCCCGGACAGACAGACTGACATATCGTGCGCTCTGCCACCCGCTACTCCGCGTCCTGCGCACTTCGAAAACGACACAAGTGCTATAGAGCCTCCTGAACATTTCGGCATTTACTGTCAACATGAAATAGCTGTTTTCAAAGCATGTTAAATAAATGCTTGCCGATAAATTGATATCAAAATTGTTAATATGGGGCCGATCGGTGTTAAAAAATCAGTACCTGTGCGCCATTACAATAATTTATTCTGAAATGTATTTAAGTAGGTACCCTTTTATGCAGTGGAACATGTCCGTGGAGAGTGGTTATTGGTTAAGTATAGGTCGCGGTGAAGAAGGTGTGATGTATTAGGTACTTTAAGAAAATAGGAAGTGCACGCGGCTTCAGCCAGTTCAGCCTTACGTTTGTAATTGGTTAGGTTTTAGCAATATCCTAGCTGTCTACGCAAGGTAAACCAGGCCCCGTATCATGGTCGACCTTATCACGCGATAAGTGACAAGATGAGAGATGAGACACTGGCTGACACCGTTCGATAAAACGAGACTGACGCTTTATCTTGTCACTTATCACGTGATTAGGCCGACCATGATACGGGGCCTGTTGGTCGATAACTTAACGCAATGTACGCACGTTGGGTAGATCTAAATGTCAAATTTTATATGAAAACATGACAGTTGGATTGTCCTAACGCGCGTTCGGAACTTTACGTGATTACCCCTTTGCAGGTCGATCACGTAACCCATTGTACGTACATTAGGTAGATCTCAATGACAATTTTTATATGGAAAAAAGACAGTTGGATGTACCTAACGCGCGTTCAAAACGTTACGTGATTACCCCTCTGATCACGTCTGTAAAGGGGATAAGTGTTGTAGTGCTGTTGTAAAATCATGCCAACGGAGCCATAAAGCAGCGGCAGTCCGGGCGGTTCCCGGGCGTCCGTCATATCATACCCGTCCTGGCTCCCCAGCCAGGCGGAATGCGTTGCGTTTCCCCACGTAAAGAAAAAGGCTCGTAAAATCATACTGATTCGGCTATCAGAACTTCGCTTGGTCATTAGGTGAAGCGCTTTACAGACAAAAGCGAAAATTTTCTAGTACCTAATTAAATCAAATCTACTACAGTGTATGCAACCGATACTTCAAAAAATACACAGATGCTTCGTGATACAATGATAGCACTTGTAACCCAGTAGGGGAGCACCGAGTGAGCACCGACAGATCAATCATCTGGCGTGTTGCACATCGCTTTACCGCGGAGAATGCGTCCACTATTTGTTCGGCATGACTCCGTTCACGCATCATCGCACGTGCAAAGCAACGTAATCCATTTTGCGGAGACCTTTCTCTACCAACAGACTCGTGTGTCCGACAGCTCCTCGTTATTTGGGGGTGTCATGTATTGAGAGAGCATCTAATGCTCAACCGGCGGCGGGCGGCACGTCACGAACCATCATCAGACTGGCCGTTATTGAGAAGGTCGTAAACAGCCGGGTCGAAACCGCACGTGCGTCCTTTTCGGTCGCGCAGGCGGGCGGCGCGCGGCCGACACGACCGTGCATAAATGACCGAGGACGCCGTCGCGCCAGATCACAAAGGACGGGGAAAACAACTCCTACCTCAGGAGATAGAGGTGCCGGTATACCTAGCGAAGCAACGTACAAGTGGCAGAACATTCTCAAAATATCAAGAAAGTTCTCAGAATTATCTCGCGAGAATTTAAAAACAAGTTCTAACGGAGGATGTGTTTTCATTACATCTACATTACACACTATTCTTTAGGCAGGCAATTTATTTATGCTTAGTACCTACTTGACATGTTTTTTCAGTGTTTGTAAAATTTAAAGTCTGAGTAGTTACCATACTTACTTATAATACATTTCGCAGCTTTGGAAACTCACGAATTATACAGACAAGATAGTCAATATAGATCGAAAGCGGTGGACAAGTAAACCAATAATATACCTAAATTGAGCCAACTTAAATAAATCAAATAATTTCCAAGCTAAGATGTACTTACTGTATATTACCGAGATTCAAACCCATATTCAGCAATTATGAAGCCTCACAGACAACCAACCAACAAGACCACAAACTTCCTCTAGGCCAAATGCCTCCACGGGCAGTCGCGCCGTCGAAGACCTACACATAATTGGTAACTTTAATCAGTGCATTTTTAAGTTATCAAGCAGACATTTTAACAACTGCGTCAATTTGCAGTCTTGAGAAATTACGCAGCAACTTTGTACGTCGTACATACTGCATTTTAGAACGGCTAAATTGCCCGTAGGTACTTACGAAAACGCAATGCTCGACTCGAGAAGTCGGGTGCAAGTGTTAATGCTAATGATACCGGGTACTCGGCACTAAATCAACATCTCAGCCTGCCAGGTTGCCGTTGCCGGGTTGCCGGGCTCGCCGCTCGCCCAAGGTAATTACGGTTTATGCTCATCACATTTTGATGTGCGCATTGAGGCTGCGAGTAACGATAGCATAAGTCTCCGCTTTCAATTACTGCCGGGGATATTTATGGCTGGTTTAGCAGCCACTGACGGCATAAAGACGGTGCCTTCTGAAGATCGTGTGTTCTTAATGCTTTATTCTTTCGGGCATCAGTGTGCAGCTTAGCTAGGAAAAGGATGTAGATGCTATTGAGAATGTGTTGGAGTTGTGTCGTTTTGGAGTGGGTGGTGTGTGGTAAGTGTGCATCTAACACCGCGGTCCCACGAGCGCGGCGGCGGCGCGGGCGGCGGCGGCGCGCGACCGCGGCGACCTCGCCACGAATGAATGCTGCTCGTCCGGACACACCGGCAGGCGGTGCTGGCGTTTGTACCATAATTAGATTAAATTAGAATTTATGTTAACATTAACAATATTCGATACACGAGAATTAGTTTTGCTATATAGTACCTTGACGAATGGAACTATCAGACACCTTTAGACGTATATGAGCCGCAATAATGAATAATACTTATTTCTAATGTACTTAAAACCACTTATTTTGAATCTGGCTGTACATCATACAATATTAACACTAGCCTCTATAACCTGATTTAAGTGGAAGTAGTGGATAATAATGTCGATCAATCGCTTGATATATTCAATTCATCTGTGGTAGTATGATGGGAAATTGAAATTGAATTCTATTATTGATGCGCCCAATTGAAATTGAAATTGTTAAAGGGCGCAAAAGTGTTTGCTCGTCGCAAACTGCTCTAGAAATTGAGCCCTGTCTTATTTTAGGAGCTTCGCTATCATATCCTCACCGTAAAAGCTTATTATAAAGACAAGACAAGCATTCATCGATCAAGTACCTATTTCTATCAAATGGTGTCAGAAGGATAGCTTCAACGCCCCCGCTACTATCACAGGCCTGATGCAGTCAAAATCAATACAGGCCGACTGGATAATTAGCCGCACTGACCACTGACCACTGCCCTCTGCCGCAGTGCGGTGCGCGCGCGCTGCGCGCGGGCGGCGCGTGCCTGGGAACCGGCGGCGCGCGCGCGTTCTCACGGCCCCGCTGACCTCCCCCGCCGCTCCGCCGCCCCGCGCCCGCGAGTCGTGCACCCAAACACCTCCTCCACACACAACGACCCAAGCGACGTGTGCGCCAACCTCTCCATCTGACCTTTCGGCTAAGCGGAGCGTTCGTGTGTAGGTAGCGTCAGACGTGTGGGTTTTGTTTGCTGCTTCTAGAGTAGGAAGGCGGAGGTAAAGTTTCCATTGTAAAGTTTTTTGAGGCGGTTAGTTGATACCCTTGTGACTGTAAGCGGGGTCTTTGACGACGGGTTTTGTCCATAGAATGAACCCTTTTATGTGCTCATGACATTGGAATTTCCTGAAGTAACCTACTGAACCGTAGCCATAGGTTAATTACGATTCCCAGTACCATCGTGGTATAAACTACCAACGAGATCCTACAATTGGCAGTCGGTCTTATGTGTCAATGTTGTTGTGTTGTGTTATATAGATGAGACATGTAGGTTCTCCAAATATGTAAACAAAAATTGTAAAACTTCCTATGGGTGAAAAGTCTAGATATTTGCTTATGGAAGGCTGCGATGTCTGCTCTTCGTCAGGCAGGCCCAGCAATGCTTGCTTGATACCGGCGCGGCGCGGTATAAAACAATACTATACTGACCGAGGCAGACACGATAATGACCGAGGCAGGCTAATCTTCTGACCTCGTCTTTCTAGAAAACAGATGACCACTGCATTAATAATTGCTCTGCCGAAATGGAAAAAGAGTTGCTAGATTAGTTTGCCGTAGGGGTGGTTTAATTTTTAGGGATTCATTAATGTGACGTTTATCTTAGTAGACTACATCTAAGTATGCCGCGAGTGTTTGATGCCGAAATGCGCAACTAATATTAAGCTCCCATAAGGTAAATGTCCGAGTGCTCGATGCTGTACTACTATATGACACACTCTATGTCAAAGCAACAGGTGTTAAATTCGAACTTAGAGGATTTTTCTTCATTGGAATTTAAGCCATGTCACTTTGACATAGAGTGCCCATGCCATATACCTACTTAGTACAGCGTCGAGCACTCAGGCGTTTACCTTATGGTCTTTATTTTTGGATACAGAGAAAACAATTGATTTTCAGTACCTATATGATCCTGATACATACAGCTACAACATACCTATGCGCGAGGAAAAAAATACTCTTAACACTAAGTTTATCTCAAAAGCGATTTCTTCTTGTTAGTAGTTACCTAAGAGAGTAAAAAGGTAAAGGCCCAGAAATACTTTTCTTTTAATCATAATCACCGTAGAACGTTCAGGACCCATTACACTACACCTGAGTATTTTTAAACAACCTCAGACATCCTTGCACTCCGAAATAATGTTATGAAGGTTCCCACGGACCGGACCTCAGGTGTGCATTATCCAGATAATAGCTACAAGGCAGAGGGACGCAAAGGGCTGAGACAAAAGGGCGTATGTATATCAAGAATCCTCATGATGATAGGTCGCTGTGGGCTGAAGAATTGAGGCTTTTTGTTCCCCGGGAGAGCTCTCGTGTACATCATTATGAGCGCATACTACGGGAGCTGGTCTACGCATTGCTAAAAAAACACGTAATTAAGTGTAAGATGGGAAACTACTGTACACTACAAGAAGGCCGTCAGTTTTCCGCTCCGGCGTACGCTTTTGCAGACAAAGTAAGTAGGTACCTATATTATACATACTCATGACTGGGTTGAAAAATGGTTTTAAGAGTAAGTCTTAAATTAAGACACCCATACCTACCTCTACCTACCTACCTACTACGAGCGACTGCCCGCTGATCTTAGACAGGAACCATCTGACGAAGCATTTCGACGCCGCCTTAAATACCTTTTATTGGAAAATCCATTATACTCAGTTAAAGAGTATATGAGTCTGGACTTGACATGTTAAATTATTATTATGTATGACCTATTTAAATTTGTATGATTATGATTTGACTTTAAATGTACTGTGTCACGTATTTAAATATTGTATAAAATGACGATACCTAGAGGTTGATATATTTGTGTTCTTTGCTTTTGGTTTGTTTCTTCTATTTCCTTGTTATTGTGTTCTTACATTTGTTGACATTCTCTTAATATTTATCTGTTTTTGACGATCATGATAATAATTCTTATTTTTTTGACATGTATGCAAATCTGTAATGTAATTTTTTATCATGAAATAAATAATCTAATCTAATCTAATCTAATCATAATATCTTTGAACAAGCTATCCAACGATACCCCACATTATTAGTTTAATAAGAGAAAATCATCCCCAGTTTAAGTGGGCATATGTTTAACGGACCACCAGATATAGTAAAATATAACGCCAAAAAAATACTTTTTACTGCCAAAAATAGTAAATGATCACCAAAATTTTATCTCCATTTTAATGTGAAATAGTAACCCAAATTATAACATCTTACTATCCTATTAAAGAAAATGCTATCCTAATAAATCATTGCTAATCCAAAAATTGTTAAATGAACACCTAAATTTTATCTCCTATTAATGTGAAATAATAACCCAAATTATAACATCTTACTATCCTATTAAAGAAAATGCTATCCTAATAAATCATTGCTAACCCAAAAATAGTAAATGATCGCCAACATTGTATCTCCTATTAATGTGAAATAATAACCCAAATTGTAACATCCTACTATCCTTTTAAAGAAATTGCTTTCGTTTCTGGGACTTTGTCTCCCGCCCTCCGCCCGGGCTCCCGCCAGTAACTCACTTCATCGGCCCTTCGTTTCACGTGCGCACTCGACCCTACGCTCCGCTCAGGAGGTCGCCGGCTCGCTTCGCTCGCCACCTCCCTCCGCTTCGCTTCGGCCTCGTGCACCCGTTCAACTCAGGACCTCCTTCGCGAGCTTCTGTCTCCGCGGGCTTTTATATACACTCTAGGGGTAGGACAGACGAGACCACGTGGAAGTAGCTATTTTCACCTTTCGATCGCTATAAAGAAGGAATCATTTAAGTTACTAGAAAATGTTTACTAACCTGAAATTCAATTTCCCTAAATTAATTAACCACTACCAAAAAAACAGGGTCAGAGTATAGCAAAGGGGGGGCAACCATATGTAAGTGTTTTGAAGGGTGGGGGGGGGAGTTGCTAGGGGGGGAACATTTTTTTTTCTTGATTGATGTTTGTAAGGTACTCGTAGCTGGGACTTAAAAAAAAACGTAAAATTTTTGATGAATGTAACTGTTTTGAGGGGGGGGAGGTGCAACCATAGGTAAGTATTTTACGGGGGGGGGGAATGTTTTATCGTAATTAATACGCTAAAATAAGCATGTTTTGTATAAAAAACTTTTTTCTGAAATAAAAAATAGCCGAGATATTTGACCTCAAACTCAATTTATGTGTCATTACATTATTGGTTCTGGCGCTTCGCTCGTCGTCAACCTACACCGACCTGCCTTAGAGGTCCAATATCTTGGCCATTTTTTAGTTAGGGACTTTTGGTCAGGTCGAGCGGGTCATGAGTACTTTGAAGAACATGTTAACGGTTTATTCTACTTTTATCAACATGTTTCTACTTTATTCTACTTTTTTCTACTTTTATCTACATGTTTCTACTTTTTTCTACTTTTATCTACATGTTTCTAATTTTTCTACTTTTTTGTACTTTTTTGTACTTTGTTCTACTTTTTTCTACTTTTTTCAACTTTTTCAACTTTTTTTCAACTTTTATCTACATGTTTCTACTTTTATTTACGTTTCTACTTTTTTTAAACTTTTATCTACATGTTTCTACTTGTTTATACTTGTTTCTACTTTTTTTCTACTTTTATTTACGTTTCTAATTTTTTTTTACTTTTTTCTACCTTAACCACCCCCATCTTTATTTTTCTAAGTCCAAAAAATTGTGTCCATTTAGGAGCCAATATCTCGGTAATTATCAAGTTTAGAAATAAGTTGCCCATACAAAACTTGAAGTAATTTCCCTAACTTCATTATCAAAAATAACTCTCTGTTTCGGCTATCAAAATCAAAACACTCACAACTTACTTCTGAATTCGACTGGAAAGAAGTAGTGCCTTCTGAATTTCGTGATCAAATAATTGTACAAAATCATTCAGAACCAACAGCCGGACATCTTGGTATTTTTAAAACCTATAGGCGCTTAGCTTTAAACTATTATTGGCCTGGGATGCACCAAGATGTTGTGAATTTCGTGGGCTCTTGTTCTGTCTGTTTGTCATATAAAGCGCAAAATCACACCACGTTAGGAGAAATGGGACGTCCTAAACAGTGTTCACGTCCATTTCAGATGATCTCCATCGACTTTATCGGCCCATTACCTATTACTCGCAAACAGAATGCCTACATCCTGGTCATATCATGTTGTTTCTCCAAGTATTGTGATTTCTTTCCTTTACGTCGTGCGACTTCAGACGCAGTGGTCAAGATTTTAGAGGACAATATATTTTTAGTACATGGCATTCCTCAAACCATATTTCTTGACAATGGAAGCCAGTTTATTAGTTCGACAACGGAGGCACTTTTTAAGAAGTATAAGATCCCGAACGTGTTCTTCACGCCTAGATATACTCCTCAGATTAACAGCGTGGAACGTTACCACAAGACTCTTGTCTCTTGTTTGTCAACATTTGTCCAAAACGACCACCGCACTTGGGACACTTTTATCCCCAAAATTAAGTTTGCCATGAACAACTCCGTCAATGAAGCTACGGGTTACTCACCGTCTTTTCTTGTGTTTGGACGTGAGCTCGTTTTGTGTGGATCGCATTATACGGATTCTGACATAGGCAACGAGATATTATTCCTACCGCGCGATGTTTACGCTGAAAACCGAGGGTGTCTGTCTTCTGTGTTTGACGATGTGCAAGCTTCATTGTGGCAGGCACATGTAAAAAACACTGCTCAGTATAATCTTCGACGCAAACACGCAGATTTTAATGTTGGCGATTTAGTCTTTAAGCGCACTTACATACTAAGCGATAAAGACAAATTCTTTAGTAAAAAGCTAGCACCCAAATTTATAAAATGTCGTATAACCGAAAAACGATCTCCTCTAGTATACGTCTTGGAAGATATGACAGGTAAGGATTTAGGAGTCTGGCATATTAAAGACCTGAAGCTAGTCAAAAGTCTTAACTAAAGTGTACGCTGTGAGTCTCATTAAGATCTTGTTGTCAGTATTTAGTCAAATGTGCAATTTATCACAGATGCCTTTTGTATGTAAGGACGCGTCGTCCACTTATCAAAGTGACGTTTGCTTGTATGTTTTCTAGGTGAAGTATGTATGAAGTGATAGATGATTGAATGGAAGTGTAATACTAATGACAGTCCAAACGGGTTTTCTTTAAGAACAAAACCCTTTCACTGGAGCGGGGGGTAATGTAACGTTTACGCGTACATATCTTCATAAATAAACCTTAATCCTAGCTACCTACGTAATTAAAAATAACATATATACCTTATTACTACACTACACACTAAAACACATAATGAAACTATCCTAAATATAAATTATTTACATGTATAAAATCATCAACACGCTAACTGTTTGAATATGTCGCGGCACCGATTAACGTTCACTCGTTACTAGTTTCACTCGCACATGAACGAATGCATGTGTGACGTATGTCATCTGCGCGAGCGCTGGTCACCGCGCGCGGCCGCTCATTCATTAGACAAAAGTCATTATCAGGAACGCACGTCGCTGGAAATCGATCTCTGCTACGGTCCGCTGCACGGAACCGTAATCGATGTTCTTGTGTTCGTCCCTGCGTGTTCCTCGACCAATATAAAAATCACTGTGGTGTTTAATAAGTGTTTTTAGTGTACCCCAAATTGGGTAAGTGGTTATATTTTGCTAGCTAGTAGCTTAGAACCATTAGTGCTGATTAATTGCTTAATTATATTAACTTGCCAATCGAACTCAATACTAGTTCACAATTATTTTAACTCCAGAACATAAATATTGCATCTACATAATAGCTTTGCTCATAACTAGCACTTATTAAAAGTTGCTATTCATCGTTGTCACTTTTAATCCACCCGCAAATTAGAAATAAAAACATAAAATCATTTCATTTCTTTATATATCAAATCAACTTCATTTTATTGTAATCTCCGTATCTGATTTGTGAACATCCACGGCATCACAACTACCTAAGTGCTTTCCCACATGCCGTTGGCGTTCACAGGAATGGATGGACCGTTTCTAACGCCTTTGTTCTATGGCGCGTTCCAGGGTCCAAAGTCCAGAGTGACGAAATATTGGCTGACTGCTTGCCGCCTGCTTGCGCTTTGCTTCCGGCCATTTTTACCAGTCCGCGGAGCAGTTTTCCGGGTGGCGCTGAACTCAGCGCCAATGAGAAATTCCGCCGCCAACCTACACGGCGCATTCAGGGGAGTACTTCGGCTGCGGGAAATTAACGGAATCCGATTCTGAGTGTATTCGCCCGTACCCACGTATTTTTTTTACACTTTTAGTGCTACTGAGCCAGCCTGCCCAACTTTAAATATAAATATTTTATTTTGACCGTTTTTCTGACTCCTCATTTAAAACCTTTCCATAGATAAGAAACTGTTAGGAGGCTAGAACGTAAAGACGGGACACTGGCGCCCTTACACGTGGTTGTAATACACATCGGATTCTGTTTTTTTCTTTGTAGTAGTAGTTGGTGTTTGTTTGTGGTTTTTTTGTGAAACGTTTTTCGCTTTTCTTTAGCTTTGTTTTATTTTTGGTTTTTTCTTGCTGCTAACGTGTACTGAGTAAAATTGTGTTAAACGATATAAATACATATACATATTATATACATTTGTAAGATTTTACAAACCATTATTGTAAAGAACATTTATATTTCGATTGTAAACTGTTAGTTATTTTTACTTATCATTAAAAAAGATTGATTGCTAATATTACTGTGAAGGAACGAAGTACACATTAGTAGCCATTTTTTTTTGTTGCTGCTAACAACTTTATTTTTATTTTTACTAATTTCAATCAAAAAAAAACCAGACGTTCATCATTATCAATCAGAATTGTAACAGATCGGAGAACGGGAGTTGATTATAGTTTTAAGTAGTTGCTTTTGCTCTCCACCACTTACCCAAAACATATATTTGGTTCACCATGCTGTCCGTGAAGTACTTGTCACTTCAAAAGTCAGAGTTGGAGTATGAGGTTCGGATTAGAGGTGCTACGCCTGCGTCATCCGTAGAGGACTTACGCAAGCAAATTGTAAAGTTAGCCAAAGACTATCCCTCAGAGCACATTTTAGAGTCTCCACTTGACAGTAGACAGGATCTTCAGGGCTGTTTTGAGGTACTCACTAAAATTCAGTCTAACCTAGACGTTGCTGACCCTTCTGCCCCAGTAATCCTCAGAATTCAAAACATGCTGAACCATTTATATAATCGTATTGCGAGGATAACACGTAGCGAGGACATAAGGAAAGAATATGATGAGATAATAAAGGAGTATAACATCGTCTCAAAGAAATTCAAGACCCTTCAGGCAGCTAAACCTATTGCGAGCACTTCGGGTTTGGTTTCCGGTAGTGAATCTGGTTCTTCAATGCCTGAGCTCCAGAACGTGATTTCGGTGACTTGCGATCGTGGCTCAGCTGATTTAGGAAAATTGAAGTTTAATGGCAAGACTTGCGTGCGGTCCTTTATACAGCGTGTTGATGAGTTTATAGAAGCTCGTAATATCCCATCGAGTAAAGTATTAAGCTTTTCCACTGAAATTTTTCAAGAAGATGCCTTACATTGGTATCGATCGGTGAAGGACAAGGTTGGTTCTTGGTCTGAATTAGCAGCCTTACTGAAGAAGGACTTTGACCAGTCGGATTATGACTACCGGCTCATCTCGGAGATTCGTTCTCGTACTCAGGGTGAACGCGAAAACATCACCATTTATCTCTCTATCATGGATGGGATGTTCTCGCGTTTGTCCAAGTCCCTTTCAGAGGCGGATCAACTGGAGATCCTTCTTCACAATATTAGGCCCTGCTATGCAAGCACCCTGGCTTCGGCAGCATCCATATCTGATATAGATTCTTTGCGTACATTGTGTCGTAACTATGAGACCATTCAGGCTCGCCTGTCTCAATTTCAAGAACCGCCTAAATTAACCTCAGATACCGTTGCACCTGAATTTGCCTATACTAAGGATTCAAATAAAAGTATTAACAAATATAACAACAACTACAATAAACACAATTTTCCAAACACAAGTAACTACAACAAAAATTACAACTACAAACACCCAAATTATAGTCAAAACACACAAGGTAAAAATCAGCAACACAACTATATACACTCAGTGGAAGCAGTTAAAAATGAACCATACTGCCCAAGGTGTCGTAACAATTCGCATCACATCCGTCAGTGTCAAGCCAAACGTGATATTTTTTGCTTTAAGTGCGGAATGAAGGATGTGAAAACACCAGACTGCCCTGTTTGCTCTAAAGTTAACATTAACTCAAAAAACTAGTGAAGCAGAGTTGTAGTAATTTTGACAAAGAAGATTGGGAACGCTGGTTGAATTTTATTAAAACATTTACCTCTTCTTACAAAGTTTCTACAATTCTGCAAGCTAAACCAGAACATGATGCAAGACCTTATATTAACATGAAAATTAATGATATTGACGCGTGTGCCTTGTTGGATTCTGGAGCTGCAGTGACAATTTTAGGAAATAATTGCCACAAGCATTTAATTGACTGCACCTTGCACCAGGATCACAACATTAACATGGTAGCAGCCGGCGGTCAATATTTAAAATGTATTGGTTACATAAACTTACCCATTACATTTGAAGGACAATATCATAAAATAAAGCTTATGTTGTTCCTGAAGTTGACACTTCCATCATTCTTGGCGTGGATTTTTGGCGGGCATTCCAAATTTGTCCCAAATTTATAGGTAGCGTCAAATTATCAGAAAGCTCTTTATCAGAGATTAAAGTAAACTCTAGTGACACTTTTATTCACTCGTACGATAATTTGACGGCACCACAAAAAATAATAGGAGACACCATAATTACCCAGTTTAAGTCCATATCGACTGAGGAAAAAGGCTTGGGCCGTACAGATTTTATATCGCATCGTATAGATACCGGTGACGCTCAACCGATCAGGCAGCGATATTATCGTATGTCCCCCGAAAAGCAGCGAATTTTAACCGAGCAAGTCGACGAAATGCTGGCTTTGGATGTGGTCGAGTATTGTGAGAGTGCTTGGTCTTCCCCAGTACTCATCGTTAATAAGAAGAACGGACAGCCTCGGTTTTGCCTCGATAGCAGAAAACTGAATGCTATCACCAAACGCGACGCATATAATTTGCCATATGTGTCAGAAATCTTAGATAGTCTCCGTGATGCTAAGTATCTTTCGAGCATAGACTTATCTAAGGCCTTCTGGCAAATCCCTATAGTGCCTGAGGATCGCGATAAAACGGCTTTTTACGTGCCTAATAGAGGTACCCTGCGCTTCAAAACCACTGCATTCGGTTTAACCAATGCGCCTGCCACGCAGCAACGCCTGGTAGACCAGTTGTTTGGAGATATGGAGTTTAAAACGTTCGCATATCTTGACGATATTATAATCATCAGCTCAACGTTTGAAGAACATGTCTCACGTCTGTTGCGCGTTTTGGACAAATTAAAAAATGCTAACCTCACTGTCAACTTCGAAAAATGCAAGTTCTTTAGGAGTGAGCTTAGATATTTAGGATACGTGGTTGATGCTCGCGGCTTACGCACAGACCCCGAAAAAGTCGAGGCCATTATTAAATTTCCCACGCCTACCAACAGAAAGGAACTTAAGCGTTTCCTTGGTACTGCCACTTGGTACCGACGTTTCGTACCAAATTTCAGTACTGTAGCTGGTCCTTTGAACAAGCTCACTTCAAATGGCAAAAAGTCTCCACCTTTTGTATGGTCACAGGAAGCTGACGCGGCTTTTAATGCTTTAAAAGAGTCCTTGGTTTCCGCGCCAGTCCTTTCCTGTCCAGATTACTCGTTGCCATTTGAAGTGCATACTGATGCAAGCAACTATGGTGTTGGTGCCATGTTGACGCAGACTCTGAATGGTAAAGAACACCCCATCGCCTACATGAGTAGATCTCTTACCGGTGCCGAGAAGAACTACAGCATCACAGAACGGGAGACCCTTGCTGTCTTGACTGCTGTCGAGCACTGGCGCTGTTATCTGGAGAATGGGCAAACCTTTACAGTGTACACTGACCATTCTGCGTTAAAATGGTTCCTATCATTGGACAACCCAACAGGACGATTAGCACGATGGGGAGTTCGTCTGTCATCGTTTAATTTTGTAATGAAGCATCGCCGTGGAGTCGATAATGTTATACCAGACGCTCTCTCCCGTGCTGTTCCTGTAAATGCCATCTCTCTTTCTAATGCAGTGGTAAATACGAACGATGATTGGTATAAGAAAATGTATAATGGTTGTCTTAATGCTCCAAGTAATTTCCCTAACTTCATTATCAAAAATAACTCTCTGTTTCGGCTATCAAAATCAAAACACTCACAACTTACTTCTGAATTCGACTGGAAAGAAGTAGTGCCTTCTGAATTTCGTGATCAAATAATTGTACAAAATCATTCAGAACCAACAGCCGGACATCTTGGTATTTTTAAAACCTATAGGCGCTTAGCTTTAAACTATTATTGGCCTGGGATGCACCAAGATGTTGTGAATTTCGTGGGCTCTTGTTCTGTCTGTTTGTCATATAAAGCGCAAAATCACACCACGTTAGGAGAAATGGGACGTCCTAAACAGTGTTCACGTCCATTTCAGATGATCTCCATCGACTTTATCGGCCCATTACCTATTACTCGCAAACAGAATGCCTACATCCTGGTCATATCATGTTGTTTCTCCAAGTATTGTGATTTCTTTCCTTTACGTCGTGCGACTTCAGACGCAGTGGTCAAGATTTTAGAGGACAATATATTTTTAGTACATGGCATTCCTCAAACCATATTTCTTGACAATGGAAGCCAGTTTATTAGTTCGACAACGGAGGCACTTTTTAAGAAGTATAAGATCCCGAACGTGTTCTTCACGCCTAGATATACTCCTCAGATTAACAGCGTGGAACGTTACCACAAGACTCTTGTCTCTTGTTTGTCAACATTTGTCCAAAACGACCACCGCACTTGGGACACTTTTATCCCCAAAATTAAGTTTGCCATGAACAACTCCGTCAATGAAGCTACGGGTTACTCACCGTCTTTTCTTGTGTTTGGACGTGAGCTCGTTTTGTGTGGATCGCATTATACGGATTCTGACATAGGCAACGAGATATTATTCCTACCGCGCGATGTTTACGCTGAAAACCGAGGGTGTCTGTCTTCTGTGTTTGACGATGTGCAAGCTTCATTGTGGCAGGCACATGTAAAAAACACTGCTCAGTATAATCTTCGACGCAAACACGCAGATTTTAATGTTGGCGATTTAGTCTTTAAGCGCACTTACATACTAAGCGATAAAGACAAATTCTTTAGTAAAAAGCTAGCACCCAAATTTATAAAATGTCGTATAACCGAAAAACGATCTCCTCTAGTATACGTCTTGGAAGATATGACAGGTAAGGATTTAGGAGTCTGGCATATTAAAGACCTGAAGCTAGTCAAAAGTCTTAACTAAAGTGTACGCTGTGAGTCTCATTAAGATCTTGTTGTCAGTATTTAGTCAAATGTGCAATTTATCACAGATGCCTTTTGTATGTAAGGACGCGTCGTCCACTTATCAAAGTGACGTTTGCTTGTATGTTTTCTAGGTGAAGTATGTATGAAGTGATAGATGATTGAATGGAAGTGTAATACTAATGACAGTCCAAACGGGTTTTCTTTAAGAACAAAACCCTTTCACTGGAGCGGGGGGTAATGTAACGTTACGCGTACATATCTTCATAAATAAACCTTAATCCTAGCTACCTACGTAATTAAAAATAACATATATACCTTATTACTACACTACACACTAAAACACATAATGAAACTATCCTAAATATAAATTATTTACATGTATAAAATCATCAACACGCTAACTGTTTGAATATGTCGCGGCACCGATTAACGTTCACTCGTTACTAGTTTCACTCGCACATGAACGAATGCATGTGTGACGTATGTCATCTGCGCGAGCGCTGGTCACCGCGCGCGGCCGCTCATTCATTAGACAAAAGTCATTATCAGGAACGCACGTCGCTGGAAATCGATCTCTGCTACGGTCCGCTGCACGGAACCGTAATCGATGTTCTTGTGTTCGTCCCTGCGTGTTCCTCGACCAATATAAAAATCACTGTGGTGTTTAATAAGTGTTTTTAGTGTACCCCAAATTGGGTAAGTGGTTATATTTTGCTAGCTAGTAGCTTAGAACCATTAGTGCTGATTAATTGCTTAATTATATTAACTTGCCAATCGAACTCAATACTAGTTCACAATTATTTTAACTCCAGAACATAAATATTGCATCTACATAATAGCTTTGCTCATAACTAGCACTTATTAAAAGTTGCTATTCATCGTTGTCACTTTTAATCCACCCGCAAATTAGAAATAAAAATATAAAATCATTTCATTTCTTTATATATCAAATCAACTTCATTTTATTGTAATCTCCGTATCTGATTTGTGAACATCCACGGCATCACAACTACCTAAGTGCTTTCCCACATGCCGTTGGCGTTCACAGGAATGGATGGACCGTTTCTAACGCCTTTGTTCTATGGCGCGTTCCAGGGTCCAAAGTCCAGAGTGACGAAATATTGGCTGACTGCTTGCCGCCTGCTTGCGCTTTGCTTCCGGCCATTTTTACCAGTCCGCGGAGCAGTTTTCCGGGTGGCGCTGAACTCAGCGCCAATGA
Source organism: Epinotia ramella (assembly GCA_947578815.1). Taxonomy (NCBI): domain Eukaryota; kingdom Metazoa; phylum Arthropoda; class Insecta; order Lepidoptera; family Tortricidae; genus Epinotia; species Epinotia ramella. The sequence continues at coordinate 186,591 of OX388213.1, forward strand.
GAAATTCCGCCGCCAACCTACACGGCGCATTCAGGGGAGTACTTCGGCTGCGGGAAATTAACGGAATCCGATTCTGAGTGTATTCGCCCGCACCCACGTATTTTTTTTACACTTTTAGTGCTACTGAGCCAGCCTGCCCAACTTTAAATATAAATATTTTATTTTGACCGTTTTTCTGACTCCTCATTTAAAACCTTTCCATAGATAAGAAACTGTTAGGAGGCTAGAACGTAAAGACGGGACAAGGCAAGGGGATGTTATTTCCCCAAAACTGTTCACCGCTGCACTGGAGGACGTGTTCAAGACTCTAGACTGGAGAAGGCTAGGCATCAACATCAACGGCGAGTATATCACTCACCTTCGGTTTGCTGATGATATAGTAGAAGACTACTATATCATCAGCAAACCGAAGGCTGAGACCATGGAGGACTTAAGTACGATGCTCGATGACCTCAGTAAAGCCTCCGAGCGAGTTGGTCTAAGGATGAACATGGATAAGACAAAGATCATGTCAAACCTCCATGTAGTACCAACTCCCATTTCAATCGGACACTTTACGCTCGAAGTTGTAGACGATTATGTATACCTAGGACAGACTGTCCAGTTAGGTAGGGTAGGTCCAACTTTGAGAAAGAGGTCAATCGTCGAATCCGACTCGGCTGGGCAGCATTCGGGAGGCTATGGCACATCTTTTCGTCCAATATTCCGCAGTGTCTCAAGACGAGAGTCTTTGACCAGTGTGTGTTGCCAGTGATGACGTATGGCACGGAAACGTGGTCGCTTACTATGGACCTCATAAGAAGGCTCAAAGTCACCCAAAGGGCAATGGAGAGGGCTATGTTGGGAATTTCTCTGCGCGATCGCATCAGAAATGAGGCTATCCGCACCAGAACCAAGGTAACCGATATAGCCCTCCGAATCCGGTCGATGTGGCACTCTTTGGGGGAGGCCTATGTCCAGCAGTGGACGTCTTTCGGCTGATATGATGATGATAATAAGGTACTAGCTGCGCTGCCCAGCTTCGCACAATTAGCAATGAAGCATTTTCCCGCGGTAAAACGTAGCCTATGTTCATCAGGGATAATGTCGGCTTCTAATGGTAAAAGATTTTTTCAAATCGGTCCTGTAGTTTCGGAGCTTATTCAATACAAACAAACAAACAATCAAATCTTTCCTCTTTAGAATATTAGTGTAGATTAAGGTGCCAAACATTGGGAGGTTTACCTTACGGGAATTCATCTTGATTTTTGATTGAGTTCTATAAATTATACTATAGGGTAGATAGCGTAAGGCATGCGCGTTCTAGGGCAAGTCTTACAGGTATCCGTGGTTCGAAAAATATCTCATAATACTATCTACCAATATTAAGATTCATAATCATCTCTGTTCATGATGTCGATGAGTAAGCATTAGTGACGACCGGTTATGCCTAGTTGGTAGTGACAGTGACCTGCCTACGAAGCCGGAGGGCCTGGGCTCGAATCCCAATAAGGGCATTTATTAGTATGATGATGAGCACGAATCATGGATGTTTTCTATGTATATAAGTATTTATTTATATCGTCGCCTAGTGCCCAAAGTACAAGCTTTGCTTAGTTTGGGACTAGGTCGATTTGTGTAAAATTATGCCCAAATATTTATTCATTAATACCATTTTTTATGCACTGTACAATGACAGAGAATTGTCATGCGACTTCACAATATGAAAGCCTAAATGGCTTACATGTTATATATATATTTACGGCTGGTAGACTATTATTTATAATATAACTTATTCAATTATAAAACTTATACGGAATTCTTGTTTTTCTGTCCTGTTTCGCATTCATGGACGTTATAGTAATTTAACGGACTAATGATTGCACATGTATTCAATAAATGCTTCTAACATTCCTTGTTAGGAAATTAATTAGATGGTATGAAACGAGATGCGCGCATGCGCGCCCCGGCGACAGATGTTAACGACTGAGCTAACTATTTTACAATTATTAAAAAAAATATCGAGATAGAAAACAAGCGCAGAGTCTAGTTAGGCCCTAACTGTTAGGGCCCCCCCACACTACCGGCGTCTTGTGAACGCTCATACAAAATTGTGCGTTGCGTCGACGCGGCGTCAACACAATTTTGTATGAGCGTTCACAAGACGCCGGTAGTGTTGGGGGGCCCTTAGAGCGGCAGAGTCTAGTTAGGCCCTAACTGTTAGAGCGACTCTATACTGCATTCTTTACGTACGACTAAGCTGGAGTGCCGGTGGGTTCTCACTTCTCAGATATGTATGTAGGAATGTTTTGTTTTAAAATAATCGTGCCTAAAATAATCCTAACTTGTTACAATTGCTACTGAAACCATTTAGTCGTTCGACATCTTCAGTACCCATTGGGAACGCCGCCGTCGAGAGTACCTACCTGTTTTTCTACTTATATGTACCTAAGCTTCAGTCGTTCCTAATATCCATTAAGGATGTCACGCTATTGTGAGCCCCTGTACGGGTAATAAGCATGCAGCTCTGTTCTGGAATAGGGTTGCCGCGGCGCGCTCAAGGGTCCACGTCGCGGCGCGCGATGCAATCTGCCTGCTTTATGGCCGCGCCGGCGCGCTTTACGTTCTTCGGGTTGATTATACTATAAAAATATTATGGCTTTACCCTACACGCTATGGGAATATAGGTTTTTATGTCAGGAAGAGAAATGAACGGGGTAAATCGCCGATAATTTTATTCTTACGTCATATTCATCGTTGAGATTTACTGTTAATGAGAACCACACACTTCCAAGTATTATTGCGTCTTTTCTCGGGATAGTACTTAAAGGGAATTGTGGAAATAACCTGGTAATACTACTACAATTCCCTTGGTAATTTCTTCCACAATTCCCTTTACCGATACCGTTATCGGCCTGTAATCATTCACTGCTGACAATAAGTAAAAGTTGATGAGTAGGTATAGGTACTAGGTATACGTTTATATTACAAATACTAGTCGTTTATTTTAGTGAATCTACAACACCTTTTCCTGGCGTGCGAACTTTAATAAATGCTATATTACATTAAATCTATCATGTTACTAACATAAGTAATGTTTATGTTACACAATATCTTCTTTAAATAAGTAAAGAATTCATTCACCGAGTAAAATACTCGATGAGTGAGAAATTTATGTAGTTAAGTTTTAAATATGTGTAAGGGCAATTTACGCAGATTTGTAGGCAGTTTGTCAAAAACTTTGATGACCATCATTAGCATTTCTTCTGCAGTAATACAGTTTAGTTTTTGGTAACACTAATTTACCATCGTTAACTGTTTGTTGCGTCCTATTGTCTCTAACTTTAGTAAATAGTTCTGGATTTGCTTTCACAAATATTGCTAATTGTTTGTAAGCAGCTTTAATTTTAGAAATAGTGGTTTGCATGAATCTGTTATACGAGTATATGCACCACAAATAGCTCTGATTTTTTTTGTAGAATAAATAGCTTATTTACATGTGTTTCGCCACAATAGCAATCCGTATTGAAGAACGGACGAAATGTAACCGTGATATGCGGTGACACTCGTTTCATCAGATGCCACTTGTCTTAAGTGCCGAAGTGCAAGTGCCGAAACTACTAAACCTATCTATATGTAATTTCCAGTCACAATGACTATCAAGAATTATTCCAAAAAAGTTGGTATGAGTGGCTTCTGATATCGGTTCGTCTTTATAATGAATATTAAATTCAACAGGAGAGGCTCGATGAGTATGAAAACTCATAAACTTAGTTTTGGAGAGATTTGCCTTTAGGTTATTTTTCTCCAGCTAGTAGTATCTTATATATGTATATATATAAAAGAAGACTTCCTGACTGATTCATCACCGCACAGCCGAAACTACTGGGGCTAGAAATTTGAAATTTACACCAGAACTTCCTTTTATGACCTAAGGGGGTTAAATGGGGGTGCAAAGTTTGTATAGGGTAAACATTATTTTTTGAATTAGAGACTTGAAACTTTGTTAGAAGATTACTTATTAAAATACAAAAATAGTACTTTCAGCGTTTTAGAAAATTCTACCCCTAAAGGGGTTAAATAGCGGTGCAATGTTTGTATGGAGGAAGCATTATTTTTTGAACTAGACACTTGAAACTTTGTAGAAAGATAACTTATTAAAATAGAAAAAAAGTACTTTCTGCGTTTTAGAAAATTCTATCTTTAAGGGGGTTAAATAGGGGTACAAAGTTTGTATGCAGGGAACTTTATTTTTTGAGCTAGACACTTGAAACATTGTAGAAAGATTACTTATTAGAATACAAAAAAATCACTGGCAAAGTTTAAGAAAATTCAACCCCTAAAATAGGAATGCAAAGTTTGTATGAGGGAAACTTTTTCTTTTGAGCTAGAAACTTGAAACTTTGTAAACATATTACTTATTTGATACAAAAAAAAGAACTTTGAGCATTTTTGAAAACGCCACCTCTAAGGGGGTAAAATATGGGTGCAAAGTTTGTATGGGGACAACTTTATTTTTTGCGCTAGAAACTTGAAACTTTGTAGAAACATTAATTATTAGAATACAATAAAAGAACTGTCAGCGTTTTATAAAACTCCACCCCTAAAGTGGTTAAATAGGGGTGCAAGTTTTGTAATAGCGAATTTTTTTCTTTTGAGCTAGAAACTTGAAACTTTGTCGAAAGGTTACTTATTAGCATACAAAAAAGTACTTTCAGCGTTTTAGAAAATTCCACCCCTAAGGGGTGAAAGGTTTGTATGGGAAACACTTTTATTGAGGTAGAGATTTGAAACTATCTAAAAAAACTAAAACTACTATAAAAATATTACTTATTAGAATACAAAAACAGTAAGTTCTTTCAGCGTTTTAGAAAATTCCTTCCCTAAGGGGGTTAAGCAGGTATGCAGGATTAGGATGAGAAACACTTTTTCTGAGCTAGAGACTTGAAACGTTGTAGAAAGATTACTTATTAGAATAAAAAAAAAATGTTTTCAGCGTTTTGAAAAAAATCCACCCCTAAGGGGGTTAAAGCGGGATTACGGGTTTATATGTAGAACAAGGAAATATAGGAAGAATTTTATAATGTCAGTCTTAGCATAATATGTTAAAAGGCTACAAAACTGATGTCAGAGTTTTTTTTTATGGTCCTATAGGGGTTCAAGGGGGTTCAAAGTTTGTATGAAGGGAAAACTATTTTTTAAAGTAAGAGTTTTTTCAACTTTGGTCTTAGACTGTTTATTAAAAGACTACAAAACAAATTTCAGCGTTGTTTTTTATTCATCCCCTAAGAGTGTTTAAAGGGGGTTCGAAGTTCGTATAGATCAAGACAATTTTGAAATTCAAACATTTGTTACTTTGATTTTAGATGGTTTGTTTAAAACTAAAAAATAAATTTCAACGTGTTTTGAAATTCATCCCCCAACGGGGTTCATAGGGGGTTCAAAGTTTATACGGAGAGCAAGATATTTTTAAAGTAAGATATTTTTTACTTAGATTTTGGACTGTTTGTTTAAAGATTAGAAAACGATTTTAGCGTTCGTTTTATTCATCCCCTAAGAGGGTTAAAAGGGGGTTTGAAGGTTGTTTAGACATAGACCTTTTTTGAAGTAAGAAATTTGTAACTTGGGGTTTAGACTCTTTGTTTAAAAACTAGAAAACATAATACAGTGTTTTTTTTTAATTCATCCCTTAAGGGGGTTCAAAGTTTGTATGGAGAGCAAGACATTTTTAAGGTAAGAGATTTGTAACTTCTGTTTTAGTCTGTTTAAAATTGATTCCACAAGGGGGTTAAAAGATACTCCATCCTTTAAAGGGGCTAAAATGAGTTGGAAGTTTGTACGGGGAACGAGACAATTTTAAAGTAAGGAAGTTAAAACTTCGGATAAATTACAGCGTTTTTTTAAATTCATCCTCTAAGGAGGTTAAAAGGGGTTGGAAGTATGTATGAGGAACAAATAATTTATGAAGTATGGGAATTCTTCGGTCATACTATATGGTAAGCCATTTATTAGGCAAAATACGTAATCCAACTTAACAAAAAAGTACGATAGGTAAAGTTACCACGACCCTTACAGAATCGAACAGCTACCAGAAATGTAGGTCAGGTTAGGTTAGAACTGCGATTCTCCCAGAACCGAAGAAGGTAATGTTTGATTAAACCTGCGGATTATTTTGTTAAATTAAAAAGTTTATTTTGGTTAGTGAAAATAATGTATTCTCACAGTTAAATGGAGCATAAGATAATTTTGCTTTCAAAACTATACAGGTAGCCCGGACTAACGTTAATAAAACTACTGGACGGATTTCGGCAAAAAATTCCAGTAATCTAGCTTAGTAGACAAAACAAATATGTTTCAGAAAGAGAAACGTCTGTTGATGATTATTAAGATATCTATGTTTGTAATAACGGAGTTTTCAATTTAGATTGGGAACAAATATAATGACCACCAGAAAATACTTTGATACCCTCAAGCTTTCTTACCAAAAAAATGTACTGAACACCAAAAAAAGAATTCTACCATTACAATGGTACTACCTGTTTTAGTAACGACTGCACAATTAAATTGTATTCAAAGATCAAATTTAGTAAATGATTACCAAATTTAGTAACTGAGCACCTAATCTTAGCGAACAAATTAATACAATATTTCTACCTAAATAACCTACTATGATTGCTATAAAATGTATTTAAAGACCAAATTTAGTAAATGATTACCAAATTTAGTAACTGAGCACCTAATCTTAGCGAAGAAATTATTACAATATGTCTACCTAAATAAGTCACTATGATTGCCATAAAATGTATGCATATTACCAAATAAAGCGATCGAAAGGTAAAAATAGCTACCAAAACCCGAATCAGCGTACCCCACTTCCACGTGGTCTTGTCTGTCTTACCCCTAGAGTGTATATAAAAGCCCGCGGAGACAGAAGCTTGCGAAGGAGGTCCTGAGCTGAGCGGGTGCACGAGGCCGAAGCGAAGCGAGTGGGGGGAGGTGGCGAGCGAAGCGAGCCGGCGACCTCCCGAGCGGAGCGTAGGTCGAGTGCGCACGTGAAACGAAAGGCCGACGAAGCAAGTTTCTGGCGGGAGCCCGGGCGGAGGGCGGGAGACTGAGTTAGTTTTGGGTTAGCAATGATTAGTTGGGAGACATTTTCTTTATAGGATAGTAAGATGTTATAATTTGGTTATCAATTAACATAAAAATGGTGATTAAATCTTGGCCCTCATTAACTATTTTTGGGTTAGCAATGATTAGTTGGGACACATTTTCTTTAATAGGATAGTAAGATGTTATAATTTGGTTTTCATTTAACATAAAAATGGTGGTTAAATTTTGGCTCTCATTTACTATTTTTGGGTTAACAATGATTAGTTTGGAGACAGTTTCTTTAATAGGATGGTAAGATGTTATAATTTGGGTAATTATTTCACATTAAAATGGTGGTAACATTTTGGTGATCATTTACTATTTATGTGTTAGCAATGATTAATTAGGAGACATTTTCTTTAAATAGGATAGTAAGATGTTATTATTTAGGTTATCATTTCACATTAAAATGGTGAAAAAAATTAGGTGCTCAGTTACTATTTTTGGTCGTCAAAAGTATTTTTTTTGTGTTCATATTTTACTATATCTGGTGGTCCGTTAAACATATGCCATTTAGATTTAGCAATTTAAACTAACGAACTCATCGCACTGTTACCTTTTTGGCTTAATCCCTGTACGTCTAACACAACCTGCTGACAAGTCGCTTCGCGTGCGACTGAGCGTGTCCTGTCTCAATCACACTGTTAAATTAGAAAGAGGAGGGTAGATCTTTCTCCACTCGCGTCGCGGCGCGGCGTCAGTAGTGCTAGCCCCCTGAATGGATTTAGATGAAATTTTCCGTACAGATAATTTGAGACCCTTTGAAGGATATAGGAGTTTGTATCTCGGAAATCATCCCTAAAGATGGTAAAAGTGTGTTTGGGACAGCGATAATTAAGCTTGCGCCTTACATAATTTAATAGCATTTTTTTTTTCTAAGACGATTACAAGTTCTACGCAGACGAAGTCCCGGGCAACAGCTAGTATTACTATATTTATGGTTAAGTTAACATCGCTTTGCAGTTTATCTCGGTCCCTTCCTTTGATAACGATTGTCGTATCATCCGCAAATAAAATACAATCATGTGGTATATAATACAATCATATATCTGGGAGATCGTTAATATATGTGAGGAAAAGAAGGGGTGCTAGGACACTACCTTGCGGAACCCCATATCTATTGAATTTCAACTCTGATTTAAAACACTTAAGGTGCTTATCAGCTTGAAGTTGGGTTATTTCGGTATATTGAACACGGTTTCTTAAATAACTATGTATTTATCCATTTTTCGGCAACTCCGCGAACGCCATATTTATTTAATTTATTGTTTAGCCTATCATGATGTACCAAATCGAAAGCTTTAGTCATGTCAAAGACAAGAACCACGACCGCTTCACCCGTATCGACGCAATTTGTCACCATTATGTATAAGTTGGAAATGTTGGAATACTGCTAACGACGTTGACATATTTTTTCGGAAACCATTTTGCTCGTGTTTTATCACATTTTGCTGATCAATAAATTCGTTTAATCTGGCACACATAACTTTTTCATAAGTTTTCGAAATGATGGGTATAAGGGTTATTGGACGATAATTGCTTACTTCAGTGACATCACCTTTTTTGTACATGGGCTTCACAATAGAACATTTGAGCCTTTCGGGGAAAGAACCTTCTGAGAACTATAAGTTTATTAAATAAGTATACTAATATTTTGGCAAACAATGACGCGCACTGTTTTACAATTCTGGTAGGTAAACCATCATATCCGACAGCTCCCGTATTTCTTAGGCCTTTTATTATACCTAATAACTCTTGTTCATGGGTCGGTTTTAAAAATATACTAGAGAAGATACTACTAATCTGGTTTTTAATATCGATTATTCCTTGTTGCAATCAACAAGTGATATCCACAAAATAGTTGTCAAACGTGTTAGCCATATCATGTGGATCTTCGACTACGGAGTTATTTAATTTTTATTTTTGTAATAATGCTCGTTGGGTTGATATTTATTGATTGATCTCGGATAATCTTCCAAGTGGCTCGGCCTCTATTTTCTGCTTTTTCAATATATATTTTTGTTACTTTTCCTCATTTCTTGCTTATATAAGAGTCCGGCAATATTTTGATGGAGGATAACCAAATTATGTGAAGTTTCAGGATTTGGTCTCTCAAAAAAACGTTTCACATTTAACCTCTTTTATTTGTCTTTGCTCCTGGGAAGAACTTGGATATTTGTCTTTGACTTTGAGGAAATCATTTATTTTCTTCTGTGTACATTCGGTTTCTCACTTCCTATGTGGCCAATTATATTTGCCATTCCACTGTTGTTAAGTTTCCCTGTTCCTTTCGAGTAATCTAGAAATAAATCCAGGTTCGAGTCGAAAGAGTAGTGCTGATTATGGTGCGGTATGTGTTTGTGCAGCAAATAGTTGATATTCTCGACTAAAATAATAATAAGTATTAGGTACGCCATTTATCCCAGCGGTCCCATGCTAGTTAAATCCAGGAATGACCCGCGGTATTTTTTATGTCTTCAACCTATACTGACCTGGACGTATGTTATCACCGATACACCTCCACAATAAAATAACTTACGCTAACACTACTCCCTGAAGTGCCACATGGAACGGAAAATTATCTCAACGTTTGCCTTGTTAACTAGTATGCACTGACACTTTTCTACAGCAATGTAATTTATTCAGGACAAAGGATTTACATTGCAACGACGTCACGGCGCGCAAGCGCGGTGCAATAATTCGAGGCATGAGCGGCGCAGGCGCGGCACGTACGTCTTGTCTTCATCTGCATCACTGCGCATGACTACATTGACTACTGCTCTCAACCGTAATGTAACAAGTAACTTTGAGACTCGTGTGTGGAATGTGCGGATACGATCTTTTTGATATGAGAGACTTAATGTCGCATCTCCGGAGCATCTCATTTATATAGCGGGCGAAGTAACATGCTGCGCCTAACGCATGTTTCTCCGGCAAATGTAAGTACCTAGGTACTGAGTCACTCGTAGTTTTGTTAACCTTTTACAGAACCAACATGACCAACAATTGACAGTGCAATGTCACGATCGTTTCAAACGCTTACACTACGTACAGGGGTTACACGTAAGGTAAACGAGCTAGTCCGCGACTTGCACTAGGTGTAGGTACGTTAAACGTAAGGTAAACGAGCTAGTCCCCGACTTGCACTAGGTATAGGTACGTTAAATGTAAGGTAAACGAGCTAGTCCGTGACTTGCACTAGGTATAGGTACGTTAAACGTAAGGTAAAGGAGCTAGTCCGTGACTTGCAATAGGTATAGGTACGTTAAACGTAAGGTAAACGAGCTAGTCCGCGACTTACACTAGGTATAGGTACGTCAAACGTAAGGTAAACGAGCTAGTCCGCGACTTACACTAGGTATAGGTACGTCAAACGTAAGGTAAACGAGCTAGTCCGCGACTTACACTAGGTATAGGTACGTTAAACGTAAGGTAAACGAGCTAGTCCGCGACTTACACTAGGTATAGGTACGTCAAACGTAAGGTAAACGAGCTAGTCCGCGACTTACACTAGGTATAGGTACGTTAAACGTAAGGTAAACGAGCTAGTCCGCGACTTACACTAGGTATAGGTCCGTCAAACGTAAGGTAAACGAGCTAGTCCGCGACTTGCACTAAGTATAGGTACGTTAAACGTAAGGTAAACGAGCTAGTCCCCGACTTGCACTAGGTATAGGTACTATTGGCTGCAATAGTGCATGGACACCTTACGGCCTAGTTTCGCTTGCATCGTTTGACGTCTGCTGCTCACACAGTTGCACGTGGTGCGCAATAATTAAACCAGATGGCGTTGTTGGCCCTACTATTTAGAGATACCGCGGAAAATAAGCACTATGCTAGGCACATTAAATAACTATAAATTGACACCTGTTATCACCAGAAATATTCTCATATTAGTATAATTATTAACAAGGCTATTAAATGCTAATTTATAATAACTGTATTTAAGTGCGATACCACTGGTATGTGAATGCTAAATTTCCACCATTACCTATAATGCTGAGATAGCTCAATGGATTAAGACATGTGCTCTAGGCTCAGTGGCCTAGAACGATCGAGGTTCGAATCCCAGCTAATGGGAGGTTTATGTTTTTGTATTTTTTGTATATTTGTTCTATTTCTATAGATGAAAGTTCTTTATATACAAATTTAAGTCATAAAGAAAGTTATATATTCATAACTTAAATAATTAAAACAGCATTTTATATTTAAATATGTTTATTTTGTTCACTACAGTTCTGTTAAAGCAATTTTATAATAAGTACTACTTAGTAATAGTTACCTATCAACTTTGTAACATTTTTATTGAGGTAATAGCTTAAGTTTCATTTCCATAATTGGAAAAAGATTGAAGCTTCACCCCAATAAATATAATATTGACAATATTAACTTACAGCCGGGTTATGTAACATTCAAATCAGCAGAACGCATTAAGGTGTTAATTGCCATAATATATCTATACCTATATGTGAGCGTTCAAACCATGAATTATTGTGCTATTGATTTGAAAATAATCATAATAATTTTATTTGGGCTTTCACCGTGTACACTTGTTTGATCTTATGAAATATCACATTTTAAATAGTAAAGGAATATAAAAAAAAGCAAACGGCATATTAATACCTACCTACTGAAACAATATACATTTTTTAAATTTATTTAGGATCACCCGGTTTATAGAATATATAAATCTTAACGTAATCCGTACTCTTTGGGCGACAGCATCTGCACTTTTTCTATATTAGGAACTACGCGACCATTATCACGGCGCGTAGTATAACTACTAACACTATAAACTTAAATGCCATGCCTGCCATGCCTATATATTATAGAATTAGGCTTATTTGTGAGGAAAAATACACACCTATTCGAGGAGAACACAAATAAAAGGTTTAAACATAAACTCAAATTGCCTACCTCAAACTTGCAAATATTTCGCAACAGCCCGCACTATGCAGCAGTAAAGTGTTACAATCATCTCCCGGACTATATTAAGCAGGAACAAAAAAACTGTTTATATGCCAAGAAACTGAAATCATTTCTTGCACTAAAGTGTTATTATACAATGAACGAGTTTTTTGATGACAAGCTTTAGCAATATCTTACCTGTTGTTGTTATTCTATTGTTTAAAATCATGTGTTTCCTATCATTAGTTTGTAAACTAACAAATCTACATTTTAGAGTGCTATTTTCATAAAGCTTAGTTTTAAGGTTTTGCAACACCCTTCCAGGGTCCATGAGATACTTTTGTGCTATATACATGTAAGAACTGTATTTGTTTTACCATGGTGCAATAAACGCTTGATTGATTGATTGATTGAAATGGCCCTGTTGACTGGATTTAATACACTTCACTTTTTCACTCTTCACTTCAGACAGCCATATCATAGGCCAAATTACAACCTTGGTTTCTGGCCTTCCGTTAGCAATGGTCTGAAATAAATGCTTTTTTTTTTTTTTTTTAACAAAATGTGTCAAAACCCGTGTCATACACTAGAGCAACGTCAAGGACTAGGACGTTTACCTTACATAGTTTTTAGTACACCTATAAGTCATTAAATACTCTAGCTTTTGTAACTGCATCTATCATTCAAATTTCAATCTCGTAAATATACTACCTACAGAGCATAATATCGATTATGCTAGTGATTAGTGTAGTGTACTCAACCGTAATAATCTTGAAAAGGTTTAACTATTTAAAAAAAAAGCCTTTTGTACTGTGTAAGGTTTTGTAATGTATGTAACTTTAAAAAAAGCGGCCAAGTGCGTGTCGGACCACGCACAACAAGGGTTCCGTGCCTATTAAAAAGGTTGTATCGTTACTGAAATCGTATGGCACTTACATCATTTTCTTTAAGGAAGACAGTTTTTTAGAAATATCTCAAAAACGTTTAAACCGATCTTGTTCAAAACAATTTTCGCTGAAAGAATTTAATAAGCCCTATGAGCCTGATTTTTTTCATATTTTTTAAATACACGGTTCAAAAATTAGAGGCCCCCCCCCCTCTCACACAATTTTAGTGACTTTCGAGGCGATTATCGCCGATTCTATTCACTAAATCAAAAAAATTGCTGAGAAACCTTATATTTATTTTGAAAGGCCTATCGATTGATGTGCCACACGTGAGCTTGCAATGAAAAAAAAATACTTTCAGTTTTATGTATGGAGTGCACCCCTAAAACAATTTTTTTTTAGTAATTTAATTACAAAACTATGAAGCGGTTAACAAAATACACCTATCATTAAAATTTTATTGAAATACACTTTATAGTTTTCGATTGCCTGTGACATACGGACAGACAGACAGACAGGCAGACAGACATGACGTCTATAAGGGTTCCGTTTTTTGCCATTTGGCTACGGAACCCTAAAAATGACCTCATAACATAATACTTATCTCAGAGTCAGTCTATCAATAAATACCTCTATTTTAATAGCACTGTAAATTTCGACGTTTGTTTATAAGTACTAGATTATTCTAGTATTCCTTAAGCTTTGATATAATTATCAAATTTTGCCTCAGGATTAATGGAACATTTTAAGGTTGGTAGGCAGGTAGGTGGACGTCTAAAGTATCCCGTTGTCATGTCGGTCGTGTCACGCTGCAGGCTCGTGCAAGATCGTAAATAAACGCCCCGCTCAAATTAAGTGAGACAAGCTTGCAAAAACGGTCTACCTGCGCACGCGTCGACACCGACAGCGGCCGCAAAGGACGCCGCGGCGGCTCTACCGCGCGTCCTCGCGAGACAGAGATGAAACATTTCACCCACACCAAGAAGGAAAAGAACGCATCTAAATCCTTTCTAAACTGAGGGTAAAATGTCAAAGGCGGACGGTAGCGGCGGCCGAACAAGTTATTTAAATTTCGATGATTGTCTGGAGACCGCGACCCGAGGTAGCCGCGGCCGCAGCAATCTGAGTTATAGGCGTTTTTTTTTATTTTTTGTCAATATTCGTGTGATTATGAGGCGACGAAAATAAACAAAAAGCAACACGCGAATATTACGTACGTGGTCAATTTTGCATGTAACCAATAAAGTAATCATCGGGTTGGACCGACCAATTATGCCGCCGCCGACTCTTTCGCTGGCGAACGAAAATTAAAAGTTAATTGATGGTCGCCATGCCGCGGCCCGTAACTCCGCCGCTCGCGGTGGCTCATCGCGTTTATGCAAAATAGATGGTAATTCAATTTGCGCTTTAAAGCCACCACAGCCGGAGCAGCAATATATTATCCCGTCCGCGGTGACACACTCCAGATACTAATTCAAGTCGACCGTTCGACGCGAGAAACGTGCGCTATTTTAGAGGATTCTCAGCTTACGATAAGTGTCTAAAATCGTGCATATCCTGTAAATGGCTGCGCAAATGAGACTTATCAAGCGTACTTGGTGACAATGATTGACTTTTAAATGGGTACGGGCGGTGGAAATCGTTCCTCGGGGAGTAGTTTCGGCTCGAGCGGGCCTCGGCTCGAGCCGCGGCGGCACTCATGTCGCTCTGTCCGTACTCAATTACTCATAGTCGACTTAAAAAGCGTACGGACACGTCGCTTTTTTACCGAAAGAGGATCGCGCCGTTCCATTTTCACAAAGAGTCTCTGGTTAAGGCAATTTGTTTTGGATTGTGCGGCGCAGATGAATGGGGCCGGCGGTACGCCGCGAGCGCGACGCGCATACTGATGAGGCTCTACCGTCTTTAGGAAGCCAATTATTTCTGCCTTTCCTATTGCCGTTTCAACTTTTTTCCTTAATGAATTAAATATTAGATTAACGGTGAAACGCTAACCAGTAGTATTGAGACTAGACTTGTGATGATAGATGTTTTGATGTCTGCGCTGTGGTTATTGATGAGGGCCGTCTGGGTTGGCCTAGTTTACAGCTTCGCCTGTCGGGTGCACCTGTGTTTGACAAATCCGAGCCTTCGTCGACCCGCTCCCGGACAAATGTTGCGGAATCTATTTACAGCCAGCGTAAGGAAACATTCGCATTAGCCTACGGTAATGCGAATATATCCTTCTTACGTACTAAATGATCAATTATGGAGGTTTTCCGGCTTGCGAACGCACTTTAAATTCAGCATGTTTTATTAATTGTTAATTTGGAATTCGTGTTCGTTCGTGTTCTGTTTGTTACTAATTTGAAACGAGCGCTCGTTAAATCTTGAATATAATTTTTTTCAATGTCCTAGTTCGCTCATTTTACCCGAAACTTGAAATTCTTGATAAAAAGTAGGTTGACTCATTAAAAAAACTACACTTTTGAGTGAACCATAAATACAATATGCATTATAATAATCTCCTAAGTAACTCCTCTACCTACGATTACAATATGCAATTTCGCTTCATTGCGTATGGCAGTATTTAATGCGCCAGTCATGAGGTGAAAAATAAGAGCCCGAAGTTCAGAAATCGATTAAGGGAGACATGATTAAGGGTCGGGTTTTGTAGTTTATTGTACTTTTTGTGGTTGTTGGTCCCGCGCCGCGACAAGCGGTTTATGTTAAAATGTTTGCATACTGCGCAATAAAGCAATCCGCCGGTAAATAATTACATTATCATTGGTCCTCCGAGCCGGCGCGGCGTAGACGCGCGGAGTATGGACGCGCAAAGTGCGTCGTGCAAGCGTGTTGGATAGGAATCGGTGTGCAATTTGTGGGGCGAGCTCGGTCTAAACTAAAGTGCGTCCAGCCGCGCGATGAATACTAAACTGGTTCCAGTTCAATGCGTTTAGCTATGCATATCGGGGAATTCTCAAGATTTGCGCCGTTGAACTGAAATATGACCTAAATAGAGAAACCCTGCACATTAAGATATATTTTTTCAGCAAAATGTCTGTGAACCTTAAAAATCTATTAATTAAGTAGTTACTTATATATTTTTTGTTCAACGCGACTTAGCTCACGAGCAATATCCTAAATGTTAATTTTATATATTTTATATACAATTTCTGACGTTAATTCCTAACTGGCCACAAGTCCTGGTGACTTGTACTTGTGTGGTGATCCCGCTCTATCCGCATTTAGCAAAAGCCGTGCACCGTGCACCCGACAGTTCGACCCTCAGTCCATACGCCCCACGTCGTTGGTCATAACGCATATATTCTCATTCAGGTGCACTGTCAACTCATATAATAGCGAGACATATTTCGTATGGACACAATATAATGGCCCAGTGCGACTTCAGCGCGGCGAGATTAATGCCATCTGTTACTAATGACACTTGGCTTTTACTAAAATGGCCGTCGGCAATTGAGACATCGTATTATTCCGTTTCGAAATAAAAATCCATAACAGATATTTTGATTCGAAGGGCGTGCTGTGCCGGGGGCGTTTTGTTTTTAATTACGAGATGCTGTGGGATGGTAATTTTAAAAGTTATTGTTCAAAAAGACAAGCGAAATTATGTTTCCGGTTAGGTAGTTTTGTTGGAACCTGTAAAGAAACCATTAAACTTTAATATTACGGGGTAATCATCGGAAAACTAAATAATTTGGGCTCCGACGCCTTGGCCACTTGTAAGACCTTTATTACTTGCTTGCCTTATAGATATAGCAGGCGAGTAAGTAAAGTAACTAGATCCAGTTGACATTTGCGTACTTATATCCAACGAGCATGACAACAATAAAGGATGGTTAATTGTTTAATTAGGGTAAGTTCTCTTGTAAGTTTATTTTTACCCAGACTATAGCTGCTGCCCGCGACTTCGTCCGCGTAGAACTTGTTACCGTCTTATAAAAATGATTTCTATTAAATTATTGTAGGCAGAACTTTAATTATCTCCGACCCAAGTTCTACCATCTTCCCTGATTTCCGAGATAAAAACTATCTTATATTCTTCCAAGGGTCTCAAATAATCTGTACGGAAAATTTCATCTAAATCCGTTCAGGGATTAAGCATAAAAGGTAACAGTGCGATGAGTTCATTAGTTTAAATAGCTTAATTGAAAACTCCGTTTTTACAAATATAAATATCTTAAGAATCGTCAACAGACGTTTCTGCTTAAATTGTATATGTTTTCATAATGTATTAAAGAAAGCTACATTACTGGAATTTTTTGCCTAAATCCGTCCAGTAGTTTTACTCACGTTAATCCGGGCTACCTGTATAGTTTTGAAAGCAAACTTATCTAATGCTAAAAGACGTAGAACTTTCCATCTCCATCCACCGTTCCCATTTAAGTGTGTTAGAGAATAAATTATTTTGAGTATCCAAAATGAACTTTTTAAATTAACCAAATAACCCGCAAGTTACATGAAAAATTACCTTCTTTTCGGTTCTGGGAGCATCACAGTTCTAACCTAACCTACATTTCTGGTAATTGTCCGGTTCTGTAAGGGTCGTGGTCCTAACTTAACTAAACCTACTTTTCTGCTAGCAGTCGGATTATGTATTTTGACTAATAAATGGCTTACCATATAGTATATTGTATGCCCTAAGATTCCCTTACTTCAAAAATTACTCATTCCTCATACATTCCTTCAACCCTTTTTAACTTCCTTAGAGGATGAATTCTAGTCTTTAACCGAAGTAACAGATCCTTTACTTTAAAATTGTCTTGTTCCCCGTACAAACACCCAACTCCTTTTAGCCCATTTAGGGGATGAATGTTTTTAACCCCCTTATGTAATCAATTTCAAACAGTCTTAAGGCGCCGTAGGTTTATGGTCTTCTCTCCCTCTCACTGAGCATAAGCGTGAGCGAGATGGAAGTGGGTGCTCGGAAGCGCGGATATCATGTTTTCTAATTTAAATTTTTTGGCCGTTTAAATAAATAAAAATGTAATCACTGATTTCCCTTAAACATAGTATTGCCGATTTTTAGAAGCAATTTTAATATTTATAGCTTTTATGCAAATGTTTCGAATCACTGATTTTCCTGCAGAAAAGTCTCAAAATTACTATTCGTATTTACCTACTTACATTTAAGTCTGTACACGTCTCCTGTGTAAAAAACACACTGAATACCTATATGATTATTTTGTATTTTTTTTTCATTATACATATAAGAATCATTTTGTCATTACATTATTTAAGAAACGTCGTCGTATGCATGAACTTTTCCATACGACCATCTAACCACAATTTCATTTTCTTGAAACAATCCTTCAATAATTTATTTGTAAACATTGATTTATAGGTTTTACAGAATATTTATTACATCGTATTATTTAGTATTACTAACAAATATTTCAGGTCAAGAAAAAGCATTATGCTTCGCATTTATTACTACTTCTATTAGGAGCCTATGATGTCCCACTGCTGGGCAAAGGCCTCTCCCCTTCCGTTTCCAGGCATCCCGATCCCGAGCAGCCTCTGGCCAATCCTTTAAAAAGGAGTCTATCTCCTCCCGCCATCGCCGGCGAGGTCTGCCGCGTCTCCGTTTTGAGTTGTCGGGCTGCCATTCAGTGGCGGTCTTGGCCCACAGCTCACTTGGCATGCGGCAGACATGACCAACCCAGTCCCACTTCAACTTAGCCGCCTTCCGAGCTACGTCCATTATCTGCGTCTTAGAGCGCAGCGTGGTATTCCGGATACGGTCCATTAATTTTACACCTAATATGCTGCGCTCCATGGCCCGCTGACAAACCCCGAGTTTGGACTTCTGAGATAACGTCAAAGACCAAGTCTGTGCACCGTAGGTGAGAGTCGGTAGTGCGTAATCTATAGCATATGTCCATGAGTCTCCGCTTCAGTGAAATAGGGAGATCACCCTTCATGAGATGTTTCATGGACCAATAGGTCCTCCAAGCGTTTTCAGTCCGTCTTTCGACTTCCTCCTGTCGCGCCTGGAAGGAAACTATTTGGCCCAAATAAAGGTACTCCTGGACATATGCTATAGATTCTCCATTAATCTCAATCCTACGTGCGGTGCTATTGGTCATAAGCTTGGTCTTCGACATGTTCATCGTTAGTCCAACCTCGAGGCTTGCGTTGCTTAGATCTTGAAGCATTAGTCGTAGCTCGGAAGGTGTTGAAGAGAACAGGACGATGTTATTTGATATGATATGATAGTGATATGATAGTGTTATTACTACTACTATTTAAAAAATCTATCATATTCTAGACATTCTACACTAAACGATAAAAACGATTATATCCTTATTAACGCTTTTAGGAAATGAATTTCAGAAACCGCTGTAGGTACTCAGCATGTAAAAGGAGCCTATGCGCAAAGTACAACGCCTATTTCCCCCCTTTAGGGGGCAAGTGTTATAACATATATTTCTGGATAGATCTGACATATTATAAAATAAACCTGCTGTCCTACTTTCATAATTTCCCCTGCCCCCTCCTCGCGGGGCCTCCCGTTAACGCTTCATCAAAACCACGTCGTCGTTTTGCTGACGTCGTTTCTGCTGGTGAGCCTGTTCCAGCCCGCCGGAAAGCCGCGCCCTCAAAAGCGCGTGAAGTTCGGGATCCTCCAAAAGAGGAAACCCCTCGCACCAGTGTGGACAAGGAGGGTTTCACAACGGTGTCAAGAAAGCGTAAGACACGCAAGAGTCAGTGTGGTACTGCAGAACCGGTCGGTTGTGGTCTGCGGGTCTCCACACCGAGCAAGGCGCTGTACGTGTCGCGCCTGCATCACACTGCCACCGCTGAAGAAGTGACGCAGTATGTTCGCCAGGAAACCGGCTACTCGCTGAGGGTGTTCCAGTTGCATTCGCGCCACTACGTGCACTTCAGCTCGTTTGTAGTGCGCGTGCCGCGGCCGCTTCAGGAGACCATCGCGTGTGCTGATTTCTGGCCGAAAGGTGTCGTGTTTCGTCGGTTCCGGGGCAACCTACCAAATCCAACACCCGAGATGTCGGAACAACGGGGCCACGCCGTTTCGCCGTCAAAATAAATATTGTTCGGTTCATGACGCATTGGTGTAAACTGTAATGTTATGTAACCTGTTTTTCAATAAATAAATAATTAATAAATAATTCTAGCCACAGTTTATCATTAAAAATCACACATTACTTATGTGAACTTTAACCCCTATCTTAACCCTTTCAAGGGATGAATTACAAATCCAATCAAATCAAATCAAATCAAAACTTTAACTTTTAAAACGACATGTTTCCCATACATTTTTTTATAACAACGCTAAATCATTTGTTTTGCTTTTTAGTAAGACCCCTTCATACAAAGATTCAAGTCTATATCTTTCCAAATGAACGATTTCCATGCAACGGTTCGACCCCTATTTCACCCCCTTAAGAGTTGAATTCGTCCACGTACTATAAAAAATAAAAAAATCTAAATTTCACGCTTATATCTTTAGCGGTTTGGGCTGTGCGCTGTCTGTCAATCGGTCAGTAACCAGTGTGGGGCAAAAAGTAATTGCATTACATATAACATATTACGATATTACATATTCATTACAAAATGTAATTTGTAATTTAATTATTTATTTATTTATTGACAAATACATTTACGTGAAATTACAGTAAAAACCAATGCGTCACAAACTAAAAACAACAAATAATACTATTTAGGCGACGAAACGGTGTAGGATTCGGCAGATTGCCCCAGAACCGAAACACGACACCCTTCGGCCAGAAGTCAGCACATGCGATGGTCTCCTGCAGCGTCCGCGGCACGCGCACCACAAACGACCTGACGCAATGCATTACTTCGTAAAATTACAATTTACTTTGATTCCCGCAGGTTTGCACGATCTAGCATTGAAGTAAAGATTACTCTCTTTAAAGCCTCCTGCCAAACATTATACACGTGCAATCTGTGGGTAAATTACACGCAGCGAGCCTTCAACGCCCTCCGAGTACAATACAATAATGCTTTCAGGGTGTTGTTGGGGCTCCCGCACGCGCCACGCTACTGCAGCGCTTCCGTAATGTTTGAGTACGCGCGCACGGAGGGGTTCAGCGCGGTGATTCGTCACCGTATTGCATCACTCATGCGCAGGGTGCGGGGGAGCCACAACACCATCCTGAGGGTCATCAGCGAGAGGATGGACTGCCCCATTCTGAGACACTGGGTACGAACGAACGCATGCGCACGTATTCTCACTAAAGTAACATCAACCTAACCTAACTAACATAGCTTAACACTTATACTTCATAAAATAACTAATATTATATAAATCTTGTCCGAAATACACATTTTTTTTTAATATTATTATTCTCTTTATTTTAATTTCGTCTTAGACTAGGTTTTTACAATAATTTAATCTAAAAAGTAAAATATAAAACTATACATACAAAACATAAAATCATTATAAAAACCTAACCTAGGGTGCAGCCGGCAGCGAGGCGAGGCCTAAGCTACCGGCGGTCAGGGCGACAGAGACAGGAACCTCCTGACTATATGCGCAGTATCCAGGAGTACCGCCTTCTGTATCTGACCCTTGATCCAGCCGCCTAGCGAGAGTCTCTTGGGGTGATGGTCGAGACTCTTCGCTATTAAACCGTTCGCCGAAACGACTATCGGGACGATGATCGTCGAATCAACATCCCACATGGCGGTTACCTCGTGAGCCAGGTCTAGGTACTTGCTGGCTTTGTCCTTCTCGGCCTCGGTTCTCGTCATGGGGGATGGTGATGTCGACGAGCACTGCCTGGCGTTTCGATCGATCTGTCAGCACGATATCAGGCCTATTGGCTAGAATAGTCCTGTCCGTGATCACAGATCGATCCCAATAGAGCGTGGCACGACCATTTTCGAGAACTGGTGCCGGTGTGTACTTATAGTAAGGCACTTCGGAGGCCACAAGACCGTATAGTAGAGCAAGTTGCTGGTGAATAATTCTGGCTACAAGGTTATGTCTGTGCAAGTACTCGCCGTTAGCAAGATGACCACAACCGGAGATAATATGCCTGAGTGACTCCCCGGGACGGCGGCATGCCCGACAAATGTCGACCGTACCGTCCTTCAGGATATACCTCTCGTAATTGGTCGTCATGATAACTTCGTCCGCAATTGCACAGACAAAACCTTCGGTTTCCCCGAAGAGATCCCCGAAACGTAGCCAGTTCACCGACGCGAGCAGATCTACATCGGGCCCTGTGAGGGCCTTGTAGAACCGCCCGTGTAGCTCCTTGCTCCTCCATACCGCCCTGCGGTCCTCGGCGCTCATTACTTTAAGCCTGCGCCAGTTCTCGTTTGCCAAGGAGAGCGGGTGAAGTTTCCGTCTACTGCTACTACGTCGCGATGCATCCCACACTCGTTGTTTAGGAAATAATCCCTGAGGCTGCACACCTCGCGGTTGTGGAGATCTTTGGCATTTAAAAAGCCGCGACCTCCACATTTCCGCGAGATGTACAGTCTCATAACAGACGAGCGTGGGTGTAGCATGCGATGCGCAGTAAGCAGTACTCGGACTCTTCGGTCCAGGGCATCCAGTTCAGTCTGGGTCCACCTTAGTACGCCAAAGGAGTAAGTAAGCAAGGGCATCACCCAGGCGTTGAAGGCGCGCACCTTGTTGCCGCCCGACAAAAGACTATTAAGTACTTTGGTCAGGCGACAAAAGAAGCGCTCCTTCACCGCCCGCTTTACGCCCTCACCCTCAATACCCAATGACTGTGACATACCAAGATACTTATAGGTTTCTGCTTCGGAGATAGATTTGAGGGTCATTGTCTCAGAAAGTTGCAAATTTGTTGAATTTACAACTTTCCCCCGCTGTACATGCATGACCGCACACTTATCGACACCAAATTCCATTTTGATGGCGCTACTGAAGACTTCTGTTGTTTTCAGTAGTTCCAACAGGTCATGTGCATTCGGTGCAAATAGCTTAAGGTCATCCATATAGAGCAGATGAGAAATGACCTCACCCTCTCTCCGAAGCCGGCAACCTAGCCCTGAATCCTTCAGCAGGGTGCTAAGCGGATTCAACGCTAGGCAGAACCACAAAGGACTCAGACTGTCGCCCTGGAAGATCCCACGTTCAATCCTTATAGAGTCTTGCAGACCAGACGGGCAATCTCCTCCCCCCGGTTGACGAAGGACTGTGGTCCACTGCCCCATGCAAGCGCCTAAGAAGGATCTCAGAACTGCATCAACTTTATACAACTCTAAGATCCTCCTCAGCCATGAATGAGGCACCGAATCATAGGCCTTTTTGTAGTCAATCCAGGCGGCCGAGAGGGCCCCTTTGTTCCGCCGGACTCGTTGGCAAATGGTCATGTCTATGAGGAGGAGCTCTTTAGTACCACGAGACCCAACCCTACATCCATTTTGAGCAGGGGCCAAAACGTTGTTTGCAACGATGTGTGCGTTAATTTTTGCTCTCAAAATGGATGTAAGGAGCTTGTACAGCGTAGGCAAGCACGTGATGGGTCTGTAGTTTTTCGCTTCCGTGGTACTACCGGACTTATAGAGCAGGGAGGTGATACCAGTTGTCAAGAAAGATGGCAGGGAACCGAGCTCAAGCGCTCGCTGGAACTGCGTTGCCAAACGCAGGTGTGAGCATCGAAACCATTTCAGCCAGAAGTTGTGTAATCCATCCGGTCCAGGACTTTTCCAGTTCGGCGCCAAACGGATGGCACAACTAACGTCTTCGGGGCTAACGGTAACAGTCCCCATGGGTTCGATGAACTCACACTCACGTTCAACAACACTCATCCACTCCCCTTCGGTGTGTTCGACTGGCACCGACCAGATACTACGCCAGAAGTCAACCATCGCAGTAGCATCCGGCTGCCGCCCGTCGGACACACGAAGGTCGGCTCCCTCCCACTTTCGGTATACCTTCCTTTGATCGCTCTGGAAAAGGCGATTCTGCTGGTATCGGTCCACACGCTCTCTGTAGCGGCGAATACGGCCTGCCCATGCATAGACTTTCTGCTTCAGAAAGTCAATACGCTCTGTGACACAGGCCATGTAGTCGCGGGGCCTAATACCAGTTCCCGCAAAGGCCTGGTTCACAAAGCGCATGACTCGGGGGCGGTTGTTGCCCCCCCTGAAGCAGATCAGCTTTGCAATGAGAGTCCTAAACGTATTGATACGGCACTCAATCCGTACTTGCCATGCAGGGACACCCCCGGTGGTCCTAGGTGCACGGTCAGCGTCCGGAAACTTGACGCGAGCAACACGGCACGCCGCGATGGCCCCGCAGTACATGATTGAGTGTGTATCAAGTAAGTCTTCACTAGCCCGTATATACGGATCTAGCAGACCGTTTAGAGCTCCCATTAACGCATATTATTATTATTATCTCTTTATTTATATTTCATCTTAAGCTAGGTTTTTACAATAATTATATAAAAAGTAAAATATAAAACTATACATATAAAACATAAAATCATTATAAAAACCTAACCTAGGGTACCGCCGGCAGCGAGGCGGGGCCTAAGCTGCCGGTGGTCAGGGCGACAGAGACAGGAACCTCCTGACTATCCGCGCAGTATCCAGGAGTACCGCCTTCTGTATCTGACCCTTGATCCAGCCATCTAGCGAGAGTCTCTTGAGGTGGTGGTCGAGACTCTTCGCTATTAAACCGTTCGCCGAAACGACTATCGGGACGATGATCGTCGAATCAACATCCCACATGGCGGTTACCTCGTGAGCCAGGTCTAGGTACTTGCTGGCTTTGTCCTTCTCGGCCTTCAAGAGGTTCTCGTCATGGGGGATGGTGATGTCGACGAGCACTGCCTGGCGTTTCGATCGATCTGTCAGCACGATATCAGGCCTATTGGCAAGAATAGTCCTGTCCGTGATGATAGATCGATCCCAATAGAGCGTGGCACGACCATTTTCGAGAACTGGCGCAGGTGTGTACTTATAGTAAGGCACTTCGGAGACCACAAGACCGTATAGGAGAGCAAGTTGCTGGTGAATAATTCTGGCTACAAGGTTATGTCTGTGCAAGTATAATATAAAATTTTTCTTACTAACCGATAGAAAGAAGCGAGCAAAGCGTCTCCGTTTCAGCTCGAGGAAAAATGCTTTCGTATGTCCGTTTGTCCAAATTTCCGGCTATTCTCGACCACAGGTCGCATTTCTCAACCAATTCTCGTAAAATTTTGTGAGCGGTTCATTCATTATATAAAATATTTTTTTCGAGTCAGTTTAAAAAAAAAAAAATGGCCCAAGTACTTATGAGAGTTGAAAAAAAACAAACATTGGTTGGGGGTATAGGAAAGGGAGGCCGGTTTTTAGATTTTTTTTATTTTTGCATTTTCAAAATAATCTCAAAAATTCCTAAAATCCTTAAAAGTTTACTTAAAGTAAGTTATTGAATAATTTAATTACCAATTAATGTAATTTCAATTACAAATTACGAATTAAAATTACATGTAATGCAATGGGCGTAATGCATTACATTCGTTATCGCATTACATTTGTAATCGCATTACATTTAATGCCATTACGAGTAATGCAATTACAGGTGTAATGCATTACTCGTAATTGCAATGTAATGCAATTACACGTGTAATGCATTGATTACTCGTAATTACATTTCGACGATTACAAATGTAATGCATTACGCCCAACACTGTCAGTAACGCAAGAGTTTTTTTATTATATGTACTTATAAGTAGATAAAACCACCAAGTATAAGTTTCATATGAAATTTCACCCTGTATGATGAAAATAATATCTGCTTTCTATGCCTTTTTCCTGCTTTTCAAAGGTTCAAAACATTACACTGCTTTTCTTTGGGCAGGCGTGTCAAAAATACCTGAGCAACCTTATGTGTTCCGTGTTCACATATTTGTCCATGCACATATTTTCGAACATGGCTGTACCAACTAATCAACACATAGTTTCTGATATCGAGGAAATAAACAATCCAATAAATATGTTTAAAGAAATTTATTTCTCATAAAGAATTACAGAATTCACAATGAGAAAGGTTATAAGTTAGAATTAAATCTAAGCATACAGTGTTTACAATTGTTATAAAAATCATAGTGGGTAGACATTATGCATTAGGATACTTATTATAATGTATTTTGCTAATGTTCGGCCGCCAATGATCAATGATGATGAAGAAATGTATCTTAACTCGAAATGGATTTTTACCTGTGCATAACTGAACGGTTCCGCTTTTAAAATACCCGCCGCAGCTGCTCCGGCGCATGTTTACATATGCGACCGCTTAATTGAAAATATCAACAAACATGACTAAAAATCCGCTAAAGATAATTCATCCGTGCCTCGCCCACCGTCGCGATTTAATTACAAAATCAATAATCGAATTGCGCGCCCGTTAATTGATTGTCTCGATATGACGCGCTATCGCGACGCGTGCATCGATGCAAATGCATTCGATATAAATACGAGGGTTGCCGAACGGGCGCGGTATGTGGGATGGTCATTATTCGGTCGCGATTGATATAGCGAAAATTAAAGCAGATTTGGCCCATGGCATGGAGTCCAAAGAAGAATCTCGAGCGTAACGAGGGATTCAAGTGTTTACTCCGAAAGACGGAAATAATTTTGCTACCGATACCGATATTCCTCATAGAAGGTGTGAGAACGTGACGTTGGCACGTGCTGCACGTGCTGCTTTTCACACCTTCTATGAGGAATATCTAAATTCAACAGGGAATAAAAGGACAAATTTGATCCGTCATTTGAATGTGAAAAGTTATGTTAAAGCTTCCAAATTGGAAAACACGTTTTATAATGGCATATGTTTAACGGACCACCAGATATAGTAATATATAACGCCAAAAAAATACTTTTTACTGGCAAAAATAGTAAATGATCACCAAAATTTTATCTCCATGTTAATGTGAAATAGTAACCCAAATTATAACATCTTACTATCCTATTAAAGAAAATTAAAAAGAAAAGAAAGAAGAACGTTTATTTAGCATCTCAGTCACACAGATATTAAAGAATGATACATTGCGATAGGTGCTAAAAAGGTCGTCACTCAGCTTTGATGTCTAGAAGCAAACCGTGGTTCACTTCGAGACGCTGATTTTCAGTGACGCCATTGATTGGTCACAAGGTGATCATTGTGGCTTAATTATACGTAAAATAATTTATAACAACTTACATTATCATTAGAACATTAAAGTGTGTGTGTGTGTGTGTGTGTGTGTGTGTGTGTGTGTGTGTGTGATGATGACTGATGTTATGACTGCTTATGTTGGAACTTTTGCTTATCCATTAAGAACTTCTTCAGACGTAGTTTGAAGGTTATCTTAGTACATGAATTTCTTATTGGTGGTGGTAAGTCGTTCCAACACTTCGTGGCAGCAAAGCGAAAGCTGCCACGAAAAGCAGCCAAGTGATGTAAGGGGCAAATTAAGCGTGGTGCTTGTATAATGTGGCGTTGAGAGAATACAAGCTTTTGGTGCAAGTAAGCTGGCTGTTTACTCTTTATTACGCCAAACAGTAGTGATGCGAAGTGTAGTTGTCGCCGAGCGTCCATATTCATCATGTTATGACCAAACGTCGGACTAAAGGGGGCAGTTTGAGGGCAAGGTAAAGTTTACAAAAAAATCTTAACTTACGAGTATTATAATGTATTATTTGTAACATAGTTAATTAAATTAGTTACCCACTATCATTTATTCATCTTTAATGTGTAAATAATCTTTGAAGTGATGAGTGATAGCCCACTGAAGTGGCCACTTAAAAAACAAATAAATAGCTGACAAAGAATATAAAAAAATAAACACCTAACTAACGTACAGCCTTAGTTCATAGAACTTGACATTGTCCAGTTAACTCATTTGTGTTTTGTTCCTTTCTCACAGCTGCAATTGTCTGAGTGACGGATAAAGCCAAACGAACTTTTTCGCCATTTTGACTTATGTGTAGTCCAAGTACGTTTATAAATAATGCAGTTAGTTGCTATGATATTTGGAATTTCACATTATAAATACTAGGTACCAAATACTAAGTACAAATACTCGAAAGTGAATTGTTTGATTTGCGAACCTTACCTATCATTCTGACATGCCACGAAAATGCCCGCTGGAGTCCGACGTTTAGTTATGACTATTTAGATAAGGCGTGATATGGCTTCGACGGGGAACAGGAAAACAGAATCGGGCACAGGCATTTTGAATTCTTTGTATTATTCTTCTGGTCCTAGCTAGCACACATCCATTAAAAACTGTGTCTGCATAGTTCAGTTTGGAAAGGATGAGGGTCTCACACAACTTTACACGCATGTTTACGCTAAGACATTCGCGAATCCGGTATAAGACTTTGAGCCGGTAGAAACAGCTGCGCATAATCTCAAGAACGTGACCTTCAAACCTTAGTGATCCGTCCATGATCAGACCTAGGTTACGGACTTCATTAACCCTTTCCAGTTTGGCTCCTGTTATAACTACATCTAGACTAGCCATTTCAATGTCAATCTTACTGGCTTGTTTTTGTGTTCCTAAAATCATGTATTTTGACTTGGTTGGGTTTATCATTAAATTGTTATTACTGCACCAGTCCGATATATTTTGTAGATCAGTATTTAATTTTTTTACTGCCGTGTCAGTGGAGTTGGGTTTGAACGATGTGTAAAGTTGAATATCATCAGCGTATATATGATAATTGCAGTTATTTATATGTTTTATAATATCCGCACTGTATACAATAAATAGTATTGGTCCCAGGATGGAGCCCTGTGGAACACCTCTTACGACCGGCAGAGAGCGAGAAACCAGTTCAGAGCCGTCATCATTACACATTTTTACATATTGTGACCGTCCAGTGAGATAGCTGTTAAACCACTTGCAAACCAAAATGCTATCCTAATAAATCATTGCTAATCCAAAAATAGTTAATGAACACCAAAATTCTATCGCCTATTAATGTGAAATAATAACCCAAATGATAACATCTTACTATCCTATTACAGAAAATGCTATCCTAATAAATCATTGCTAACCCAAAAATAGTAAATGTTCACCAAAATTGTATCTCCTATTAATGTGAAATAATAACCCAAATTATAACATCTTACTATCCTATTAAAGAAAATGCTTTCGTTTCTGGGACTTTGTCTCCCGCCCTCCTCCCGGGCTCCCGCCAGGAACTCGCTTCTGTCTCCGCGGGCTTTTATATACACTCTAGGGGTAGGACAGACGAGACCACGTGGTGGGGGGTTGGGGGAGGGGAGTTGCTAGGGGTGGGTTTTTTTTTTTTTGATTGATGTTTTTAAGGTACTTGTAGCTGGGAAATTTTCGATGAATGTTGCGACTTCGCGTAGCCCCGAATAGCAAAGGAGGCGCAACCATATGTAAGTTTTTTGAGGGGGGGGGAGGCGCAACCATAGGTAAGTATTTTAAAGGGGGGGGGACTAAAAAAAAAATATTGTTTTATCGTAATTAATACGCTAAAATAAGCATTTCTGAAATAAAAATAGCCGAGATATTTGACCTCAGTCAATTTATGTGTCATTATTGGTTCTGGCACTTCGCCGGCTGCTACCGCGGCACGCTCGCTTCGCTCGCTCGGCTCGCGCGCTTAGGGTCGCGGTACACCTAACACTCCTCCTCGCTTCGCTCGTCGTCAACCTACACCGACCTGCCTTAGACGTCCAATATCTTAGCCATTTTTAATTTAGGGACTTGGGCAGGTCGAGCGGGTCATGAGTACTTTGAAGAACATGTTAACAGTTTATTCTACTTTTATCTACATGTTTCTACTTTTTTCTGATTTTTTCTACTTTTTTCTGCTTTTATCTACATGTTTCTACTTTTTTCTACTTTTTGCTAATTTTTTCTACTTTTATCAACATGTTTCTACTTTAATCTGATTTCTTTCTACTTTTATCTACGTTTCTACTTTATTCTACTTTTAACTACGTTTCTACTTTATTCTACTTTCTTCTACTTTTTTCTACTGTCATCTACGTTTCTACTTTTTTCAACTTATTTTACTTTTTTCTACTTTTTTTAACTTTTTTCTACTTTATTGTACTTACTTTTTCTACTTTTTTCTACTTTTTTCTACTTTTTTCTACTTGTTTCTACTTTTTTCTACTTTTTTACACTTATATACGTTTTTATTTTTTTTACTTTTTTCTACCTTAACCACCCCCATCGTTATTTTTATAAGTCCAAAAAATTGTGTCCATTTAGGAGCCATTATCTCGGTAATTATCAAGTTTAGAAAAAAGTTGCCCATACAAAACATGATTATTTTAGCGTCCTCTATACGATAGCATCATAAATAAGTCCCGCGCCCCCTTTGCTATACCCCACCCCAACCAACAGAAGCGTTTATTCAATCAAATGCCTATCATGTTAAAAAAGCACTTGTTTTGGCATCATTATACTTTATTTGGTAACATGCATACACTATGGCAATCATAGTGGGTTATTTAGGTAGAAATATTGTCTTAATTTGCCCGCTAAGATTTGGTGATCATTTACTTGGTCTTCGAATACAATTTAATGTGCAGTGGTTACTTAAACAGCTAGTACTATTGTTATGGTAGAATTATTATTTTTGGTGTTCAGTATATTTTTTTGGTAAAAGAGCTTAGGGTATCAAAGCATTTTTTGGTGGTCATTACATTTGATGCCTTTTATTATATCGTCATTGACAGAGGTACCTATAATAAGTAAAATGTCATATACCTAGATGTTTTTGTATCGGAATGTCCAAACTACCCCGAATCCGCTTCTTTCAGCATTATAACGGCTTTCCCCATAATCACCCAATTATAGTTTTAAATATTTGAATAATTTAAACGCCTCTGACTCCCGGCGAGGCAGCCCTAGCCCTACTCCTAGCCTAGACCATGCGTGGTATCGAGAGCACGGGCCCGGGATCAACGCAGCGACAGGCCGGTGGCGTGCGCCGCCGCCATCAGTTACGGCGCACGCTTCACGTGTAGCACTCTGCGTCTGCGCATGCACCTCGCAACGCAACCTGCCTCTTACCACTCACCAATATAACGTTTCACGAAGCTCATCATTCTCCTAGCGTTATTCCCGGTAGTAGGTAGGGACCTGGGGGGGTTCGGTTGGGCACATTAATCCCAAGATTTGTAGGCACTAGTTTTATGAAAGCGATTATACTAGTACAAGTCTAAAAAGCCAACAAAGATCCGGAGGACTGGCTTAGGTGGCCACTTCTTCGTACAAGAAGTCCAACACTAATCAGTGGAGTGAAGATATCAGGGAGATCGCGGGTCACTCCTCAACTCTAGATAAAACTAGCTTATTATTAGGCTCGAGAAGGGTGGCGTACTCGAAGGGAGTCTCTGTACTTAGGATCCGGCACCACTAAAGTTTCTGTTTAGCCCAATGGTTGACTGATTGAGAATGCCTTAAGGCATTTAGTCCGCCAATTGTACTTTTATTTTTATATTTGTGCAATAAAGTTTAAATATAAATAAAAAATAAAATAAGGGAGGCCTAATAGCTAAACAATGGGTTACTGGTTTTGGGTTTATTAGATTACTGATTACAGGCTGAAAGCGATGATGATCATGATTACAGATGAAAGCGATCATGATCATTACAAGTTTACACTCGTTAAATTATAAGCTACTAGCGACCCGCCCCGGCTTCGCACTGTATTATTATACATATAAACTCTCTCTCTTCTCTTGAATCACTCTATCTATTACAAAAAACCGCATCAAAATCCGTAGCGTAGTTTTAAAGATCTAAGCATACATAGGGACAGACAGCGGGAAGCGACTTTGTTTTATACTATGTATGTATAGTGAACAGGCAGACATTCGCATCCGCATCGGCATCCGCGGATGTCTATAAAGTCGCATCCGCGCCATCCCTGGTAGTGAAGTGATGATGATGTATTGAAGATTCGTATCCAACTGAACGTGATCGGAGGTCAGACTTAGACTGGTAACCCTGAGCTTCGTCGGTAAGCGCAGTGAATGCCAGCCCCGCGCATGCGCATGTGTATAATCTAGAGCCACAAACTGTAGCTACAATGACAGGAGTCTTTGCGCATTACTTATATGCTAACTAATGTTAGTAGAAATAACATTTATAGGTATGCAGATCAAGTTACAGTGCAAGGTTCATTAATGTTTATGTTTATACCAGTAACCAAGGTAAATGTCACAATGTTAGGCACATAACTGCTCATCCTATATTTTTATGAGTTAAAATTTAAAATGACAAGTATTAGGGCTGCATCAAGAACTGAGACGATTATTACCTTATATTAGCCCATTTAGAAACACGGCTAAGTAGGCACCTAAATATACAGGAACATATCTTATTACGTTTCCCAACTGCGGGGCTTAAACCCGATACAATCCTGAAACATATGGTAATCCTTTTTTATCGTGTTTTTAACCGAAGGCAGAAACTGGCTGCTAGTTCTCGGTACAAAAAAGTATTAACCAGTTATCTGTAGTGTAGTGGTCATTAAAATCACATCAGCGTCCAATAAATTATTTTATTAAATGTCGATTCACACCTATGGCGAGCGTGTCTAATGGGGACCTTGCCCGACGCATGTTTTAAGAGTCCATTGGGTATTTGTATTGCAAATATAGATGATCATTTTAGTACTGTGTCGCACTTAACGTAACGATACTGCGACAGTTGGGGTGCATCAAACTAGTGAAAGTGACAAGGTGCTACAATTATCATCAACTTTTTCTGTTGACTATACAAATATTCATTTAATATAGAAAAGTCCCGGTAGTCTCAAACTTATTACAATACTAGGGGACGAAACACATTTTATTTATGAAATGAATTTTAATTTATGAAGAAGAGGTTAGTAGATATTTGTGGCAATAGATCCAACAGGTAGAAACATAGGCTGCAGCATTAAACTTTATAGTTTATATTAATAAACAAAATACGTGATAACTGAAATGGACACGAGTCATTCCGACTCTCAGGTAAAGCTGTGTTTAGGAATTCATAATAGATAATACTGTCGAGTACCCATTGACCGGTAAGTCTTTACGCGGAACAAAAGAATTATTTTTAAATAGATATTAGACGGCCAATTTATATTTTTAAAACTATACCTAACCACTTAAGTTCTAACAACCATAACGCGACCCGAGCCCTTTTTGTCATAATTTTCCTGTACGAGTAGATATGTTGGTTAATTTCTGTATCTCTATATTGGCTGAATGTCAACTTAAAGCATGTCCCACACTGGCGCGGCCTAGCCGCGGCGGACAATAGTAAACTTGGCATTAGCTGTCAAAAATACTACTGTCCGCCACCGCAGGCCGCGCCAGTGTGTTGCAGGCCTAAAGTGGGCGCGAAGTACCTACGAAGTTATAATACCGCCTTAATACTGACATTACTGACGCAATTTTTCTGAATACTTTTGAACTATTTTTGTCTACCGGACTATTTTTGTTTATCTCCATTTTTGTCTACCGGATTTTGAAAGAAATTAATACTTAATTTTGTTTGTTTTTTTCTGACGCAATTGATAATTAATGTTGTACTTATCTTATTTATATATTATTTACAATTATTTTCAACAACATTTTCAATTTTCAATTAATGTTTATAAATGGCCAGTTCTATACCGAGTTAATACAATACTGTTTATTGCTGATACTTAAATATAAATACTGACAAACCAGTATCGTGACAAATACTCAGCGTGTAATCTTGCAGAAACTTGGCTGAACGAGTGAACAGCGCGATGCCATGCCATTAAAAAAAAACAGAAAGAGAAGATAGTCAGACTTTTGACGTTTGACGTTATTTTGTTGAAATTTGTTGATACATTTATTGAAATTACACCTTAATACGAATTTAACGCATATAAGTTCCCGTATTAGAATCGATTTCTTTTTTATGCTTTATCGTTTAGTACTTATGCGTTTTGTGAAGGTACACACACCGGTTCATTATTTTTAATATTGGATAGTTAAGGCAAGCTCGCTATTTTGCCGTCACTGAAAGTTGACAAATAATAATAAGGATTTCAAAAAGGAGAAATGAAAAAAATAATGAGGTCAAATGTTTCAGAAAATTAATAAATCGTCGCAGTCGGATAAAAACTATCCTAAGCGGAAGCTATAGCATAATAAGGTAGGTACTAATAAAATAAATAAGAAAAGTTTAATGTTTTTCCGCTCATGGGCAGCTGAGATCATTTGTGACAGAACAATGCTTAGTTTGATACAGGCTGATTCTTTTTTTTATTAAAATAAATAAATATCAGGGGACAATCTTTCACTAATCGACCTAGTCCCAAACTAACTAACTAACTAACACACACGATAAACATACTTATATAGATAAATAAATACTTATATACATAGCAAACATCCATTCGACAAATATTCGTGCTCATCACACAAATAAATGCCCTTACCGGCATTCGAACCCGGGACCGGGAGCTTCGTAGGCAGGGTCACTACTAACTAGGCTAAAGCGGTCGTCTACTTACGTCTTAATTCAGAGATTTATTATAAAGTGTAGTGTAGATAATGAAACGGGTAAGCGCGCCGGCATCGCGAGTGCTCACGATTAAGGACTGGGCGATATTCGACCTCAAACACGTGAGTTACCTACAACATACATTAATGATACTAACCAAACTTCGTGTGTTTTGCCCCTTACTATAAATGTTTATTGACGGATAAAGACAAACGAATTATAGATTTAGTTAACGTTTATAGACTTAACTTTTGAAACGTGCGTTTTTGCGTAATGGTTTAAAGTTAAAGGTGACAGTTGACACCTACCCGTACGTATCCTTTCCTTTTACGCGTTCGAAAAGTTATCCCGGTCGAGTATCCATAGCTGCACAGTTTTTATACCTTTTATCGGTATGACTAATAGCTTATTAATCCTTTATAATAAAAGAGCTAATAAACGCTAGTCTATGTCTAACCCGGCGGAAAATTCTAGACTCCTGATTTTATTACGTACGTAAAAATTATAAGCGATAAATCTTGGAAGATTAGTATCGACGCTTTACAAAAATCTACCTCAGATTCCAAAGGCTTCTTGTACCAGAAGGTCGTGGGGGACATTCGATCGTTTGGTTTTGAGATATTACATTGTTATAAGCTTCAATTACCGGGTTATACGGCCTTTATGCGTGTTATCGAGTAATTACGACTAGGATGTAAGTATCCAACAAAATGTATAAGATTAATGCATTGTTAAGGATCTCTAATTTGAGACAGATGAGGTCGGGATGATAGATTGATGGATGGTTCACTTTTATTTTATTTTGAGACTTTAATGAACAACTGCCGAAAGGAGGCAATGAGGCAAGGAGTTTTAATAACTAGGAAGGGATTCATCTTATAAATTACATGATTATCAGTCGCCGTGCAAGAATCGTACTTGAGAAACAGATTGCCTGGAAATTTAAACATCGTGTAATTAAACGATAACACAGGTCTATAGTTTACCTTATGGGCTGGAAGGTAAGGTGGCAGTCACTTTCGTAAAACTATTGCATACGGCAAATCTTGAGGTTAGGTGCCAAAGTGAACCTCGGACTCCTCTAAGGTACAATCGGGAGAAAAGCTAGACATTAATCTTCTGTATGTTTTCATATAATGTTTCATATGTGTTTTGACTTGTAAAAGTGCCATTACGGCCTACTTGCAGAATAAAATTCATTTATTTAATTTTTTTTCATTGATTTATTTCATTTATTTATGAATGTAGATCGTTCCTCACCCCGCTCTTCCTCATGTTCTTATTGAGTAACTAGTATCTTATGTAGTCCGTTCCATACCTTATATTACCTACCTTAGGGCCGGCGGTTACACCGGAAGCGTCTTCGTCGATTAAGATCAAGGTATAACAAACCACAGCCTTATTTTGGTGTCATTAGTCTATTTAATTGAAACAAAGATAGAATGTAGTGCTGAGTTCTACGCACCTGGACCTGGACCTTCCCTGTAATTGTACTTTGTAATACACAAAGGAAGACCTGTAGTGTCCGGTTACAATCTTAGAATAGCACCGCCCCCTTTCTCGTGATTGCATAAGAGTCTAACTATGTTTTAAGGATGGGTGCTGTGGACGATAGGCTAGCAAACTTATTAATGTACTTACTAAGACTAGTATTTTAAGTAAATTAATTGTTACTAACAAATTATGGATTCACAGTCCAAAATAAATGATTATTAATTTAATTTAATTTTAATAACAGTTTTTTTTTATTATAAAGCTAAAATAGGTAGATGTGGACTTAAAGTAAATTTCATGTGTTCTGTCTACTTCTGGGAAACCAGCCGTGAGTATATCTATGATGGAAATAATGATCAAAGACATTTTCGACATCTGAGAATAGAT
This sequence comes from Epinotia ramella, assembly GCA_947578815.1. Classification (NCBI taxonomy): domain Eukaryota; kingdom Metazoa; phylum Arthropoda; class Insecta; order Lepidoptera; family Tortricidae; genus Epinotia; species Epinotia ramella. The sequence continues at coordinate 222,868 of OX388213.1, forward strand.
CACGATTCGGAATAAGAATCAGTTGCGATATTCAGCGATTACTACCGTGATAATGGTGATGACAACACCGACACGTCTCAACAGTGTCGTAAACTATTCTGTTTACGTCGCTTACCTCGTGAGAACCAGTCTCTTGATTAGACGGAAAATACATACCATTCAAAAATTTTTTTTTGAGAATGGCTATTCAAATCAGATCAAAGCCGCATCTTCATCTCTACCTAGTCTGGAATATTTTGATTGGTAAATTCTGCACGTTTCGGCTCCACTCCGCCTCGTAAACACATCCTTAGTTCGGGGTCCACTCTGCATGGCTATCACTGGACGGCCCGCGAGCTGTGTCGCGGCGAGATAAACTATTCATCTCTTTATAATAAGAACGCGTAGAAAGAGACGGACTGTCTACGTCGCCGCGCGCCGTCAAACATTCAAAAAAATATTTTGCTCGGAATGCAGTTACATAGTTCTTAAAATTACAACATATAGTCCAGTGCATTCAGCCTGCGTGCAGGCGTGCAAAACATTTTTGAGGAGCGTTAAATTCCATAATAATAAACATAAAAATTAGCATTAACAAGTTAAAATTATGATAATATCAAATGCAAACAAGAATAACAACATGACCACGTATCCAGTTTCCGTTCTCAACTCAAGTGGCTTCCTATCCGATCCAGACGTAACTCTCACATTCTTGCCCACCTTTACGGAATTCTTTTTAACTCTGCAACTCCTCGCTACCTCAAGGAACGCTTTAAATTTCTTTCTTCAGCTAGGTCTGCTCAGAAGTTGCTTCTGAGTGTTCCCCCATCAAACTCTAAATTTTACAACAATTATTTTACTTTCCGAGCTGTTTGATTGTGGAATTCTTTGCCTATTGAGATTAAACGTGCTAAGTCTCTTCCCATTTTTAAGACTAGACTTAAGGATTACTAGTTTTCTCTTCCGTAACTAGTCATTCCTACTTGGTGTGTGCTGTTTGTTTTCGGCTGTAAGTGATACTGTTTCTATGACATTTAGTTATTGTATGTGTATGTAGGTTTATATATATATGTATTTGTGTAAGTGTCTTTCTTATAGTTAAGTTGTTATTCTGTTGTTCTTGTTTTCACCTACTCAAATCATATATTTTCTTGCATCGTCTCCACCACCCAAAGGTTGTCTGGAGGAGATCGCTTTTTAGCGATAAGACTGCCTGTAGTCTACCATTTTTAGGGTTCCGGAGCCAGAATGGCAAAAACGGAACCCTTATAGTTTCGCTATGTCCGTCCGTCCGTCCGTCCGTCCGTCCGTCCGTCCGCAGCTTAGCTCAGAGGCTCTTGGTACTAGAAAGCTGTAACTTGGCATGAATATACATATTAGTCATGCCGACAAAGTGGTAAAATAAAATCTTGAAAAACATTTTTTTTAGGGTACCTCCCCTACATGTAAAGTGGGGATGATTTTTTTTATTGTCGTCTACCCCATAGTGTGGGGTGTCGTTAGATAGGTCTTTTAAAAATATTAGGGGTTTGTGAAAACAATTTTTCGATTAAACGATCCGTTTGTGAAATATTAAGCCTTAAAGTGCTAATTTTTGTTAGACTCCAGTGTCCCCACCCCCTGCTAGCTAAATTGTTGTTTTGGGATATGTGAAAAAATTCATGGTAGTAGTACATATAACGAAGTTAAAAGGAAAACTATCACAGCTAAGTAGGCTTTACACGTTTACGAGTAATAGTCGACCAACTTATAAAATGTACTTCAAAAAGTAATAGTTTCGTACAAATTCTATTGTAACTTATTATTATATATAATGGTACGGAACCCTTCGTGCGCGAGTCCGACTCGCACTTGGCCGGTTTTATAAAAGGCTCGATGGGAATTTACGAAAACCCATATACTCGTATCTCTTATGTATAGGCAGGGTAAGGGCAGAATGTGCAATTTTTTAAATAAGGGTACACAAGAATCGTCATGCCAAGCATTACAAATAACCCGAACACATTTTTTTTTAATCTTAAAGACTCGTTCTACGTCGACACAGTTACCCCACAGAATCAGACCATAACGAAGAACTGAGGACACATACCCATGATAAGCCGTCAGTGCGGTTTCCACAGAGACTGTGTCTCTCAGTCTTCGGAGGGCAAAGACAAATCAATTTAGTCTGTTACATATTTGTTCAATGTGACCTTTCCAGTGCAGTCTTGTGATATATAGTCATCTCGTATCTTCTATATGAGATAGCCTATGATCTATATACATTCTGCATGTTATAAAAATATATTAATACTGGTATATGCGTCCAAGTCATCACTATTACCAGCAGCCAGGCGTCCCATCTTATTTGCATATGCGCTCGTAATTAAAAGCGTCATTAGAGAACTAGCGCCTGCCTTAATACGGGCCATTCATCGTCAGACAATAACAGTTGGGCATCCGTCTTCGGCTGCATCGGCCATTAGTCTTGGGACAGTAAACACTCGGGAGCACAATCATCATTTGTTAGTCCGGCGCCGCTAGCTGCACATTTACTCACCAATCGGAGGGTTAGTGAATAGGGGGATTTATCACTCGTGCAACGGTAAAGTTAAAGCCAATCCATACTAATATTATAAATGCGAAAGTGTGTCTGTCTGCCTGTTGCCTCTTCACGCTTAAACCGCTTAACCGATTCAGATGATAGCTATTAGGATAAGATTTAGATAAATATTTTAGATAACGATAGAACAGACGGAACCGCAGGTAGAAGCTCGTGCGAAATATCTGTAAAATTCAGCTCGGTCAGAAACAGGAATCGTATAGGATGGTCGCGTTTTGTCTCTTTGCTCTGGATAAAACCGTGGGTCGTCTTCACGCTGGCAACCACGTATATAGTACCGGCACTAGTCCAAATGGGACAGATGTTTTATCCCGGTGCTAATCGACAAAAACTAGACTATCCGACTCGCCAGTCATTATGTAATTTAAAATCCTATTCATTTAGTTAATTATGTTTCCTAATGCTAATTTGTTATGAAACCGAATATTACAGATATTTATATTATAGCCCAGCTACGCTCTTGTCACTCCTGTCCTAACTACGTGGCCTATTTGAATTTGAACTGAATTATTCCGTCCTTAATTTAGTGAATAGATAGTTACGAGTGTAACTACTACTGGCTCTGTGAACTGTATAGTTAAAGCAATGACGCGTATTTGCAGTGTCCTGAGCCAACTTCGCGTGGGGCGGGAATAGGGAAGGGGGGGGCTGGAAAAAAAATTGCCTCTTGGATACTGCAACTATACGCGTCATTACTCTGTATAGTAGAACTTTTAATAAAAAAAAAATCAATTATGGTGCAGACTGAATCGACGTAAAAAGCTATATAATAATTGAACCTGCTCTTTCACGAGAATCAGTTGAGAAATGCGACATGTAGAGGCGAACAGCCGGCCATCCGGACATCCGGATAGATGAACGAATTTTGGTTCAAGCTGAAATGGAGAATTTCATCCGCATCGCTGGCTCGTTCAATATTTTTTACAGGCTGTTAACATTTATTCTCACGCATATCAGATCTCGCGCTTGCTGAAAAAAAGGTATATGGCGATGGGTTTCTGTGGTTTGCGTGGGTTTAGGTCTGATAGTGTAGAGCGCCGGTGTCGACACCGCGCGCCGGCGTCGCCACTCGCCGATGACATGTTATTACGGAGCGGCGTGCTTCACAATTTGCGCACAAGCTCGCGTGACGCAACGCTGACAGCGACGATCATTTTAAGGTAATGTACCAGTGGATTTACGTCCATCATTCCCGGTCGTGTATCTTCGTTATTAACTCATTTCATGTATTTTTAGAACCCTTACCAATTCATTCCCTTTTTTTATAGAGAAACTTGCCTGTAGTGTTCTTGACATCCAGGAACCTAAGAATTAGGCAATACTTACTTATTTCTTGCTTTTCGATTGGCATTCAGCATTTCATTAACAATAATGGTATTCAGCATTAGTTTGAGCTTAATTACATCCATTGCATTGTTTCTTTTAGTACAAAAGCTATTATGGCGTCTTTAAGTGCCGCTGTCCGTGTCAAATTTTGACGTTTATTAGTTAATTTACACACCTTCGCGCCGCGTAGGTACGGACGGCTTGACTGGTAAGGTAATTACTTTTAGAAATTATGTTATTAACTTGAGGTGCAGCCGGTGCACTATCCTCTAACGATTATGTAAACCTTTCGGTAGTCTGATTGATATATAAAAAGTTAGGTAACTACTCGTTATTAGGTTTTGCCCGCGTGATCTCCCACGCCACCATGCTTGGTCATCTCCTTTCTGGATAAAAAGTGTCCAAGGTTTTAATCAAGATTACAAAGTCTCTTTAATTCATATTTTATCTATATCTTACCGATAACCAAGCGCACAAACCTGACGATGACGGTTACAAGTCGACGCCCCAGAAGGATCAGTGGAGCAATTATTGCTCAAAATAGAGCAAAATGGAGAAGTGAGATAAGGAATTCCCTTGACTTCCAAGATGATATTACTGTCGAGTCTCCAGACCAGACATTGAGAAAAGGACGAAAAGAAGATTTATTTTTCTTGTAGTGCGCGTGTGAATGCATAAACGTAATGTGTAATACCCTGAAGTTCATAAACCTGTTACGTATACGTTCACTTCACATATATCACTGCTCAAGTACTCTTACACCATTTTAGAGCTAGCAAGAATACGGGAGCGAGAGATGGACGCACAATCATGCATTACGAAATCATGCGCACAAATTATGATTAGCTATTAGCCGTCTAATTTGCCGGCATTAGGTAATGCCCGGCTGTGCAATGGTGAGATTGTGTGGATGTGGACTGGGTTAAATTCGTAAGCTATGTTCATTGTGTGGTGCTCAAGGAATTATATTATCATCGTCGCGTAATGCACAGCATAACATATCATATACTCACGCCTGCATTCTCAGGGGTAGGCAGTGATATGAAATTTTATTTCAGTGCTCCTCTTAGCAATTAAAGATCACAGATGAGATATCTGATTTTGATGTTTTGAAGTTTATCCTTGTAAGCGTTTGGTCTTAGGTAGCTGTATTCAAATTCATATCATGGGTACAAAAACTCTAAGGGCACCCGCCATTTAGAGCTTATATAGCTTCATCCATGACATCCATGTAGCTTGTGAGCCTGATGAGCTGCCTATTGCTCTAACTTTTCTTGCCCATAACTACGCCATTACAGTTTTTAGAATTGAAACCTATCGACAACCACTACCAGGCTACCAGCACGGTTAGCAGTGTTAGCACAAGACGGCGCGCGAGCTCTTACGACCTCTCTCGCACTATCCGTCTTTCTAAGTTTTCTAATCAGGAGACGGATAGTGCGAGAGAGCTCGACAGAGCTCGCCATCTTGTGTCACCATGCAGGAAGAGGAAAATTGGAGTAAGTATGTAGCACAGAACGCTAAGGAAAACCTCAATATAAACACAAGACGAGAAAGAACTCTCTTCGAATGAGCTCCTTAAATTCAATAAGTATGAATCGAAATTTACTAGTTTTTATTTCTTGCCGTATATTTCAATTCCATTCAGTTCAAAACTATCAATCACTTTTAAAGCGGATTAAAAACAAAGCATGCGTGTAAGAAACTTCATTTATCCAGTTTTTGCGTGCTCAACGCAGCATAGTGCCGTATGAAAGTCCATTGTTCTGACCGCCAGTAAGAAAAGTCATATGTACTGCTGAAATTTCAATGTAGTTGGCTTTTTTAAGCGCGGTGTGTTTTCGTGCCCTCGGCGGCGCCCGCGTCGTTTTTCTGTTCGGATGCGCGCCGGGAGATTTATCGGTGCGCGTAAACAACCGCAGCCATCCCAAAACCAACGCAAAGCACCCTCAAATTAAGCAAATATAGCCTCCATGTCTACCCCATAAGGTCCTCATTGAATCCCTCAATTATGTGGCAGTTTCTACTATACTTAAGGGTGATTATGTCCGGTGGGATTAACGACCGCGCTTAATGGAAAAATCGCAAATCAATAGCTAATAAGTTGTAATGATACCGTAATGTCAACGCTCGGGATTGAGTAATGAGAGCTTTCGGGTAATTTCGACGGAAATTAAGTTTTTTGGATTTAATTTATAGCGTCCCATAGTGCGTGAATGACCACTTTCAGAAGTTTTTGTACAGAGAGAAAATATATTTTATCTGTGCAAAAAGCTCTATGTATACTATATGTATATAGAAATTGTTCTTGTATTCTATATTGTCTACCTTCAGCTACAAATTTATGAAATCGGGTTTGGTAGTTTCAAAAGTCACCTATTTGCACCATTTCAGGTTCATCGATTGAAATCGTTTCAATTTTAGTTAAAACCTAACATTTAGCCTAACCATTAGTTAAAGTCACGTTTTTAAATTGCGGCAAGATAATATATGATTATATACGTACATAATTTACTTTAAAAACGAAGTTTTAAACGACTTCAATTTAGTACTCTGCCAAGCCACGAGAACATTTCCACATTTATTTTCCATTTTACCACATGAACTGATTTCCGAGAGCAAATGCGTTGATTATTAGAGAAAAAAACCCAATCGCTGTATGTGGCCCGATAATATTTGAGGACTTCCGTCGATTCCACAAGGATCACTTTTGGCACTTCATTAGTTGCTATTTCATCAGAATCTGTGACGTACTTTTGTACTTTTAAGTTTATAATTGAGGAATTCCATAAGTCATCTGTGGTCTTCATCATCAATTCCACTAAGTACTCCAAATTTATGATTTCCGGGTGTAAATACAAGAGTTATACCAAAATCACTACACGCGTGCCTAATATAATTGAGATCCCATCATCCAATTAAATTTTTGAAAAAAATGATAATTATACTACCTACACGGCGCACAGCTACATTCTTTGTTGACTGCACTTTATGATGTGCGAGTGGGTTTCAAATATATTTCTAACTAGCTTCCGTCCACGACTTCGTCTGCGTGGACCCGGGATAAAAACTATCCTATGTCTTAATCCATGCTATAAACTGTCTTTGTGCAACATATCATCCAAATCGGTTGAGCCGTTTGGGCGTGCTTGAATATCAAACATCCAAACATCTAAACTTTCGAATTTATAATATTACTTATATACATAATATAAGTATATATAGTAGGATGTAAAATTCTCAAGCGAACGCAAAACCTTATTGCAAATGCCAGGTTGAAACGCTTTACTTAAGCCAGCAACTATTCAGTGTGACTGATGTTCCACTCAGAGGTAGAGCAATCGCTAATTATTCGGAACAACCCCGGCTGGAGTTACCGGAGTGGTACCTAATAACACTACCTATACTACTTGCTCTGTAGGTATAAGGTGATGTGATGTGTTCCGGTGAGTAAAGTCGACAAAGCTTCCGAAGATACGTTGTGTTCAGTGTTGCTGTCAACACAGCGAATCTTAAATCAGTAAAGGGACTGCAATGAGCTTATTACTCCTCCGGAGTCACCAGTGCCTTAAGCTACGTGTCCATTTTCCACCAGGCAGGCTGTATGCTTGTCTGCAACCGTCGTGGAATAAAAAAACACTTAAAAATAACAAAGTCAGTCATCGAGCAGTTAGGCATGTAATCTCGGTGCGCGGACGCCGTGACAGATTCGATTTGTCCATTGTCCGGTAGCGCTAACGATTCGTTACGGCGGCCAGGTGACTCTGCGGTTAACTGGAAGGTTAAGGGTTAACCTTGACCTCGGTGTGAGGAGGTTTAATTACCTTCAAGTAGTGCCATATTTCATTATAGTAGAGGTCAGACATGCAACTGGAAATAGTACATACCTAAGCTAAGCGGTAAAATAATGTATGTCTCAGGTTGCAGGTATTTGTCGCTCGAGCCAAAAGCAAGAGTGATTAAATGTGATTTGATGCTCGTGGTATGTACAAAATTATAATACTGACCTTGATCAGAAAGTGTGCTATCCTACGAGAAGGTAATACTTCATACCCAAGCTAAAAAGTGGCGGTTCATCAAGTATCTAGGTATGATTGAAATCGATTAATCTTTGGATAATTCATTTCTTATTGGCTTGGCTCATACCCTTTGTCATAAAGGTTACCTATAAAATGCTGCTGGTTAAAATAGTTTCCATACACAGCTAAATATCTTTGAACAGCCAAGTCTCGTTCTTGATTAACAAACTTTGTAATCTTGTGTATTAATTTGATTATATGCCGGTATGCGTTCGCCTTGATATGCCTCGATTAGGTTTAGATTATCCTTACGTAAACCATAGTTTAAAGCGTCGCTGGACGGTGCCACCGGGCCCTGCCACAATCTATCAGTGGCATCGATTCAATTAGCAATAGAACAATGAAATTGCCGCCGCTGGCCGGAAAGAACGATGTATACGCTCGACATACGGTTGGTTGCTCTAGCAGATATATTTGGAGTATTTTGTCAGAAGTTCGACTCAAGCAGAGCATAACCCATATTGTATCGACTAACATGTAAATGCTAAGTATGTCTATTTGCACCATTTCACGGTAAAACCTTGTGTAAGTAATAGGGGTCGCCAACTGAACAATATTCCCCTTCGAGGAATAGACTCACGCACTGGCAAAACGCACGCGCTCCTCCCGATGACTGTCCGTCCTGCTGAAGGGCTTCAGCCGTCGCCAGCTTCTGGTCCCGCACAATCTAAACCAGGGAAACAGGAAACCATCGACACGAGAAGAAGAAAAACTGAACAAAAGGGTACATAAAAGTCAATACCTACACACACCGCCTATACATAAAAGTCAATACCTACACACACCGCCTATACATAAAAGTCAATACCTACACACACCGCCTATACATAAAAGTCAATACCTACACACACCGCCGCTGTCTGTATGTATGTAGTGTCAAAAGTTTTCTCACCTAATCTTAAAGACCAAAACTCTTCTTATAGACCACTTTTGCGTGTTCACAACTTTCAAGGTCAATCACACTTCACACTCTCACACTGATAATTATAAATGTGAACATTCGTTGATGTTGTCACAGGGACATCATGAGGACAATCTGCAGGAAATTGTATTTATATGTACAATATAAATTAAAAAAAAAACTTCAATAGCGCGATGCGGAACATCACCAATTTACATGCATATTCTAGCCTTAGTAGGTAATTCTCCAATTTTTTTGTCAGCGTCTAAACTCTGTGAAACCATATATGAAACGTATAAACAAGTTTGATGGAGGTAAGGTGACCCTCAGACCAAATTTGAGACTAACCGATTGGATAACGTCGTGTATGTACGCTGTTGCGTAACAGCGCCATCTTTAGTTGTCAAGTGGACGCCGCTTGGCGATGACAACCATGACAACCAGTATAATTTTGGTGACAAATTCTAGCAAAAACGACTGAACCGATTTTGATGGCACTTTCTTATATTATATATTTCTTTCTTTCTATATTATATTTCTAGTTTAGACCTAGGACATAGCGCGGCCTTTTTTAACCGACTTCAAAAAAGGAGGAGGTTATCAATTCGAACTATTTTTTTTTTTTTTGTATGTATGTTACTCGATATCTCCGAGAACTGTGAACCGATTTTAATTTTATTTTTTTTAATCGAAAGGGTATAACTCCGAGTTGGTCCCGTGCGTTGAAGTTGGTTTTATTTTTTGTTAATTTAGATATAATTTCTTCAGAGGGTGATATAAAGAGGCTTGAAAAATTGTACGGGAATTAATTTAGTTTTTAAGATAGAGACTTGATACATCGTAAAAAAATTCTTGAATACAACACAAGTAAAGTAATTTCAGCGTTTTTGAAAATTCATACCCTAATGGGGTCAAAAACGGGTTGCAAATTTGTATGGTTAGTGTATATTTTTTCGAGCTAGCGATGCGTTTTTGAAAATTTAATCTTTTAAGGATGATGATTTAGAAATACAGAGTGAATAACTCCATAATAAATGGCGCTACCTACCGGTCTTATCCGATACTATTAAACGAGCAATATTTGTATATGATAAACATATATATATATATTGTAGTATATTTGTAATAAATTATGGATTATGTAGGAAATAAATGATTTTGAATTTTTTGAATTTGAATTTCTAACAATGTTCTGGTAAAATTTGCAGTAGGTATAGGGGTTTACGGGGCCGAGAAACCGATTTAGCTTAGTCTATTTTAATCCAGGCTATAAACTATCTTCGTGCAAAAGATCATTGGGCGTTTTTGACCCGCTTTATGAACTTTCCCGTACATAGACCAAACTAGTTTTAAAATAGAGAATTTAATATGTGTATTTTCTAAATATGTATTTTTTTTTATGTGTCAACCAGCAGAAAAAAGTTATTCAACAGTATGTGTACGAGATAGTGTTGTTAATGTTTTTACTTTCATATTCAACTTGGCACCGCTGGAGAGACTGTAGTACAGCCCAGGTTTCAATCGAATCAAAGGCTTTCTCGTAGTCCACGAACGCTAAGCAGAGGGGCAGGTTATACTCCTCGCTCTTCTGTATAACCTGACGAAGCGTGTGGATGTGGTCTACGGTACTAAAGCCTCTTCGGAAACCGGCTTGTTGGGGAGGCTGGAAGTCATCTAGCCTGCGTACGAGACGATGTGTAATGACCCTCGAAAGCAACTTATAGACATGGCTCAGAAGTGAGATGGGTATGTAGTTCTTCAGCAGAGTGTTGTCACGCTTTTTGAAGAACAGCACCACCACCCCTCTGTTCCATGCCTTTGGAGTTCTCCCTTCCAGTAAGACGGAATCGAACAACTTCTGAAGGGCCATAAGGACCGGTTTTCCACCCGGCTTCAGGAGTTCGGCTGTTATTCCGTCTTCACCGGGTGCCGTGTTGTTCTTGAGCTGTTTAAGAGCCATTACAATCTCGTACAGGCTGATGTCCAGCATGTCGTCGGTATATAGTGCCGGGTTAGTCTAGCTCCAGGGTCTTCCGCTAGACTAACTTCGGGTCTGCGCGTTGACGTCTATAGCTGTCCGTAAAAGCGCTCTATCTCACCCAGAATCTCAGGTTTAGAAGAAACGATTCCAACATCTTCAGTTTTTAACTTCGCGAGCTGGCTCTGCCTTATAGACAGATCTCTCGAGAATACTATAGAGCCCTTATTACGCTGGTGGTACGATTTGTATTGAATTGGCGCATATCGCGGGTAAGGGACTTGGAGATCTGTTTATTGAGCTGCCGGTATAAGGTCGCATCGGCTGAAGACTGTAGAGTCATTTCACTCCTTTCCTTCATGAGCTTCTGAGTGGAGCTAGAGAGCCTTTTATTTCTGTTGGTCCCTTGGGCCTTGAAGAACTTAGACCCAGTGACACGGACAGCTTCCACAGACCCGTCGATCAATTCGTTCACATCGCCGCCTAGGCTATCAAAACGGTTTTGGAGTTCCAGCTAGAAGCTCTCGGGGTTTTGAATTTGGATTGATGCTGGACGGAGCGTAGACTTCATCAATCGAGAGCGCTCTTGCTTGACACATATATTCAATGTGCCTCTTACCAGACGGTGATCACTCCCGGTTTTGACCGTATTGATCACAGAGACATCATTGAATATATGCTTCCTCGTCGACATGATGAAGTCAATCTCGTTTTCAGTTGCACCGTCGGGACTCATCCAAGTCCACTTTCTGTGCTCGCTGTTTCTTGAAGAACGAATTTATCATGTAGAGTCCCTCCTTCTCCGAGAAGCCAGCCAGTATTTGGCCCCGGTGGTTCCGACTTCCAGCTCTAAATTGCCCCACTCTCAGCTCTTCACCGTCTCTCTTGCCCAGTTTTGCGTTGAAGTCCCCCATGACAACGGTGAAGTAGGTTTTGGAGCTATGCATGGCCTCCGATATATCTTCATACATAGCCTCCACCTCTTCGTCCGAGTCGGTGCGTAAACCGATATGACCTTCAATGAGTACCTGTTGGATACTCTGAGTATTAGGTACGCCACCCTTGTCGACACACTCTCGATCTTCACTACGTTATTCACGAGGGACTTGTGGACGAGGAACCCGACACCTCCCCTTGACTGTTGGTCGCCCTCCCGGAAATAGAGCAAGTTGCCGGATTTGAGGGTTATAGTGTCCTCCCCCTATCTTCGGACTTCAGATAACCCTATGACATCCCAACGCAACTTGCGCAATCCTTCCTCCAGTTCCGCTATCTTTTCGTCGGTCCGCAGTGTGCGCGTGTTATACGTTGCCAGGGCCAGGGGTCGTCAGTGGTGGTAGCCGGATCTTCGCCGGAGATTCTTGGCACCCCTGACCCCGCTGGTAACCTGGCCGCTACCACAACCAGGGTACCGGGGGTCGCCGGAACCTCAGGACCGTGTTTTTTTGTACCTTCCGTGGCTATAATGAGAAGAAATGATTTTTATTTTTTTCTCAATTCTCCCATGGCTTGCAAGAATGCGACTCATACCATTGAGTACCAGATACATTTACCTACTTACCTAGCCCTATTTCGTTTGTGTACGCTGTGCTGTGGGTCATATGTCCGAACAAAACGCCCAATGACCTTTCATCCAAATCGGTTGAGCCGTTTAAGCGTCATTGAGTAACAAACATCCAAACATCTAAACATCCTTTTTTTAGGGTTCCGTACCCAAAGGGTAAAAACGGGACCCTATTACAAAGACTTCGCTGTCCGTCTGTCTGTCTGTCACCAGGCTGTATCTCAAGAACCGCGATAGCTAGACAGTTGAAATTTTCACAGATGATGTATTTCTATTGCCGCTATAACAACAAATACTAAAAACAAAATAAAATAAATATTTAAGGGAGCCTCCCATACAACAAACTTTTTTTTTTTTTACTGTTTTTATAGATAATGGTACGGAACCCTTCGTGCGCGAGTCCGACTCGAACTTGGCCGGTTTTTTTCTTTTTGCCACGAATAAATATTTTCTTTCTTTCTTTCTAAACATCTATACATCTAAACATCCATGCATCCAAAATATCGAATTTATAATATTAGTAGGATTTAGGTTCCTTTTTCACTTTGTTGGTAAACTTCAACACAATTCTGCCGCCGTATGAATGAATTAATGAATATTTTATTTGTTAATAGTGGGTTTACAAAACGGTCTTAAATGTATACATCACTGATCTCCACATTATGCCTACAAACTAGCGTACAAATATCAATTTCAGTTGAATTTAATGTAAAATTTAACACTTCATTAACGATTTAAATTAAGAACTCTTTAACGCTGTAAAACATTTCTGACATAACCTCATGTTTTTAAATACATTTAATTTCTTGTCTTTGAAAACATCCGGTAGTTTTGCGGCTGGTTTAAATAATTTAAATTTATATTGTTTTGATTGAGCTCTTACTTTACGAGAGCACATTTCTTGTGTTTCCGTGAATTGTTTTTATATGTTTATGGACAAACATGCAAACCTCCGATATATAATATACAAGGAACTGTCATAAGGTTGTTTTCCGTGAAGTAAGGGCGAGCGACATGATCCTTTACGGCCGATTCTAAAAATAGCTCTGATGCAGCGTTTCTGTGTAATAAAAAGTTGGTCCGTTATTGTACAGTTACCACATATTACTATCCCATATCTTATAGTAGAACCGTAGCGAAAATCGTGCAATTAAACCAATTCATTAAACTTAAAATGCCTGCTAGAGCTTAAGCGAATCGTGTCCCTGGAAATTTTGCAATTCCTACAAATATTATGAATGCTAAAGTTCACCTTAATCACGCAAACACGGCTAAACGGACTAAAATTATTTTTTGTATACATAATAATGTATAACCTGGATTAACATACGAGTAAGTATATAGGTAATACTTTTTTCAAACCACATGCTCGACAATGCCGAATTATAGGTCATGTAAACCCTACCGAAAGCACGACATTAAATCCCTTGGTATTAGCCGGGCCGGGGCTTGGTATGTTGTACTGAATTTCATTATAACCCGCTGGTTAATAATATGATTTCACTTTTCATAATTCTTATTACTATATGCATAAAGTTTAATTTTGCTAAACACAATTTGTCCTAGGCCATGGCCTACTAGATTTGACAAAATAAATGAAGTTTGCCTCCGTGTGAACCCCGGTCCGGAGGAGCGCGGTGTTCAAAATTCGAATTTCGAATCTAGGACCACGGCTTGTGCTTTCGAATTTGGAACGTCGCGCGCCTTCATTTGTTCACGCGTGACGAACAAATCGAGTTCTTGTAGGTGCCTATAGAAGATTTAATTTCAAAAATAATATTGAAAATGTCGAGTGATGAAAGTGTTTTGACTCCTGAGTTTATCAAATTAGATGCCATAGGCATTGTCAACAATCTGCTGCCAGAGAAGTCAAAGGAAAAATACCTAAAAGCCTACAACGATTTTGACAAATGGAAAGCTGTAAAAGGCGTAAAGTCTGTGTCTGAATCAGTGCTTCTGGTCTATTTTGAATATTTATCTACTGAGCCTGTTTTTTTGTCTCGCATAAGGTGTGAAAAGTAGAGTATACACCTCGGGGATAAGACTGTTTTAGTCTTGGGCGGTTGAACCCCTCACTGCACTCAGGACTCAGTCTTAATTCCCTCGCTTCGCTCAGGAATTAACTTATAACTCCCTCGCTACGCTCAGGAGTTAAATTATGAGTCCTTCGTTACGTTCGGGATTCAGTTCGCTCCCGTGACATAAAACAGTGCTTTATCCCCTTAGTGTATAATCTACTATTATTCCGGGAATCATCGTCTAAGGGGGCGAAAGTTTGTAAGGAGCTACGGGCTATATAAAGGAGATCCACGCGGACGAAGTCGCGGGCGGAAGCTAGTATCAATATTTAAACAATAATCGGAGATTTTTTGTTATTGCAATTAGGATCTTACGGTTCTATCCGTAGAGTCGACGATACGTTTTAGTTACAATTGCAGTTAAAATCTTTTTAATCTGAGCGTGAGTAATAAAGCGCAGGGGCATCCTTTCCTCCTCATCGCCACCGGCGCCCGCGCGTGGGCGAAAACGCACATTAACTTTTGTCAAGCGTCGCCTACGGCCTGAATCGTGCTCGTTTTTCACACACAACCTCCCACTCTATACCGACGCCGACGGCGATAAAGCTTATGGCTTTATCGGCGCGATAAACATTACAGAGTTTCAGCGAATAATTGACGGAAGATTAGTGGTCAGTATAGGCGGTGTTACGTTTTTAGCTACGATAGCGGCTGGTTCAATTTGTATGTATCTTGCAGCAAAGATATGCGAATTTAATCAGTTAAAATTATCCGGCCTGCTTGTACAGTCAGCGTCACATAGATAGTAGCAGCCAAAGTAGCCAAATATATCGTAACACATCCTTACTCCTATAGTAATAAAGACGTGTTCCGATATATTTGGCTACTTTGGCTGCTACTATCTATGTGACGCTGACTGTACTATAACCAGCGATGCGCGATTTTAATATATATCTAATGTAAGTACCTATTTACCTTTGATCTGAGGTTCAGCATTAAAGTCCTAGAAAAAAACAAATTATGATTGACTAGCTGCCCGGCCCGGCATCGCACGGAGTACCCGTTTTCCCGTAGGAATGAAGCATTTCCCCCCGGGTAAAAGTAGCCTATGTTCATCAGGGATAATGTCGGCTTCTAATGGCAAAATTATTTTTCAAATCCGTCCAGTAGTTTCGGAGCCTATTCAATACAAACACACAAACAATCAAATCTTTCCTCTTTATAATATTAGTGTAGATAGTGTAGATAATTATGCAATTTGTCATAAAAGACATCGCATAGTTCTCCTGGATCATGTCACCATCCTAAAATCATATCTTAAGTCAAAAATGGGTCCACCAGTTAAAAATGAGTCCATGGGTAAAAGATACCAACTCTATACACATAAGTAGATACCCCAGTTTGAGATTAAACTTAGAATTAATGATTGTTCTTGTCAATTGTATTGTGGTTGAATTATTGTATTACCTTAACCGACATGTGCCAAGGTGCAATTTTAATGATGAATATAAATTGAAAAAACCGGCCAAGTGCGTGTCGGGCCACGCGCAGTGTAAGGGTTCCGTAGTTGCCTGTCGGTCTTAGTTACATCAACGTGCGGTGCCGTTGCGTCGGCCGAATTTGTACGAAAATTGGCCGAGTACACCAGGCATTCCAAGTACACATTAAGTTGGTCGACTAATACTCGGTAACTACTTATGCCTACTTGTCCGTGATAGTTTTCCTTTTAAATTCATTATACCAGTACATATTATACTGACACACATGACTCGAACAAAAATGGTTTTAGAAAACCAATAATATTTTTGAACGAGCTATCCAACGATACCCCCCATTGTTAATTGGTTTAACGAGAAAAAAAAAATACATACCCACTTTAGGTGTAGAGGACGTACCCCAAAAAAAAAAATTTTTCAAGATTTTATTATTCTGTTTTGTCGGCGTGATTGATTTATATACCCATGCTGCATTACAGTTTTCTAGGGGAACAAATATAATGACCACCAGAAAATACTTTGATACCCTCAAGCTTTCTTACCAAAAAAATGTACTGAACACCAAAAAAAGAATTCTACCATTACAATGGTACTACCTGTTTTAGTAACGACTGCACAATTAAATTGTATTGCAGAGATCAAATTTAGTAAATGATTACCAAATTTAGTAACTGAGCACCTAATCTTAGCGAAGAAATTATTACAATATGTCTACCTAAATAAGTCACTATGATTGCCATAAAATGTATGCATATTACCAAATAAAGTAGTACTTGCCGCTCAACTCCGTCGCCCCGCCCGCGCCGCGAATTTAGGGAATATGAAGAGGTATCAGGTTAGTAAACATTTTCTAGTAACTTAAATGATTCCTTGTTTATAGCGATCGAAAGGTAAAAATAGCTACCAAAACCCGAATCAGCGTACCCCACTTCCACGTGGTCTTGTCTGTCTTACCCCTAGAGTGTATATAAAAGCCCGCGGAGACAGAAGCTTGCGAAGGAGGTCCTGCGCACGTGAAACGAAGGGCCGACGAAGCAAGTTTCTGCCCTTTCTGGCGGGAGCCCGGGCGGAGGGCGGGAGACTGAGTTAGTTTTGGGTTAGCAATGATTCGTTGGGAGACATTTTCTTTAATAGGATAGTAAGATGTTATAATTTGGTTATCAATTAACATAAAAATGGTGATTAAATCATGGCCCTCATTAACTATTTTTGGGTTAGCAATGATTAGTTGGGACACATTTTCTTTAATAGGATAGTAAGATGTTATAATTTGGTTTTCATTTAACATAAAAATGGTGGTAACTTTTTGGTGATCATTTACTATTTATGTGTTAGCAATGATTAATTAGGAGACATTTTCTTTAAATAGGACAGTGAGATGTTATTATTTAGGTTATCATTTCACATTAAAATGGTGAAAAAAATTAGGTGCTCAGTTACTATTTTTGGTCGTCAAAAGTATTTTTTTTTGTGTTCATATTTTACTATATCTGATGGTCCGTTAAACATATGCCGTTTTCTAGTAGTAATGGTTACTGAGCTAAGCCGAAGACGGACGGACAGACGGACATGGCGAATCTATAAGGGTTCCTTGTTCACTACGGAACCTTAAAATGACATTCGGAGCCCAAATAAATTGAGACGTCTTAATAAACGCGCAAAGGCCATTAATTAACAATGACAGCTCTGATTAATTGCAACCGCTAATCATAAATCGTAATTAACACTCTAGTATTACAGCAACAGGCTCAAAAGAAGTTATTTTCACGTGTAACGAAGTCAGCCAGCAGTTACCGCTATCTTGTAACTAATTTTAACCTCACCTCAGCACCTCACACACAAATATAACTTAACGCCGCGATTCGTATAAACTAATCGTAATCAAAGGTCAAGTTCCGTTAGGCGTGCCGGGTGAGGTGAGGCGCATAAGCGCGTCCAGAATAACAGCCCTGCACGAAACATTTAGAAGTCGATCTGTTTCGAAACAGCTTTTACTATAACAATAACTATTAATGTCAACAGAAACTAAGCATTTAATTTTTAAGAGCATTTAATTAATGAAGGGCGTAATGTTGTGTCACCTTTTCAAATGCCCGCTGGCTATCCCTGAGCATAATTATCTCATCTTTTTCAAAATTATTAAAGATAATTGAGTTGGAGATCAATATGACTCCATGTTTCGTGTACCGATATGGTACCAATGTTGCGCGCGATCACTTCCACACGCGCCGAGCTTAGGGCTCATTTACATAGATAGTTCGATACCTACAGGGTGTTATTTTGATTTCCCATTTAGAAAAGCAAGGATAGCACACGCATTCATACTTATGAGAACGAACGCGTGCAATACATTGGTATCATAATTCGTGTGTTCACCGTCAAGGATCTCGGGGTAGTCTTCGATACACGTCTCTCTTTCCACGAGCACATACTATGACTAGCTGCGGACTGCTATATGTAAGACTCGGTTTAGTCATCCGAAACTTGCGTAACTTTAACGATCCACTAGCAATCAAGCTAGTCTACAACGCCTTGGTTAGAAGCAAGTTGGAGGCAGCGTCAATCGTATGGTTACCGTATGAATCAACGTATGCCTTAATGCTGGAGAAAGTGCAAAAAGCTTTCCTAAGGTTTCTTTACAAGAAGATTTATGGGTACTACCCGTTCCTCTACCCAACCAAGTATCTGCTAGGTACCCTCGGCTACAATTCCTTAGAGGTCAGGCGGACCCTTAGTTGGCTGTTGACTGCGTGTCGAGTCCTTCGCGGCGAGTGGGATTGTCTTGAGCTAGTATGCCGCCTAGTGCGACTGTTTGTGCCAGACGTCCCCAAAATAGCTCTTAGGCCTCGGCGACGCGTTCTTCTTGCTGTCCCGGCAGCTCGGACTGTGTCGCGTAGGAACTCCCCACTACCCCGCGCTCTCTCATACTTAATGCACTCTTGGTGTCAGTACAGTACCGGAGTGCGATCTGTTTGCATGGCGATGGGCGAGTGTCAGAAAATAATGTTTGAAGTTCTGTGAGGTGATGGATGCCAGGCCCTCGAGTGTAATGTAATATTGTCTCTTTGTGTACACTATTGCATCTCTATTTATTATGTGCCATTGTTTAATCTTAAGTTGTGTGACGCATTAGATTTCTGTAATGTCATGTAACAAATTAAGTAAATAAATATTTATCTCCAAAATGTCGAACCAAATTGACCTTCCAATGCGACATGTGACAGCTCCCGATGTTGTTAAGAAAACCTTTGATTAAAGCAAAAAAAGGGACCCTAATGAGTGCGACTGCCGTCGAAGGCCTTAATATTTCAATTAAGCACACGATTAAGAAATTATTCGTAATGAGCGGTCGCACACTGAAGTATTGATTACGGACGCCTGCTAGTCACAACTTGAGTCAGCTCACCTCACAGATCACCACTATATCTTGACGCCGGGATTCATAATTGCAACGTGTAATGGAAGGTCTGAATACACACTGGTTTACCTGACGCGAGGTGAAGCTTTGTAAACAACACTTGCTTTAGTTAGACGTCGACACCGCGTAGGCGTTTATTGAACGTGCTCGCCACGAATTAAAAGTGCTCCTTTCTTGTCAGAGACGGGAGTGGCGGCGACGTTGTGGTAAAGTATATGAAGATACTCAAGTGAAGGTGAGTATTCAAGCTTATTTATACTAGCGGCTATGTGAGCTATACAACTCGGGAGATTGTCTATATTGTTTTTGTTATTTATTATTTATTTATTTATTTAATAGCTTCAAATTGCAGGATACAATTTTACCCGTAGGGTGTCGCTAAATATTAAGTACAAACTAAAGATTAATACATTAATTAACAAGTTACATCAGTAGTCATTTTACATTCTACATAATAATATATTAATATAATATTCTATTATAATAATTATAAAATTATTTCATTCATATATTATATTTATAAAATCCATTTAGGTTATAAGGACATAATAAATGAATTTACAATTTTACAAATTACATTAATTTTACATTCTACAAAATACTAATAATCATTATAATAATTTTAACATTCTTAACATTCTATGGGTACTTTATTTTGCTTGGCAGGGCATTATATACTTTTGCTGCAACAAACCTAGTGCATTTCCTAAACCCCGCCGTTCTGGCAACAGGCACTTGAACGTCCAGTGAGAATATGTTATTTAATCTATCGCTTCTTCCTTCGCAAGAAATTTTGGAGAATATCTCTTTACTAATTTACAAAGTTCCATTATATATAGCGAAGTCAGGGTTGGTATTTTTATTTTTTTTAAAGAATTTCTACATGACACGCGATTTGACTTAATGCCATCGAAAATACGCACGCATCTTTTTTGCAGCCTGAATAGTCGGTCCAAGTCTGTACATCCACCCCAAATAGGCAACCCGTATAGGATGTGGGATTGAACAAAGGCATATTAGTACGCTTGGACTGCGGCGGTTCTTGTTGAAAACCTTGCTAGGGCTCTTAAGGCGTGAAACTACTGAGCTTGCTGGCAATATAATCCACATGTTTCTTCCATGTTTGATTGCTATCAATATACACGCCAAGAAATTTTGTGTCGTCTACAACTTCAATTGTATCATTATTTAATGTAACATCAATTGTTACTTTATCAGTCCTATAATTTCTAAAATGTACAAACTTAGTTCTACTTAAATTGGTATATAAGGTTCATGCCATGAAGCCAGTCAATTACGTTTGTAAGGGTGTTTTTGATAAAGTCACTAAGATTATCAATGTCATTACGCTTAAACCTAAATAGAACAGTAATGTCATCAGCAAACATGATTAACTTATGAGATAACAGTCTGGGTAAAAAAATAACATAGAGAAGGAACAGGATGGGGCCGAGGATGCTCCCCTGGGGGACACCGTAATCCAAACAAGCACTAGTTGATTTATGATCCACTACGGAGTGGGATTTATCATCCAAGGTTGAGACTATAACGGATTGTTCACGGTGCTTAAGGTATGACTCAAACCACTTATTGTTCACTCCACGAACGCCATATCGATTTAGAACGTCTGACATAATGTCATGATTAACACAATCCAATACTTTAGATAGGTCTAATAGGATAGCTATCACATTGTTTTGTTGATTTAAGGCTCCAGAGACGAAATCAGTCATATCAAACAAGGCATCTGTCGTTGAGACACCTCTCTGAAAACCAAACTGCTCTGATGCTATGATTTTACGAGAAACCATATATGAATATAGGCGATTAGCCATTACTTTCTCATAAATCTTAGAACATATTGTAAGAAGAGCTAATTTTGGCCTACAATTACTAGCTTGTAGTTTACTTCCCAGCTTATGTAAAGGCTTTGTTTGCTATCTTCAATCTAGCCGGAAATATTCCATCAGATAAGGAGAGATTAATAATAAATAAAAGTGGTGGCAATATTTCATGGGCGATACATTTTACAACTTTGGACGGAATTCCGTCGAATTTTTAAGACTCGATATAACATGAAACAGTACATTCTTACTTACTGGCGTAACTAACATCGTGCTAGATTCATAGGGTGGCAGAGCTGGTTTTGGTCTCGTAAAAGGATTATGTGTACAGTTCTTCAGCACGGAACTGAAGTAGTTATTGAAGATATCTGGAGCTTCACAATTTGAGTTTGCCGTTTTCCCTCCATCTGAGAGTCCTATGTAATCTGAGTCACAGTTAGATCCATGTTTAGACATCTTCATGTTTTCATTAATGAGTAGCCAAGTGGCTTGAACCTTATTTTTAGACTTAGTTATCCTACTCTCATTAACTTTTCTCTTAGAGACTGCTATAACTCTTTTAAGTAAGTAAGGCATTATATGATTTATAGTGTGTTAACAGTTTATCATCTTTGCAAAATTTTGTTTGGATAAATAGATTACGTTTAACTACGCTTGATTTTCTATTACTTTTTGTCAGCCATTTTCTATTTTGCATTGTGCAATTTTTTATTTTAATTTTAGTCATAGGCATACATACATTTTTAATTTCGATCAATAAAAGACTATATAATTCTTGAATCTGCTCACAAAATTTCACGACAATTGGTTCGGAAATGCGACCTGTCGATGAGAACAGTTGGACATCCGACCATACCGAAACAATCGGAGTAGTTAGTTCGCTTCGCTCGCTGGTTCATTAATATCGACTGCCGATGAGAACAGTTGGACATCCGACCATACCGAAACAATCGGAGTAGTTAGTTCGCTTCGCTCGCTGGTTCATTAATATCGACTGCCGATGGCTTCGTAAAACCTCGACCGTAAATAGAAGAGTTATTCATAACGATACTAGGTACTTAACATTTGTACATGGAATAACCCATAACCAGTGATCGGATCTAGGATGCAATTTCCCGGGGTTTAAGTCCGTAATATTAAGATGGATATGATTTACAACCCCGCGTCTTTTTTTGTTACCTACCTTTACAAAAAGGTAAAAAACTTTTAATTTTAAGTAGTTTACAGTATATAATTAACAGAAAATGTAATAACAACAAAAATGTTTACAGTACCTACTGCATAGAAGAACTGAACGTAATTTGTATATCTTATATTTTATGTATTTTACTATTCTTATATGTTTACCATTTACTGGGTGATCATTTCAGTTTGGTCCAGTTCTGACAGTGGCATGTGAAAGATGAGTTTGTTTTAATAGTAACTCGTTAATTTATACAATACATTTCTGTTGATAAGAGTTATATAATGTTTTTTTAAAGTCATCATCATTAACTTAAGAGTTATCCTCTTGTCGGTGGAGTATTTTCCATCTCTCTCTGTCGTACGCCAGCCCTTTGATTTGCTGATACGACACGACACCAGCTTTTTCCTTTATTTGGTCCATATAACTGCGTCGTGGTCTTCCCCTGCCTCTCCTTTCTTCTATCTTTCCTTCCATTATGGTTTTAAAGAAGTTGTCGTGCCGTATCAAATGACCAATCATTTTCCCCCTTCGAGTGCTGATGGTGTTCAAGATCGATCTCTTCTCTTTTACCCTTCTCAAAACATCCTCATTTGTTACTCTCTCAGTCCAGCTTATACCTTCCATCCGTCTCCAACACCACATTTCAAACGCTTCCAGTCTTTCTCGGTCCCTTTGTGTCATTGTCCACGTTTCGCTGCCATAAAGGGCAATACTCCAAATGTACATTTTTATTAGCAACTTTTTGCTCCTACATGACAAACTGGATCTTAAAAGTTGTCTCTTTTCGTTAAAAGCTTTTTTCGCCATGGCTACTCGAGCGACAATGTCTGGTGTGCATCTCTTGTTATCAAACTGCCTAGATATTTAAAACTATCGACATGTTGTATGGGTATATTGTTTACAACTATTGGTGGGTGGTGTGAATTGTGTTTTGCGGTGGTCAGCGTTTTCGTTTTCTTTATATTGATCTTCAAACCCAATTCGTTGAACGTTGTATCCATGATTGAAATTAATTCCGTCAACTGATCTGGTGTTTCTGCAAATGCTGCGATGTCGTCTGCAAATCGAATAAAATGTATTTTCTCTCCATTAATTTTGATCCCTCCCTTGCCAGTTTCTCTGATTTTTCTTATTGCATATTCTATGTATACAGGGTGATTCAGGAGACGTGAGCAGGATCAACCCTACACATACAGTTAATGTTAATGGATCTTTTACCATCGTAATTAAGTTAAACGCCCACAGTTTTTTTTTACATTTTGTTCTAAGTTTCATTCACAATAAATCAAGGTCACCCTACAAAACTAAAAAAAAAATTCACGTTAATCTTACCAATGCTGGTACGACTGAGTAGCTTATAAACTATTGAATCCGTAGGGTTGATCCTGCTCATGTCTCCTGAATCACCCTGTATATTAAAGATTAGCGGTGAAAGTGGACACCCTTGTCTGACGCCCTGCCTAATTCTTGCAGTCCCGCTTTCATCTCCTATCTCCACCCAAGCTTCCTGATCCTTGTATAATTGAAAAATAACTCTCCTGTCTCTAAAATCTAGTCCGGCTTCTTTCAAAATACCCATCATTTGCCTCCAGTTCACTTTATCAAACGCCTTCTCTAGGTCTATAAAAGGTAGGTCTCTAGGTTTTTTAAAGTAGGTACATGTGAAATAAATGACCTTATAGATAGCGAATATTTTAATTTTGTTTATTTAGTTTAACTCTCGAAAAACTTATTATTTACAATAGCCCATTTTCCAAAATCCAGGGAAATCCGAGACACATCTACGATAAGCAAAACTTTTGAGGTCGTTCACCCCAAATTGCATCCTAGATCCGATCACTGCCTATAACACAAGCCTTGCTGAACTTACTATAACTCGATTTGTGTAAGATTGTCGCCTAATTTTTATTCGTCCCCTATTTACTGTGAATTGTATTTAATGTTCTCTACCTATCCTTTTTGGGAACACGGATGTGAATTTATTTAAAAAGATTACCTACTTAACCTATTTCTAAAATAATCTGCCATATTGACGAATAGCCGCTGACAAAACACCGTAGGCATTTATTTAAACTTTATTGCACAAAATACAGAAATGTATAAATGGCCAAATGACTTTCTTATGAAACGCAAATATAAAAACCTTAATTTGAATTAATCTTTTTGCAAAATATTATTAAAATATTAAACGACGAATTTATAGGCCACGAACGCGCTGTATTACCTACAGAGCCTTAATACCACACTTATAGCATCCAAAGCGATAAACATTTTATGGAACCCGACAATGAGCAGTCAATTATACACCGACCCGAAATAGCCCGCCAATCGGAAAATAATTACCGACCCATTATGGCTCGATGCGAATAAAAGATACGTTTTGAATAATGTATGTGTGCTTACTGCACCGTAATGTGGTCCAGTTGCAACGATGGGGCTTTTTCAATGGTGGACACAATAGAGTGAAAACGACCAAAGTCACTATGGACTTCATAGAAGCTTTGTTGTTTTCGAACTAACTGCGTCAAGTACGAGCTTAAGGCACTTGTCCCACCGCCGGCGAGTAGCGAGTACTCTCATAGTAATTCTTACTCGCGCGAGTAAAAGCGAGTAAGAATTACTATGAGTTGTGAGAATGTTATACCTATGTGCAATATGGATATGCGGACGCTCTGTTTGTTTCCATTTCATTTATTTCATGGATAATCAGAGACATTGCATTAGCTATATAGATGTTGGTTGCAAAGTACTGTTACCCCGGTAGGGCATTGCAAAGATCTTACAAACTAAATTCACATCTCATTTTAAATTTGGATGCAGTTACGTCATATAAAATATAAAATCGGCATGTTTATTCTTTTTATTAAGAAAATTTATTTCGGAAGTCGTTGGGTGAAATATTTATCAACTAAAAAAAGGTTGTTTTGATAGATTTACTAACAAAATATTTAACTCATTATAATTTCATGCAATGTCAGTCATAAACATCCTGGATTGAGTAGTAAGCTTTTTTGCTAAGGGTTTTTTTTTCTTACAGGATACAGGATATGTGTCCTCCGCTTGTATGTCTTCTGGTATTTTATTATAATGATAACAGATCTATAGAATGAACATGTTCCATTTAGGCTCTGGAACAGCTGATAGCTTGTTTTGACGTCGTGCGCTTTTCACATATATGCATATAATGATATGTATTATACATTCTTACAAACATTCCTACCTCTAATATAAATGGTTTCTACAGCTTTCTGGCAGGCGAATATTTACAATAACGCGCAGTTAACATCACACCCGGCCAGAGGGGCTAGTACGCTAAGTTTTATGTCGGACATAAAGCATTCGTCCCATTCTGGCCAATATGCGAGTGCAAGAGGGACAAAATGTCGGACATAAAACCTAGTGTGCTAAGGGGGCAGACGTCGGACATACGAAAAAGTTTCCCCAAGCTGACATGGACAACTTCGTTCGCTTCGCTCGCTCGTTCAATTAGAAACTAGTTAGTGATAATGTGCGACCACACTGTCTCGTGTGCCCGACGTCTGGCCGGCTGTTCTCCTACACAGGTCGCATTTCTCAACCGATTGTCGTCAATTTTTGTTTTTTTGTTTTTGGAAAAATGATAGGCGCTAGTTGTACAGTTGGAGCCGGTGTCGAGTAGGGCATTACAAACACGACCAGTAACTCATTTACACAAGCGCTGAGAATTAATTACCGTCCAGAGATGATCACGTAACTTGTCGAACTCACGTTAGGACAACTCAACTGTTGACGAAAGCTGGAGCAGTAGATACTTTTCCTAAAAATGATTTTACAACTAGATAGGTACCTCTTGTGAACCTAGTAAACCAATTTTCGTTATATCTTGACATTAACTTTTCCTCATGCACCTAAACGACAATCTTAAAACTGGTCGTACCACCGTTATCATCATCATACCGACCGAGCAAAGCGACTCCGTTCAACCTTCGTTAAAAATACTCTGTTTAAAAAACGAAAATAAGATAAACGTACAAGGTAAGGCACATTAAAATGTATCAAAGCTGCACGTGCACACAGCGTACGTAATAGCACCTACAAGATAAACCCGGGTTTATAATAAAAATGCGTTTCCCGCGGACAGAAGGCTCATTATACCGGCGCGCGCGCAGCGAGCTGTTATGCATTGTTCGACAACCGCCTCCTCTCCATACGCACTATAATTGGACGAACTAACTACCCGCATATGGATATTCGCCAAAAACGCGCGCAAAAAGTGGCGCGACGCGGCCTAGCGCGCGCTTACCATAAAAGATGACAGCGCGCTCGCGACGAACAAAGAATGATACGAGAAATAATTACGCCCATTGATCGGAGCTCATTAAAACGGACCAATGGGCGCGGAGCGGCCGCAGACAAAGCCGCGCGCGGGTCGCCGCAATTTGCTGCGGCGCCGCCGCCTGCCCTTTCTTATTGAAATAATTCGAATTCGCTACCGCTGAATTCAATTAGAGACAGCCCGTTATTCTTTCCTAAGAGAATTTTTAAATTAAATCGACTCTGTCGCTCGTTAAGCCATTGAAATTCAAAGCGGTGACCTTCAATTATATCTGCTACGTCTTGAGCGGTCAGGAGCTACACTTGGGGCCTGTTTAAAAACCTGCAGTGTGGTAGGAGAGGACTATCAAGGATTTTGTTAAATTTAACAAAATCAAGTCAAAAGGCTATTTATAGCCTTTTGACTTAGAGGATTCCGAGGCATCACTGGGAAGACATGTTATGGTGTAGCACTCAATGACAACTCAACGTATTAATGAAAACGTTCATGGAATTTTTGTTCCAATTCGGTTACCAGAGCGGCGCAATCACCAACATTGAGCCGCTGTGGCAGCTGGGTAAATTTTTATTTTCTTGTTGATTTAATGTAAAGAAAGTAATCTAATAGTAAAAAAATCGTACTCAAAGATACAGACAGCGTTTTATATAAAATGGTTGTAGGGAAGAGATCACTCGTTAGCGTAAGACAGCCTGTTGCCGCTGCCGATGTTGAAGCCATTATTGTTTCTTCCTTTTCACGATTCTGCACAATATGAATTCCACACAGCTGACTTTTATCACATATGCGTTATTCTTCACAGTAATTAATTCTTCACAATCTTGTTTCTTCCTATTCGCGATTATACACAATATGAATTCCACGCACCCGAATTTTATCACAGGCGTTATTCTTCACAAAATTATATTTTTATACAATCTTCGCAACTCTTATCAATGTGATTATAGACAACTGCAATAAACCATTTTTATTTACATTCGCTGTGTGCGTGGTGGGGGTAACGTGGACGAACGCTGCTGCGCTCAGTGACAGAAAAAAGAAACAAAACAAAAAGTAAAAAAAGTTGGCCAAGAAGCAAGAAGCATGAAGAACTTGTCAGTCTGGTCAAGACCTGAACCCAGAATACGAAGCTTTGCCAAATTAATTTATGATCAAGCATGCATTCATCTTCATGAGCTGCCGTAATACGAGTACTCATACTTATATCCACCTCTCTCTCTTATCTTATATCTTGTTCACTGTTTTCGTAGTCGGCTGTCAATGCTGTCAAGTTCAAACTTTTACAGTTATATAGGACAATTGTGCAATCGAACGATACGAGCTGGCAACGTGCTTGATATATAAATAGGGAAACGTATATCGTTTGACGTTACGGTTTTCTTCTCATGAATTGACAAATTTTAAAATTCGAAACTCTTTCAAGGCGGCTATTCAAAGTGGGTGTGTAATGTTTCATATAAAAACAAATTGCATATTGTCATTTTGCATAACAACGAATTGCATAATTTCAGGTTGTATAAGTAATTAAATTGCATAAAAACAAAATGACTAAAAACTATTTGCATAATTTCATCGATTATAATCATCAATCTTAATAAATTCCATTTATATAATGAACAAACGCTATAATGGTCCCTCTGTAAAATATTTAATGCTCATTATGTTTTTTTTTTATAAAGAACTTTATTCATAATTTTATTAAAGTAATAAATGAAAAATCTTAATAGTTGTTCTTCATTTACTCACCTTCTGTGCCCTTCTCATATTTGAGTTAGATAGAATGACTGTCGATTGGACAGTGACAGGACTCCGCTTTAGTTCCGGCGCTGCGGGGATAAGAGCAGCCCTTTAGCCCTCTTGTGACAAAGCACGGAGGCCCGTGCTCCGCTCCGCTTTGCACGGCTTCCGCGCTTTGTCACAGTGGGCGAGGGCTGCTCCCCCTCCGCGCCTCCGGCTTTTTATATACACTCTAGGGGTAGAGCAGACAAGACCACGTGGATATTGGGGTGCTCCGATTCGATTTTGTTACCTGTGTCTGTTTTTCTAGGATGTGATAGCAATCACTTAGTAAAACTAAGTACATACTAAGTCTTGTTATCAGTTTTAATCATTATACTAAATGTATGTTATGCCAAAAGAAATTAGTACACGTAAACGTTATAGCAAATGTGGTGGTGATAAATGAGTGTTATGTTATTTAAATGTTTTGACCAATAATAATATCCATTTTGTTATTATGATAATAGTTTGTTATGATTTCCGTACGTATGCTACTTGAAATTATGCATTTTGTTTTTATGGCGAATGAACGGTACCCATTCAAAGTACCTACCGTCTCCTTCAGTCTGAACCAGAATGTTTGACATCCAACATAGGGAATATTACGCAAAACTCAAAATATTACGCGAAATTCAAAGGTGTATGCGAAGTCCCCAACCCGCACTGGGCAAGCGTGGGGACTACTGCCCGTCCCCTCTCATCCATGAGAGGAGGCCTGTGCCCAGCAGTGGGACGTAGGCTGATTTATTAGTATTATTATGATATTATTATTATTATTGGATAAAAAAACGAATATATCTAAAATCAATAATAACGAATTTATAGAATGTCAACTGTGCCTTTACATCAATGAAATAGTTTACTTAACTAATATCTAATACATAATTATATCACAATTATACAGGGAGGAACATTTCCTTGGACTAAGCTGAAAGGACAGTGTTATATAAGTGACGTACAAACGATCTATTATAAATGTTAAGCTGGATTTAAAAGAAAAAAAAAACATAAAAATCGAAATATTTTATCTTAGTGACAACCCTAATACTATACATAGTTATTATTTTCATTTGAAATTGACACATGTCACAAGTCACAAGAATCTTGCTGACTTCATTGAATCTGCTGGATAGGGTTGAAACATACAGTTTTTTTCACCAAAGTTTAACAAGTTGTATCTCGGTAACCGTTAGAAATATGAATATGGTTACTAGGTGAGAAGTAAAGCACTAAACCTGATCTATATCCCATTTGCTTAAAAGTCCATCGATCTGTTCCACCCAGTATATATTTAAATATCTTTTTAACAATAATAAAATACTTGGACAATAATAGTATAGGATAAAAAAAACACAAATATATTTAAAATCAATAAGGAACTTATATAACCACTAGCTTCCGCCCGCGACTTCGTCTGCGTGGACCCGGGATAAAAACTATCCTATATTTTAATCTAGGCTATAAACTATCTTCGTGCAAATTTTCATCCAAATCGGTTGAGCCGTTTTTAAGCGTGATTGAGTAACAAACATCCAAACATCTAAACATCCAAACATACAAACATCCAAACTTTCGCATTTATAATATTAGTAGGATGTGTTTATATTAATTAAAAAAATATATTGTTTAGATTAGATGACTGAGACAGATGTTGTTTGTCGAGACTCGTTGATGTCTTTACTAAGGCTGATATCATTTCATCGACACGCTCTGACAATTCATCAAACGCGGTGATAATTATCTGTTGTTTTCTTATCTGTTGATCCGGGTGTAACTGTTAAAGTCTTCTCGAATAAAGGTAAACGAGCTGACGCTATATGTGGTGAATAAATACAACTAGGAGTGGAGTCTCTGTGAGCTGTAGAGCTTGCGACTGCGAGCCTGTCATTTATTGCGCACAATTCCATTTGACAGCAGCCGATGCTGCATGCTGCCGCATAACGAGCGATTGCAGTAATTTTATATTCCAGCATCGTTTAGTGGCTCATCGACTCTTTATGACTCGACGAGTGAAGACATTCACAACCTCGGTCCACTCAACACTCATCCTCGGTGTGTCTTGATCACTAGATTTGTACTTTGTCTAGTGACTAGAGTCTAGAGTACAAAGTTCTAGACCCTCGACACATTATAAATAGACTAGAGTGTAGTCTTTTTATAATGTGTCTAGGGTCTAGAACACTGGGAGATTCAATGTTTAATGACGCGACTATCACATCAATTGGTTGACTAACCAGTTATGTAATGAAATAAACGAGCAAGGCACGTGACTTTCCATCTGTCGTGGGTTCGAATCCCGGTCGTACCACTGAGGTTTTTCAAAAACTTACATACGAAAATATCGTTTGACATTTAACAAGAAAACATCGTGAGTAACCTGGTCTAATCGCAATGAGGTCTAGTATTCCCTTTGGATTGGAAGGTCAGATGGCAGACGCTTTCGTTAACACTAGTGCGTAGTTATGCCTAATCTGGGGATTAGGTGACAAGGGCACAACCGGGAATAACGCTAGGCTGACGATGAGGGTGACGAGTTATTACAGTGCTAAATCTCTCCCAGACCCACGATCTAGAATAACATAATATATTAGCTCGATAAATGGACCCAAGTTAGTAAGCTTTAACTAAACAAGCATTATACTCGTAAGTACGTAATAAACTAAAGAAGCAAAACTGTCCGCCCTCATCACAACCCAACGTATAATGGATCACGGTAATCGGTATACTATTCGACCGCGATTGATTTCGGAATGGGACATATGTCAATATTCATAGATCTCTACACACGAGTTTTCGAACGAGCGAGCTGTAGCGTACTCTATGAACGCACCTGTCATAACATCCTTTGTAAATGCAAGGTCCTGTCAAACCTTATGAGGTGTCACTGTCAAGTCTCTTTGCCGTTACCTTTGCCACGGTACACATCTCGCTCTGATAATAGATTAACTATAAGGTGCATATATTGAAGAAAATATTATAAATAAATACACGAAAAGACTCTTCTACTATCGTTTTATTGAAGATCTTACACGAGCGAAGCGTACGAAGTTTTATGCTCCAGCTTGGGCCGAAAATCGTTTGTCTGTCGGAGTCTGGTGTCCGGTGTCTGGTGTCCGGTGTCTGGTGTCCAGAGTCTGGTGTTCGGTGTCTGGGTAAGGCCGTTATTTCTTGTTCCTGATTAAGCAGTTTAAATCGTCTACATTTTAATCAATTCCAGTGTGTTACGAATATTAGTAATCCATTTATATGGCTAATTGGCGCAACACACTGGAAGTTATTAAAAAGTAGACGATTTAAGCTGCTTAATCAGGAACAAGAAATAACGGCCTTACCCGTCTGGTGTCCAGAGTCTGGTATCCGGTGTCTGGTATCCGGTGTCTGGTGTCCAGAGTCTGGTGTCCAGTGTCTGGTATCCGGTGTCTGGTGTCCAGAGTCTGGTGTCCGGTGTCCGCTGTCCAGAGTCTGGTGTCCGGTGTCTGGTATCCGGTGTCTGGTGTCCAGAGTCTGGTGTCCGGTGTCCGGTGTCTGACCCCCGGTGTCTGGTATCCGGTGTCTGGTCCAGAGT
The DNA here is from genome assembly GCA_947578815.1 of Epinotia ramella. NCBI lineage: Eukaryota > Metazoa > Arthropoda > Insecta > Lepidoptera > Tortricidae > Epinotia > Epinotia ramella. The sequence goes on from OX388213.1 coordinate 254,915, forward strand.
CTGGTGTCCGGTGTCCGGTGTCTGACCCCCGGTGTATGGTATCCGGTGTCTGGTGTCCAGAGTCTGGTGTCCGGTGTCCGGTGTCTGACCCCCGGTGTCCGGTATCCGGTGTCTGGTGTCCAGAGTCTGGTGTCCGGTGTCCGGTGTCTGACCCCCGGTGTCTGGTATCCGGTGTCTGGTATCCGGTGTCTGGTGTCCAGAGTCTGGTGTCCGGTGTCCGCTGTCCAGAGTCTGGTGTCCGGTGTCTGGTATCCGGTGTCTGGTGTCCAGAGTCTGGTGTCCGGTGTCCGGTGTCCGGTGTCTGGTATCCGGTGTCTGGTATCCGGTGTCTGGTGTCCAGAGTCTGGTGTCCAGTGTCTGGTATCCGGTGTCTGGTGTCCAGAGTCTGGTGTCCGGTGTCTGGTATCCGGTTTCTGGTGTCCAGAGTCTGGTGTCCAGTGTCTGGTATCCGGTGTCTGGTGTCCAGAGTCTGGTGTCCGGTGTCCGCTGTCCAGAGTCTGGTGTCCGGTGTCTGGTATCCGGGTTCTGGTATCCGGTGTCTGGTGTCCAGAGTCTGGTGTCCAGTGTCTGGTATCCGGTGTTGGTGTCCAGATACTGGTGTCCGGTGTCCGCTGTCCAGAGTCTGGTGTCCGGTGTCTGGTATCCGGTGTCTGGTGTCCAGAGTCTGGTGTCCGGTGTCCGGTGTCTGACCCCCGGTGTCTGGTATCCGGTGTCTGGTGTCCAGAGTCTGGTGTCCGGTGTCCGGTGTCTGACCCCCGGTGTATGGTATCCGGTGTCTGGTGTCCAGAGTCTGGTGTCCGGTGTCCGGTGTCTGACCCCCGGTGTCCGGTATCCGGTGTCTGGTGTCCAGAGTCTGGTGTCCGGTGTCCGGTGTCTGACCCCCGGTGTCTGGTATCCGGTGTCTGGTATCCGGTGTCTGGTGTCCAGAGTCTGGTGTCCGGTGTCCGCTGTCCAGAGTCTGGTGTCCGGTGTCTGGTATCCGGTGTCTGGTGTCCAGAGTCTGGTGTCCGGTGTCCGGTGTCTGGTATCCGGTGTCTGGTATCCGGTGTCTGGTGTCCAGAGTCTGGTGTCCAGTGTCTGGTATCCGGTGTCTGGTGTCCAGAGTCTGGTGTCCGGTGTCTGGTATCCGGTGTCTGGTGTCCAGAGTCTGGTGTCCGGTGTCCGGTGTCTGACCCCCGGTGTCTGGTATCCGGTGTCTGGTGTCCAGAGTCTGGTGGCCGGTGTCTGTCCCGCTGTTCTCCTCTACAGGTCACATCTCTCAACGAATTCTCGTGTAATGTTGTGACCAGGTTCCTTAATTACTTATATAGATTTTTTATGTTGAGTCTAATTTCCGAGATTCAAAAGTTAATTTTATTTGAATACAGGCTCGCGTGTGTTACAGCTCACAGAGCCACTAGGTACCTATAAGTCAACAAGAGCTTGTCTAGATCATTTCAAGCACCCACTCGTAGCTACTTCCGCTACTAACTACTGGATAATATCCATAATCAGAGTTCAGACTTACACTGGTCAGTCTGAAACTCTGAAGCGAGTAGAGCCTTGGTGAATACCAGCCAGGTCTTTATAACGCGCTTTTGGGAACAATGCTCGCCGATTTTTATAATAATCATAAACACTAATTGCGAGCATGCCGATACCGCTAAGTGGCAGGCATGAGCAATATTTTGGAAGCGTAATGCTTCATTATAAAGTAAAAACGATATGTTTAACAGGGGAATAAAAAAGTAATTTATGACTGTTAACGGACCACAATTTAAAGATGAATTAGTATGGGTTAGTTATCTAGGGTTTTTACGCAAACAACTGGCCTGGATGGATGGCCTCGAATGGATGGACGGCCTCGAATGCAGCGAGTGGTGGAGATCAACTAGTTTTGCGAGTAAACTTCGTGGAAAACATTTTAATGATCTCAATTAAGCGTATAACAAAAACAATGCATATTATAATGTTAATGTAGCTTCGGCTTGTGTTATTATTAGTGACCTATAAATGAGGTGCCATACGTATTACAGTCCTAGAGTGAACAATGTGAACATGCTCGCCACTTTTGATTTCAGCCTTACGGCGACTTCATTGCACTTTCAATTGTTTTTGTTTATAGCTTACTCAAGGTATCAACAGACATATTTAAAACGTGATTATTGCCTGTTAATCCCAATAAACACTATATATATTTTTTTTTTTTTTAAAGTTCCAAATAATTTTATCGCAGAGTTTCATGTTTTAAGTTGTGCTAAAGCCATTAATGGCTTATTTAAAGCTAGAGTTCGGACTAACTATTTGCCATGTAAGTACTCAATTCCAATTATCAATACCAAATGATGAGTATCCGGACTAAACTTACGGACGTGCCGCCATGCGACGACACCGACAATTAAAAATGCGCCTCACCTCGCCGAAACAAAAACCGACCACGTCCTTGTCGATACCGCAAAAAGCCGCAATGTTAGTGAGTTGCACTTACACGAGATGCAGCCAGTTTTTGCGGCGAAGTATCAATGGAAAGCTGAATGGCGGAGGCGCGGCGACAAAAACGTCCCCCATGACGCCATTAATATGTGCGGGAGCCTCCGAATGTAAGCATTAATTTATTGATAATATCACAGTGTACTTTTTTTCAGAGGATTCCCAACTGAATTGCTGATAGGGATCGTACGGGAATGTTCGGTGGTACAGATACGCGCTAGATGCTGAAGCCGTATCGTTAATTAGGTGTCGATTGGGTGTCAGATAGCGAGCGAGCGATGCGAAGGTATTGCATTCCGATAGAATGGGTTTGTTGGTCACTTAGTATAAACTATACTTACAGCATAATATAATAACAAAGGCAATTGAATCAAAACCGGAGTTGTATAGCCGGCTTTTTTGTGTCGTCATTTTCTTTAGCTCCGAGACTGCCTATCTCTCGATAAGGATGAGAATTCGATCGCTAGTTTTTTTCGAAACTCTAGACTACTCTAGAGTATAAAGAAGTTTATACAACATTTTTTCCTACCTAATTGGACAAAATATTTAATCAACAAAGGTACGGTACAGGCGAGCAAGTACGGGAAGAGATTTGAGATTTGCGAGACGCCTCTGTCCCTTTGGTACCCTACGCCCGAATATGCGAAGCACGGTGTTGTCCCAATGCGACCATTAATTTATTGATAATATTGTAGTGAATAATGTTCCCGAGCACGCGCGTACTTCCTGCCATCTCCCTCACTTTAAAAGGACGTAACTACACAAGTTTCAACGTCACATACGACCTTCTCCGCGAGCAAGGAAGATTCGGCATTGCATTGTAGATGCGGTCCACTTTCATTGACTTCATAATTTTGTTTTTAGTAATTGTCGTATCCGCATTGTGTTTCTTTGTGGGCTGATCGGGTCCGGGTCGCGGTACACGCGCAGCGTCAGGGATCATACGATCACAATGTCTGCTCGTGAGAGTCCTGGAAGGACCGTTAATATACAAATTGAATAATCGTTGTGGTTTTCTTTTGTTGGGTTAGAATACGTGGCGCTATCGCGGCCGTATGTAAAGGAAAGCGTCTACGAAGAGAGTGCCCACCGTCCTAGCGTGTTAAAAAGCAAATAAACAATAACTTTTAATGTGCTAGATAATATTGCCTGTTGTGTACCTATTCAACTACATTTATGTCTGGTATCTAAAGCCGATTTTATAAATAGGTACAGTAAAGGACTAATGTACAATATAAGAAATCAATTGAATGTTTAGATACAAGTTCGACGACCGCTTTAGCCTAGTTGGTAGTGACCCTGCCTACGAAGCAAGAGGTCCTGGGTTCGAATCCCGGTAAGGTAAATTTGTGTGATGAGCACGAATATTTGTTTCTTAGTCATGGATGTTTCTATGTATTTAAGTATTTATTTATTTATTTAATTATGTGTATCGTCGTACCCATAGTACAAGCTTTGCTTAGTTTAGGACGGAGGTCGATTTGTGTGAGATTGTCCCCAAATATTTATTTATTTCAGTATGTACGTGTTTTATACACTTTTTTCTACTCGAGCACTTCTATCCGTCTATTAAATGACTGACAGCGATATCTAATTCAACTTCATTTGAGTTGGGCTCATATTATGACTGCTAGCAGTCATCTTAATGAATATAAGATAACTGTGTACAGAACTAAAATGAATTTTGACCAATCACGAGGCTCGATTTCCAGAACACATCAACGCGCAAAAATAAAAAAGCGGTTGGTTGCACTTCGTTTCAGCAGGGCGATTTTCAATAGATACCAAGTTTGTTTAATAAATGATTATTTCCGTTAACTCGTAACAAAAGTATTGTATGCAATAGCGATAACGAGCAATAACGATTGCATAATAGTATTTTATGCTATCTTTATATAATGTATGCTTTTGCTTTTTCAGTCGAAATAAATTAGGCTAAACGTGGTGTTAAGCCTAATTTATTTATTTAATCGTATGGCATATATTATTTTGGCCTTTAAAGTTTGTCACTCTAATTAAGGTACGAGACTTAAAAAGCGAATTATATAACTATTGTATACAATACTTTTTCTACGAGTCAACTGAACTAATTAAACAAACTTGGTATCTATATTGAAAATCTAAGCCCTGCTGAAACGAAGTACAACCAACGGCTTTTTATTTTTTGTGCGTTGATGTCTATTACCTTTTCGCTTTCTGATGACGGCGTCCTATTGGTCAAATACATTATAGTTCAGTAAAGGCGCCACGTGATTGGTCAATTTCATTTTAGTTGTCTCAACAGTTATGAAATGTTGAGTTGGGAGTTCCATAGTAAAAAGTATGTGATTTAAGTTTGGTGTACGAGGTCTTAATTCAAACATTAAGGTCGACGAGTATAAAAACTACTATTATAGCTCTCTATAGCGTATGTAGTAGTATAGCAAAAATAGAAAATACCGGTGCGAAAACATTGGTATCTCGTTAATTTATAACAACGCTGAATTACACCCACAAAGAAAATGAAACCCACGACTTGTATAAAAAAATCGAACCAGGCATTTTGTGGTTATTAATTAAAAACACCACGTCCTCTGCTTACCACCGGGAGGTATTCCGCCGGGACAGCGAAAGGTGATCAACAACGAAATTCGCCGATAACTTGCAATCCAGCACTTTAATCAACAAAATGGACCAAAAATGTATATATGCCTGTGGTCATGTGGTGTAGCATTAATTAAAATACTCGGTGGACATTCCGCGCACGATACAACCGAGCGGGAACTTCTGCTCTGAAAAATGTCTAAAAACATTCGATAAACAACTCTATTTTCAATTTGCTTAAAGCGCATTTCAAGTTCTTCAAACGCGTTGTCTTCTGTTCTACATTGTGAGTAGACTGTACCGCAATCTGTCACAGATATTTGTTAAAAGAGCACTTGATAAGAACGCAGATAGCGTTAGGCGTTTAATGCAAACCGACGTCGCATCGATATAAAGCCGAACGAACGCGACGTTAATATATCAAATTAAGACGGTTGTATGAGAATACCGATGCCGATTAGTGCTCCGGTGATGCTGTCGGGTTGCTCACCTGGAAACTAATCTGAAATGGGACAAAATGCTTACTAATGATGACACTCAACTTTCTTCTTTCACCGCGTGCGGACGAGGAGACAACTTCTGTTAAATACACAAGTCATTGATTGAATCTGGCGTTACTTTGCGGAATTCCATGATGAGATTCCAGAACAATATCTAATGAAAGCGGAATATCTAAGGAATATATATCGTTCTAAAAACTTCCGTTAGATATATCAGCGTATAGGTACAAGCATTTCAAAGGATTGATTCGTTTTGATTCGTATCGTTCTATTCTGAACGTCTGTCGTCGTGAGCCTTTTTGCTTTATCTGCGATCGGCTCTCATTGCCTGTCTTATCCATTGTACTCTATTTTCAGCTACCTACTCTATTCATGTTTTATAAAATAACTACTATTTTTTTAACACAATCTTGCAGAAATAATTAAGCCAGTAAGTAAGATTTTCATTCTAAAGATCGGTTAAATACAAAAATACACTTCAATATTACGTACGATAAATACGTCATGTTTAATGTAAAGGATGGTGGAGTTAAAACTATGATCTTCACAATATTTTATAGTTTTGTACATTTTAAGCTATCATTTACTTCATGCTCATAATTACTTCAACTTTCGAATACCTTCGGGCAGGCTAATTGCGGTCCGTCAACGCCCAACACGTTTCGTGACTCGAAAAACTCCAAAACCACATAAAGGATTCCTTTTCTGAATTACGTGTATTTTGCGCCTCTTTTCAAGTTCGCCACTTTTGACTCTAAATTGGCAGTTTTTGCGCGAGTGTGGACAATCGGCTCATATTTCAACACGGCTTGAGGCAATAAACTAAATAAGTAAATAATGGTCAGTTGCGCCGCGATTCCGCGCCGCAGAGCGATGCGGCGGCAGCGGCCTCGGCAGCAGCCTCATTTCTCATGTTGTGTGTCCGTCCGTATTCATGCTCAATTGAAAGGACCAAGATTAAAAAAAAATACCAAATTACTTTATTTAAAAATAGGTTAGGTCTAGTGATACATCTAGATTTTGTAGGTTACGCGTGACAGTGCGTGCGGCATAGGATCGGTCATTGGGGCACTCTGGTCTGGAGGAGGCCTATGTTCGAAAGTGAACGTCTTTTGGCTGATAGGATGATGATCTCTGGATCGATGTTTTTTTTATATACCACGTCGCTGGCAAATCAGAACGACCGTACAAAAACTCTGGTTTGGGACTGGTTGTTAAGTTTGCGTAGATACTTTTTCATACCCGACCTACTTGTGCTATGAAATTAAAAATATCGTAAATCATTAAAACATCTCTTTACGCTTGCTTAAAAAACGCAGACGGTAATTTAGCGACAGCATTGAATGGCAACAAAAGCCCCGAATAAAAACAAAACGATAAATTGACCGGATTGGATAAAGCCCGCCCGTTTGCATACTGTGCATTGACAGCGGACTGACAGTGAGCTCTCATTAAGTCTACTGAAGTCAAGTTGCAGTCAGCCCGATCCCCATGTTGGAGGGTGAGCATTTTCGACGTGACTTTGATGGGTGGTGAAGGCTGCCGGGTAGGACCTACTTATTTGGACAAATACGGAATTTAGTAAAAAGTTGGCTTTTCTCTTCTTACACTGCCAATGTTGATTTTTTAGTTATTAAAAATCATGTATGTATGTATGATAGGCGGTTGGCTTTTTCTAAAGAGTTTCATAAAAGAGAGCTTTTTATTACAACAATACCACGAATGAAGGAGATCTGATACGTTCGTTTTAAAAAAGGTCAACAAGGAAGTTTCGTGAGGTCAAAACTTACACTCTTTTCGATTTAACCTCATTTATTTGCGGATTGCCTGAAAGTTTGATATACGAAAAATGCTTTAAAGAAATATAAGACTTAAATAGTAATGAAATGATCCCTCATAGGGATAAACTCGTCTTTTTAAGTAAGTGCTCAATCTTTTACCTACATGGAATTGGATTTCCAGTTTGGCAAATAAATCATTTATTATTATTATTTTATTTTATTATTAACCCTGCCTGCGAAGCTGAGGATACTGGGTTGAAATCCCGATGAGTGCAAATATAATAAATATAAGGGACAATCTTAGCTCTTAAGCTCAGTAAGGCTTGTGTTATGCTAGAAGACGATATATACGAGTATAATACTCGTAGATATAAATACTTAAATACATAGAAAACATCCATGACTCAGAAACAAATCATCACATATATGCGATTAGCACCGATATTTGGTCCTGAGTCTTGAATGTTGCCTAAGATGTAGTATCAATAAAAGTACAAGCCGTATTGAGGTTACTGAGGGGACTTGGATGGCACGGTGTACGTTTGTACCCTAATATTTATTTATTATTTACACGACTTTTAACACATGACGATCGCGTTCAAACGATTTGCACACAAACCGCTTCATCGGTTTCTTGTAGCATTGTTTTGTGGACAATTGATCACATCTGGAACAGTTCGTACATATTAAGGCTACTGCCATTTGGAGGAGACGTTACATACAGTGCCCGCGGACTGATATGACACTGATTTATACTTTGTTCGCGTATGGGAAAGAAGAACACGACTGCACCTCTCTCTGGGCGTCGTAACTAATATGTCATTGATCATTTGTTATTAAATTCATCAGACAAACTTTACATTTAACTGATGATTAAAACCTGACTTGTTTAGGTTTGGGAGATGGCAGTTTAAATTCAGTAGTAAGTGAAGAAAAGTACGCTTGTACACACATCCTACTAATATAACCTAAATAAACTGAAGATATCGGTGCCAATATCCATTCGGTGCAAATAGATTTGTTATAGCTATTAATTATATCACTTAAAGCTTTAAACGATATGATACAGAGAGATAGAAAATAATGGAAAAATAAACCATCTTCGCTACAGACGAAGATGGTTTATTTTTCCATTATATTCTTTCTCTCTGTATCATATCGTTTCAAAAATTATCGGAGTAACTTAACTTCCTCGTCAAAAATAACACGAAACAAAAATATTTAATTAAATAATTTGTTTCGTTATAAAGGTACCTCCTTGAAGCTTTGTTAGTTTTTAAGTTAGTATTTAATGTAAATACTACATTTGCGATGCCAGGGCTCATGTTTGATACGTCCATATTGTAACACTTACCACCTTTATGTAACAACATGAATGCAATAAATTACTTGAATACTTGATTGATACTAAATTACTATACGTACCTACCTATAAAATTTAAAGTTTGAATGTTTGTTAATCAATCACGTAAAAACGGGAATATGACCCTAAATTGAAACACATCCTGACTTATTGATTCCGAAAATCTTCGAACGGGATGAATTGAGGATGAAAGTATTATTTATGTATACAGGAATTGACGCGGACAAAGTCGCCGGCAAATACTAGTAACCTAAAAAACAGGATTATTGTATTACTAGCTTCAGCCCGCGACTCCGTCCGCGTGGAACTCGTTTATGTCGTAGCTTTTTAGAAACTTTGACCCCTCGATATCACCCCCTTAGAAAGTGATTTTCGGGATAAAAACTGTCCTATGTACTACCCCGGGACTCAAAATATCTCTATACCCATCTAAATCGGTTCAGCGGTTTAAGCGTGAAGAAGTAATAGACAGACAGACATCATTTATAATATTAGTATGGAGTAGACTTTTTCACAAATAATCGGTGCCTCCTGCCGTCAACACGTACCTTCACGTAAGCTGCATTACCGTGCCTCTAAAGTCACTCGACTTACTGTCACAAGGTGCTAAGACGACAAGCTACTTATACCTACTTTATAAACAACGTGCGCAGTCACATCGACCTGCCTTGTTAATTATACTTACTCGTTACAATAGCACCACCCCCTTTCTTCCTGTGGGTGTCGTAAGAGTCGACTAAGGGAACAGGGTTGAAGTGTGTTGTGGGCGATGGGCTAGCAACCTGCCACTGCAATATTACATGTTGTCGATCTTTTATACCCACATTTATGCTAAAAGTGATACTGGAACACAAGTTTCGTGTGATCTGCCTACCCCTTTTAGGGATAAGGGCGTGAATGTATGTATGTATGTATGTGACACGAACGTCTCATGGTGATTATATTAATTTTCGCAAGGAAGGATGGATTTAATAGCTGACGAAACGAAAAATACCCACCTCTCTAAATTGGCGGATTCGTATGAAGCTCTTTGCTTCCAGTGCCAGTTTTCTCGCGAGGACATCTAATGAGTGGATCTTACTTCCGGCAAACCTTTTCCCAGCTACTTATAACTTGGATCTTTTCAAGACGAGAGTCAATAGGCACTATCTAGGTATGCATGTAACACCCGCGACCTTATCATCACTTACCATCAGGTGAGATACTGGTCAAATGCGTACCTAAACGTAATGAAAACATAAAAAAGAGGGCTTTCTTTAACGAATTATGTTACGATGTCAGGATGAAAGTTATCGCTATTGTCAAGACTCCTGACACTTGCTGTATATAAGTTAAGTTTCAGTGAGGTCCGCTCCACTCAACCACCCGCGCAAAGCCACTTGTCCATACCCTTATTATAGGTATACGCGGGCTGGGTTTCCGCAACTCGACGTCATAAAAAGCGCCTATTTTGCGTATGGAGTGTTGTCCATACCCTTAAACGAGGGCTTATCCGAAGTGGACCATCAGTGATACACTGTGGCGTGCCCTCGGCGTTGCTTTCTACATTGTAAAGACTTGACACGTATCGAGACGAACGCGTGTATAATTTATATCTGTCCGGGACCCGACCCCGCGCGGCGGGCGCATTCATTAGCTCTTTAACCGAACGGTCTGTTCAAATTTGTATGTACTGATTGCTTTGGTCTCCCATTGACGCCGCTGGTTACACTGTCACTTTAAATGCCGTATTCAACGGCGGGGTCGACACCACAAACATAATTATGGCGTTACCTAGGAGTTAAATGTACTATCGACAATACAGCTAACCATCCGTGCACTTTATGTGCATTGTAATGGTTCTAGATATAAATACAGGATGGCCAGTTAAGAGGGGGCGTATCGCCAGGGAAAAATCAGAAATCACCCGCGCGCCCCGTACCTGCCGCGCTGATGCGTCTATTGCTGCCCCGCTCCTTCTCGCATAGTATATGCCCCGACAGTCAGATGAAACATGATGAATACCTATAGATAATTATAATAAGTGGAAAGAAAGACAAAATCTGTAAGTACCTATATTTGAAGATATAATTTTCGCTAGTAGCTAAGTCAGTTTCGAGAGCTATAACTGAAATATGACCTTCCGTTTTTTTACTAAATCACGTAAGGGTTGTAATTTAGCATAATAATGTCTCGTAAAAGGCTAAAGCAAAAAAACAGCTATAATCGAATTTAAACTTCTGTGAGACATATCTAAAATACTACTAATAAATCTACGGTTAAAAAATTAACGTAAATGTCACGGCAGGCGACATGTTTCGAACTCTTCGGGAGTTCTTCTTCAAAACAAACATCGAAAACACTAATCCTGAAGAAGAACTCCCGAAGAGTTCGAAACATGTCGCCTGTCGCGTCATTTAATACGTGAATTTATTAGTAGCATTAAAAAAAAACTGTAATTTATTATGAAAACTTCGATCATGTTTATGAAAGCCAGATTTTCAGGCCAAATTTTTCAATTCTGACCCCGTGTCATGGTCGGCCTTATCACGCGATAAGTGACAGGATAGAGCGTCCGTCACTGGCTGACACCGTTTGATAGAACGAGACGATGCCCCTATCTTGTCACTTATCGAGTGATAAGGCCGACCATGATACGGGGTCTGATCTCGGATTCGTACTTGGAGACAATGGAGACGCTTTGGCCCTTTAGTTATCAATTTTGAACATACTCGTATTAAAGAAAAACTGCAAAATTGTGTTCACTTTTTTTTATATAAAAATGTCCAACTTCGCAGGCAATAATTCGGGTGCAGACTCGAAAATTATTATTACTCCAAAAGAAAGAAGGCAAAAAAATATGCATAGTGATGAAAATCCCATTCTGATATCTCAAAGAATTACGAAGCTACAACCGTTTTAATATTGCTTGTTAGAGAGAGAAAACGCAAACGGTGTGTGACGTCACATTACAGGATGCTGCCGGCAGGCCGCGTCGACGGCGTCACCAACCACGATGCGCGCGGCACGTTGCCGTCTTCTGTGACGTCACATTCTTCCAGCGTCATCGTTTCATATGAAGTTGCGTTTTGCGAAAAAGGGACAGAACACATCCCTTCTTAAAACTTTGGACACTTATAACTTCGTGATTATTTAACCTTTTGCGTTGATTTTTTCTCCATTTGACAATTTTTTTTATCCTTCTTCGAGAAAATATCACATTATTTTATTTAGTGTCTACGCCCCTATCGTTGGAATCTAAAAGCGTCACCCGTGATGACTTTAAAGAAAAAAATGACAATAATTACACGGTTCACCCACGTATTAAACGTCACTACGGGCGACATGTTTCGAACTCTTCGGGAATTCTTATTCAGGATTGAGTGTTTTCGCGGCGGTGTCGCTTGAATCACGACAAGATTCAAGCGACACCGCCGCGAAAACACTCACTTTATAGAGTACAAATTACTTTAATTACCCAAGGAATACCACTACCTACATTTTGTTGCTTAAAAAACCACCGGAGCTATAACTGAAATATGGCCTTCCGTTTTTTTACTAAATCACGTAAGGGTTGTGAGCTAGCATAATAATGGCTAGTAAAAGCCTAAAGCAAAAAAAAGCTATAATCGAATTTAAACTTTTGTGAGACATGTCTAAAATACTACTAATAAATCCACGGTTAAATTCACGCATTAAATGTCACAACAGGCAACATGTTTCGAACTTTTCGGGAGTTCTTCTTCAAAACAAACATCGAAAACACGGGGTCCCTTTGTTTCCCATATTCTTATTGTTCCGAATTTCGTTGGTCAGAAATTGATATCCATAAAATTTATAGTCATAAACATCAGTAGTCATAATTTTTGTTAAGTATAACGTTGGATAGTTCTAACATTAATGACTTATAACATTAACCGCTATAATCTCAGAAGTCATAATATTTATGGCTATAACGTTCGAAGGTCTATCAATAATTAATCAGAAATATTTTAAGTCATATCTTTCAACGTCCTAATGGTTGGTATTCATATCGCTTTAATGCCTAAAGTGAATTACGTCGAAGAAGCCAAATCTATAACATCCTTAGGCATATAGATAAGTACTCAGAAACATATCCAGGCATACATTTGAAAGTACTAGTAAGTAGGGGCTTAGTGGCAAAACCGACTCGGATCACGGATAGGTTAGAAGACGGAAGCGGGAGCTTTGCTCCCGCTTTCGTCTTCGAGGTTATTTTTTTTATAAAAGAGCGGAAAAACTACTTACCATACTGGTCGTTAAGATTATAAACTGACGGTGTTCATTATCTGACGGTCACACATATGCACGTTAAAATTGTATGTATTTATAATGATATGACTAACTAATCACGTGACTACAAATAATTATGACTTGCGTAAAAGATCCTTACAGCAATTATTGAAAGCAACTTTATTGCCTTTAACATTATGAATTGTCATAACATCTGGGCATTGAATGTTATGACTACCCAATTTTATGACTTACAATAATGACGACTTGCAAAAATCGGATCTCCAATTTATGTTCTATAATTTTATGACTTGCGACAATATGACTTATGAAAATTATGATCGAAAACGGTATGGAGTGAAAAAATCGGAACAAAAACTTTATGGGAACCAATAGAGACCCCGAAAACACTCATCCTGAAGAAGAACTCCCGAAGTGTTCAAAACATGTCGCCTGTCGTGTCGTTTAATACGTGAATTTAACCGTGAATTTATTAGTAGCATTAAAAAAAAAACTATAATATATTATGAAAACTTCGATCATGTCTATGAAAGTCAGATTTTCAGGCCACTACTGTGTGGCGGCCAAATTTTTCAATTCTGATCTCGGATTCGTACTTGGAGACAATGGAGACGCTTTGGCCCTTTAGTTATCAATTTTGAACATATTAAAGAAAAAGTGCATAATTATGTTCACTTTTTTAATATCAAAATGTCCAAGTTCGCAGGCAATAATTGTTAGAATCTGCACTCTCGATAACCCTAAAAGCGACACCCGCGATGACTTTAAAGAAAAACAATGTCAATAATGTCACTACGGGCGACATGTTCCGAACTCTTCGGAAGTTCTTCTTCAGGATGAGTGTTTTCGCGGCGGTGTCGCTTGAATCACGACAAGATTCAAGCGACACCGCCGCGAAAACACTCGTCCTTAAGAAGAATTCCCGAAGAGTTCGAAACATGTCGCCCGTAGTGACATTTAATACGTGAGTTGAACCGTGTAATTATTAGTACTGTTTCAACACGTCTCACGAAAGTTTAAATTCGAAAAGCAATGTCCGCCATCTTGGAATTCAAAATGGACATCATTTCTAGAATCTTCACCCTCGAGAAGCCTGCCAATGTATGTTGTTCTTTAAAAAAACGCGCATATTAATTTACAACGAATGTTTCAAAAATTTTAAATAATGCGACCACTTTTTGAAATATTTCTGACTATGAATTCGTATTTAGACCTCTCAGACATCGATTTTGAACATAACCGGATTTATTCTCAACTAGCGATCCGCTCCGGCTTCGCACGGATACTATATTATACATATAAACCTTCTTCTTGAATCACTCTATCTATTAAAAAAAACCGCATCAAAATCCGTTGCGTAGTTTTAAAGATCTAAGCATACATAGGGACAGACAGCGGGAAGCGACTTTGTTTTATACTATGTAGTGATAGTGATAATCTTTCATAAAGTAAATACACGATCGACAGAAAGATGTTCGTCTAGTTTTGCATGTACTGCACAAATTATTCTAAGAAGCCGGTCACCCGCCGATCGCTGCGTAATCTTATAGTTGTATTTTGAACTTTAAGATCTATATGTTAAGGTCGACTTTTAAATATATTATTTCAAAATGTAGCAAAATATCTACTGGAATGTAATGATACGTTCATTCACTGGACGAATATACTGGGTCACAATATTGTTGAAATAATTATGTTCATCGTGCTGTCGTGAGAGCACAGAACGTAGTCCTCTCGTCTCAGCGGAGCGATTACGACTGACTCCGCCCGCGAACGGCAACAAAAGATATACAGAACCGCACGAAACACGCGACGGGAGAAAGGGTATCGCGCTAAATAAAAAAGGCCTATACGCCAAATACGTTTCACCTCAATAAGTCTGAAAAGGGACTACATAAAAATACCCCGCTAGTACTTTCATTAGGTAATGTGAAAAGCTATTATACACTCAACTTTTACTTAATTTATATGCACGGGAACCTCACACTATTGAAATTGAGTAAAAATAAGACATGTTTTGGCGGTTCTTTTCTATCGAGGCAATTTTGGTTTTGTATGGTTTTGTTCAGACGATTCAATTGCAAATATGATGTAGTTTTGGTATGTTCTTTTTCCTGGCATTCGCTTTAGTTTGTCATAGGTAAATATTCAATCTAAGAACCCCGATTTCGCGGAGCGCCCCCTCTTAATTGTGTTGGCGTTTGTACAGTAGTGAGTGCTTCCATGCTCGCCTGACACCTTGCCTCTCGCTCATTCGAATCGAACGTAATGCTTATTATGTGCATTAGTGCGGCCTACGGGATCGTTGGATCATTTTGTTATTCTTCATGTCAAGTTTTTATATGGACTGCGAAAGTCTAACAACTGATTGGTGCCTTTGCACCAACTAGGGTTTCATAAAAGTGTTATATTCGAAAGTAAGTCTTACTGGATCCCTTAACCTCGGAGTAACATAACCATCATCAAATTTCTTTTGTCACACCTCCCGAGCTCCCCGATGAAAAGCATGCATTACTGTAATTGACTAACTTCTTTATAACTAGCACTCATTAGCAAACCCTTATAAATTTGCATGGTCGCCTACCTGGTCTGTAACATCAGATAAGCCTTATACGCATTCTGGGAAAGCCTGCGAGATAGCCGGCAGAATGCTGCGGATAAGCTGCCGCGGCGGGGTGGGTTGGGGTGGGAGGTTATCGCGCGGAGCTATCGGGAAAAGTGAAAGAAAGTCACAAGACCGGCGCGCGTCCTCGGCAATTAGGGTGCAGAACACAGGTAGCAGTTATTCAGATTAATTTAACGAGATATACGAGTGATACTATCTTGTTCTATACAACTTTGTAAATTTGAATCTACTTACTTACCTAACTCTTATTCGTGTTTAATACTATGGTGGTGGCAAATGGGGAAAGGTCCGCCTGCTACTAAGCGAATAATAATTGCATCTCCAGCTGTCACTAGTAGGCACGTACATTATCGATATTTTGTAGGCACAGCACATTATCGAGACCACCACTCGGTATATACAAAACTAACTACAATCTACGGAGCAAGTAGTTATTACGACTTCTGTAAGGCACTTCCCCAATTAGTAGTCAAGACTAGGGAACCGGTCTATTAGACTGACTGACTTGTCAATCAGTCTATTTATTTCTTTATTGGTATTATAGCAAGATGATCTGCTATGACCTAACCCCGTACCATGGATTATTTTTAGTATTTTAAACATGTCTCACGAAAGTTTAAATTCGAAGACCTAAAGGATGCTCTGAATTCGCCAACCAGTATAGTTTCAGGTGCGGCTCGTGCGCCGCCGCTGCGCAAAAACCGCGCCCAGCGCCACTCACTTATTTGTCAAAAATAAAAATTATGTCCCGTTTATTATTTCAAGGGACAGCATCCGCTCCACCGCGATCCGGGCGATAAAGCGACAATAAAACATATAAATAATTCATATTGGGGAGCCTGTATTGATTCACAAGAACGTGTCTCAAATGTTTTATTGCCCGGTATTAATAAATGGGGCAGATGTGGACCTGTTCTTACGCTCTGTTCGATTGCCGGACAATTAATAAAATTGAAAGGCTATACATTTGTACAAAAAGGGTTTTCGTTTCAGGAATTCGTGAAAGTTGAAGGCCTTGCGTCTTGAAAACCTACAGGGATTGGTTTCCCTTCCCTGTGAGGTGAGTATGGTTGCTATGCATGCAACTGAAGCATTCAGTTCAGCAAGGACTGCAGTAATGAACTGTTTCTTCTAATGATCGGGAGATTTTTAAGATCCCCGTGTTGTGTCGGGTTAGAATTTCACGTGGGTGTCGTAAAAGATGACTAAGGGAGCATCCAGGGTTGAGCCAGGGATGGGCTAGCAACCTACCACTGCGATATCATATTTTGTCTATCTTTGACGTAAGACTGGCAGTGGAACCAAAATGCCCTTGAGGATTCGGGTTTACCATTGAATTGCCGACAAACATTTAATCGAATATTATTTCAAAGACAACGTTTCAACTATTTTCATTTCATCGACAAGTCATTGCGTCGAGGACTCGATACTAGGTAAACCGAGGTTGGTAGTCGCCTTATTTCGATTAAATTCATGTCATGGCTTTTCATTTCGGGTTTTTTTTAATTATTTTCTTTTACATGTACCTAATAATATTTATTCCGCATACAATTACTTCGGATCTATACCTGAATCCCTAACTTTTTTTAACCTATTTTTGCCGTGCAGCGAGTCGACTCCACCCCGTTGCGCGGGGTGTCTATTTCTGGGCTGAGGGACACAAGTGAACCCTAACCTTACCGACCTAAAACAAAGTTCGCTTATGACAAGCCATTTTTTTGTAATAAACGATTTACACCAATGATTCTTAGTTATACATATTTGTATGTCATATAATTAACTACATAATTTCAATAATGGACATAATATACAATTTTATTAAAGTAATACGTCGAAGAAATGAATTGCAATGTTTTGTAGTTGTGCCAATTAAGATAATTTGAAACAAATCAGCGATTAAGTAAAGTAATATTCGTTGAATAGTATTTCTACGTAGTAAGATAAATTTAAATAAATAGTAGTTGAAATAAAATAACGCCAATCAATATTACTAATACTGAAGTTTCTATGAATCGTTGTCGATGAAATAATATTCGATGAAAAGGTTGTTGACAAAACAAGGGTACACCCTTTGAAATATGATGAATATAACATTTTTTTTGATGTGCTAAGGACAAACAGTTTTTTCTAAAAAAAAACTGCTTAAATAACATCAATTTCAAGAAAATTAGGTCTTGTCAGCCTCTTAATATGCTCTGCCTACCCCTTTTGGGAATAAAGGCGTGAATCTATGTCTATGTATATATGTTGAAAACACGACGTGGCAACACGGGGCAAATTTAACGCAGTCTTCCAAATATACGTCACACAGTAGGTACAGATGCTAAAAATTAAATTAATATTAAAAAATATAGATTCAAAATTGCAATTTGACATGTAGATAAAAGTCTTCGTGCCCGTTTGATATTGACTCACATAATTTTATTAGACGTTGTCATTGCATTGCAAAGTTGATTGCTGCAGCCTCCGGTGTCGCACACTGTGTGCAACTTCCACGCACTACATCCCTATATGGCTATAATGCGTATCCCATATTGTAAGATATTGTCAATGAGTTTTTCAGAACTTATACGTACGGAATATTTACCGTTAGCTAACATTGTGAGAAAACCGTTCTAATCCCAATAAGGTTTAGTTTTCCCTCTGGGTTGGAAGGCCAGTGGCAGTCACTTTCGTAAAACTAGTGCCTATTCCAAATCTTGAGATTAGGTGTCAATTGAAGCGTACCCCGGGCTCCTTTAGGGCACAATCGGGAATAACGCTAGGAGGATGATGATATTGTAAATGTAAGATATTGTCATCAGGGACATACCTACTCCTAAATAGGGTTCTCATGCAAATACTTAGCATACATTTAGTCTGTAAGATTTTATTACCTACGAGTTGCCTGTAAATAAGAAAATAAAAACAAAAACAAGTAATTAGATATACCTCGCCACCCGCGTAACTCTTTTAATCGTAATTTATGTGCTGTCGCATTTGTAAAGCTAATATAAAGTGCAGTACTTAAGTTTGTTACATTGTTGTGTTATAGGTACTATAACGTCGTAAGTTGTTATTAATAAGGGCTGCTAATTTCGACCTGTTTTATGATTATTTGTAATCTAATTAAACCGCTTTTTAGTACTTAGCCCAAATGAAGAAGATTATTTTCCGTGGATGAAAGCGGAACTAAGCTTTCAACGTAGGTTTGTTGTAACTTCCCGGTGAAAGGAAATTAAACCGAATGATCGAATACAAATTGTGACGTGCCTGTTTAATTTCTCTGCTCTCCAATGCGCATTTTGAAAGAAGATGGTGATACCCTTATGACATACAGGGAAATCAGTCGCGCAGCAGAGGCTGTTGGTATGTACCTACCTATAGAATTTGCATTGGACAGTAGAATAGGTACCTACTCTTTTTCTATTGCCTTTGACTACGAGCAAAAATACGTATATTATAATAAAATGTTGCGGTTCTTTGACACGCCGCTCCTTAATTGCATAGGAAACATGGTGCGGTGCACCCAACCCCCTACACCCCGTTGATTGCGTTAGGGTTCATTAGAGTAGGTACACGTTTTTCGTATCAAATCGTCAACATCCAGAATGACTGGTTAATATCTTGTTTTACGATGCCAAACATTTTTTATAGTCTTTCAATTACGATGTTCCTTATAGGGTGTAAAGTACATACTTGATTACGTTCCGTGTTTAATGTCGCATAAGAAGTTTTACAAAGAAGCCAGTATTTAGACTCATGTTTTAACTCTAGTATAGAATTTTAGAATACTTTAATCAACTGCTTACTCCGAGAGCACTTTTAGCAGATTTTACCTTACCTTACCTTTTAGCAGATTTTACCTTACTTTACCTTTTAGTAGATTCTAACTTACCTTACCTTTTAGCAGATTCTACCTTACCTTACCTTTTAGCAGATTCTAAACTTACCTTACCTTTTAGCAGTTTCTACCTTACCTTACCTTTTAGCAGATTCTACCTACTTAGCCGGCTCTACTTCAGGGACTCATTATTATTTATAATCTATCATGCCTTCAGAAACTACTTAGTATCCTTAAGGACTGTAACATTATACATTTTATGTGAAAGTTGGCATGTTAAGGTGTTTGATATACTCGTAATCACGCAAAGACTGCGTCCAGTGATTTCGATGAAATTTGGTACACGGATACCTACTCTATAACCGAGATTTTTAAAAATCGGCCTTGTGCTTGTCGGACCACGCCGCGCCGTGTAGGGTTCCGTAGTTGCCTGTGTGTCTTATTGTTAGTTACATCGACACGCACGCGCCAACTAAACTGCTAACTAAATAGTGCGGTTGCGTCGGCCGAATTCGTACGAAAAATAGCCTTTCCAAGTAAACATTAAGTTGGTCGACTATTACTCGGTAACTACTTATGCCTACTTAGCCACGATCTAGTTTAACTTTTTATCACGGTAACCAAGGAGTTTTAATTGGAGGTAGAAATTGGCAGAATTTGAGAATTTACGTCGACGAAGTCCCGGAAAAGCTACAATAATAATGACATAATTGCTTCATTTTCGATCAGAGCCAATATATTGGTAATAGACAATTCGATCCCCATTACGACCACCGTAAAAACACGTAAAAATGCTTCCAAGACAATTAGCGCAAAGGCATGCAATCTGTCGCATTCACTTGGTGAAAAACAATGGAGGGCGAATGACGTCACACACAATACGACCAATGGGAGCTGAGTGTGGATCGGGCACCACGGAGGCGGTGCCAGTGCCAACTAGACACATCAAGGTTTTCCAGTCCCGGTCTCCGACAATGTTGAATTGTTGATATGAACACACAATATATAAATTAATCATGCGTTTACCGAGTTTTTTGCTCAATATTTAAAGGTTACTGTTGCATTGAAGAAGTGGCAATGTGTTTCTAGAATGGAGTAGCGTGTTTGTTTTATTGAAAGCCGATGTGAAGATGCGATAGTTAGATAAGTACCGATTTAAGTAGATATACAAGAACCTTAAAGGAAGGTATGTAGGTACATAGAAAACATCCAAGACTCAGAAACTAATATTCATGCTCATCACTCAAATATTTGCACACCGGGATTTGAACACAGGACCTTCAGCTTCGTAGGCAGCGTCACTAGTGTCACTATGTCACCCACTTTTACAGGCTAACCGGTCGTATTATGTATAAAGCGTTTCCTCTTGTGAATTTTAGGCAAAGCTAGTACTCGCACTCAGGTTAGATGAAATACAGATATTATCTCCCATTGCGTGCTAGCATTAAGAATTGTGACCACTAACGTCTTAAAATACAGTTAAACGTGTCAATAACTACCTGGTGGGATCCCAACAATGCGCAGGTTAACTTTTTTTACACACTGTACGACCGACGTCGATTCATTCACCTTAGTACAAAAATATAACATAAGTCCTTACCTACCTAGTATGTTTGACATCAATTGTAGGTACCTTAGGTATACCTACCTAGTACTGTAAGGTATCAACGGTGTGGTTACATGAACATACGAAAGAAACTTCATGTTTATCCAGCCGCTTAGAATACGCAACCGAATATGTATGTTGCCGTCGCAACCTCAAATCCGGTCCGTAATTCATCTCATTATAGACAGCCGGCAAAAACTGAATCTCGAAACTGTCGACTAGTCTAATTATAAATCGTTTATAGAACTCTTGAAGCTTCCATAAAATTATAAAGCCCCGTGGTCCATCAAAGGGGCCGCGGTACGAAGATTTGCTCCACAAAATGTCAACAATGTATGAGTGCCGACAAAGACCGCGAATAAGGCAATGGTATTCGCAACCCGTCTTGATATCCCTCCATCTACCTCACCGCTATATCTTGGCGCTGAGGTTCGTAACAATTGCGTATAATCGGGGGTCGGAATCACGCTGGTCCACCGCAGGTGAGGTTGTAAGCGTTATAAATTCGACAAGGGTCGGGCATCCGCGGCCCGCCACGCTTATTTTAAAGTAATCAGTTAATTGTGTGCCCTTAACGAGCGCCCGCCGCCGCGCCGGTGCTGCGCTGGTATTCACAATGGTTACCTCAGGTAACCAGTTCAATTCTGAACTCTGATTGACAGTTATTATGAATCAAGCAATAAAGATGGGTGGTGGCTGGTGAGGCACGAGATAATAAAACAGAGAGAAAATAAAATAACTGGGCTATTCAGATTCACGCTGGATATACTAGGTATATCTACCAAAACACACACAATACACTCGCAACAGGAAACCAATATAAGCCTTCCCTCGCATTACGCAAGGTTGTGATTGTTGTGATTGTGACGAACCTCGGGGTCAAGATATACGAGGGGTGAGGTGAGACGAACCAAACACAGCTGCGACTTTTCCCGCTAGGTAGGCTCACACTCACAACGCTTACCATACCTGCTTCTGGCAAACCGATAAAATATACAAATACACAATAATAATAATATATTTAACAGGAACAAATTGACTCTACTGAAGTATAGGCTGAGCCTGTTGGTTGGTATCTTGGACGTCTGCGAGAGCGTGTTTAACTTGACCGACAGTTATTTGGTTACTTATTGTGAATCTCGCGTTGAAGACCCAAAGAACGAGTGGCGAGCTCAGTCGAGAGTGATGTGAAACGCATAACGGGGCAGGGGCATTCACAAGGCTCGCCAAGTAGGTACCAACAACTCGTCTCTAGCAAACTTCTGACCGCCATTGACGCGAACTTGTTCCGAAATCTGGGATAAATAATCTAGGCGAATTGAGTATAGTCAAGTCAACTGTTGTGAATCGCATAGTTACTGCGCACCTGACCACACCTGACTACGCTGGGAACCGAGCTCCTCCTAAATTTTTAATGCTTGTAAGTGCTCAAGTCTTAAGGAATAACTACCAATAGGTAGCTTGATAGTTATTCATCAACGCTGTAAACGGACGTGAACATTATGTAAAAGTACGTGATACCACAGAGGAAATATAATATTTTTTATCACCGAAATTCAATGTGTACGTCCGGCAAAGCCAATTGAAATTAAATGCACGACCGAGTTGAGACCGAATAAAAACACCAGCAAGGAGCTTAATAATTTTTAATCAAGAATTAATCGATATTTTCGTAATGAGTCGATACTTGTCAGAAGCGGGTCGTGTTATGAACATTAACCAGCTAAATATCGCATTTTATGTCGCCGGCGCCGCTGTGTGTGGTCCGGTCCACAGTCTTCGCGAAACGAGTGCCAGCTCAGTCACCTCGTATTAAAAAGAACCTATGCCCCGATACCATTCAAAACGTATACGTCGTTTTAAAAACCTAGTTGCGCTGCACCCAGAAACGCTATGTTAATTTATGCGAAATTCTAATTACCTACTGTGTACGCAGCCATCTGATATTATAAGTGCTTAGGTTATATCAATCTGCGTACTTATTGCAGGTTTAAGAGTAGAACTAGCCTTAATCTTTATTGGTCCGCTGATGAGCCAGGCCTGAAATCCACTTAAGTGCATTGCCTAGGCCCACGTATCAACCAGTTCTTGACTTAGGTAGGTTTCATTTGTTGGTTGGTAATGCTTCGGAGTCGCGAGTCAAGGCATAATGAGTGTAAGTATAACAAAATTGTAAGTAGGTATCTCTTATGAATTTGTGTCTCAGTTAACATACTCAAGATACATTATCGATTCAAATGTACCTCCTTGTCGGCGGGCGCCAATCGACTACCCATAAACCTGAGGAATATATTCCAGTAGAAATCATTAGGTACCATTAACACGCGTATCATGTTTATACTCGCAAACACAGCTCATTTAAACAAACTACTTAACTGGAAAACTGCTGTTTGTAATGGATCATCTTCCGATTAATATCAGATATCCTTTTCACGCACTGACGCGGTGAAAGTTGACTTACCTACTCGTACTTCTGTATTTGATTGCGCTAAATACGTCATCATCGAATATACGAGTACCTCCTCCAGCCCACTTAGCAGGATAGGTTTTATCGTCACGTTTTACGGCGAAAATGTAAGTAGTACAGTCAGCATCACATACTTAGTAGCAGCCAAAGTAGCCAAATATATCGTAACTCTTCCTTACTCCTATAGTAATAAAGACGTGTTCCGATATATTTGGCTACTTTGGCTGCTACTAACTATATGATGCTGACTGTACGAGACGTCACGTAAAATGTAACGATAAAACCTATCGTCCTAGGGCCACAGCAATGTACCTAAATGGGTAAGTTCCTACAGTTTCTATGAAAATTCTATATTGAATGTGTAGCCTGCCGGGTTTCATTGCTGTTGAATGTATATGATGACTATGATGAGTGCAGGTATGTCTTCGCGTAGAAGCGGACACTTGTAGATTCAAACATTTTGTATTAACACGATGTTCTCACGCTTTTGTAATAAAAATAATGAAATATTTCTTACCCTAACTCTTCATTGAGAAGGCCGCAAAAATGTACAATAGCATCCTATTGATTGATTCTTTCACGCCGTTAGCTGGGCTGTTATTCGCTACGCGTCAATGCGGCTCACCCCGCCGCCGGTCACCCGTCACGAAACTAGACCTCTACCTACGCTTAGTTACTACGCATCGCGGTGTCAAGATATATTTGTGGGTGAGCGTTGAGGTGAGCTTAAAACAAGTTACAGAATAGGGGGACAGCGGGAGTTGAAAAAATTGGCGCACCTGAGAAATACTTTAAACACTTGCTGCACATTTTTTTGGCGTAAGTCGGTATGAGGTTGTGGGTATTATTGTGCAGCCACGTGTTTTTTGCATGGATGACTGACTTCTGAGTATGATGAATACTATGAACGGATGTAAAGTAGGATCACTATAGGATGTATCTTCGTGGTACCTATCTACTATTCAGGTAGCTAATATATAACACAATACATACTATTGCCTAACGAAATCGAAACATACGTACCTACATCGTTTTTCGGTAAAAATAAACCTATGTTTTTTTTTGCAAGTTTGTGAACTAACGATCTGTGCTGCGCTGCCACAGTCAGACGCACAGATACCTACACAATATGTGCAGACTTACCTATGACAACTCGTTCGCGCCGCAAGTTAGAAAGCGTTTCGTAGTGGAATATTAGGTGACCATAGGAAATCTAATGCCAATGCGATACGAAGTGCTTGCTCCATATAGAAGAAGCATAAAAAGTGAGCGCACATTGTGGGAGCCAATTGCGGGGATTGAATCATGAATGGTCGAGACGTCAGATTGCCTTTTGTCCGAGCGTTTTGCAGGCTGCAGGGTGACCGTGGGACGGTGTAATCCTTTAGCGTGAGAACCTTATGATTCTACTCTTTTCTCTAAGTACATTACTAAGAAGCGCAGTTATTGTTATATAGAAACAGCGCTGCAATATGGACTTATGTGTCACACTTATGTTAGATATAGGGTAACCCATTTCATCCCTTGATCTGTAACAATTAAAAGTAGCTAGGTGCCTACTTTTTCACGCCTGCTATTCAGAAAAGAGTCATTATTGCCCCCAAATGAGGAATCAGTTGTACTTTTCCTCCCTGATCCTATTATTCAGAAAAGAGAGATTGCTGCCATCAAATGAGGGATTTCAAATATGTACCTACTTATGCAAAATTATTTACGTCTAGGGCGTAAACACTTGAATTCTTAGTTACGCCAACTGTTATTACTTTCCTATTATGTGGTTACGCTCAAGATTCTGCTGTAGAATCTTTGACCGTCATAATTATGTAAAAACACAAATAATAAATAAATATAAGCGTAAAATACCCAACTCCAAAACAGCTACCTACGTATAATGGTTGAATTGAAAAACTCTTTGTAATAGATATATCTATTACAAAGAGTTTTTCTAGCTATCGTAAAAGGCATCGAATTACAAAGAAAGGAATCGAATTAATGGAAAGGTCATGAATATGCATAAGTTACCCTTTCACAACGACATTGCTTTAACAATCAATCTATACCTAGCAGATACTCCTTGTATCCTCATTGATTGCAACGAAATTGCATACATTTACAAGTCTTTACAGAAAAGGGAGTATGTGTAACCCGTCACTGTACCCTTGAACCCTTTTTGGCATTGTGTATCAATTGTCTCCCCAACTTATAGTCTTTCAACCCTTTATAACAAAGGAAGGACACCCTTCGACAGCAATCGATGCATCTATTATGGCTCATGAATATGCAAAAATAACAATTAAAGGGGGCAATCAATATTGGTTTTGGTCTCCATATTCGGTTTGTCATCTTGCTATCATTAAGGTTAGGTACCTACTTTGTTATTTTCTGTGGCAGTTTGCGCCCTGCCGTTAAAGATTGAATTGAAACACCAAACACCTGGCATTGGTAATGAATTTATAGTAGGTACTCGTAATCGTAATATTTTTTAGCCTTAGTTTTAGCCACTCAAAAAGTGGCCGAGACTAAATCAGTCCTGTACGGAAAGGTGTAGGTACTAATTCAGGTGTCCTGCCGTTTGGCAAATTATTTGTCCCGGTTCTCTTATTTTTCGCAGAAAATTGTTTGGCCAATTATTAGTTCCCAACCAACGTTTCGCAGAATATTATTTCGCCAAATAATCACTTGCCAACTCTTCATAAGATTTCGTTTCGTTTCCCAACCTCACAGTTGCCAACTGTACGTTTGGTCTGATGATTATAAAGTAAACTTTCAAAATGCCAAAAATCGTTTAACAGAATGTTTTAGTTGGCTGAATAGTCATTTCGTTGTATAACGTTTCCCAAATGTTTCACGCAGTAGGGTTCGTACAGTTACTATGTAATATAATTTACAATGTGGGTAAGCGCAACTGCTCACTTCTTTTAATAACTTTGTGGGTGAGTAAGAATAAACTGACTTATTAGCGATAAGTGTTTACGTTATTACTTGCGGGACGTTGCTTTTGGAATGTTTCCTTGTTATTATTTTAATACAAAATTATTTTTCATTACTTATTTTGAATATTCAATAAGGCGATTTTGGTACTCGACGGCCGCTGCCGCGGCACGCTCGCTTCGCTCGCTCGGCTTCGTGCGCTGTAAGATCGCGGATAACCTAACACGCTCCTCCTCGCTTCGCTCGTCGTCGCACCTATCTGGCCTCTGTAACAGTTATTATTTCTGTTGCTATACTTATCACGAAACTGTTCTTTGTTTCAGGAAAGTTCAACAGATGGGTTTCGCCAAAAGATACGCACTTCTTAATTTTATTTTCCCCGCAAAAGTGGGTACTTTAATCCAATACTTAAAAAATAACTTATATTGCTAATTGAAATAATTCATCGTAACTTTTAAGTTGGCTTATATGTTAAAATGTAACTATTGCACTGACGAAACGTTGTTCGTTCAATAGTTGTTTGGCCTAGTGAAATAGTTGGCAAGTGATAAGTTTTCCAAACATTTTTAGTCATTGTGATATTCTGCTTTATAAAAATTCGACCAAGTGTCAGGTTGTCATACAAAAAGTTGGTAATGATTAGTTGTCAAAGTGAATCATTTTCGAAATGTTGGTTGGCAAGTGATGTTTGACTAAAGGAAATTCTGCGAAAAGGCAGAACACCATTTTTCCCAAATATGACTTCCCAAATAACTTATCGCAATAGTTTAATTTCCCAAACGAATCTTTAGCAAAGTTATGTCGCAATTTATTTATTTGTCAAATTATCATTTGGCAAAGTTTCACTTCGTCAAGATTTCATTAAGCAAATGCTTATTAAGCAAATGTTTCACTTTGTCATAAATTATATGGCAAACAGTTTTTTGCCTAATTTGTTACTTCCCATGCGCAACTCACAGCAAAAGCCTGGCAAATGATAATTTTACTGTTGCAGGAATACAATTAGGTATCTATACCGGGATTTCAAGTATAAAACGAACAAATGGCAGAAATTACATATTTCATTGCATAAATAAAGAAATAGTTAGTACAATTTAGTATTAGCATAATTTTATTCGGCATATTATCGATTGTCCGATACTTACTAAGCATACTATAAAACGGGGTCCGTCTCACGAGATATACAGTGTTTTTTTTAAATGGGACAGAATGGGGAAATCCGAATCTAAAGGAGATAGAGGAAAAGTGTCCAAGGAGACATTAGGTGTTTTTTTATGTAAACAAATTTGGCTCGTTAAAATTTTTGGTCAAGCGTGAGTTGTTCTTAAAAAATTATAAAGTTGGTCAATTTTTTTTTTGACGCGGGTCGGCTCTGTTTCATGTAAGGATTATTTCATTGTATGGAAAGAAAAAAATCTGAACAGCAGAAGTTGGTCAAATTTAATGAAAACTAATCTTCATAGAGTTGGTTTATTACTTGAGTAAATGTTCGATGTGGCCGCCGTCTTGTCTTATGCAGGTACGAGCACGCTTCAAGACACTTCTAGTTGCATTTAACAGAGACTTATGGTGAATTCTGTTTAAAGTGAAAAATAATAATAATAATAATAATAATTACAAGCATGAACTGATTGGAAACAAAATCACAGCTGCAGAAATAGCTTACGTTCCAAATTTGAATTCTTTTTTTTATAATTTTAAGACTATCGCGTGCCATGATGTTTACGAAGATTAAAAAAAATGTTCTTCTCTTGAATCATCTGGAGCTCTTATCGATTATCGAAATTTAAAAATGGAATAATTTTAAATATTTTTTACACGCCTAGGCACTTGTAACATTATTAAAAGGCGAATACTGCAATTGTATGAAGATTAGTTTTCATTAAATTTGACCAACTTCTGCTGTTCAGATTTTTTTCTTTCCATACAATGAAATAATCCTTACATGAAACAGAGCCAACCCGCGTCAAAAAAAAAATTGACCAACTTTATATTTTTTTAAGAACAACTCACGCTTGACCAAAAATTTTAATAAGCCAAATTTGTTTACATAAAAAAACACCTAATGTCTCCTTGGACACTTTTCCTCTATCTCCTTTAGATTCGGATTTCCCCATACTGTCCCATTTAAAAAAAACACTGTATAACAACAATATAATTATATGATTTTTCCTTCCTCCTTCCAGATCCTTATTATAATATAGTAGATTAGGTTATGGCAGCTAGAAAAAGGGGGGACGGGGTGGCGAAGCCCCCCACAGGGGTAAAAGCAAATAATCGTAACAATGGTATCATTATTAGGTTAGGTTAGGCTATGCTTGTGTCCCTTAGAGCGGAAATAGGCACCCCGCGAAGCGGGGTGACGTCGACACGCTGGCGGTTAGGTTAGGTTTAGGTTAGGTTAAAATAATTGGCGTTTGTTTTAAATTTTATTGAAAACTACCCACACATGTCACAGGCAAGGCATAATTCACCCTATGAACGCCAAGAACACCTAAGAAGCGTGATTAGGCCGTGTAAATAGGCAATTTGAAGTATGCGGTAATGAGCGGTGCGGAGCTGAAGGCAAGGTTACGCGGTAGAATAAATTTAAAGACAAACCAAATATGTTAATTTCGAAGAGCTGAAACTGCTTACCTTTAGGTTTTTGGCGTGCAGCTTGGTGCGGGCGGGCGAGGAGTTCGAGCAAACGATAATTCGGTCAGGAACAAGCACAAACACTATTTTATTCGCAAATTATTTGCAGCGGCGAAAATATTTCGCAATGTCATGCGTAAGGAATAGATTTGACTGACTGAACTACTTTTTTTTCTTCTGACGCATGAAGGCGGTGTAAGCAGTCTCAGCAGCTTTTAAGAAAGGAGGCCAAAAGGGATTTTGCTCTGACGGCGTACCTAACCAAAGCGTATTGTCGTACCCACAACCTCAAGAACGACTGTAAGAGTTAGGCTGGCACCACACAGTCTGAATCAGTCACTGAATTCAGTATCTGGACCACTCATGGTAGAAATTCTGCACAACGTGTACCGCTTTATGTGCTCTTCAGTGATCCAGATTATGATTCAGAGACTGAATTCCATTCAGTGTGAGGCCAGTCTTATAGCGTAACTTCATGCTTTCAAGCAGGGGTTCCGCGGATGCGATTTTTTTGACATCCGCGGATGCGGATATTTGGGGGCACACATCCACGGATGCGGATTTTGGGGTCACTCACTAAAACACGTAAAAACAACGTCCATTTTATGATATCACGCAATCATCAAACACGTTGAGACTAAATTACAATAATATCTAGCGAACAAATAAAAGGCGCGTCTGGTCTTGGCCACAGAAACGAAATTAAGTTTGTTTTTCTAATGGCGAAAGTAACAGAAACGCGCGCGGTAAGCGTTCTTTCTTGTTGTGAATTGCACTACATCCGCATCCGCAAAAACTCCGCATCGATTTTTGCGTATGAGGATGGTGATGTTGAAA
This sequence comes from Epinotia ramella, assembly GCA_947578815.1. Lineage (NCBI taxonomy): Eukaryota > Metazoa > Arthropoda > Insecta > Lepidoptera > Tortricidae > Epinotia > Epinotia ramella. The sequence continues at coordinate 284,792 of OX388213.1, forward strand.
ATGCGGAACTTCCGCGGTTGCGGATGCGGATGTAGTCCAGGCAATGAACTGACAACTTGTATGGAAAAAATGACAATTTTGGAAATAATTTATAATAGCTTACTTTTTAAGTATAACGGATATATTATCAATTAAATAGTTACCCAGCGACAAAATCCGACAAAATTTCAGACATCGAAAAGGCTTTCAGGCTTCTAAAAAGTCAGTAAAAATATTAATAAATGTTTTTGTCTTTATTTTGGGTAATTTACATTTGCTCTATAATATTCAAGAGAAATCGTACAAAAAAAGATAATGCATGCTTCATTTAAATCTACATAATTACTTCCGGGTGGAAAGTTTGTCGGATTCTTGACTAAATCATCTTAGAATAACATTTTCAAATTAAATCAACAAAAAAAACGCAATTATAAATTAATGTTTTTCAAAACCGTATTTTGCCTGGAGTAATGCGAATGTCTGCAACATCCCTGCTTTCAAGTAAGGTTCATAGGCCTAGGTAACGTTCATATTCGCCCTCTCATTGCAGAGATGTTAGCTTGCGAGTGTCATTTTCACTCGTAATGTGTGAAATAACCGCGCAGGACAGCAGGCCATTGAAAAGTCGAATAGATATGACACCTATTAAAACTACAACTTAGAAAAGTTGAAAAACCCCCGACATTTTCATTTCAAGGTCCAATATCTCAAAAACGGCTGAACAGATTTTCATGAAAAATGGCTAAGAATAATCAGGATAAAATTATTTATGACACAAAAAACTAAACGAAAATCGGTCCATCCGCTTGAGAGCTACGATACCACAGACAGATACACAGACACGTTAAACTTATAACACCCCTCTTTGCGTCGGGGGTTCAAAATAAATATTATTAACCGACTTCAAAAAAGGAGGAGGTTCTCAATTCGTCGGTTTTTTTTTTATGTTGTGTCGCTTGGACCAATTTGAAAATATTCCTATTTTTTTTTATGGTACCTTTCCCAAGTGGTCCCATGGTCAACTTGGAGAAATCGAGGGCACTCTTCCAATTTTATAGGCACACTTGAAGCGATTTGGGTACTGATTTGCAAATCGTAGGTCACAAAAGTACTAAATTATTTTCAGTGTGGAAAGTAAGTTATCCCGCCATAATACGTTTTGCTTCGGCCAACTACATTCAGAAACAATTAGCTTAAAGTTAGAGACACATTTTTGAACTGTACACTTGTACTCGTACAGGACAAACGGACAAGTAGGGATTAGCCGATACAAAAACACCACTTTATATAAACAAGCTTTATTTCAAATTTTGCTCGACAATATGTTCCGAATTAAATATAAATGCATCAATTACATTAATGAAATCATTGATTTACAGTTACACAACCACACAGCCATTCAATCCACGCAACACGTACAAAAATACTTTTGAAACGTAACCTTCTCACTACAGTCTTGGCACCCTTCAAATATACGAGTTAAGACCTGCCTCTCTCTTGCTCTGTAACGGATAGAAAAGGAAGGATATACATCATGCGGCCTCTAACATGTGTATGGTTTTTTATTGATACCCCGTCGGTGGCAAACAAGCGTACGGCCTGATGATAAGCGGTCACCGTAGCCTATGGACATTTGCTAATTTTTTAATGAAACAACACAACATTTATCTTTAGGCGTAATTCCACCAAGCGTATGTTACAGTGCTCCACATATTTAGTCAAAAAATAATAGAACTATGACCCCGGTTTTTACTGTACATATGGCTCTTTAAAGTTTCGACATATGCACGGAAAGTGCTCTTTTCGCAATAGTGCGGGAAAGTAGCACCATAATATATGTACTGTAAAACACATTGTCACACAACATAAGGAAGACAAGTCGTGCAACTAACTTGAATAGCACTATTACTTATTCTGTGCTTGAACTTAGTAATAGCTTGTAAATAAGTACAATGCCGTATAGATTCTTGAGACCTTAGACCCGCGTTTTTTGAATACTACCATATTTCATTTTATGTAGGTGCCTACATTGGTAGAATTACACCTTCACAGACATTAGAGGTATTTTATAAACGGGCACGCAGGGCGCGGCGCGTGAAGCGTACGTGAAAAGCGCATGCTTGTACATAAACCTAACGCTTTATGTTTAAATAGACATAAATAAGGCCTTAGTTTGTCCATACAGATGTCATAAATATGTATACAATTGCGAGTAGTGCATGTCGCTTTCGAGAATATAACTAAAAAATACACAATTTATTCGGGGAAAAATCCAAATTCAAATCGTGGAACGGCAGATCACTAATTTACTACTCAAAAGAAACTAGGGGCCACAAGTATGGTGATCGTGACGTGAAAATTATATTAAACAGTCATTTTATCATCATTATTATATCATGTTTTTTCCAGCTATTAGACCAGCATGAAAGAGCGTTATTCTGAAGGATGCGGGGCATCATTAAGTAGCCACTTTATAAATTAGTTTATGTCCAATAATTAACAATGAAATAGATAAATGTAAGTGTGCTTGTTTTGAGCAGTACCTATATATTACGCCAAAAGAAAGAAGGCAAAAAAATATGCCTAATGACGAAAATCCCTTTCAGAAATCTCAAAGAATTACGAAGTTACAACCGTTTTAATATTGCTTGTTAGAGACAGAAAACGCAAAACGTCACAATACAGGATGCTGCCGGGGGGCCGCGTCGACGGCGGCGCCGACCACATTGCCGTCTTCTAGTGACGTCACAATCTTCATACCCCTTCTTAAAACTTTGGACACTTAGAACTTCGTGATTATTTAACCTCCATTTTTTCATTAGTTGATTTTTTCTCCATTCAGAAAATATAAAATTATTGATTATTTTATTTAGCGTCTACACCCCTATTCATTAGAAAGGCCTTGCTAGTTTAATTTGAACAATAAAATGAATGATGATGATGTTGGAACGGAACAGGTGATATTGGAACACTTTGGGAGATTTGACAGTCATATAACGTTCATGTGTCCAATAAACACGACAGCCAAATCACTGTCAAATGTCGCAAAGTATCCCAGCACGGCCCGCGAGCTGAACGCTTAGTCTCTCTCGCCGCGACACAGTTCGCGGGCCGTGCTTTGATGGCCGTGCAGATCCACAACCCATCATGAACCGTGTCATTCCCAAGCAAAATGTACTGCTTTGGTGGTATCAATAAGGCACTATTTCCGTACGAATGCAATTAGAAACCGTCCTTATTGACCATTTGTTAATGTCGACAAAGGGCCTCTTATGCTTGATAACGACACAATGAGGGTTTTAGAATGCTTTACGTCACCAGCCGGCGCACCGTGGCAAGAGGTCTCAAAATCCACCAATCACGTTTAATAATCCTCAATTTGATTCATCATCATAATATCAGCCGGAAAGCTTCCCAATGCTGGACATAGGCCTCCCCTAATGAGTGCCACAACGACCAGTCCTGCGCCACGTACACAACCATTACCAGGTAAACAGGCCACCTGGTGCGGGGTCCTCCGCTGCGCCTTCTGATCAATTTGATTAGTGGCTTTTAAAAGCCGCTCAAAAAGACCTCTCACCAGTGCAGCCAGCTGGTGGCATAATTAATTCTAGAAACCCAGATCCTGCCAGTTTTAGGGTGATTGCACCAACACCGGCAGCTGAAACTTGTGAAACGTTCCTCTTTTTCGGTGTTCGTTAAAATGTGAATGTTAAGTTCGAGAAGTTTCTATGGAACGGCAGACCGGCGATATTTAACGTTGATCAGTCTGTAATCGTAAGTTGGTGCAACCTGCCCTTAGCCACAGCTGGTACAAGTCTAAAGTTTGTTGATCCAGTCCTGCAGCGCGTTGAGCTGCGCTGGTGCATCATCATCATCAGCATTGGCGGAGCCCTCGACCACCTCCACGCGGCTGCCGAGCTGGCTGAACTCGAACTCTCTCCCCGGCTTGCCCAGGAACGAGCCGCCTGACTGCGAGGAGTCCACGGACTGCAGTTGGCTGGACTTCGTTACGCGGACTAGGTTGCTGTGGAGGATTTCAATAAGTTAAAAATTGCATTCTGTAAGTAGGGTCAAGCTGCCTCGTGGGAAGCCCGTCCTATCACGCTGGTTGAAATTGACAGATATTCAGATGCTCTATAAGTAATGATTCCAAGGATAATACATACATTAATTAAATGCAAGAAATAAACAGTAACTTATATTATACATACAGTAACTTAACAGTCTAATGCCAAGTAAGACGGATTAGCAATCAAATAACAACGCCTTTCTTGGAACACAGCGAACATTCCTGGGCTCTTTTAGAATGCAACCGAGATAACACTATGAAAAGGAGCATACAACAAAAATCTTCAATAATGTCACTCAAGGAACTATTTGATAACTTACAGTTCCTTCTCCAACAAGGTCTTGATGACCTGGCTGCCCTTGGCGAGCGGCAGGTCCTGCTTGTTGCACAGCACCAGCACGGGCGGACTGTGGCTCTGCACCGCGGGGTCCGACAGGATCGTGTACAAGTACCTGCACACAAGATAAAGCCCATTTGAGCACTGCATTGATAGAATACAATAACAGCAGTAGTTAAAAATACAAGTCCCTTTTCAACAACACACATTTTCAGGAAGATTGTTTTTGTTGGTTTTGTAAAGTACCCAAGAAGTTCCTTTGAACTGACCAGAAACAGGCGGGCTGTCGATCGTTTGTCGCGTTCATCCAGCTCCTTTCCCCGAGGTTGGAGCTTAAATAGATACATTTTTGAAATAATTTAACTCTTTGACTGGCTTTGTCAACATAAATAAATTAGAATGAATTAAATTTAATCTAATATTAACTTTTTGACGTTTAATGTATTTGTGCATTATAAATAAATGAGTGTTACGTACGTGTGCTGGCAGCCATGACGATTATCGAAACTGGGGGTACCCGAAGATCTCTTCAGGCATACCCACATATCAATATATGACATGCCTTTCCCCCATGTCTTTATACAGTCCACTACACTTAAGTCTTAATCACTACACATGCACAATTGAGTCTTTATCACTACCAATGTTGGAAGTCCTTAACCTACTGATTTATCATTCTATTTTATTTTATTAATTATCTAACACATCGTCTACACTATCGTCACTGTATCTTCTGTCATCCTCACTACAGTCTTCATCTTCCTTACTTGTTACCTCTCTTAGAGCAATTCTCTTCCTAGATGAGGCTGCTGACGGTGGGCTTTCACTTGACCTGGATCTTTTATAGTTTTTGTCTTTCCTTGTGGTCATAATAGCCGGAGTGCTTACCACACAATCTTCTGGTCCTCGTGCCCCTATCATCTCTGCCCACTGGCTCGGTGGGTGATTCTTAATGTGCCATATGCCTGGTCTTCTTCTTGGGGATCTGTTTGTGTCAACTTCTCACCCCCTTCACCTGGTAATTTTTCTAAGTGTTCCGGTGCCCTGTTTTCATTTCTTTCAAAACCAAGCATTTGGTTTACATGTCTTACAAATGTTTTATTTCCCAGTTTTACTTTGTACCTAACTATACCGATCTTTTTTATCACTGCCCCCTCTAGCCATCTTGGTCCATTCCTGTAGTTCCTAAAACAAACCGTTTCACCGACTCTAAAATCCCTGACCTTCTAGGTTAAATTGTTTTCTACATCTTTAGTCTCCCTTCCTTGTGTCGAGAGAGGATGAAGCCTATCGAACTTGGTCCTAAACCGGCGACCGTTCAACATCTCCGCGGGCGTTTTCCCGGTAACAGAGCTGGGAGTTGTCCGTAGTCCATAAAGTATAGTTTGTATCCTTGTGGACCATGGAAGATGTGCCATCTTTTTTAATTTCAATTTTACGGTTTGTACAGTCCTTTCTGCCTGTCCGTTTGATTCTGGGTGGTAGGGAGGCACCAGTATGTGTCTGATGCCATTTCGCTTAAAATATTGCTGGATCTCTTCAGAAACAAAAGCCTTCCCATTATCGCTCACAATGGTATCCGGCAATCCTTGTTCGACAAAGATTTCATTTAATTTACTAATGACCATGCTCGAACTTTGTTCCCCAACTACTTTCACTTCTGGCCATTTTGAATGAGCATCTATCACAATAAGGAAAACTTTTCCCATGAATGGTCCCGCAAAATCCACATGCAATCTAGACCATGGTTTTGGCGGCGATATCCATCTGTGGGTTACTTTCGGAGGCATCCCTGAATCATGCTCTCTATATCCTTGTCTAACCCGGGCCACCAAAAATAGCTCCTTGCGACAGCCTTTGTAATCACAATTACGTCGTGGTTACTGTGTAATTCCTGCAACACACTATGATGCAGTTTATGTGGTAAAATAACTCTACTTCCCCACAATAAACAATCATTGTACTCGGTTATCTCATTACGCCGTGTATAGAAATCTTTGAAATTTTCTTCCACTTTCATGGGCCACCCGTTCCTAACCCAAAACATTACTTTCGACAACAACTCATCTGTTCTACTTAACTTGGCCACATCTTTAGCCGTCATTTCGAGTTCTATCGGAGTTTCGTTTAGCAGTAAAACGCTTACTTCTTCGGCTTCATTGTCGTTGCTCTTCCCTTCAGGCGTCGGCCATCTGCTGAGTGCATCTGCATTGCCAATTTTCTGACCCTCTGTGTATATCAAATCATAGTCATAAGAGCTCAAAAATAACGCCCATCTTAACATCCGTGGATATCTCACGTTAGGTATAGGCTTTTTTGGGTCAAAAATACCCAGAAGAGGCTTGTGATCCGTGCGAATAACTACCGAGCGTCCAAATATGTACTGATAGAATTTTTTCAAACCGAATACTATAGCTGCCGCTTCTTTATCGATCTGCGCATAATTTCGTTCGTGTTTGCCCATCGTCCTAGAAGCGAACATTATCGGCCTCAAGGAGCCGTCGTTCATTCTGTGTTCCAGGACAGCTCCCAATCCGTACTGAGATGCGTCACACGTCATCACCAGGGGTTTAGTTAAATCGTAATGGGTCAAAATGTCACTCGTTGTTAGCATATTCTTCAACAACGTGAACGCCTGTTGACAATTCTTTGACCATGCCCACTCAGCCCCTTTTAGTAAAAGCTTGTACAACGGTTCTGCCACAGTCGCTTTCTGTGGCAAAAATCTATCATAGAAATTTAACAGCCCCAAGAATGCTTGTAACTCCTTAAGGTTCGTAAGGTACGTACGTGTGCTGGCAGCCATGACGATTACCGAAACTGGGGGTACCCGAAGATCTCTTCAGGCATACCCACATATCACACCACATATAAATAAATAAAAATAAAAAAGTATTTTATTTCTGGTTTGACATGATTTGGATAATACATAAAATTAACTTGAATTGCACTAACTTAAATACGAGTACACTAAATAACACTAGCTAAGTTTATATTGTTCACCAGAACCCTATTTTGAGGTAAAGGCCTCTTCCAGAGCCTGCCATTTTTTCCTATCTTGGGCCCTCCAGACCCAGTTGGGCCCCGCCACGTCTGTTATATCATCAGACCATCGGGCTAAAGGTCAACCTTTCTTCCTTTTTCCCTTTTGGCCTTAGTTGAAAACTTCCATGTGTGGCAAGCGTAGGTCACAGTGGAGAGTAGACACATATCTATTATTTTCTTTTTGACATGTAAAGGTAGATCGCTTTTTAGGGGTTCTTTGAGACTCCAGTAAGGTTGGAGCTTAAGGTCCCGCAATTCCCACATCAAATTCTTCCATTCTTAGGTAGTAACCACCAGCTCGAACACGCAAAATAGGCACACTGAATGTCGACTTGCGGAAAAAGCCCAGTAAAACCAACGAACCACCAGCTGTGAGTTTTAGGTTTTTCCATCTTGTTCCCTGGCGTTTTCTATTTCACTTGCTGTCTTTGTGGTACCATTCTTGACTGTTTGACTAGACTGTTTTACTAATACATGCAAAAATGCAGCAAAACAGTCTTCATGGTATGGTCATGATTACCAAGAGGTACAATAAGATTGAGTGGCACTTACTCAGCAACATCCCTGATCTCCTTCTGCACGGTCTCGGAGTCGATGACGTAGACGATGCCCTTGGCGCTGCCCTTGTACTGGTCAAAGAACTTGTTCCGGAGCCGCTCCTGCCCCGGCAGATCTACAAGCTTCAGAGTTTTCTAAAAGAAAGAAAGATTCAATCTCTTAATAATAAGCGAGTACAGTATTTACTGGCTAAAGTAATGAAAACATCTGAAGTGCGGAACAAGTATAAGATAACTATTATAAGAAACTTGCAATTTATATTTCCTTAGTTAACAATGAAATACAGTGAGTCTTAAAAAAAACTATTGTGTTGTTAAACACTTCCACTGCAAAGAACCTGTTGATAGCTCTGTACAGACATTTTTGTTGTTGACAGTACAAAATTTAACACAATGTAAAATTAATTAACATGTTCATGTCCACATGTATGGTTAATTACAGTTCAATATTTTGCTGTTATAAAGGTGTTCAATTGAAATGTGTTCACGGACAATTACAATATCAGTGAAAATGGACAGGAAACTTCCAGGCAGGGTAAAGGTTTACTTGTTTAAATATTGCTATTCTTCCAAAAATAAGAAAATTCTTACATGTTTATAAAGGTACTAGAACTGGTTATATGTGATTTAATACAACTTACACTGCCAACAGCATAATCTTCAACATTCTCCTTCATAGAAGTGAAGGTCTGCCGGTACTGGGAGTATGCGAGGCGCACAAACAGCAGTGTCTTGCCGGAGTCCGAGAGCCCTGTCAGCAGCACCGAGCGCCTCTGCTGGCGCCGGCGGGAGATCAACCACCAAAATACTGAAACAGATACAAACAATTCATTTATATGCAAACCTAAACCAAAACTTAAGAGGACTGTTAGAGCAGCCTATTACTAACCAGATTAAGCAAATTAGGTTTTAAAGAAAAGTTCATAGTGTTCCATAACAGCCCCTTTAAGTGGAGGATATAGTGCAATAATTAACTCCCAGTCAAATAATCTATTGAATTCAACTTTTACGATTCTCACACATTATTTTTATCAAACAGGACTTAATCACATATAAATAATGTGTGATAAGATTGAGTGCTGTTTAATAAAAAATAATCCAGATATCAGTCTCATTCTCTTTATGCGTGGGTTAAAAAGAGACAGAGATATAGTTGATGTGGAATATTGGACCATACATTAAATTATAGGGACATGTTCGAGATATTGGCACTTTTATAAAAATCCCGATATTTGAAAGTCAGCATCTGTTTGCCAAGTGCCAACACTACAAACTTACAGTAGGTAAAAAAATAGGTCTTATAAATTAAAATACAGTTCCATGCATTCAGCCTGCATACAGTTGTTTTGTGTTTGCACATTTCCGAGTGCTACTACGATTACATATTTAGTTGACATTAGGTCATCAAGACGCTAACCCACGTGGTAATTAACTTCTTCACGATGCCATTCACCAGTACGAATAAACAGTAATTATTTGTAAGAATAACACGCAATATTATCTCTAAACATACCTAACAATAACAAGAGATAACTTTTTAGTTACTAACAAGTCAATTGCAGAGAATGCTGAAAACAAGAAAAAGTAAACAACTGCAAAATCACAAGAGAGGTCAAGTAACTGTAGATAGTCAACTTACCGAGAGTAAAAATAAGAACAATCAAACTAAGTAAGGTTATGTATCGGGGATCATTTAACATAGGCTCCGTGTGGATTTTTTCCTTGACAACTTCAGAATCCATTTTGAAGTTGATTCAAAAAGCCACGATCAGAATACTTTTGCAAAAACTAAGAATACTTTGCTAAGGAAACTTTCGTCGGCACAACACGTATCAGCGTTCGTGGTAATTTTGATTGAAATGACAGCTGTCAGTTTTAGTGTTGCCAGTGGTGAACGCAAATTATATTACCCCAAAGTAAAGAAAGACCACTGGTTATCTGCGTTTTTAACAGTAACTTAAATAATAAAACGTTGACAATTGGTTGACAACTTGATTATTTATACTATAAAAAGTATAAAATTTTAGTGGTGTAGTTTGGGTGTAGCATTATTAGTAAATAAACAAATCAAGTGCCTTAATTTGATTTTTTAGTCAAGATACATCAAACGATATTTTGCTATTTTAATTTAACATAGATGAAGATTAAACTGCCTATTACAAATACCAAACGACACACTTTTAGTTAAAACGATAACCTCGTCAATGATAACCCCTCCATAAATATATGATATTTAAAAGACAATTTCTACAATTAGTGACTGGATTGAGGAAAAAGATGGACATTGAAATATCAGGTAAAAAATAAATAATATAGTTAACATTTGTATACAATTTTTACGATATAGTATTGAGGAAAAGGGTTATTAAAGTACAGCTCAAACAAGAGTAGCGCCACCAGCGCAGTGTCCTTCTGCTTACCGCTGATGCAAAAAATCTTGTATGTGTATACTGAACGCTATAGTTATTATTGATATAAGGCTTAAATTCCACCTAGCCACATAGAAATAGACAAGTCCACAAAGGATTTAAAAATAAGAACAGTTTTGGAATCTACCCCATCACTCGTAAAGAAATGTTCCAGTGAGTAAATTATACCATTAACCTTCTTAATAAACCAGTAATTCTCAGCAGGAATAATTCCAAATGTCCTTAAAACAGCAGTTATCAGACAAGTCCCAAAAAATAAAAACGTGAGTGACCCTAGCCAATATTGTCCCATAGCCATGTTACTTATCCACATTCTCAAAACTTTTTGAATCAATAATGGCTTAATGTTTATCAGCTCTTTGCGATCAATATTGTATTTTTGATGATAGCCAATATGTTTTTAGAAAACAATGAGGTACCTATAATATTAACAATTAAGAAACTTGTATAAGAAGTAGGTAATTGGTATATAATTGACAGCAAAAACTATGCATTTGGGCTACTGCTCGATATGAGTGAAGCCTATGACCGAGTCAACCATAACATCCTCCATAATAAGCTTTACGGTATAGGAGTACGCGGCGTAGGCCTCGACTGGTTCAAATCGTATCTCAATAGTAGAGAACAATTTGTAGAATTAGATTACGCTGATAAAAAGTGCAATACAGTTACTAAAATATGTACACAAAAGGGACAAGTTACATGCTCTATTCCGCAGGGAACCGTACTAGGTGCATCCTATTTTTTTTATATACATAAACAACTAACCAAAAATAATAAATTCAAAACAAATGAATTCAGTTAAATTAAAAAAAGAGAAATCTAATTCAATTCAGACCTCATCAGAGATTCCCGTTAGATATTGATGACACAAATTCAGGCCATAAATTAGAACTTATTTACTTGGGATTAATATTGATGAAAACATTAATTGGAAGTCGCATATTAAAATCTTTACAAAAATGTCTCACTTTACGTATGCCTAACGACATATAAAGAAAACCACAGATTTTAAAACGTCAGTTAGTGCGTATTAAGCGTACATATACTACATATACATATACGCGCGATCATATTTCCTTTATTTTAAGCATATTACTTTCGCCGCCGGATATTCGGTATCCAGTATCTGGCCAAACCACTATCCATTGCATCTCTATTAATTATTCTTCTTAATTATGAAGTAGGATGAACTAAGAGTTTTATTTCATATAACTCTACTTCCTTCTGCTTGATCAGTTGCATTGTGTGAATTGAAGAAAAATAATAATTGTTCAAGTATCATTGTTATTTTATAGCGTTATAAACGGTGTTGCAACACGATGTTTTTTTTAAATTTGCCGCTTATTTCTAGTCTCAACTTTCCCTGGCCAAACTAGTGGCTCTGTGAGCTGTAGAACTCCTGTCTTTTTTTTAATTTCAAAAAAGTGAATCGTCATAGAAAATATATAATTAACAAACCTGCTCAAAAATTTTTAAAGAGAAATTGGACCTGTTGAGTAGAACAGCCGCACAGTGGGACATCCGGACACGGACGAATGTTGGCCCAAGCTGAAGCACAGAACTTCGTTCGCTTCGCTCGCTCGTTCGATAATGTCCTAAACGAGAAAGTAACTATGTCTATATCTCTGTTACCTTTTCAAGCCTAAACCGATGAATCGATTTAGATGATAGCATGGAGATAGTTTGAGAAACGACATGGGATGGTTTTAATCCCGGAAGTTACTCACTAAAGATGAGAACTGGGGAATGGAAGTTTGTATGGAGGTACAATATAAACGAATTCCACGCGTACGAAGTTGCGGCTACAAGCTAGTGTTGTGTATTTGCTACTTTAGTATACCTACGTGTTTATATTTTCTAGGACTCAGGAAGCAATGCAAGAATAAGGATGAGGCTTTTCTGGAAAAAGATTTAGTGTCCAAAGAGCCGTTTGGGCAATTCCAGTCTTGGTATGAAGAAGTCTGTGCAAGCAAAGATGTCCTTTTTCCTGGTGCCATGTGTCTTGCCACTGTGTCACAGTCAGTATAACAAGAATGATCATTATATATTTATATTTTTAATAATGATTAATGATTTCGCGCTAAAATGCTTGATAAATCATAATCATTATCAATTTATTGGTAATATAAATCACCGTGCCTTTTTCTATTCAGGGAAGGATTTCCGTCAGCCAGATACGTTATATGCACCAGCTTCAGTAAAGATGGTTTCAAGTTTTTTACAGATTATGGGAGTAGAAAATCTAAAGAAATTGTATGTTTCAGTCTTTATTCATTTCATTTTATATTGTTCAAAAATCTTATGTAACAGCCCCTCTTGCATGTAGGTAGTTGTGGACTTTTGGAATTGACGATGGGCAATGCCATATTGTTATTAAAAAAAATTGTAATGTTACCGGTTACCGTGTTACGGGTTACCACTACTTACCACCTATATATTATGTATATTATTATGACCTTATGACCCTAAATATTCAATCTATATCAATTATTTTTTTTTAGGATTACAATCCAAATGTGGCGGCAACATTCTACTGGGCTGTTTGTGACAGATCAGTCAGAATAGAGGGACAAGCTGAAAAGTTGCCTGAAGAAGAATGTATCAAAGCATTTCAGTCACGCCTTGTTGAGGGACAACTGGCGTTATGGGCCAGTTCACAAAGTACTCCCATAGAATCCAAACATTTACTTCACGAGCGCCAAAGTGAATTGAGGACGCAATACCTGACACCCGGGAACGAAATACCCAAACCAGATTACTGGTAGGCACTGTAGGCAGTAGGCACAATTCAAATCTGTTGTTAAGTTCAGCTCTGCTTGGATCTCATCTCATTACGAGTATCTAATCTCATCATCATCTAACGACGACTGTCTTTATTTCAGGGGGGGTTACGTAATACAACCTAGTGCTATCGAGTTCTGGCAAGCTCAATCTAATCGTCTCTCTGACAGAATAAGATTTAGAAGACCAAAAGACGGAGAGCGTCCAGACGGAAAATTACTTTACGAAGGTCAAGATGGTTGGGTTTATGAAAGACTTTCTCCTTAATTGTGTTTCAATATTTTTATATATGTTATTATTACTATTATAGATGAGAAGTTTGTAGAAGAAAAATATATTTTTTATCCTATAGATCGTTTTATTTTTGGGAAATAAAAGTCGGAAGTTCTATCTAAGTTCAACTAAGGTCAATGAGGGCATTTCCGTCATACTTTTTGATAAGTTCACTTTGGCTGGTCATAACTAAGAGGATATTTACTTTTTAATAAACCTCATCACTGTTATAGATTGGGCATTTATTTAACTATATAAATGTACTCATATTAAATTGCTAGTCCTGCTGGTTATTTAAATATGTATTCTTTTTTAAACATGTCCGTTGACGGATTTTCCCGACGGTTTGGGGCTATTCCGTCAACCAACGATTTTAATTATATCGTGACGTATTACAAACATATACGTCAAGTGAACAAATACCGCTGAACCCTTAATCGAAACTAAACTTTAGCGAACTAAATTCAAAGTTTATTTAAGATTGTATTGCTAAATATATTTTTTTGGGGCAATTCCTGCCTATTTTTATAATCAGGAATAGTAAAAAACAAATTCCCAAACCCTAGGGAAAATCCGTCAACTGATGATCATGTTTTCAAAAAAATGGTGGGCTACTGTTTTTGTGCTCACCAGTTGGCGCCACTGTTGAGTAAGGTCCGAAGTACAGTGTCAAACTCATTGTTATTATGGGCACGACAATATTTTTTAATTTCAAATCATAAGTATTTAATAAGTAAACTGGACAGTTTAAAAATGTAAACGAAGCTATCTTAAGTATTCCCTTCAAATACAAGTCACACTGCTTGCGAGACGCACGCGTTCTCACGTCGCACAAGCGGTAAGACCTGTCCCACGGAAATGTATACCTTCAAATGCAGTAGGAAGCGCACGTCTGAGGGGCTAGTACGCTAAGTTTTATGTCGGTCATGAAGCATTCGTCCCATTCTGGCCAATATGCGAGTGCAAGAGGGACAAATGCTTTATGTCGGACATAAAACCTAGTGTGCTAGGGGGGCTGATGTGCAATGCCTTTACATATAACAGTTTTAGTACCTACCGATTTTCAATCAGGACTAATCTCCGTCTTCCGAGTTGAATAACAAATAAAAAAATCAAGCAAAAAATAAAAATAAAATAACTTGCTCATCTGCAAATTAAACTATAGAATCATTAGAAATAAATTATAGTTTAACAATTATAGTTATTATGTAAGTAAGCCAAATCATCATATCATTCGTGGGTTGGCAATATATGAAATGGGGAAATTCCGGCACATGACGGTTTTGCCCGTTTCACAATTGACGGATTTCTCTGCTCGATCATTTCGTTAATCTATAATAGAAGTAGGTATTGTTATTTATTTTGTATCAACGTTTTTGAAGGAGACGCTACGCGGGCTGATATCGGCGGACAGCAAACCGCGTAATTCGGCCGGCCAAATCAAGGTCACTCGTACTTGATTTTCTGTCATGGGGCATCCAGATTATGTGATTTTACCCCAATTTGTCAGCCCAACATGTCGAAGTCATAATTGGACGTAGCGTACAGACGTAACAACTGCAACTACAATTTCATTCAGTGTGGCCAGTTAACAGTAAGAAAGCGAAAATTGCCGCATTCAAACGGTCCTGCGAAGCGGCCTGCAAAATTGTTACTAACCGATTGTCTCGCCCTATCTCATCGGTTAGTAACAATCTTGCAGTCCGCTTTTGTCCGTTTGAATGCGGCAATTTTCACTTTCTTACTATTAACTGGCCACACTGAATGAAATTGTAGTAACGAAACACCGGTTTAATAATTTTTACAAAATTACAGTGCAAAATATTAAAACAATATTTTTTAGTATATATTTTTAATTTTCGTTCAAATTTAGTTGAATGAAATTTGCGAGAAAAAAAACATTTGGCAGATCATGCCAATTCCATGGTCCAAATTGTGATTTCCATGCAATTAGTCCGGACAACTCGTTTGACGGTTGGATTGCAGCGCAACATAAATATACTTATTATACTCTTTGGCAACATGCATCCACACGATAGCAATTAGTCAGATTCTGATGAATTGGGGCTGACTAATCATGTAATGTATATGCCCCATTTCTTGGCAGTTGGGTCTACATTCGCAGTTTTCGCGTTTGCAGGCCCTTTGATGGGGCATATACATTACATGATTAGTCAGCCCCAATTCATCAGAATCTGACTAATTGCTATCGTGTGGATGCATGTTGCGCTGCAATCCAACCGTCATGGGGCATCCAGATTATGTGATTTTACCCCAATTTGTCAGCCCAACATGTCGAAGTCATAATTGGACGTAGCGTACAGACGTAACAAGCAACCACAATTTCATTCAGTGTGGCCAGTTAATAGTAAGAAAGCGAAAATTGCCGAATTCAAACGGTCCTGCGAAGCGGGCTGCAAGATTGTTACTAACCGATGAGATAGGGCAAGACAGCACGTCTAACATGGGACGGCCGCGACATACTCTCGATTTCTCTCGCTTCGCAGGACCGTTTGAATGCGGAAATTTTCACTTTCGTACTATTAACTGGCCACACTGAATGAAATTGTAGTAACGAAACACCGGTTTAAAATAAATGACATAATTACAGTGTAAAATATTAAAACAATATTCTTTAGTTTATATTTTTTAATTTTCGTTTAATTTTATTTGAATGAATATTGTGAGAAAAAAAACACTTGGCAGATCATGCCAATTCCATGGTCCAATTGTGATTTTCATGCAATTAGTCAGGAAAACTCGTTTGACGGTTGGGTTGCAGCGCAACATGCATCCACACGATAGCAATTAGTCAGATTCTGATGAATTGGGGCTGACTAATCATGTAATGTATATGCCCCATCAAACGAGTTTTCCTGACTAATTGCACGAAAATCACAATTTGGACCATGGAATTGGCATGATCTGCCAAGTGTTCTTTTTCTCACAATATTCATTCAAATATAATTAAACTAAAATTAAAACATATATACTAAAGAATATTGTTTTAATATTTTACACTGTAATTTTGTCCATTATTTTATGGGGCATCCAGATTATGTGTTTTTGCCCCAATTTGTCAGCCCAACATGTCGAAGTCATAATTGGACGTAGCGTACAGACGCACGGCTGCACGGCTATCACGCGACGGCGCGCGAGCTCTCTCGATTTTTCTCGCAATATCCGTCTCTCTCTTATTAGAACACTTAGAACAAAAGGTATAGTGCGAGAAAAATCGAGAGTATGTCGCGGCCGTCCCATGTTAGACGTGATGTCTTGCCCTATCTCATCGGTTAATAATAATCTTGCAGCCCGCCTCGCAGCGCAGGACCGTTTGAATGCGGCAATTTTCGCTTTCTTACTTTTAACTGGCCACACTGAATGAAATTGTAGTTGCAGTGCAGTTGTTACGTCTGTACGCTACGTCCAATTATGACTTCGACATGTTGGGCTGACAAATTGGGGCAAAAACACATAATCTGGATGCCCCATGACTCGCACTTTTTGGTTCGCAACCGCGAAAAATATGCGAGTCGGCTCCACATTCACACATACGCCATACACAAATGTGGAGGGGCCTTTGCAACCCGCCTTTTGTGATTTGTCACTGTCAGTGTCATTTTATTTTAACGACGTGTTCAAAGAGAATAATATAACCACTCGTGTAAAAACGTTTGTTTTGGTTGGTTATCTTATAGTATTTCATATTTAATTATATTACATTACAATTAGAGGATCCTATATCGGATGGGAAGGTTGTTAATAAGACGGTTAGTGTTCACGTTTGTTATACCGAGCCTGCGCGAGATGAGTATCGATATTGGAGGTATGTAACAATAACATAATAATTATAATATTATTGAATTACTAAACCTACATAGCTATAACAGCGTCCTTTCCAAATTCTTCGTCATCATATGACTAAGATTTTATTTGTCCAACAGGCAGGCAACTGGTTACATTCGCTGCAAAGGTTGTTTTTGAGCAAGTTAAAAACTAAAGTAATGTGTTTTTAAACTTAAAATTGTAAGGACAGGTTATGCTATTCCTGTGCATTATTAATTTCAATAAAGTTAAAGCAATACTTTAACATGACTATTACAGGAATGAGAATCAAATACAAGGACAAGGATGAAACGTTTTTGGAAAAGCATCTCGTGTCTAAAGAGCCATTTGGACAATTTAAGGCTTGGTTCGAAGAAGCTTGTACTAGAAAGGAGATCCTTGAACCAAATGCTATGTGCATAGCAACAGTGTCTCCGTAAGTAGCAACCCGCCTATTTTCCACTGAGGTAGTCAAGCATGAAATTACATCTGAATTGGTTAGATGTGCTACTATTACCTCATTATATCAAGATTTGAAAGTATGCTGGCAAAAGAGGTTTCAGTGGCCCATTTAATTCTGTAGACTTTATATCCACCATTTCTTATCAACTTACACTTTCTCACTGAAACTTTAATAAATAATGAACATCTTGTTTTACAGGCAAGGCTTCCCTTCAGCTAGATTTGTTTTACTCAAAGGCTATGGGAAGGAAGGTTTCAAGTTTTTCACTAATTATGAAAGCAGGAAAGCTAAAGAAATGGTAAGTTTTCAATTATGACAATTACTAGCCTTTTAATGGTCCAGATTTGTGACCATTGGTTGAGGTTGTCATTGGTACAGTTGCATCCAGATACGGGCCTGGTGATATTACATCATATCATAGTAACAGAACAACACACTAAATGGACTCATGTTCTTTCATAGAGCTTAGATTCTTTCTAAGTACATCATTAAAACTAGATCATCATATGAAAAGTAGTAATATACAGAATCTCTTCCGTTACAAGAGGATGTAAACCGAAGAGAGGCAGACAATTTAAAAGATGGGAGGACGAAATTATAGAAATGGCCGGCAAGACATGGACCAGAGTGGTCACAGACAGGGAGAAATGGAGAAGGCTAGGGGAGGCCTTTGCCCGTAGGCACACAGAAATGTAACATTTTACGGTTACTGTAGTTATAACTATATTTGTTGTAATTTTCTGAAGAGGCTATAAATAAATAAACAAAAATTATACAGAATACTGTACTTACTTACTAAATTAATAATTTCTTTTCAGGATCTTAATCCAAATGTGGCAGCAACCTTTTACTGGGAAGTCCTGAACAGATCTGTAAGAATTGAGGGTCAAGTGGAGAAGCTAAGTGAAGAGGAATCCACTGCCTACTTCCACAGCCGGCCCGTGCCGAGCCAGATTGCAGCCTGCGCCAGCTACCAGAGCACCCCCATAGAGTCCAGGGATGTGCTGTGTGAGCGGGAGAGTGTGCTGGAGGCCCAGTATCTGGTGCTTGAGAAGGAAGTTCCTAAGCCAAGTTATTGGTGAGTAAATATTTATTTTTCGGTCAATATGCAAAAGAAACAAAAAAAATTGTTTCAACATCTATTAAATGAGTCAAAGGGATGCTGTCAGGCGTGGCTTTACCTATAGTTTAGGGTGTGCGTTGCACACGGGCGCGCGGTCCTAAGGGGCGCCATTCACGGGGCGCCACTCCCCAGGCGCGCTTGGGGGCGTAATGACAATGATTGCACATGGGCTAGAGACGCCTCTGTCTGTTGGAAATAATTTTATGCAGAAGCAACTACCATCTGACCTTCAGGGGAAAGTGGAGGTCTAGCATGGGAGTATGAAAGGTCATATCATCTTTTTAAAATACACTATCAGATATTAGTGCTATTCATGATTACACTATTAAATTGCATGCATGACTTGTTTCAGGGGTGGATACATAATTCGCCCACGAGCAGTGGAGTTCTGGCAAGGCCAGCGGGACCGCCTCCACGACAGGATCAAGTTCAGGAAGCCAAGAGCAGGGGAACAGCCAGACGGGAAGCTGCTGCACAAGGGAGAAGATGGGTGGATCTATGAAAGACTTTCACCATAACTTTCGTTATACTTTGTTGCATATGTTTTTCTAATGTAGTGTTTTTTTGTAATTTAATCATTATTCTTGCATATTGATGGTTGATCACTGTTAAACGCTTGCAAGTTAATTAGTTTAGATTACAGTTATAAAGTTTATAATCTAGCTTTACAAGAAACAGCCAGTATTTTATACAACAACTGTATACTGCATGGTTCCGTGTGGGTTAATTTATGTCCATTCGAAAGATTTATTCTATCTACTAGGGAAATAATTTTTGAAAAATGTTTAATGGTGTTTCTGTCATTATCCCCTACTACATAAAGACTTACAAAGCTGCAACCAAATAAACTTTACCTCTTTATAATATAAAGACAAGTAAAGTAGGCTGTGTATTTTTAGTTAGTCAATGTTAGATGTGATGGGATGGGTATGATAGTCTTTCAAATGTTTCAAATGTAATAAAAATTTATTTACAACTTTTCTACACTTATAGTTAATACATCAAATAAATGCTTAATCAAGTCTTTTTGATCAATTTTAATATTTCTCGAGATATGCCTCCGGAACTTCTCCAACAGACTGTGCTTTCTAGGCTGTTTTTCTCAACACTTGTTTCAAATTGCCTTGTGCCTCCACCAACGCTAAAATAGCAAGTCTTTGCAGAAACATACACTATGCCATCTTTACCTAACCTCTTGAGGAACAAATCAATTAGTTTATCATAATTTGTTGTATTATAAATAGTCTCTGAAGTCAATATGATGTCGAAAACATCGGTATCTGCCAGTTTTTTGTTAAACGAGCCCCAGTCTCCAGAATAGAATCTGCATTTAGTCATATCCATAGTTTTCTCATCTTCTTCAATGTTTAATAAAACATTGGGTATTGTAACACATTCTAATATCTCTTTATTCTGTAAAAAGGTATTTGTTTGTTAAACACAGGTTATAAAGATGTTATAAAATGCAGCTTGGTGTCACTATATATTTATATACATAGACTTAAATTATTTTGAATCACAATTTTCAAGGTAGAAAACTATAAGAGCATAAACATTGTTACACCTTTAAAGCTACCCTATCAAGTAATTCTTAGTTTCATAATTTGCGTTTAAAGCAAAGTATTAACACTCATACTTACATAGTCCTGAAATGTGACTTGTGATTCCTTTAAAAACGCATATATACCGAGAATGCCAGCACCACAACCAAGGTCCAAAACCTTTTTATTTTGGAATTTGATTTCATCATGATTGTCAAGATATTGTACCAAGTCGTAGGTGCATTCCCATATTTTCAGACCACCTGGGAAATACAAGAATATAAAAGTTGATAAATGTTGCATGAGATTAAAAAACCGTCTGTGACAGAAACCAAGTGATAGCCTAAGAGCTCCATTGCACCAATTTTGATATGAAACAAAAAAAGAACCAATTAGAATTGGCAAACCTGGATAGTATGTTGTGTACCTTCATATTTCCCAGCTACCAAGTCGCTGTGTTCCTTTTCTGCAAGTTCGACAGCATTTTTAAACTCATTATCCCCTGTAAACATTTTGCTGAGTGCTTCAGAAGCCACCACATGTCCTATTTCCACATCTCCGCAAGCAAACATTCTAGCATGTTTTACAAGATCTTCAATATCTTGTATTTGTTTGTTTGGTGTAACTTCTTCACAATCTAACCATATTATTTCTTCATTTGATTTATCTTTATTTTCTTGTCCCACATCTGCATCATTAGAAAAGTTAAATTTAAAAGTGGACATTGTTTGTATGGTAATGTAAACTTTGTAATCAGTGTCAATATAACATCATTTAAATTGAACCATATTTTTTAACACAAACATGCCGATTTTTGACATATATCAATCACATATCATTTGATTTGACAGTACTTGTACTTGTAAATGTCAAATCAAGTAGTGGCAACACCAAATAAAATGTTCGAGGTATATTAATACATGCTCGAATCGTAATTAAGTATGTAATGCGTCGGATGCGTTCATAAAACACTGAATGTCAATTTATAAGAAAAGTTTCAATACAAACGTCAAAAAATAACCATAAAAACCGTACAAAATGAAGAAATAATAATTTGAATATAATAATAAGTTGTATTGGCGTGTGCACTATTCAATACCATAATATGGCCTCAAACAAAGAGAAAGATGTACGGCTTGAAAGTCTTCGTGCCTCGGTAGGGTGTGCATGTAATAATTTTATATCTATAGTTTGAGTATGGTGTTACTATCATTGAACGCAGCTAAAGGCAACCAAATTCAATTCAATTCATGGTTTGTAGTGAACAGTTGTTGAACTAGCTATAATACTAAGTGGATTTCTACACCATTGGGTACAATAAGTGAATCGAATAAGTTTGGGTTGTAATTATAATTATCGACAGAATAATGACGGACGTCGCGAAAAAGGTAAATTGTTCCACTTCGCAGCTATATTTGCTCGACACGAGTTGCGGACAATGAAGTCTGCGTGACCTTACACTTTGCGAGTAAAGTACGTCTAAATATAACCGTTGTGTGGTTTCATGACACGTTTGGCTATACCACGATGATTTGTGAATGGTTGAAGGGGTGTCTAGGCCGCGGGGGCCCCAGTGCCGTGGGTGTGGAAGTCAACATAACCTCTATGCGCGGCCATCAGTATGGCTGGAGCGGGGAGCGGGCTGCGCGTGTGTCGGCCGCTGCCGATTGTTTAATCTCTTTACCTCCACTTGCAATGTTTCAGGTGCAGGAGTACAAAGATTCACTGAAGCAAAAAGCCGAGCATTTAATTATAAAAGGCTTCCCAGAGAAAATCGTGAAGTTGAATGAACTTCTGGAAACGTCAAATTTCCATAATCGAGATTTCGCTGATGTTCATCAGGTAAGTCACCAAACTATCGCGTTTTGAAGGCATAACTACATTATGCGAGAAATAAAGTGCTAAAATTTCCTATATTTGTTGAAAGGCGAACTTATGATTTAGTACCTTCATGGTATCTACTTGCTAGGTACTTGATGTAAAAGAAAAATAGAGTAGACTGTCAATCAAAGATTTGATTGTGTGTTCCAATGGTGTGTTGTTATTGTAATCCTTTTCTTTAACATTTATTATATATATTTGAGACTGCTGCATATATGTTTCCATTCATACGAAGAATATTATTACGATCAAATTTATAGATTACATTTCGTTAAATGATACAAGTGTCCAGCTTATGGAAAATATACTTATTTTATTACTTAGTATGTGCCTAGTTTGATTTGTGTTAGATTGTCCCTTAATGTTTACTTATTTTATCTAATCAATATGACTAGTAAAATGTCACACAAATTACACAATGGTACTGCAAAGATAGTTATAATATAGAACTCACTTTTCCAGGACCTAAACATTCCAGTACCTCCACCTGTGGCATCTCTCAATGAGCCGAATGCCAAGCGGCCAAGAACGGACTTGTCGGAGATGTCCAGCCAGTCCACCCTGGATGGGACCCGGGTGTATGCGCTGCCCAACGGGTCGGTGCCATGCAACAAACCACTCAGTGACCTCATCCATCTCGTTAAACCACACATTCGGGAGCTTGTGGAGGACTCTAACTTGGTATGCGAATTATGCACTATTTTCACAACGTCAATGGTTGCAGTTTTTTTTAATTTACTAAAAGTGATATCAACATCAAAGAACCTCCATTAGGCATATCCACCTTGAAAATCTTCTTTAGCATAATTGCGTCCACTGCTGGACAAATGCTTCTTGCATGGATTTCCAAAATGATCTTGATGCTTGCTGCAGCCCTGGCCAAGTGGCCAAATTGGCCCTACTGCCTTTTGATTTAAATATTGAAATGTATGGTCGTAAACAAATAGTCGAAATAGTGGCAAACAATTTTAAGTTGATGATTCATGCTCATAGGTTTTCTCATTTTACATTGTTGAATTATTTCGAAGGTAAATAATTTCTATGAAGTGATGAATTTGTTTTATTTACCCCTAAATGCATAATTTTTTTTTTTATAGAAAAAAATGATTTTGTATAAAGGTGCGTTCAAGAACGTAAGCCTTTTTTTAAATCTGTGAGCTGTCTAATGCTTTGTAGACATTTGGCAACACTATGCATTTAAGGGTTAATATTAATCATGACACCTACTACCACCACACCAACTGAACTAACTGACTGAATAACTGACCACTTAACCCGTCGAACGCACGCCATAGATAGGTCAAAATGCCATTCAAAATGTAACTCTATAAGTATAATCAGTAGGTACAAAATTGCTGTAGATTAACGTTAGTCGACAGGACGCTTGACGGGTTAAATAAATAAATAAATAAAAATCTTATATTTTATGTAACAATATACACATATTTTGTTAGTATTATTTAGTATTATGAATAACTTAAAAACGAAGTGTTCATTTACTAAGGTGGTTACCATCTGATAAGGAAATGTCTTTCAGTTACTGGGCAGAACTGAACACATTATGGGGCTAGTTTGATTTGTGTAATGCCGGCTTTACACATTGGGCCAACGTTGGCGCGTGAGCAGGATGCAGCTATGCAAATGCATGAGAACGAAATAAAGCCGTCTTCCTCTAACGCATAGCTGCATCCTGCTCCGCGCCAACAGTGGCCCAGTGTGTACAGCAGGCTTAAGATTGTCCCACAATATTTATTTATTATTTATTTACTGGCCACTAAGTTTGTAGGCATAATTACTGTATCAATACTATGACTGTGCTCTAGATAACAGCCTTATTTCTATTGTAGTAGCAAAAGCAATGAGCCATGGGGTTATGAATAACTTAGGCCGGCCACACCCCTTTTACTACCTACTTGTAATGATGCGTGCGATGCGATTACTGATTCATGGAGCAGGAGTAATTCATGATAAGCCATGTCCACTTTCGCTGCATCCTTGTACAGAAAATACAACATGTTCAGACGTGATAGGGCGCGGCGCATGTTTCGCCTATTCCACATATCCCTACTGCGATATGTCCCCCAGTGAGGACACATGGTATATTTTTCCATTTATTTCTACTGGTAGGTATATTTTTCCACCTAGCCCTACGAAATCATGTCAAATAGATTATTTTCCGGATATCCCTACCATTTCACTCCTAGTGGGGATAATCGGATTTTTTACATACCTACTGTTTTCCCTCGGTGGCGGTAGGTGGATTTATTTTCACGTATCTCTACAATTTTGCCCCTAGTAGGGATATATGGACTTTTTCCCATTGATCCCTACAAGCTTCTTGTTTGGTAGTGATAGATGGAAACTTTTCCTTACATCTCGACCAGATGGTTTTGTGGTAGGGAACAAAATGAAAACTGACACCAAACCTATTTGACACCAAAATATTTGTCCACTCACTTGACAAAGGGGGGACAACTGTCACTCGCGTCTGCAGGAGCTATCTACCACAGCCCTGCACGTGTCCCCTGGGCGGTACTAAAGAGTGACAAACTTTAAAGGCCAAAATAATGTATGCCATATGATTAAATAAAGTGGAAGAAGTTCCATATATCCCCACCAAACAGCAAGTAAGTAGGGCTGAGTGGAAGAAGTTCTATATGTCCCCACCAAACAGCAAGTAAGTAGGGCTGAATGGAAAAAAATCCATGTACCAGGGAGTAAATTAGTAGGGATAGGTAAAGATGAATTTGACGAATTGACATTTATACCTTTTATTATAATAGGTATAAATGGAAAAAAAAACCACTTATCCCTACCAGGGGGGAAAGTACCTAATTGGGATAAGTGGAATAAATTCCATCTTGCCCTACCATTGAAAACCGGGAGGGATAGATGGACGACTCAATTCCATGTATCCCTACTGGGGGAGATATCGCAGTAGCGATATGTGGAATAGGCTGTCGTGACGTCTATACATTGTACATATCTCAAACCTCAGACATTGCCCGAGTTCTATTAAGACATAACGACAAGAGTTCTGATATGTACACTTTACATTGTAAAGTGTACCTGCAATATATACGATACACGAGTGAGAGGTGAAGTGATTTCTCTATATTCTCATTCTAATCACGATACTGATTCTATTCTGATTTCTTTCTATTCTTACGTATTGGCAGGAATTCTTTTCCCGCCGCGGGTCTCCACAACTCCCCTTATAACCCGGCCCTTTCCTCTCATAACCATTTGGCATATTCTTGGCTATTTCTATTCTGTATATTCCACTTACTGGAATATCCCTTCATCTCTCAACTCATCTTTCTAATAATACACATAAGACACTCACCGGGATCCCCGGCGGTCTTCTTTTCGATTCTATTTTCGTACTTACTCCGTCCTTGCAGTTTTCCTGCTAGGCTACTTATTGGATTCTGGAAATTCTGGAGTCTCCCGCCACGCGAACATTGTTCCGTTGGGAAATTAAAACTTCTCCTCCTACTGTCAAGAAAATATTCGTTCTACCTTCAAAATCTGTCTGAGTTGCCAGTATAAATAATCAAAAGTGTTTACAAAGTTTGCTTACACTCACCAGCTGTTTTGTTGAGGATCGCGTTCGTCGCGACACTCCCAACGGCCGAGATGTTCTACAACATGACTATCAGCTGGCTCGTCCATTGGGCAATCTTTTCTCTAGCCCGGATAGCAGCTGTCCTTCTACTTCTTTCATTACAAGATTCATTTGGCACAATCTCTTCCTCATCACCCTCTTCTCCATGTGAAATCCTCGCCACACTACTCTTACTGACACCGCCACCCCTCTCCTCTACGGGAGCAGGTATACCGTCCAAATCACTTGCTCCTATTTCTGATATCTCTGCAGTTCTATGCAGAGATGATTCGTCCATTCCTTGCTCGCTCGGACTCAATTGCATTTCCACCTCCGCTCCCGGATCCTCTAGTGCAGCGTCCTCCACCTCCAAAGGATATAAGTGACCTATTGATCTTACAAAGTCCTTCCCTTCGACATTGACCTTTGCAACTCTGCATTCTCCATCAGCTCCCCGGTCTAGACTGCTGATCTTTCCTACCTTCCAGTTCTCTCTGTTCTTGGAGTCTCCTTTAATTTGGACTATATCACCAACATGAGGACTTAGGTTAGTTCTGACTCGAGGTTCCTTCTTTGAATGTTGGTACCTTTCACGCAGGCTGCAAAGGTATTTTCCCAAAAACATTCTTTTAAATTCCTCTAATATTAGTACTCCCTTTTTCCATCCTTCTACTAAGTTCTCTTTCGTGACTGAACCACCTGGATATGGATTTTGTATTGAAGGCTCAACGGCTATGCATCTTCCATAGGTTAGAAAATCTGACGGTCTTAACACATATTCTATGTCGGAACCAACACAAGTAAGTGGACGTGAATTAACCACAGCTTCGATTTCTTTAATAACTGTACTTAGCTGTGTATCGTTTAGAATTCTCTTCTCTAAAGTTCTCTTCATGCAGTTCTTCGCTATGCCGACTAGCCTTTCATAAAATCCTCCATGCCATGGACTGAGCTGAGGTATAAACCTCCATCTTATCTTGTTATCCATAAAGTATGTGTTACACAATAATTCTGCTGTTAATTTAAACTGTAATGCATTGTCTGAGACTATGAGTTCTGGTCTCCCTCGTGTAGCTATGAATCTTCTCATTGCAAGTAAACATTCCTCAGCAGTTAAATCCTTAACTACTTCCATGTGAATTGCACGTACAGCCAGGCAGGTATATAGGCAAATCCATCTCTTTCTCATCTGTCCATCCTCGGTAACAAACATTGGCCCGAAATAATCAATCCCGGTGTACGTATATGGAGCGCTATAATTAGCGCGCTCTGCTGGTAGTGCAGGTGTAGGGGGGAGTTTGTAGGGACCACCTCCATGTTTAATACACTGCTGGCACTTTCTTATTATTCGCTGAACCTTCGCTCTCCCTTGAGGGATCCAGTATTTCTCGCGAATAACGCTTAGCGTGTGTGGGGCTCCTACATGATAGTACTTCTGATGAGTTTCCTGAATTAGTCTGTCTGTAAATTCGGAGTTCTTAGGTATCAGGATCGGATACTTGGTGTCATATGAACACGTTGTGTTCATAAGCCGACCTTCACATCTCAACAATCCATCCATATCCATGAATAATCCTAAATTCCTAGATAGGCTAGTGACCTTGCCTGCTACTTCTTGTGGAAAGTGTAGCTTCTGTAAATTCCTTATTTCTATGCAGTGTTTGTCAACCATAGTGGTCTGGCTAACATGCTCTTCCCTGTCTATTTCTATTGGCAATCCTTCTGTGTTTTGTTGTTCTGTAGGTTCTCTGGTCGATTTCTCTGCTGGAAATGACATGTCCAAAGCATCCATCACTGAAACCTCTCCTGTTAAAAGAGTTGCTTGGCTATGTTCTTGCAATTTTGGCCAGCCCTCCTCACTCAGTAAAAGAAATTGAGGTCCCTTGAACCACAATTCCTTCTTCGCGTGCCAAAGTTCAGGTCGAGTTGCTAGGTCTGCAGGGTTCAGTTCTGTATTGACATACCGAGGCTCAATTTCTTTATTTTGTTTAATTTCATTTATTCTTCTGCAAACAAACGGAGGCAATAACTTTTCTGATTTCATCCAGTATAAAACTATTTCACTATCGGACCACAGGCATACCCGTTTCAATTCTATTCCCAGGGTGTTTTTGACATAAGTTAAGAGTCGCTTCCCAATTACAAATGCAAGCAATTCTAATTTTGGTATCTTGAGGTCTTCCTTGTGATTTATAGGTGTAACACGTGATTTTGCCATTATGAACATTACTTTAAAGCTCTTTTCTTTCTTATCCCATATCCTTAGATATACTACAGCTGAGAAAGCTCTTTTAGAAGCGTCTGTGAAGCAATGAAGTTCACATTCTATATCTTTATTTGGTATGAAACCCACATGTCGAGGAACTTGTATTTCGGCAGCAGTTTTTAAAGCGGTCATTGCATCTTGCCATTCGTCCTTTAAATCTTCTGGCAGTGGAGAGTCCCATTTTTCCTTCCTTCTCCACAGTTCTTGAAGTAGAAGTTTTGCAGGCAAAAGTAAAGCGGCTGCAAATCCACAAGGATCGTATACTGAGGCAAGAGTTTGTAATATACCTCGTTTGGTTTTAGTCCGTTCTTGTTTTGGGTCTAATAGAATATCACCCAACCTAAGTTTCAAAGTATCCCTTTCCATGTGCCAGGTGAGTCCTAATACTTTAGTCGATTCGGTGTCCTTCGAATGAAACTGTTTTGGAATACTTTTCAGTAAATGCTTGCTATTAGATGTCCATTCTCTTATATTCATTGACAATTCTGTGAACACTGCTCTAGTCTTGTTTACAAGAACACGAGCTTCCTCTAATGTGTCTGTTCCTGTGACCAAATTGTCAACATAGATTCTTTCTGCTATTTTTGTCATGAGGTTCTCGTCACTCTTTGACAAATGATATTGAATCGTAGCAGTTAACAAAAATGGGCTTGAAATTACACCGAACGGGACTCGGCAAAAACGCAGGTGTAGTAGGTTCTCCTCAGACAATCCTTGTTTAGGGTCTTTAATCCATAAGAACCTGGTCACATCTCTGTCCTGTTCTTGTAGCCCTACCTGCAGAAATGCCTTTTCGACATCTGCTGTAATTCCAATCATGTTGACTCTGAACCTCAAAAGAAGTGCGGTCAAATCTTCGAGCATAGAAGGTCCTCTGTACATACATTCATTAAGGCTTTTACTGTCCTTCAACTTAGCTGAACCATCATAGACCACACGCCCTTTCTTCCCTTTTTGCATAACAATATGGTGGGCTAGATAGTGAACAGGGTGCGCATTAGAGTTAATTTCCGAGGCATCTATGATTTCTATAACTCCTGCGGTAAGTTGTTCCTTCAGAATGCTGTCATACTCGTCCATGGCGCCCTGTTCTAATCTTCGGATTAAGCTTGACAGCCTCCCAGAAGCAAGGCCATAGTTAGTGGGTAAGTCAGGTGGGTATGCTATCCAGGGCCACTTAACCTGGTATCTTCCATCCTCGTATTTGACTGTCTTATTAAAGTGCTTAATTGCCTCTTCCTCTCTAGTTATTTTAGGAGAGTCTACGATGCCAATGCTCTCTAAGGCCCATAGAAACTTGATGTCCGGTTCCCGGAAGGGCAAGTCAGGTGTCACGAAATAGGGTGCTTCTGGTTCTTGACACTGGCAGTACATGATGACGGATAGTGTATCATTTTCCACTTCTTGTTGGATCTTGCCGGCGATAGTCCATCCAAAATCGGTGTTAATCAAATATAAATGATCCTCCAGCAATTCCATTTCATTCTTAAGAAATGAATAATAATAGTCACCACCAATTAAAAGTTGTATTTCTTCGTTAGCGGACCCATCATCAGCTACAACATCTACTCCCTCTATTTCCATAGGAGATCCAACATAATTTGTTATATGTGGGACAATGTTTACTCGAATGTTTCTTTTGAGACCTCTTCTGGTCAAAATTTGAATTTCCGCTGACTGGCTGGAAATTTTAACTGGGTTGTCGGCGCCGAATACAAAAATCATCAATTCTTCTTCCTGGTCTGTTGTTAAATTTAATTCTCTTGCTAGTTTCTTTGTTATATAGCTGCGACCACTGCCATTGTCAAGAACAATTCTTCGTGACTTAGTTATTTTTGACTTCGCCTGCCCCACCTCCACGATTGCCGTCTGAAGATAAGAACAGTTATCATATTTAATACTGATATCATTAGATTTAAACAGAGACATAGATGCCATTGAAATTTCTATACCACTACTACCTGGCTTCCGTGGACATAAGGCTTGATTATGGTTTTCTTGGCAGAAGTAACAAGGCTTCTTCCTACGACAACTTGTTGTTTTATGTCCCTCCCTGAAACAACGGTAACACCTCTTCCCTAATTTCTTTTTCCTTTCCTGTATATCCTTTACAGCTGTGCAGTAAGCATTGTAGTGCGCACCTTGACAGAAAATGCATGCCATTTTAGGTATTTTATTCTTTGATGTTTCTACTTTACTCTCTGGAAATTTCCTTTTGAGAAAACCTTTCTTTAGAGACATTCTTTTATTCCCTTTCTGCTGATGTGTAGTATGAATGTGTAGCGCTCCTGTAGAAATTTCGTTAGTCTTTAGTGTCAAGGTATCCAAGCTTTGTTTTCCATTAGCACTCTCTAAGGCGGTAATAATTTTATGAAGACCTTTTCTAATATTTTCTATATTATCCGCAGCATCTAGGAGGTGTAGTTCGTAAACAACCTTTTCGGGAAATTTTGCTAATATTGTGGACCTGAGATGGTTGCCTGTAACCACCTCTCCCAGACTCTGTAATGTTCGGAGATGCTTTTCAATTGAATTGAAATTGGTTCTGCACTCGGCGGCATTGTAAGTGACTCTTTGTAGGTTGTTGATTGCCTCGTAATGGGCATCAATTACTTTCTGTGAATTTCCAAACCTTTGTTTTAATATGCCTATTGTCACCTCATAATTCAATTCAGTGACATTCAGGCCTTCAACGGCTTCTAGTGCCTCGTCTTCAAGGCATCCAACGAGGTAAGCCATTTTTTCTGCGTCGGGCAGGGGCTTCTCGTGCACATTAGTTCTGAAGCGGTCCCAAAATTCAGCCCAACGCAGAGTATGGCCTTTAAATTTAGATAAAATTAGTTTCGGTAATTTCGCTGAATTTGTGGAGGCTGAAGGTGTCTGGCCTGGAGTCTTCACAAGAGTTCTCATGTCAATTATCCATTGCACCGCTTCAAGTTGTGTCCTTGTATACAGCTGCAGGTGCTCCTTCGAAATTTCACTGCTTGCATGTGCTATGTAGAAGTGTATCTCGGTTGTTAATTTTGAGTTGCACTCTTCTACTAAACTTATATTCCGTAGCAGTTCATCTTCTGTGACGGTTCCTCCTGCTTTTAACAACTTCTGCAGACTCTCGTTAATGAGGTCCAGGCGCACCAGCATGGGATCTCCCATTCTTGACGCACTTATGCCACTTATACAATTCAAACCCTGAAATAACTCTACACAGTCTACTTCCAAAACAATGTTGTTATGAAAGCAAAGCAAACGCTATCGCAAGGTAAAGCAGAAAAAAAAAAATTCGTTCTATTAGTTCCTAACTTCAGATCAACCTCCTTCATACAAATTACTCGTCCGAAGCTATCTTCCGATTCAAAAGAGCGCCAACTGCAAGAGGTACGTTTCCATTTACAACCGCTTATTAAAATTCCTTATTGGTAATAGCAGCCAATAAGAACTCATGAACTTCCTAAATTGACCAATGAGAATCGCTCACGTTCCAGTTACAATAAATTATTGTAACGAGAACAAACTACCACAGTGTTGCCAACGTAACGAGTATAAGACGTTTTTCTGCCTTTAACTCTTATAAGTTTTAAGCCGATATCACACTATCCAACTTCTACTATACATGATAGTTTATCTGTGTAATCTAAATTGTACTGACTAAATATTCTAAATTGGCTGAAAATTACACAAAACAAATACACAACAAAATAAATCAACGTTCCAGTTACAATAAATCATTGCAACGAGAACAAACTACCACAGTGTTGCCAACGTAACCAGTATAAGACGTTTTTCTGCCTTTAACTCTTATAAGTTTTAAGCCGATATCACACTATCCAACTTCTACTATACATGATAGTTTATCTGTGTAATCTAAATTGTACTGACTAAATATTCTAAATTGGCTGAAAATTACACAAAACAAATACACAACAAAATAAATCAACTCTTTTATCGTATAAGTAGTTTTTTAAATGCTTCCCTTCCGTACACTCTATTTATGAGCCCGAGCTAGGATTCCTAGCATAGGGTCCAGAACAAGAATGACGAAAGAGAACTTTAGGACTATTCTAATGCTATGGACTCGTTATTTCTTATTTGTACCAAGGTATCGGCACACATTAAACTTCTTAAATGTGTGTACTGTGTGAGTTTCTAGGTCTCCACCGGACTGTGAGTTTCTTGGTCTCCACCGTACTGTGAGTTTCCTGGTCTCCACCGAAAACTGTGAGTTTCTTGGTCTCCACCGTACTGTGAGTTTCTTGGTCTCCACCGAACTGTGAGTTTCTTGGTCTCCACCGTACTGTGAGTTTCCTGGTCTCCACCGAAAACTGTGAGTTTCTTGGTCTCCACCGTACTGTGAGTTTCCTGGTCTCCACCGTACTGTGAGTTTCTTGGTCTCCACCGTACTGTGAGTTTCCTGGTCTCCACCGAAAACTGTGAGTTTCTTGGTCTCCACCGTACTGTGAGTTTCTTGGTCTCCACCGTACTGTGAGTTTCCTGGTCTCCACCGAAAACTGTGAGTTTCTTGGTCTCCACCGTACTGTGAGTTTCTTGGTCTCCACCGTACTGTGAGTTTCCTGGTCTCCACCGAAAACTGTGAGTTTCTTGGTCTCCACCGTACTGTGAGTTTCTTGGTCTCCACCGTACTGTGAGTTTCCTGGTCTCCACCGAAAACTGTGAGTTTCTTGGTCTCCACCGTACTGTGAGTTTCCTGGTCTCCACCGAAAACTGTGAGTTTCTTGGTCTCCACCGTACTGTGAGTTTCTTGGTCTCCACCGTACTGTGAGTTTCCTGGTCTCCACCGAAAACTGTGAGTTTCTTGGTCTCCACCGTACTGTGAGTTTCTTGGTCTCCACCGTACTGTGAGTTTCTTGGTCTCCACCGTTCTATGAGTTTCCTTACCGTTCTACTACGGAGCCTCCCGAGCAAAGAAAAAGTTGCATATTGCCGAGCACGCTTCGCCTACTTATTCTTAAGGTATTCACTCAGCTCCTCCACCAATTTGTCGTGACGTCTATACATTGTACATATCTCAAACCTCAGACATTGCCCGAGTTCTATTAAGACATAACGACAAGAGTTCTGATATGTACACTTTACATTGTAAAGTGTACCTGCAATATATACGATACACGAGTGAGAGGTGAAGTGATTTCTCTATATTCTCATTCTAATCACGATACTGATTCTATTCTGATTTCTTTCTATTCTTACGTATTGGCAGGAATTCTTTTCCCGCCGCGGGTCTCCACAACTCCCCTTATAACCCGGCCCTTTCCTCTCATAACCATTTGGCATATTCTTGGCTATTTCTATTCTGTATATTCCACTTACTGGAATATCCCTTCATCTCTCAACTCATCTTTCTAATAATACACATAAGACACTCACCGGGATCCCCGGCGGTCTTCTTTTCGATTCTATTTTCGTACTTACTCCGTCCTTGCAGTTTTCCTGCTAGGCTACTTATTGGATTCTGGAAATTCTGGAGTCTCCCGCCACGCGAACATTGTTCCGTTGGGAAATTAAAACTTCTCCTCCTACTGTCAAGAAAATATTCGTTCTACCTTCAAAATCTGTCTGAGTTGCCAGTATAAATAATCAAAAGTGTTTACAAAGTTTGCTTACACTCACCAGCTGTTTTGTTGAGGATCGCGTTCGTCGCGACATAGGCGACATGTTTGAACATGTGGACGTAATGTATGAATCAACAACACGGCTATCACGAGACGGCGCGCGAGCCCTCTCGATTTTTCTCGCACTATCCGTCTTTCTCTTATTAGAACATTTAGAACAAGAGGTATAGTGCGAGAAAAATCGAGAGTATGTCGCGGCCGTCTCATGATAGACGTGCAGTGATTCCAATATTTTTGGATTCTTCTACATAAAGAATTAAGTGTACATTTTTCTGAAGTTTTTTTTATCAACATGTACAGATATTATATATCATTAATATTATATTTCTCATAATTATTCATTAACAATTGTTACTATATTTTTTAACCCTTAAATGCATGATGTTTTATTTATGGTAGAAAAAAAGGTTTGGTATAATGGGGTATCCAGATTATGTGATTTTACCCCAATTTGTCAGCCCAACATGTCGAAGTCATAATTGGATGTAGCGTACAGACGTAACAACTGCAACTACAATTTCATTCAGTGTGGCCAGTTAATAGTAAGAAAGCGAAAATTGCCGCATTCAAACGGTCCTGCGAAGCGGGCTGCAAGATTGTTACTAACCGATGAGATAGGGCAAGACAGCACGTCTAACATGGGACGGCCGCGACATACGCTCGATTTTCCTCGCACTATACCTCTTGTTCTAAGTGTTCTAATAAGAGAGAGACGGATAGTGCGAGAAAAATCGAGAGAGCTCGCGCGCCGTCGCGTGATAGCCGTGCAGCACACAAAAATCGAGTGTGTCACGGCCGTCTCATGATAGACGTGCTGTCTTGCCCTATCTCATCGGTTAGTAACAATCTTGCAGTCCGCTTCGCAGGACCGTTTGAATGCGGCAATTTTCACTTTCTTACTATTAACTGGCCACACTGAATGAAATTGTAGTAGGTAACGAAACACCGGTTTAAAAAAAATTACAAAATGACAGTGTAAAATATTAAAACAATATTCTTTAGTATTATATTTTTTAATTTTCGTTTAATTTTATTTGAATGAATATTGTGAGAAAAAAAACACTTGGCAGATCATGCCAATTCCATGGTCCAAATTGTGATTTTCATGCAATTAGTCAGGAAAACTCGTTTGACGGTTGGATTGCAGCGCAACATGCATCCACACGATAGCAATTAGTCAGATTCTGATGAATTGGGGCTGACTGATCATGTAATGTATATGCCCCATAACGGTGCATTCAAGAACGTAAGCCTTTTTTTTAAATCTGTGAGCTGTCTAAGTGCAAGGCCTAAGTGGACGCCCCGCTCAGAGCGGGGCGTCGAGCGTCCATATAAATTGCATTTGTTTTATATGGACGCTGCACGCCCCGCTCTGAGCGGGGCGTCCACTAAGGCCTTGCACTTAGGCTTTGTAGACATTTGGCAACACTACCTTCATATAATGGGTTCTACAGATTACGTGATTTTACCACAATTTGTCAGCACAACATGTTGAAGTCATAATTGGGTGTGGAGTACAGTTGTGACAATCCGACCACATGTGCATGCAATTTTTCAGTACAACTCGTTTGACAGTTGGATCAGCAGCGCAACTTGCCTCCAGACAATAGCAATTAGTCAGCTTCTGATACATTGGGGCTGACAAATCATGACATGTATGATCCCATAAATCCGATGTCAATGCAATATTAACATACCAACCAGCTGGTCCAATGGTGGAGACGCAAACTTAGGATCTCGTAAACACATAATAAATCCTATGCTATATAAATAAACCACCGGTGATTGCATACAGAGTACAATGTATGACGTCCTAAAAGTGACATTCACATACTTGATACCTATAGGTCGAAAGAAATACGTTCATATCGAATCTTGACGATCATAGCAATTCTTATAGATTGATATTAATGGTGTTTATAATGCAATGTAATATTATGAGATAAATAAATATCAATATCAATAACATGCACTCCAAAAATATGACTAATCGTTGGTTTGGGCTAGATTCATTATGAACAAAAAAAAAATGGTCTGACATTTCGTGTTGACGATTTTCCATTTGCGCCGAACAGTAAATCGCTATAATAGGTGGCCACAAAACAAACAAACTTATAATACTATTACAAAATAACAGCATTCCTAGTTTTTGTGACAATAGGGGTGTAGACTCGAAAGTTATTATTACTCCAAAGTCTCCTTAGTGACGAAAATCCCATTTGGATATCTCAAAGAATTACGAAGCTACAACCGTTTTAATATTGCTTGTTAGAGAGAGAAAACGCAAACAGTGTGTGACGTCACAATACAGGATGCTGCCGGGGGGCCGCGTCGACGGCGGCGCCGACTACGATGGGGCGCGGCATGTTGCCGTCTATAGTGACAATCTACAAGCGTCATCGTTATATGAAGTTGCGTTTTGCGAAAAAGGGACAGAACATACCCCTTCTTAAAACTTTGGACACTTATTATTTAACCTTGTGCGTTGATTTTTTCTCCATTTGACTACATTTTTAGTCCTTTTTCGAGATAATATGACATTATTGATTATTTTATTTAGTGTCTACACCCCTATTGAATCAAAGTCAACATCATCATCATATCAGCCGAAAGACGTCCACTGCTGGCCATAGGCCTCCCCCAAAGAGTGGCACAACTACCGGTCCCGTGCCACTCGTATCCAGCGGAAACATATGCGTAAAACCAACAGCATAAACACATATAACTTATTAATTTCCAGTTGAAAATGTGGATCTCCTTCATGATCCCCAAAATCGAGGACGGCAACAACTTCGGCGTGTCCATACAAGAGGACACCCTGGCCGAGGTCCAGTCGGTGGAGTCGGAGGCGGCGGCCTTCTTCGACCAGATCTCGCGGTACTTCATCTCGAGGGCGAAGATCGTCTCCAAGGTCGCCAAATATCCGCACATCGAGGACTATAGGAGAGCAGTTAGAGTGAGTGTTTGGTATTTAGATGGTGCCCGTTAATGTACAGCCATAATAATGCACGGCCAAAATAATGTACAGCCCAATAATCCGCCCAATTAACCAATGAAAAAAAATATGCTAGCGAGAAAACAGACAAATTATCTAAAAAGAAGTCATGATTTACGACTGATGAAATGATTATTACCATTAGCAGTGAATTCTTCGAAGTAATTTCGTTGCATGACACGCTGCAGGTAATTGTGTCAGTTCGCCATGGCTAATGAATGCAGTATCATTCTAGAGTCACAAATAACCCACAATATCACTATGGCACTGTGATACTGTACTTTTCCAATATGGGTTTTCCTACTTGTATGAGTCGTGCGGTTAAAAAGCTTTGACATTTACCTATTCTATGACCTCAAATGGTATACGAATGGGATAGGAATTCTAGCGGTTTAAAACTGTTCTTCTTGGATGTGCCGTGCCCAATTTCAAATTAGGACGAAGTTTAGCCAGTGCAAAAACTTACCTGCTTGCGATTCTATGTCTATATTCTATAAATATTAGGGGACAATCTTACACAAATCGACCTAGTCCCAAACTAAGCAAAGCTTGTACTTTGGATAAATAAATACTTAAATACATAGAATACACCCATGACTCGGGAACAAATATTCGTGCTTGATTACCGGGAGTCGAACCCAGGGCCTCTTGCTTCGTAGGCACTAGGCTAAAGCGGTCGTCAATTAAGTTTTCAACAAAAAATGGGAATTAAATAATTCTTAGCCAACAGACCCCCAGTCCTGCACGGTTAGCAGAAGACGGCGCGCGAGCTCTCTCGCATTATCCGTCTCCCTGCCGTAACCGTGCCGATTCCCTACATTTGACTAATATCTGATCGTCATTCCCAGGAGCTGGACGAGAAGGAGTACCTCTCGCTGTGGCTGGTGATGTGCGAGATCCGCAACCGCTACTGCTCGCTGCACGACATCGTCATCAAGAACCTCGAGAAGATCAAGAAGCCGCGCTCCTCCAACACGGAGAGCCTATACTAACCACACACAGCAGTGCACTGGCCAATACTACCTTTTTTGACATAATCTCCTTAGATGGGCCAGCCCGGCTGGGGCTTATGATCAGGTTTTAAAGCCGAAATAGCGCAATACTTCACATACATGACCAGGGGCGGCTAGCCATTGCGAGGCTCCAGGCTGGTAGATTTTTGTGAGGCCCCGGATGGGTAGATCTTTGTGAGACTTGTGCTTTGCAAAGTTATGTTACGCGAGTGCGCGAGGCCCCTACAAGAGCGAGGCCCCACCACTGTCATCGTCATATCAGCCGAAAGACGTCCCTTGCTGGACATAGGCCTCCCCCAAAGAGTGCTACAATGACCGGTCACCACGGCCACCCACGTCCAGCGGACTCCCGCGACCTCTCCCAGGTCATCAGTCCACTCCGTGAGGGTCTACCCACGCTGCGCCTTCCACGTGGTCGACACGCGAGAACCTTTCCGGTAACAAAGGGCCAATCGCCATTGGTCGAGTGACTGTGAAAAAGGCCCTAGGACCTTATTCCATCAACTCTACAATTTGACAACTGTCCTCGGGTGATTACGTCGAATTAACTAAATGACAATTTGGCGTACATTGCTGATTCGTTTAACGGAAAACGACTAAGGTTGAGTTGCACCAAGCCGTCTAATTGTAAGCTAGCAAATCTAAGTGTGCGTTAAAATCGGAATGCATGGAAAATTTGTCAAGTTTCAATGGATATTCCATGGTTTGATCGGCTTGTAATCGTAACTTTGTGCAACCCGGCCTAACTGAACAGCATCGTTACTTATTACCCATTAATGTAAGTTGAATTGTCATTGGTGAATCATTGGCCAGTCCGTTTGACAACCAGTCATGGGTCTATCAACTTTTTGTTAGTGCTTGGCATGTTGACGTCTCCTGGGCGACGTTCAAAAAGGGGTTTATATTCACTGAACATATGGCCATTATAATAATTTATTGTTATGGGCTATTCAAAGCGTGTTTGTGGTATCATAACATAAGGTGCCTCTTGCATGTAGTCGATTTGTGCAGATCACTACTATACTAGAGGGGGCTTTCTTAAGTTTTACCTATTACCTATTTGTCTCCTGCGTTATGGGATAGAAAACAATAAAAAGTTGATCGCCCCAAATTTAAAATGCATGCAATGCAAATGGGAGTCATAGATTTGGTTAGGGTTTTATTACTAGCAGAAGTATTATGTCAAACATGTAGGGTACTTGCTGATTGGCATCCAGCCCTTGGCGGCCAGTATGTGTAGAATTACACTATTGCTTACGAAATAAGGTTGAAAGTG
Organism: Epinotia ramella; assembly: GCA_947578815.1. NCBI lineage: Eukaryota > Metazoa > Arthropoda > Insecta > Lepidoptera > Tortricidae > Epinotia > Epinotia ramella. The sequence goes on from OX388213.1 coordinate 323,885, forward strand.
GTCGTAATCGCAGCGAGATTATCTCACGTCAAAAAAGGTATATCGAACCAGCATCTCTTAGTCACATAATTTTAATGCTAGATCGTCTGATTGTTTCAAGGCGTCATTTTTTATTCACTAATTTATTTTAAGTACAAATACTGACATTTCTAGGTTATTATAATCATTAATAATTTCGCCATGCAACAGTTATTTTGTTATAAGTATTTCGGATTTCATTTTCATTCTCAGGACTGTTTTTTTATTAATGATCGATGACTGTTTATGCGTCAATATAACTATTTAAATTAATGTAATTTGACTATGTATAATTGAATACTAGTGAGTAAAAAATAGATGCTTATGGGACTCGTAGTAAATAGGTGTAACGAATGTTTCGTCACCTGTATTAATCATTAGTATTTTAATGTCGCGACTTCGTACCTCTCTCGGTACACGGTTAGATCGCTTGTACCACACGGTTTTACGTACGGTATAACCCTTTTTTGGGCCGGCAGTTGAAAGGTTACAACCCAATGTCAGTTTTACTCTTACAATTTAAGATGTTGAAGGGCACTATATAATTATATGGTCGATATAACTCCTCTGTCTGAAAGGGCGTTAAGAATCGTGATTCTTATTCGACGTCAAGTTAACTGGGAATTGTACGGTTAAACGTGTGTTCAAGCGCTCTCAGTTTCGCGCTAGGCCTATCGATTGAATAATTCGTGTACAAGCCTGCAACGGCGCGCCGTGAACGTAATGTATTTCATCTTCAATCCTCCATACCATACATTCGACCGGTTATTCTGTAAGTTGAATGAAATATTGTATATTCGATTTTCATTTGAAGTGCAGTCGACACACGTAAATAGAGCTCTGGCGGCCATGCATTTAATATGGCGCGCAGAGCTCTTTTTACGTGTGTCGACCTGTACCTGTGTTATTAAATAGTTAATATCCACGTCGAGCCCGCACTGATACTGATATTTTTGAGCATAGTCTCTTTAATTGAAATATGTACCCGATACCAATAAATATAATACATTTCTATGTACCTACTTGGTTTTGTTATTTCTACAACTCTTTTGTCCAGTCCCCGGTCTGAAGACTTTGACGGTGACGACTTTGACTTGGTCAATAAGGTCGATTTTTAGTTGCAGAGTCATGCCAATAACGGCTTTATTGACTACCAACAAAATTAGAAACACTCATGGTTCTCTATTGAGAAGAACTGCTTACGCACACACATAATGACATGTATAATGGCGTTGATGAGATTTCGAAAGAGGTCTGAGAAATTCAGAAGTATTGTTTTGTTGGAGTAATATTCCGAGTTTTCGGAGGTGAAGATTTCATTTATAATACTACTACTTTAATAGGGCTATTTTCCAGTTCTGTAGAAGGATTTACAAGAATCACTTGGAGCCACCAATATGTATACACCGCAAAGTCTCAAAAATATGTAGGCAGACCTTATTTCTGCAGCATTAAGGTTGTAGGTAGTATACATATTTATGAAACTTGGAGTGAATACATACTGGTGCCCTTGACTGTGCCGCTTCTGATGCAGGCACAAAAGAGAGAGAGAGAGAGAGGAGAGTTGGGCATCCCACTCCATCGTAATTGTTACATATCTCGTCATAAGCCTTTCAGTGGGGTAAACAAGCGTTTTCGATAGCCGGTATGTCTTGAGAAAAACTTGTATCTTGTAACAAAAAGCGGTAGTCACTTCCTAATAAAACGAGTAGATAAGAGCCTTCCACTGTTATTCCGGGATATGCTTTTGTATAATTGGCCCAGATATTTTCGATTCCTATAGTTAGTAACTAATGCACCGTCTGTAAGTCTCCGTTGGGCCCTATTATGGTTGACTGGTAGAGAATGCATGGCATTAAGTCCACCTCTTGTCTTTTTTGTTTTATTCAATAAAGCATAAATAAATGAACTACTTTCGTCTTCAGGCGACATAATATACTTTTTGCAAGCATTTATTCTCTGCCTAAACAAATTTTATATTTGATTTTAGAATCCCTATAAAATTGACATTGATACACGACATTAGGGTAAGTTTTTTGACAACTCTCATAGTTATTTTACGTCTAGTTTAATTTTGTCAATTTAACTATTTTATGTATAATTTGTAAAAATATTAATTTATAATCGAAGTTCTTAAACGCGTAGATATTCTTTGAATTAAGTAAGGTTATGATCATTGACTGTTGAGCAGTTCTAATGGCGAGCGACATTGACAAGCAGCATTTCAGAGACAGCGCGAGGAGCGAACTCCAGTGCGTGACCGCGCGGAAGGCTTCCAAGCACGTGTTCGATGGCGCCGGCGAGAACACACAATACTACAGCGACACGGAATCCCAAGGGTCGAGAAAAAGCAAGACACGATACATAAACTCGGCTATCTACATCGAGCCGGCGGTGGAAGCGTCACACTCGGTAACTTCACTCCGTACTGATGGCTCCTGCGTGGACGTCACTCCACACCCCCACAGCACCTACCGGAGTAACTCGACGCCGTACCTCTCGGGCCGAACCTCGAGCACGTCCAGCATCAAGCGGAAGTCGTGTCGACTCGAGCTCGAAGCTACCGCTCGAGACGAGGAAACGCCTCGAGATGACCGCACTTACAGGTCTGTTCATGCTTGAAGGGCGTACCAACTAATAACCTAAATACTTAGTGTTTTTGTTTGTATTGACGAGAGACATCATCTTGTTCTTTCTCTAAGAAAAATAGAATAATAATTATAGTTTATTTCGACGCTCAAAGATCTTATATACGTCCGGGGGTAGTGAGGTTTCCCTCGCCCCGTTGTTCGTTCGCTATACGTCCGGGGGTAGTGAGGTTTCCCTCGCCCCGTTGTTCGTTCGCTATACGTCCGGGGGTAGTGAGGTTTCCCTCGCCTCGTTGTTCGTTCGCTATACGTAAGAAAACCATAGAATGCGAGCTCCTTACAAATTTCTACCCCAACCCGGTATACGCATGTTTGAACTAAACGGCTGCCTGTCATCGTTTTGACAGCCCGCCCCCAACCCCGCATAATGGCAACAATTCTGTGGGGCTATTTTGACAGCCCGCCCCCAACCCCGCATAATGGCAACAATTCTGTGGGGCTATTTTGACAGCCCGCCCCCAACCCCGCATAATGGCAACAATTCTGTGGGGCTATTTTGACAGCCCGCCCCCAACCCCGCATAATGGAAACAATTCTGTGGGGCTATTTTGACAGCCCGCCCCCAACCCCGTTTAATGGCAACAATTCTGTGGGGCTATTTTGACAGCCCGCCCCCAACCCCGCATAATGGCAACAATTCTGTGGGGCTATTTTGACAGCCCGCCCCCAACCCCGCATAATGGCAACAATTCTGTGGGGCTATTTTGCGGCGCTACTTAGACTTCTATGATTTTTCGTTCGCTGCTGTGGTATAGGTATTTAATTAATTTCATACTCTTTTTATTCATTCTGACAGAGATTTCATATCTACTGGAATGGATAAGATTTTCCAATTTTGTTTTCATTATGTGACATGTAGTTGAGTCATCTGCAAATTTGAAATGATTAGGTAGCTTACCTATTGTTTTAAGTTTTTTTTATAATTACTGTAAATTACTATTTGACATGTAAATAAAGTCTGTGGCCTATTTGCACAATAAATATTTGATTTTGACGTCTGACAGGGAAGGGCAGGACACGTTTCGTCTGTCGGTCGCGTCGGTGTCGACCACCACCACGGCGAAGGAAGAGCGAGAAAGGAACGAGGCGAAGAAGAGGCAGGTCTTTGAACAGTGGCTGGCGAGGAAGGAACGAGAGGTAATTTAAGACTAGGAGCGCGTCTAGTATCATGTGGAAGCTGCGAAAGTCGTTTCGACTCGAGCTCCAGGCTACCGCTCGCGATGAGACTCGAGATGATCGCTTGTACCTACAGGGAAGGGCAAGACCCGATTCGTCTGTCGGTGGCCTCTGTCTCAACGACCCCACGGCGAAGGCGGAGCGGGAGGAACGAGGCGAAGAAGAGGCAGGTCTTCGACCAGTGGCTGGCGAGGAAGGAACGAGACGTAAGACCTACGCGGAAGCCGCGTTGACTCGAGTTCGAGGCTATCGCTAGTACCTATAATGGAAGTCAATAAATGGGCGACTGGTAGGGACAGTGAATAGATATAGGTACCTAGGCATGTTCACGCTTTTGCAACATATGCATTGTAATAACCTGCTAAAAATGTATACCTTCATACCTTCACGTCGACATATAGCCTAATAGAGCGACCAATTCTGCGAATTCGCCACTTATTACTATCGCGGTGATTACTAGCTTCAGCCCAGCTAGCACGATAGGTTTTATCGTCACCTTTTACCGCGAAAATGTACTAAAACGTCACGTAAAATGGGATGATAAAACCTACCGTGCTAGGGCCTTGGGTCCCTTTACAGTTGAATCGATTGATTGTGAGATATCTACCTATAAACAGTAATAAGCTGAGAACAAAACAAACACGACCCTGAATCTAGACAAGTCAAACGTGATATGCGGAATTTTAATAAAAAAATAGTTTAATATGCCATTAAAACACACCAAAGAACATCCCCCCGTGGGAGTGTTCGGTGAAACACACTCTTCACTCAGAACTGCCAAAAACGGAGTACAAAAAGGAAGGGCATAGATATGAAGCTTACGGGACGACGACGGACAAAAATTCAGCAGCAGAGACAAAGTACGAGTAGGAGATCTGCATAAAGTTTTATTCATCGCTGTATTCAGTTCAGAGCCATCTGTTTCGTCATCTACACCTGGCAACTATTCCTGCTCCAACACCATCTCTGCCATAACCAGACCTCGGACAGGGTGAGCTGTTTTAAGAGTTTGCATAATATGGACATACCTACGTAGTCATTCAATGGCAGATGTGATGTAATTGAATAACGAATTAAATTATTCTATTTAGATCTTTACATAACTAGCAAAACAAATTAATTGTATAGCAGAAGGAAACAAATTAATTAATTAATTAATTTTATAACAAATTTCGGAAGGAACAGATGTGGACGGTATTTTAATGTACAACTTCACTCCGCTCACTTCAGTGGAAGTAGAAAGGTCTTTTTCCATCTATAAGTGGATATTAAACTCAAGAAGAAGTGCGTTGAAAATTGAAAATCTAGAAAAAATTATAGTTCTTTATTACAATAACCAATAACAAAGAAAAATTTGAATAAATAAATAATACTTACTCGTTTTGTACATAATGCACTGTCATTTTTGTTTAATTATTATTCATGAATTCTTTTTAATATTTCATCTTGAGGCATATCTATATTAACATCTACACTTGACATTAATGACGTAAAAATGGCTCACTCTGTCCGAGGTCTGGCCATAACAGGGTATGAGGTCAGCGTTGCTCTACAGAGTATGAAATACCAGAAAAGCCCTGAAGAAGATGGTGTACCTATCAACGGAAGTTTTAAAAACAGGCAAAGATCTAACTAAACTACTGTCCCACCTAACAAACCTTTTCAACTCCATTCTACATACCGTCACTTTCAAGTCAAGTCAAATTATTTAATACAATAAAAGTAGCACATGCCAAAGAAGTTTCCTCAAGACTCCTGCCACTCAAATACCATTCTTCTCTACAAAAAGGTGAAAAATCCGATATTGGAAACTACACGCCAATTAAGTCATAAATTATTTATTAAAGTGGTCGAAAGCACAGGGGAAATTCGGTAATTGCCCCTCTACTTATCTAACATCAGCCTCTGGAACAAGCCTGTTCCCGTCCCAGTTTTTCCACCACAGACCAAACCAACCTTTTAACCAAAGCATAGAAATTTCGCATCGAAAAAGGGGTTAAACAGGGAGACCCGCTCTCTCCGAAGTTTTCCTGAAGCTTAAGGTAGATGGGCAGGATATGTAATATGTCGAAGATTAAACATTCTTGGATAACAGGCAGTATAAATCTGGAAGAGCTTCTGGCCAATGAAGGCGCTAACGAAGGGCAACCTTCATTTGACACTAAAGCGCAAGCTCTTTGATATGTGTATACTGCCTATCCTAACCTCTGCTATTGTGAATTAGGCTATATTATTATATAAGTTTTTTGCTCAATATAGATCAAACAGTGTGCCTTAAAATATAAACCTTTTCCGCCGTAAAGTAGAAGATTGTTCTACATGGAACAAAAATACGTTATAAAACTAGGTAGGTGCACGAGTCTGCTTAGGTACTTATCTTTACTTATTTATCTCTCAGAAACGCGAAAAAACCCGCCTCGAGAAGCTAAAACGGCAATCCCCACCACAAACCACTCCCGAGCAGCGCCAGGAGTCCTACCGGCGTTGGCTCGAGCGCAAGCGCACGCAGAACGAGCGCCGGCGCGCCGACGAGATCGTGCACCGGTTCCGCGACGCTGAGCGCCAGACGGAACAGCGGAACGTGCGCGAGCGCACCAAGGAGGAGAAGCTGGCGGAGTGGATTAGGAAGAAGGAGGAGGACATGAAACGTGAGTGTGGTTAGGAGTTAGTCCACCGGTTCCGTGAGCGTGAGCGGTGGCGGAACAGTGGAACGTGCCCGAGCGCGCCACGGAGGAGGAGGACATAAAATGTGAGTGTGGATACGACTTAGTCCACCGGTTCCGCGACGCGGAGCGCCAGGCGGAACAGCGGAGCGTGCGCGAGCGGGCCAAGGAGGAGACGCTTAGGTGACGTACTTAGGTGAAAGGCCGTACCCTGGGAGGAGATTTCTTGAGTGGATATGGAAGAAACGGGAGGAACAGTAAACGTAAGTGCTGTTTTGAGGAGATCATGCACCGGTTCCGAAACACGGAGCGATCGGTGAAACAGCAGAACGCATACGAGCGCACCAGAGAGAATGCTGACCGTGTGGATGAGGGAGAAGGGGGGTTTCCCTGATATTCTCTGATTAATTTGCTTCATAGAGGAGTGAAAAGCAGTTTGTGCCATAATTTCCTTCCTGGGCCTAAACACTTGAATCCCTCGTTACGCTTAAGATTTAACTTGAGAATCCCTCGCTGCCCTCGCTACTATTTGACAATCTTACGCTTCACTCACGGCTATCACAAGACGGCGCGCGAGCTCGCGATTTTTCTCGGACTATCCTCTCTTATTAGAACACGAGGTATAGTGCGAGAAAAATCGAGAGTATGTCGCGGCCATCTCATGATAGACGTGCAGGAGTCCATATCCTGCCCTCGCTATATATTTGTATATCATTTTGTACCCTTAAGACACAATCTACTACTGCCCCCGTAACTATTGTTTTATTGTGTTCCCCCCCAGAGATGAAGACCCGCGAGGAGCGGCGCGCGGCGCGGCTCGCCATCGAGGACAAGCGCAAGCGCGCGGAGGGCGAGCGCGCCTACCGCGACTGGCTGCGCACGAGTCGCAACAAGCCGCTGCCCGTGCCGCTCAACCAGGGCGAGCTCAGTGAGTACACCACTTAACACTAAAGCCTGTTCACTACACGAAGGAGTAGAAAGAAAGGTAGGGCACAGCGCAATGTCAGCAGCCCACCTGGGGAAGTACAACTTCTGCCTTATCTATAGAAGACCAGAATCACAACGCCACTACTGGCTCTGTAGCTATGTTGTATTCCAGGTGGTGAGTAAGATAGTTAGTCTGATCTCCCGAGGTTGTGTTGAGAGTGAGGGACTGGCCTCCATGTCTATTAGCTATCAACACGACGATTCCTTAAATAAATAACGGGACGCGCTTGTGACTCTCTGGAGTAGTAAGCGTCCATATGCTGCGTATGCTTACTATCAGGCAGACCGTATGCTTGTTTGATACCGTGCCCGCCACGCATCGACTCGTCCGCGAGCCGTTGTCGTGGCACAAACATCATTTTTCATCTCATTCGCTTGCCAATATTTTCGGTCCATTTCTCCTTTCTATTTTCAAATCTGTTCCTATTCCTACGCCAGGTATGCGAGGCTCAGTCTCCAAGATGTACATCAATCCTATACCGTGGCAGGCGCCAACCTGAACGACCGCGGACAGCTCGGCGGCATCTGCGTTCGACAATTACATCCTATCGCCCACTATCAATGCTCTATCAGCTTTTATTCTTACGAACTGTACTTTATTTTAGATTAATTTTTCGATTTTTAGATTAACATTGTATTTATGGTCAGGGCATCGTGTTTAAATAATAAAGCCTTTATTTTAAAACGTTTATTTGATTTCTAACAACTTTAAAATATCTACTGGGTCCCCTTTAAGTTACAAATGACGTGAATTAGAAAAATACCTATTTATAAAAACTTTTCGCCCGTGCCACTCACGCTGTCTAAGAAATTCGGCACACGACTAGTTCCCTCGAAACATTAAGAATTATCTAGGAGTGCAACATGAAAAGCAAATGATTCGATTGTTGTTTTAGATTCCAACCAGCCCGCTTACAAAATTCTGATAAGTGATAAGCCACCAGTCATACAGTCTCCTGATTTCAAAAGAGAACGCTTTTCGAAGACCATCGTCCCCCGTATACGCCATCGCTTGCCTATGAAGTGTGAAGTTGACCCCTTCAGCGCCAAACACTCCTGAAGCCGTTACGAGTGTCCACTCAGCCAAGACCGAGATAGGTAGTTATGGCGTGTGCATTTAAAGTAGCTTCACAAAGATAGGTGTATAGTTAGCCTTCCCGACTCGTGTCGACCTGACGAGTTCACCTAGGTCACCGTTATAAATGTTACAGGTCACTCCAGCGGTGGTCTATTGTTCTTTAGATAATGTTACGACCCATAGTCCATCTGTAGATGGTATGTCAAATAGAGGACAGGACAGGATGAGGGGTCAAATTACAGGGTACAAATCTTTTTGAGAAATAAATGATTCTTTAACCCGAATTACCTATGTGTAATGACGGCTATCGACTTCTGTAAGTTGTAATAAAGCTAGCCTTATTATTTTAAATTCAGTTCATCCTTGATTCCAACCACATTACAACACTCTAGTGGAGTGATGGATGCCTATTCACTTTAAAGGTACATTGTGGTGTGACTATAGACGGCGATGGAAAATACGAGAGTTCAATGATAAAAGGAAATGAGTTATCCTAAACCTGATTAAACTGCTTCCACCTGCATCTCTAAATATATAATTCTAAGAGAAAACGGACCTTATTGTCGCCGGCGGTTTTTTTTAATGCCACGATTCATGGCGGAATAATGATAAACAATAAGCTCCCTTTTCCCTGAAAATTACACAAATATCGAAGCTGCGATCATTCATTCAAATCAACACAATCCTTATTCTTTCAATAAACCTCCTCTTCTTCTTTGAGACGCAATATATCGGATTTGTTCATAAAGTAGTAGGAGGGTTGACGTCCCTTGAGGTCCTTCAGTACACGCTTGGCACCCGCGCGAATGAGAACTCGGCATAAGGATTCCATCTTCTCCATTCCCATCGCGTAGTGTAGTGGCGTGCGCTCCAACTGGAAATAAAATAAAGATTGTGTCATCATCAGTTTCTATATAAAGGCAGCAGCAAATATAACTGCGTAGGCGAGAGGTGCTCAAAATGATCTAAACCAGCTCTTATACCATTACAATGGACGGACTAAAATGCGAGAACAGGAATCAGGAACAAATATTCGTGCTCATCACACAAGTAAATGCCCTTACCGGGATTCGAACCCGGGATGTCCGGCTTCGTAGGCAGGGTCACTACCAAATAGGCTACGGCGGTCGTCAAAAAACGGGATAAAACGTTATTTGGTATGCTAAGAAGCCATCGAACCCAGGCGGGCAAGCCTGATGGTAAGCCGTCACCGTAGCCTCTGGATTCTTGAAAACCAAAGAGTGTGAAATGAGGATTCCTTGCTGACCCTTCACACTGTGTGCCAGGAACCAGTTTTACTGTATTGCCTGTAGCAATCTGATGCATATGTGTGATTGTGATTGGCGCTGGGTTAAAGCTATGAAGATTCGCGGTGTTGATGACGACGTAACTTCTCAAAACCTCACATTGCTGCCGAAAGGGTGGCCCCACTGCCTAGTAAACCCATGGACTCTTGAAAACCAAAGAGTGGCCGAGGCCAGCATGGCGACGACCTCTTGATGTTTTGTTCCAACTCTGCGACGTGAAGCGCCATTCCAATGAAGGAACTCTTGCCTGGAGCAAGCGTCCGCCGCCCCCTGCCGAGAGCCCCTCCTTCCCGCCTGAGTAGCATTTAGACTCATGTTGTGATTGGTGCTGAATCAAAGGTATGAAGATTTTCAGTGTTGGTGACGGAACTTGTCAAAACCTCACATTGTCTCCAGTGCGCAGCAGCTCTGGAAACTTCGAGGCCAGCATGGCGACGACCTCTTCATGTTGGGCCAACACCGCGACGTGCAGCGCCGTTCTGCTGAAGGAGCTCTTGCCTCGAGCGAGCGTGCGCCCGCCCTCGGCCGAGAGGGTGGTCTCGATGGCCGCTAAGTCTCCTCTTCTTATTGCACTGTGGAGGGAGTCCCGGGAATCCTGATGAATTAGAGTAGGAATTAATTTATTTCAAAACATCAATGTAACCAATGGACAAAAAACGAGAATGTTGGTCAGGTTTTAGGTCGAATTGAATTGTTGAATTCTGACTAGGATTTTGAATATAAGTACGATACGACGTAAAATCCAGCTAGAATTTTGCTAGTCGTTCAAAACGCTTTTTCCAAATACAAATCCACTATCATCAAACACATGTTTTATACCACGTTGGTGGCATACAAGTGGTACGGGTCGCTTGATGGTGCGCAGTTATCGTATTCTACCCTTTAAAACCTGCAGTTTCTTTTGTTGAGGAATCAAATACATTCATTCATGTTGACACATTCAGTGGACCAATTCACGAAGCTACAAGTTATAATTTTACGTCTCACCAGGCCAGTCGTTGTGGTCAAAAGCGCCTCAGTGGAGCCAATTTAGACCGGTTCAATTCTAAGTTCATGACACTGGTCACTGACATTGGATTGGCCAACCTCGAAAGCAGGTATCGACGCCAACACGTTGGTCATCTCGCTGTCGCCGCGGCTCGCCACCACGTCCGTTATGGGCACGCCCGCGTCATCCACCACGTCCAGTATGTGGTCGTAGCCTTCTAAGAACAACTCCATTATCTTCTCCGTGTTACCTGAGATGAAAAATATTATTATTGTAAAGGAGAAATAATCATAATCATAATCATTTTATTGCAACCATGGTATTAAAAAGATCTTACATACACAATAAAATTCTTAATAATGGCAGTGTCGAGGGCCTTTGCCAGAGTCAGTGATGGGATACATGATACATTAACTCGCTTCGTCATTCCAGATCTATGAAGAAAATATAGGTGCTGATACGACCCCCATAACCATTAACTAATGGGGTTACATGGCCTACATGAGAAAACCAAAAAGTTCATCACGGGCTTACAAAAATAAGTCGTAGGTGGGAGTTTCTTGAAAAAATATTGTAAAACTCCCCAGGCAAAGGCGATGAATTTACCAAAATGGCAGCCAATTTTCAAAAATCATATACAGACTGATAAAGGTCCGTTAAGATACAATGTGACATGCACTAAACTCAACGTGGAAATGGCGAAGGAACACTACCTCTAGCAGCCAAATGCAGCACCCATCGGTCGATCTCCGCGGTGTTCTCGAGCACGTTCGCCTGGATGGACACGTCGCGCGCCGTGCGGTACAGCTCGTCGCGGAAGGCCAGGTTCACATCAGACTCCTGGAGCAGCTGGAAGAGCGAGTTGCGCGTGTGCGTGCGCGCCGCGGCGAAGTGTAGCATCGACTGACCGTGCTCGTCCTGAAAGAGTATTTCTTTAACACGTAATATAATATGCGGCAGGAAAATCATTGGTCACATTATGCCGGGTTCATTCATATGATGCTCCTGATGGGTCGTGTCGTGACGCGCCAGAACACTCGTTTGATGCACTCTGTTGTGACAGCTCCTTTTGTGTAAGGCGTCATCACATCTGAGAGCATCACGTGACATACATATGAATCCGGCTGAATACGACATGACGCTTTTATAAATAACATCATAGAAGGCAATATTGAAAGCAAGTGAGTAAGGGGAAACCCACGGATGACAACATCGTATAAGGAAATCAAGGAGGCGGCTAGATAGTCAGAAAGAGAGAGCTACATCGGCAAGGATCTAATTCTTAACTGTACTATGATGACATAGTGAAATGGGAAATATGACGAACATACTGGAAATAACATCTGCGCAATATGAAGTTATCATATACACCATCGCAAATTTTAAAAAATCTGATGCAGAATGTTATGTTCACTAGGTATAAGGTTATTTTAATACAGTTTTAAGAGAGCCGACATCAGTCAGTGTTGCAATATCAACGATTATAACAGAATTGGAACATTATCCAATAAAAAAATGGTCTGAACGTACATTCAGAAAAGTCATTGTAGGAAAGCCAACTTACTCTATCAGCACTACTGAAGGCAGCCTCCGGCGCATCAGCACTTGTCTCACTCCTGGGATCAACCGTGATGACGTCAATCGGCCGGTGCGGTCTCGAAGCCGTCCGGGTCGCGCTCCGGGACAACGTAGCCTGTTCTGCAATCTTCAGAGGTTCTGCAATCGCTGGCGGTGGCTGCTCGTTTTCAACTTCAGGTGCCTCTTGCGTCACTAACACATTGGATTCCTGTTTACAGAGTGGCGGCTAAAGGCATGCGTTAAGTGCAACTATTGCTTGATTCGCTTCTAAGTTCTAGCCATGCAAGAATAATTTCTCAATTTTATTTCAAAAAGGTTCGTTCTATAATTGTCTATATTTAAATAGCATTATGTAAAGACAAGCGCCAGCTCACCTGCGTACCTAATCTTGGTTTCTCATTCTCCGGGAAGTTGTGTAAGAAACTCGCGAGGAATGCCACCGGGTCCTTAGGCTTTACGTTTGCCACTTCGGTCAACCCTTTGATCAAAGGATCGCCGAGAGCTGTAAAAACAGTGTCCGTATAAACGTCCTTCGTTTGTATGTCTTCCATTTTATTTAAACTAGAATAATCTGAGAGCTTACACTTGGCGAGGTATCTGCCCTCGTCCGTCCGAAAGATGGGAATGTCCATGTGGCCGTTGCTGAGTTGGTCCGTACCTGAAACCGTTAAATTATTCAGTCGGCCTTCGTTGCGTGTGTGTGTTTTCACTTGTGAACGTACACGGCACTGTACAGCTGTGGGCGCAGCGAGGGGGCAATTTGTGTTGAAAAAGCCGTAGGTAAATAGAGCCGTCCATTAGCGGCCACAGCTAATAATTGATATGACGTAGTTATTGATCGTCCATGATACATATATCCTACGCGACCTACTACCGTGACCCGAGTCATGGATACGTGGTAGTCAATTGTTATTTAGGAAGTAGATCAATACTATTCGGTTGTTTCAATTAATGGGGTCCAGAATCGAATGATTGATTATTGATTAAATTTGTTCAAATTACATGTTGTCACTTTAAATACAGTAGTTTATTCCTACTTCAAAATAGCCATTTAACCGCCAAAAACGGAAAAGGACATGAAAAAATATGCCGCATACAAAGAAGATAAGTACCTACATTGTGAAGAAGAGTTTATAAAACCGGTCATAAAAGGTTGCGTTACAAAAAGTTTTTCAGTTGATATTTTATCCGTCCCGATACTTCAAGGAAACATTGTTATTTGTATACATACAAAACGAAGGTCTCTTTTATGGATGCGTGTCACTGCGCGGCGCAAATAGCGATAAGTCGTACACATGTTTGTGTTTCACATACCGTCACACGTTTGTGTTTGAGCCTGGTTTGCCCGCCGGGGTGGTTACTCCGTCGTGTACGCCACGCATCCATAAACGGGGCCTAACACTAGTGCTGTGAAAGGAAACGTCAAACACACTCAATTGGTATCTAATGTTGGAAAGACTGGCATTGCTGTGGTACGATATGTGCAACAATAACATGAAGCTCATTGTGAACTGGTCGGTGTCAAAGCATCAGGATCACATCACTCGAATGTACAGGTCACACGAACACAACTCAAATGTGAGGGTGACTTAGAATAATGTACTGTACTGACCTAAAACATTAACAGCAGTTCTCATGGGACTAAATAGTGACGCGCTCCCACTCCGTAGACATAATCTGCACCTACATCTTTCCAACATTCGATTTAGTTATCATTAAAATAAATGGAAAAGTGGCTAGTCCTAGTCTACAAACTGAATTCTTCGCTAATTTATTTTACGGTTTCTCGTAATCCGACGTGTCTTGACCAGACAAGCTGCTTCGCTTTCGACGGAAAATATTGGATAGCATTGTCGCAATGTGTGCCGAGTTTTGCATTGACAAATCTTTTTCCAAATGCAACAAATTCGACGCCGCCGTTGTGAAGTCATTGAAACAGTTCGATTCGGTAACGCTGAGGCACTGATAGTTACTGATTCTGGCTATATCCGTGCTCAAAGTCTCTCTATACTGTAGTCCCCTCATGGCACACAAATGCTTCATATTATCAGGATCTTTTGATAGTCCAGGAAAATTGACAATTAGACTAAAACGGATACCAGATCCTAAAAATGTTGGTCTGCTAGACAAATGACCAAGTTTATAATCTAATACAAAATCCATTTTCTCGTGAAGGTATGACATGATGGTAAATAGTTTGCTGAACGGGAGGCCGATTTCTCCGGGTGATTCCGCAGGGCAAGACGTCACCACGCGGATGTGGTCATGCACGTTTATCCAGATGGCTATAGTCCTGTCGTCGCTGACATATACTCCGCGTCCGTAAGGCCAGTGCTTTCCGTGCAAACGAGTATAGTCATCGATTTCTTCTCTGTCACAGAGAGCAATCAGTAGCCCGGCAGACGCTAAGGCGGCAGAGATTTCAGATGGTTTTTCCAACACCTCATTCAGCGTATAGTATGTACCTCGCTTTTGGTCGGACTCAGGATTTGACTGTGCAGTAATTTTAACAAAATCTTCTCGCATCAAAATTGTAGTAATAATGCGTTCTATTGTTTCCAATTTGCCGATTTTCAAATTAATGGGCAACTCAAACCCTTGCAGGTTTCTGGAACATTCTATAGTGCCCGACAGTACGAACTCATCACCAGGGTCTATGTTTAATTCAATGAGGGGCTCCGTAGAAGATGATGATGATTTTGTCTGTGGTCTTTGATGAGTCACAAAATCTGAAGGAGGATGCAGTGGCAAATCGGAGTGTACATTGATATTGTGCATGTCTTTAATTAAGGGAGTCAAAAATTCATGAAATACTTCGTAGACGTAATAGTCGGGGGCAGTCACCCCTCCTGGGAAGTCTTCTTCCACGATTTGGACGACGTTTCTATTATCCGGTAATTTTTTTACCGCCGGCCAAATTACATCAAACAAATCGTGATCTAATTTAGTGACTCTGTACTTGAGTACATCAAATACGGGTTTCTTGAGGAATCTGCCCAATACCAGTGGTGGCGTGGCTCGGTTGGACGAAGCAGAAAGGGGAGTGCGCGCGGGTCGCGCGGACGCCAGCAGGCGGTAGCAACGCTCGAGCGTCTCCAATGCCTCTGGCACATCCAACATGCGTCTCGACGAAACCTGGTCCTCTGGCACTGGTTTAATTTTAAACAAAGTTTGTGCAAACATTTTATTAGAAATTGTAAGCAAAGCGCATTATAACAAAGTGTCTACGAAGCTAATCCTCTTGCTTACCTTTGTCCGATAGCATTTCTTTGGCTGTTTCCTCATTTATGCCAAAGTCTGAAATCAACTGACTAAATGGTAATAAGCTTGGATTCTTGTAATATTCTTCCGCTGACTGACCGTTCTGTGTACAAAATATTTTTTTAGGGTTTGAATTAGAACTGTTGGTACATGCTTGCATAGGTAATAATACAACGGAAGAGTCTTCTTACATCATCTAAATCCTTCGCATTGGCCCCTAGTTGTTGTAATAAATTATAGTAGTGACCATTATCAGGCAAAATAGCTGCATAATGTAAGGCCGTCCTTCCTTCAAAATCCACCGCTGAGAGCGTTTCAGGAAATCTGCGAGAAAGAGAAATATCACAATACTATTTTGCATTAATAGAATTGTATAACTAGGTAATTACTTCAATTTCAACACTTACCTGCCGCCAAGATATTTCATAATGTTAGTTTTTCCAAAAACGGTTGCTACATGCAAAGGCGTGGCGCCATTGGGAGAAATAGAATCTCTTGCTATGGCGAATTTCCGCCGATCTAACGCGGCTTGAAGATCTCTTATATTACCATCCCTGGCTGCTTGGTGGACTTTATTAATTTTTTGCTAAAAGAAACAAATCGTTTTTAAATAAAACTACAGCAAAGAACCTAAATTTAAATGTACTTGCAGTAATGATGTGTAGTGACTTTACCATATATGTTGAAACATTATCTAGAAACGCTTGTAATTCCGAATTTCCCGATCGTCTACCAACTAGTCTTGATCCTTCACCGTTTAAAACCAATGCTGCCAACATTTCCATGTTCGCATTATTTATTAGCTCCGTCACTTCGGGGTCTATTTCACTGTCCTGTTAAACGTTATTGATTAACATTTTTTAGCAACATAATTGTGGAAAAAATAGAGTGAAAGGCATTCGCGGTCTAAGAAGTTCTATTAAACATACAAGTCTCTAACTAAAAAGCTGGCAAATCAATTTATGACAGTGGTGTTACGAATCGTGCCTGTGGAAATACACAGTGCTACAATGATGCTTCTATTCTAAACAACACCACAATCAGCTAATTCATTTACGTACTCGTTACCTTTATCAGTTTCGAATGTCTTATGGGGTGGTACGGTATGATTTATACTTACTACAACGAGCCCGCCCCCTTGAACTGATCCGTCCCTCTGCGTAATACTTGCATCTTGGGAGTCCAATTCGGCTTCCCCGTTAACTATTCCTTCAATAAGACTGTCTTGTGTACGTCTTCCATCAGTCAGGTTTCCTTAATCAGCAAAATAATTAAAAATATTGAGCTTGTAAGGGACCCTTTTATTAATGATTAAATAGGTGTAGTGATTATGTTTTAATTGTTTCGTGTATGGTGCCGGAAGAGATGGCACTTTTACCTCTCTTGGCACTATTCGTGTCGGATAGTTCCGCAGTACTTCTGAGGTTTGTGTCGCTGTATTCGGAATTAGCGTCTCTGGGTACTTGTACATCGTCGTCATCTTCGTTGTGGTCATAGTTGTTATTACCTTCTTTCGGAGAGTTTATAGTTTCCTCTTCTGATTCGCTACCAGCATTCCCAGTGTGTTCATAAACGTCACCACTTGTCACCAGGTCATCGTTTTCATCATTTTGTAACTTACTATTATGTTCTTCGCGGTTTTCATCGGCAGTATCTTGTTCGTCGTCTTTGGTGTCTATTTTTTCATCTTCTTTCGAATGTCTTGTCTCATCGTCGTTTTCAGAGTGTTCTGTTTCCTTTGGCTCTGAAGGTTCCAGTTCCTGCTCTTCAGATCCACCATTCGTATTTACTTCTACTTCAGGCTTTTCCATGTCTTTAACTTCATCATGACTTTCAACAACATCGGGCAATTGATCTTTAATTTCCTTATTATCTTCTTCAGTTTGCTCATGTTCTGCACCATGTGATTCGGGTTCATTATTTTCATCCTTTTCGTCATTTTCCTCGTGTTCGTGGGTGCTTTCATGATCACCATTCTCCTCAGTTTCATGCTCTTCGTTATTATGATCTTCTGTGACCTCCTCGGCGTTCCCTTCGCCAGGTGCTTCTTCTGACTGATTTTCTTCATTTTTGGCATTTTTTTCATCTTCAGTATGGGTTTCAGTTCCTTCGCCTGTTTCTTCAGCTATTTGTGAATCCTAAAATGCAAAAAATAAAAGTTCATGCAGATGCTTATCAAAAAGCTATGCAAATAAACCATTACAATAACAGTGTAAGCGTGGCATGCACTTCTCACCTCTATAACATTACCAATCGTATCGCCATTGTCGTGTTTAAGCTTGGCATGGTCCTCTAGGTCAGGCAAGTCTTTTATGAATTCATGCGTGCTACTAGTTTTCATTGCTCCTGCCTTGTTTTCTATAGATTCTGAGATTGTGGTTGTATTATTTTTTGAAGAAATGTTTTCACTGGATGCTTTCATTTTCCTCCTTGATTTCTTGTTGAGTTCGGCTATGACCTCGGTGTCCAGCAGATTCCAGTCCCAGGAGGAAGGGTAGGCGCTGGACGGGGTTCGGGGGGCTTCGGGGATTGTTTTCAGTAGATTTTTATCAATTTCCTGGGGTCTGTTTATGTAATACCCAGGCGTTTTGTTTTTCTAGAAAAAAAAATTTTTCTTTATGAAAATACACTACATACCTACATAAATAGTCATAATAATACTTGTACGTACTACATAAGTATATTGTGAATAAGTATTTAATACTTGAGATGTTGAAGAGTTTATCGTCATTGATGAGACCTTAATTACTGTTAAGGTCTCATTAAATGTTTCTGTAATATTCTTGCTAAGTTATAATACACTTGTCAGTTTCCGATTAATAAATGTTTTGCCAATTGCTGCATTATATATGTAGCACTCGCTCAACGATGCAATGCCGAATGCGATGCGGTCGAATTCAAAGATATGTTTATAGTAGCATTATATTATACTAGCTTCAGCCCGCGACTCCGTCCGCGTGGAACTCGTTTATATCGTAGCTCCATACAATTGTTCACCCCCAATTTAGGGAAGTGGGGGGTTAGAAAGAGACAAAAAGTAACCTATGTCACTTTCCATCCCTTCAACTATCTCCACTTAAAAAATCACGTAAATTCGTCGCTCCGTTTTGCCGTGAAAGACGGACAAACAAACAAACAAACACACACACTTTCGCATTTATAATATTAAGTATGGATTCCTTTGTAATAAGGCGAAGAAATTTACACATAATCTTTGAGGTCGACTGTAGTTGGTCCGAGTATGTAGGAACATTTAATACGTTGTTCGTACCTACAATGAATATATTTTAAGTGCACATAAATCCGCCTGAGATTGCAAAATTGCAAAATTGTGTCATTCTCAAGTAGCAGTAGGTCCCTCTTTGTCGATGTCAATAAGGACGATTTCAAATTTTCTTGTTATAGACATGGCACATTAGTGATTGTGTTTGAGCATGACACAATTATCCTCGTAAAACATTGCACACCTCACACAAACAAATCAGTTAGAAAGAGAAACAATTCAATAAGAAGTAATATTGGGTAACATTCTAATGTTTTCGCATTGAACTATAGTGTGTAAAACGAAGTTTGTAAGTTGCAGATTTTCAATGTCTACTGTAGTGTAAACAGGTGGGCTAGCACAGCTCGCTCCCAAGTCACGTCGCGTGCGAGTAGCGACTCCTATCGTCTTCGTCACGCCGTGGCGTCAGTTGTGCCAGCCCCGCAGTATGAACTGTGCTATGCTCACTCACCTTGTCCACCGCGGCCTCATCAGCGCCCAGCCCCGCAGTGTGAACCGTGCTATGCTCACTCACCTTGTCCACCGCGGCCTCATCAGCACCCAGCCCCGCAGTGTGAACCGTGCTATGCTCACTCACCTTGTCCACCGCGGCCTCATCAGCGCCCAGCCCCGCAGTGTGAACCGTGCTATGCTCACTCACCTTGTCCACCGCGGCCTCATCAGCGCCCAGACCCGCAGTGTGAACCGTGCTATGCTCACTCACCTTGTCCACCGCGGCCTCATCAGCGCCCAGCCCCGCAGTGTGATCCGTGCTATGCTCACTCACCTTGTCCACCGCGGCCTCATCAGCGCCCAGCCCCGCAGTGTGATCCGTGCTATGCTCACTCACCTTGTCCACCGTGGCCTCATCAGCGCCCAGCCCCGCAGTGTGAACCGTGCTATGCTCACTCACCTTGTCCACCGCGGCCTCATCAGCGCCCAGCCCCGCAGTGTGAACCGTGCTATGCTCACTCACCTTGTCCACCGCGGCCTCATCAGCGCCCAGCCCCGCAGTGTGAACCGTGCTATGCTCACTCACCTTGTCCACCGCGGCCTCACCAGCGCCCAGACCCGCAGTGTGAACCGTGCTATGCTCACTCACCTTGTCCACCGCGGCCTCACCAGCGCCCAGACCCGCAGTGTGAACCGTGCTATGCTCACTCACCTTGTCCACCGCGGCCTCATCAGCGCCCAGCCCCGCAGTGTGAACCGTGCTATGCTCACTCACCTTGTCCACCGCGGCCTCACCAGCGCCCAGACCCGCAGTGTGAACCGTGCTATGCTCACTCACCTTGTCCACCGCGGCCTCATCAGCGCCCAGCCCCGCAGTGTGAACCGTGCTATGCTCACTCACCTTGTCCACCGCGGCCTCATCAGCGCCCAGCCCCGCAGTGTGAACCGTGCTATGCTCACTCACCTTGTCCACCGCGGCCTCAGCAGCGCCCAGACCCGCAGTGTGAACCGTGCTATGCTCACTCACCTTGTCCACCGCGGCCTCATCAGCGCCCAGCCCCGCAGTGTGAACCGTGCTATGCTCACTCACCTTGTCCACCGCGGCCTCACCAGCGCCCAGACCCGCAGTGTGAACCGTGCTATGCTCACTCACCTTGTCCACCGCGGCCTCACCAGCGCCCAGACCCGCAGTGTGAACCGTGCTATGCTCACTCACCTTGTCCACCGCGGCCTCATCAGCGCCCAGCCCCGCAGTGTGAATCGTGCTATGCTCACTCACCTTGTCCACCGCGGCCTCATCAGCGCCCAGCCCCGCAGTGTGAACCGTGCTATGCTCACTCACCTTGTCCACCGCGGCCTCACCAGTGCCCAGACCCGCAGTGTGAACCGTGCTATGCTCACTCACCTTGTCCACCGCGGCCTCACCAGCGCCCAGCCCCGCAGTGTGAACCGTGCTATGCTCACTCACCTTGTCCACCGCGGCCTCACCAGCGCCCAGACCCGCAGTGTGAACCGTGCTATGCTCACTCACCTTGTCCACCGCGGCCTCATCAGCGCCCAGCCCCGCAGTGTGAACCGTGCTATGCTCACTCACCTTGTCCACCGCGGCCTCACCAGCGCCCAGACCCGCAGTGTGAACCGTGCTATGCTCACTCATCTTGTCCACCGCGGCATCATCAGCACCCAGCCCCGCAGTGTGAATCGTGCTATGCTCACTCACCTTGTCCACCGCGGCCTCATCAGCGCCCAGCCCCGCAGTGTGAACCGTGCTATGCTCACTCACCTTGTCCACCGCGGCCTCATCAGCGCCCAGCCCCGCAGTGTGAATCGTGCTATGCTCACTCACCTTGTCCACCGCGGCCTCATCAGCGCCCAGCCCCGCAGTGTGAACCGTGCTATGCTCACTCACCTTGTCCACCGCGGCCTCATCAGCGCCCAGCCCCGCAGTGTGAATCGTGCTATGCTCACTCACCTTGTCCACCGCGGCCTCATCAGCGCCCAGCCCCACGAGCGTGCCGTACGTGTGCTGCTCGTCGCGCATCGTGGCCGCGTAGTGGAGCGGCGTGCGCCCGTCGCTGTCTACATCGTTGATGCCTTGCGGGTACCGGTCGGCTATGTACTTCATTATGGCCACGTGGCCTAGACCAGCCGCCTGAAAAAAAGGGGTTTGCATAGTATCGTACCAATAGTTCTAGAAAGTAACTTATCAATGTAAATTACCCTCATGTGCATCGGGGTGTGTCCAGTTTGATCGCAATTTATGACTGGCGAGTATTGAGTATTGACCAGAGCTGTGCGAGGTAGCGGAACGGTTTGCGAGGAAAAAACATCACCAGGGAGAGATGCGTGAGCGAGCCTAGTAAAGCTAATGGTGAATTGTTCCCTCACGCACCGCTCCGCTACTTAGCACAGTTTTGGTGGATACCCACACATTATTATTATAGCAATAGATCACTATTTTTGTAGGTCACAGTTATATAAAAGTCTGAATAAAATCCTATACCGCGTTTCACAAAATCTCCCATCTTTCCAGAGCCATCTGCCGGAAAATTCTCTCGTTATGAGATAGTTATGCATAACGGTCATGTTGTTAACGTCCCGGCTAGACAGCGCCTGCGGCAGCACCGGCTCCCCCACGTGCATCATCAGCGCCTTCAGGCTGTTCTGCTCTACTACCTCGTGGATAAATAAATCTAATACCACGTTTCAGAAAACCCCCTATCTTTCTAGCGCCATCTACTGAGAAATTCTCTCACCTTATGCATCACGGTCATGTTGTTGGCGTCCCGGCTAGACAGCGCCTGCGGCGTCACCGGCTCCCCCACGTGCTTCATCAGCGCCTCCAGGTTGTTCTGCACCACTGCCTCGTGCATATCGCGGATTGTGTTCTGCAAGATAGGTCACATTATTTAGTCTACCACTTAAACTGCCAGGAACCCGCCTAGCGGGCGTTCTGTTTATAAGCGCTTCCATTACTTAGCGGGAAAATCACTGCATCGGCTACGAGCGTAGTGCTACGAAATTGTTGCAAGCTCTGTTTTTTTTTCTTTAATAACATTCATTACCAACCGTTTCGCCCCGTATTTATTTTCGGCCTTGTTGAGTAAGTTCAGGGTGCGTGTTTGACTATACTTATTTATTGAATTGAAATCGGTTTTGCTATTAGCCGTGTACGTTTGCTACCGCGCGCGCTCATTACAAGCGCCATACTAGCACCACACCATTCGCGATACATAGTCAAACAAGGCCCGGCACTACTGCCTCCGCATTTGTCTTAACCATACACTTGACACGCTTCAGGTCCATAAGATATGATTCATCCGATGATGACCCATATCGTGTGATATAGTCACTATATTTAGTAGAGCACTGCCTTTCGGAATTTGATGTTGATGACGTGTGTTTGTTTATAAAATGTCTTTATTAATATTAAGAAGTACAACAGTAACATACTTATGTCACACTTAATTAAGTATGTAGATTTGAGTCCTAGACAGCAAAGGCATAATACACATCCAGTTTAGTGAGCTAATGCGCTCATTTTAAACTTTTTAATACGCCCATAAAAGCATTATACTATTTTTTATTTACACTAAATCAGAAGTAGTGTACTATGTATAGGTACAACAACGAATCACATTTATATGCTTGCTTAAAAAAGCTCGTATTTGTTGCATACATGTTGGTATTCAATAATGTTTACGTACAGCCTAAGTTAATACTAAGTATTAACATAATACTAACATTACATTATTTATTGTGATCATAATAATATACCTTTATTATACTTGATGTAAATTAGGTAAACATGGGATTCGGTGATATTAAAATGAACATTTCCTTATAATAAAAAGCGGCCAAGTGCGTCTCGGGCCACGTGCAGGGTAGGGTTCCGTAGTTGCCCGTCTGTCACAGAATGCGGACTTAAAAGGGGCTCTTAAAAGCAACTCTACCATCCACGGTAAAAGGTTCAAATTCCAATGACAATGTATATGCACCCGAAATTAAGTGCATTTCTTACCAGTTAACTAGTTATGTCTACTACTCGTTAACTAGTTATGTCCACTTAATTGTGATAGTTTTCCTTTTAAATTCATTATAATATGTACTACTGCCACGAATTTTTTCACATCCCCAGTAGTATGCCATCGGCAGGGGGGACGACACATGACTCGAACAAACGCGTATCTGAGTTAAAAAAAAAAAAAACAGGATTTTATTCTACTGTTTTGTCGGCGTTATTGGTTTATATACCCACGCCGAATGGCAGTTTTCTAGTTTTACAACTTACTGAGCTAAGCCGAAGACGGACAGACAGACAGACAGACGGACGGACATGGCGAAACTATAAGGTTTCTTGTTGACTACGGAACCCTAAAAATGATGTTGTCGGTAGAAATGCATTCATGCTGGTAAGTGAACTCATTAGAAGCATTATCAGTGCGTAGTGCAAGCGGTGCGAGCCGATGCTGCGAGACCGGTTCGCTCGCGACGTCACTCGGGTCAAGCACGTAGTGATGTGGTAGCCTGTATCGTCTATGTTTATCCACGTATGGTAAGCTGCTAAACGACTTTTGGCTTGTTTTTGTGGCAGAGATTCTTAATCAGTTAAAATTTTTGGTTTGGTTTAAGATGAAGGGTTTAAGTAATGGTAGGTTAATTTGAATATGCAATTTCCGGAGATTGGTATAGAAAGGACTATAGGAGATCTTAATTGCTTTGTTTGGGACAATGGTTTTGGAGATGTTGACATCATCAACATCTCCAAACCACGCGCTTTGTTGTGACGTTACTCACCATCAAGTAAGGCAACGCCTCGAGGAACTTCTTCACCACGGGCTGGTTGGACACCTCGCTCAGGAGCTGTGCACCGTGGCTCTCCCAGAACACGCGCTGTGGTGTGACGTCACTCACCATCAAGTAAGGCACCGCCTCGAGGAACTTCTTCACCACGGGCTGGTTGGACACCTCGCTCAGGAGCTGTGCACCGTGGCCCTCCCAGAACACGCGCTGTGGTGTGACATCACTCACCATCAAGTAAGGCACCACCTCGAGGAACTTCTTCACCACGGGCTGGTTGGACACCTCGCTCAGGAGCTGTGCACCGTGGCTCTCCCAGAACACGCGCTGTGGTGTGACGTCACTCACCATCAAGTAAGGCACCGCCTCGAGGAACTTCTTCACCACGGGCTGGTTGGACACCTCGCTCAGGAGCTGTGCACCGTGGCTCTCCCAGAACACGCGCTGTGGTGTGACGTCACTCACCATCAAGTAAGGCACCACCTCGAGGAACTTCTTCACCACGGGCTGGTTGGACACCTCGCTCAGGAGCTGTGCACCGTGGCCCTCCCAGAACACGCGCTGTGGTGTGACGACACTCACCATCAAGTAAGGCACCGCCTCGAGGAACTTCTTCACCACGGGCTGGTTAGACACCTCGCTCAGGAGCTGTGCACCGTGGGCCTCCCATAACACGCGCTGTGGTGTGACGTCACTCACCATCAAGTAAGGCACCGCCTCGAGGAACTTCTTCACCACGGGCTGGTTGGACACCTCGCTCAGGAGTTGTGTGCCGTGGCCCTCCCAGACCACGCGCTGCAGCCGCGCCATGTCGCGGTCGTGAATCCATATTCGGATGTTGTGCCGTTTTATCACCAATCCTGAAATAAGACCATTAAAACTCTAATTATTATGGTAAAGAATATTTGCAACACAAACCACTCGGACCAAAGAATATTTGTATACCTTGGTCTCCATTTTGCGGAGTACATTTTGTCTCCAGTTCTGGAAATGGCCTTTAGGATTCTCGCCATTTAGTAGGTTGATCGTAATATGAGTTTTGTCGCATTATTCGCTTTCACGCGCTAGTTAAGAGCTCTGTGCTAAAAGTCCTACCGAAATGCGTGATTTATGTTTCGATCCCACCCTTAGTTGGTATTTTGCAGTTCGAATACCTATATGAAATCTCTAAAAGTGTCCATACAAAAATATCTATAACCCAACCAGTGCCGGAAGTAAGAAGAAGAAAAATCTCGTCGAATTATTTCTGACTGGAGCTGAATTCGACCGGTAAGGTCTAAGCGACAGGAATAAGAACTTAATCATATATGAGGTTTAACGTCAAAATTCTAAAGACTAAGAACAATATTTTTAAACTTTAACTCTATTTATCAATCACAGCAGCAGCAGCAAAGGACAGTTGTGAAAGGAAACGAATTTAACGTATTTAAATATCTGCACCTATTAAAGACCAACGCCGCCGTACACGGTGTTTAATTAATTGATGTATGTCTATGAGGGTGGCGATGGCGTGATGTATGCCATCACGTGTGTAAAATAATCAGTTACATGACTTGCATGATTCACTTTCGTGTAACAGGGGCCAGCAATGGCCACAATACACGAGTAGTCGGGTACGTCACCACATAAGGTCGACGAAAGCCACAACATGAAAGAACTACGAGTAGACAACAAAAGCATGTGTTTCCCTTGGAATCGCAATCGATGGTGCGGTTCAAGGTGAACTCATTCGAATGGAGAAACGATACATAGGTACGTTAACTCACGCCTGTATTCTGAAAGGGGCAGGCAGATCACATGACATTTTATTCTCAGTCCCATTTATAGCAGCCGTGGTTTACCCATTACAACCGAGCGGTGCCGTTTGGCACTCAAATCGCTGCGTTCATATTTTAGCACCATTACCATGTGCGCGTGTTAAACAGTGAAATTGTATGATTGGTAATGAAATAACAAAAAAAATCGCCCAAGTGCTAGTCGGAACTCAGCAATTAGTGTTCCGTACATTCAGTTATTTTAAATGATTCATACTTTATCTTCATATAAATCGGTGTACAAACTATCATATATTTTTAATTCACCATTTACAAAGTAAACACAAGTCCAGTGTCCAACGTCATTAAATGGTCGGTTCCCGGGAGCTTCTCCGAAAATTACTTGTAAATGGTCTTCTCCCCGAGGCACAGGCTCAATCAAGTGCAGAGCCTGCAATAAAAGCACGTCGCGCGGACGGTAGAATTTTCTGAAAGTATCATGTGAAATGCAGTTACGCATTCGTCTTCAATATATTCATTTCCCAATACATACGAAAAACGAGTAATTTTAAAGTTTTAGGTCCTCGCATTTTTTTAGGTGTCGCGTTCAAAATTTTCGCAACAAGCTCTCAAACTTGAATAGTACATACAAGACAACAATACGATTCACCACTACAGCTCGGTATTCCAATTTTAAATCAAATAAAGAACCTCGTACCTACTTTGATACTATTTTGTTTCTATATTTTAACCAAATAGAGTCAACAATATGTAGAACTGTTAAAATATAGAACACCAAAAGCTGTTTGTAGTGTTGAAATCTGAAGCCAATATTAAGCATAGTATTATTTGTGTGTTTTAGTAACCCAACCCAAACAAAACCGCATATAAGAAGATTCAATATAGGAGTTTTTTTTTTTAGTTCTCAACTGAATCGTTTAATTACAAAATCCAAAATATTCATCGATATTGATGCGTCATCATTATATCAGCCGAAAGACGTAGGACATAGGCCTCCCCCAAAAGTGCCACAATGACCAGTTCTGCGCCACTCGCATCCAGCGGACTCCCGCGACCTTTATCAGGCCCCGTATCATGGTCTGCCTTATCACGCGATAAGTGACAAGATAGAGCGTCCGTCACTGGCTGACACCGTTCGATAGAACGAGACGAACGCTCTTATCTTGTCACTTATTGCGTGATAAGGCCGACCATGATACGGGGCCAGGTCATCGGTCCACCTTGTAGGGGGTCTCCCCACGCTGCGCCTTCCGGTACGTGGTCGCCACTCGAGAACCTTTCCGCCCCAATGGCCATCATCGGTTCTACGAGCAATGTGCCCCGCCCACTGCCACTTATTATTGTGTGTTGTGTAAGGTTAGGTACTTGACGTTACTTTACTGTGTTGTGTTAATAACTTTAATTGTCGAATCCGCGAGCGATAACCTCAGACCAAGAAAAAAGGTAGACAGAGCATTACGAAAAACCTAGTGAAGCCGGTTTTCAACCAAGCCAAATAAGTTTAGCACACGCTCACGCGCGCTTATACAAAAAAAGAACGGCTAAACAGTCATTTCAACAACATGCAACATAACTTGCTGCCAGTCGCGTCCTTATCTCACTCGCGCTGTACATACCTATTAGAAAGAAAAGGCTAGTTTTTATCGTTTCGCGTAGCGTCGCGGCGTCAGCTGTAGTCCCGATGGTCCCATAGTGGAGTCTACGAAACCTACGGGAACAAAGGGGGTCGTGCAATTCTAACCTGTCACCACACGAAGAGAATAATTAAAATAAAAAATCTGCTAAGTGCGTGTCGGGCCACGCGCAGTGTAGGGTTCTGTAGTTGCCTGTCTGTCTTAGTTACATCGACACGCCCGCTCCAACTAAATGGTGCGGTTGCGTCTGCCGAATTTGTACGAAAGTTGGCCTCTCTAAGTACATTTTAAGTTGGTCGACTAGTCGGTAACTAGTTATGCCTACTTAGCCGTGATAGTTTTCCTTTTAAATTAATTATTAATACTACTGATTTTTATATCCATGCCGAATTACAGTTTTCTAGTAGGGTTACTGAGCTAAGCGGAAAACGGACGGACGGCCAGACGGACGTATGGCGAAACTATAAGGCTTTCTTGTTGACTACGGAACCCTAAAAAGGTTAAAAAAGGTGATGAATCGTATTGCATGTGAATATCCAATCGGGGGAGTTACGTAAATAGCTTTTTCCATCGTTAACGCGTTCGGTCCTCGTTTATTGTCAGAATGATTGAAGGTTGATGAGTATTATTATTCAATTGACTTTAGACTTCGATTTCTTTCTGATGGAGTAACAAAGACGTGGTAAACTCGATAAAGGTAAATTAAGTTTATCAAATAATAATAATACCCAAATACAGGCAAACAAGGTTTAAGATCATTTAATCTCATAAAGAATTGTACAATTCACTTACATGAGATAAACACATAATTAAAGACATAAAATATTTTGAGCGCACAAAGACACTAAACTATTTACTAAAAAAGGATACTTGCACATAATAAGATCGAGCGCCGCTCGCACTGCATATCCATACGTTGAACAGAAGGTTGAGCATAAGTCTTGAGGAAAACCGTTTCAGTGACGTCACTTGTTCCTATTTTGCAACAAACTTACAGAGTTGACTTGACATGCAAAAATACGCAAATAGGTGCATCTCATAATCGCTGATAGACCAGCACGTTTTTTTTGCGGAATAGCAAAGGAATATTGCTCTCGTAACATATCGTGGACTTCCACCAAGTAACGCCTGGTTCGATCAAACTTACACAGCGTTTAGCCAATAAGGATGTTGACCGATAATCAAATCAGCATTTTTTTTGAAACATCATCGAATTTTGCCAAAGCTGAAAACAGAGAACTTTGTTCAATGAAAGGAAGACTTACAGAACGCGCGAGCGAAGCGAACGAAGTTATTCGTTTCAGCTTGGGTAAAGTTCGCATGTCTGTCCGGATGTCTGGATGTTCGTCTCCGGGTCGCATTTCTCAACCAATTCTCGTAAAATTTTGTGAACAGGTTCGATAATTAAGTGGTGTTTTTGTTGATTCAGTATATGAAAATTTTCCAGAAACATTTGTTTTGTAAGAAAAGGCTGACTCACGAGGTCTACAGCTCACAGAACCACTAGAAATATAACTTAGAATGATTAAAAAATCATCCCCCGGGGACGGTTAAGTCAATCATCATTCAATGGTCCTTATCCCATTTACTCGGGGCCGGCGCAGCATGTTTTTTGGTCATTTATCACACTGTGCCCGGGGACGGTTAAGTCAATCATCATTCAATGGTCCTTATCCCATTTACTCGGGGCCGGCGCAGCATGTTTTTTGGTCATTTATCACACTGTGCCCGGGGACGGTTAAGTCAATCATCATTCAATGGTCCTTATCCCATTTACTCGGGGCCGGCGCAGCATGTTTTTTGGTCATTTATCACACTGTGCCCGGGGACGGTTAAGTCAATCATCATTCAATGGTCCTTATCCCATTTACTCGGGGCCGGCGCAGCATGTTTTTTGGTCATTTATCACACTGTGCCCGGGGACGGTTAAGTCAATCATCATTCAATGGTCCTTATCCCATTTACTCGGGGCCGGCGCAGCATGTTTTTTGGTCATTTATCACACTGTGCCCGGGGACGGTTAAGTCAATCATCATTCAATGGTCCTTATCCCATTTACTCGGGGCCGGCGCAGCATGTTTTTTGGTCATTTATCACACTGTGCCCGGGGACGGTTAAGTCAATCATCATTCAATGGTCCTTATCCCATTTACTCGGGGCCGGCGCAGCATGTTTTTTGGTCATTTATCACACTGTGCCCGGGGACGGTTAAGTCAATCATCATTCAATGGTCCTTATCCCATTTACTCGGGGCCGGCGCAGCATGTTTTTTGGTCATTTATCACACTGTGCCCGGGGACGGTTAAGTCAATCATCATTCAATGGTCCTTATCCCATTTACTCGGGGCCGGCGCAGCATGTTTTTTGGTCATTTATCACACTGTGCCCGGGGACGGTTAAGTCAATCATCATTCAATGGTCCTTATCCCATTTACTCGGGGCCGGCGCAGCATGTTTTTTGGTCATTTATCACACTGTGCCCGGGGACGGTTAAGTCAATCATCATTCAATGGTCCTTATCCCATTTACTCGGGGCCGGCGCAGCATGTTTTTTGGTCATTTATCACACTGTGCCCGGGGACGGTTAAGTCAATCATCATTCAATGGTCCTTATCCCATTTACTCGGGGCCGGCGCAGCATGTTTTTTGGTCATTTATCACACTGTGCCCGGGGACGGTTAAGTCAATCATCATTCAATGGTCCTTATCCCATTTACTCGGGGCCGGCGCAGCATGTTTTTTGGTCATTTATCACACTGTGCCCGGGGACGGTTAAGTCAATCATCATTCAATGGTCCTTATCCCATTTACTCGGGGCCGGCGCAGCATGTTTTTTGGTCATTTATCACACTGTGCCCGGGGACGGTTAAGTCAATCATCATTCAATGGTCCTTATCCCATTTACTCGGGGCCGGCGCAGCATGTTTTTTGGTCATTTATCACACTGTGCCCGGGGACGGTTAAGTCAATCATCATTCAATGGTCCTTATCCCATTTACTCGGGGCCGGCGCAGCATGTTTTTTTCTTCCATAGGTACCTCTCTATGGCCCGTCAACTCATCACACACTTCCTTCCTAGGGTGAATTGCAAAAAAATTGTACACTCCAAAATTGGAAATGTCTTCCTACTTCAAAATTCTATAAAAAAATAAGTTTAGAAGTAACACGTTTCCAGATGTGAATTCACGTAGTCTTGTTCATAGTTTAATAGGATTTGGACAGTTTTAAATTATAACTTTGATAAAAATATGTAAAAAATGCATTAATTAAGAAAATGCCTTTTCGCTCCCATAAAAAAATTATCCGTTTTTTTCTTGTAACACACAGTAATCAAAAACTCATAACTTTGATTGAAACAACTCTGGCTAAGAAATGTGCTTGTGGTCTGCTTAACACGATGTAAAACTGCAAGGACATCGTTTTTCAGGTCTATATACAACAAATATTTTATATCAACATCTTATATCAAAGTTCGGGGAAACATTTCGTTCCTTTGTGTTACGTCAGCTGTGTAACGCTACATTTTGCGCTTTATTTCAGATTAGACTGCAACCGTAACATTTTTATGTCGGGCAACAATGAAGCTACAATCAACAGAAGCGCGTGGGTGATAGCCATTTTCGTTTTTATGTTGTGGCACGAAAATTGAAAAAGTATGTTTTAAAACCAATATTGTGTTATGTCTTAAATAAGTAATTTCTTTGTCGTTTACTGCTAGTTTTACATAGTTCGGTGGTGAAATAAATAGGTCATCCAGCTGGGCATATTCGAATTTTAAAATACCTTTCGGTTTTTTTTTATTTGGTTCCCAACGCCAATTTTGCTTCGTTTGTGTGACGTTTTGGTGTTACACAAAAAAAAAACCATACAAATTACCAAATTTGTGTAACATTTTTGTGAATATTCCTCTGTATTACGTACAACTTTTTTGCAATCCACCCCCTATTCATATCGTCTCCCACGCAGTACATCCACCTTTTTCTTGGTCCACCACTTCTCTCACAAGTACTCACAACGCTCCACATTCATGCTTAATGGATGGATGACCGCTCCACTTCTCTCTATGTTTGATGTAAAATTTGTCCAAATGTTCATTATACAATGTGTATTGCTTATACTTGATCAAACTAAATGTGCGGATACTAGACAAAAAATATCGATAAAAAAATAAAAATAAAAATTATATTTAAAAAATTAAGGTGTTTTAAATTTTTTTCTGATGAATATTTCCGAGTTTGGTTTTTAATTCATATCTTTGCGTCTAAACGGTGTAGTTTCTCAAAAGTAGTCTTGTTTTAAAGCTACAAAATGCAGCTAATCGACCAACCAAAAAATAATAACAATATCAAACATAAACCTACAAAAAAAAAGGTAATTAGTAGAAATTTGTGAAAAAGAACATTCTTTTTTTAAATTAGTGTCTGTAACTTTAAAACTAGCAGTTTGAGGTAGACTTTTTTGCACTTTTTTGGCTTTTTTTTTTTTTTTTTGGTAGGCTTTTTTTTTTTTTTTTTTTTTTTTTATCGATATTTTTTTGTCTAGTATCCGCACATTTCGTTTGATCAAGTATAAGCAATACACATTGTATAGTTATTGTTATTATCATTTTTATGTGTAACTTTTATATGTATAGTGTGTTCTAAATTCCTCAGTGCCATACTGTAATGCTGTGTAATTAGTTGGAAATAAATAAATAAATTAATGCCCTTCTAGTAACATGACTATCATCCCTCCGCATAACATGTCCATACGTGGGTTAATATTGAAGTCAATGCAATTGACAAAAAATAATTAAACGCAAAGTTCCAGTAATCAAAGTGTCCTGCGCCCCTAGAACACTAGGTTTTATGTCCGACATAAAGCATTTGTCCCTCTTGCACTCGCATATTGGCCAGAATGGGACGAATGCTTTATGTCCGACATAAAACTTAGCCCCTCTGCAAGGGGTACGTGTAGACTCCAAATAAAACAATCATTAACGTTAATTTTCTCGAAAAAATATTAGAAATATAGTCAAAACTATAGAAAAAAGTAACGCAAGAGATTAAATAATCACAAAGTTATAATTAAGTGTACAAATTATTTTGAGATATTTGATTGGGATTTATATTCATTCATTTGGCATTTTTTTGCCTTCTTTCTTTTGGAGTAATAATATTTTTTCAGTCTACAACCCTATTGTCGCTAGTTTTCAATTCTTCAATCTATATCGTTCCAATAACGCGAGTGAAGTGTCAAGGCCGCCCTGTATTATTCAGCGAGGAGGCACAGACAGACAACACTTTAATGTTTAATGTCGATCGATGGCACACACCTGCTCGGTGGAACACGGGCCTCTTTCGATAATTATTCATAGAACCTTCCGGCCCGTGGAGATCGGTTTTATTTACACTTACCGGGAAATTCTGTCGGAGGAAATTGAAATTATGGATGAGAGTTTTCTATGTTTACCCAAATAAAAATAAAATATTAACATAACTAGTGTGATTGATACTGTTTCACCCTGTTTGCAATACGATTCAATAATAATACATACATTAGGTACATACATTTTACGCCTTTATTCCCAAAAGGGGTAGGCACAGCACATGAAACTTATGTTACAGTGCCACTTTTAACATAAATGTGGGTATAAAAGATCGACAGAATGTGATATCGCAGTGATAGGTTGCTAGCCCATCGCCCAAAACACACTTCAACTGCTCCCTTAGTAGACTTTTACGACACCCACGCCACGCGAAGAAAGGGGACGATGAAATTCTTACCCGTCACCACACGGGATACATAATAATGTTTTAATAAACGATAATTTTATTATGTATTAATGAATGTACAGTCGAGTTCTCCAATATATGTACACTTTTTTACCAACTCGAATGCGGCCGCTAACAATTAGTATGCAAACGCGTTCGATTAGGTAAAAAAGTGTACATATATTTATGAACTCGACTGTATCCTAAAATAGTTAACCCGTTCCCTCTGTTTCACTGGAACAGTGTCCTTATCTCTACAACATAGACCTGGGGGCCTAGACAAGGTTACAATCGACAAGCGCTAACGCCAATGGAAAATAATAAATTGTAGGGGAATGACAGATTCCGACGAAACACTTTTCGTTAGCATCTGTCATTCCCATACATTTTATTAGTTTTCTATTGGCGTTAGTGCTTGTCGATTGTAACCTTGTCTAGGCCCCCGCATTTGATGTGGCTACTACTAGCTACCTCTGTATTTATTTGATAGTAAATATAATTTTTTAGTGTTTTAGTGGACTTCGAAGGTAAATGCTATGTAGTAAACCTATGCAGATTTGATGTCAAAATTAAGATAAAGCACCGTTAGTAAAAAGGCTTCTACTAATTATTTGTGTTTGCTTACATAGTAGGTAGGTAATCATAATGAACTAGCCTGTATAATAGACATAAATAAAGAGTACATTGTAGATGATGGCCGCGCCCCGTGGCGTGCCCGCGGCCGCCGCCGGCCATGCGATGCAATGACATTATCTACCCTACCCTTCGCTATAAAAGGATTCAGCTATTTCGATGGTATGCAGATTTTTTGTTTGCTGTATTTAGGTATTTGTTGCTTTATTGAACGAGTGAGCGAAGCGAACAAAGTTCTTCGTTTCAGCTTGGGCAAAAGTGCTTTCGTATGTCTGTCCGTTTGTAAGGATGTCCGAGTGTTCTCGTCTACAGGTCGCATTTCTTAACCGATTCTCGTGAAAAAATGTGAGCAGGTTCGATAATTAAGTACCTTTCTAGATTTTTTTTTTGGATTCTTTTTTTTTTAATATAAAAAAAAATATATATATATATGGACTCTCAAGGTCTACCGCCAACAGGACCACTAATGGCACTAATCCCAAACTTACTTAAGTTAATTATACGCGATCAGTATGAGTATGAGTATCCATCATCCGACCAGCTGCAGACCGACATAATCGCCGTCAGGTGACGTTACTACCGAACTTACATAAGTGTACCATTTTTCAGCTCAATCGCAAATCGGCAAGGGGCTGAAAGTTCAGTGGCAAGATTTGACCCGCACTTACGATTCAACACAGTAACATGACAATACGTTTCTTACAGACAACCATAATAACTTGTACGGTTTGTTTTAGTTTAGATGACAGAAAGTACTTAAAACCCACCCACCATTACCGACATTTGTTGTTTAAATGTTATCCTAAATGTTAGGTTATTCAATACAATTACTCATAAACAATAGAACAAGCAGTAGCTACTCCAGTACACGTGCCACACTTCGGTCAATTTTATACGATGTCTCTTTGTTATCTTTTACTTTCATATTTAGCAACAAAAGAAGTTGTAAAGTCCCACGAAGTGCATTCTCGAAAAAACCAAAAACAAGAAATCAAAATTTATTTGTTGTCTCCTAATTTTAACTAAAACAAACTATAAATACTCCGTCCGATGCCACAACTAATACTATGGCGATTTACCAAAACGGTTGCGTTTACGAAGACTTAGTAGAATCTGAAAATATTTATTTTTCAAACGATATGATACAGAGAGAAAGAATGTTATGGAAAAATAAACCATCTTCGTCTGTAGCCCCTGACAGGATTCGAACCTGCGACCTTTCTATTAACGCTAGAATGTTCTGACCAACTGAGCTACGAGGACAGTGACGGAAGTTGTATACTTTTCAATTACATCCCCGCTAAGACTAGCGCCCTCTCTGTATCCTCTTGAAAGACTTATTCACAGCCTTGGCTCCACGCGAGCTATGCACCCGCTCCATCTCCGCTGGAGATGCTACGCTCTGCGTCATATCGTTTAAAAAATGATCGAGGTAACTTCCTCGTTAAAAATAACACGAAACAAAAATATTTAATTAAATAATTTGTTTCGTTATAAAGGTATATTTCTTTCGTTGCTTCTCATCGTAGTCGCATTTCAATAAGTACATAAAAGACAACAACGTTGCGAACAATCACTTTTACATCGAACATAAGTTCCCACTTATGATTATTTTCTAGCTTAAACTATAAGACATAGCACGAACGCAACAAGTTCGCGTGTGAAGACCCAAGTCGGATTAACACGAAGGAGCGACGGAAAGTAACTCCTTCCCTCCACGAACAACGTTTCCCAAACACTTACCCTCCAGATTTATGGTTCGAATTATGTAACGTGTTATAACCGACTTTTTCTTTTAATAGCACCAAGAATAGAATAATTTATGGAAGAGCAGATTAGGGGAAAATACAATTTGAGTTGAAAATAAAACATAATGAGGATCGCTAATTGCTTTGTGACCAGTCGCTTGGAATACTATAAGTTTTCCATATGCAAATGAGAGGGTATTTAGATAAAACGCAGATAAGCTTTTGACAATTTGTGCCACGTGAAATAAAATGAATTGTTTGTTTAAGTGTTGTTTTTTGTGCTTTGGTAACGTGGCCTATTTTTACGTTCGATCGAGACGGAATTTACTTATAACATACAAGGGGCAATAACACTAAATATATAAATTGGAATCGATTTTGTATCCGCCTAGCTGTTTCGTGGTACCCTACATGGTTTTTGTCGTAATGCTTATTTTTTTTATTTCAGAATGAATTATATTGCAATTAAGCAATGTTTTAATCAGACTTAAGGTCTCTTTTCATGTAAGCTAGATAAAGCATTACTATAAAGCATTAAGTACCTAAAAATAACAAACATGGATGCATCTTTACTCCAAAGTAAACGTATTTATTATTATTATTATTACGACAAAAACCATGTAAGGGTATGTATGGGTATGACACACGTTGAATCAAGATGTAACGCGAAACGTCTTTGTCAGAGTTTAGGGATTCTGTGCTGAAAACAATTCAAAACTTATTTTATTATCCGACTGCCGAAGGAGAGGAGGGTTATTTTATGATTAGTGCACCGCGCTCGCACACACTTGTTTATGCGCTAGCACAATCATGCACTCTATATGAATCAAGATGAATCAAATATAATTTCCATATAAACATTTTACATAAAAAACTAAGTTTTAACCGCCTTCAATTCAGTGATCCGCAAAGCCTTGCACATTTCCACATTTCCCCAAAAAAAAACCCCCAAAATCGCTTCAGGAGTGTCTATACAATTTAAACAATTCCCTCGATTGAAACAATCCCCTCTATTTGTCCAGAGTCCCATCATCAGATCCTGAGGATCAATGGGACCAGCTGCATCTTTCAAACCAAAAAAAAATTCCAGGCATCTTTGAGTTAAGTACGAGTTATCGGGGAACAAGGGAACATACATACACAATAAAAGATTCCGACTAATTATGAACTTCCTCCTTTTCTGAAGTCGATTAAAAACACGTTTCTGAATTAATTCTGCGTTCATAATAGGGTCTTTAGAGCCCGCCGTCCACCGCAAAATAGTTCACATACCGTAAGGACCAATTAACTGAAAAGGCACTTTAGTAGCACTGGCGGGCGCCATAAACCGGTATTACCGTCATAGAATCAAACAAATGAACATATAAAAGAAAATATAGAATCGATTAAATGTATTTTGAAGTTAATGGAAATATGTCGCCCTTAGAAATAAGTTATTCTATTGAGTTTGTAGCGGTCCTACGAAACTTCGTAGAGCGTCTACGACGTTGCTGTGCGGGCATTGACGATACTTTACTAATAAAATTGTTACTTACTTAGTTCAACACTTTGAATGCTACTGACTCGACAGTTACATGAATGTATGGTAATTTAATGTAATTTGAAATGAAAAATAACTGACAATCACAATATAAATTCCTAAAAATGATTAAGTGTAATAGTTTTAAGTGAAATTGTATATTGTGAGATAAATAAATCATATCAATCATATCACATCATATGTAGAAAGCGTAATAATTGTTTAGTATGTTGCCTGGACGATTTATGACGAGTCGTGGGGCTGGGACAATTCGAGGAATTAGTCAGATGATATCAACTTGCTATTAACGTCACTGTCATGGTGACTGGTTAACTAAGGTCGGTTTTTAACCCCCGACGTAAAAAGAGAGGTTTGACGTGTCTATGTATCTGTATGTTTGTGTGTCTGCGTGTCTGTCTGAGGCATCGTAGCTCCTAAACGAATGGACCGATTTTAATGCAGTTTTTTTTGGCCGAAAGCTGACGTGATCGGATCTACCTATAAAATATCGGGGGTGCTTCATCTTTTCTAAGTTGTCGATTATCCATACGCGATATTTATCAGAAGCGGACATATCCCCTCTCATATCCTCTATCGTACGGCATTTATAAAAAACAGAAACAGGATAAATACATCTATAAAACTTAAGATCTGTCAGCCACGATACGATAACGATACAAATTTTTTTTTGGGTGAAGATGTCCCGTCGTAAATCCATCCCAGAAAAATTAACTAATAAGTTCAAAGGTACGCCACTATACAGATCCTTAATTCAATGCTGATGGCACGGGTGAAAAAAAAATCATAAAGATATTATCAAAAGTTTTTTTTAAACTTTCTAACTCACAGAGGCTACAACTTTTAATTTAGTTAACGGGTTAAAAAATCCTACCATGGCTTACTTTGAAACTATAAAATTCACAGTTCGCAGCTTATTTTTATGCAGTTATAAGTGTATAGCTTCTAGTTTAGTTTAGTTATAATCTCAGTTTCACAAACTATACGTAAATGAAATGTAATAAGGGGTAAAAACAGTGTTAACAGTAGAACTCACCTGGCTTGTCCGGCATGGCAGTCGTCTCGGCCGACGCGGGTGAAGTGCGCTGCGCGCGGCAGCAGGCAGGCGTTTGACCGCCCCCGCGTGCCGCCCCGCCCGCCCTAGCTAGTACAGGGCCGGACTGACCAACGTGTACATACGAATACATACATACATTCAAGCCTTTATCCCCAAAAAGGAGTAGGCTGAGCACATGAAACTTGTGTTCCGGTGCCACTATTAGCATAAATGTGGGTATAAAAGATCGACAAAATGTGATATCGCAGTAATAGATTGCTAGCTAGCGCCTACAAAACACTTCAACCCCGCTCGCTTAATACACTTTAACGACACCTACGGGTGGCGAAATTCTAACCCGACACCACACGGGGTACCGACGTGTATGCTCTAAAAGTTGCCCGTGAAAGTGCATCTTTATGACACCAACTGACCTGGTTGGCGGTTCTCAAAACGACATCTGGTGGTGAACTGACCTGGCTTGTGGTGTGAGGCACGGTGGTTCTGCCGGACACCGGACTCAACAAAACGACACATGTAACGAAATGCCAATTTCATTGGCGAGATATACTGATCACATGTATATATAGCAAAGCACTCAGCTGGATATCAAGAAATTGTGCTATTTAACAAATTAGTGCCAATAGAATTAAAAGAGTTATCTAGCAATTATATGCGATTCAAAAGGGGCCTTAAAGCATTTCTACTAAAAAGTGTTTCTATTCAATAGTGGAATATTATCAGTAATCAGTGATGTAATGTTATTATTTTTATTTTTATAATTTTGATTTCTGACTTTAGATTAGTGTTAAAACTGTATTTATATTATAAGATGGTTACTTTTGATGATTATTTTTTTATTTTTGACATATTTGTTATTGTAATGTATTTTTTAGATAAATCACTGACATGAGACACTGAGTGGTACGAATAAATTCCCGTTGGTAGGGGAGGTTAATTGCAACGTTTTGGACCACAAAATGCTTTTCAAACCACATGCTCGACAATGCCGAATTATAGGTCATGTAAACCCTACCGAAAGCAAGACATTAAATCCCTTGGTATTAGCCGGGTTATAATGTTGTACTGAATTTCATTATAACCCGCTGGTTAATAATATGATTTCACTTTTCATAATTCTTATTACTATATGCATAAAGTTTAATTTTGCTAAACACAATTTGTCCTAGGCCATGGCCTACTTGATTTGACAAAATAAATGAAGTTTGCCTCCGTGTGAACCCCGGTCCGGAGGAGCGCGGTGTTCGAAATTCGAATTTCGAATCTAGGACCACGGCTTGTGCTTTCGAATTTGGAACGTCGCGCGCCTTCATTTGTTCACGCGTGACGAACAAATCGAGTTCTTGTAGGTGCCTATAGAAGATTTAATTTCAAAAATAATATTGAAAATGTCACGTGATGAAAGTGTTTTGACTCCTGAGTTTATCAAATTAGATGCCATAGGCATTGTCAACAATCTGCTGCCAGAGAAGTCAAAGGAAAAATACCTAAAAGCCTACAACGATTTTGACAAATGGAAAGCTGTAAAAGGCATAAATTCTGTGTCTGAATCAGTGCTTCTGGTCTATTTTGAATATTTATCTACTGAGCCTGTTTTTTTGTCTCGCATAAGGTGTGAAAAGTAGAGTATACACCTCGGGGATAAGACTGTTTTAGTCTTGGGCGGTTGAACCCCTCACTGCACTCAGGACTCAGTCTTAATTCCCTCGCTTCGCTCAGGAATTAACTTATAACTCCCTCGCTACGCTCAGGAGTTAAATTATGAGTCCTTCGTTACGTTCGGGATTCAATTCGCTCCCGTGACATAAAACAGTGCTTTATCCCCTTAGTGTATAATCTACTATTATGTACGCACATATCATTAGTGCTCTAAAATGCGTTCAGAAACCGTAGGAAATGACCAGCATTATTACAACCAATTTTACTTTGAGAACTTTCTTGTCTGTGGTAGTAGGTAAAATCTGTACTGTAATGTTATTACAGTACAGATTTTTGTAAGGTTATGAGTTTAAATTTGGAACAGCTGCCAAAACTCAAGCGGGTCTCTATTCTAGTATCCATAGATATTAAAACAGCTATCGATGCAAAACGTCAATTCAGTATGTTTTTTAATATAAACCGCACGACATTTGATCAAGAGTGACATGAGAATAGGGACTTCATTCGTTTGTCTATGATTAAAAAAAAAACATTCGTCTTGACGTAGGATCGAATTGCCGCCATTACTGTTGTCATTTCTTTGTATGGTTTTGCTGTTACGAAAGTAGAGTTGTGAAAAGTTGTTTGTAATTCACATTTTAGTTGAAAATATGAGTAGTAGTGACTCCAAGAACGATATGAACACTCCGACGGATATCGTAAATGCAGCCACGATTGCAACAAAGATATTTTACAGGTAGCACTATAGTAGCAATGCAGGTCATTTTCTTACGGCTTCTGAACCCATCTTAGAGTACTTATGATATGTGTGTAGATAAAGTAGTGTATACAACTATACATAATTTAGCCTTAAAACACTCGTGTGATCCTATTATGAAACTCGCTGACGCTCGTTTCATAAAACCACACTCGTATTTTAAGGCCTCTGATTATGTATCAGTTGCATAAACTACTATTATGTAACCAACCATTTTCGAGATCACTTCCTTAATTTTTTTTTACAAAAACGTTAACTATTATGGACAAACTGTTGATACCTTTCATTGTATGACATGAGATCTTATGTATGTATGTATGTAAGCACTTTATTGTACACAATAACAGGTTAAAGAATATACATGTCACACAATAGATCAAAGTACAAAGGCGAACTTATCCCTATAAGGGATCTCTTCCAGCTAACCTAAACACAAACAAACAGTAAACAGTTTTGACAATAAATGATATCTATATACTTCTAGCTTTTATTTAACTTGAGCTGTTCGTTTGTAAGTTTTTTTTTTTTTTTGCCCTGCGAAGGCTCTCTCAAATGTCTTCACAAAAAACTGTCCTATTAGCATTCAGTGGTCATGTTATGTCCAATTTGCGTTATGGCCTAATACTTTGGGGTAACTGCAGTAATATGCAAAAAGTATTTCTGCTTCAAAAGAAATGTATACGGGCTATATAGCCCGTATACATTTCGTGGTGTGCATCAAACAGAACCCTGTCGACCTCTTTTCCACGGGTTGAAAGTGATGACGCTACCATCATTATATATAGTTCGCCTTTTTACCGATTTAACTTTTTTTTTTGTCTGTATTTTTACCTGTGTCTTGTGTACAATAAAGTATTTACATACATACATACATATATGAGATAGGTCTATTTGTCAAATACAATATAGGTTTATTTAAAAATAAGTCATTTACCACAGTTTATCAATTACGAAACGACACCGACCTATGTCATCCTTTTCACTCAAAGATAGTTTCTTTGCGAATAGCGTTTTATGTATCTCAATAAAAATATTTAATCATTTACCCGTCGAAATAAGGAACTCAGACATGCCTGAATTTAAATACATAAATTTTGCATAGATAAATGTTATTATAAAATTAATGAATATTTGACATCTGTAAATGAATAAATAATTTTATATAATACTAATATTGTAAATCTTAGGTAGAAATTGATATTTGTTAATTAATAAATAATTATATGTAATAGTAATATTGTAAATCTTAGGTAGAAATGAAATCATAATTATGTGTATACCTTAGCTTCTACTTGTATATATTTTAGTACTTAGCTAGTAAGAAAAAATTGCATGTTTCTTCAAGTGAAACGTACAGTCAGCGTCATATAGTTAGTAGCAGCCAAGGTAGCCAAATATTTCGGGACACGTCTTTATTACTGTAAGAATAAGGGTGTGTTACGAAATATTTGGCTACTCCGGCTGCTACTAACTATATGACGCTGACTGTACGCATCCAGAATTACTGTCCACCTATGTTCATCACTACATTTGTGCAAATAAACATATCTTTATCTTTATCTTTA
Source organism: Epinotia ramella (assembly GCA_947578815.1). Taxonomy (NCBI): domain Eukaryota; kingdom Metazoa; phylum Arthropoda; class Insecta; order Lepidoptera; family Tortricidae; genus Epinotia; species Epinotia ramella. The sequence continues at coordinate 366,222 of OX388213.1, forward strand.
TCTTTTTTACAAGCTTTATATTAATTTGACCTGTTCGTATGTAAGTCTGTAAGTTGTCCGTCAAAATTTGCAATCCATTTTTCAGTCACGTGCCGTTATCCGATTGGGTACCTATTAGTATAGTTTGGACGACAATTCAATATGATGGTACCATCGAGCTGATCTGATGATGGAGACAGAAGGTGGCCATGGGAATTCAGTATTTAACCGACGTAACCCCGTTGAGTTTGGGCTCGTTAGAATCGTCTCAATGAGTAGTTGATGATGGTATACAGAAAAGTACAGTAGGCAATAAAAGCTTGTACCATAAATAATTTTTTTGACAGAAACATATTTTTATCTAAAAGATGACGTGGTCGAGATGGTTATTAGCTATGTTTCAACAAAATCAGTGTAGCTGCTTATGAGATATTGAACATTGAAATGAAAATGTCGGGGGTTTTTCAACTTTTATAAGTTGTTAATTATCTTAGACTGAGTAAAGGGCATGGCGGTTCATTTGCACCGACTATAACGTCACATGTCGCCGTGAACAACTGACCATGGCAGTCGTGTCGAACTGACCCTGTCGTCTGTATTCTCGGACTTGCCAAAACGACCCATACCGCGGTGAGTTGTCAACAACTGACCTGGCTTGTCTGCTACAACTATCCTCTCCGGCAGCAGGAGCGCGGCGCGTTGCGCGCGGTAGAAGGCGGGCGTGCGGCCGGCCGCGTCCCGCGCGCCGCGCGCCGCGCCCGCGTGCTCCAGCAGCGCCGCCGCGCTCCGCGACGCGTAGTGCAGCGCTGTGCGCCCGAACTGAACAACGAAAGAACATAATAAGGGCGCAAAAATGCTGATATGATTACGTTTCCGCCGGCGTTCCATGTGGGAAAGCTTGCACCCGAGCGCAGTTTTTGGGAACTTCCTTTATAAATGTAAGGAGCTGCCTGCGCGGCTTCACCCACGTATTGCAAACAACGCAGGCAAATCGGCGGGATAAGATACACCCTATTACCATCCAGAAATCCATTCTACACGCAGATTAAAGAATTTTTGAAATCGTATTAGCGGTTTTGGTGGTTACCCATTAGGTACATACAAACATACCAAGCTATAGTCAGCATTGTATAACTAGGGTCATTTCGCCGGTTAGCGACCACCTAATTTAATGTGCCGGTGGGCGACCACTTAAGCTGAGTTGGTGAACTGAGAGGATATTTTCTCGGTTTTTTAGTAGATTTCTATTCTAAAACAACAAAAAAATGCATGTACAAGTAATTGTCTCAATAGGGTGTGTAGAATTGATGTTATCTTCAATAGAAAAAACCTTCTCCTTCAGGTGGTCGCTAACCGAAGGTGGTCGCGTAACCAGCGAAATGACCCTAGTTAGTATAAGTATATAGCAGATAAAGTACCCAAATATATCGTAACACAGCCTTACCTTACACCTAGGGTAATAAAGACGTTTTGCCTTATATTTGGCTGCGTTGGCTGCTACAAACTATATAATGCTGACTGTACAATCTAACAGACTTTTTCTCTTTATAATGTTAAGTATAGACGGAGCATTACGAACAACTCAGTGAGCCGCCCGCTCAGGTAGCCACAGCGCTCGCCAGCGAAAATCGCTCGTAGAGGTATGACTCATGAATATGAGTCGTTGAATGGGTTAACTAATTCAGTGCCAACAATTTTGTAGCGCTGAGCTCGCAGCAGTCATAGCTGATAACGTCCAAAAACCCGTTTGTAGACGAAAGCGCCTCCGAGTACAGCGACCATCTACTGCGTTCCTGGCACTGAAAGAGGTAACTTAAGTCTAATATAAACATTATAAAGTCATCATATAACCTTAAGCCTCGACTCACAAGGAAGCCCATAATGTGACGCATTAATCCATGTACATACCTACTTCTTATGAACAACTCGATTGACATCCAATCGATAACCTGGCGGACGCATAAAGAACACTAAATACCCGCGTGGAACGTAGGTGAGCTAGATAACCATCGGAATTACTAGCTGTTCAGGCATTACAAAAATCTAACAACTGGTATCATTTGGTAGATTAGAACAATTAGTAGAACAATGTGCATGTTTTCTTTCGGCCGTTAGGGCGAATATCCATCAGAGATGTTGAAAACACATCATATATTTGACATCTTGCATGGTGAAAGACGGATTAAGGGATCCCATTATTTTGTCGAGGAATATATTGTTTCACCGAGTTTTCATATAAGTATTAGTATTTCTTCGAAACCGTTAACTTTGAAGGTAAAAACAAAACTAAAAAAATAAAATTCTGCAAAACATACATTCGATGAAAAATGGCTCGGTAAAGCAAGACCCCGGATTCATACTTAATCTTATTTGGCGTCCATTTTGGTGTAATGCTGTAGTATACATTTAAATTCGTGTAAATTTGTATACTTTCGATTAACAACAAATAAAATATTTCTATCATTCTATTTCAAGTGGACAGTCGACTACAAACAAAAGTATTTATATGTATAGTTTTACCTTACCCAGCCATGTAGGCTAGGGTGTTTTTTATTTGTAGTAAACTGCACGTAAAAGCGAGCTCCGGAATAGGTTCCATGGGCGGCCACTAAACGATAATTGGATATTTCGAACACGATGGACAAATTACAGAAAAGCTATGTTTTCACATCGTTGTTAATGGGTTTTATGATTTATACACGATTTTACTTCAAATAATGTTTCTCGTTTTACAGAATTAATATTTTGTACCTTAACCTAGTAATTAGGATATTTATTTGTATCTTATTCCATGACAGATGAGACGGCCTGTTATTTGGGACCCACTAACGCCGTTCCAAAAATGGACAGCCCATTAGATGTAGGAATAAAATAAGTATAAAAGAATGTTAAATATTAAAATATTATAAAATTGTTCAATTATAAATGTTAATGTTATTGTAAATTATTATTTAATGATAATATTATAAATGTGCATTACTATCTATAAATTATGATCTTAATTGCAATGCATGAACTAGATTCATTTGATATATTGAAAGCTAATCAATTGTAGTACATGATTTATGGAGTTGGGCTCATTCCACCTAATTTCCATAACGTCTAATACACTAATTACACTAAAGTTCAAATTTCCGTCGGTTCATAATACCTAAATATCGAATTGTCTTAATTGCTACAATGAACAAAATTCATAATAACTTTGAACTAAAACGTCTCATGACCATAATACCTAAATATTAGAATATACATTTGTTTCAAATACCAAATCGCAGATACGACAAATTTTTAAAATACCCTAAGCTGAAAACTCCAGCACATCAAAATGTCGTAGTTTCAAAATGCCTAAATATTTGCAGTCTATGGAGCTTAAGAGGGGGCGTATCGCCAGGGAAAAATCAGAAATCACCCGCGCGCCCCGTACCTGCCGCGCTGATGCGTCTATTGCTGCCCCGCTCCTTCTCGCATAGTATATGCCCCGACAGTCAGATGAAACATGATGAATACCTATAGATAATTATAATAAGTGGAAAGAAAGACAAAATCTGTAAGTACCTATATTTGAAGATATAATTTTCGCTAGTAGCTAAGTCAGTTTCGAGAGCTATAACTGAAACCTGACCTTCCGTTTTTTTACTAAATCACGTAAGGATTATAATTTAGCATAATAATGTCTCGTAAAAGGCTAAGGCAAAAAAACAGGTATAATCGAATTTAAACTGTTGTGAGACATATCTAAAATACTACTAATAAATCCACGGTTAAAAAATTAACGTATATGTCACGGCAGGCGACATGTTTCGAACTCTTCGGGAGTTCTTCTTCAAAACAAACATCGAAAACACTAATCCTGAAGAAGAACTCCCGAAGAGTTCGAAACATGTCGCCTGTCGCGTCATTTAATACGTGAATTTATTAGTAGCATTAAAAAAAACTGTAATTTATTATGAAAACTTCGATCATGTTTATGAAAGCCAGATTTTCAGGCCACTGTGTGGCGGCCAAATTTTTCAATTCTGACCCCGTGTCATGGTCGGCCTTATCACGCGATAAGTGACAGGATAGAGCGTCCGTCACTGGCTGACACCGTTTGATAGAACGAGACGATGCCCCTATCTTGTCACTTATCGAGTGATAAGGCCGACCATGATACGGGGTCTGATCTCGGATTCGTACTTGGAGACAATGGAGACGCTTTGGCCCTTTAGTTATCAATTTTGAACATACTCGTATTAAAGAAAAACTGCAAAATTGTGTTCACTTTTTTTATTATAAAAATGTCCAACTTCGCAGGCAATAATTTGGGTGCAGACTCGAAAATTATTATTACTCTAAAAGAAAGAAGGCAAAAAAATATGCATAGTGATGAAAATCCCATTCAGATATCTCAAAGAATTACGAAGCTACAACCGTTTTAATATTGCTTGTTAGAGAGAGAAAACGGAAACGGTGTGTGACGTCACATTACAGGATGCTGCCGGCAGGCCGCGTCGACGGCGTCACCGACCACGATGCGCGCGGCACGTTGCCGTCTTCTGTGACGTCACATTCTTCCAGCGTCATCGTTTCATATGAAGTTGCGTTTTGCGAAAAAGGGACAGAACACATCCCTTCTTAAAACTTTGGACACTTATAACTTCGTGATTATTTAACCTTTTGCGTTGATTTTTTCTCCATTTGTCAATTTTTTTTATCCTTCTTCGAGAAAATATCACATTATTTTATTAAGTGTCTACGCCCCTATTGTTGGAATCTAAAAGCGTCACCCGTGATGACTAAAGAAAAAAAATGTCAATAATTACACGGTTCACCCACGTATTAAACGTCACTACGGGCGACATGTTTCGAACTCTTCGGGAATTCTTATTCAGCATTGAGTGTTTTCGCGGCGGTGTCGCTTGAATCACGACAAGATTCAAGCGACACCGCCGCGAAAACACTCACTTTATAGAGTACAAATTACTTTAATTACCCAAGGAATACCACTACCTACATTTTTTTGCTTAAAAAACCACCGGAGCTATAACTGAAATATGGCCTTCCGTTTTTGTTCGGGCCGACCGTCTGCCCGCCCCTTAAACTCCTCACGTGTGTACCATCTTGAGTCTGTGGTTTTGACAGTGACACTTCTTGTCAACGCGGACGGAAAAAAGATAACCTCGGTTTTGAAGACACACGGGTGTCCCGAGTGTTTTTTGGGTATTTTGGAAACGCATTTTCCTTGTTTGGTGTAATATCGCTCGCTTTGAAGACACACGGGTGTCCGAGTGTTTTGTGTGGATATTTCGGTGACATCGGAAGAGTTGGTGATTTGACGCCGCGGATTGTTGGCGAGACTGCCCCGGAACACAACGGCTGCTTCTTCAGCCCCGGAGACCCTCTTGATTGAACTTGACTTGACCTGACAGTTGACTGAACCTTGACAGATACTAACCGGAGTTGAAGCGAACATCGCGCCTCCCGGAATCAGGTGAGTTGAACAAGTTTTGTAGCCAATCCACTGGCTTATATGACCCGCGAAACGCGTGGCAGTTCACTCCACTCGCACTAGGCGAGGAGTTTGAACAGTTTTTTTACTAAATCACGTAAGGGTTGTGAGCTAGCATAATAATGGCTAGTAAAAGCCTAAAGCAAAAAAAAGCTATAATCGAATTTAAACTTTTGTGAGACATGTCTAAAATACTACTAATAAATCCACGGTTAAATTCACGCATTAAATGTCACAACAGGCGACATGTTTCGAACTTTTCGGGAGTTCTTCTTCAAAACAAACATCGAAAACACTCATCCTGAAGAAGAACTCCCGAAGTGTTCAAAACATGTCGCCTGTCGTGTCGTTTAATACGTGAATTTAACCGTGAATTTATTAGTAGCATTAAAAAAAAACTATAATATATTATGAAAACTTCGATCATGTCTATGAAAGTCAGATTTTCAGGCCACTACTGTGTGGCGGCCAAATTTTTCAATTCTGATCTCGGATTCGTACTTGGAGACAATGGAGACGCTTTGGCCCTTTAGTTATCAATTTTGAACATATTAAAGAAAAAGTGCATAGTTATGTTCACTTTTTTAATATCAAAATGTCCAAGTTCGCAGGCAATAATTGTTGGAATCTGCACTCTCGATAACCCTAAAAGCGACACCCGCGATGACTTTAAAGAAAAACAATGTCAATAATGTCACTACGGGCGACATGTTCCGAACTCTTCGGAAGTTCTTCTTCAGGATGAGTGTGGAGAGGATACGTGAGTTGAACCGTGTAATTATTAGTACTGTTTCAACACGTCTCACGAAAGTTTAAATTCGAAAAGCAATGTCCGCCATCTTGGAATTAAAAATGGACATCATTTCTAGAATCTTCACCCTCGAGAAGCCTGCCAATGTATGTTGTTCTTTAAAAAAACGCGCATATTAATTTACAACGAATGTTTCAAAAATTTTAAATAATGCGACCACTTTTTGAAATATTTCTGACTATGAATTCGTATTTAGACCTCTCAGACATCGATTTTGAACATAACCGGATTTATTTATTCTCAACTAGCGATCCGCTCCGGCTTCGCACGGATACTATATTATACATATAAACCTTCTTCTTGAATCACTCTATCTATTAAAAAAAACCGCATCAAAATCCGTTGCGTAGTTTTAAAGATCTAAGCATACATAGGGACAGACAGCGGGAAGCGACTTTGTTTTATACTATGTAGTGATAGTCATAGTGATAATCTTTCATAAAGTAAATACACGATCGACAGAAAAATGTTCGTCTAGTTTTGCAAGTACTGCACAAATTATTCTAAGAAGCCGGTCACCCGCCGATCGCTGCGTAATCTTATAGTTGTATTTTGAACTTTAAGATCTATATGTTAAGGTCGACTTTTAAATATATTATTTCAAAATGTAGCAAAGTATCTACTGGAATGTAATGATACGTTCATTCACTGGACGAATATACTGGGTCACAATATTATTGAAATAATTATGTTCATCGTGCTGTCGTGAGAGCACAGAACGTAGTCCTCTCGTCTCAGCGGAGCGATTACGACTGACTCCGCCCGCGAACGGCAACAAAAGATATACAGAACCGCACGAAACACGCGACGGGAGAAAGGGTATCGGGCTAAATAAAAAAGGCCTATACGCCAAATACGTTTCACCTCAATAAGTCTGAAAAGGGACTACATAACAATACCCCGCTAGTACTTTCATTAGGTAATGTGAAAAGCTATTATACACTCAACTTTTACTTAATTTATATGCACGGGAACCTCACACTATTGAAATTGAGTAAAAATAAGACATGTTTTGGCGGTTCTTTTCTATCGAGGCAATTTTGGTTTTGTATGGTTTTGTTCAGACGATTCAATTGCAAATATGATGTAGTTTTGGTATGTTCTTTTTCCTGGCATTCGCTTTAGTTTGTCATAGGTAAATATTCAATCTAAGAACCCCGATTTCGCGGAAAGCAAAGTATACATGCTGGTTAACTAGTCTTTTTGAAATTTAGGTATTCTGGTACTTGGTTGTTTTGAACATAGTATGTTTTGCCACTATGGTATTGTGAAGTTTGCCCATTATGAAACATAGATATTGTAAAATCTAGCCATATTGCAAATAAGGTATTATGAAAAAAAAAAGTTAGGTGTTCTGTAGTTTAGGTATTTTGACACTAAGGCCTTTTGAGATCTCGGACTATTGAAAAAAAGGTAAAATGAAATTTAGGTGGAATGAGCCCAACTCGATTTATGTGATTTATCTATTGGAAAAAAACGTATAAAAAAAAAACGCCGTTCCTTCTAGCCATCCAGGGGGAAATTAAGCTAGCCTCATGGCATGGGCACCGCCCCACATGATAATGATTCAGAATACTTCTAAGGGTATTATTCTATAATGGTTTCTTGAACTCCCTCCCCTCCTCCTTTGAAATTGAATGCCTCACTTGGCCTGATGACACGCATGATATAAGATGAATACAAGTTGACAGGAGTGACCAGTTGACCATCCTGCAACGCCTTCATTTTTAACCGACTACAAAAAAGGAGGAGGTTCTCAATTCGGTTATGTGTTTTTTTGTAAATATTATATGTTTAATGTTTGTTATCTCAGAACTCGGGTCATTTAAGAATCGATTCGTACAATTCCTCTTTTATTTGAAAGTATATGCTTTCAGATTGGTCCCGTTGTTTTCAAAAATCCAGTTGGATGATAGAATCCATGAGGAGTTGAGGGAAGTTCTCAATTTTAGTAGGCATGCGTGTATGTATTGATTTCGGTATTTTATATTATAACTAAAAAAAAAAAAATATATATATATTAGGGGACAATCTTACACAAATCGACCTAGTGCCATAGTAAGCTCAATAAAGGCTTGTGTTATGGGCACTAGACGACGATATATACTCGTACTCGTATATTTACACTCGGAAACCACATATTTGGTGAAGTGGAACTGATGATAAATACTTATATAATCTATGATATAGGGTACACACACACGTGTACTCACCGAGTCCCTCTGATGCACGAGCTGCGGGTAGTTCTCCACAAGCCACGTGACGATGTCCGTGTACTCGTAGTACTCGGCCTTGTGCAGCAGCCCGGGTACACACACACGTGTACTCACCGAGTCCCTCTGATGCACGAGCTGCGGGTAGTTCTCCACAAGCCACGTGACGATGTCCGTGTACTCGTAGTACACGGCCTTGTGCAGCAGCCCGGGTACACACACACGTGTACTCACCGAGTCCCTCTGATGCACGAGCTGCGGGTAGTTCTCCACGAGCCACGTGACGATGTCCGTGTACTCGTAGTACACGGCCTTGTGCAGCAGCCCGGGTACACACACACGTGTACTCACCGAATCCCTCTGATGCACGAGCTGCGGGTAGTTCTCCACGAGCCACGTGACGATGTCCGTGTACTCGTAGTACACGGCCTTGTGCAGCAGCCCGGGTACACACACACGTGTACTCACCGAGTCCCTCTGATGCACGAGCTGCGGGTAGTTCTCCACAAGCCACGTGACGATGTCCGTGTACTCGTAGTACACGGCTTTGTGCAGCAGCCCGACGCCGGCCTCGTCGCGGCACATCGCGGTCTTCCGACGGGTATACTCGCCCTCCAACAGCTCCTGTAATGTAACCATTTGTCAGAAGTAGTCTAGACACATCGTTCTTAGGGGAAAAGTGGTCGGGCGCTAATACCATTATCACGCCTTGAAGAAGAAATAAGAAGTTCCAATAAGTCTCATTCATAGGGAAAAGAGACTTTATTGTCGTTGCCACTTTTGACATTCTGATCCCGTAAATCGACGGCAATTGTATCAGGGCATCGTTAATAATGGGATAAGCGGCAAAGACAATAAAGTCGGTCAGTAAACGGCGGTCCCTTTTCCCAGAGAATGACACGTGTCAATGCAGTTACAGAAATGAACAATTCTCTTTCTATAAGGACTGTGTGAGCCTCGCATTTGGCTACAAGCGCTATATTTTGGCATAGACTAGCTAGCTGCCGCAGGTTGGCAAAGGCAAACATTGTGAGGAAACCGGTCTAATCACAACAAAGCCTAGTTTTCCTATGGCGAAAACTCTCTAGTTTTTCTAGATCTCACGCTCCTTTAGGATACAACTGGAGGAGGACAGTGACTCAATAGGTAGCTGCCGCAACTGCGCTAAGACTAGCCCTAAAGATAACCCAACTAACAGAGACATCAATTACCAGATGTACCTGCAGTTCCAGCAGCGAGCCCTTCTCGACGGCCCCGTGCAGCGCTTCACACTTGACGACCAGGGCCTCGATGTGGCTAGGCAGGGGCAGCGGGTCGGCCTCGGCTAGCAGGCGCCGGCCCTGGCCCGCCAGCACGGCGCGCTCCAGGCTGCCGTCGGCCCCGCCGCGGGCTAGCTGACGGAGTTGCGCGGCTGATACTACTCCTAACACTGGGGAACAGAAATAGTGATTAATTCAATATCATCAATGCTCCGAATGGTCGTGGTCTTCATAATTGAAAGTCGTGTCCATCTTGAAGCTTTAAAAAACACCACCTGAAAACACCAAGTGGCTAGCTCTGGTGGTAACAACTAGGAAAAAATTGGAATTATTCCCAAAGCAATGCGGTCATTGGAAGTATTTTTCTCCAGCACTATAAATGGTTTAAGTTATAAAGACGGATTCATATTTATTAGATGTGTCGCGTCGTAACGCGACAGAACGCTGGACAAAACGATATCTGTTTCATACAATTATTACGATTATATTCCCATTAATCTGACGCGGTCTGACGCGACGGCTTCTGCAGTTGTTTTAGGCGTCAGATCGCATCAGAGAACATTTTTTATTTATTTCGGCTTAACTACTAGCTAGCTTGCAATGTATTATCATGTTCTATTTAGTCACAAAACTGCATTGGCCATATTTCTTTACGTTAATTTACTAAATTGGTGTTTACATTATTGGTACGAAAGAGCTCTGTCATGACAAATTATTATGCCAATTTTAAACAACTCAACTAAAATACTTGGTTGTCGTGGTATAAAAAGAAAACTCTTGAACTTAAAGACTGGGTACTCACGTCTGATCACACTTCACGTTCGGTAGTGCAGTGACAGGCCCAGAGATCGTTTTCAACGTTTTATTGCGACCGGTTTTTATCGCTTTTATTAGCAAACTGGCGAAAGTGCTTATTATAGGCAATAAAAATATTATCAGAACTTCCTAATGACAGATTTACAGGTTGGTAGCTCGCTGATATGAGCCTTGACTGTCGCGCACTCGCCTATACATAAACATAATTACAGTCTGCAGTATTACTCGTAAGTCTCGTAACATAAGTCTGTGCCTCCGTTTTAAAGGGTTTTATCGTAATAGGAAATCAGAATGAATATCAGTCAACAGCCAACTATTACCAATAATACTTATCTAAAAGTATACAGGATGTTAACGGGGTCATGATCCGGAATGACAAAAAGCGAATAAGATGATCATACTGAACAACCTTTCCCATGGGACCAACCACGAAATCGCAAAAAAAAACCAGGTATTCCATACATTAACTCTCAATTAAATCGCAGTTAACTCACAGTTAACTCTTAATTGGCTCTTTTTTTTTTGCGATTTCGTGGTTGGTCCCATGGGAAAGGTTGTTCAGTATGATCATCTTATTCGCTTTTTGTCATTCCGGATCATGACCCCGTTAAAATCCTGTATACATTAAATAAAGTGTGATTATTTTACTGATGTTTTAAGATTGCGAGGGGAGTCTCGGCACGGTCAGCAACAGCTGCGACAAACAATTTGTATACGGCAGTGTTTGCCATTGTTGTCATATCGCGATAGATTACGTATAGGGTGCTCTCAACTGTTCTTATACAACGTTTTTTTAAACATATTAGTTAAACTACATAGAACAAGGGATTTGTTTATTGGCATTCAAATTCAAAATAGTTTTGTTTTCAGAATTCAGCTCCATGTCTTAAGGTATAAGTCCTCATGTTCACCATGCAAGCAAAGCAAATGAGAAAGACGCTTTTTTCCGTTAAACGAAAATTTGGAAGCATATCATTTAGTGACATAAATAAGTATATTATAGGTTAGGTTGGGTTAGTATTATATTTAAAAACATACTAAAAATCCTTGTGGAACATGGTCTTCATAATTATGAAATTCGCTTTCGGAAAAATTACTCTTCGGAATTATGTCCCTAGTGTACCCGAGAGAGACTTGACATAGTGCCACCACTTTTCGCTTCGTGAAATGGGCACTAGACAAACCAACTACAGTATGGTTATAATTTGGTTGGTATTGGCGTTATTTATGGAGGTAGGTATAATAATTGATTTCACGTGAGTCACGTGGGCCCATTGACGAGTCGACACATAACAATGTCAGTTCGTAAATCGAGTAGGCTACGTTAGTAAATACGAGTACATATAATATATGGTAGTACTGCGTGCAAAATCGTTGGTTTTGAAAACAGTGAATGTTTTATTGACGATCAAGAAGCTGTGTTTCAAGAAAGGGTCAATACTCAATACCAGAGTTGCTGGTAAGCATTTACTTTTTAGTTATACTAACTGCGTAATTATAAATGACTGCGCGTTGCGCGGGATAAAATATAGCCTATTTCCATTACGTGGTGGTCTATTCTATGGCTACCGATGAAAGAGTTTTTGAAGTCGGTTGAGTGGTTCCGGTGATAAGATAGGTACCTACCCCGTGGCAAACCACAAACAGTATTGACTCTTCATAATATTAGTAAGTAGGTATAGTAATAATACCCGCCTGGCGTTCGTGCGTCGGCGCTGCGGGGCTAGCACAATTGACGCCATAGAGTATAATGAGGCCACGGTCTCCTATAAATCACGCCGTACGCTGCGTCACAACGCTTACTATGGAGATGTACTGATGTGGTCGTCGGCCACATCAGTACATCTCCATAGTAAGCGTTGTGACGCAGCGTACGGCGTGATTTATAGGAGACCGTGGCCTGAATAACCTATTGACGCCGCGCCGCGACGCGAGTAGAGAAAGATCTACCCTCCTCTTTCTAATTTGCACGGTGCGAGTGAGACAGGAGACGCTCAGTCGCGCGCGAAGCGACTGAGCAGCAAGTTGTGCTAGACGCACAGCTCAACGAGCTGGTGCTGAGGCAGGATGCCGACGTGTTTGCAGACAATTGGCAGAGCCTGCTTACTCAAATAAGTGCTTTGTGCAATACATTTAGTTAGTGCTACTTTGTATTTGTTTGTATATGTAAATAACTCATCATCATATCATATCAGCCGAAAGACGTCCACTGCTGGACATAGGCCTCCCCCTAAGAGTGCCAAAGTGACCGGTCCTGCGCCACCCGCATCCAGCGGACTCCAGCAACCTTTACCAGGTCATCAGTCCACCTTGCGGGTCGCCACTCGAGAACCTTTCCGCCCCAACGGCCATCGGTTGCGACGGCCATGTAAATAACTGCCATGTATTAATTTTTAAGTCCTAACATTGTAGCCGCTTTGGTTGTACTACCTATTATGTAAATTATTAAATAGATACATTATTTCATAAAATTATGGTAGCCATGATAAATTTCGCTGCATAACTGCTGCGATGTGGTAAGCTTTAATTTACTAATGTAAGTAAATTAAAGCTTACCACATCGCAGCAGTTATGTACGTACAAGCACAGTTTGAGTACTTCGTAACTGCTTCATAATCATAAAAGCAAATTCCTTTTCCTAGAAACATGTTGGTTTAAAAAACGTGCCCTTGGCCAGAAAATGTAAAATGCAAATGGAACAGCCTGTTGTTCGCATGTTTATGACCATTTCAGAGATTACTGGATTTATGGTCTAACAGCCGGTGGTCATGGCGTGACCTTACGACTTGCATCTATAGTGGTCTATCATTCGCAAAAACTCTGCTGTGAGCTTTCCAGTGTTACTTAAGCCCGCGAGATTCTTCTTTTTACCGCGACGATGGCAAACAAGGCCTGCCTGATGATAAAGAGACACCGCAGCCCATGGCCGCTTGCGACTCCAGAAGACTTTTAAGAGTCCCCAGCACGGTGAACCCATGTCGACTCTCCATACAAACGTGGTTTGGATCTCATTTTAAAACGGCATACTGGAATAACATGAAATTTTAAAAACACAAAGGGATCCGCTATGTCGAGGTCGGATAAGTTTGTGTTGCTAGAAATTACAATACGAGTGTAGACACTAAATAAAATAATCAATAATGTCGTATTTTCTCAAACAAGGATTAAAAATTTAGTCAAATGGAGAAAAAACTGAAAAAAGTAACGCAAGAGGTTAAATAATCAAATAGTTATGTGTCCAAAGTTTTAAGAACGGGTATGTTCTGTCCCTTTTCCGCAAAACACAACTTCATATGAAACGATTGTCATTTACTATGTAATGTTGCTCGCAGATTGTCACGTCACTTACTGTGAGCGTTTTCACGCTCTAACAAGCAATATTAAAACGGTTGTAGCTTCGTAATTCTTTGAGATATCTGAATGGGATTTTCGTCACTAGGCATATTTTTTTACCTTTTTTCTTTTAGAGCAATAATAATGTTCTAGTCTACACCCGTATTGAAATATAGGTAATCCAATAAAAATAACGCGTGTAGAGACTTTGTATGAAAAACGTTCTACTCACTCAATTTTTTTCCTATAATTTTTTTTTGGATCAGAAACTAGTTTCGAGTGGCGGATTATATTGCGTTTCATGCTAATCTAGCATGTCGTTTTAGAATGAGCACCATCTAAGTTTGTATGGAGAGTCGAGCGTCATGGGGACCCTCAGTGCATAGCAGACCCTTCGAGAGAGGTGGGTTCGATGGGTTGTTTGACAGATAGACAAATGCAGGTATCTCTCTCTCAACACAGCGCATCAATAGAAGGTCTGTGCTCTTACTCATGACCAGGAACTCAACACCACATAGAGCACGTAGTGGTTTTGTTTTTATTTAGTTTCACCTGTCCCGTTGTCCGTCTGTCTGTAATCAAATCTTGCAAGTTAAATTTGACCCACTTCCCGGTGACCGATTGAGCTGAAATTTTGGGTATAAGTATAGTTTGGATGACAATTCAATATTATGGTACCTTCGAGCTGATCTGATGATGGAGACAGAAGGTGGCCATGGGAATTCAGTACTTAACCGGCGTAAACCCGTTGAGTTTGGGCTTGTTACAATCGTCTCAATGAGTAGTTGATGATGGTATACAGAAAAGTACAGTCGGCAATAAAAGCTTGTACCAAAAATGTTGTTTTTGTCAGGAACTGATTTTATGGTTGCGGCCTTCTATAACATGGGGGTACTTCTCCAGTTGACATTCCACTGTGTCCTATCACTCTTATATTCCGCTGCTTAGCAGAATAACCATGGGATCCGCTACGAGCGAAGCGCGTAGCGATTGTTGGTAGTGTTTGTGGTAATCCGCCAGAGTTCTTGTACAATCAGCAGCAAATGTAGCTACACGGGTCAAGATCTCAAAATGACCTACACACGACTTTAATGTCAAGAGAATAAGGCCGTCTAGATAATTTTGAGCGTGTTATTTCGCGTAGCTACTTCTGCTGCTGTATGAATATGCTGGCTAACTTCAAGCTAGGCGGCCGGTAAACGTGAATTGCTGGACTGGGTTGTACTTGGTACTATATAATGTATCGCGAAGTACCTTGTCGATTTAATTCATTTAGCACATTCGCACTACCGGTAGTATGGTAACATTACTGTGACAGAGTACCAACGTCGCTTCTTGAGCTTAACGAATAATTGAATGGTTTAATTATACTTACTTACACGGAAGGCGTGCATTTGTATGCTAATTTAATATTTTACACGTGATTTATTACTAGAGAAAATAAACTAAAGTGAACTTAATTCATTTAAAGCCTGACTAGAAATAAGTACATGAGGTTTGTTAAGACGCCGCTGTTTTGTGGTGTGTATGGCATTTGATACTCAATACTTTATCAACTTTATCTCAATATAATTACAGGTTTCTAAAATATTTTTCAGGTTCAATAGTTGATAAGGTTGATAATGCAGTAGAAACATGTATTTGTATTGTTGTATAGTTTCAACTAGGTCGCTGCCCTCGCTTCGCCCACATATTTCAAAACAAGCAAGCGAAGGCCATCCGGAAGTTACAATCCATACCTACATCACCGGGAAAAAGTTTTTGAAATCTGACGGTAGTTCCGAAAATTTTCATAACATACAAATTTACAAAGTTATACCCCACAAAGATACACATTCCAATCCATCCGCAATATGGACGACACTCGCATAATCCAGATATAAGTACGGTTATGTTTTTAACACGTATCTACCTAACTATGTGGTATATTATATTCGCTCGAGTCATCACAACTTTTTTTCAGTTTATGAACTAGCATTTTTCGTCTTTCATAGTCATCATCATTTCAGCCGAAAAACATCCACTGCTGGACATGGGCCTCCCCCAAAGAGTGTCACAATGACCGGTCCTGCGCCACCCACATCCAGCGGACTCCCGCGACCTTTACCAGGTCATCAGTCCACCTTGTGTTATTTTCGTGTTTAATAGAGCCTAGTTTAGTACCTAATGTTACGCCATGCCTCAGCCAATGCCAGCCAGCCAGCCAAGCCAGCCAATAATGACCTGCCACGTCATGCCAGCCTGCCCCACCAGTAGACGTGCCCCTGCCAGCCGACATTTGGTGGGATTTAAAAGCATAAAAGGGGCCGGGAGCTCATTGCAAGTTGATTTTGAGATACTGAACACTCGCTAAGAAAAAGCTATGCCCGATTGTGGTTATAAAATTATTTGCCCAATTAATAAAGAAGTTATAAGAATTGTCGTACGCTTTTATTTAGGCCACACGTAACATATTCAGAAGCGGGATAAATAAAACTCAACGAACATGAAACGCACCCTCGAAGATGTGACCGGTCGCTTAGTCAGACCGCCCGGTTGGGATAAATCATCAGCGCCACGTGATTCTCATGACGGTTACTCTGAAACTCGTGATAACGACGACCCACCACCAGCACGAAAACTTCTAAAACGATTATTGGAAGATGAAGTACAAAAAGCTATGCGTGAACTAAATGAAGAGTTACCAATCGTGAAGACAAAGGTTCATCGTGCAGCATCACTTATTCCCGAGTTTGATCCTGACAGTGAAGAATGCACTACTGTAACAGCGTGGTTGAAAAAGATTGATCAACTCGGTGAAATCCATGGTTGGAACGACACGACGAAGGCATTTCACCTCCAGGATAAATTGCGAGGTCAGGCACGGCGATGGTTTAACAGACTCGATGATTACGATTACTCATGGACCGATTGGAAGCAGATGCTAACGCGCGCTTTTCCTCGACATCGTGATTATGGCAATATGCTAGACGAGATGATGAACCGGAAGAAACTACCATCTGAGTCTATGACCAAGTACTACCAGGACAAAGTCGCCATGTGCTTTCGGTGCAAACTTTCTGATTCAGCTACGGTATCCTGCATCATTCGCGGTTTACCTTCAACACTCCAAGCCAACGCGCGAGCGTATCAGTGCGACCGACCAGAAGACTTGTACGAAGGATTCCTGTGTGCTCTAGACGATTATCAGCCACCCTCCGGCAATCATCAATCGCCAACCACTCGCCCAGCAAATAAAGACAACACTCGACTGTTAAGCGAAAGGAAGATGGTTAACCCAGACGTAGACCCCTGTCCGCGTTGTAGAAAGACGGGCCATACTCTTCGAAACTGCCCACAGCCGGACCTGCGGACTTGCTTCAAGTGCGGTAAACAAGGCCATATCGCTCCACGTTGTACTGCAGCCCCCGTCACTAAGTCTAACCCGCGATCAGAGGACAACATAAAAGAAGTGAAGCTCCTGCAAAACTACAATCACATCTACGAGAAAGTCGCAAAAATCAACGGCGTACATGTAAAATCTTATCTTGACACGGGAAGTCAAATTAACGTACTTTCAATACAAGTTTCCCAGCTACTTAACCTCGAGGTAACGCCCACTGATACTATCATGAAGGGGTTCTCGGGAAGTCACTTGCACAGCCGCGGGGAAGTAGCATTCCAGCTCGAAATCGACGGTATACTTATTCACTGCAAGGCCCATCTTACAGATGTTGACATGGGAGGCATACATCTATTGATTGGCCAGCCGATCATAAATAACGACGGTATGACTATGACTGTCAGTAACGGCATAGCCACTTTACAACAAGAAGACTTCACGAAGCAGATAGACATGATAGATGAACGCACTCGATTCAAGGTAGTCACTGCTAACAACGAGTGTCTACCACCCGGTTGCTCTATTATCAAGGTCAAGATAGTAGACAACAATGACGGAAATGATGTGGTCACCAGCCTACAGCATTTTGACCTTGCCGGCGTTTCCTACTCCATTCCGGCTACAATGCTACGGGGTGCCGCCGGATACATCAAGGTTGTGAACGCCGGGCCCCAGCACATCATCTGGCGCGAAGGAGAAGTGCTGACCAGAGCGGATAGCTGCACAGCTCCGCCGGCTTGTAATGTTCAGGTCAGTAAACAAGCTAATTCTACCTTGCCATATGCATTGGTCGCCATGGCCACAGCCACAGCCAAAGCCAGCCAGACTAATATTGTGTCCTCAGTATTGCACACCAGCTTAGCCAGTATCAGTACTATTGGGGGTGTAAACATTAGGGATATAAAGACAGGACCGTTGAATGAAACCGACCATAATAACTTAATCAGTTTATTGACAAATTACAGTGATTGCTTTGCTAGTAGTACAAAAGAGTTAGGGTGTACAGATTTATTGCAAATGAAAATCAAGTTAACAAGCGAACAGCCCGTATATCGCCAACCTTACCGCATGTCACACAGTGAGCAAGATATAGTTAGATCGAAGATATCTGAATTACTTGACGCAGGCATAATTAAAGAGTCGGAGTCAAACTTTGCTTCCCCTGTTATCCTTGTTAAGAAGAAGAACGGTGATCATAGACTCTGTGTAGATTATCGGGCGCTTAACGCCATCACCATCAAGGATAGGTATCCTTTGCCTCACATTGACGATCAGGTCTCAAAACTGGCAGGAAAAAATATTTTCACAACACTGGATTTGGCTCAAGGTTATCACCAAGTTAAGATTTGTCCCGAAGATACACACAAAACAGCGTTCGTCACAACACAGGGCTCATGGGAGTATACACGTGTCCCGTTCGGATTAGCCAACAGTCCGTCTGTTTTTATGCGAATGATGAATAAAATAGTAAATTCCATTAGAATACCAAAGAACGAAAACAACGACGGCTCAAACTCAAATATTGATGACGACCGTTCCGATACCTTGTCCAACGAATGTGAAGTTTTAGCGTTTATGGACGATTTGTTACTGCCTTCGTTCGATATTAAATCCGGTTTTAAAATGCTGGAAATGGTTCTTTCCAAGTTTAGGGTGGAGAATTTAAAACTTAACATGAGCAAATGCGCATTTTTGCAAGATAAAATAACCTATTTAGGACACGAAATATCGCGCGATGGTATCCGACCGGGTGAATCGAAATTGACAGCAGTGTCACAGTTTCCCATCCCTAGAAATGTACACGAGATACGTCAATTTCTTGGGCTATGCAGTTATTTTCGCAAGTTTATTCGAAATTTTGCTGTAATTGCTCGTCCTTTGTCAGATTTAACAAAGAAAAACGTCGCGTGGACTTGGGGTAGTGATCAGTGTAATAGTTTCGAACAATTGAAACAGTGTTTGTGTACTAAACCAGTTTTGGCATTATACGACCCAGCTTTACCGACGGAAATTCACACGGATGCTTGCAAATCAGGTATTGGAGCTATTTTACTGCAAAAACAAGCCGATGGTTCTTTACTTCCAGTTATGTACTTTAGTAGGGTTACAAGTAAAGACGAATGTAAGTATCACAGTTACGAATTGGAAACTCTCGCGGTTGTAGAAGCTTTACGTAAATTTGGAGTGTACATAGTAGGGAAACAAATTAAGGTAGTAACCGATTGTACAGCAGTTCGAGCGTCACTAACAAAGCGCGACCTTATACCTCGCATTGCTAGGTGGTGGCTATCTATTCAGCAATTTGACTTAACTATTGAGTACAGGCCGGGGGAGCGTATGAAGCATGTGGATGCCCTCAGTAGGAACCCCGTTGATACTATGAATGTGAACCGATTAGAAGTTGCTGACTGGTTTTACACCGTTCAATGCCAGGATGACAAGTTACAGCTAATTGTTGATCAGTTGAAGTCAGGAACAGCACCCATCAATATAACAAATGACTACACACTTTTAAATGATAGGCTATATCGTAAAACGTTGCTGGGTAATCGCCTTGTTGTCCCTTCATTAGCGAGATGGAAAATAGTTCAGATGCATCATGATGATATAGGGCATGTAGGACTTCAAAAATGTACAGATTTAATAAAGAAAGATTATTGGTTTGCTAAAATGACTCGCTTTATCAAAAAATATGTAAGTGCCTGTTTACATTGTGCATATGGTAAAGGTGAACATGGAAAGAGGGAAGGTAAGCTATTCCCTATTCCCAAGCCCAACGAACCAATGCGGATGGTTCATATTGACCATTTAGGACCATTTTGCAGAACACATAAAGGTTATCAGTACATGCTTGTATTAACAGATGCTTTCTCTAAATTTGTTATTGCTGAGCCTACACGTACAGTAAATTCCGTGGAGACTGTTAGGGTGCTCAAAAGGATATTTAGTCTATTTGGTTACCCAGACAAAGTTGTGAGTGACCATGGCAAAGCATTTACCAGTAGGAATTTTAAGCAATTTTCCAACGATAAACAGTTTAAGCACATACTAACCTCTATTGCATGCCCTAGGGCCAATGGCCAAGTGGAACGGACAAATCAAACCATATTAAATGCACTGCGTGCTACTGATCCAAGTGAGTCTGCCAATAATTGGGCTAATTGTTTACCTGATGTGTTATGGGGAATAAATAACACAGCTAATGCAAGTACAACTTACAAACCTTATGATCTTATGTTTGCTAGAACTTCCAGGCCACGTTGTGACATAGCCACCCAAGACCATGAGACTCAATCTGTTGAAGTAAGGCGTAGGACAGCCAGTTCAAAGTTAAAGGCAGCAGGGGAAAAGATGAAGCGTAATTTTGATAGAAAGCGCAAGCATAGTCGGATCTACAAAAAGGGGGATTTGGTTCTATGGAGGCAGGCCCCTACAAGCAGTGCGGCCAAAGTAAACACTAAGCTGGATGACATATATTCTGGTCCCTATGTCATAATCAAGGTGGTTGGTAATGACAGATACAGGATCCGGAGTATCAAAGGTGTGAGAGGATACAAATCATTTACAGGTCTGGTTGCAGCAGACTCGTTGAGACCATATACAAGCACCGCTCCTGTATCTGACAGTGCCAGCAGTTCCGATGAACAGCTTGAGACGGAAGACCTAATTGATTTGCTAGAGAGCTAATTCGTGCATCTCCCCATTGCGGGAGCAATCATTGTTTCAGGAAGGCCGAATGTTACGCCATGCCTCAGCCAATGCCAGCCAGCCAGCCAAGCCAGCCAATAATGACCTGCCACGTCATGCCAGCCTGCCCCACCAGTAGACGTGCCCCTGCCAGCCGACATTTGGTGGGATTTAAAAGCATAAAAGGGGCCGGGAGCTCATTGCAAGTTGATTTTGAGATACTGAACACTCGCTAAGAAAAAGCTATGCCCGATTGTGGTTATAAAATTATTTGCCCAATTAATAAAGAAGTTATAAGAATTGTCGTACGCTTTTATTTAGGCCACACGTAACACTAGATTTAACGTGATCGGATAGACAATAATCGACGACTATTAGGGACAGTTGTTATGTGTTTGGCATATTTTTACTAATTATTTTCCAGTTAGACAGAAACTATTAAAAAGCCAGGTCATCGGCTATTGAAAGGTTTTCTAGGCCGGCTCAGGTGAACAGCCGATTGGTCGTCGAACTCGCTCAATATTACACGTGTCCACAGCACATTTACATACAAATTTGCCACGCCATAACGAGCTTTATTCCTATTAGAAAGGGTTGTATATGGTTAGAGAACGGGCTAAATTGATGTGCTAGTTCCATTAGTGTCGGGGATGGACGAGTAAACAAAGAGGGCTGCCAACTACTCGTATTCAATAAAGTCGCGTGTTCAAAACCAAAATCCTAATGTAGATAGATGGTACCCCTAGGAAGAGGTCTCTGTCTCATACTTTCGTATGTCACTTAAAACTCTACTTAACAATAAACCGTTATCCATTTACTAGTTGATACACTTGAAACCATATCGCTAATGTGTTAAGCAGAGGCTCAGGTGCTACACGCAATTAATGTTAAGTCGGTAACTCAGACGACTCAGTACGGAGGCATATCAATGATGATACCATCTATATTAGCATTTTAATTGGAGTAGGTAATTAAACTTTGTAAGTATGAGTGGCGACCGTCAATATCCCGGGAAGCTGGAGCTAGTTGGCCCAACTTTTTCTTCAATAGTTGAAGATATGGTGTCAAGCGTCTTAAAATAGGTGAAGAACCGACATTTAATACATACACTTGCCAACTATTTCGTAACGCAAGCCGATTAATGCGAAAAACCGTTCGTGAAGGCAAGCACCTACGAGCAGCGCGCCCACCTAGCGGGTTCCTGGCACTGCAAGTGCTAATATGGATGCAGTGCTTTTTTGTTTACACAATGGCAGTCCTTTTGATTTATTCGTCCATGATATAGGGCTATAGCACGCAGCATGATCTATTCACGATATTGTCGCCT
Source organism: Epinotia ramella (assembly GCA_947578815.1). Taxonomy (NCBI): domain Eukaryota; kingdom Metazoa; phylum Arthropoda; class Insecta; order Lepidoptera; family Tortricidae; genus Epinotia; species Epinotia ramella. The sequence goes on from OX388213.1 coordinate 388,517, forward strand.
TTATGCTAGCATTGCCTGGGACAGCTTTGTCTCTGTCATGACGTCGGTGTGGAATACTAGGACTTAGTATTAATCGTGTAACCTTTTATTAAGCTGTTCTTTATGTACCATGAAGTGTGATCGATATGTTAGAATGTGTAACCGGTGATCACATGGGTCACATGGGTCCACACACAGAAGGGTAATAGGATAGAACGCGGTGGATTGTTAAGTTGTTAGAAAGATTTAATACAAAACAACTAAAGCTAAAATACTGAGAGCATAAGTAAACTAAATTAAACCGAAAATTACTCACTACATCACTTTGATGGACACTATTCCGGACACAATAGAAATAACAATAGAATTACGCCTATAGGCGCCTACTGTTCATAATGCATTAAAGAGCAAGAATTTGAGAACACACACATGAATGAAACCAGTTGAGATATCTGAATGGGATTTTCGTCCATAGGCATATTTTTTGCCTTCTTTCTTTTGGACTAATAAGACATTTTGAGTCTACACCCGTATTATTTAAATAAACATGATGATTTTGATTTAAACAAAACAACTGCTGAGATATAGTGCTCAATAATGGTCAACTATGACATACTAAAATCTTCGGTTTGGTGAAGTGTAGATCCAATCCAATACCTCGATTGTAAGACTAAATAACGATTCCAGATTTTCGTATTGAGTCGTTTTAGGGGTCAGCGTAACATATTAAATTACGTATGAAGTCCTTTGCAATGGCAGGTTTCCCTCGTTCTCTTTAATTAGCAGCAGCTCTAGCCCATGGTAGAAAAATAAAATATACTTGACATTAAAATGTAAAATACTAAATTTATTACAATTACACCAGACTTTTATCTAGGGTGTGCTTTTTAATAAGGTCAGCCCCACTGCCCAGATAAGGTCTTAAGCGTCGACTATTCTCAACTAAATACTTCATTTCGTAAGTAGTTGGAATGGAAGCAGGGGTAGTTATTGCGAAATACCGCGCGCTATTCGTATAATTCAGTCCCGCGAGACAGCTACGCTATTTACACCCTACTTCACCTCGTCGATTGCGTCTGGTATATGTTGATCCATTCAGACTTTTGGAGAAGTAGGGTACAGCCACGGACAGCGGAATGTTATCTCGCTCGTATCCGGAGCTGCTTATCTGAGGAAGTAGGTACCTACCCTATACATTACGTCCACATAGGGTGCTTTCATTCAACATCATCATATCAGCCGAAAGACGTGCACAGCGAGATATAGGCCTCCACCAAAAGGGTGATAAAGTTATCGATCCTGAGCCACCCGCAGCCAGTGGAATCACGCGACCTTTTACCAGTTCATCAGAGGGTTTGAAGCGGACTTTCATTGAAACTACTAAATTGTTCTGACTCAATTGCATCGACTCATGGGACAACGAGCAACCCCGAGTAACCCACCACTACTTGCTCGCGTGGTGTGCGGTATTGTGTTACTGGTGATTGAGGTGGTCAGAGGAGATGGTCAGGAGGATGCGCTGTGTTGAGAGACTTGAGAGTGCGCGTCCTGCAACGGGCTCTAGCTGTCAACACAGTAAGGTCTCAAATCAATAAGGCGTCGGCAAAGTGCGTATGACTGATATAAAGTCATTAGCGTCTATAGGCTTTGCTTTCCATTGGGTAGAACGCATGTTTTTTGCGTACTATTTATAAAATATATAAAAATCATACTCTCGATAGATAAAACTTAGTCATTAAAAAAACCGCGCCCAAATCGGATCATCCCTTTGGGAGCTACGACGCCACGGATAGACAGATGCACAAAATAATGTTAACCTTTAACTTCCCACATTTGCGTCGGGAGTTAAAAAGACTTATACTCGCTCGCCTGAGTTTGTCGGTGAACAATAAGCATCGTGAACACCGCGATGCCGCGCCGCACGCCGCGTGCGAAATGTTCACGCCATCACGCCACGCTAAGGTCGACACGTGATCATGTTTCTGACCAGTCACTGGCGGGCGCGGAGTAAGACTTTTTAGACATTGTCCAGAAATTCAGAGCTAGACATGAACACAGCTACATGAACTATGGCAGAAAGGTCTGGAATTTTGCATAATCTGTGAAGTTCGAATCTTGAAAGAAACTCGTATTTTCAACCCCCGACGCTTGAACACGCACTAGAGGTGTTATAAGTTAAACGTATGTAAATCTGTATATCTGTGTGTCTGTCTGTGGAATCGTAGCACCCAAACGGATGAGACGATTTGAATTTAAAAAAAGACCGCGTTGCACTCTGGGAGTGCCGGCAGAAGTGAAAACTTGAATATTAATGTTGTGCATTTTTGATATTTTGGAATGGTTAGGGAATAATTTTGCACGAATTGCTTTAATCATCAATATACATATATATATCATATATCAAAACAAATTATAAAAGAATTGCAGTCTTCGACGTCTTCGTCATTCACGTCAGAGCAGTTTTCAACGATACTCATTCTATCAAATATGTGCTTAGTTAAGTCATTACGAGTCGTTGGATAATCCATTATTTATAACAATTATAGCTACTGCCCCGTGGGCGGTTTCCGCGGGTCAATCAATTATTCAGATTAACAACAGCCTTGTCTATGAACCTCCAGTGCAACTGCTCTGTTCTCAAAGTCAATAAATTACTGTATTGTGTTGGTTTGACTATAACGTGTGTCTCAATAAAGGTGCACTAAAATAACCCTTAAATTAAGTATTAATGGGATAATTAATAGCGCAGTCCTATTGAGTATTATTTGAATTGTCTACGTTTATACTAATGTTATGAGTATGAAATCGTGGTATTGGATAGAATTAGGGGTGGAAAGCATCAATTGGTCCAACAACGTTCTATTATAGTATCTTATCAAGCCCAATAACTCACATGAGTCATTGCCTCTACGAGTGACTTCCTATACAAAGCTGAAATATGGTACCACGCCTTACGGCGTAACACACGTGGCGTACCTTAGCCTTGAATGGGTCAAAAATGTATGCTGTCATATTTTTTACAATTTTTTAAATCATGTACTCTGGTTTCCGTACGGTTTCGGTATTTGACCGCCACACGTCGTATCAGCGGTCGTCTGAGCTTCGACCATTATGCAAGTCGTTAAGATTGCAAGGCGGTGACCTTCGCTCACTAAACAATGTTACATTACAATTACGGCTACTGCACTGGTGACCTAAAACTGTATATTATCTTTAATATGGCGACACGCAAAATAGGGCTTTAATGTTCGTAGCAATTTATGGTCTTAAATGATATCGTAGCATTAACTTGTACATTCAATTTAGATGTTACGTTTCTATTAATTCAATAAAAACAAAAATTAACTATATCTCTTAGTCTACAACAAAATAGCAATGTACTTCGACCAGTGATCTGACCTCGATACATCTTTTTCTCGATATAAGGGCTTTAACCCATTCAAGGTCAATGACTCACCTGTGAGCCGGGCCTCTACGTGCTATTTCCGCTATAGAGCGGAAAAATGCTCCTACGCGCTACGGCGTAGCACACGTAGCGATGCGTGGCCTCAAATGGGTTAAATATTTCCATTACTGGTCAATATGGTCGAAAAACGTGTATGGGAATATCGGTGGTGTCGGCTACGCTGGTCGCGCTACGCCGAACACCGTAGCACCACCAAGAATCGCTACGCGCTACGCTCGTAGCCGATCCCGTGGCTTTCTTCATAATTATGTGGCGGAAAGCGACTACGGCGTAGGCGCCCGCTAGGCGGGTTCCTGCACTCAAAGTGTTAATGTTGAAATGCAGCGAAAAACGCCCGTAGCGGTCTGACACAGTATGTGTGTGTACTTTATCGATCTGAACTACTTTTGAAATTCAATTTAAAGTCCTTTAATCTAAACTCAGTATGTTCCCTCACGTCACGATGCATCACCTATGGCTTCAAAATTTATAATTTCAAAATATTTGCGTATGTAGTTTAGACTTTATTTAAATACGTTAAGGTTGTGTTTGCAAGCGCTGCATTCAGTATGCCACGAGCGTGTTACATAGCCTGAGGAAATGTAATATGCGCATTAGACATGTTTGCTCGCGAACTGTTCAGTTTACGTTGACTCTGACGGCGTCGTATGTTAATAAATGATGTAGTTGCAAAGCCTACTTTAATCCTTGCCAAATTAAGTTCAAGTTTGAAATGAAGGCTAAGGAAATTTGAGGGTAAGTGTTGAGCAGTGTATTTCAGCAAGGCACGCGACCGGCTTTTGGGCTGACAGAATGTTTGCACGACACTTTCGTTCTGGCAGCTCGCTGATCGGCATTTATTTTAGTTTTTTTTGGAAACTGTAGTTCCGTATTTATGTAAACCAAAGTAATATTAATACACTAGTATTTTACTAACTCTGTGAGGTGTAGCGTTCTACAGAGCATGTTTAAAAAAGAAAAAATAAAACTCAATTGCCAAAACATCTATATAATTATTGAATTTTCTGACAAAATTTCACGAGAATCGGTTGGTGCGAGCCGGGATTCGAACCCACGACTGCCGCTTGACTGCCGCATGCCTGAACCACTAGGCTACTGTAGCCGTTTTACAAGTATATACCGATACGGAATAAATAAAATAATGCGTAAACTTTATGAGGACTTGTCTAAACATAGGTAGATACCTACCCCTTAAAACTTTTCAATAATCATCGGTCAAGAACTGACTGACATTTTACTCCTTCGAATTGAACAGACCTTAGGGGGTAAACTCTCAAAACCCCTGAGGCAGCCACTTCACTATTAACTAACTGCCAAAACGCTTTTCTGATTTAAAAAAAATATTTTTTTAATACTATGGCGGTGGAAAACAAATGAACGCTTGTGACACCAGAAGAATTACTTGCCGACTCTTTATTATTTGAGGATTTCTTGCAGCCCAACTAATATTATAAAGAGGTAATGTTTCTCAGGTAGGCTTTGGAAATTAAATATTACAATATAGATTCGCATACAATGTCAAATTTATAAGAATCCTTATCACGATCTTCAATAATAAGAAATAAAAATTTAATAATATAAAATCTATAATAGACTACTGTGATGGACAGAAGCTATATTTAATCTCGGGACTTTGCCATGCATCCTTTGCAATACGCAGAGAGTCGCGTAAGCAGCTACTCAGTATAAATAAGTAAAGCCTTACGTCTGGGCGGGCTGTGGTGCACGTAGATGCCGTCCTTCCTGGCCCCTCGCTCCTGCAGCCACTTCTTGACACTCTCCATCACCACCCTCAAGCGATGTCGTTTCTTCTCTACTGAAACATCTATATTTTTCATATTAGAGTATTTTTTCTGTCAAATAACGTTTTTGAGACGAGCGCTCCTTGTAAAGTCCAAGCGGGGCTATATCCGTCAGAGTGGTTCATCTAACCGTCGCAATTCCGGTTTTAAAATTTCAATCAAGGCATTGGATAGTGGAAAAATAACATTGTCTTAAATTGCCCATATTAATGGGACCTTATTTAGTTGTGATTTTTAAAACGGGAATGGAAATACTCGTAATAATTATGTAACCCCTTGGGGCGAATAGCCCAGCTTGAGTTTACTAAGTAACTAAATTATCCATATCGTTGATTGTAATTTTACTGTGGCAATCAGTTCGTACGGTGTGTCTGTTCCCCGGTAGGTTGGTAATGCTACAAGAAAATTAGTTTAATAGCCAGTCTCTTTTACAGATTGTTGGAAATCAACGTGAAATATTAACGCCTGGAATAATTCTTAGTAACTTATGACTATGACGTGGGCAGTAGCACACATTCGGTGATGTCCGTGTCATCGATTTGTCGGCCGGCGGGGTGGTCGATAATGAGCCATATTAAATATTTATCGGCATGTCGAGCTGTCTGACTGACATTGTTCAAGTTGTTGACCTATTACCGAAATAACAGTTATGTTAGACTGTGTATATTACACACACAGATAACGTCGAGGCTCTTCCTATTGATGATTGTTGCACTTCAATCTTTTAAGACAGACACTGACCTTTATGTAGCCTGTAGGTTCTCTATTCAACACTCACCAAGGTATATATGTAAGTATATTACAAGAAATCAGTTTTATTTACTGTTACGCGTGTACTCTCATGTTTATTATAATCAGTAGATAATTTTAGTAAATAAAAGTACTTATTCACATGTTACAGCAAAATAACTACATGCTGTAGATGTTTTATAATTGTCCCATATCTCACGTTACGAGTATATTATGAATAGTATTTGACAGTTGTTATGAAATAATTTCAGATAGCGAAAAATGTATCATACGGTAAACGCAACTTTCATTAAACTTAGTCGCGAATGTCAAACTAGAATAAGGAGTCCGAGATTAGACATAGAAATAATAATAACCTAAGTATTCCTGCTTTATCGACACTCAAAACAGCACACACGTTTTGCTCAACAGCTTCAAGGCAACATACTGAATAATGTATAGCGAGGTGTTGCAGTAGAATAGATAGCTGGCACCATTACCAGGTGGTTCGGCCACCTTCTCGGTTCACACGAGACGCGGTCTTGGCGACAATGGGTACAGTCGCGAAACAGCGCGTTTGTAGACGTACAGTCACCGGCATTAACCTATACATGGCACTCGCACATGACTCATGAGTCATTCATACCTCTACGTGCGATTTCCGCTACAAAGCGGTAGAGGCATGACTCATATGTGAGCCATTGGCCATGAATGGGTTAAAACTTTCACGGTCAGGGACCTGCGTAGCGGGCGCTCTGTTCGTAGGCGCTTTGCGTTACTTAGCGGGAAACAGCGGTATCGGCTACGAGCGTAGCCCTACGAAATAGTTTGTACTGTCAGCATCATATAGTTAGTAGCAGCCAAAGTAGCCAAATATATCGTAACACCTCCTTACTCCTATCGTAATAAAGACGTGTTCCGATATATTTGGCTACTTTGGCTGCTACTAACTATATGATGCTGACTGTACTGCCCTATGACTGCTGTACTTATTTTATTTGTGCAATAAATCTTAAATTAATAAAGAAATACCGTGTAGTCTGGAGCGTGTCAGATATTTTCGCTATTTTACTGTATACTGGCGATTACTGCAAGCGTATAGGTGCCTAAGCAATAAGTATAAATAAATAAATAAATATTAGGGGACAATCTTACACAAATCGACCTAGTCCCATAGTAAGCTCAGTAAGGCTCAGTAAGTATGAATGATAAAAATGACACCGATTCCCTGCCTCTACTCATTTAGTTTTGGCTCCACCGAGTAGGTATACTCGTATCCTCCACTTTTCAGCCTGGCTGTACCTGACTCAGCGATAATCTAAATAAAAAGAAAATCATCGCAACAAAGGCTCGTCGACAGGATAATTAATGACTCGCGCTGAATATTTTTAATTCGGCTAAATGCTCTAACACGCTTCTATAGTGAAAATTAACTGTAGCCATTCGTATGAGGTACTGCCTCACGTTTGTATACTACGACGATAGCCAACACCGTAGACTATAGACGCTTGCGATTCCAGACAATCACAAGCGCGCTACCGACCTTTTTTGATTTGAGGATTCCTTGTCTTGATAGCTAGTGATAAATGCGAGTCTCAATTTAAACGGGTTACTAATAACATACATAATTTTATTTGCCATAAATGTAACGTTTGCCATAATTTTTATTTTATTTATTTAATCACATTTTTTTTTACAGTTTGACAGTAAGGAAGCAAAACACTGTACAATTTTAAATTCTTAACATGTAAAAAACAAAAAATAACCTAAAGATGACATACATTCGTCCATCGAATAATCATCATTTGCTCTAATTTATTTTCTCAAAAACTGTCAACTTTTCAGGATTTTTATATAACAAACCCAACCTAACCTACACAAAGGTTCTATACAAAGTTTATATAATTTGTCGTGAAAATGATATGGTTTCAGAGATAATCACCTTTATGGCAAACACTTGTGTCACGCATGTAGTTATGGATATCGAATGTACCGGAAAAATGCATACATATTATCTTTTACGTCGACTATGAATGATTGGTTGATTGCGACTACAATTACGTTTTAGCCAATTTAACTGCAATACACACAAAATCTTTAACACGTTGTTGATGTTATTTTTTTTATTTGCAAAATCTGTACATAGTGTTTATTATAACGACATGTTCTTTTATTTGATAGAGTACGATCACGTCTTATGTTTACTTCAATTTGGACCTATTTACTTTCCCCACGGTCCATGGACGTCACAGAGTCCGTCTTAGGAAAGTTGCGGTGAGAATGGGCCTCTGTTTGCTTTTCTCTAGTTGCGTTGCTTTGCTCTGGAAATTAAAATACAATGTTTTAGTTTTTCTCCTAAAGAACTGCTTTAAATACTAGTAAGTATATTTTATACCCACCAGTAGATAATTGATTTAAAATACGATGATACAATTCGTTGAACTTCTTTTGACGTTTCACGTTAGATGGCGTGCGCACTACCAAAGTTGGCAGTAAAATAAAATGTTCCAGGTTTAAATCTTCCTTCTGGTGGTGTTTTCGACGGGAAGGATCCTTTTTAATGACCAAGCGGGGATTTCTGCTTTGATGCTTTTCGGAAGAAGCTGTGCTGCTACTGGAGAATGCTCCGGCGGTCTCATGGGTGTTTCTGTATGGTTTTCTAAGTTGGGTAGAGGGTCCCGCGGCGTGGTAGCAGGAGGTTGGTACGCGGCGGGCGGAGCCGCGCGGCACAGCATAGCTGGGGCCCGCCGTGCACTCGTCATGCACTACCCGCCGTCTCTGGCCCAGCTCCGGCGACATGAGACGGTCGTCGCTCCTGTGATTTCTATGACCGGACTCGAGCCACCTTTTGCTGGACATGATGACACTGGAGGCGTTGTGGCCCGTGCCCGCGTCTTCGTCTCTCGGGCGTTTGTGCTTGTGGCTGGCTACGATTATGTCGCCGGTTTTTCCGACTCGGCTTGGGCCATCCTGGCGGTTGTTTAGTTTGACTATCCGGTAATGGCGCCGCCGCCTGCGCTCGACGTGCGCGACGCGCTCTCTCAGGAGGCTGTCTATGAGACGTTGCAGCTCGCTCCTGGTGTTGACCCGCTCCTGCTGCGCATGCCGGCGGCCCAGCCGTGCCGTCGGCCAGTGCGTGCGGCACACGTCCTCCCAAATAATGTCACTGAGCACGGCTTCTCGAGACGGAGTGAGTTTTATTCCGTCGTTGCGCGGAGCGAACTCGCCCTGCGCTAAGTAGTGCACGGTGTCCATCAGTCTATAATCACGCACCGGGTTGAGCTTGTGTCGTATTTTGACCATCCGCGCGGCAGCCGCCGGCTGGTCGTCTCGCTTAGTCGTCGCGGAGGCGCATTGCCGCCGTCCCCGCGCCGTGATCCCATCGTACGCTGTAAAGTCCCGCCCGTATTGTTCCGAATTATGCTCTTTTTCTATAGTAGTACCCTTATTGGTCGACAGTGGACCCAGACCGTATCTTTGAAACGCCGACGTTTCGGGGATGTGACTGTAATGTTCTATGTAGCTACAGCCGGGCCGCGACCCAGAGTTGTTTCTCATCATGTCGTCCCTGGATCCGTCATCTGATGAGGACAGAGGATGATCATTATCACCGAGAACCATTTCTTGTCTTCGTACTAAACTCTTCAATTGCTGTATCCTCTTATTTAAATTGTTTATTGAGTTAGATAAGTTACCACTGTTAATATAATTTGCATCTATAAATTTATGAAAGTTTTCGGCTAAGTTCGGTGCTTTATTCGGGTTTCGATTCGGTTCGTGATGTTTCATGGAGCGAACACGCCGGTGCGCATGCACATAACATTTTTCCGTTGCTCTTTGTTTCGTCTTATTAGTGTTGTGTTTCTGTGGGGGCCTCTCTACCTGTGACTGGTCACGGAGCACATGATCGAACGGGTCGTTGGGTGTTTCCTTGCGTTCTCCCTGTTTCTTGTCTGTGTGGCGAGTAATGGGACTGACGAAGCTTGAACGCGTTTCGCCAAAATCTGTTGGAAAATATTTTGGAAGGTATTTATTTTAGGGTATATCCACCAGAGACATGTTTTCATTTGTTTGGCAACTCGCATGTCTGACAGCTGGGTGCAAAATTTATGAAAACACAGCTTTGCACATCCATGGTGGATATTGACCCTAAATCAGTTGGGAAAGAACACCAACAGAACGTAACTGCAAACTGAAGACAAGTAAGTATGCTACGACCACTACATTAAACACCACATCAGACTACAAAAAAACTTACAACTGCTGAAAGACAGGTGATCTCCAAAAGCGAGTGCCGATTTAGATTTTTTAGTTCCCTGAAAAAGTAATTACATAACACAATTAATGCAATCAAGTTATAAATCCAAATGTATTCTTAATAACAAACTCTAGTTATCTGACCCTTCTTGAATTGAATCGGCTCTTTTCAGCGAGGTAGATAGTTTTGATGGCAGGACTTCGGGGATTGATTGTCACAAGGACACGTTGCGATGGCTCCTGATTGCTGGATTTCTGCTGGAGGGTTAGGTCTGGAAATGCAATTAAGTAATTTTAGATATTTATAAGACGCGGTGCAAAGAAACCAGATAGATGATTGCCCGAGTACATTCATTTATCTCAACGGATTTTAAGTACACGGAAATTCCAGTAGATTTTAGGTCATTAAAGTAATAACGCTACCTGGAAAAAGTCGTTTTTTGTACAAACGAGTAGCTTCGGCATGAAATTCACACTTCACTTGACGAATTACTTTATCTATCTGGTTGGATAGTAACTTATTTTTTGATGGAGATTTTTTATCTTCCATCACATTTTACTTTTCGCCTTCCGGGCATAGTTTTTAATTAATTGCCAGAATAATTAGAATTAATAAATTTACCACGAAAATTTGGTGTATGTATGCAGTGACAAAAAAGTAGATTCTGACAGCTAGACGAAAAAAAATGTTTCAAGAAGATTTTACAGGTACATGTCATTATTATTAAACCAACCTCAATCTGTCCAGTTTATATAGCAAACCTCTTTCATGATTAATCCATGAACTTGCAAATTTAATCAAAAAGGGTATATTAATAGGGAAGTGAATCTATAATATTTATTAATCGTACTTCCCCTTACATGAGCTGTATTTAGTAAATTTCTTCTACCGACTTTTGTACTGGTTAGTTCGAAAATAGAAGAAGTAGGAAAACAAATAGACTGTCAAAATCAACATAGTGACGTTTCACAAATTTATGTTTCTTTAATAAAAATATTATCCCATTTTCTGATGAATAATTATTAATTAGTTAAGTGTGTAAAGCAATTAAGGTTCCGATAATGTCGGACAAAGAGGAGAAAGAGAGACACAGGGGGCCTGCGGTGATCGTGGTGAACCAGCAGTCTTCAGCGGCGACGAAGGCGTACCCCTCAGACATGCAAGACGACTCGAGCGAGTTGATTCACAAACGGTCCAAGATACCCGGTATTCCTTGTAAGAACTCCGCGAAATGCTAACTCAAACACGGTTCCGTCATCAAGTCATCATGCCATCATCATTGTCCTTTAGCATCTTTGTTTGTTGATTTGAGCAGCATACGTAAAAGTGCGGAGGTACGTGGCTTGTAAGGCCGATACGAGAGCGACAGTGACATCCGCATATGTGACATGTAAAGTCATACGCAGCGTTCTAGGGGGCGCAGCGCGCTGGTGTCTCAATTCTCTTTTTTGGGTCTCATCATTGTATCTCACAATGTAATACGGTACAAAATAGTTTCAAGCGCTTACGTTAATGGTGTAGTTTCGAATCTGTACCAAAAAACGACAATATCTTCAACCACACTCTGGGTGCCGTGACCGCTAGTGCTAGAGTGCTGTCGAGGCAGCCCCTCCCAGCACTCTTGCCACGCCGACCCTACCAACCGTAATGCATATTGTATTCCTATGACACTACATGTAGTTGTGTAAATTTACAGAATTTACTATTTAGTATCCCTAGAAGAAATTTAGCAAATTCATAGTCTTGTTAGATTACAAATTAAGGTGATTTGATGATCATTTCATTCTTGTGTCTATTTAGGAAAATGTAAATGTATAATTTTCAGCCGTAGCAGTGGAATTAAAAGAGGCGGGTACTACACAACATATTGAAGTCAATAAACAAGAAAGTACAGAACGAAATACCCAAATTCCATGTGAGATTTCAACTTATATAAAATTTTCTATGACCTCTGCTCCCTAGTTACTTAATTGCGACCACGTGCTACATACATAAAGCATAATGTAAAAATAATGTATGTCGAACATAGACGCGGTCATGCTCTGGGATAGTTATTTTCGTTTGTTTCCAGCGCCTACTGGACTCGCGAAAAACCAGGCCTCCAATATGCTGTCATCAAACTCGCACATGCCAGAAATAGTGAAACCGTTCGAGTCCATAGGACTTAATACACTGGAATCAGAACCTGTCTTGGTAAGTCGGTTATAGGTGCAATTTCACAGGTTTTATTCCTATTCGACGCTAATTGCACTTATTATGAAACTCTTCATCAAGACGGTGACAAACAAGCATACCCCAGAAGACTCACAAGCGCGTTGCCAAACTTTTCAAACTTGAGGATTCGTTGTTTTGACAGCTTGAGACAAATGCAGGTCCCTCACTCTCAACACAGCGCGTGCTCGGGACCTTGGCGACCTTACACCACCAGGAACACAACACACTACCTACTTGCTCTGTAGGTATGTGTTATTATGTCTGAGGTCTTTTGTATGGTGAACATACGGCCTCAGTTAGGCTGTTCCAAATATGAGCGAGATGACATACTCTAGCCATGCTTTTCTAATATTTATTTTTTTATAAAAGACTCACTGTGAGACTAGGGTCAATCACTGGACAGTGAGACTCTCACCTGATGGTAAGCCTAAAATCAAGCTCACTGGTCTCATATTTTTCGTGTGCGACTAACCATCCAGCGTTCCCGAGATAAAGGGTCTTGACAGACAGATAGGCAGACAGACGGACGAGAAAGTGATTCTATAAGGGTTCCGTGTTTCCTTTTTAGGTACCCTAAGAAGACAAAAAAGGGTTTTTTGTACAAAATTAATAAACAATTATGCAATTGCAGAAGGTAATCCCACCTGAGCCCATTCCCCTTGGAATAAAGCCGACAAAGTCCAGGGCCTCCTTGCGTTCAGGGAAGACAGCAGGGGAAGACGTGTCAGACGAAGAGGCTTTGTCCGATGACATCGCAGTGCTGCCGACCCGCGAGGGCACTAGGCTCTCCGACTGGGTACGTCACTTTGATGCAATATAATGTAGAACTTGGTTGCGTTTGAGAGTAGTTAACTAAGTAACGTTCGATCCTCGAGGTAGCGCATTTACGATGAACACAGCGCAAACCCCAATGCCCAATAGGCACGCAACGAGAGAGGCGCGTCCTCGTGAGGCTGAACGATGGATATATTTGCCAACATTATTATGTTTGAATATATAGACCATCTATAATTCGTAGCCGTTCTCAAAAGAAACAGTCGCATTGTTCTGTTTCGAAGGATGATTTAGATTTAGATTTAGATTTATTTATTTCACAATATACAATTACAATATAAATTAAAGCTAGCTTAACCCTGCTCTGATGAACTCTTGTGTCACTATTATAATATGTGTTCGTCCGTATATAACTGGATTTCAAGACCTTTTTTTTGAGGAGGCTAAGAATACATTTTAACATCCGACGGCGCGGTAGCCCGCATGCAAAAGTTCACTTAATTATATTCCGGGATCTCGAAACTCAATGAAATTAAAGTCATACACAGGTCAGTAGCTAACAGTCAAGAACAGACACAGATAAACTGATACCTACTACATTTTACTGTCATTTTAGGGCGGGTTTAAAGCAAGACAGATTTGGGCGATTCTCCGAGCCGGCTCGATTTGCTTGACTTCGGTGAACGTATTTTTTTTTCACTTTTTCGATTGGTGACCTCGGTTTTCAAGAAAAGGCCTAAATTTAAAAAATATTGGTGGTAAAGGCCTTCATAGGAACCTTGTAGTTCATGGGATATTCGGGTTTTTGCGTACACCGAAATCAAACACACACACCGAAATCAATATTCATAAAATAGTATCACTGAATTCAAAAAATGCTTACACCGAAATCAAATTTGAAATTAAACAATGTTTTTTGCTACAAAATAACCTTTATTTCCAATTGGTACACTTACAAAATATATATGTATACAGTCGTGGCCAGATAATTAAGAACACGATTTTTTTTCCCATACAGTTGCATACAAATATGACTGTTCAAATTTGATGATACCGATGATGATGATTTGTGTTTGATTACTTTTGTTTCTGATTATACGGATGTAACCGCGTGAAAAATTTGATGAAGATCACTAATTGCTCTGTATGCATGTAGTGTGTTGTGTTCTTGGTGGTGAGTAAGGTCGCCAAAGCTCCCGAAGATGAGCTGTATTGAGAATAAGGTAACGCTGAGCCACATATAGACTTGTGCCCATTTTGGCTTAGAGCGGCAGTACGGCCGGCCGGCTAATAAAGTACAATAAGCATAGTAACTAAACCCTAATTATTTATATTATATTTACCTTCTTTTGTATAGCTCTTATAATAAGTAAGCATCCTAAAAAGTAAATATGTTTAACTTAAATACTGCACGCTTTATTACTTATAAATTAATTATTAATAAATTAAAACTTAGACTGTCCCGGCGAAGAATGATTAGGAGAGCCGACCCCAACTGCAATGGGATTAGGCGAGAATAAAGAAGACAGGTCGGTTTATGCCGACGTAAGGAGTATATTATGGTGTTAGCCTAACGACTCCAGAATAACCAAGAGCGCATTGCCGACCCTTTAGTAATAGGAGGATTCGTTGTGTCGACACCTACAAACAAATTAAATACCCTTATTCTCAAAACAGCTTACCATAGGAAGTTCAAGTGACCTTACACTCAGCACCAGGATCATAATCAAACCTACATACATAGTAAGCCGTGGGACATATCCTAGTTTTATTATATATGCGAAAGTTTGGATGTTTGTTACTCGATCACGCTTAAACGGCTCAAGATAGTTTATAGCCTGGTACAGTCAAGGTTACTAACATACGTACATTAATAAGGACATAAATATCTGTACAGGACTCTATTGTCAATGTCATAAAAGCGTGTACAGATTTATGTCCTTATTTATGTACGTATGTTACTGTACCCTTGACTGAACTAATCATTTAGCCAGCACTAAACTTTAATGAGAATTAGAGTTTTAAAACCACATAGTTAACAGATCCCTGTATTGACAAATGGTTTTACTAAAAAAATTTTTTTAGAACTACATATTTACCAATATCCTACACTACTTTTTAACAAAAACAAATTACATTCCCACCTTACGTGTAAGACAAGTACCCAGTTTTTGTTAATTATTTTATTTTAACCGTTTTGTTGGCGTGATTGATTTACACACCCAAACCAATTTACACTTTTCCAGTAGTAATGGTCACTGAGCTAAGCCTCGGGCGGACAGACATACGGACATGCTGAAAATATAAGGGTGTTGACTACGGAACCCTAAAAAGCAATCATTTATACATAAATATTGATTTCGGTCCTCATTTTATTGAATTCGGTGACCAAAAAGTACACCGAATCCGCGGAAATCAATGTCACCGAATTCAATATTGATCGATATTTGCAAATTACACAAAAAGTATAGATAGTACAGGGAAAGAGTTATTCAATACGAAATCACATACCTCTGAGGATTGCTTATTCACTTTTATAATAATTAAAGACAAACACTACACAATTTAATAGCTTCACCGAATTCAAAAAAACACGTAACCAAACTCACCGAACGACGAACAAACCTTTGTAGTAGCTGCCTATATGACATCAGCCGGCGTCCGCTCTCGTCGGCAAACGTGGTGCGACTAAAGCTACCGGCGTGTGCGTCGCGAGATTCCTACGCCATTTCTTTGTTATGATGCCGACGCGTTTTCTAAATGTCACTGAGTTTACGTGTTACCCCCGGACGCTTCGAAAAAATGCTCTTATTGAGTAAGTTTAATAGATAAATTATCGTAATATGGATTATATATGGGGGAAACTAATGTTGATTACGTGAACCGATGTAAAACATGTACTATAATTCCAATCTTGGGTTATGATTTTTTGTTTAAACCAACTTGGGTAGTGGACGCTCCCACTGAACGTCAATTTGGGCGCTATTTTTTTTTTCTTCAAACATATGTATATCTACAGAATATCTAAATAGCTGTCCAGGTATCAAAAAGCCTGAAGTATATGTGAGATTTTATTCAAAAATATCACGCACCTATTTGAAGAATTTTTGGCCCTGGACACTAAAAAATGCCACTCCGGAGAAATGCCCATTTGAGTTTAGGATCCCCAACTTTCAGAAACGGTGGGATAGCGCAACTGCCTCGCTTAACTAAAAACACACATAACGAAGTTGTATTTTTATTAGCAGAAATCAGTCTCAGGAATATTGAATTAATGGTCTTGTGTGGTCACGCTGCCAGAAGGCCGACTATGGTTACGGTTATCAATTGGTAAAGAACAAGATAATGCGACACTTTCTGTCGGCTCATCCCGACATCCGAGCATGGCAGTCCGCCACGTGAGTTCGGCCCGTATACCTACACAGTTGCAGGCTACACGGCGTTCGACAAAACGAGATCCCTATTTCGATCTATCTTATAACTTGAATGCCGTTCGCAGTGCTCGGACATGGGGATGCGGCTAATGCTTTAACGTGTCAATGTCACGAGATAAACCCAACGATCATTATGCTAGCTACAAGTTACGCTTTCTTGTTGAATCTGTGTATGATAGGTCCGTATTGTTATAGTCGGATGTTCAAGAAGCTGGCGGGCTGCCGCGCACGGAGTCCCGCTCGTCGCGCATGTCCCGCGCCGTGCGGCAACTGTTCTGTTGCGGGGTGGCCTACTCGCCCGCCTCCGAAGAGGACATATGCACCGAACGCGCCTTCTCCGCTATCTGAACCTCTAGCTCTTGTTTGTGGACGGTGGCTGGACGTAGCGCACGGTCAGGTCAGGAGTGTTTGCGTAGGCTTGAGTGCCCGTTCGGAGCGGGCGGCGGCGACGTTTGCATTCGTCAGGTGATAACCAAAACCCACTAAACGCAGAAATATTATTTAATAAATAGCAACTGTGTTGAAGTAGTAAGATAATAAGGTTGAGTTTTTATTTACGTGTAATTACGTGTAGCGAGTTTTGGCGGCCACCCAACGAATTATGTTTATTATGAACACCGCATGATCCGCCCCGTTTTACGCTCGTGTCGAGCGGGCACTCAGGCCTAAAGGCTTTCTCCGCTATTTTTAACTTCTTCTTAATTCAAGACCAAATCTACCAAAGTTCTGCCACCGACTTTTTACCGATTGATAGACATTTCGTAGCTTAATATGACACTGACAGTGCTGAAATTCTTATAGTTTCTATCACAGAATCAATTTTTGATAGCATTGATCAGTGAATAAAAAAGAATGGCAATGATTATCTGTGCACTATGAATATTTCAACAACAAAACAGTTGTTATAAGATTGTTATTCATATGATATTGTATTTATTTTACTTAATTAATAGATTACTATTTTAAATACCGACTGCTTCAGAGTTTTTGAAATCACCAGTAGTACCAGTACCTACGTTATTTATTATCTGTAAGTATCTATTCGCTAAATGTAAATATAACATTGAGAATATATACCCATTACCTAGTAGATTTTTGTCTTGAATTAGAAATTGGAATTTCTAAGTCTTCTATTTGTGTTTACGCGTGTTCCGCCCCGTGCGCCGCCCCGCCTAACGCCCCGCCCGTCCACGAACGCGGCCTACCTCTCAGTTCCACTGGAACAGGTCTAGATTATGTGCGCCGAGCTATTGATAAGGATATCGACACGTGTATTAATAGTTTAAACATGTACATAATGTATGGAAATTAAATATGGTTTTGGTTTTATAAGGAGTGGTTTTCGTTGTAAGAATAGACTGATTATAATAGTTGTGATTTAGCGCTCAGTCGGGCCTTGAAGACTGGAGACATTAAAACTAAGTAAAGTGCTATGCATTCGCGTTAGCCCTGAAGACGTATGTACTCGTATGAGTCTTTAAGGCTCCGCTGAACTTTAACTGGCAGTACCACGCGCGAAAGCAGAACAATGATGGTGGCACTCGCGCTGTTTCAATATTATAGTCCGCATGTTATCATCCCTGGACGTTTGTGTCAATGAATAGGTACCTATTTTAATTTCCTACCCACAAATAACAGAGCAAAATTGTGGGTGACACGGAAGAATTGGTTCGCCTGAGTTTCTATTTGCACACAACAACGAAATTGCCAAATGATATACTATTTCTGTGTGTTGTCATGGCATTTAAAAACCTAGATATCAAGATGGTTTACACGGAGTCAAAAAACAACAGTGGTTCGTGTGGTCAACTCACGTTAGTTACACAAATAGTACCTACACAGAGCCACTAGTATTTTAACGGCAATAAAGTCAACCCTTGGTATTAAAAATTGTTTTCAGGTGACAGGATACGTAATAGAAAAGAAAAAACAGATTTCGTGGAGTGATCCTGAATATTTTGAAACAGTGCATCTTCAGGTAGGTACTTATTTGTAATTATCACCACAAAACATTCTAGTTCCAATAAGGCCTAGTTTTTCCCTCTGGGTTGGAAGGTCAGATGGCAGTCGCTTTCGTAAAACCAGTGCCTTACGTCAATCATCTTGGGATTAGATGCCAAAACGGGCCCCGGACTCGTTTAGGGCTCTATAGAGAAACAAAAGGAGGACGATGATACATGCCTAGTTTGAACATGTTGTAGGAGCTGAGCGTGGAATCCCTTCGTCTGCAGGCGAGCACTTCATTCGGCGCGAGCACCGGCAGGTCGTCCTGGCCGGAGCCGCGCGGCCTCTCTCTGCGATTATACCGGGTAAAGAAAAACAAACCGAACATACTGTTGGTGCAGTTTCCGTTTTTTTATTGTACACGTATAAGGTTGTTGCGGAAGCGTGTAGGCGCGTATATACTCGCCTGTTGCCACACGCGCAACTTCTTATACTTATACGGTCGTATAACATAACAGCCCGAGCCGTGAGAGGAGCGCCTACAGAAACAACTTATACCAACGCTACGCGGCAAAAAAAACGCAAATCTGGAACCGCTCTTATGTCAGCAATTCACTTGACCGTGGTTGGACAAATATAACTCTTGTGTGTGTCTCTTTTGTTCTTCTATACTAATGCAAGAGATTGCAACACGAATATATTATTGAAGGAATCGGATTGATGACTATGGTTCTTGTTTTCAGAAATCTATGTCTGATTTCAACGCATCTAAGTCGGGAATTAGCCTCGTAATCTCCAAGGTAACACGTTTTTCTTTTAGCCTCCTGAGTCCTAAGTTCTTGTAGAAAATAACAAATGCTTCAATGATTATGGAATCATCTTACAATGGTGTAAGTCACATTATAAAGGATAAGAGTGGAACGTCACGTTCTAGAGTTCTTTTGCCGCCGAGACAGAGAACGCCGCGAACACATAGAGACTCTGAACGCGGAACTCGGAACTCCAGACCGCTCTCCGTCCGCGCGGGCTCTAAATTGATGATTCGATAAAGCGATAATCTGGAAACTCAGATGATGAGAAAAAAAAACTATAAAACTATTTTCTTCGCAATAAGTTTTGCATAAACTGAATAATATAAGTATAAAAAATATGTGATTTGAAATTCTGTGAACAGAAATAACGAAGCATTAAATTTTCTCTGCAACAAAAATCTATGGTTAAAAATTCTACAGAGTAAGTAGTCAGCAAAATGACTATTCTATGAAATAATAATATGAGAACCAATTTATGTGAAACGATTTTCTATAACAATGTAGTGAAATAAGGTTCTCTATTGGATCGCATAAAATCATTTGGAATAATATAATAACGCATAATTTTTTATAGCCGAATTAGCGTTAAGCCTAATCATGTTATGGCATAAATTTTTAGGCATAAAATTAAGAAGAATAAACGAAAATAGCATAATCATCACAAAGACTAACATCAGATAGCATAAATACAAAAAGACATAATAATTACTTGGCATCATTACAAAACGCATAAAAATTGTGTCCTAAAAAATAAAATCATGCATTACACAAAGCAATGAAAGCATAATGCACGGCCCAATAATGTACAGCCTGATAATCCATGTACATTGGGACGGTCATCTGTGCGGACTAATAATCTCCAGCGATTCGACGCCACCCCGCTGCGCGGGGTGTCTATTTCTGGTCTGAGGAACACAAGTGAACCCTAACCTAACCGACCTAAGACAGAGTTCGCTTATGACAAGCCATTTTTATCCGCCCTGATAATGCACGACCCAATAATCCGCGTCCACGAAAAGTGTAAATGCATGCTAACAACGAAACTGTGTTTTATTTATTTAGAAAACAGAAATTATGCTTCAAAACAGTTATGATAAATAATTATTAGCCCATACAATAGTATGCATAATGAGTATTAGTCGAATACAAATTAGTCCAAGTAAAATTATTCTAAAACCATAGTATGCCAAACAAAGTAGTAGGCCAAAGTATTATTATGCGACAGTATTATTATGCCAATAGAAATTATGCCAAATCAATTATGCGAAACTATATTAGTCTAAAAAAAATTATGCCAATGAAGGGGATCCCGTGAAATAACGTAAATACAACCCTCCAGACCGCTCTCTGTTGGCGCGGGCTCTTAAGGAGATCACCAGTAACACAACACCACATCTCACAGGTTAATGTATTTCCGTAGGTGGGTTGCTCCATTCATCTATTTGCGATTGTGATGTGTATGGCATAAATCAGTCCAATGAAATTTCACAGCGGCCAATGCTCAGATAATTCTGGTCAAGCTAGTCGCCCGTTTTTAGAGCGTGAGCACAATAGGTATGTCCAAAGTAAAGAAAACGCCCTTTTAAGAGTCCCCTGTTTTTAAAATGAGAACCTTGTAAAAGTGAGAAATCCCAAATATCTGTCTTACTCGCTCGCTCTTTTCCCGCGAAGGGATTAGATTGAGATTTTTTTTATAAAAAATCGTGATGATGATGATGATGTCGTCCTGACCGATTTCGGCCACAGCGACTGCGTATTCTGGCTTTGGTATTAACAATTATTATTAGTAGAGTGTTAAAAAATCATACCGTCACAACGATTGATTTCGGAATATCAAACGATGATTTTAGATACTCACATGCTCTGCCTGGGCCTTGGAGTTTGAAAAACGATCATCTGGCGTAGCTACTCCCCTTAATGAAAAATTAGGTTAACACAGATTTTGTTGCCAGGGATCTTTCACGGAGTCCAAACGGCAACTTACGAAGAATTTTCTAAAAAGGGATGATCAAGTCGTTGATGCAGATGAAACGACGCCGACAAAGCAACCCGACGGGAGCGATGATGCCGATGATGCCGATGATGCCGATGACGCCGATGACGCCGATAACGCCGATAACGCCGATGACTGTGATGAGGTACTTACACGCATACGTATATGTACGTATACAGATTGTTTAAGTGACGAAGGTAACGTCCCACTTTCTTTCTCGTGACGTGACGTGTGATAACCCTTTATACGTAATTACATGTACGGTCAAGTCTAATGTCTAATATACGATTCTCAATCCTATTCCCCAGAGATAAGTTCAAAACCGTATATCAAAGAATCACAAGTGCGTTGCCGACCCTTTCTTGATTTGGGGATTCCTTGTGTTTATAGCTAGACGAATGCGGGTCCCTCACTCTCAACACAACATATCCATAGAAAGTATTAGCGTATCAATACTTTGAATTTGTTACAGATATGCTCAGCGCGATGCAGGAGTCCCCCGCGAGAGAAACGCGATTCAATTTGTGTTAAAATAAAACAATTATTCAATAGATGCATGAATTTCTCATTTATTGGAAAATAAATAAACTTCACAATACACGTGTACGTATTTTGGCTGGTTAAACATAACTTTCATTTATCAGTAAGTACAATTTCGACTGACTCTAATTTGGATTAAAAAACACAATTTAATAAATGATTTGGGTTACCACTTGACTAGTGAATCAATGGTCATATTCAAATACGAAGTGCTGGAATCTAGGAGCCACACACAACAACTTCAAATTTTTAATAGGAGACCAAACTATGATATTCAATATAATATATTTCTTCAATAGTATGTTTTACCCATTCAAAAGCAATGACTCACATGTGAGTCATTGCTCTTCACAATCGATTTCTGCTACAGAGTGGAAAATCGCTGTTACGTGCTAGCGCGCGTAGCATTTGTAATTTAAATAAACTTTTTGAATCGTGTAAAAGTCATACTAGAAAAAAAAAAAACAATTTCATACCATTTTTTTATAGAACTTTGGAAGAAATGTTCTTATTCAACTGGTAACCAATGCAGTCTAAACAACCAGTTTATAACGCTGTCAGTTGTATAAATACGTCATTGTCAACAGACAAACATCTTTGGTACTTAAATTTTTGGTCTTGAAATGGAAATTGGAATTTAGATCTTATCTCTTTCCAACAATGTTTAGAAAGCAGTGTTGTCGATGTACAGCCGTAGCTCTTGATAATTGTAGAAGTTAAAACAGGTTATCACTTATCACAGTTGTAATCCCATAAGACTTCCGACAGGTTCCGATCACAAGGATACCTGTTCACAGGTTTTCCCAATATTTTCTACGTAATGCACGCTGCGCAAATTTGAAGATGAGCTTTTGAACATCATTAGATATACGAGTATGAGCAGCTTTCATCAGAATTGGATTTACCTACTAGCTTTCAAAATGCTGTCATACGAGCTTATAGATTCCGACCACTGACAGGATCCCTGGTTTACGAGGTTACGAGGAATATCTTGCAAGTACTACAGACGTAGTAGTAGGACGTAGTATAGGCTGTATTTGAGTAGACTTTACTAGTCTCGAAAGCCCAGTAAAACCACCTCAATTCTGTCAGACGTCACTATTGGTGCGAGTTAGAGCTTGGCCGAGTAGTCTCGAGCCGCTGCTAGGGCTGACAAGAGTCCTCTCAGTACAGCATATCGCTAGCCTTCAAGTCTGGGCCCAAAGCTAAATCCCTACACTGGGCGTCACAGAAAACGCACCTATACGTTCCGCCTGCAACAAGGATCCTTGGTCTTCTCCAGATACCCTTCTACCAGGTGCACACTGCGGGGGATTCAACAAATGCTACAGTCGCAGCCCATGTATCTAAGGTGACTTTACGAACAAGAGAACTTTACACGAGTTGAGGTCACGAAGCCTAGTAAAGCCAGAAGCCTATACGTTCCGCCCGCAGCAAGGATCCTTAGTCTTCTCCAGATACTCCTGCGCCAGGCGCACACTGCGTGGGATCCTGCAGCTGCTGCACCCGCAGCCCTTGAGCGGCGCGAGGTGCTTCACGCTGAGCGCGCGCGCCTTGTCGTAGTCCTGCGGCCGCGGCCGCCAGCAGAGGTCGTACGACCCGTCCGTGCTGGTGTGTTTGCGGCAAATCTGGAAATATAAGGAAACAATTAGGGCATGTAAGATTAAAGCATGGTGAATTGGAAGGAGTTCACACATTGACTTATTATTACTACGCATAGCCTGCTGGCTACCCAGAACATTTTTCTTGACGTCTTCCATCAGGCCATCTTGTAATTTTAGTATTAGTGCCCGCCGTAGTATGAGCAAAGTGTCAATGTCTTGTATGCTATAGTATATCTGTTCTATACATAAAAACTCAATCAGTAACTCTCTCTCTCAACTAACTAAACTTTCATGAGTTAACCAAATTAAAATTTCCAGACTTCGGTGGTGTTTCTGGTGGTGGCTGGAGTTGAGCAAAGTGTCAATGTCATGCGAAAACTTATGCTATAGGATGTCTGCTCTATAAATGTAACTCAATCAGTTAACCAGATTAAAGTTTCCATACTTAGTTGGTGTATCTGGTGGTGGCTGGAGTTCCACCGGGCGTTGTATGCAGCACGCTACCGGGTCCAATGGCGAGCCATATTTTTATTCCCCGACACGTAAGGGTTACGTTCATCAGGATTGAAGGAACTGATTGGTTTGGATGTGACTGATGACTCCCAGGTACTAACCGAGGCAAGATACTCGTCGCGACACGCGTCGGGGCAGTCGCAGGTCCAGTTGACGGGCGGCACGCACGGCCGCGCCGGGGGGTCGAAGCACGTGCACGGGTGTACGCAGCAGCTCGGCGTGCAGCACGCCGCGCACATCGCGTACACCTGGAAACGTACGAATGGGAAGCGTCAGACCTCCTGCATGTAAAAGCACTTGCCCTCCTGCTCTGCCCTTGAGGCCTACTTGCAGAATAAATATTTGAGTTTTCTAGGCCAATGAAGGTCATGGTCGGTGTTCATGAAAGAATAACTGTTTAGACCTACTGGGTGTCTGATCCGACTCGCGCATACAGTCGTAGAAAATACGTATTATTTGCTACCGCGAAAATTTGACGCGTGTTGGATGCAGATTGAATCTGTGTGCAGGCGCATCGTGAAAATATATAATTCTTAGTAAATTACTCCAGAAACACAAATAATTTGTCTAGAAAATGTTGTCAGAAGAAGTACATGTGTTCATCAGTTACAGATCGTTCGATCCACGAAGTCACGCCCTACTCGTATCTACACTATGAACAAAACACAATGGTATTCAATTGGACATCCCTCAAACCTTATTAGATTGACGATCTATACCAAAAATAAGATACCGAACAGTTTTACACTGGTTCCAAGTCCTGGTATTCACTAACCTCGCTCCTCGGCACGGCAGTTTAACTAGACAGCACACCATATACCCTGACCTGGAACACAGTAAATATATTAGCTAAAGCAGTATCTCAACTAGTTTCTTGTGACTTTTTTATACCTAAGAGTAGAGAAAATAAGTTTATTGTAGCGACGGGTATCTGTGACTGCGTCACATCCGACGTTTGTACGGATTTATTTTACTGCTTTAAGCTATATATCTACTGTGTTTGGAACCAGTGTATGATGGCCACTAACTGGGCCGTTGCAAGCGTTAGCTTTGACACGTCTGATGTCTGATTGACACCCATCTATATGAAGTCAGCTTTACTATAAAACGATAGGTCTACTGTGGTTCCTTATTAAACATAAAGACATATTTTAATATAATATGATACATACATGATTGTATGATGTTTACATACAAGAGACGACCAAGAGACGTCGATGTGGCGGGATTTAGATGACCACTTTCTGATGGTCCTAATTTGGCTCCAGAAACCATTAACCCATTCAAGGCCCCGTGTGCTACGATTTTCCGCTCTGTAGCTCATATGTGAGTGAATCGAATGGGTTAATAAATAGATTCCCTTACGCTCCAAAAACTCTTATTTAATATTCCAGATTGCTCCCACTGTCACCAAAATCCAGTTCTGATGATGGAATCCATGACGAATTGAGGAAAGTCTTCAAAAATTCAAGAGAAACATATAGTGATTTTAGTATTTTGGGCAATAAACCAAGCATTTGCATTCAGAAAGTAGCATTAGGTGAACAGGACTTGGTGAACAAGACCACGGATAGTCATCCAAAACTCCAAGTGTTTTTTCTCTAATAATCAACGCATTTGCTCTCGGAAATCAGTTCATTGGTAAATAGGAAAATAAATGTGGACATGTTCACATGGCTTGGCGGAGTACTAAATTGAAGTCGGTTAAAACTTTGTTTTAAAGTAAATTATTACGTAGAGATAATTCTATTATAGCCATGCCCTCTGCTCTCTAGTAAAACCTAAGCCACTGGTGACAAATAAAAAAAAAATAGTTAAAAATAAAATACGGTACTTGATTTCCAACAATAACATGAATTAGCTACCAGCCAGATGGCGCGGGCTATCTCATTCCGGATGTAGGGGAGGCAGTTGCACAGAAGACAGTGCTCGAACTTGGATAACTCGGGTATGCCCAGGTTCTTCGTCACACCCGATGCTCCCAGGGTCACCTGCAAAATAATGGCACGATTGTGAATATGTATGGTTCTCGACTAGCGACCACGTACCGGAAGGTGCAGCGTAGGTTAGGCCTTCCACAAGGTGGACTGATGTGATGACACTGATGACTTGGGGTTGCGCTGGACAGGTCAATGCGGCACTCTTTGGGGGAGGCGTACGCCCAGCAGTGGACGTCTTTCGGTACGTAGTAATATTATTTCCTCTTTCAGCTGACATGATGATGATGATGCATGGTTGTACTTATGAGAAAACAGGCTGCGTGAGAGTTTTGAAATTATTTGGGCAGTAATTGGGTGATCATGGCACATGCCGGGCTCAATGTTAAAATGCTGTCGCATGCCTATGAAGCACAAACGAAGCAGGCCAGCGGGTTAGTGATGGTTTCGTTGTCTTAGCAGTGGATCAAAAGAAACATAAAATTGCCATAAGAGCCGCCTTTTTGTTGGCTGTCGGTTGGTTCGTTTGTTTGTCGCCTGAGATCACGATTCTGGTCATTGATCGAGTACTTTACTGGCGAAGAACTGGCAGCACAGCGCGCAGGTGTTTAGTATAGGCTATCGACGGACGCGCACTGCTATGAAGGTCATCTCTCTGCAGCAGCCCTTGGCTGACACTGTCACTAATTTACTTCACTGGCGAAGAACTGACAGCATGGCGCGTTGGTGTTTAAGCTGTCGACGTACGTGCACTAGGCGACCCTGCCAGGCAGGCAGTCTCTCTGCAGCTACCCTTGGCTGACACTACCACTAACTTACTTCACTGGCGAAGAACTGGCAGCAGGGCGCACAGGTGTTCAGGCTGTCGACGTACGCGCACTGCAAGACGCCGCCCTGCCCCTGCAGGCCACGCGCCACGTTCACGGTGGTGCGCGCGATGGCGTACGCGCCCGCGAGGCACGCCGTCTCGCGGCAGCCGCCCTTGGCCGCGCACACCGCTTCTGTGCCGTTCATTATGCAGGAGGTCACGCATTCCACCTTGAAAGATTACATTTCATTGAGTTTCTCAAGGTCCACGCATATCGTAAGAATTTGTCAGTAATTTGGTGGAGATGGTCCCATATTAAAATGCAATGATATTACATCCTTTCGCTGTGCGTCAATTTATTTATTTATTTAATCTTTATCCCACAAAATAATAACTTAAAGTGCAAAAGGCGGATTTAACGTTAATAAGCATTATCTACCAGGCAACCTTAAATTTTCAGCTCAGCCTCATCAGTGATGTGACTGATGAGGCTGCAACGGAGGTATTGCAACGGTGCGGCGTTGCAAAGTAATGAATCCCGTCGCGGCACTAAGTATGTCAAACACAAAAGTCAGAGTGTACCTGTTCCTGTGACATGAGGCACGGGTGCACGGACGAGGACAGCACGGGCACCATGGTCTGCGGCGTGGCGCCCCCGATGACCGGCACGCGCACCGACTCGGGCGGCACGCGCAGGAAGTCCGCCAGCACCGTGTTGGCGCGCACGCAGTTCAGCTCCACGCAGCCGAGCAGCTTGCGCGGGTTGTACGCGCTGCGCAACCGCTGGATCTCCGCCACTATGGGCACCATGCTCTCTACGGGCTCCGTTGCTACTACTGTGAACGCCTGAAAAACGTCACAACCTGAGCTATAGGTACCTAACCAAATTCGAATCTCGAAGTGAGCATATCTCAGTCTCTATCCAGTGAACCTGAGACGGTTTAGGGTTCAAATTCGTTGACATTTTTAGCAATTCTTGTCGTTTCCGGCTAACAAATAAGGCATCATCTAATTATTAAAAATCATCCTTATTGACAATGGACATTATTCATAATGTCCTTTGGCATGCCCGTCTGCACCACATTTTTATAAGTGTATTTAACATCTAACTTTCCAAATTCAGCCTAAAGCGTTTTATACATCTGTCGATTCGTCACGAAAACCTCCTTTAAAATGAATGAATTTAATGTAGGTCGTCTCTTTCCATGTTTAATAGCTGCGGCGTCTAGATGTATAATGGCCTTAACTTATTTTAGGAAGTTGTTCCGTATTTCGTTGTTCTGGATTCATGAGACTACTATGGATACTAGCTTCTGCCCACGCCTTCGTCTGCGTGCTCCCGGGATAATAACTATCCTATCCAGGCTATAAACTATCTTCGTGCAAAATTTCATCTCTCAAATCTGTTGAGCCGTTTAAGCGTGACTGAGTAACAAACATCCAAACCTTCGCATTTATAATATTAGTAGGATAGATACGAGTGTCTGAACCAGATAAAAATTAAAAGACGTAAAGTGGTTTTTGAGGCAGTGAGGGCTTCCAATATTAAAAAATATTATTGTCGCTTACATTAGGACAAACATTGCAGATTTGAATGGCGATGTCCGACACGGCCGGAGCGTTGTTTTCGAACGAGTCGCATTGGTTGCGCACCACAATTACTACGATTTTGGCATCCTGGAACATGAGATTAAAAAATTTAGAAACAATAGAAAAAATACCAACTGACGTAACCACAATAAATTAATATTAACTGATATTTCTAATGTTAAATCAAGGAGAAGTTCATAAAAGAGGAAAGGGGACTAGAGCAAATAGACTTTCAGATTTCACGCAATTTGATTGACAAATTATTTAACAACAATTAGCAACAATCGTGCGGGTACCCCAAGTTCCGAAGCACCAGTCTTGTATGCAGAAGGTTTTAATGCTCAGATAAAAGAGAAAACCTACACATTACCCTGAAATGCCGACTCTTATTGATGATTCGATTATGATAATAATGATTTAGAAGTTGAGGAGTCCAGGTGACCATTTAACAAAGCTACAGCTTACAATTTTCCCTAGCCGGATCCCTACGCCCAATCCGGCAGACGGCATCAGCGGTATGTAGTTATGAGATAGAGCGAGATAGGGTCACGGTTTTACCGGACGCCGTGCAGCCTGCAACTGTCCACACGGGCCGGAATCACGCGGCGAGCTGCCACTGTCGGACTTGGGGATGCGGCTGTTATTGGTCAAGCGCTACACTGTTGCCAGCTTATACATTCGTCAGATGGGTGACAGATATTGAGTTACGTACTGACAAGGCGTCGCACAGCATGTGGCGGCCGGAGTAGGAGGACACCTTGCACTTGGTGTCAATGTGGCTGAGCTCCATGCCGTACCCGCAGGTCGCCAGCGTGTCGTACAGCGCGATCTCGTCCAGGAGTGGGCACTGCTTCAGCAGCATTGCAAGTGGCTGACCTGGAAAAGAGTTTTAAGCCTAACATAATCCGGTTGTCGCTGGCAACAAACCAAAGGACAAGGCGACTGTGGGCTACCGCGGGCTCGTCGACTAATCCGTGACCATCAGGTCGCGAACTCGTCGAAGAGCCCACGGTGACCCAGTCATGAAGGGCTCGTGATCGCTCATGTGTATGCTTCTTGACGATGGATGCTTCTATCGATGTCTCCAGCGCAGGACGCGCCTCGCGGCTTATATATAGTGAATGCTAGACTTAAAGGATCACCCACACTACACCGAAGCTTAATACTGTTCTAGGTTACTTCCAGGTAAGTAGGCCTATAATGGAACATCACATCAAAGCTTCAAATACGTTGACGCTGCGTTTACGCACTAAACAGTTTTATGCCTACGACTTTGTCCTCGTAAACTCCCCTACCAACTTCCATTACCAGTTTATTTGTGGGGTGAAAACTATAGATCTCCTAGCTGTTTTAATAAAGGTTTTCCGTTACCCGGTTTTGTGTCATTGAGTAACGAACTAAATGTCCGAACATATACATTTTCACAATTATAATATGTAGGTACCTATTTGGATAATTTATTCTGCTGCACAGTATTAGCCATAATACTGAAAAGGTTTAACCAAATCTGTTTGGTAGTTTTAACGTGAAAGATTATCTAATAAATAAACGTCCTCTCAAACTTTCGCGATAAATATTAAGGACTTGTTCCGCCCGCGACTTCGTCTGCATGGACCCGGGATAAAAACTATTTTATACTTTAATCCAGGCTATAAACCATCTTCGTGCAAAAATTCATCTACATCAGTCGAGCCGTTTAAGCGTGGTTGAGTAACAAACATCTGAACAGTTAGTAGTAGGATAGTCTTGATGACATACCGGTACATCCTGCAGCCCCGCAGATGGTGACCTTCATGCCAGCGGGGCAGGTGCTGTACCGGCACCCTGGGCGGCTCCAACTCTTGAAAGACTCCGGTTTAGGAACATGGCACACGTTGATACCCTGCCGAATCCCCACTCGACATAACACCCTTAAAATGCACAAAACCATTTTTTTACTAAAGGGTTTTTATATATTTTTTTGCATGATTTTATTTTGGTACCGAAAATTTTACATGATTAAACTGACATTTTTGAAGTTTCGAGTATTCTTCTTTATTTAGACGCTGTCAATACCGCGGCGAAACTTTTTACGGTGAACATATAGAGCTAAATTGGGATCGACCCGGGACTATGTTTTATTTCTCTGTAAGTATAAGAAATTTTACGGGATCATTAATCGGTGTATTTTTGGAAGTAACCGTTATTAATTCAAAATTATTATGATTATCATAAACTGTCATCTTAAATTTCACGTTACGTAACGTTAGTTAGAGTTAGAATTGAGATTAGAACTTATTTGAGGGTCAACTAGACAAGTAAGACGTTGACAATAGTCTTGCATAAGTCATAGTTATCAAAAAACGTAGTAAAAAAGTATGTAATTTCATGAGTGTAGTGATTTATAAATGTTCTTTTTGATAATAAAAAAAGTAAAATGGCCAAGTAAATAAAATCAACAGGGAACAGGGTTGAAGTGTATTGTGAGTGATGGGCTAGCAACCTGTTACTGCGATATCGCGCTTTGTCGACCTTTTATACCCACATTTATGCTAAAAGTGGTACTGGACACAAGTTTCATTGTGCTCTGCCTATCCCTTTTAGGGATAAAGGCGTGAATGTATGTAGGTATGTAAATAAAGTCAAAATTTCATGATATGATGATGATGACATGATACCCAGAGCCACTTTTTAAGGTGAGACGTAATGAAAAACATAATCAACAGTGATACTTGTGGTGTGAGCTGAGGTGTTAGACGTGGTCATGCTATGCTATTACGAAAGGCTCGAGAACTTATACCAACAAACGGCAGGTAAGTACAAGTCTACCTAATTATTCTAATTTGCCACTTTAACACGAATTAAATACCAAACGTTTCATCGCTAGTAGGTATGTTTCGCAACATTTTTTTTTCAGTAACATTAAACTTACAGGGTTGTTATACACCAAACCTAACCTAATGGGTTCTACAGAATTTATTTATTTATTTATTTATTAGGTACACTTTACAGATATCATACATTATGAGATACAATGGTTCTTTATGAATAGCTTATAGACTAGCATGACATCCAAGGCAAGTGCACACAGCATGATCAGCAAGTTAGCGCGTATGCAAGCAACAGCGACGAATCTGCATTGAATATTAATATCATATGCAGTAAGTATAAATCACAAAAACAAGTCCAAAATGTTAAAAACGTCTGAAACGAACTTAAGCAAATCTAAAACAAAAGTTAGAGTAACAACTTAGTATTATTCAACCTACCATTTACCTTTATTACCTTTAATTACCTTTTAGCTGTTCCTTAAAAGTTAACCGATACTGAGTATTTTTTTTTAATATAGATAGATAAGATAATTATTTATTAACGCCATATTATACACACGATTACATAAAACATATCAAAAATAACTACAAACGACGCTCCCACTCAGCATATTGCCACGATACGCAGTGGCGCTGATTTTCAGTGGGGCCCTGACTAAACATAATATAGTTAAAACTAAATAGCATTAAGTAATCGTTTTTTGATGAAATGTAAATTCGGTGAAACGTTTGTCGTTAGAATTATTTCGTTTATTTATTTATACACATTAATAAAACTAATACGGACGAAGAACGTAGTACTCAAGCATAAGGTTAATTTCTTGGAAAATCATAACAAGCACCAAAATACCAAATACTTTCATTAATATTGTTGTTGACGTTATTACAACTTACCCACGTATGTCGTTTGCGGCTAGAATAGCAAATGTGTCTGATATAAAATAATAGTAATTTGACTACTATAATTACGAATTGGAAAGCCAAAGTCATAAAATGTCCTTTGTTGATACATATCATACTATGAATCAACAAACCATTAGGTACTCAGATAAGGGCACTCAATGAATATTTCAGTGAATGATCGTGATAAGAACGCTTTTATACAGCGTTACAGGCGCAGCCACGGTCGCTTACAACGTCGTTCTTATTCCAACGAGTTAAGGTTTATTTTCAATGTACTATTAGTCGGCAATTTTTCTAATAAAGCAACGTTGCGTTGTGTTACCTTCAAATGTATCGATGCCATTAATCTTTCAACGATACAAAAATACAAACGTGCCCTAGTTTATTGAAACTGTGCTGCCACAGAACAGGCTAACATGACACATTTTAAACACATAAGAGCTAAACCAAGTGACAAACCAAGTATAATGAGCGCGTTTAGGCCAATCTACATAGTATTAACGTTGTTCGGCCTACTGCCGTACTCACTCAAGTTCCCAAAAGGCCCGGAGGGCGCGGTCACAATCCGCAAATCCATTTACTTCAACTCGCTATGCTCGGTTTCAATGATTCTAATCCTCTACTCGTTTTTCGTGCTTCACACACAACAGGTGTTCGCCGCCACCGAAAGCAACACCATGACTGAAGTCCTCACGACTAAGTTTAACTACATGACGGAGATGCTCACGCTTCTAGTGTTCTCTACGTGCAGTTATTATTGCGCCTTTAAATATAGGTTTACTTACGTGAAAATCTTGAATGTGATCGTTTCGTCTAGCAACAAATATCGAGAAGCTTCGCTTCGAAAAATCCAATTACAAGTGAAGGGTGTGACAGCGTGTCTTGGCATATTACTAGTATCACAGTGCACGGTGAATTTTACTAGACACGACACCTTATGGAAGAAGATGTTGGTGACTTCGAGCTTTATTTTACCGCAAATGATTCAATTCGCTGTTATTAGTTTCTATTACGTCCTGATCTTGATGGTTGTAGGAATTATGAGGAACATTGATGACCAAGTCAAGGGTGTTATTAAGGCGAGGAAATTTAATGCCGCTGAGTTCGTCAAAGTTGAAATGAGGACTGTCGGTTTGCGTGAGATAGAAGTTGTTTATGTGAATATTTTGGAAGTCAAGCGGGAGATCAACAAGGTTTTTGAAGCATCGATGTTGGTGACGGCAGTGCAGTGTTTCCACTCGATAGTGAGTGAGTCTCACATCCTCTACCACGGGCTCGCGGTGGACAGGACACTAACCACGCACGACGTCTGCAACTGCTCTATTTGGATCGGCTACCAGTTGCTCAAGATTTATATCATGTCGTGTTCCGGAAACATGTTGAAAGAACAGGTAATGACATAAGTTAGTTGTAGTATGAAAACGGAGAAAACGACATACCTTGGTAGATTGTTCGCCCACGTAAACACCCGTCAATTGGCAAAGATGTTTTCTAGAAATAAAAGAGACAAATCAATTTACAAATGTTGCTTGCTGACTGAATAGTATTAAAAAAAAATAGAGGAACAATTAAATTCACTAAAGTATTTTTACAGGTGGCGAAAATTGGCCGTAGTTTACACGATATCCCAGCAGGAAGAGAGGATACTAGATTATATATAGAAGTAAGATTAACACAACTATCGCCGTAGTATTAAGTACATTTTTGTTTCCTTGTTTTCTAGTATTCACATTGTTGATTTTGGTTACTATCCTAGTTAAGAAAAATTGTATTAAGTGGTGGAAACTTTGCTGGTTGATGTATATCCTTTCGCCGTAGTATTATTGCTTTAGGTACCGTTGTTTGCCCAAATAAACATTAAAACATTTGAACATAGTAAATAATGATTGCGTTTAAGTAGTCAATGATTAATGTATTGTAATTTCGCGTCAGATACAACACTTCTCAACGCTGATGTTGTTCCAAAATCCTGAGTTGACTGTATACAATTACTTTCCTCTGGATGCAACTCTCACTTTTAATGTAAGTACCCCATTTTTTTGACAAGATACTTGATTAACGATTATGATACAGAGAGAAAGAATATAATGGAAATATAAACCATCTTCGTCTGTAGCCCCGACAGGATCATATCGTTTAAAAAATGATTGGGGTACGTGATTTTAACGGAAACGTAATGTTCTTTAATCGTTTTTGGTAGTTTGAAATGTAGGAATTGAAATGAAATTACCAAGTGTTTATTGCTTTTATGCGTGTCACGACGACAAAGCCTGCATTTGTGCATCGGTACTTTGTCCTCTCTGTTGGAACCCGCGAGCGCAGCGCAGCGATAGCAGCTTCACTAAGTTTAGATAATAATATGAGTATGTTCGCGCACTAACTCTTGCCAGATTTTTTTTCACCCTTTGACGGCGCAATGAGGTTACGTCTGATGTATATTTTATTATTTCAGGTAATTACTGCGGCGGTTATGTACCTGATAATGCTTGTGCAGTTTGATAGGAGTCCCTGATTGATTGATTTATTTATTTTATCATATGGAGGACGTACAGCGCTTCTTCAACGATATTCGGAAGCTCATATGCAAAGAGTGCGTACATCCCTGAAAAGCGGTGGAGTCTAATTGCCGCACGTGCATACACAACCCTGTGTACTTTATGATTCAATTACAAAATAAAAAACATAGCTGGGCGATTCTCCGAGCCGGCTCGATTTGCTTGACTTCGGTGAACATATTTTTTTTTACTTTTTCGATTGGTGACCTCGGTATTCAAGAAAAGGCCTAAATTTAAAAAATATTGGTGGTAAAGGCCTTCATAGGAACCTTGTAGTTCATGGGATATTCGGGTTTTTGCGTACACCGAAATCAAACACACACACCGAAATCAATATTCATAAAATAGTATCACCGAATTCAAAAAATGCTTACACCGAAATCAAATTTGAAATTAAACAATGTTTTTTGCTACAAAATAACCTTTATTTCCAATTGGTACACTTACAAAATATAGTCGTTCGTAGAGCTCGTTCAATGAGCTTCCTTTTTTCTTTTTTTTGTTCCTTCGTCTCTTTTGCCATTTTATCTAAAACATATGATTTATCGACATCAGTGTGTTAAATAGAGATTTTAAATGACATGCAATAATGATGTTTTTTCCCCGTAGACCCTTTTCAAATCGGAACCAATTCAATTCAATTATGTAGTGTATAAGCAGTTTTGTGAAAATTCTCTGACTACCGCCATCGCCATTCAACTGGCTATTTTTTAATAAATAAAAGGACAAAATGTAGCATTATCTTTTTGATCATCAAAATACAGAGCTATATTGCCACCTCCGTTCATGGCAATATTTGAACAGTAGCAAACCTTGCTTAGTACGTAATTTTTTGCAAAACTGTCTGCATTAGGTATTTAATTATTAATTAAAAACCTTCAAGCTCAGTTATTATTCCAAAATGATAAGTTGGAAAGTTACAGAATTTCATTTTATTGGTCAAGTAAAATAAAGCACAGTGGTATGTCATTTCGCTCATTTTTTGAACAGCTCAACTGTGGATTCATGTAAGATCACTAATTGCTCTGTATGCGTGTCGTGTGTTGTGTTCTTGGTGGTGAGTAAGGTCGCCAAAGCTCCCGAAGATGAGCTGTATTGAGAATAAGGTAACGCTGAGCCACATATAGACTTGTGCCCATTTTGGCTTAGAGCGGCAGTACGGCCGGCCGGCTAATAAAGTACAATAAGCATAGTAACTAAACCCTAATTATTTATATTATATTTACTTTTTTTGTATAGCTCTTATAATAAGTAAGCATCCTAAAAAGTAAATATGTTTAAGTTAAATACTGCACGCTTTATTACTTATAAATTAATTATTAATAAATTAAAACTTAGACTGTCCCGGCGAAGAATGATTAGGAGAGCCGACCCCAACTGCAATGGGATTAGGCGAGAATAAAGAAGACAGGTCGGTTTATGCCGACGTAAGGAGTATATTATGGTGTTAGCCTAACGACTCCAGAATAACCAAGAGCGCATTGCCGACCCTATAGTAATAGGAGGATTCGTTGTGTCGACACCTACAAACAAATTAAATACCCTTATTCTCAAAACAGCTTACCATAGGAAGTTCAAGTGACCTTACATTCAGCACCAGGATCATAATCAAACCTACATACATAGTAAGCCGTGGGACATATCCTAGTTATATTATATATGCGTAAGTTTGGATGTTTGTTACTCGATCACGCTTAAACGGCTCAAGATAGTTTATAGCCTGGTACAGTCAAGGTTACTAACATACGTACATTAATAAGGACATAAATATCTGTACAGGACTCTATTGTCAATGTCATAAAAGCGTGTACAGATTTATGTCCTTATTTATGTACGTATGTTACTGTACCCTTGACTGTTTAGCCAGCACTAAACTTTAATGAGAATTAGAGTTTTAAAACCACATAGTTAACAGATCCCTGAATTGACAAATGGTTTTACTAAACAATTTTTTTTAGAACTACATATTTACCAATATCCTACACTACTTTTTAACAAAAAAAAATTACATTCCCACCTTACGTGTAAGACAAGTACCCAGTTTTTGTTAATTATTTTATTTTAACCGTTTTGTTGGCGTGATTGATTTACATACCCAAAGCAATTTACACTTTTCCAGTAGTAATGGTCACTGAGCTAAGCCTCGGGCGGATAGACATACGGACATGCTGAAAATATAAGGGTGTTGACTACGGAACCCTAAAAAGCAATCATTTATACATAAAGATTGATTTCGGTCCTCATTTTATTGAATTCGGTGACGAAAAAGTACACCGAATCCGCGGAAATCAATGTCACCGAATTCAATATTGATCGATATTTGCAAATTACTCAAAAAGTATAGATAGTACAGGGAAAGAGTTATTCAATACGAAATCACATACCTCTGAGGATTGCTTATTCACTTTTATAATAATTAAAACACAAACACTACACAATTTAATAGCTTCACCGAATTCAAAAAAACACGTAACCAAACTCACCGAACGACGAACAAACCTTTGTAGTAGCTGCCTATATGACGTCAGCCGGCGTCCGCTCTCGTCGGCAAACGCGGTGCGACTAAAGCTACCGGCGTGTGCGTCGCGAGATTCCTACGCCATTTCTTTGTTATGATGCCGACGCGTTTTCTAAATGTCACTGAGTTTACGTGTTACCCCCGGACGCTTCGAACAAATGCTTTTATTGAGTTATATATGGGGGAAACTAATGTTGATTACGTGAACCGATGTAAAACATGTACTATAATTCCAATCTTGGGTTGTGATTTTTTGTTTAAACCAACTTGGGTAGTGGACGCTCCCACTGAACGTCAATTTGGGCGCTATTTTTTTTTTTCTTCAAACATATGTATATTTACAGAATATCTAAATAGCTGTCCTGGTATCAAAAAGCCTGAAGTATATGTGAGATTTTATTCAAAAATATCACGCACCTATTTGAAGAATTTTTGGCCCTGGACACTAAAAAATGCCACTTCGGAGAAATGCCCAGCTGTAAATAACATTTTCTTTAATATTAAAATTTTGCGTGAATTTCGGAACCCCTAATGTAAGCTAAATCGATTCCTCTCAAACTCCGAATTATTCTTAAACTAATGATCCGCCAGCTAGTAAGAAATGGTAATGACCAAGCTTCTCACGGTCGATAATTTGTAAAGTCGTATCATGCATGAAGCCCCGTGGACGTCAGCTGCCGCACCGTTGGGGGATTGACCCGCGGCAACGTCCTAAACGCGTATAAAACAGACTACCCACCACTTTATAATCAGCTGACGTAACGTTTTATTTTCTTCAAAACAATGGGTAAGCTGTTTTCACAGTTTGTTGGCAAGATTTAGTCCAATACCTTCTATAAATTTGCATGAGGCGTTAAAACACGTTCAGTCAAAAAACACAGTAATCGACAATTAGAGAGACAACCAACGCTTTATAAGGAGAGGCTTGAAGGTATTAATAGGATGTGCCCGTTTTATGTCAAGATGAAGAGAGTTCTTTATCCTGTTTTCTTTTCAGATACTTACTAGCAAAAAGTTAGAAGACTTTTCAGATACAAAATAAAAAAAATTTAAAAAAAAAACATCACAATGTTGGTGCAATTCGATACCCCACCCCAGACACCGGCCAGCGACTTTACTTTTGTTGGTTTTCCAGATTGTTGTGTGTGATAAATTACATTAACTAACCATTTT
Organism: Epinotia ramella; assembly: GCA_947578815.1. Lineage (NCBI taxonomy): Eukaryota > Metazoa > Arthropoda > Insecta > Lepidoptera > Tortricidae > Epinotia > Epinotia ramella. The sequence continues at coordinate 426,873 of OX388213.1, forward strand.
ATGTGTTTCATTCCATAGTTCATTCCTCAAATCTTAAGTGAAAGAAAGAAAGGAAGAAAATTACATTTAACAGTTGCCATACACGAAAAAGGTCTCGCCTCAGCAGAACGCTTAATGTACCTAGCCCATTTACCGCAACGCTACGCTCGCAGCGTTACGCCGTAGTCCGTAGCAGCCCAGCACCAGGCCTTTAAATAGCGCTATTTTCGTATACCGCTTTCATTTATAACGTTATTATTCCTAAAACCGCTATACTCAAAAACGATATTTGACGCGCTGTATAGCGATATCCATTATAACGTTATAAATCTAAACCATTAATATAAAACCGATACTTTTTTAACCGATATAATAATGTTATAACGTTATAGGCTACCCCTTTCTCGCATTCAGTATAGCCTACTCGTGCAATGTAAGCGATGTGATTACGTAACGTAGGTTGTTTGTTAGAGTGCACGACGTCATAGTAAAATAGAGAATTTTTCGATTTGCTCGGCTTGTCGGCGCAGGTTGTAGCCTGATACGAATATCCTGACTAATAATTTTCAAATCAGATTGTCTTTAGCTACTCTGTGCCTCATTAATCGGAAATGCATCATCCCATAAAAAACATGCCATGTAAAAAAGAGGTCAAGTCTCGAAACTCTTCCACCGTAAAAAGTTGTGAGATATTTCGTAGAGCCAAGTCTCAGGCATTCTTTTATCTTTAGGTTAGGGGTGCAATGTTTGTATGGGGGAAACATTATTTTTTGAACTAGAGACTTGTAACTTTGTAGAAAGATTACTTATTAGAATAGAAAAAAGTACTTTCTGTGTTTTAGAAAATTTCATCCCTAAGGCGGTTAAATAGAGGTGCAAAGTTTGTATGGAGGGAACTTTATTTTTTGAGCTAGAAACTTCAAACTTTGTAGAAAGATTACTAAATACAATACAAAAAAGGACTGTCAGCGTTTTAGAAAATTCCACCCCTAAGGGGGTTAAATAGGGGTGAAAGGTTTGTATGAGAAACACTTTTTGAGCTTGAGATTTGAAACGTTGTAGAAAGATTACTTATTAGAATAGAAAAACAGTTAGTACTTTTAACGTGTTAGAAAATTCCATCCCTAAGGGGATTAAAAAGGTACTTATGCAAGATTAGGATGAGAAATATTTTTTTTGAGCTAGAGATCGGCAACTTTGTGGTACGATTACTTATTAGAAAAAAAAAATCCTTTCATCGTCTTGGAAAAATACCACCCCTAAGGGGGTTAAAAGGGTTAAAACGGTATTCAAGGTTTATATGGAGAGCAAGAAAATATAGTAAGATATTTCTAATGTCAGTCTTAGTCTGTATGTTAAAAGACAACAAAACTGATTTCAGAGTTTTTTTTTAATTCATCCCCTATAGGCGTTAATGGGGCTTCAAAGTTTATATGGAGGGAAAAGTAATTTTTTAAGTAAGATTTTTTAATTTTGGTCTTAAAATAGAGAGAGCAGATTAGTAGATTTTTTTATTCATCACCTAAGAGTGTTTAAAGGGGATTCGAAGGCCGTATAGGGTCAAGACAATTTTAAAGTAAAACATTAGTGTAACTACGATTTTAGACGGTTTGTTTAAAACTAAAAAATACATTTCAATGTTTTTGAAATTCATCCCCCAAGAGGGTTTCTAGAGGGTTCATAGTTTATACGAAGAGCAAGATATTTTTAAAATAATAGATTTATTACTTAGGTTATGGACCGTTTGTTTAATGATTAGAAAACGATTTCAGCGTTTTTTTATTCATCCCCTAAGAGAGTTAAAAGGTTTGAAGGTTGTATAGAGAGCAAGACCTTTTTTAAAGTAAGACTTACAGATTTGAACAGTTACCAGAAATGTAGGATAGGTTAGGTTAGAACTGCGATGCTCCCAGAATCGAATAGATTTAATCAACATTGGGTACTTATTATTATAACAGTAATGTAGCTTAGTAGACATATACAAATATATTTTTCTTTAATACTGTATGAAAACGTCTGTTGATGATTCTTAAGATATTTATGTTTGTAAAACGAAGTTTTCAATTTAGATTTATCAATTTAAACTAACGAACTCATCGCACTGTTACCTTTTACGTAGGTCTAATCCCTGAACGGATTTAGATGAAATTTCCCGTACAGATAATTTGAGACCCTTGGAAGGATATAGGATAGTTTTTGTATATCTTTAAGATGGTAGAAGTGTGTTTGGGACAGCGATAAATAGCTTGCACCGAACATAATTTAATAGCAATATTTTTTCTAAGACCATAACAAGTTCCACGCGAACGAAGTCGCTGGCAACAGCTAGTTATTTATATAAATATTTAGTGACTAAGGATTAATTAGAAAAGGAGGATGAATCGTAAGAAAAGGAGGATCGATACATACACTCGCGGTCAAAGAAACCGGGTCAGTACGAAAATTTGTAATATCTCCTAAAATAATAAAGCTAGGGACATGAATTAAACTGCATATTGTAGATAATTTTATACTGAATTAAATATCATCAAATGGTGGAATCGTAATTCTTTTGTTTAATAAAATTACATAGGAAACAAAAAATCAACCAATTTTACGTACAAAAATAAGCAGTAGGTACTTCACATACAACACAAAAAATAAAAATTAATACTTCGTATTGCCTCCTCGGGCTCTTCTTACAGCTTCTAGACGATTCGGCATGCTGTTTATTAAGTTCTTTATGCGTTCTTGCGGGATATTGTCCCATTCTTCCACTAACGCCTGTTTCAGGTCTCTAAGTGTAGCTGGGGCGGGGTTTCGAGCTCTTACACGCCTCCCAAGCTCGTCCCATACATGCTCAATCGGATTTAAGTCCGGACTCCTCGAGGGCCAGTTCATACAGTTGATACCAACCTCCAAAAAATAATCTCTGACAATTTGAGCTGTGTGTGGCCTGGCGTTGTCATGCATAAACATAGAATTTCCACCCATATTAATTAAGTATGGGCCGACATGCTCATTAAGAATCTCTTCTACATATCTTGCACTCGTTAATGATCCATTTTCTATTAAAACTAACTCCGAGCGACTCTCTGAAGAGATTCCAGCCCAAACCATGACTGACCCACCGCCGAACGCCACTTTTTCCTCAAAACATGCTGGAATAAAACGTTCACCAGGCCGTCTGTAAACTCTTTGCCGCCCGTCATTTGCATAGAGCATAAATCTGGATTCATCGGAAAACAAAATTCTTGCCCAATCTTCGTCACCCCAGTATCTGTGATCGCGGGCATAAAGTCGTCTTGCTGTTCGATGTATTCTTTCAAGTTTTGGGCCATTGGCCGGCCTATGTGGGGTCAAATTTGCTTCTTTGAGCCGCCGCCTGACAGTCCGCTCGCTGATGCCGTCCCTTCGGGTCTCTAAAAGCTGATTTTTCACTTCAACTGCTGTGAGGTGCCGATTTCGGAGCATGGTTGTAACAATAAATCGATCTTCTCTAGCTGTAGTACATCTTGTTTTGCCGGTTCCTGGTCTTCTAAGGTTCTGCCCAGTTTGTAGGTAACGTTGGAGGACTCGCTGCACTGTAGAAAGTGACACACCTGTTCTTCTCGCTGTATATCTCTGACTTCTTCCTTCTTCTAACATAGTGATGATACGAGTACATTCATCTCGTGTTAGCGGCATGATAGACATTCAAGAATGACCACAAAATAAAACAATGACAGCCTTTTATCATAGTTCTTTGACAGATTGAAAATAATTGCTTAAAAACAAGCAAAAGTAAAACGAACGCAATTTCAAATAAGTACCCAATTGGTCTTTTTTTTTCAATTAAACCTTTTTCCAGTTACTACGTAGAACATTGAAGGTTGGATTTAGAAGGATATTAAATTCTCTATAAAACAGAGTTAGTTTCATGCAGATACGACCAACGATTTACAAAATATTGAGGTTTTCGTCACTGACCCGGTTTCATTGACCGCGAGTGTATTTATGTGTACCAACCGTCCTTGGTCTCCCCTATCTATCGCGAGCCTATCTAGACAGATTATGGCGAAGAACCGGAATCGAAAATTCACACATTCTTTGGTTTCATAATCAGATTTTATTTAACTTGTCGTTTTCGGAATGGCTCTAAATCAAAAATAAAATAAAATGTCGGAAACTAAAAGTATATTTTAATTTAATTACGATTAATGAACAAAAGCACATACCAACATACCTATGCATAATTTTTTGCTCACGGCAACACAATCGGTCGTAGGGCTTGTTTGGAATAGGTCCTAATACTGGGAGTCTGCGATTTAGTGCCGAGACAAACAATTAACATGAAAAAATATTGACCCTCTTACATATTGTAATAGTGTATACCTAGGGGCTATTAAGATTGGTACTCTTTCTTTTTTTTATGAGTAAGTCCACGAATCTGTGGACCGCGTTGCGTTTCCTGCGTCCCATTTTTATTCCGCCATTTATCGTCGCAACCAACCAAATATTCAAAATTCACAACCAATTTGCAAATGATCGAGGTAAACAAGCATTAATAAGATTTAGAAGCTAGAACAACATAACGGCAACGTCGCACGTCGCGCTACGGCCCACGTGGTGGCATGTTGGCATTGGCACAGAGCGGCAACGGCGCAGCCGTAGCGCGCGGCTCGCATTTTAAAACGATATTATAACGTTATTATATATCGTTCTGTTATTCATTCTGTTACGGTATTTATATCGTTATGGAGAATATTGATTTTGTTATACCGTAATTTTCGAACACTAACGGAATATACCGTTATAATTCCGGTTCATTTTATAACGTTTTAAAGGCCTGCCCAGCACCCACTAGGCGGGTTCCTGGCAGTGAAAGTAGCGGTCTGACGAATTGTCCACTGGATGCTGGTGGCGCAGGACCGCTCATTGTGGCACCCTTTGGGGGAGGCCTAATGTCCAGCAGTAATCCGTTTGATATGATGATCAGGATGACTAAAAACTTTATTACAATGCGTGATTCTGCCCCTATTTAATTATCTTAACAATTGTCACCTGATGATCATAATGACGATTCTCCTTATCCATACTGCTGGTTCTACAAGTAACCCAGCGACCTTCTTTGCAAGCAATGTACAGTTACCAGCAGCATACATATCTACGGTGTCAGGCAGCCCGTGAGCTCGTTTGCCACCTCCGTTACAACTCGTAACCTTTTGAACGTCAAGAACACATAAAGATTGTCGGGTGTTGTGGTGCCCCGCAGCGCCAACAATCCCTAAACTAAAGGTATAGTTGGGTATAGGTGTTATGACATCCGCTGTCAAAGCAACCTCCAGTATTTCATACTAAGTTTGTATTTAGTCTCACGTAACAATGATGTTGGCGTGACAATGTCTTTTTTGGATATCTTCACTAGCGGCGAAAAGGTTTAAAAATCGATAGGTTATCTTTATGAATTTTTGGAAGGCTACCTATAGAAAATTGATGCTTGTTGATTCATAGAGGTACAAAAACTTAAAAGAGGTAAAGGTAAACAAGCGAAGAGCTTTTTTAACAATTCTTAAGATTTAGAATCCAGGTGTTCTTCCATAAATTGGAAACACCATCGCATCGCCTTGAATAAGATCTAATGATTTTCAGAATTAAAATGATATATTTATTTAAAATGATATGCTTGCGAGTTGTACAACTCACAGAGCCACTGGTATGGTTAATAAAATTTTAAATATGGCTGATTGTTCTAAGAGGATTGCTGGCAGTGGCTGGACGGGGAAAGCTCAGAACCGAATGCTGACACAATATGATACCCTGCGGTCAGCAGTGGATGACGTATGGCTAATGATGATGATGACGACCCTTCAACACAGCCATTTTCTCCGGTGTTTCTGAAGCAATCAAGTTCTCCTGCTAGCATCTCCTAAAGATACCTCTGAGAGAGCCATATCAAGTTTCCTAGTTATTTTTAAATGTGCGACGTGGATAATTTACTACAAGCAAAAATACGCAAGTATGTACATCTCATGTCTCTGCTTGTGTCTACGTATCAAGAAAAGGAAATGGAAATTTCAAAGACAAGGAAGGGGGTTTCAGGACATTTATTAATGGCTGCATTCGAATAAATGTGAACACAAGGCCACGATAATACTCTACCAGAAAAATTCTATAAATCCGTTCCGTGATGAATTGTCGTTCGTATTCTGATCCGTGATGCTGACATCCTAGCGGCCGGAGCAGCAGAAACTCCATCATTTGTCTCGATTACAGAACAAGTAAATACTATATAGCGTGTTAGACAATGACAAAATGATATCAATGAAATAGGTATTTTTTCAATTATATGTATACACCTGTAAACCCCAAGTATTGAGTTGTCGGATATTTTCGTCAAGGTAAAGAGAACAAAGCACACATTTAATGGTTTTAAGAATATTTCACGTAAAATCAAGCATAATACAATAACAAGATAGTAATTTTAACGCGTCATGCAAATGTATGATGTAAGAACGTTTTGTATGGAAAGCGAATCACCTGAAAATTATTATATTCCGGTTTACAACCACCTATTTTTGTACTCGATTAAAAGAGCTGATTTAACAAACAATTTTATTACCTACCTTCGACATTTTATTTTACCATTTTACTAAATCATGTCAGAGATTTCAACAAATCTCTGAGGCCGGGGCCGCACTGGTAGAACGATTGGCGACGCGACAGCGATTTCAGTACAACTTGGGCGACTTGAGGCGACTTGATGTATGAAGATCGCCGTCGCGTCGCTAATCGCTCTACCAGTGCGGCCCCGGCCTAAGAGATATGACCAAATCACGCAGGATGTGAAAAATGGCCATCCCATTTTATCATTTGCCTACAGACAATCAGTTGTTACAAATCCCTTAAACATCATGTGAGAGATTCGATCAAACTTAATTCTAGATAACACTGAACTAGTTCAGAGATTTGATCAAATCACCTATATACCATGTTACAGTAGAGACTTTATCATTTCACTAAACGTGTCTAGTGAAATGATCAGGGAGCGTATATTTCATAATGACGTATTCCGGTGATTCAAAAAACGAAGTGACACGACTTAGTAACCGTAAACGTATTTAGTAACTAATATTTTATTTTATTTTTAATTACTTATAGGCCATAACAACGTGTCTATCGATGCTATCATGAAATTGGTCAAGTCCATGTTAAAATCAAACTGTGTTTCTTTATGTTCCTCGTGTTCTTTGTGTTTTATTGTTTGCAAATGTAATTTGATGTTGCTTGCTTTTGGTGGCAAACTTTGCTGACAGCAGGAACAATACATTTGTTTATTATCTATAACTAAACATGGATTTATTTGGCACAATAATTTTATAGCCTCCATGGCGACCTAGGCCACTAGCAAAGCATTAAGTTTCCTGATCTTATTAAATTTAACTGAAATGTTGTTTCCGCATGTCTCCTATTTGTAACAAAGAGTAAACTTTGATGTGACAATGTCAGATAAAGTTCTTTCAATGTCCGTCTCAAGTGTCAATATATTAGATCTACTTAATGTGATACATATAGACTAAAATGATAAAACGAGTTGACTCTGCGAGTTAGTTTCATTAACTCACTGACGCGTTTCAGGGATTTTATCAAATCACTAAACAAATAGATTAGTGAAATGAAAAAACGAGTTGCCTTTTTGGCCGATTTCGTCATTTCACTAAACAGATTCAGAGATTTGATCAAATGATAGATTTTTTCGGATTCGCCATTTTAACATCCTGCGTGATTTGATCATATCCCTTAGAGATTTGTTCAAATCTCTGTTTTAGCCATTTCCCTGCGACATATAATTATAGGGATCGGTAAATAATGCAAATGATTACACTCACGAAGAGTTCGAAACATGTCGGCCGTAGTGGTATTTAATACGTGAGTTGAACCGTGTAATTATTAGCATTATTTCAACATGTCTCACGAACGTTTAAATTCAAGGATGGGTAAATGCCGAAAGAAGTTAATTTATGCCTCTCCTGAAAAGTAACCGTTTTGCTTATACGCCCCTTTAGCTTGAATCCCTCGATATGTACTAGTTTATGTTGTAACTTTATAATTTTGTTAATAAACCATTACACAGATTTGTCAAACTGCACCACAATCACCAAATACATTGCAGATGATGCCACAATCTGAAAATAAAAAATATAAATTAGTGATTGATAACGTAACACTCACGTAACACTCACGTAACACTCACGTAACATAATAAGAAAGTGCTACAATTATAGTCCTCTGGCCACCATGCCAGTATTTGTTTTGGCTGATAACTAGCACTGTGTTCGTCAGCTGAGGCACCCCGTTGGCGGCTTGACCAGCAATACCCGGCATAATGCCAGCATTATGCTGAGATAGAACCGTTTCTTGTGACGAAACGCTATTTCTTGTTTAATTATTTGTTTTTCTCTCGAATAAATGTTTGTTTCCTTCTTTCTATATATATACTCTCCCGAAAACATAGTTTTTTTTCTCATTTCGCCCCGGTTGAGATCCTGCTCTTATTCAATAATAGCCAACCCAATATCTTGAAGGTAAAAAACCATTCACTGAATAATGTGGTGGGTAATTCGTCAGCTGGTCACCATGGTCACCACGTGCGGTTATTGAAGGCGCCTGATGGAAATCCAACGAAGGTAAATATGATACTTAGCCGATGATTTCCAAAAGGCGTCATCGCTAAAACCGGACTTGCTGATCAGCTGACGGACTATCCACCACTTTATAGTCAGCTGACGTTTTATTTTCTTCAAAATAATGGATTAGCTATTATAATGGAGCGGAAAGAAAATAACGAATAAAAATCTACGTGTCCAAACACGTAGATTTTTATTCGTTATTTTCTTTCCGCACTGTTAGGGGTTCTTTCGCGGCAGCCTCCCAAGAGGCTGCCGCGAAAGAACCCCTAACAGTGCCGTAGCTGACGGGGCTTAATTTTTTTTTTTAATTTATTTAACTTAACAGCATAACATTTAGGAACTATCATTAATATCTGCCAAACTGCATAGCAGAATAGCATAGTAGCATAGTAGATGTGCTGCATAGATGATCTTACTTTCTGAACCATCTTACTAGTGATAATTTGTAAGGAAGTAACTTAACGCTCCATGCAAGTTTATATAAAATAAAATATAATTTAATTGCATAGTATAAGTAGGCACATAAGTATCACTAGGCTATTGGTGATAGTAGGTTATGCTGAAAAAAGTTATTCAGTTTTGTACCTCTCCTAAAAAGTAGGGGATTTGCTTATACGCCCTTTAGCTAACAGATTGGCTATCACCCAGGAGAAACTTGGTCATGACAATCTGTTGCCAGCTCGCTACCGTTCTTTACTTACATTGAACATGAGAGTTGCATCCAGTGGAAAATATCCGTAGATAGTGATCGTCGCATCTTGAAAATTCATTAGAGACGAGAAATGTTGAACCTGTTTTCAGTAACAAAAGAATTACACTATGATTTCTTTTAAATTACCGATTCTGCATTGTGTGGTATTCTATCTCTTTAGTTCACAATTTAACATCGTCTGTTTTGCCGAAAAATCAACCATTAATTACATTATTCACCCCTTCCCGCACGTTGCCGTACCGTACTAATAATTAGATATGTGGTGTTGAAAGTAGAGGAAATATATCTATTTACTACTTAAAGAACTTACTTCTAAATATACTTTTAAATCTTGATCACCGCTGCTTGGAATGTCATGAAGAGTCCGGCCGATTCTATTTACCTGAAACAGTAAGATTTTGGAGTGTGTACTGTATTTTCCGGAAATCGATTTTTCCAAGTTGCGATTTTAGGTATTCGCAATTATTACCACTTTATTTTTTCTCAATAGCTTCCTTTCCCGAAAGCGTTTCTAACCACTCGCATCTTTTTCTATTAAATTTATTATCCAATAGCTTATTTTCCGGATAGATTTTCTCACCATTCGCATAATTTACCACATTTTTTTTTATTCGAAGGCTTATATTCTGGACAGGTTTTCTCACCATTTGCATAATTTCCCACTATATTATTTTTTCAATATTTTTTTTCCTGACAGGTTTGTTACCACTCGCATAATTTGCCACGTTATATATTTTTCCTAGACATGAGATTATTATCTCAAAATCTTTGTTGTCCACTATTACGTGGCATCACAGATAAATCCCACTAATATCATAAATGCGAAAGTTTGGATCACGTTAAGAAAAAAAACATTACGCCCGTGGGCGTAACACAGGCTATTACAGCTCTGTATGTCTGCGCATTATGAAGCCCTTTTCGAGCAAGTGTGATGAAAAAATATTTGTAGTAATGGGCATGGAACCCTACACTAAGTATGGTCCGACATGCTCTTGGCCGGTTTTATTCATAATAGCTTCCGCCCACGATTTCGTCTTCGTGGACCCGGGATAAAAAGTATCCTATATTTTAATCCAGGCTATAAACTAACTTGCAAAATTTCATCCAAATCGGCTGAGCTGTTTAATCGTGATCCAAACTTTCGAATTTATAATATTACTGGGATTTAACTGTGATGCCACGTAATAGTTGACAACAAAGATAAAACATTTTGAGATAAAAATCTCATGTCTAGGAAAAATATATAAAGTGGCAAATTATGCGAGTGTTAAGAAACCTGTCAGGAAAAAAACATATTGAAAAAATAGTATTGTGGGAAATTATGCGAATGGTGAGAAAACCTATGCAGAATATAAGCTTTTGAATAAAAAAAATTGTGGTAAATTATGCGAATGGTGAGAAAATCTATCCGGAAAATAAGCTATTGGATAATAAATTTAATAGAAAAACATGCGAGTGGTTAGAATCGCTTTCGGGAAAGGAAGCTATTGAGAAAAAATAAAGTGGTAATAATTGCGAATGCCTAAAATCGCAACTTGGAAAAAACGATTTCCGGAAAATACAGTACTTACACACTCAGATTTTGTGTGAGCTTGGTTTTCACAGCCAAATAAAACAAGCACGTTGACCCGTAATAAACCACAAGTAGAACTAATGCCCACCTGAGATTTCAGTAAAGATCCTGTTCTCGCTAAAGCATATACTTTCGCGAGCTGATGAAACACCGTATAAATGCTCATGGAGAGATTGTGCGCCGAGAACTTTTTCTGGAAGGAGAGCCAGTGGTACACCCTGTGCGGGTTAAAGACCAGCTTGTGGAACATCATGGCCAGCGCCGACAATATCGGGGCTTGGAACGATGCGTTCACCTGCCGCTTCACCTCCATCGCCTTCGCGTACACTTCCTCTATTTGGGCTATTGCCTCTCCAAAATCAGCCCTAACAACATTATTTCTAGCATTTCTTTTATACAGAATCAGCGTCAACTCCTCCTCAATATTCTTTAACACAGCTTCTACCAACAAAATCATAACGAAATAGAACGCAATCACTGCACACTGTATTATCTCCGGTAGAGTAAATGACAGATCTATCAGCATTTTTTTCCAGGCACCTAAAGTATTTGTGTACGTGGCAACTTCCCGAAGGAGGAAGGTCACCAACAGAGAGCCGAGCACAACACAGTTCACCTGTACGCGCAGTTTCCCAAGTATCTGTCTCCTGTTACCCTTTGCCATACGAAACCAACAGTGGGCAATCTCACTCAGCATCTTGATGTACAAACTTTTGTCTCGGATCACATAAAAGTACGAGACCGTGCAGAATAATATTTGTGTAACTAAGCTAATAGTGTAAGACGTTAGAGTCAAAGCATCTTCCGTATACGAGTCGTCTCTATTCAATTCAAGTAAGTGAAGAACAAAAAAACCGTGGATGACTGAAACCATAAGCAATGTGCAAGCCGCATTAATTTTGGAGTATTTAGAAACGACAATGGCATTTGTTTTCCCATCAGGGAACTCGACGGCTCGTGGAAACAAACCGAGCGCGGCGAGTATAACGTAAAGAGGTTTGAAAATTTGCAGGAAACCTAATTGTTCATCCTGGTTAACCACTGGAGAGAAATATTTCTTCAAGATTGTAAGCATGGTTCCTCACAAACAGTTCACTTACGAGTAAGATTGGAAGTCGACAATGACTTGATTTGTTCACGATAACGAATAGAGCGTTGGTATTACGCGCTAATCGTTAGTAATATTTAATAAGTTTTCCATGTTTATGGTCTCACACATGTATGTTAAGTTTTTGAAAACCAACTTCCTGCTAGTAATTACTGATGTTGCGTAAACAACAGAACTGTCGTGTTGCTTTAATTTGGAGCTTATTTTGGTTGTATGCCACGAAAAATCAGGTCAAGGGCGAGGCTGACTCGAGCACCGAGGGTTCTGTAGAAACTTTCATACTCCATACCTACCCGTCACGACCCCATTCATTCTGGATATTATATTTGGGCTAAAACTTTACATTTATGTAATTTGCTACTAATACTTTGTTACTTTTAGATACGAGTATTGCAGGTAAATTAAATAACATTTAATAACTAGAAAATAACTTCAAATAGGCAGTCATATCTACTGAAATACTTACGCCTGTTCTAAATCGAGAAGTTAATGTATAATTTCCGAGTATTTCATTCATAGATGGTATTAAGTCCGCCTCCATACAACTCGACATCAACGCCGCCGCGCCCAAGTTTGGGTACTTATCCTTACCTGACTAGTTTTGGGAGAAAATACGACAAGCCTAGTATATCAAACGTGGTCAAACGTTTGCTCGCTTGAAAATCAATTGAAAAATCTGATAGGGTAAATGGTATTGTATTTGTATTCGCACATCGATTTGATTATCTCCCTCTCCAATTTTTTTCTGATACTAAATTCAAGTCCATACTACATCAGTACGGCCGTATTCATAAACTTTCTACAAGCCTGTTTTAACTAAAATGCCGTTAAAATGGCAATCATACGCATGTCAGCCCGTCGAGGAGCTCAATCAATCTCCTGGCTCTTTCCCTATTTGGGGTCGGCCCTCCTGATACTTTTACGCCATTGCTGGCGATTTTGTGTCAACTCTGTGGTCAGATTTAGCGTTTTCAGGTCTTTAGCGATAGTCCTCATCCAGGTAGTAGGAGGACGACCTCTGCCTCGCACTCCATCTTCGATGTTCATCACCCGTCTTGTCATGTGATCCTCGTTTCTGCGCATAACGTGTCCATACCAACGCAGACGGCTTTCTTGCATTTTATTCTGGATTTCAGCGACTTTGAAGGTTCCGCGTATGTATTCGTTTCTGACTCTATCTATTCTGGTAACACCCCCAGCCCAGCGCAGCATTTTCATCTCCGCGACATGTACTTTCTGTTCATCGCACTTTCTTATCGCCCAGCACTCAGAGCCATAAAGCATGGCAGGTCTCACAGCTCGTCTGTACACAGTGCCCTTAGTTCTAATTGGCATTTTGGCATCACATAGGACTCCAGAGAGCGCTCTCCACTTCATCCAGCCAGTGTTGATCCTGTGTGCAATATCCCGCTCTGCGTTTGCTCTGGTATTCAATATGGATCCGAGGTACTTGAATTCTTCCACTTTGTTTAAAGGGAAACCGTCAATGGTAGGCGTTGCTTGGTTGCTATTGTTGATGCCAGAGAAGTTGCAGTGCATGTACTCGGTCTTCAGGCGGCTCACTCTAAGACCTCTGCTTTCTAGTGCCTCTCGCCATTTCTCGAGATTACTCTGAAGCTTCGGCAGCGATTCCTCGATCAGGACTACATCGTCGGCATACAAAAGTGACCACATGGCCAGGTTTTGTAGATCTTTGGTGATGTAGTCCATTACAATATTGAAGAGCAAAGGGCTAAGAGTAGATCTCTGGTGCACTCCGACTTTAACCTGAAAGCTGTTGCTTGTTCCCGCGGGTGAGATCACTTGGGTGGTAATGTCGTTGTACATATCTTGTATAATGTTGATGTACTGTTCAGGTACAAGTTGCGCTCTGAGTGCTTGCCATATAAGCTGACGAGGTATTTGGTCAAACGCCTTCTCTAAGTCTATAAAGACCATGTGGAGATCTTTTTTGAGGGCCTTATATTTTTCCATTAAGATCTTCACCGAGTGTATCGCGTCTGTAGTGCCAACACAGGCTGTGAATCCGTACTGGTTTGGGGTAATATTTACAAGTTTATTAAGCCTATTAACTATAACCCTTTCCCATATTTTGAGTGTATGAGGCATTAATTTAATTGCTCTGTAGTTCCCACATTCGGCAATGTTCCCTTTGTTTTTATAAAATGGTATCATATTACTAAGTCTCCACATGTTTGGCATTTTTCCTGATATTAGGATGTTGCAGAATAAATGTGTCAGCCACATGACTCCTGTTGTACCCATTTTCTTCCAAAGCTCTGATGGGATTTCGTCAGGTCCGGTTGCTTTGTTGTTTTTCATGCCGGATATAGCTATTTTAAGTTCACCGGGTGATATAATATTAATGGGGCCCTGTACATGTGGGATTGGTGCAAGATGGTCTTGTGGGAACTCTTCATTTAAAAGATGCTCAAAATACTCCTGCCATCTTGTATTTATTTCCTTATTTGTTAATAGAAGTTTTCCTGTATCATCGTTTATATATTTATGTTCAAACTCCTCGCCTAGTGCGAGTGGAGTGAACTGCCACGCGTTTCGCGGGTCATATAAGCCAGTGGATTGGCTACAAAACTTGTTCAACTCACCTGATTCCGGGAGGCGCGATGTTCGCTTCAATTCCGGTTAGTATCTGTCAAGGTTCAGTCAACTGTCAGGTCAAGTCAAGTTCAATCAAGAGGGTCTCCGGGGCTGAAGAAGCAGCCGTGGTGTTCCGGGCAGTCTGGCCAACAATCCGCGGCGTCAAATCACCAACTGTTCTGATATCACCTGGATATCCACACAAAACACTCGGACACCCGTGTGTCTTCAAAGCGAGCGATATTACACCAAACAAGGAAAATGCGTATCCAAATTACCCAAAAAACACTCGGACACCCGTGTGTCTTCAAAAACGAGGTTATATTTTTCCGTCCGCCTTGACAAGAAGTGTCACTGTCAAAAACCACAGACTCAAGAAGCGTACACACGTGAGGAGTTTAAGGGGGCGGGCAGACGGTCGGCCCGAACAATCACCCGCCTCGGAACGGCCTCTAAGCCGGTCCGCTATACTAGGGGAAGTCGCGATAGGGTTGCTACCGCTCGCTTCAGAACCGAGTCCCCAACCATGACCTCGGCAAACCGAGGGGTCCCGTCTTTACCGGGAAACAAATTAACGATGCGCCCCCGGCGCCATCGCAGTGGCGGAAGGTTAGCATCCTTAACTAGCACAAGGTCTCCAACTCTGGGGGGACTGGTTTTGTCAGTCCACTTGAGGCGCTGCTGCAAAACATGCAAATACTCTAATGACCATCTGGTCCAAAAGTTCTGAGCCATTTGTTGCAGCATCTGGTAGCGCGACAAACGACCGGAGGGTACGTCCCGGAGGGGGTGCTCCGGCAACGCTGCGAGTGGCTGACCAATCAAGAAATGGCCTGGAGAGAGCGCTTCCAGGTCATTTGGGTCGGAGCTGAGCGGACACAACGGACGGGAATTGAGGACGGCCTCAATTCTACAAAACAACGTCGCGAGTTCCTCAAAAGTCAATACAGTTTGACCGACTACCCGATACATATGGGCTTTTGCTTGCTTCACGCAAGCCTCCCAGATTCCACCCCAGTGGGGGCAGCCTGGCGGATCGAACGTCCAGGTGATACCCCGACGGGAGAGGTCTGTTCCAATATCAATCTTATTTTCAAATAAAAATTTTACAACATCTTGTAAATAACGGTCGGCACCCTTGTAATTGGTTCCACAATCTGACCGGATCAGAGATGGGAGTCCCCTACGGGATACAAATCTATCCAATGCCGCAATAAAAGCCTCCGTCGTAAGATCACCAACAAGTTCAAGATGAGCAGCCTTGGTCGACAGGCATACGAAAACGCACAAATACGCTTTTACAACCTTCGCATTTCGAAGTCGCGACGTTTTCACTAAAAAAGGTCCCGCAAAATCGGTCCCCACCCTAGAGAAGGTCCTAGCCTCGTTGACCCGGTCAGGAGGAAGGTCCCCCATCTGGGGCTGCATCGTGGCTGCCTTGAGCCGAAAGCAAGGCAAGCACCGAAACACGATGCTCCGAATAACCCGTCGGCTGTTCAATATCCAAAAGTCTCGCTGCAAAATGCCCAAGAGTGCATTGCAGCTGGCATGCGAGTTCTTTATGTGGCGGTCAATCACCAACAATTCCACCAAATGCCCCTTCTTAGGCAGCAAAATGGGGTGGCGCACCGAGTACGGCAAGCTAGCGTTGCGGAGCCGTCCTCCAACCCGGAGTGTACCCGACTCGTCAATGAACGGGTTGAGGCGTGCTATCGCCTTCGGTAGCTTAGGACGTCCCTGCCGCAGGGGCTTCAATACGTCCCCAAAGTGTTCTTCCTGCACAACCCTAATCCAATGATGTAGGGCGGCATTCCGCTCTTCTGTGGCGAGAACTCTAACGCGTGACCGGTTGTCAGGGTGGCGACAATTGTGTATAAATCGCTTGACCCAGGCGGTCACTCCAACAAGCTTGTCGAGAGAGCTATACCGTTCTAGCAACCAAGCAGTGTCTGACACTGGAGCGGTCTCGACAAGGTGGACACCCAAGCCAGAGGATGGGGTCCCAATCACACAACTGGCAGGCCAGAGTGTCTCCGGTTCCAACAACCAATCTGGTCTCCACCACAGTGAGAACAAGCTCAGGTGCCGTGCAACCCCTGGACGCCACGTCCGCTGGGTTCAGTTCACCTGGCACGTGTCTCCAAACCAAAGCAGTCTCCGAATTCTGGATTTGCGAGACCCGGTTGGCCACAAAGACCTCCAAAGTATGGAATGACGACTGCAGCCAACACAATACAATTTGGCTATCAGTCCATGCGTAGACACTCTCCTCAAGGTTCACGGTGTCCTTCAAGGTAGAGGCCACGTGGTTCAGTAGGCGTACAAGAAGAGCCGCTCCAGATAATTCCATTTTTGGGATTGTCAAACGCGTGCGAAGGGGAGCCACCTTGCTCTTCGCCATTACCAAGTGCAAATCGACCGATCCGGCGGAGCTGACCGTCCGCAAGTAAACGGCAGCTGCATACCCTCGCTCGGAGGCGTCGCAAAACCCGTGTAGGGTTACTCGGCATTTCCCTGCCGGCAACAGCTTACGCGGCAGTTCGACCTGATTTATCTCCGGGAGCGTGGAGAAGAAAACCTCCCAATCGCTCAACAAATTTCCGGATAGTGGATCATCCCAACCCAGTTGGACCATCCACAGGCGCTGCATAAATGCCTTCGCCGTGAAGATGACCGGCGCGATCCATCCATTCGGATCGTACGTCCAGGCCACCGTGGACAGCACAAGCCGCTTCGTCCAGACCCTCGGGGAATCCAGTTCCACCCGATAGGTGAACACATCTTGGACTGGTCGATATTGCACGCCTAGGACTGATAACATGTGCGGGCTCTCAACATTTTCGAACAGGTGCGGATCCTGCTGGTGATCCTCGGGGAGGCCGGCCACCACGGCCGGTGAGTTGGACATCCATTTGCGCAATTCATATCCACCCGTCCGCAAGAGTTCCACCAGCTCATCCCGCAAAACCAAAGCCTCTTCGACACTGTTTGCCCCGGTGCACACGTCATCGACAAATAAGTCCCGTTCCAAAATGGCGGACGCTCGAGGGAACCTCAGTCTCTCTCGAGACGCCAATTCTAACAAAGTTCGAATTGAAATGTACGGACTGCTCTTCAAGCCGTATGTATTCGTATTCAGCTCGTACACCAACATCGGTTCATCAGGGCTCTCACGCCACAAGATCAGCTGATACCGACGATCATCAGGATGGATCACTGTCTGCCGAAACATCATCCGGATGTCGGCGACGAACATCACCTGATGTTTCCTAAAATTTGTGAGGA
The DNA here is from genome assembly GCA_947578815.1 of Epinotia ramella. NCBI lineage: Eukaryota > Metazoa > Arthropoda > Insecta > Lepidoptera > Tortricidae > Epinotia > Epinotia ramella. The sequence continues at coordinate 444,776 of OX388213.1, forward strand.
TATCCGTGATATCCTTGTGCAGCTTAGGACCTGCATGCAAACACTGGTTCAATGACACCCCAGTCGAGGTGGACGCGGACCCATCAAAGACCACACGAATCTTGGACTCCGGGGATTTTAGAACCGCGTGGTGCGGCAGGAAGCAGTGCTCCACTGTACTCCAGTCCGTCCGAGCCACCGACATGTGTCCCAAACCCTCGTACTCCCTCATGAAGTCCACATACTTCTGCCGGAAGAGCGCATCTCTTCTCATTCGGCGTTCCATCGAAACCAGCCGCTTCTCAGCCATCTCACGTGACGCTCCAAGAGGAGGTCGGTGGATGAGCAGAGGAAGTCGTGTTATGAACCGACCAGAGCAGAGGCGCCCAGTATTATTTTGGTAAAACCGTTCGCACTCTTCCTGCTCGGGGCTCATACGCGACGCGGTAGGTGGTTCCTCAATCTCCCAGAACCGTTGCACGGCTTCTGAAAGAGCAGTTCCAACCAGACAGCCCTCCTCAGTAGGAGGCGGTGGAGCCGCTAACACCAAACCCATTACAGCATAGCCAAACACCGTTTCCAGTGTAACCAGTCCGCCAGGCTGTAAGGTACGGTTGCCGCTCAACAGCACCCGCCCAAGAACGTCTGCACCCAGCAATACGTCAATCGGACCAGGTCTGTCAAATCCAGCATCCGCCAGAACTAATCCAGCTGTCAAACTCCGAACCTCTGGAGGCAGCTTCACCTGGGGGAGTCTCCCCACCACTTCATCCAATACTAACGCGGGAGCATTAATCCTCGCGCGTGAAGTGGGACCCGGTCCAAAGGTGAGTAAGGTCTGCCCTACCAGGTTTGACACTGTCACATTGCCTACCCCACGTATACTTTCCGGGTGGGGTTTCACAACCAAGCCCAACTGTCGCACCAACCTACTGGATACCATGCAGCCTTGCGCTCCCGTGTCAAGGAGAGAGCGCACGCAGGCTGATCCTCCGCCAGGGCCCCAAACACAAACCGAAGCCGTGGGCAATAACACGGTCTCCAAGGGCGTGGCGGTTGCTGGTGCGTGGGCGGCGTATCCCTAGCAGGGATAACGCGTTGCATCCTGTTCCGCATGGGCGGGCCGCTCGTACCGCTCGAGCGGGTCCCACTCCGGCTGGTACTGCCGTCGCGCCATGCGTGCCGCCTGCGGCCCCTGGTATGTCCTACTCCGGCCGTACACCGGAGGTCCCGACGCCAAGCGGGGTCGCTCCACAAGCGGCGGCGACATCCGTGGCGCCTGCCGGGGTGGAGGCGTTTGCGGGCACCCGCCCGTAAGGACCCCCCGTTGGGGCACGGGTGCGTGCGAAGTAGTCGCGTAGTTTTGGAGGGGGGGGGGGAGGGGGGTGTTACCCGACGTCCCCACTTCTCCTCGGCCATGGGCCCCTGGTCAGCCCGCTGCTGACTCCGAACAGGGGAGCATGACCCCTGCGCAGGGGGGGGGGGAGGTGTATCCCCACTGCGGTTCATGCATAAAATGGGGTGGTGCTTCCCACCACAGGACTTACACGCCCGCGGGTGGGCACAATCTCGCACAAAATGTGGGCCCAAGCAAACAAAGCACCATTGCCGCTGCTTAGCAATGTTGCGGCGTCCCACAACCCGCTGCGCAAGAAACTTCGGACACGCTGGCACCCGATGGCCAGGGTTCTTGCAGCATAGGCAGACTTCAGGGTCCAATGCACTGGTATTATATTGGTGAGGACCCGCTGGTTGTGGGGCCGATTTGCCCCACCCTCCCCTTTGAGGTGCAACTCTCCCCTGGGCCCGCTGGGCCCCAGGAGGCCTCGGGGGTGGAGGTAGATCCGAGGTGTCGGCCCGTCGACACTCAAGTTCCAATTGGTCGATAAGATTGGTGAAGGTCGGCAGATGCTGAGCACTTTCACCATCATACCGGTGCTCAAACCTGGCCCGTACATCAGCCGGCAGCCGGTTCAACAAAAAATTCAAAAGTATGTAGGACCACTGGTCCACCGGCAAACCAAGGTTCTCTAACCCTTTGGTCGCTGTCAAAACAGGATTCAGCATTTTCAGCCGGATGTCTGAAGCCTGAGCGATCCGAGGGATATTCCAGATCTTAGTCATAAGAGTATCCGCAAGTCGCCGCACGTTCTGGTATCGGTCCCTCAGCAACGTGCGCGCGATTTCATAATTGTCGTCGGTGACCGACAAATGCGCGATCAAGTCGCGCGGCTCCCCGACGAGAGCAGACATCAGCTGCGCCAACTTCAACGCCGCTGGCAGGTCCGTCCGGGCATGCACCAAGCTATCAAAGAGGTCGATGAAGCTGGTCCACTCGTCCAGGTCTCCTCGGAAGACCGGCATCTGTATGGCTGGCAAGCGCGCTGCCAACCCTGGGTTATAGATAACTGCGTGTTTCGGAACGTCCCGGGCCGCACCATTCCGAACCCGCAGTATCTTAGAAGCCCTCTCGACAATCCTGTCCCCAAAATCCATACATTGCTCAAAGTCCCGCTCCACCTGCTCGGTCTCCGGGGTCGTCCGGCCGGGCTCCGCTAGGTAGAGTTCAACCTGGAACTCCACAGCCTTAAGACGGTCTGACACCTCCTCGTACCGGGTCAACAAAGCCTCCTCCCGGTCATTTCTGTCAACCAAAGCTGCTGCAGATGAAAACCAACGCAGTGCAGACTGGATCTTAGCCTTAGGTGTAGATCCCATTTTAAATTAATTTCCAACAATACCAGAGAAAATTAAAATTAATTTAATTAATGTGGAAATTCCAATCTCTTGGTCACCCTAGTGAATCAAAACCAAATATCAACTCAATTACAGAAATGCCTTACAATAACAACCAATATAGATTCTCAAAACGCAGTGGAAGCTCAAATTATAATCTATAATTGGCTAGTTACATCACTTGTACAATAATCTAGCTTACAACTAATATTTGTGGTAGCCTTATATTTTAGCTTATATTCTTAGCAACCTTGGCCGCTTATAGCAAACGGAATAAAACAAATGCCTTATTACCAAACAACAAGCTATGAAAGGCTTCCCAAATTACAATCAATCAAATATGTGGCTTAAATTTGCCTTCAACTATTTTCCAAATTAAATTGTACCAAACACTGGTAATCACCTTCCGGAGGTTGTAATCTCACTAATTTGCACTGCAAGTACAATAATTTCGTGAAATCTACAGTACAAAACACTTGCAGTGCCACAAAATAGAAGTTTTAAATACTTGTAGCTAAATTTGATTTCAACAAATAACCTCAAAATGCCCTTTTTTACCCAAAAGGAAAAAACTATCAAAATTGTGTGTAACCACGCTCTGGGTACCAAAAATTGTTCAAACTCCTCGCCTAGTGCGAGTGGAGTGAACTGCCACGCGTTTCGCGGGTCATATAAGCCAGTGGATTGGCTACAAAACTTGTTCAACTCACCTGATTCCGGGAGGCGCGATGTTCGCTTCAACTCCGGTTAGTATCTGTCAAGGTTCAGTCAACTGTCAGGTCAAGTCAAGTTCAATCAAGAGGGTCTCCGGGGCTGAAGAAGCAGCCGTGGTGTTCCGGGCAGTCTCGCCAACAATCCGCGGCGTCAAATCACCAACTGTTCTGATATCACCTGGATATCCACACAAAACACTCGGACACCCGTGTGTCTTCAAAGCGAGCGATATTACACCAAACAAGGAAAATGCGTATCCAAATTACCCAAAAAACACTCGGACACCCGTGTGTCTTCAAAAACGAGGTTATATTTTTCCGTCCGCCTTGACAAGAAGTGTCACTGTCAAAAACCACAGACTCAAGAAGCGTACACACGTGAGGAGTTTAAGGGGGCGGGCAGACGGTCGGCCCGAACAATTTATTTTGTTTAAAATCTTGTGTTTGTTTATGGCGTTGTTTAGCTATTTTGAATATTTCTGCGTCAGACTCGGCGTTCTCTAGTCTGGTGATTAGAGCCTCCACCGCCGCGGCTCGGGCGATTGCAACAGTCTTCTTTGCTGTGCTCTTTGCAGCTTTGTAGGCTTCTTTATCTGCATCGGAATCTGTTTCCCGCCATAATTTGAAACAAGTCTTCTTCTCAATAAGTTTCTGTTTGACTTCATCCGACCACCAACTAGCATCTTTCCCTGTACTAAGCTTGCCTTTGGTAACTCCCAATATTTCTCTGGCGCAGCTGGTAGAGCGTGTATGAAAGTCATTCCACATCGCATCGGGGGTTTCATTGTTGGGTTCATTTTCCATAGAAACAGTGAGTAGTTTTTCTATTTGCGTTATAGCTTGGTTTCCGCTTGGTTTGTTCAAGTTGAACCATTTTATACGAGGACAGGACTTTACTCTGCTTTTTGTATTCCATGTTGGCACCTTGAGACACGCAACGAGTATTCGGTGTTGGGTGGTCAAAGGCTCACCTGGAATGACCTTACAGTCCTTGAAAAGTGTTCGCATTGTCGAATCACACATGAAGAAATCTATCTGTGAGGCATGTTTCCCACTCTTGTAAGTGATTAGGTGTTCACTCTTTTTCTGGAAAAAGGTGTTGACTATTGGCATATCAAAGTTCGTAGCAAGCTCCAAGATATCTTTTCCCTGGTCGTTTACGCAGCCGTATCCAAAGTTACCATGAATGCGTGAATTCTGAGGAGCAGTTTGGCCTACATGTCCGTTTAGATCTCCAGCTATTATTCTTTTCTCTGCGCTTGGTATATTTTGCAAAACCTCTTGCAGATCCTCCCAAAATGCGTCCTTTTCTTCTCTGTTACAGCCTGTCTGTGGTGCATACACCGAAATTATGTTGAGGCAGGGTTGGTTATCTAAGGCTATTTTCACATACATGATCCGGTCACTTATTCTGTCGACTTTAATTACTCTCTGTTTTAAGTTTTCATCAAGAACAATGCCTACGCCGTTTCTAGTAGATGATGAGCCATTATAGAGGAGTTGGTAGTTATATCCAATGTCCCTGGACTTGGAGCCTTTCCACTTCAGTTCTTGGATACAACATATGTTTATGTTTCGTCTTTGTAGGGTCTCAGCCAATTCTTGACTGCGTCCGGTCCTTGAACCTATGTTCCAAGTCGCTATGCGCATGTTGACAGCGCTGCGTCTAAGTACGTCGCTTTGGGGGGACGCCCTAGTATTTTTCGCATATTTACTGTGGGAACTCTGATCGTCGCTTCCGGGGGACGCCCTAGTATTTATCGCTATCCTATTTTGGTGTACTTTCATATTTGTATCAGGAGATGTTGTTTGGTTTATGGTTTTACGGCCGGTTACCACCTGACGCCAAGACAGTGACTCCTATTGAGGAGCCTGGGTGCCGCCGTTTCCGCCGCCATCCCTACTACGCCATCCTGCCCAATGTCGCAGCTCCAGTACAACCATGTACTCCAATATGAGGGGCCTGCTTGTAACTGGGGTTTTTTGCCTCTTCCGCCTGTTCCACCGTTTAGTCATACTATGGCTCCGCCTTCACAGCCGTTGAGGTCTTCACCCGTAACCCTGGGCAAGGGCTCTGCGTTATACCCCGCTGAACTGGGTCCCCGAGGGGAGCTCCCCTGGTAATTTACTCAGATAACGGGACAAATCTTCGAGGATCTGACAAGCTGAAGAAGAGTCTCCAACAACTGAACGCAGATAGACTGCGTGAAGATGGAGCCGTGCGAGGAACTGAGTGGCGTTTTATACCTTCCGGCGCACCTGAAATGGGCGGTGCATGGGAACGCATGATCCGCACCGTTAAGACAGCAATGAAGGTCGTCCTGAAGGAGCGCGCTCCACACCCTGAAACTCTGTCCACACTGATGGCAGAAGTGGAGCCACTTGTGAACAGTCGCCCAATTACGCATGTGTCAATGGATCCCAATTATCCTGAAGCATTGACGCCAAATCATTTTCTGATCAGCAGCTCATCTACTGGTCCTCCTATAGGTAAGTACGACGATGCTGACCTTTGCCTCCGCAAAAGGTGGCGTGTGGCTCAGCGGCTTACAGATATGTTTTGGGCTAGGTGGATTAGGGAATATTTACCGACGCTGCTGCCTCGTCGGAAATGGACTAGGGAAGCTAGATCGTTACAAGTAGGCTACTATGTAGTACTGGTCGATCCCAATTTAGAGCGTGGTTCCTGGTGGCATGGAGTAGTGAGCGCGGCGCACCCTGGCCGCGCTGGTCGCGTTCGTGTGGTGGATGTGCGCACACGCTTATGCCTGCTGCGCAGACCCGCTACACGAGTCACATTGCTTTCCCCAGTTGATGGCTAGTGCTTCTCAGCCCTAAGGGGTGGGAATGTAAGCGACACAATGCTTACAATGTTTGATTACATAACTTTAGGTATACTTTAAATGTTTTAATATAAGTTCAATCATAAAAACGGGATAAATAATAATGTATTAAAATATATAACATAAGCTAAGATTGGGAAGATTAGCAGCATAACCATGCGCTCGTGTTGTAGCCTTCAAAATATATAATTGTCTGACTCTCAGAAAGTTTGTTTCTCGATAAAGAGCGTCAGTATAAAATCGGAAAGGTTTCCTTAGCATGACCTTGATCACCGCACGCTGGGCCCGCTCTGCAAGGAGCAGGTGACTTTTGGCGGCGCTGCCCCAAACTCCAATACAATATTGTAGGATTGATTGACAGAGGGCCCTGTAGACAAGATATAGTACAGTCGAGTTCATAAATATATGTACACTTTTTTACCTAATCGAACGCGTTTGCATACTAATTGTTAGCGGCCGCATTCGAGTTGGTAAAAAAGTGTACATATATTGGAGAACTCGACTGTACGTCCTTCGTAGTACAGTCACGGAGTCGCTTCATTACGTACATACATTTCCTGACCCTTGTGGAAAGAGTGAAAATTTGCTGTTTAAAGAAGAGGTTGCGGTCAATGATCAAGCCAAGATATTTGACCTGGTTTGATACTAACTCCATCTGTTGTACTACGTACTCTTACTTAATCCTTATCCTTACTAATATTATAATGCAAAAGTGTGTGTGTTTGTATGTTTGTCCTTCTTTCACGTCGCAACGGAGCGTCGTATTGATCTGATTTTTTGTGGCTACTTTTTCCAGCGGGAAAACATTTAATTGCCACGGGAAAATTCAATATGTTACATTTTCCTATGCATCAGCTAGTTCTAAATAAAGTCTCAGAGGGCCCAGCGCCCTCTGAGACTTGTGATTTAACCTAAAAATTACTTGCGAATTCACCGTTACCTTGCCAACACACCACACGCGAGCACTCTCTATATTATTTTCATCACACTTGCTCGAAAAGGGCTTCATAATGCGCAGACATACAGAGCTGTAATAGCCTGTGTTACGCCCACGGGCGTAATGGTTTTTTTTCTTAAATTGTATCTGTCACTCATGCGGCAGTCACAAAGCAAAGAGGTTTTACATCAAATACGATGTCTGAAGACGTATTTATAAATACATTTAAACTTAAAAAACTACTTAAACATGTTTAACTGAATTATTTACAGATTTAATATGTAGTTATTTAATGTCTATGTAAAATGTTTTTAAGTGTTTTGAAATCGTCTTTGCCATACGCGCCTCACGTCAAATTCAACAAAATGGACGACTGACATGTTGCAGTTTTTATTACGATTTGTATTAATTTCATCTAAAATGTATTTGTTTCCTCGCAAATGTGATGAAAAACATTGTGTATAACACGGGCGTAAGAATATTGCAAACTCGAGTCATCAAAAGCCCTCCGCCTTCGGCGTCGGGCTTCTGATAGACTCTTGTTCGCAATATTCGACTTACGCCCCTCGTTAAACAATGTACCTACTATTTCACTCAAAAACTAAGTCTACAATCATTTTCCACCTGCGTGCCTAACAATAAGCTGGCTTAAACTTAATTTATTTGGTTTTTGTTACTACTTCCGAGTGAAGGAAGAGCGGGATCTTCCGATAATAGTAGTTTATGCAACAGTGCTATTTTGTATTTGTATTTTGGAATATGATGGAGCACTCAGCACTGCACGAACTATTTGCATATTTTCATATTGCTTAACAACGAATTGCATAATTTCAGGTCGTATAAGTGGTTAAATTGCATAAAAACAAAATGAATAAAAACTATTTGCATAATTTCATCGATTATAATCATCAATGTTAATAAATTCCAATTATATAATAAACAAATGCTATAATGGTCACTTTGTATAATATTTCATGCTCATTATGTTTTAATAGTTGTTCTTCATTTACTCACCTTCTGTGCACTTCTCATATATAGAATGACTGTCGATTGGACAGTAACAGGACTCCGCCTTAGCTCCGGCGCTGCGGGGAGAGCAGCCCTTTCGCCCTCTCGTGACAAAGTACGGTGTCGCCCGTGCTCCGCTCCACAGCTTCGGCTTGCTGGTCGCCGAGGCGACCAGCCTCAGCCGCTCTGCTTTGCACGGCTCCCGCGCTTTGTCACAGCGGGCGAGGGCTGCTCCCCCTCCGCGCCTCCGGCTTTTTATAATATACACTCTAGGGGTAGGGCAGACAAGACCACGTGGATATTGGGGTGCTCCGATTCGGTTTTGTTACCTGTGTCTGTTTTTCTAGGATGTGATAGCAATCACTTAGTAAAACTAAGTACATATTAAGTGTTGTTATCAGTTTTAATCATTATACTAAATGTATGTTATGTATGTTATACAAAAATAAATTAGTACACATAAACGTTATAGCAAATGTGGTGGTAATAAATGAGTGTTATGTTATTTAAATGTTATGCCCAATAATAATATCCATTTGGTTATTATGATAATAGTTTGTTATGATTTCCGTACGTATGCTACTTGAAATTATGCGTTTTGTTTTTATGGCGAATGAACGGCACCCGCCCTAAAGATACAGATCCCCTAAAGACAGCATCTCCTACAGATACCTCTGAGAAAGGCAAATCACGTGTCTAAGTTAAACTTAAATGGGCGACGTGGATAATTTACTATAGGTATGCAAAAATACGCAAGTAGGTACAATCTCATGAGTGCTTATTTATTCGTATCAAGAAAAGGATATTGAAATTTCAAATACAAGAAAAGGGGTTTCAGGAAGTCGAATAAATGTTAACACAAGGCCACGACAATAATATAATAGTAATAATAAATCATATTCATAAATCTTATTGCTAATGTTAACAATGTGCTTGCGGTATTAAGGCGATATGATTCGACGCGCTAAGCAATCTGAGGGGGTGAGGTGCGCGGCAATCCGTGAAGCGCCGCCCGCGCGCCCCGACCCGCTCGTCGAGCACGTGACCGCGCGGCAGTCATAGCACAGACAAGACGGGTCACAGTAAAGTGATCTTACGATCGCCGTATATTAACTGGACCGTGCAAGGGTCAAGTTTGCTATCTGTGAAGGGTGTGAACTATGTACGGGTTTCGGACTACAGAAAAAACCCTGTATTGTTTATTTTACTATTTCACAATTTGTCCACTATAACGGTGCATATTTTCACTGTGGCGTTGATTATCCCAGCCCCTGTTCAATTGTATAAATAAATTCAGGTGTTTCATTTAATACACAATATATGGACGCATTTGGAAACAAAGCAATTTTTTTTATATGCCGTGAAAGATTACTAACTATGGCACGGAAACGTGGTCGCTTACTATGGGCCTCATAAGAAGGCTCAAAGTCACCCAAAGGGCAAAAGAGAGGGCTATGTTGGGAATTTCTCTGCGCGAGCGCATCAGAAATGAGGCTATCCGCACCAGAACCAAGGTAACCAATATAGCCCTCCGAATCGCTAAGCTTAAGTGGCAGTGGGCACATTGCACGTAGAACCGAGGGCCATTGTGGCGGAAAGGTTCTCGAGTACCACGTACCGGAAGGCGCAGCGTGGGTAGGCCCCCCATAAGGTGGACCGATGACCTGGTAAAGGTCGCGGGAGTCCGCTGGATGCGCGTGGCGCAGGACCGGTCATTGTGGCACTCTTTGGGGGAGGCCTATGTCCAGCAGTGGTCGTCTTTCGGCTGATATGATGATATAGCCCTCCGCATCGCTAGGCTTAAGTGGCAGTGGGCACATTGCACGTAGAACCGATGGCCGTTGTGGCGGAAAGGTTCTCGAGTGGCGACCACGTACCGGAAGGCGCAGCGTGGGTAGGCCCCCCACTAGGTGGACTGATGACCTGGTAAAGGTCGCGGGAGTTCGCTGGATGCGGGTGGGGCAGGACCGGTTACTGTGGCACTCTTTGGGAGAGGCCTATGTCCAGCAGTGGACGTCTTTCGGCTGCCCTCCGCATCGTTATCGTTAAACTTAAGTGGCAGTGGGCACATTGCACGTCGAACCGATGGCCGTTGTGGCGGAAAGGTTCTCAAGTGGCGACCACGTACCGGAAGGCGCAGCGTGGGTAGGCCCCCACAAGGTGGACTGATGACCTGGTAAAGGTCGCGGGAGTCCGCTGGATGCGGGTGACGCAGGACCGGTCATTGTGGCACTCTTTGGGGGAGGCCTATGTCCAGCAGTGGACGTCTTTCGGCTGATATGATGATGATGACTAAATTATGTATCTCGGTGCAAAGTATCAGACTGGTCATTCTGGCACTCTTTGGGGGAGGCCTATGTCCAGCAGTGGACGTCTTTCGGCTGATATGATGATGATGACTAAATTATGTATCTCGGTGCAAAGTATCAGACTGGTCATTCTGGCACTCTTTGGGGGAGGCCTATGTCCAGCAGTGGACGTCTTTCGGCTGATATGATGATATGATGATGATGACTAAATTATGTATCACGGTGCAAAATATCAGACTGGTCATTGACTCTTTGGGGGAGGCCTATGTCCAGCAGTGGACGCCTTTTGGCTGATATGATGATGATGACTAAATTACGTATCTCGGTGCAAAGTATCAGACTGGTCATTCTGGCACTCTTTGGGGGAGGCCTATGTCCAGCAGTGGACGTCTTTCGGCTGATATGATGATATGATGATGATGACTAAATTATGTATCTCGGTGCAAAATATCAGACTGGTCATTGTGGCACTCTTTGGGGGAGGCCTATGTCCAGCAGTGGACGTCTTTCGGCTGATATGATGATGATGACTAAATTACGTATCTCGGTGCAAAGTATCAGACTGGTCATTCTGGCACTCTTTGGGGGAGGGCTATGTCCAGCAGTGGACGTCTTTCGGCTGATATGATGATGCTGACTAAATTACGTATCTCGGTGCAAAGTATCAGACTGGTCATTCAGGCACTCTTTGGGGGAGGCCTATGTCCAGCAGTGGACGTCTTTCGGCTGATATGATGATGACTAAATTATGTATCTCGGTGCAAAATATCAGACTGGTCATTGTGGCACTCTTTGGGGGAGGCCTATGTCCAGCAGTGGCCGTCTTTCGGCTGATATGATGATATAATGATGATGACTAAATTATGTATCTCGGTGCAAAATATCAGACTGGTCATTGTGGCACTCTTTGGGGGAGGCCTATGTCCAGTAGGGGACGTCTTTCGGCTGATATGATGATGACTAAATTATGTATCCCGGGGCAAAATATCAGTCTGGTCATTCTGGCACTCTTTGGGGGAGGCCTATGTCCAGCAGTGGACGTCTTTCGGCTGCCCTCCGCATCGTTAAACTTAAGTGGCAGTGGGCACATTGCACGTCGAACCGATGGCCGTTGTGGCGGAAAGGTTCTCAAGTGGCGACCCCCCCCCTCTGCCGCCCCGCCCTTGCCCCCCCTCATGCTCCGCCCTCCTACTCTCCCTCCTCCCCCTCTCCTATTCTCCCTCCTACACCTCCCCTCCTGCCCTCCTGCCCCCCCCCCCCGCCCCTCACAACACATGTTACGCGAGCGGGTCAAGTTACGAAAAATGTAAGAAATGTAACCATCACTTTATTCGGTATACTCGGACCGAAATCATTGAGGCCGTTTTATCGGTCACCGTAATTGTACGGCTCATTTTTCGGTCAGGTACCTTTACTTGAAACGGTTAACCTACGGGTACCGTTACTGTTGGATATCTTTTCAATTGGTAGGTACCTTTATTTTAGGGTACCGGTCTTTTGCGGTTTTTTCACCATAGCGGTACCGTTTAAAAGGGTACCCATTAAATTTGATTTATTCGGGTACCGATACTGTTGGATACTTTTTCAATTGATACCTTTATTTTAGGTTACCGGTCTTTTGCGGTTTTTCAGTCCCTGGTCGGTCAAGGGTTTTTTTTTAATATTTCGTAATGCTAATCACATAATTATTATAGTATAAAATATGTTTAGTAGTTCTCGTACTGTTTTTCTCTATACTGTGTAACTGTGGAAGTGTACGCGGTGTAATCTGCGCGCGTGTGTGTGTGGTTGATGTATTTAATACGGGAATTCGTTTTTTTTATGTACTAACCTTTTCTCCTTATTCAGTTTCCGAAGCCCCAGTGACGATATCTTCTTTTTATTTTTTTTGTTACCCATTTTTAACGAATGCTGTGCTGCGAAAATGCGCGTACGTCCGACCTCCAATGCGTTCCGCTCGGGACTGCCGCGGTGCGGCGGGAACGGAGCGGGAGTGAATTGTGCCATAATTTCGTTGATTTTGGGTGAAAAAAAACATGTCTTAATAAATTAAAAATATTATGACCGACATCACTCACATCATCATAGACGCTTATTTTGGTGTAATTTTCTATTCATCAAGTTACGTAAGATTGGAATAATGTCAGTTTTAAGATGAGAATAGAGGTATGTTTGGCATTTTTTTCTATCGATCAAAGTTTATCCAATTATGTAACGGACTTCCGACGGAACTAGATAAAGGTCTTAAATATAATATTACAGTTTTTTTTAATTTTTAATATGTAGTATTTCAAAATAAAACCGTTTACAAAATCACATATCCTAGAAGAACCCCGAAGCAACTCGCCTTAAGATATAGTACATACAATATTAAGTGCGTCTGAACTAGGATGATCCTGTGACTCAGACAAAGATAATAATGACAAACTTATTATTGCAATTTGTGCACAAGGAAGGTATACGAGTATAATAGTATCGGACATTTAGAAACAATTGTAATATAGAAAATAGTAAGTTCCATACATACATACATACATATAATCACGCCTCTTTCCCAGAGGGGTAGGCAGAGATTACGGATCTCCATTTACTACGATCCTGACAAACCACTTTCGCTTCACAAACTTTCATAACATTTCTCATACATGCTCGTCGGTTTAGGATACTTTTGACATAGTAACTTATATCTATAATTAAATTCAGCATCTGCAATTGCGTTAGACTAGGTCTAGTAAGTTTAAGTAAATTGAGTTCAATAAAATATGTGTAACAAATACGTGCTTGCCTTCGCCTTTAGTAGGATGCCGTTAAGATATGCCGAGTTTTCGAAATTCAGTTGGATGATTGGATCCATGAGGAATTGAGGGAACTCGTCAATTATATTAGGCACGCATGTAGTGATTTTGGTATTTTCTATTATAACTAGTGTACTTACACCCGGAAATCATACATTTGGTGGAGTGGAATTGATGATGAAGACCACAGATGACTTATGGAATTCCTCAATTATGTACTTAAAAGTACAAAAGTATATCACAGATTCTGATAAGATTCCGTTGAAATAGCAACTAATGAAGTGCCAAAGGTGATCCTTGTGGATTCGACGGAATTCCTCAAATATTATCGGCCCACATACAAGCGATTCGGTTTTTTTCTCTAATAATCAACGCATTTGCTCTCGGAAATCAGTTCATGTGGTAAATTGGAAAAGAAATGTGGAAATATTCTCGTGCTTTGGCGGGGTACTAAATTGAAGTCGGTTAAAACTTTGTTTTTAAAGTAAATTATCTAGCAGGACATTCAAGGATAATACTCTAATACCAGTAAACAAAAATTCTATAAATCCGTTGCGTGATGAACCGTCGTTCGTGTTCTGATCCGTGATGTTGACATCCTAACGGTCGGGCCAGCAGAAACTCTCGTACTCAATTGGCAGCTTTTGACAATATATTAATTTTATATGGATACACATAATAAAACTAATGCAATCATTTGTTCCGATCACAGAACAAGTATTGTATATACCGTGTTAGACAATGACAAAATGAGATCAATTAAATAGGTATTTTTTAAGATAGTTATTTAAAATCGCCATGCTTTTTATATAAGGATCAGTAAATAAATAATGCTAATAATTACACGGCTCAACTCACGTATTAAATGTCACTACGGGCGACATGTTTCGAAATCTTCGGGAGTTCTTCTTCTGGATGAATGTTTTCGCAGCAGTGTCGCTTGAATCCTGAAGAAGAACTCCCGAAGAGTTCGAAACATGTCGCCCGCCGTAGTGACATTAATTAATACGTGAATTGAACCGTGTCATTATTAGCATTCTTTCAACTTGTCTCAAGAACTTTTAAATTCAAGGATTACCGATCCGATGCCGAAAAAAGTTAATCTATGCCTCTCCTGAAAATTAAGCGTTTTGCTTATACGACCCTTTAGCTTGAAGCCCTCGATATTTCCTAGTTTATATTGTTACTTTAGAATTTTGTTAACAAACCATTACACAGATTTGTCAAACTGCACCAAAATCACCAAATACGTTGCAGTAGATGCCACAATCTGAAAAAAAAATTGACTGATAATGTAGCATAATTACAAAGTGCAACGACTATAGGCCGCTCTCCCCTGGCCCAGGTAAACATTGCGTCAGTATTTATTTACTGGGTAATAAAAATAACTAGTGGTAACACTGTGGTCGTCAGCTGAGGCACCATTGGCGGCTTGACCAGCAATACCCGGCAGGCAGTAATGCCAGTATTATGCTGAGATAGAACCGTTTCGTGACGGAACCCTATTTCTCCTGAAAAGTAAGGGTTTTGCTTATACGCCCCTGTACCTAACAGATTGTCATGACCGAGTTTCTTTTGCTTCTTTACTTACATTAAACATGAGAGTTGCATCCAGTGGAAAATATCCGTAGATAGTAATTGTCGCATCTTGAAAATTCATCAGAGACGAGAAATGTTGAACCTGTTTTGAGAAACAAAAGAATTACACTGTTTTCAATATTTAGAATAAGACAATATTTGTATATCTTTAGTTCACATTTTAACAAAGTAGGGTTTTTACTTGTTTTGCCGAAAAATTTACCATTAATTACATTATTTATTCACCCCTACCTGCAAGTTGCCGTACTAATAATTAGGCATGACGTGGTGTTTTAAGTAGAGGAAGTATACGACTACTTAAATAATCAAAACTTACTTCTAAATATACTTTTAAATCTTGATCACGGCTGTTTGGAATGTTATGAAGAGCCCGGCCGATTTTACTCACCTGAAACAGTAAGAATTTGAGTGAACTTGGTTTTCATAGCCAAATAAACCAAGCACGTCGACCCGAAAGAAACCACATGTGAAACTAATGCCCACCTGAGATTTCAGTAAAGATCCTGTTCTCGCTAAAACATATACTTTCGCAAGCTGATGAAACACCGTAGTAATACTCTCGACGACGTCGTGCACCGAGAAGTCCGCCTGGAAGGAGAGCCCGTGGTACGTCCTGTGAAGGGTGCTGACCAGCTCGTGGAAGATCATCGCCAGCGCCGACAACATCGGGGCCTGGAACACTGCGTTCACCTGCTGCTTCACCTCCATCGCCTTCGCGTACACATCCTCTATTTCGGCTATGGCCTCTCCCAAATCAGCTTCGACAAAATTATTTCTGAAATTTCTCTTATACAGAATCAGCGTCAACTCCTCCTCAATATTCTTTAATACAGCCTCTACCAACAAAATCATTACAAAATAGAACGCAATCACTGTAAACTGTATTATCTCTGGTAGAGTAAATGTCAGAATTAACAGGGTTTTTTTCCAGGCGCCTACCTCATCTGTGTACGTGATAACTTGCAGATGAAGGAAGATCACCAACAGAGAGCCGAGCACAACACAGTTCACCTGTACGCGCAGTTTCCCAAGTATCTGTCTCCTGTTACCCTTTGCCAACCGATCCCAACAGTGGGCAATCTCATTTAGCATCTTCATGTAGAAAGTTTTGTCTCGGATGACATAAAAGTACGAGACCGTGCAGAAAAATACTTGTGCCACTAAGCTAATAGTGTAAGTCGTTAGAGTAAAAACATCTTCCGTATACGAGTTGTCTTTACTAGAGACGTTTAATTCGAGTAAGTGAAGGACAAAAAAACCGTGGATGACTGAAACCATAAGCAATGTGCAAGCCGCATTAAGTTTGGAGTATTTAGAAACGACAATGGCATTTGTTTTCCCATCAGGGAACTCTACGGCCTGAGGAAACAAACCGAGCACGGCGAGTATAACGTACGCAGGTTTTAAAATGTGCAGGAAACCTAATTCTTCATCCTGGTTAACCACTGGGGAGAAATATTTCTTCAAGATTGCAAGCATGGCTCCTCACAAACAGTTCACTTCCGAGTGAGATTGGAAGTCGACAATGACTTGATTTATTCACGATAACGAATAGAGCGATTGAACTCTAATCGTCGGTAATATTTAAAAAGGTTTCCATATTTACGGTCTCACACATGTATGTTAAATTTTTGGAAACCACCTTCCAACTTGTAATTACTGGTGTTACGTAACTACGTTGTGTTGTGTCCAGGCCTTTAAATAGCGCTATTTTCGTATAGCGCTATCATTTATAACGTTATTATTCCTAAAACCGCTATACTCAAAAACGATATTTGACGCGCTGTATAGCGGTATCCATTATAACGTTATAAATCTAAATCATTAATATAAAACCGATACTTTTTTAACCGATATAATAATGTTATAACGTTATAGGCTACCCCTTTCTCGCATTCAGTATAGCCTACTCGTGCAATGTAAGCGATGTGATTACGTAACGTAGGTTGTTTGTTAGAGTGCACGACGTCATAGTAAAATAGAGAATTTTTCGATTTGCTCGGCTTGTCGGCGCAGGTTGTAGCCTGATACGAATAGGTATCCTGACTAATAATTTTAAAATCAGATTGTCTTTAGCTACTCTGTGCCTCATTAATCGGAAATGCATCATCCCATAAAAAACATGCCATGTAAAAAAGAGGTCAAGTCTCGAAACTCTTCCACCGTAAAAAGTTGTGAGATATTTCGTAGAGCCAAGTCTCCGGCATTCTTTTATCTTTATTTGCTTGCTAAATAAAATTTTGTGACTTGGCAATCACACAATACTACATAGCTTTAGGTATGCAGAAATCCATTAATGCAGGAAAGTTGTGTGATTGCCAAGTTACAGAATTTTATTTAGCAAGCAAATAAAGATTAAAGAATGCCTAAGACTTGGCTCTACGAAATATCTCACAACTTTTTGCGGAGGAAGAGTTTCGAGACTTGGCCTCTTTTTTACATGGAATGTTTTTGCTTGCTAAATAAAATTCTGCAACGTGGCAATCACACAACTTAACTGTATTTATAGATTTTTGCATACTTACCTAAAATTATGTAGTATTGTGTGATTGCCAAGTTACAAAATTTTATTTAGCAAGCAAATAAAGATTAATAAGAATGCCTGAAACTTGGCTCTACGAAATATCTCACAACTTTTTACGGTGGAAGAGTTTCGAGACTTGGCCTCTTTTTTACATGGAGTGTTTTTTATGGAATCTCACTTCTTTTTGTAGGTTAATGTGTTATCCATACATACAAACTATGAATGCAGGCCCATTCTTGCTTTTGAATTTTCCCATTCACTGCAAATGTAACTTTGTAATCCTATATATTTGTATAGGATTACAAAGTAATGTATACAGTTGGTGTATCTAGAAAACTGGGTTGAAATAGCCATTTTTTATAGTTTTCCCTTTATGTGGCCATTAAACCCTAACTCTGTACCAAATTTCAGCTCTCTGAGTTTATGGGAAGTACTAGTTCTATTTTGATGATCATGAGTGAGTGAGTGTCATAAATGCGAAACTTTGCTTTCGCTTAACTTCGGAACTAAATGACCTACAGACTTGAAATTTTGGATTTTAAGATTGTGATTATAGCTTACTGGATGACGAAAATTTCTGCATTCTGGTCTTATCCAGAGGTTCTCAAATAGGGGCCTGAAAATGTGGCGAAATGGTTCCAGTAAAGGATGGTACGGCACGTTTTGCTTCGCGCTCGACTTGGCGGGGGCACTGCCGTGCCCCCAGATATTAATGGCATTGTTATAACATGGTAAATTATTAATAATTTAAATGCCTGCATCAAATGTTTCTGCTTAGCCCGTTGGTTGACTGGTAGAGAATGCCTTATGGCATTAAGTCCACCATATATACTTTTTTTTGTATTGTGTCACAAAGTTTAAATAAATTAAACCGGTCTCATGGCACCAGCACGCACATTACGGATGGATGGTCAGCTAAGATGCTTAAAATGAGGTGGAGAGAATGAGAAATTTGATTTATCTTTATATGTAAAAGAAGACTTCCTGACTAATTCATCAACGCACAGCCGAAACTACTGGGACTAAAAAGACGGACAAGATGGAATTTTTGGAAATCCCATCCCTAAGGGGGTTAAATAGGGGTGCAAAGTTTGTATGAGGGAAACTTTTTTTTTAACTAGAGACTTGAAACTTTGTAGGAAGATTACTTATTAAGATGCATAAAAAGTTCTTGCAGCGTTTTAGAAAATTCCACTCCTAAGGGGGTTAAGTAGGGGACAGGGGTGCAATGTTTGTATGGGGGAAACATTATTTTTTGAACTAGAGACTTGAAACTTTGTAGAAAGATTACTTATTAGAATAGAAAAAAGTACTTTCTCTGTTTTAGAAAATTTCATCCCTAAGGCGGTTAAATGGAGGTGCAAAGTTTGTATGGAGGGAACTTTATTTTTTGAGCTAGAAACTACAAACTTTGTAGAAAGATTACTAAATACAATACAAAAAAGGACTGTCAGCGTTTTAGAAAATTCCACCCCTAAGGGGGTTAAATAGGGGTGAAAGGTTTGTATGAGAAACACTTTTTTTGAGCTTGAGATTTGAAACGTTGTAGAAAGATTACTTATTAGAATAGAAAAACAGTTAGTACTTTTAACGTGTTAGCAAATTCCATCCCTAAGGGGGTTAAAAAGGTACTTATGCAAGATTAGGATGAGAAACATTTTTTTTGAGCTAGAGATGGGCAACTTTGTGGTACGATTACTTATTAGAAAAAAAAATCCTTTCATCTTCTTGGAAAAATACCACCCCTAAGGGGGTTAAAAGTGTTAAAACGGTATTCAAGGTTTATATGGAGAGCAAGAAAATATAGTAACATATTTCTAATGTCAGTCTTAGTCTGTATGTTAAAAGACAACAAAACTGATTTCAGAGTTTCTTTTTAAATTCATCCCCTATAGGCGTTAATGGGGCTTCAAAATTTATATGGAAGGAATAGTATTTTTTTAAGTTTAGATTTTTTAATTTTGGTCTTAAAATAGAGAGAGCAGATTAGTCGATTTTTTTATTCATCACCTAAGAGTGTTTAAAGGGGATTCAAAGGCCGTATAGGGTCAAGACAATTTTAAAGTAAAACATTAGTGTAACTACGATTTTAGACGGTTTGTTTAAAACTAAAAAATACATTTCAATGTTTTTGAAATTCATCCCCCAAGAGGGTTTCTAGGGGGTTCAAAGTTTATACGAAGAGCAAGATATTTTTAAAATAATAGATTTATTACTAAGGTTATGGACCGTTTGTAATGATTAGAAAACGATTTCAGCGTTTTTTTTATTCATCCCCTAAGAGAGTTAAAAGGTTTGAAGGTTGTATAGAGAGCAAGACCTTTTTTAAAGTAAGACTTACAGATTTGAACAGTTACCAGAAATGTAGGATAGGTTAGGTTAGAACTGCGATGCTCCCAGAATCGAATAGATTTAATCAACATTGGGTACTTATTATTATAACAGTAATGTAGCTTAGTAGACATATAAAAATATATTTTTCTTTAATACTGTATGAAAACGTCTGTTGATGATTCTTAAGATATTTATGTTTGTAAAAACGAAGTTTTCAATTTAGATTTATCAATTTAAACTAACGAACTCATCGCACTGTTACCTTTTACGTAGGTCTAATCCCTGAACGGATTTAGATGATATTTCCCGTACAGATAATTTGAGACCCTTGGAAGGATATAGGATAGTTTTTGTATATCTTTAAGATGGTAGATGTGTGTTTGGGACAGCGATAAATAGCTTGCACCGAAGATAATTTAATAGCAATATTTTTTCTAAGACCATAACAAGTTCCACGCGAACGAAGTCGCTGGCAACAGCTAGTTATTTAGTGACTAAGGATTAATTAGAAAAGGAGTTTGAATCGTAAGAAAAGGAGGATCGATACATATTTATATGTACCAACCGTCCTTGGTCTCCCCTATCTATCGCGAGCCTATCTAGACAGATTATGGCGAAGAACCGAAATCGAAAATTCACACATTCTTTGGTTTCATAATCAGATTTTATTTAACTTGTCGTTTTCGGAATGGCTCTAAATCAAAAATAAAATAAGATGTCGGAAACTAAAAGTATATTTTAATTTTATTACGATTAATGAACAAAAGCACATACCAACATACCTATGCATAATTTTTTGCTCACGGCAACACCGTCGGTCGTAGGGCTTGTTTGGAATAGGTCCTAATACTGGGAGTCTGCGATTTAGTACCGAGACAAACAATTAACATAAAAAAATATTGACCCTCTTACATATTGTAATAGTGTATACCTAGGGGCTATTAAGATTGGCACTCTTTCTTTTTATTTATGAGCAAGTCCACGAATCTGTGGACAGCGTTGCGTTTCCTGCGTCCCATTTTTATTCCGCCATTTATCGTCGCAACCAACCAAATATTCACAATTCACAACGAATTTGCAAACGATCGAGGTAAACAAGCATTAATAAGATTTAGAAGCTAGAACAACATAACGGCAACGTCGCACGTCGCGCTACGGCCCACGTGGTGGCATGTTGGCATTGGCACAGAGCGGCAACGGCGCAGCCGTAGCGCGCGGCTCGCATTTTAAAACGATATTATAACGTTATTATATATCGTTCAGTTATTCATTCTGTTACGGTATTTATATCGTTATGGAGAATATTGATTTTGTTATAACGTAATTTTCGAACACAAACGGAGTACCTATACCGTTATAATTCCGGTTCATTTTATAACGTTTTAAAGGCCTGGTTGTGTCGCTTTAATGTGGAGTTTTTTTTGGTTGCATGATGCAAAAATCAGGTCTATGGCGAGTCTGACTCGCGCACCGAGGGTTCTGTAGAAACTTTCATATTCCATAAGGATAATATACCTAATATTTTTTGAAACAACGAAGGTAGTAAGTAAACAAGTTTACGGGCTGCCTGACACCGTAGATATTATGATATTGGTGCTGGTGACTGTACAACTGCACACTGCATATAAAGGTGGTCGCTGTGTTAGGTACTTGTAGAACCAGAATACAAGGAAAATTGTCATTGTAAGATAATATAAGACAAGATAAGATAGTTATTTCGTCGTCTAGTACCCATAACACAAGCCTTTATTGAGCTTACTATGGGACTAGGTCGATTTGTGTAAGATTGTCCCCTAATATGTATTTATTATTTATTTATTTTATTTATTAACGCCACAATAAACGATTACACAAAACATAGCAAAATAACAACTCTCTCAGCTCTCACTCACTCACTCAGCATATCAGGCATATCATGATATATATTGTATTGTGATACATATGGAATTAATTTATGGGGAAGCGCAGCCAATCGAGAGAGACCATTCAGACCTCAAAAAACGAGCCATTCGTTACATATGTGGAGTCTTCTGGGATCATCCTGCTCGTGAACTGTTCAAGGAAACCAAAATTTTCACCCTCCCAAGCTTGTATGTCCTTGAAGTAGCCAAGTACGTGAGAGGTAACCTTGAGCAGTTCCCGACGCGAGGTGACTCGCGCAATTATAACACGCGACGCGGTGATCTGCGCCCACCCGCCACACGTCTCGCAAAGGCCAAAAAATGTCTCCACTCGATAGGACCCAAGGTATACAACAAGTTGCTCCAAGATGTCAAAAGCGCGCCGAGTATGAGGTGTTTTGTTAACAGACTTAAAATTAATCTAACTTCCGATGCATGCTATTCCATAAACGAATTTATGAATTAAATTGGTACCCATGTACACTGACAGCCAAACAACTTTTCAACTGGCTCGCTACCCAACCAACGATACTATCAGGTACTTAGTACAAAATATCTTCCATCCTGAAACATTGACAAATAAACAAATGTACTACCTAATCATAATAAGATATATAGGTGAACCAGGATCTATTGAGGGTGCGCCATGTTACGGAAATTTGTTGGTACTAATTTCTAGCAATGGCAACAATTTTAATAATAGACAACATCTACCCTCTGTGATAGTTGTCAATATTGACAATGGAAACATTGCTTTGTCTAGTTTCGTGTGAATTATTATTAGACTGCAATAATCATGCCGAAAGTTTTAGATTTTACAGAGAAAAAAGTTGTAAATAGTGTATATAGTTATTTATTGGAAAAAAAACGTGCGGGAGAGAAATTTCTTCCATTAGAAAACATAACGAAATTAGCATCTGAATTGACGGGTAAGTTTCAAACTTATGGACAAATGTCACTATAGTCAGGTCGTCACGATTTGGTTGATGGCTTGGTTAGGTGTATCATAAATATAATAAATACACACTTTGGGTTTCAATATGACCACAACAATATTGAAGCAGTCAGAAGACTCGGGAAAAAAGGCGAAAGACCACGACCGGTAACAATAACATTTACCACCTTAGGCCTGAAAATAAAAATTCAGCAAAACAAAAAAGCTTGCATGGCACTCCTTACTATATAAAGCAAGACTACCCCTTTGAAATACTGGCCAAACGTAAGGAACTGCTAGTCCAACTAGAAAAAGAAAAAGCGGCCGGCAAAAGAGCCTATATAAAGTACGATAAACTCATTGTCCGGGAAAACAAAGAATACAATGGTTACCGCGGCTACAAAAATAAAAGAAACCTGTCAGTCACCCGAAACTACTTATACGAACAGCCGAACGCATAAAAAGCAACCTACTAAAAATAACAAGACGAGCAGTATGGACAATTACATAATACAAACACCGAAACAAACATACACCGCTGGAAGCCCCCCCCAAGAAGAGGCAGACAACAGTCATCGCAATAGCTAAATATAGCAACAACAGAGGGCCCCCTCACCTCTATATCCCCCACCACGGATGGTCACCGCGGGGGTGAAAGACCAAAACCCTCCAGTTAATAAAAATAAAATTAAAACCACAAAGAAAAACAGAAATAAACGTTTTATGTATATATGTACGGTCGAGGTCTAAAATACATTTACACTTTTGCACCTTATTGCCTTGTAATAAGGTGCAAAAGTGTAAACATATTTATGACCTCGACTGTACATACAACACGAAATCTCTATTATCACCTGAAAAAATGTTAGAGCTAAAAAATGCGATTATACCACTTAAATATGACATCATCGGCTTGTCCGAAATACGCAGAGAAGGATACAAAATAGAAGAGGACGACAACCACATATTTTGTCACTATGGAAAAACACAAGGACAACTAGGAGTTGGATTTTTAATTCGGAAAAAATATAAAACCAACATAGTCAGCTTTATTGCTTACTCAGAGAGAGTAGCGGCGTTAAACTTAAAATTCGAGCAACACACACTGTCTTTGATACAAGTGCACGCGCCAACCAGCACTGCCTCAGACGAAGATCTAGAATCGTTTTATGGCGACGTCGATCGAGCTCGGAGTGCATCGGGAAAAACACATATTTTATTAGGGGACTTCAATGCAATCATCGGGACGCCAAAAATTGATGAACACTTCATTGCGGGCAAATATGGCTCCGGGTGCAGAAACCGGAGAGGAGACAGGCTAATACAATACGCCACGGAAAATAATATCACTATAATAAATACGCTGTTTAAAAAGAATAAGCACAATAGATGGACCTGGCTATCGCCAGACAAAAACACCAGAAACGAAATTGATTACATCCTAGCAACACATCCTAAATGTTTTAATGATTTTGAAGTAGTCAATTTAATGTATCCTTCTGACCACCGCCTTATTCGCGCCACCATGACAATGACAAAAGAAAAGATAACTCGGAGGCAGTTTCAAAAACCTTTACCTCGAATCTTCACATCGGAAGAAGACAAGTCTAAATACTCTAAATACTTAGAAAAGTTACGAGTGAATATTGATGAAATTATAACTTCTACGCCAACGGAAACAGTCCAAAGGTACTATGACAAGCTAAAAACCTGTATAGAGCCAAGCTGTATTGAGACTGAAGAAAAATGTAAACACAAGAAAACTATAATATCGACCGAAACTCTAAATTTGATTAAACAGAGACATGAACTTCAACATAAAAAACCTCTATCAAAAACAGACAAAAATGATTTAAAATTACTATCCAAAACAGTAAATAAAAATATAAGGGAAGAATACAAACAGCACAGACTAACCACTATAGAAAAACACTTAAATTCCTCAGGAAGTACAAAACGCGCAAATAAAGAGCTAGAGTCGAATAACAAGTGGATAACTAAGCTGAAAGCTGGAACAACCTGTAAAGAAAAAAGGCAAGATATATTAGAACTAGCGACTACATTCTATGAGACTCTATATGATGATAAAAATACAAATACATACAATAATGAGCTTGAAAGGGAGATAAATACCTGTTAGGTTTAAGATAGAGGGTAGTTTTGAGAATGGAACGCCAGCCGGCTGCGCCCGGCGACATAGATAGGTAGTCGGAATATAGCACCTCGATAGTACGCCCGTGTCTCATTTCTCGGCCCCTTTTCCCTCCAAAATAACAGTGGCGACGAGTGGTTTACGATCTTAACGCGTGTTTTAGTGATTTTTACGTGCAGTTATAATGGCCAAAATGTCGGTTGGATTTTTGACCGTGTTTAATCACGAAGAACAGGAGTGGTTATTGTATAAGGGTCGCCTTGAACAGTGGTTTTTAGCTAATGACATCAATCAGGATACGGACAAATCGGGGGCAAAACGTCGTGCTATTTTGTTAAGTAGCTTAGCAGAGCCGACGTACCGACTCGTGTCAAATCTTGCGCTCCCCGCGGAGGTGGGATCGCTTGACTATGACGTAGTAACGAACCTTCTCGACGGCCATTTTAAAACGAAAAAGTGCGGGTTTTCTGAACGTTTCAAGTTTTATAGTGCCTTACAGTTTTCGGGCGAGTCATTAGCCGATTGGGCGGCACGCGTTCGTGGTCTATCAATGCACTGCAATTTCGTGGCGGCAAGCCTCGAGGAGTCGCTGCGAGATCGGTTCGTGCTGGGGATGGCCAGCGGTCCAGAGCGGGACCGCTTGTTCAGCGAGCCTATGGATGGGCTTACGCTCACGAAGGCGCTGCAGTTGGCGGAGAGCATCCGCTGCGCCAGAGAAGGGTCGCAGCAGGCGGCGGCGAGCGGGGCGGCGGGAGCCGCGCCCGCGCCGCTGCTCGACGTGCACAAGTTATCGGCGCGAGCGCCGGGCCCGCCGCCGCCGCCGCGCACAGCACGGCAGTATGGGGTCCCGCAAGCCAGCACCTCGCGGGACCAGAAGAATGCAGTGCAGTGTTCAGCGTGCGGATATTTTGGTCATGACGTAAACAAGTGCCGGTTTAAGAATGCGCTGTGTAGATCATGCGGAGTGAAAGGTCATTTGATGCGCGTCTGTAACGCAAAGAGTAGCCCGGCTAATCACCATTTCTTACAATGTTGCTCGGATGAAGGCGATGATGGTAAGCGATTAGTATTTCATATTCGTTCTCATCGAGGAGAACCGATGCGGGAGTTGGTGGTGGTAGATGATATTCAATTAACTTTTGAGGTGGATACCGGTTCTGCCGTGACGGCTATTTCGGAATCCGTGTATTTAAAATACTTTTCTTGCCATCCGTTACGGGAGAGCACTAAAGTACTTCGTAGTTATAATGGGGGTACTATTGACTTCCTGGGCACCATGTCATTACCCTTTGCCTACAAAGGGCGAACTGAGTTACTAGACGTGTTCGTAGTAAAGGCTGGGGGCCCTCCGTTACTCGGGAGAGACTTCATTGCGAAGTTTAATTTACAAATGAGTGCGGCCGTATATAATTGTAGTTTAGACGATGAATGTAATAAAATTGTGACAAATTACGCACATTTATTTTCCGAAAAGTTAGGTTGCTGCAGGGAGATGGAAGTAAAATTACATCTGAAACCGGATGCAATTCCGAGATTTTCGAAAGCTAGACCGGTGCCCTTTGCCATTCGCCCCAAATTGGAAAAAGAATTGAATCGTTTGTTAGAGCTAGGTATTATTGAACCCGTTTCATTTTCTGATTTCGCGAGCCCCATTGTCCCCGTGTTGAAGCATGACAATACGATTAGGTTGTGTGCAGACTATTCGGCCACCCTCAACAAACAGCTGGTTATCGAGAAATACCCGCTGCCACGGATTGACGAGTTATTCTCGAAACTCCATGGTGGAATGCAATTCACGAAATTAGATTTATCCGGGGCGTATAATCAGATAAAATTACATCCCGATTCCCAGCCGCTGACATGTATTAACACTCACAAAGGATTATATATTTATAAACGATTGGTCTTTGGACTTTCCAGTGCCCCCTGTATTTTTCAGCGTACCCTAGAGAAGATCCTTTCAGGAGTAGATGGGGTTTTGCAGTTTCTTGATGACATTTTAATCACGGGAAAAACAAGAGAAGAACATGTTGCTAGGTTGCAGGAAGTGTTCAAGCGGCTTGAGAACGCGGGATTAGTATTAAAAAAAGAAAAATGCAGCTTTTTCCAGGATTCCGTATCTTACTTAGGGTTCGTTATTGACAGGCATGGATTGCACAAGTCCCCAGAGAAGGTAAAAGCTATTTTAAATGCGAAAGAACCGAGTAATATAACGGAATTAAAATCGTTTTTAGGTCTCGTGAATTACTACAGAGGTTTTATAAAGAACGCATCCACCATTTTACATCCCTTACATGTACTGTTACAAAAAAATGTTAAATGGCAATGGCTACGGGAGCAGGAGGTAGCGTTTACCGCGATTAAAAGAGCGTTGTCATCAGATAAAACGCTAGCGCATTTTAACCCAGATGCACGAATATTTCTTACGGTGGATGCGTCACCATTCGGGTTAGGTGCGATTTTATCGCAGCTTGGAGATAATGGGGTAGAACAACCTATATCGTTTATGTCTAGGAGCTTAAACGCTGCGGAAAAGAGATATAGCCAAATTCAAAAAGAGGCTACGGCGATTATTTTTGGAGTACGCAAATACCATCAATATTTATATGGCAGAGCGTCACCGTTTGTTTTGCGTACAGACCATAAACCTCTGTTATCGATTTTTAATCCTGCTAAAGGGATACCGGAAGTGTCCGCTAACCGGCTCCAGCGGTACGCATTATTTTTAGCAGCCTACAATTATACTATAGAATACGTGAGCAGTGCGCACAACACGGCAGATTTTCTTAGTCGCTCCATGGCGCCTACGTCATCATTACAGAGCGAGCGCTGCAGCGGCAAGACGGCGGCGGGTGAGTCAGACCTCGCGTCGTATGTTCACTTCGTTGTGGAAACCGGTTCGCCGCCGGCTTTCGTAGGGGACGTACGCCTCGCTACAGGAAAAGATGCTGTGTTGTCGCAAGTAGTTTATTTTACGTTAAACGGTTGGCCAAATAAATTAAGAGATAAAGCGATGAAACCGTATTTCGACTGTAGGCTCGAACTTTCAGTAGAAAATGGCTGTTTGATGAGGGGTGCCAGATTAGTCGTACCTCAAACCCTGCGTAGCCAGGTGATTACGGAGTTGCATCGAGGTCATTTAGGGGTGGCTAAAATGAAAGCGGCAGCGCGCGAACGGTTCTGGTGGCCCGAGCAGGGCGCAAGTGTGGAGCGCGCGGCGGCCGCGTGCGCGGCGTGCGCGCAGCTGCGCCCCGCCCCGCGCCGCGCCCCTCTAACGCCGTGGGAATTTCCTCCAGATTTTTTTTATAGAGTACATCTCGATTTTGCGGGTCCTATTAACAACAACATGTTTTTAATAGCAGTTGACGCGTATTCGAAATGGGTTGAAGTTTTTGACGTAAGCAGCGGTTACGGTTCGGGAGTAGTGATCAGTTGTTTGTACGAGTTAATGTCGAGGTTTGGCTTAATACACACAATTTGTACGGATAACGGGACGTCCTTCACGTCATCCGAGTTTACGGCTTTCTGTAATCGTAACGGCATCTCTCATGTGACGACTCCTCCATACAACCCGGCTAGTAACGGCCAAGCCGAAAGTTACGTCAAGATCTTCAAGAAAGGGTTAAAAGCAATCTTACTAAGTGGGGTTCAAAAGAAGGATCTAAAAAGTAAAATACACGAATTCCTTTTCCATTACCGGAATTCAAAACATTCGTCCACGAACCGTTCTCCTGCGGAGGTTTTATTCGGTAGGAACCTACGTTGTAGATTAGACTTAATAAACCCGTTTCAAATTTTACAACACCAACAAATTGCAAATTTTGACGAAACCAATTACATCTGATCAAAAGATTAAAAATCGACAAAAGTCCCGGATCAGACGGAATAACAAACGATTTAGGTACTAAAGGAGAGTGCACCGATTTTACTTCTACCTCTGACAATACTTTTCAACAAAATAATTCACCACAAAGAAGTGCCGGAAGAATGGAAAAAGTCGGTTATAATAATTCTGTATAAAAAAGGAGATCCGACCGACATATCAAATTATCGCCCAATCAGTTTGATGTCGAGTTTATACAAGGTATTCTCATCAGGTCTTCAAAAAAGAATAACACCCCAAATAGAAAACTACCTGAACACATCACAAGCCGGTTTCAGAAAAGCTTAACACATTGGATCATATTCAGACAGTAGAGCAAATAATAGAAAAATATAATGAATTCAAGAAACCACTATTTTTGGCCTTTATTGACTATCAAAAAGCTTTCGGCTCAATTGATCATGCAGCAATATGGACAGCCCTAAAAGATGCAGAAGTTCATCCTAATTACATTACAATAATTAAGAACATTTATAAAATTTGTAAGAGTAGAGTAAAGCTCGAGAGTACTGGCAGAGAAATTAAAATCAAAAGAGGGGTCAGGCAAGGAGATCCACTGTCTCCTACTTTATTTATAACGGTCTTA
Organism: Epinotia ramella; assembly: GCA_947578815.1. NCBI lineage: Eukaryota > Metazoa > Arthropoda > Insecta > Lepidoptera > Tortricidae > Epinotia > Epinotia ramella. The sequence continues at coordinate 474,009 of OX388213.1, forward strand.
CAATACGTCCTAAAAAACCTAGACTGGTCGGGAAGAGGCATAAATGTACAGAACAGACACCTTACACATCTCTGCTTCGCAGATGATATAATACTTATTTCAGAGGAATTAAAAAGTTTACAATTTATGTTAGACACTCTAAACATTGCCAGTAGAAATATCGGTTTAATAATAAATTTGCAAAAAACAAAGATTATGACAAACGTAGAAAGCTCCGACATATATATAGAAAACGAAAAAATTGAAAAAGTACAAGAGTTTGTGTACCTAGGCAAACAACTTTCTTTTAATCAGACAAATAATCTAGACGAAATAGACCGAAGAGTTAAAAAAACTTGGAATAAGTACTGGGGAATGAAAGAAATCTTAAAAAATCGCATCCCGATGAACCTAAAGAAAAAAGTATTAGACTCATGTTTACTCCCTACACTTACATACGGAAGCCAGTCTTGGAAGTACACATATAAGGCTAAACAAAAAATCGTTTCATGTCGGAGAGCCATGGAAAGAAATATATTAAACATAAAATTATTTCAAAAAATACGACATAAAAACATACGCCAAAAAACAAAATGCATAGATGCCTTAGAGTATGCGATAAAATCTAAATGGAAGTGGGCCGGGCATCTGGCAAGAATGCACGAAGAAAAATGGACAAAGATCGTCACGCTATGGACCGGGCCAAAAGGAAAGAGACGACTTGGCAGACCAAACGCAAGGTGGGGGGAGACATACAAAAACTAGCAAGAAACTGGCACCAAACTGCGCAGGATAGGGAAAAATGGCAAAAACTGGAGGAGGCCTTTACCCGAGAGGGGTCCAAACCTTTTAATTAGAGGAATATTATTCAATTTTTATATTAGTTAAGTTGGTTATGGAATAAATGGGCTTTTTATTTTTATTTATTAGGTGTATCGCATGCATCGGTAGCGCGCGTTGCTAGCGAAGGGCGTAAGGGCGGAATTAAACGACCAAACCTAAAAAAAAGAAAACAAAAAAAGAAAATAGATTTGGATGATTCTGATTTATGTGTCATACGTCGTAAAATTCACGAATTTTATAGCGTAAAAACCGAAGAAATATCCAAACATCAAACTTCGCACTTATTAAAGTTGTCGGAATAAAACAAAAATCATCTGCCAATTTCCATTGTCCCCACTATACAAATTGTTGCTATATAAAATTCAAAACGAGCGCCCTCTTGACAATACTCCCAAAGTTCTGGTTTACCATACTTACCTAAATGTTATAATATTATGTATAAATGTTATTTAAGATCTTGTTTTATCATTTATCTAAATATAATAAAAGAAGAACCTGACTGACATATCAACGCACAGCCCAAACCGCTGGTTCTAGAGATTCCAAATTTGGCACGTAAGTTCCTTATAAGGTCTAGGAGAGCACTAAGAAAGGATTTTCCAAAATTCACCCCCTAAAGGGTGAAATGGGGGTCCAAAGTTTGTATGAGATAAACATTATTTTTTGAGCTAGAAACTTGAAACTGTAGAAAAGTTACTTATTAGAATACAAAAAAGAACTGTCAGCGTTTTAGAAAATTCCACCCCTACGGGGGTTAAATAGGGGTGCAAAGTTTGTATCCGAAACTACTGGGACTAGAAACTTGAAATTTACACCAGAACTTCCTTTTATGACGTAGGCAAGAGATAAGACGGGATTTTTGGAAATTCCATCCCTAAGGGGGTTAAATAGGGGTGCAAAGTTTGTATGAGAGAAACACTATTTTTTGAACTAGAGACTTGAAACAACCCACATAGCTCTTCATTTAAATATTTGTAAATGACATCATGACTACACCTGCATTTCATCATACTTCCCTTAGACCTGATTTGTAAACACCTGATTGACCATTGACCTACTCCTTACCTGTATCTCTCTCTGGGTGCCCTGAAAACCAGCGCCTTTAGCATGTATTGCTGGTGGCATATGCTGAGTGGCATCCATTTTGGTGAATTCCAATTGTAAGACACACGTGTAACATGATATCTCACCAAATAAATATATTTCTTTCTTTCTTTCTTTCTTTCTACTTGTCTTCGGAGCGTAAGATAGATTTTTAGGAAATTCTGAGGTAAATCAAGACATTTTGAAATTAGCAACTAATGTAGAACCAACATCGTTCTCCTAGCGTTATTCCCGGTTGTGCCCCTAAAGGAGCCCGGGGTCCTCTTTGACACCTAATCCCATGATTTTGCATAGACACTAGTTTTACGAAAAATACTACCATCTGACCTTTCCACCAAGAGGGAAATCTAGACCTTATTGGGATTAGACCGGTTTCCTCACGATGTTTTCCTTCACCGAATAGCTAACGGTAAATATTCCGTACATAAGTTCCGATAAACTCATTGGTACGAGCTGGGATTCAATAAAATAAATAAAATAAAATAATAAATAATAATAAATATTCAAACCCATGACCTCCACTTGACAACCACTAGGCTACCGAAGCTTAACTATTCGTCCCTTATTTATTCGTTAACTTAGAAACGTAATAAAATTCAGGTTGGCGTCTCTTTTTTTTGTGCGTACATGTGTGTGTGTGTGTATTTAATTTTTACAATGTTTGTAGGTAGGATATATAATTATCAATGACTTTATTTATACGGCTATACAATTTGGCGGATTGAGCGACATACTGTCTCCTAGCAAACGCAGACTTGGTTGCCGGGATGGGCATGACATTATGTTTATTTTTTCTCGTATTAGTAGCCACTCGACAATACCTTAGTGTATTTATGTCTCCGTAATATATCACGTTGCACACATACAATACAATACAATGAAATGATGTCTTCGCGAATTTGTTCTTATGTCCGTAAATTTTGAACATACATACACGAGTAGTGCAAGTTGCATTACAGCTTGTAAAAAAAGATAATTAACATCATAAAAAAGCTGAAAAACCCCCGACATTATCATTTCATTTCAATATCTCAAAGCTGGCTGAACCGATTATGTTCAAATGTAGCTAAGAACCACCTCGATCACGTCAGCTTTCGGAAAAAAAAACCGCGTTTTAACTACCTGAGGGCGGAGTATTTGGTAAGTTCAGATAAACAAGGTAGTTAATCCGCGGCAGACTGACTAGCCGTCCCGGTCGCTCTGGCTTGTACACTGTTTTGCTGAATCAGCAAGTAGCGAGTAGCTATAGCGTTAAAATCGGTCCACTCGTTTAGAAGCTACGATGCCACAGACAGACACACAGACACGTCAAACTTATAACACCCCTCTTTTTGCGTCGGGGACTAAAATATGTATGTAAATATGTCACGATGTGGTCCATCCAAAAACATAAACCATTTAATTATTCACAAACCATGTACAACTAGCTGACAGCAGACAAAAGTAACAGTAGAACATGTTAACACGCTTTGTAATCACAGTCATCACTGTTTGTAGTTGTTCAAATCGTTTATATCAAAGAATGTTAGTTGATACGTTTTTAATAACCGCTGCAACATACGCGACCCAAGTTGTTGTTGTTGGTTTTGAACATTGTTTTATCCGATATTAGCTTATGTAATTACACACATTCGTACAGCATTCCTGGTGAAAATAAATAAATGTGTAGTAGAATTTAATGTAAATATAAGGTACACATTAAACTCACGCGCTTTTCATTCACGTCGACTCAAGTTGAACTATGGTATCGCGTATAAAGAACTATTTTGTGCATAGAAACTCATACAGTGAAACTAGTATAATAACAAGTTTCAACCCATTTTACGTAATCATGTTATTATTTGGATTGTTTCCCCTCACGACTGCTACTGCTGCTCCCGAAGGGAAGGACGCGGCACTACAACCGACAGCGCTATCTGTCACTTGTACTTACATCTTTGCTTTTTTGTTGATTACATTCGTGCTTACATGTCATGTCATAATTCTGGTGAACGTCTTTAATGATCTGATTTTGTACTCGACGAGTAGAATTAATTTCTTTATAGAGGAAGCTGTGCTGATGTTGATCAACATTGTGTCGTATTTATGGATGTTTCAAAATAGACACGTTTATTTAAACTTGTTTAACCAAGTCGCGTCTATTTGGTTTAATTTAGGGGACAGTAATGCTGGTCCCATATTGAAGCAATTCCAGTTTGTGATCTATTTCTCACTGGGGTGCTTCGTCGGACCAATTATCGTTCAAATAGTCTGTTTTGACATAGAAAACGAGGGAGTATGGATTTCTACAACTTATATTGTACCAGACTTGATACCATTCTTCATGGTAGTTCTGTACATGGTCACTGGATGTATGGTGGTTTGTTTATTAAAGAATATCAAGCAATGTTGCCTTCAAATTGGTGCAGTAAGGAAAAACGCAAAATATGGCTTTTTAATAGTAAGGTCTATACGATCTCGAAAGACACTGCAAGAATTGGAGACAGCCTATAAGAAGACTATGGGTGTTAAGCGAGATATCATTAGGATATTCCAGATCCCGGTGCTGGTCACAGTGATGGCAGCGTTCCACACCCTGATAGGAGAAGCACACTTCTTGTACCACATTCTGGTGATAAGCAGGCAATTTAGAGCTATCGATATTGTTCAACAACTGTTGTATATATGGGTGAACATATCGAAAATTTGTTTTCTGTCGATCCCTGGAGCGCTGATCAAACAAGAGGTAAGCTTTTATTATTTACCTTTGTGTGAGTACACCGGAAACGCCACGAATCGGACGAGGTGGTGATGGATTACAACAGCTCTCAAACCTCCCTCGTAACGAAACGACCACGACCGCTCTTTCCAGAGCGAAACGAAAAAGAAGAGTAGTTTTTATTAATTTTAACTTTATTGCACAGTAACAAGCTATAAATACAAAAGGTAACTTAATGCCATAAGGCATTCTTATGCATGGTCAATGAAAATAAAATACGACAGCACAATTTAACCCTAAGCTACTTCCTCAGTCAACGGATAGGAATTGCTGTCCAATGAGGAAAAGTGGCCAGCCTTATGGGTTATCTCCCAAGAGCAGCGACCTTGCGAAGTGTATACACATGTATATATTAGTTAAGTGTCTAGGATTAAGGGTTCCTTGTTTTACCGACAAACGTTTCACCGAATGAATGATTCGCCGATTTTTTATTTCAAAAAATTTTTTTTTGTAAATCTTTAAACTTTTCTGGATTGTTATAAAACAAACTTAACCTAACGGGTTCTACACAATTAGCTATACCTCAAAAAATTACGGTTTCTGAGGAAAAAGATTGATGAATTAAAAAATCGGCGAAACGAACAATAGACCTGGTTAATTCACTAAATGGTGGTGGTCAATTCGGTTTGTTGAACTTTTTTTAGGAAACAAAAATTGGCCAAGCGTTACACAGCATTGCAGTTGAGGATCTAAAAACATTCGCCGAGGTGAGTGGTGGTTGTTGTTTACTTAAGTCTTGTTCTTATTATTATCCCAAAAGTTGTTGAAGGTTCAACAAAAAAATGCGCGTGTATTATTATTCTAGTAAGAAAGTAACTATAGTACTAGTTGTAGTTAACACCACCAAGTACGTAGCAGAATATACAACAAAAAAATGTGTACAAAGGCGAAATGATCTCTTTAAGGTATCTCTTAGGGCGGGTTGCAACAACATACGATGACAGACCGATCAACGTTAAATATGGCGCCGGCAGCTGACACCCCATAGAAACTTGTCAAACTTTCCATACCTCCAGATTTTAACGAACACCGCTTACGATTACAGACGGTTTGGTGCAACCCACCCTTAAGGTTTTTTCTTTAAGTTTATGAAAGATTTTAAAACAACTTATGGTTGAGATTATGTCACGCGGCCGACTTTTTACAATAGTGTCATTGGAATTTGAATCCTCTACCCTGGACTGTAGAGTTGCTTTTTGAATGGACTACTTTGATGCAAGTCGGCCAACTCTCAAGTAGGTGTGTACGCGAACGCGAACCACGATGCGATCCAATACGTGAAAAAAAACTATTAGGGGAAAGGGGGATCATTGATACCAGGGGCACTTAGATTCAATGGACTTTAAAATTTAAAGAAACAGTTGAAGGTTCATTCATTCACACAAAGAAAGTGCCGACGCAACACCGACGCGACCAAGGCTGCCAGAGTTTCACCAACGACCAAACAAAACCCAACAAGCTACATGCATAAATACGTTTAATACGTTTTTAGAGGTTCGGACGAAAATTTCATTGAATAAAGAATGGGATATTTTTTTGATAAAAATTCTAGAAATACGAGTATGATAATCAATAATATGGACTGAGTTAACTCTTTCAGCTATTGATTAGAATAATTATTTAATGATAAATGCAATGGTATATTTTTAATGACTTTTTTGTGTTTTCGATTTCGTTGAGGCACATTGATACAAACATTGAAAGGGGCACATTGATATTAGCAAATACAAGGTAGAAAAAAAATACAGAAGACTATCCAATTTTGTTACTACTGTACGTGTGTGTACGTACGTGTGGATGTAGAAAGATGAATTAGTCAATTGTGGAAGTTCTGCAAGTACTTTTCCACCAGTTTGTGTTTCTCAAAGTTCTAAACAAAAGTCCATTGTTTTTCTATGAAGCATAAAAAGCAACTGAGAAGAGAAGAAGTGTTTGGTATCCGTTGTAAGTTTACTTTTAGAAGGGTTAACACAAGTTTGAATCGAATCGAATCGCTAAACTTAAGTGGCAGTGGGCGGAGCACATAGCACGTAGAACAGATGGCCGTTGGGGCGGAAAGGTTCTCGAGTGGCAACCACGTACCGGCGTGGGTAGGCCCCCCACAAGGTGGACTGATCACCTGGTAAAGGTTGCGGGAGTCCGCTGGATGCGGGTGGCGCAGGATCGTTCACTTTGGAACCCTTTGGGGGAGGCCTATGTCCAGCAGTGGACGTCTTTCGGCTGATATGATGATGATGATATAAAAGGGGACGACATTTATGCGGAGGTCCAACCAAAAAGTAACCAGAACAGACAGGAACCTTAATCTCTGCATTGACCCCCGGCTATGCGGCAAATCGACCTGCGTATACCTAAATGACAGAAGACCCAGGCCATTTTAATTATATGACCTCTTTCTCACCAAAGATTTATTAGCAGGAAGACGTGAGAATGCCTATAAGCATCTTACTTTAGTTTTCATGGCTTGCAGATACAAAATTTCTCGTCTGTGATGGCGTATCAAGAAAGCGAGATGACAGTCTGCGGATATTTCGCTTTAGATGCCAGTTTTTTGTTCAATGTGAGTACTTATACCCTATTCCATATAATATACATTTACGTGTTTATGTTAGAAATTGCACTAAATAAGTAAAACTTAAGTACAATATTTTCCTTTTAATCCTAGATCAACGAAGCAACGTTGACGAATTAGGCATAACTTTTTAGTACAACCTTACAAATACGTAATACCTAGAAATGTTTTTTACATGAAGTAAACATACCTATTTTGTCGGACTAACTTATCGCAGACTGCATTTTCTGCCTAGTTATAAACTATTGCAATTACCCATCGAAACAAACTGAGCCACAAATCTACCCTATCCTTATTTAGTCTTTTAACAGTGTTCCTATCGTCGCTTTTATGATGTGTCGCTTTACATTTATTACAATTTATAATATAATAATTTCAAAATGATAATTTCGTATTGTCTATTTTCCATTTGTGCTGAATGACAGTAAATCATAACTACGAAGTACGACAACTTCATTTGGAATTGCCATCAGAGTCAAAATTCAGTTCAATCACCCTGAAATGGATAAAATATATTTTTCCTTGTTATTAAATGCAAACTTGATGGTTGAAAATAAAGCAAGGCTTTTAAAAACATGTCAAACTTATTTTTTGAAGACGTATTGTTTAGGTTATTGTACCTTGTTGCATTATCAATTACTATTAGTTAAACATATAAGCATAGTAATCAGGTTTTGGCCTCTGAGCACTAACATCCAGCCGTCTTCACCGCAAGCGAAACAAATAATTAATTCGATAGGACCGAGTACGTCCCTCTTCCGTATTGCCACTTGCCACCAACTCAGCCGCTGCTCCAGGCGCCCGCACGGTGCGTCTAATGAGCGGAGCAGTAAAAGTGCTGAGACATGTCACGTCCCAGAGCAGACACTTGCCTTTCTGCCAGGGCACCAAGGTCAAATCGTCAGGCCTTTTGCCGTCAGATCGGCTAAGGCCTGGAGGTTCCAGCATACACGGCACATCTCAGCATCGCATCTTCAGCTTCGGCGGCGAAGCTGAAGGTCCTGGGTTCGAATCCCGGTAAGGGCAAATATTTGTGTGATGAGCATGAATATTTGTTTCTGAGTCATGGATGTTTTCTATGTATTTAAGTATTTCTATCTATTAAATATATCGTCGTCTAGTACCCATAACACCAGCCTTATTGAGCTTACTATGGGACTAGGTCGATTTGTGTAAGATTGTCCCCTAATATTTATTTATTATTATTTATTTTATTATTATTCGCCGACACAAGCGCCCTCCGAACAATATAATTAAGGGCGTGGTGACGTGGGAACCTTTCTGCGCAACGACAACAACTCTATGCATGATGACCGCTGCTCTCCACCATAGCGCCGCAGATGCATACGTGAGGTTCACAAACATCACAGCCCAGGCGAAGAGCCACGGCTACCCGCAATGAGTCATTATCCAGAAGCGTACCCAAATTAGGAGAAGGTAGAGCGTATACGCTGTTTTAAATTTACTACTTGGCAAGTCTCTTGTGTGCCTTGGTAGCTTATTGTTGATAGTGACACACATTGAGTAGCAGTTTTTCTTAAAATTAGCAGTTCGTATCCGTTTATCGACAAGAAGCTTGTTAGCATTTCTAGTAGGTATTTCTGGAAAATACTTCATTTGCTGTTTTAAATAAATTCATATTATTCACAAACTTTGAGACTTCAAATATGTATGTTTACCATTACATCCCAGGCTATACGTAATATGTTATTAATATCATCATCATCATTAATCCCACCGCCGTCGCCTTTAATCAGCCACTGTCATCCACAAAGGACCCGCATATTAATTAACATGTAGTTAATACCTACGTTTATGTTTTCAGACCCTCGCTGCTGCGACTTCTTATTTAGTTATTTTGATACAATTCGACAACGAAGACAATCGTCCGAACAATCACAAATAAAGTGTATCGAGAGTAAAATGTTTTCTTGATAATAGGTATGATCGATCCCCGGGGTCCTTGCTAATCTCCACCATTTGACTATCTCATCATTAGCGACTGAGTGGTTGACAACTTATCTGCAGGGACGCCAACTTATCAGGATCATTTTTCAGGCACCTGAATTTATTGTGTCTACCTGTCAACCTGCCGCTACTGCTAATAATAATAATCATTTCTTTTCAGATATAAATCCATAATTATAAAATACAATGAGGCAATACAAATTATTTAAGATTATAAATTTCTTCATAATAACTAGCTAAAACCCATTAAAACACGAGTGGAAAGAAGTATCGGTCATGTGGTCCTTCGAACCGGATGGTTTTAACTAGTACTTAGTACTACGGGAAAATGTTTTTTGGCAGGTACCTATAAAAAAACGGGATCCCCTTCATTGGCATAATTTTTTTTAGACTAATATAGTTTCGCATAATTGATTTGGCATAATTTCTATTGGCATAATAATACTGTCGCATAATAATACTTTAGCCTACTACTTTGTTTGGCATACTACGCTAATAGCATAATTTCAGTTGAACTAATCTGTATTGGCCGAATACATATTACGCATACTATTGTTTGGGCTAATAATTATTTGGTATATCTGTTTTGAAGCATAATTTCTGTTTTCTAAATACATTACATAGCATGCATTTACACTTTTCGTGGACGCGGATTATTGGGTCGTGCATTATCAGGGCGGATAAAAATGGCTTGTCATAAGCGAACTCTGTCTTAGGTCGCTTAGGTTAGGGTTCACTTGTGTTCCTCAGACCAGAAATAGACACCCCGCGCAGCGGGGTGGCGTCGACTCGCTGGAGATTATTAGTCCGCACAGATGACCGTCCCAATGTACATGGATTATCAGGCTGTACATTATTGGGCCGTGCATTATGCTTTCATTGCTTTGTGTACTTATGCGTTTTGTAATGATGCCAAGTAATTATTATGTATTTTTGTAATCTGATGTTAGTCTTTGTGATGATTATGCTATTTTCGTTTATTATTTTTAATATTATGCCTAAAAATTTATGCCATAACATGATTAGGCTTAACGCTAATTCGGCTATAAAAAATTATGCGTTATTATATTATTCCAAATGATTTTATGCGATCCAATAGAGAACCTAAAAAAACTGCCACTACTATTTGTTCCTCTCACACTTTACTGGGGTGTAGATCACATGATGTAGGCAGATTGACAAGCTAAGGATCTGTTTTAAGCACGTTTTCCACCAGCTTATAAACGTGGTAAATTTCATGCGTTCGGAAAGCGGACGAGCTAGGTATGGAAGATTGGAGGAGTAAGAATTTGGAGGAGTACTTTTTACTTACTAGGGAACTGGGGAATACTTTGTATCTCGTCAAAAAGACAATAAAAGAACCTTTGTTGAAAATTTCATGAATGTTCTAGGATGTGTTTTGTATAAGTAACGACTACCTAGTTGAAACGAACGGACCAGTGTAGCCGCGGCATCAAGTCACTCATATTGACAAAGCCTTTATCGACATTCCTCATGTTGACAAACTGCATACATATAAACAATTCTATAAATGATGTACTTAATGCATAAAATTAAAATGAGCTACCAATGCGTTTTATTTATGTTGAACCTTGAAATAGTGCCCATAGTAGATAGGTTCCTACTTAACTGATAAAAGGCATTATTATAGTGTAGGTACTCTGCAGTTATTGTTGAAATCATTTAATGTGACCGAAATTTTACAAAATTCCGTAGCATATACTTGATTACTAGGAAATACTGAGTACAGAAATCTAAATGTACATATTATATACCTACCTACTTGGGGTTACTAATGAAAACCATAATCTATATATATAAAAGAAGACTTCCTGACTGATTCATCAACGCACAGCCGAAACTACTAGGACTAGAAACTGGAAATTTACACCAGAACTTCCTTTTATATCGTAGGCAAGGGATAAGATTGGATTTTTGGAAATTCCATCCCTAAGGGGGTAGAAATAGGGAAATAGGGGCAAGAAAAGAGAGGGGGGGGGAGAAATAGGGGTGCAAAATTTGTATAGGGAAAACATTATTTTTTGAACTAGAGACTGGAAACTTTGTAGGACGATTCCTTATTAAGATACAAAAAAGTACTTTCAGCGTTTTAGAAAATTCCATCCCCAAGGGGCTTAAATAGGGGTACAAAGCTTGTATGGAGGGAACATACTTTTTGAGCTGGAAACTTGAAACTTTGTAGAAATATTATTTATTAGAATACCAAAAAAGAACTTTCAGCGTTTTAGTAAATTCCAACCCTAAAGGGGTTAAATACGGGTGCAAAGTTTGTATGAGGGAAACTTTTCCTTTTGAAGTAGAAACTAGAAACTTTGTAGACAGATTACTTATTTGAATACAAAAAACTACGTTAAGCGTTTTGGGAAAATCCACCCCTAAGGGAGTTAAAACGGGTGAGAAGTTTGTATGGGGGAAATTTTGTTTTTTTAGCTAGACATAAAATATTGTAGGAAGATTACAAATTAAAATATAAAAGAGTACTTCCAGCGTTTTAGAAACGTCTATCCCTAAGGGAGTTAAAAAGGTGTGCAAGGTCTCGACGAGAAACACTTTTTTTTGAGTTTGAGACTTAAAACGTTGTATAAAGATTTCTTATCAGAATAAAAAAAGTTCTTTCAACATTTTGGATAAATTCCGCCCCTAAGCGGGATTCAAGGTTTATATGGAGACCAAGAAAATGTTATAGTAAGAGATTTGTAACTTTGGTCATGACTGACTTCAGAGTTTTTTGAAATATAGGTGTTAAAGGGTGTAACGTTACGCGTACATATCTTCATAAATAAACCTTAATCCTAGCTACCTACGTAATTAAAAATAACATATATACCTTATTACTACACTACACACTAAAACACATAATGAAACTATCCTAAATATAAATTATTTACATGTATAAAATCATCAACACGCTAACTGTTTGAATATGTCGCGGCACCGATTAACGTTCACTCGTTACTAGTTTCACTCGCACATGAACGAATGCATGTGTGACGTATGTCATCTGCGCGAGCGCTGGTCACCGCGCGCGGCCGCTCATTCATTAGACAAAAGTCATTATCAGGAACGCACGTCGCTGGAAATCGATCTCTGCTACGGTCCGCTGCACGGAACCGTAATCGATGTTCTTGTGTTCGTCCCTGCGTGTTCCTCGACCAATATAAAAATCACTGTGGTGTTTAATAAGTGTTTTTAGTGTACCCCAAATTGGGTAAGTGGTTATATTTTGCTAGCTAGTAGCTTAGAACCATTAGTGCTGATTAATTGCTTAATTATTTTAACTTGCCAATCGAACTCAATACTAGTTCACAATTATTTTAACTCCAGAACATAAATATTGCATCTACATAATAGCTTTGCTCATAACTAGCACTTATTAAAAGTTGCTATTCATCGTTGTCACTTTTAATCCACCCGCAAATTAGAAATAAAAATATAAAATCATTTCATTTCTTTATATATCAAATCAACTTCATTTTATTGTAATCTCCGTATCTGATTTGTGAACATCCACGGCATCACAACTACCTAGGTGCTTTCCCACATGCCGTTGGCGTTCACAGGAATGGATGGACCGTTTCTAACGCCTTTGTTCTATGGCGCGTTCCAGGGTCCAAAGTCCAGAGTGACAAATTATTGGCTGACTGCTTGCCGCCTGCTTGCGCTTTACTTCCGGCCATTGGTACCAGACCGCGGAGCAGTTTTCCGGGTGGCGCTGAACTCAGCGCCGATGAGAAATTCCGCCGCCAACCTACACGGCGCATTCAGGGGAGTACTTCGGCTGCGGGAAATTAACGGAATCCGATTCTGAGTGTATTCGCCCGTACCCACGTATTTTTTTTACACTTTTAGTGCTACTGAGCCAGCCTGCCCAACTTTAAATATAAATATTTTATTTTGACCGTTTTTCTGACTCCTCATTTAAAACCTTTCCATAGATAAGAAACTGTTAGGAGGCCAGAACGTAAAGACGGGACAAGGGGGTTCAAAGTTTGTATGGAGAGCAAGACATTTTTAAGTAAGAGGTTTGTAACTTCTGCTTTAGACTGTTTGAAAATATAATATAATAAGGGGTTAAAAACATTCATTCCCTAAATGGGCTAAAAGGAGTTGTATGTTTGTACGGGGAACAATACAATTTTAAAGTAAGGGATCTGTAACTTCGGATAAGACTAACCCCCTTATTCATAAAACTTAAAATGCCTCTGCTAAATAAAATGTGCTTTGTCCCTTTCTTACGAACACAAATGTCAAAGTGACAGATAAGGACAAACGAATTAAATTTAACGCCATTTTAGTTAAGACAGGCTTATAGGACGTTTATGAATACGGCCGTAGGAAACTAATTACAGTGTTTCTTAAAAGTCATCCTCTAAGGAGGTAAGAAAGAGTTGGAAGAATGTATGAGGAGCAAGTAAATTTTGAAGTTAGGGAATTCTTAGGTCATACATTCTATAATAACTTCCACCCGCAACTTCGTCTGCGTGGACCCGGGATAAAAACTTTTAATCCAGGCTATAATTTATCTTCGTGCAAAATTTCATCCAAATCGGTTGAGCCGTTTAAGCGTGATTGAGTAACAAACATCGAAACATCCAAGCTTTCGCCTTTAATATATTAGTAGGATGGATGGTCAGCCATTTATTAGTCAAAATACATGATCCGACTGCTAGCAGAAAAGTAGGTTTGGTTAAGTTAGAACCACGACCCTTACAGAACCGAACAGCTACCAGAAATGTAGGTTAGGTTAGGTTAGAACTGCGATGCTCCCAGAACCGAAAAGAAGGTAATGTTTCATTTAACCTACCGATTATTTTGTTAAGTTAAAAAGTTCTACGTCTTTTAGCATTAGATACGTTTGCTTTAAAAACTATACAGGTAGCCCAGACTAACATGAGTAAAACTACTGGGCGGATTTAGCCAAAAAATTCCGGTAATGTAACAACACCGATAACAACACTAACAACGATATGGGCCATGGCCTGAAATAAACGTTTATTTAATTTAATTTTTAATTTAATGTAGCTTTCTTTACTACATTATGAAAAAATACACAATTTAAGCAGACACGTCTGTGGATGATTCTTAAGATATTTATATTTGTAAAAACGGAGTTACAAATTTTAATTTGGCAATTTAAACTAATGAACTCATCGTACTGTTGCCTTTTACGCTTAATCCCTGAACGGATTTATATGAAATTTTCGGTACCGATAATTTGAGACCCTTGGAAGGATATGGAATAGTTTTTATCTCGAAAATCAACCCTTAAGCTGGTAGAGATTTGTTTGCGTCAGCGATAGTTAAGGTTCCGCCTACAATCATTTAGTAGCAATCATTTTTCTAACACAATAACAAGTTTTACGCGGACGAAGTCGCGGGCAACAGCTAGTTTATATCATAATTTTAATTACATAATTTGTCGTGAAAATGATACGGTGTCAGAGAAAAACACTTTTATGGCAAATGATGATTAAAGTATGCCAAACACTAGCTTTATGGCTAATAAAATAATGGAGATCGAAGGTATCCGACCTTGATGACTCTAAAACAAGGAAGCATCTAAAACTCCACCATTGTGTGTTGTTTTCAATGCAGTGATAAAATTAAAAACCGGTAAGTATAATAATGGTGTCGGTTGCTAATCAATAAGTAGTGAGTAAAAATTAATTTCCACAGGTTCGTCAGGTTTATAATAAAAATGTGGTAGATTTACTTATTTCGGTAACGAAACATTGCATATGATATGGCATTAAACTGGCTAGTTAGAACTTAATGTTAAACCGCGATGTACGAAAGTGATAGAAAGAATAGGTATAGTTCACAATATCAACCTGTTGATTTAATAAGTCTACCGCCGCGACAGAATAAAACATGAGTAGGTCCTTCACGTTTCATTTGTTTTTCATAAATGGAATATGTTGGGCTACTACCAACTCGAATCAGATAGGTAGTTCCATTTGTTCTGATAGAGCTATGACGTCTGAACTGTTAAAAAGGGACACAGATTTGGCTTTGCGTCTTTCTTGTAGACATTGTCAAAGTTCAGGGCTATAAAGCCTAATTTCTGGTTGGACGCTATTTGCATAAATGGCATCTCCTCTTACATATAATTTTAAGCAGTAAAACATTTTATAATATGTGCACGTAAGCTCTGAACGATCAATAATTCAACCACAGATAGCGACGGAGACGGGACAAGCCTACGAGTATACGGAGAAGGTGGGACGATTTGGATGCATTCAGCAATTGAAGAAGCACTAAATCGGTCTGAATTAGGAACAAAACTAAGCGTCTTTCCTGTAGACAAAACAATAGGTAATGTTTTAGGTAGTTACATTATATAAATTAAGTTCCAGCCACACAAGTTATAAGTCGTAAAGGTTCTATAAGTTATATAATACTTCAATATGTCCACAAGAAAGACCGAACACAACTCATACAAAAAAAATACCCGTGTAGGGTTCCGTAGTTGCCTGTCTGTCTTAGTTACATCCACGTGTGGTGCGGTCGCGTCGGCCGAATTTGTAAGAAAGTTGGCCTTTCTAAGTACATTTTAAGTTGGTCGACTATTACTCGGTAAATAGTTATGCCTACTTAGCCGTGATAGTTTTCCTTTTAAATTCATTATATGTACTACTGCCACGATTCTTTTCACACTCCCACATGACTCGAACAAAAATTACTTGGGCTTTAAAGCCCAATATCTCGCAAACGAATCACTGAGTTAAAAAATGTTTGAACAAACTATCCAAAATATTACGTCCCCACTTTAGGTGTAGGGGAGGTAGGGGGAAACCGGAAGACTTGGTCAGGTAGGAGACTTGAACCATCTCAAATATTTCTATTTAAATTTCGCGCTATAGGTGCCGATGCCAGGTCAAAGGGCACTCGCACAAAGGCGGCGGCTGCAACGTCGCCAGTAGTACGGTTCGGCGTAGAACGAGGTAGAGATGTTTTCGCATATTCAAAGTTGAAAAAATATTTCTTTGCATTCTAATGCTATCTCGACAGATCATGTCTCCTGCCTCAGAAGTGGTCAAATCTCCCGTTTTCTTTAGCAGGTTGTATAGAATGATTAAAACATTTCCACCCAATAAAATTACTTTAAATTATCAATATAATGCGATAAAAAAACGATTTTTACCTTGAAAGCTGTCGAGATAGTATGAGAATGCATTGCATTGTGGTCTTTAGTATATCATAATTTCATATTCATACCCTTTTCTATGCCATACAAAAAGTTAAAATAGAGCATCTTTACGGAGCACAGCAATTAAATATCTATGGTATCAACAGGACCTCACTTCGTAGTAATAAATGACACGGAAAAAAACGAAATAAAGGGTTATCCATATAAAAATCCCAGATTTTTAAAGTTTCAGAAGAAAGATTGTTAGTAAAGTTTTTCTTCTGCAATAGCACACAAAACCTGTTATATTTTTCTTTTAAAGGGTAACATTTTATACTCTGAATACATTGTTTTGAATATCTATTGACTGTAAAAGATGTGCGCACACGGTGAAAGTTGGTTTAACAGACCTATAATAGGTATTTAATCCCCGTTTATGTTATAAATGGGTTGAATTGTTATTTTTTATAATACAAGTGATCTCAAATGAGCCAATAATTTTTGAGGATGGCGAAACAATCCAAAATCGGCGTAACAATGTTTAATTTTGATTAGATTTGTAAGAGATACTGTTTTACAAGTATATTTTTGTTTTAAATTATGTTTTATCCGTTTAGCAACTGTTTTTTTAATTTATTTTCTTTCAGAGAGATCTATGGTCAAGTCTCCCCTATGCACTGGTCATTTCTCCAGTAGGGGCGGAAGATTGAATAATCAATAAAGTCGCTGCGACTAACACCTAAAATTTTAAGCGCCTTTAAGCTTTAAGTAAAATGGGGTTCAACTCTCCCGGACTCCCTCTACCCTATTTTTTTTTCATGTCGGCGTGATATTATTATATACCCATGCCGAATTACAGTTTTCTAGTTGTAAGGGTTACTGAGCTAAGCCGAGGACGGACGGACGAACATGGCGAAACTATAAGGGTTCCTTGTTAACTACGGAACCCTAAAAACGGAATTCCTTGGTCATCCAGAACTACTGAAACTAATAACTTATATTTTTGTTCTATTGGTAGAACATTAAACACTTTATGACTTCCATTAGCCCTATTGTACTCGTACCATGCCGCTGACGTCGTAAAACTATATTGCAAGTGTATTTATTAATTATTTCCTAGTAACTAGTTCCATAGTGGAACCAATTAATAAATATATATGTATACAAGAATTGTACGGTTTTACAAAATAAAATAATAAATACATTTCCAGCAAAAAAGCAGGTTTCTGTCTAAGGTACAACCGTTAAGTTTTAAATCACTGTAAATAATTCCAAATTAATCTTATAACGGAGGATGAAATATTATGACCTGTTATCGGTTATCCACCGGTCGATTATGTAATTCAATGATCAAAAATATGGCTTCCATTTTCTTAATCTTTAGGGCGCCAACCTCATCCATTAGCCATTATAATAAAAGAGCTGTAGGATGGCACTAAAAGAACGTATTATTTGTTTACAAGCATTTTACTACACCCCTATACACAAACATAAATTACAATTAGTAGAGAAGCAATTTTTAAACATTCGATGAAGAGGTAACCATGCCAGAGACATCCTATACTCCCCCGCGGCTATGAACTCAATCCTGAGACATGCCTCTAGGGTTGTTACAAGTTCGATCATTGTATCGATAAAATTCGAGTCAAGTGTGAGTTAAGTCGAATGCAGTTCTCTACTAACTGTAATAAAAAAAAAATATCAGATGTATATGAAGGAAAGTGAAAAAAAAAACATCAGGTAGAGATAATATTTATATTCTTTGGGAACTTTATAATGTATCACTTTCCGAAGCACCATCACCATCATCACTACTGGAATCGTTTGTATTAATAACTAACTCAAGGTCATTATCTAAAATACTGTCCACTTTAATGTCTCTGTTCCACTTTAATGTTCCAGTTTTCTCTAGATAAAAAGAGTTCCATTCCTAGAGGTTAGTAATAAAGAAGCAAACGCATTTATTTATTAATATTATAATTAACTGAAGGAGAATATTACGAATATAAGTAATTTTACAATTAAGTAATACGTTTTATTTACATTAATGCACATCATCACAAATCATAATAGTACATTGTGATACAAGTGAGGTATGTTGATAATCACACCAGAGGCGGAATTATCACGCGAGCCGCGGGTGAGCGTGATAAGAGAGCCGAGGATGTAATTATCAAAGCCGTGAGCTTCATACGACGTCGTTTCATACGACGTTTTTCAATACATTTTGCGAGGAAAAAATCCTTTTCATAAGATGAAAAATTTCTAGGCCTGCCAAGTTATTTTCTTTACTTATTGATGTCAACAGGTTTTTACTTACATGTTGTATTACATCGCCAAGAATTTCCAGTGGCGTCCATTCTATTTATCACTTTTCTACTCACCACGAGTCAACATTTTTGTTAATAACCAAACACGCATTAACAATGTTTGTGAAATAACCTATAATGGCGCGCAACAGTTTTTTTGCGCGCGCATTAGATGAAATCTCTAAACAGCCAATACAAAATAAAATCAAAATATTCGTTTAAAAATGTTATCTTTATTAATTCATGTAAAATGTTATCAAAAGTGAATTGTTTTACTAAATTAAACGTTTATATATCATATCCAAAAAGATATAGTCAATTAATTAACAAAAAGGATTTAATTTGTTTAGTCGAGTAAGAATCCATTTGCCGAGAATTAAAAAAAAGCTGTACAATCTGTACAACCCGGTTAATTTAAGAATGCACCGTGTACGTCTTGCTGCAAGGTGCCAAGGTGACTTAATCGGGATATAACCATAACACACAAGTGTCGTAATGTTATGAAACACGCGTGTTTAATAGTCAGGATTATGAGCCTAAAAGCGACACAATAAGAGGTACGTTACGAGCAATTATGTTGAAAACAATATTTTCGGCTATACGAACTTCTTAACCTGTATCGATATATTGTCTGTGATATTATTGACACTCACTATTCTGTCACACGCAATAAGTAAATATGTAATTTTTTCCTATGGTTGACATTGTCATTATTCAGAAACTTGATAGTTGCGCAATGTGTCAGGATTGACTTCATAGCCGCGGGGGACTTGTAATATTACCAGATAAGTAACCGCGGTGGCAATCATCTGAAAACAAAAATACCCGTTAAAGGTATAGATCATACCGCGTGACAATTAAAACAAGAAGGGAAAATAGAAGGAACGAGAGGAAGGGGAACACCGAGAATGCTAGGTATGTGTGTCAAGCCAAAAAGAAGGCACATGTAAATTCCTTTGAGAAACTGAAAGCAGTGGCAGAGAAAATAATGGAATGCCAATGACTCAGACCAATGACAGCAACAAGAGCTCGGCTCCTTAATTGATGATGATGATGAAAGGTTGTGTGATAGGGGAGAGTGGGGTTCAGTGGATCAGGGGGCTCAGTGGATCCTTTGCTATACCTTTGATCGTTATAGACATCAATTTTCTGATTTTTGAGATTATAATACTTAATATTATAGGTCATTAATGTTAGAACTATAAAGCGTTATACTTAACAAAAATGATGGATGACTATTGATATTTATATCTATAAATTATATGGATATAAATTTCTGACCATCGAAATTCGGAACAACAAGTTTATGGGAAACACCTTAATGCCTAAAGTGAATTAGGTAGTAATTTAATTTAATTTAATATTTTAGAAAGTGATTAATATTTTATTTTATTTTTTGTACTTTAACGTTTTAACTAGTCAAATGTATTTAAACTTATTTAAACTTGTTTTATATTTTAAATATTTGTTGTATTGTACCTAATAATTAATTATAACGTTTGCTATGCCCTAACGGGGTCCTGTGCATTGCCTAGCTTTAAGTTGCATGTGTCAATTGTACAAGGTTTCAAATAAATAAATTTAAATTTAAATTTAAATTGAGGTCTAAGAGACCCAATCTATAACATCCATAGTCATATAGATAATTACTCAGAAGCATTTCCAGACATACATTTGAAAGGGGTACTACTCTGCGGTGTCATTATGGCATGCACTCTTTATATTTTTACGTCACACCTGGCCATAATGTGAGTTTTACCTTGTGGCCTCGCATTGTGGCCAGATGAAGACGTAAAATTGTGTACTCACCACGGGCAGTAAAAAAAAAAGCCCTCTATCGCATTTTGCGGCTCGGGTCACAAATACCTGCGATTTCGGGCTTTCTTTCTTCTACTTTGGTAAGTAATGTACTATTATCGCACAGAATTTTCTCTGAAATTAAAAATGGCCAAGATAGGACCTCTAAGGCAAGTCGGTGTAGGTACGACGACGAGCGAAGCGAGGAGTGTAAGTTGTACCGCGACCCTAAGCGCGCGAGCCGAGCGAGCGAAGCGAGCGTGCCGCGGCAGCGGCCGGTGAAGCGCCAGAACCAATAATGAAATGATACAACATCCATCAAAACTTTTATAAGTACAGATTTTCCTGTTTTTTTTTTGAAATCGCAGTACACCTTATCACATTCACTTACGTCCGACATATTTGCGATCGCGATCACTAAACAAAACAGTGAGCGGCATAGATACCTTTTAATCACTCCATACCCTCTTTATTTTTGCCCAAGTACACACATTAGACATTAATTACAAAGCAGTGTGAAAGAATGCGTTCAGTAACATTCGGTAGTTAAAATTTTATGTACTTTATTATTTTTCTAGGAGTGTGTTTAGGCTTTTATAGGCTTTATGAAGTAGGATACCACCATGACATTGAATGACATGACTAACTAGTCAGATTACTACCAATCACCAATCAAAAAGACCTTACAACAATTATTATTAACTAGATTATTGCCTTTAACATTATGTAATTGCATACCACCGGGACATTGAATGTTATGGCTAACCAATTTTATGACTAAAAATAATGATGACCTGCAAAAACCGGAACTCCAATTAATATTGTTAAATTTTATGACTTTCGATAATACGACTAGAAAAAATTATGGTGGAATACGTTATGGACTGAAAAAATCGGATCTTAAATTTTATGGGAAACAATAGAGACCCGTTCGTTCGTCATACATACTTCCAACCCCTTTTAACCTCCTTAGAGGATGAATTTTAAGAATCGCTGTATATAGTTTTCTATAACCGAAGTAAAAGTTCCCTTGCTTTAAAATTGTCTGGTTTTCGCCGTACAAACTTCCAACTCCTTTTACCCCCTTTAGGGTATGAATGTCTTTTTGTGAAATAAATTTCAAACAGTCTAAAACAGAAGATACAAATCAGTTTTTAAACAAACCATCTAAACCCGAAGTTATAAAGCTATTACTTTAAAAATGTCTTGCTCTCTATACAACGTTCGAATCCCCTTTTAACCCTCTTAGGGGATGAATTAAAAGAAAAACGCTGAAATAATTTTCTAACCTTTAAACAGTCTAAAACCTAAGTAAAAAATCTCTTACTTTAAAAATATCTTGCTCTCCGCTTAAACTTTGAACCCCCTCTTAACCTACTTAGGGGATATTTGAAAAATCATTGAAGTTTGTTATCTAGTTTTAAACAAACCGGCTAAAATAGAAGTTACAAATCTTTTACTTTAATAATGCCTTGCTCTCTATACGAACTTCGAACCCCCTTTTTACACTCTTAGGGGATGAATGAAAAAAAAATACGCTGAAATCTGTTGTGTAGTCTTTTAATAAACAGTCTAAGACCAGAGTAAATAACCACTTACTTTAAAAATTACTTTTCTCTCCATACATACTTTGAACCCCATTTAACACCAATAGGGGATGGATTTCAAAAAACTGAAATCGGTTTTATATTTTTTTAACATAGGTACAGGCTAAGACCGAAGGCACAAATCTCTTACTATAATATTTTCTTGCTCTCCATATAATCCTTGAATCCCGTTTTAACCCTCTTAGGGGTAGATTTTTTACAAAACGCTGACAACACTTTTGTTTTATTTTAATAAGTAATCTTTCTACAACGTATCAAGTCTCGAGCTCAAAAAAAGTGTTTCCAATCCAAACCTTCAACCCCCCTTGGGGATGGAATATATTAACCCACTGAAAGTACTTTGTATGTATTTTAATAAGTAATCTATCTACAATGTTTCAAGCCGCTAGCTCAAAAAAAGGGTTTTTCATACAAACCTCTCACCCCTTTTTAACCCCATTAGGGGTGGGCTCTTCCAAAACACTTATTTCTTTTTTTATATTCCTAAGTTTCCTCATACAAAGGTTTGTACCCCTTTTTCACCCTCTTAGGGATAGAATTGTCAACACGCTGAAAGTACTTTATTTGTATTTTCATAAGTAATCTTTCTACAATGTTTCAAGCCTCTAGCTCAAAAAAAGGGTTTTTCATACATAACTTTCACCCCTTTCTAACCCCCTTAGGGGTGGGCTTTTCCAAAACGCTTTAAGTTCTTTTTTATATTTCTACAGTTTCAAGTTTCAACATCACTAAAATAGTTTCCCTCATACACATTTTGTACCCTTTTTCACCCTCGTAGGGATAGAATGGTCCAAAACGCTGAAAGTACTTTATTTGTATTTTAACAAGCAATCTTTCAAGTTTTAAGTCTCTAGCTCAAAAAATAAGTTTCTCCTACACAAACTTTGCACCCCTATTTAACCCCCTTAGTGATGGAATTTCCAAAAATCCAGTCTTATCCCTTGCCTACGTCATAAAATAAAGTTCTGGTATAAATTTCAAGGTTCTAGTCCCAGTAGTTTCAGCTGTGCGTTGATTTGATGATCAGTCAGGGAGTCTTCTTTTGTATATCCCTTCAGCTGTGGTCATCCCTCTGTGGGCTTCATATTATCTCCTGCAGGTTGGTGGAGCCCCCCTCGCAGGGGCGCATTGGCTGTGCTTACTTTCTTCGAAATAAAACCGCCATTCGTGTATTGATCTCGTTTTAATCTATTGAAACGTATAGCCAATGAAGCGAGACAGCTAACAAGCGACGATTTCAATGGCCATTGGAGGAAAATTATGAATTTGATCGGTAGTCTAAAACTGCCACTGGCGCGTTAACCACGGTCGAGTTTCGCGAGTGAGTTTTAATGGTTTTAGTGCGAATTTTCATTGCCAGAAGGAGATATCTTGGAGAAAAGTAAATAATCCTTCGTTTTCTGTTAAAAAAATATAGTTTTTTGTTGATTAACGATAATAAACTTGTGGCTAACACAACATACCTACTCATGGTCAAAATTTGCCTACAGGTTTTTTAGCGCTTTTCTACTAATTTAGAATTACTAACAGCTATTAATATTACCGCTATTTATCGTAAATTTATTTAAAATGTAGGAAATGGACTAAAAATCGCCCGAAAGTAGATAAATAGATCGAAATTGGTAACGGTCATAACAGAGCCCTCAGAGGGATGGTAACCGTCAAGGAACTGCCCTCCGAGGGATGCTCACATGAGACCTCGTGACGT
Organism: Epinotia ramella; assembly: GCA_947578815.1. NCBI lineage: Eukaryota > Metazoa > Arthropoda > Insecta > Lepidoptera > Tortricidae > Epinotia > Epinotia ramella. Next base: position 497,804 of record OX388213.1, read on the forward strand.
CACTTACTCAGCGCACCAGCGCGATTTCATAATATGGATACGCCATGGATTGATTGTCTTGCAACGTTCGTAATTCGTATCTATTAACGGAAAAGTTGGATCTTGTTTTGTGCTCGCGATTTGTTGCTATTATATAGCTTTATGTCGGTGAACTAACATGAGATAAATACTTAGTGCTTGTGTATGTGCCTAATGTGCTTATCAATATTAATATGAATAAATATTCAGGTGTGTCTTTAATGCTCGTTCGGACTCTTCGGACTAATCAAGTGAGTGAGTGGCGCTTTCGATTGTAAGCACGAATACGATGGTTCATGTGCTATCATAGTTTCAATAAGTGTTAACTGAGCTGTGTGCTGTGTTATTTAGGTGCTTGTACAATCTACGAAGAACCATCGTAAGTAAGAACTAATTTCTACACAGACCACTCAGAAATCACCACTATTCCTTCATGTTCATCAGGTTGTACCGCTACTACAAACTCATGGTGTGGATAAGGGTATATCCATACTAAGCAAACCATTTTTTTTCGAAATGGTCTTGATTTTCATTGTTTTAATGTTCATGTTTTACGTGTTTTTTGTTTAACTGGTATTAATGTTGTAATTTTAATTGAAAGGATATTTAATCAAGATGCTTCCAACCAAATTTGTTTGGTTTAAAGCCCATGGTTGCTGTGATAATTGCAGTCGTTTGGAAGAGGTTATTTTGTGTCAAAGTAGACATACTTTTTTCATTTTACTCTCACATAAAACCTGCTGCACTTACAATAAAAAAAGCTTCGGTTACACCTAGTTGATGACCCAAATTTATTGTTTAGGCATGAATTTGATTACATACAGTATAAAACACTTCAGATATACACATGTAAATCGCAGCCCACACGAGCAACTTCTGAGTGTAGGCATTAATTGGTAGAATATTTCAAATGGTCTAGTGTAAAAAAAATACTCATGAGCGTCACATTTTATGTTTTTCGAATAAGTATAACACTAATTTCTTCAAATTAAGCCCATTAAACACCCCAAATATCCAATTTATTATATTTAAAATGACCAAAATATGTCGTAAACTTCGGTGACCTGGTGACGAGGTCAGCTAGATAGCCTTAATACGACCTTAATGTAACGATGATATATCGTTGCAGTTAGATAATTTAATATAGATCGAGTTTCGTCCAAAATCCTGGCTGTGATTATGTAAAAAACTAAAGAAAATTTAATTTTACCAAATCACTTCACCCCACAAACCTTGGAGGTGGAGCGTCCCTCACAGGGTGCCACAGACGTGGTTAAGCGGCCATGTTTTTTCGCCACAGCTGAAGGGATATATAGATATATACCGGAGAATGGTTCAAGGATGCGGCGATACAATACCGTCGTGGCGATGTTGGGAGATCGAGTATTGAGACTTCGACGTAAATCAAAATGTACTTTATTGAAACACTGACTAATATGAATCCCAAGTTAATATAAAACTCAATTCTCAATTGTAGCGTGGACAGTTCCGAGGTACAACCAATGCTTCCGGTCACTCGCGTGTTCAGCCAGACGGCAGGCTCAGCTGCATCCTAGCGGACGAAGTGGGGATAGATGGTTCGATGTATGTGACGTTAGCCACAAATCAACCAATCGTAGCGATTCCCACGCTCTGCACTACAATTTAGCGTCCGTACTCATGACCATCCTGTCTCCGACATATACGGGGTGTGGCCTGTAATGGGAGCAATAAATTTAAGGGCTGACTCTATGTATTATCCGCAGTGATTCTGTAAAGGTACCAGTGTTTCAAGATTCTTGAATTCGGAAATAATCTTATCTGAAGTTGTGATACCTAAGTAATGGATCTCGACATCTCGATATCGTAGCATGCCAGTCATTAACTATCTTGGTAGAACACTGGGCACTTTCGTAATTGCGATTATACTAACTTTGGTTTTCTAATTCTTTTTGTTTTTTTTTTTCAATTTTACAAGATTTTTTGGTGTTTTTGAAGTAAAACAAAATGGATATCATTCCAGTTAAGCAAAAGAACATATTATTATTCGCTTTTACTTATTTTTTTTTTCTATTTTTTTTTCAATTTTTTTTTCAATTTAACCACTTGGAAATAATTACTGATTAACTTAATAAGCCACCGTTGAATTTTTTGCTCCTATTACAGGCCACACCCTGTAGATTACCATGCCGGCACACTCGTCGAGACACCCCGAGACAGACCGAGAACGGAGTGTGTAAAAGTCAAAGGGTTGTTCCGCTGTTCAACTGACGCAACGAGTGTGTACAGCCGGCATCAAACTCGAGCGGTGCTCAGAGGGACTTAATAATTGCACTCACCACATGAGGTAATAGGTACATTCATGTAGACACGCTAAATAATACATTAGCGCGTGTTTAGTTAAATGCCTTCCACCGACCCTTTCAATTAATTACTCGCTCCTATTAGTGCTACGATGGATTCACACACGACAGTACAATTGTCACCTTTGACCAGACATAAACTGCGCAAAAAGTCACCGTTAAATAATGTTTACGAGACTGAATCTGTATTTCTCCCCTTTCGTGAGACGAAACGAAGAATTACGATTACTACAAATTTTCAAACCTCTATACATTGTGCTCTCGGTGCTTGGGTTGATACCGTGTTCTATCCAAATTCCACAAGGGAAGCTTGACATTATTTTGCACAACTACTCTTTTAAACACTCGCTGTGCGCCCTTCTCACGCTACTGGTCATATCAATATTCACCGGGCTCCACGTTCATCAAATTATTACTTCACGTGAAGACAACATTTTAGCGGAAGACAAAACGGCGAAGGCAAATTACGTGATTGAATTAGTCATAGAATATATTTTCTGTCTAGTTGCATACTTTTGCGCTTTTCAAAAGAAAGATGTTTACGTGTCGATGTTAAGAGAAATCACTCGGACCTGGAACGACTTGCCTTATGTGAATAGAGGCATCATTCTAGGAAGATTGCGCGTGAAAATCAACTGTGTACTTTTCGGAGCTTTAACACTAATTCTGATCGTACTGACGGCAATTACGTACGCTGCCTCATCCAGTTTATGGAAAATAATTTTGATTACTGTGTCTTTCAATGTGCCCGAGATGATACAATTCGCTGTGGTGGCTTTTTATTTAGTGTTGGTCCTAATGGTCGAAGCGCTGTTGAAGAATATCGAGGACCATTGTAGGATGTTCATGAGAGACCGGAGAAATATTAAGAATAGCAGTTCAAAAGTGGAGTCGGGTCGAGTCCCTGTAACGCTGTCTCAAATGCAGAGCGTGTACATAAAGGTGCTGCGAGTGAAGCGACAGATTAACGCGGTCTTCCAGGCACCCATCCTGTTTTGCCTACTACAATCTTTCCACACAATAGTCAGTGAATCATACAACATAAGCTACGGTTTATTTTATCAAGACGAATTTAAAACATACAACTTGGTAGAATGCGCCTACTGGATTCTGATGCAACTGATAAAGATTTACGCTCTGGCACACTCAGGAAGCTTACTAAAGTTAGAGGTATATACATACGACTGAAAACTGTGTTTTTTTTAATTTTGCGTATGTTTCGACATCCTCGGCACCAGGTGAAATATGTTAGAGCGCGTTGTGTTGTTGTGTGACATAGCGCGTTCAGACTGGCGGGAACCGCGCGATTCCCGCGCGTTTTCATATTTACATGAAAATGTTCCAAAGCGTTGTCAACCAACCGCGAGAAAATACCATCGAGCGGGGCCCGCGCGATTTCATTACTATGGATCTCGACGAGAGCGTTCAGTTGCATCCTTGCGTCGCGGATATCGCGCGGTTTGGACGTCAGATTCCAGGAGGCCACGTGCTCGCTCGTAATGGATCGAGGAGATCGCTTCGACACCGAGACACCGAAACTCCAATCGCTAAATAATCGCGGTGTCTGAATAGTACACATTTTTGCGTTTCAAACCGCGCGGTTCCCGCCAATCTGAACGCGCTCTTAGTGTGCCACTTTTGGAGCACTTATAACATATCTGCCTCTTTTTTATATTAGGTACATTATTGTTTCAGGTTGTCAGAATTGGGCGTACAATTCATAATATCACGATTAGTGATAATGAAGAAACAAAACTATTTCTGGAGGTAGGTCCGCGTTACAATTACACACCCTTGTCGTTTTTGCCTTCGGTACGTGAAGGTTTATCAGCTTACTTGAATTGGGTTTGCTCCTATTCTCATTTCATCATTCCTCCAATTGATTGTGAGTGATGATTATTAATTGATACAGTCTTCATATCCGGTTTATAAATTGCCTTCGATTTATCTAACGACCAAGCGAAGCGAACTTCTATTCAGCCAGCTGTTCTCCCCTATAGGTCGCATTTCACAATCGATTCGTTATTTTTTTTCATCACACTTGCTCAAAAAGGGCTTCATAATGCGCAGACATACAGAGCTGTAATATCCTGTGTTACGCCCACGGGCGTAATGATTTTTTTCTTAAATTGTATCTGTCACTCATGCGGCAGTTACAAAGCAAAGAGGTGTTATATGAAATACGATGTCTGAATACGTATTTATAAATAAATTTAAACTTTAAATACTACTTAAACATGTTTAACTGAATTATTTACAGATTTAATATGTAGTTATTTAGTGTCTATGTAAAATGTTTTTAAGTGTTTTCAATTCGTGGCTGTATACCGAAGGGTCTTTGCCATACGCGCCTCACGTCAAATTCAACAAAATGGACGACTGACACGTTGCAGTTTTTATTACGATTTGTATTCATTTCATCTAAAATGTATTTGTTTCCTCGCAAATGTGATGAAAAACATTGTGTATACCTCCGCCTTCGGCGTCGGGCTTCTTATAGACTCTTGTTCGCAATATTCGACTTACGCCCCTCGTTAAACAATGTACTCAACTCTTGCCGTGCATCATTTTAAAATCTGTCATTACCAGAACCCACTCAACTTAGCTGGTTTCTTGGATTTAATGCCATGACCGGAAGTAGTTATATCGGGGTCCCGCAGCAATCGCAATATATTTAAGCGTTTTACCTAGTGAAGTGTTGCTGTCGGTGGTGTATATGATAGGAGATGTATGGGGGTCCATATTGGCTCATATAAACTTGATGTGTCGATTTTTTCTAGTAATACCGCTTTGGGATCATAATCAATAATCATCACTCTTCATAATTTTTGTGTTCATAATTTTTGTTTGAAATGATTTGTAGGTATCACTCACTACCATCGTTATTAATATTAATGAATTTTCCGAAAATTTCCACTCATAATGTCATCACCAGACATAGGAATCCGCGGGGCATAATTGTTTGACAAGTAGGGAGTTCCTATATCGATAAACTCAACTATCGATGCTAGTTCTATATACTGTGTACCCTTGTTTTGACGACAACCTTTTCATCGAATATTATTTCATCGACAACGATCCATCGAAACTTTAGTACTAGTAATACACTTGCGTGCAAAAGTATCGAATCACTTTGCATTTTTTCGTTTGCATCAGATATCTTTGTAAATCGGTTAATTCTTCTAAATTATTTAAATGTAATTATGTTTGTTGGAATATTAGCTTTATAAAAAGCTATGAAAAATGAGCATTGGCGCTAGATTATTCAGATTATGGCCAATCTGCCGGTTTCCCGTGTTGTTGCGGCTTCTAACACCCACAAGTTGCACTACCCTTGACCCCTATAAAACGGGGGTGTTGGGGTATTTCTTATCAGTCACTTACCAGAAGTCGACCTGCACACATCTCCGCATCTTATCCTGGGAAGAATACCCTGAAAAAATGGAAGCCACCGAAGCTCAAGTCGCCGTAGTCATCAAGCTCCTGCAAGAAGGGCGTAGTCAACGCTCAGTGGCTGCCGAAGTGAATCTGAGCCAGTCCACAGTCTGTAAACTGTACCAGAGGTTTCAGCTGACAGGATCACTTACTGCAAGACCAAGAAGCGGCCGCAGAAGGTGCACATCGGAGAGAGACGACCGCTTCATTGTGTCGACGGCTCTTCGAAATCGTCACCAGACTGGAGTTACCATCCAGCAGCATCTGCGGGAGGTGCGAGGAGTGGTTGCCAGCGAGTGGACCGTGAGAAGAAGACTCAAGGCGGCGACCCTGACACCCAGGAGGCCTGCGACTGGGCCCAGGTTGCTGGCAAGGCACCGCACAGCCCGAAAGGAATTTGTCAGGATTGAACAAAAATTGGACCCTTGACCAATGGACCCCGACTCTGTTCTCGGACGAGTGCAGAATGTGTTTGAATGGCTGCGACCGAAGAGGAAGAGTCTACAGGAGGCCAGAAGAACGCTACGCTCAGTGCTGCTTCTCCGAAAGGGTCGCCTATGGAGGTGGCTCAGTCATGTTCTGGGGTGGCATCTCGTACGATGCACGGACTGAGCTAGTTTTTGTACCTGGTGGTGGTCGTGGCGGTGGATTAACTGCTGCCAGGTACATAACGGAGATTTTGGAAGACCACGTCGTCCCTTATGCTGGTAGTTTTGATGAGGGGTTCATGCTAATGCTGGACAATGCCCCAGGCCGTGCGTCATACCGCAAGGGTCACCGCTGCCTACCTCCACGAGGTGGGCATCGATACCATGGCCTGGCCTGCGATGAGCCCGGACCTTAACCCCATTGAGCACATGTGGGACCGTCTTAAGAGGAACGTTCGGGCCCGGAATCCTGCTCCAGGCACTGTCGACGAGCTGAAGATTGCCTTGCTGGAGGAGTGGGAAGCGATTCCTCAAAATTATATCAGGAAGTTAATAAAATCAATGAAAAATCGTTTACTTTGTGTCGGTAGGGCTAGGGGGGGTAATACCCGTTACTAGCGTATTCATAATAAATTGAATTTTATTCTGAAAAAGCCTTTTATTTCGAGTTTCCCTTGTTGATTTTAAAGCCATTTTCGAGCTACTTCCGGTATTCGAGTTTTTTTCAGCCTTTGGATCTGAAATATTATTGAGTTGGCACATTTTCCAAAGCGTTACATTGTAAGCTGCAGCGGGTCAATTTCACAATTTTTTATGTGACGCTTAAGCACATCTTTGTACCTAAGGAGTACAGGAGGAGGAGGAGGAGGAGGAGGACGAATAAAACTAAGAATCATTGGTGTAAATCGTTTATTACAAAAAAATATCAGGGCGGACAAAAATGGCTTGTCATAAGCGAACTCTGTTTTAGGTCGGTTAGGTTAGGGTTCACTTGTGTCCCTCAGACCAGAAATAGACACTGGGTGGCGTCGACTCGCTGCACGGTAAAAATAGGTTAAAAAACGTTAGGGATTCAGATAATACAGATCCTAAATAATTTTATGCGGAATAAATGTTAATTATTACATGTAAAAAAAAAATGAATTAAAAAAACCCGAAATGAAAAGCCATGACATGAAAGAGTCCGTGTCGGCCCGGAAAAAGTTCGATTGTAGGTATCATTACCCATTTCCGAGCGCGCCAGCGCAGGTATTGGTTGTGGGGATCGAGCGAGGCGGCTAGGTCGGCGTAGAGTAGTTTTGATACTTTAAGGCGCCGTAGGTTCATGGTCTTCTCTCCCTCTCACTGAGCATAAGCGTGAGCGAGGTGGAAGTGCGTGCTCGGAAGCGCGGATATCATGTTTTTTTTTGGCCGTTTAAATAAATAAAAAAGTAATCACTTAGTTCTCCCAAACATAATATTTCGGATTTCTAGAAGTTGTTACGAATATTTTATTCGTGATTTATTTCTATCGAGCGAAAATTGCTTTATCATATTTCGAATCACTGATCTCGCTGCAGAAAAGCCTCAAGATTACTAAACGTATTTTTTTGAAACCATATTATTATAAACAGACGCATTGTTTCAAAAACTCTGTTCACTTAACTTCGCGGAACCTACGGCGCCTGAACCGTTTTATCTGACTTTCGTTTCTTAATATTTATATGTACCTACCTATACGTATTTAAATAAAATATCACTTAAGTAACTTAGAACTGTATCGTTCATTATAATGTGTTGGGGCTTCGATTTTAAGTGGACTTTCATAGGTTTCAAAACACGTTCGTTGGTCCTTTCCCTAAATCTTGTTGCGAGCGTCGGCGGTAGGTATACCTTGAAAGCACGTTTCACACTCAAAGAAAACCAAAAAAAACAACTCACCTAACTTCAGCGTTTCGGGAAATCCAGGAAAACATGCACAATACACGGCACTGCAGTCACCCTTATCACCAACAGAAAGTTTTAGAAGGAAAGCGGCGCGGGAGTAGAAAATTAGATGCACACGGTACGGCCATATTGTTCCAACTGACTTTTTACAGCTAGTGATGCGCTAGCCGTAAGCAGAGGCATAGTGATGCCCCTAGTGCATTTGAAAACCGACTTGCATCAGTTTCAGCGAGAGTGTCTAGGTATTCAATAAGTAATGAAAAATGCTTTCATCGGCCTAAACATACCCCCCGCCTAGAAGGGCAAAGATCTCTTTGTTCTTCTACAGAACAAAGAAAGCGGGACAACAATTAAATAAATGCGAAAAGATAAAAAAAAATACAATAAAGGGAAAACCAAATTAGGGTTGATGTGACAGCCTTGAATAAGGCGACACTAATAAACTATAATAAGTAAGCAAAGATTATTGAAGTGGTAACGGAGAAACCTTTACCACGGGTCTTTTATAAATGCCTGAATTCGTGCGTACGGCAACCACGCGGATGATACCATCTTTACCCGGGAAAACATCTTCGATCACACCTAGTGGCCATTTCAAAGGAGGAACGTTGTCTACATTTAGTAAAACTACCGTCCCTTTGGTTACAGGTTTGGTCAGAGTATTCCATTTTTGTCGCATTTGAAGCGTATGCAAATATTCCGTTTTCCATCGCTTCCAAAACGATTGAATGATTTTGTCTATCAGATATTTACGTTTAACTAAACTGATAGGTAGGGTTGACACTTCGGCGTTATGTAAAGAGTTTAATGGCGCGAGGGTTAAAAAATGCGAGGGAGTAAGAGCAGTCGGCTCTGATGGATCAGCATTTAATAGAGTCAACGGACGCGAGTTTAAAACTGCTTCTATTTGCGTTAAAACAGTCAACATTTCTTCGTACGTTAATAGTTGATCACCGATTACACGTTTTAAATGTAGTTTTATACTACGTATATTAGACTCCCACGATCCACCGAAATGTGGAGCACTTGGCGGGTTAAATTTCCAGCTGATGCCTTGTTCAAGGGTCTCAGCGGAAAGCGCGGTTTTATACTCGTTTGAATTTAGAAGTTGGGTCAAATCATCAAAATGAGATTTTGCTCCAATAAAATTGGTTCCATTATCGGAATATAAACTTAAACAAGTGCCTCTGCGCGACACAAACCGTTTAAACGCGTTAATAAAGGCGGGTGTACTCAAATCCACCGCTAACTCAATATGAGTACAGCGAGTCGCGAGACAGACAAACAAACAGATATAAGCTTTCTGCTGACGTGCGCCTCTATAACGACTTAATAGAATAGGAATAGGGCCCGCGAAATCTACGCCAGTATTCAAAAAGGGCTTCGCTTCGATGACGCGGCAGATGGGCAAATCAGCCATGAATGGAGAATCTACTTTAGGAGAAGCGGTATAACAGCGATTGCACAATTGAAACCGTTTACGAACTATGTTTCTACCGGAGAGTATCCAATATCTTTGGCGTAACAGAGACATAAGCAAATTGGGCCCGGCATGTAAAAACCTTTTGTGATAAGCGTCAATTATTAAGTTCACGACGTGGTCGTTGTTTGGAAGTAAAATCGGGTGTTTAGCGAAATAGTCTAACTCAGACTTATCGAGCCGACCACCTACCAGAAGTAAGTTATTTTTGAAAATTGGACAAAGTTTTCTCATGCGTTTAGATGGGGGTTTATTCTTTAAAACATTGTCCTTGTCTTCCGCGAAATGCACCGACTGAACTGAAGCAAGAACTGCCTCTTCAGCGGCTTGTAAATCAGGGGGCATAATGCGACCTGACCGAGGTAGCCTTTTAACAAAGCGTAGCACGTAAACTATCACACGAAGCAATTTACTCCACGAAGAGAAACGAGTAGCGAGTTCATACAAGAACGGTTTATTAGCTTCTGTCGTTAAGTATGCTTGGGCATTAGCCTTTACTTCTGGTGGGTCGTCTTGTCCGTCAAAGACAAAGTGGTCAAGAGGCCACTGCGAGATCGGTAGCTTGGTCCAAGAGGGACCGTGGAGCCAAAGCGGATGCTCAATTAGCTGACTGGGGGTGAGACCACGTGACAAGCAGTCGCACGGGTTCTCTTTGCCCGAGACATGGAAAAACTTAGATGCGGGTAAGTAATCATTAATTTGCGCGATTCGATTACTGACAAAAACATTAAAGCGATGCGGAGAGGAATGTATCCACTGTAAAGTGACACTTGAGTCCGTAAATGCAAAAATGTTCGAAATCCTGCATCGATCTGATATATTATCAGAGACATAGCGCATAAGTTTAGCAAGGAGCAAGCTTGCACATAATTCTAACCGCGCGAGAGTTAGAACTTTCACGGGTGCTACCTTTGACTTGGCACACACAATATTCACTATATTATGAGGCAGCCCAGGATGCGACACGCAAAGATAAACAACGCCTCCGTACGCAACCATACTTGCGTCAGAAAAACCTACCAACGTCAATTCGCAGTCGTCCGAATTGATGCCGAGGTGGCGCGGAAATTTAAGATTCTGTAAAAGCGGAAGTTCAGCTTTGAACTTTAACCATTGAGTGCAAATCTCCAGGGGAGGGCTTTCGTCCCAATCTAGCTTCAGTAACCAGAGGGTTTTAATAAGTAACTTCGCGTACAAAATTATCGGCGCGGCAATACCTACTATATCCCACAGCTTGGCGACTGTAGATAGAATTGTACGTTTCGTAACAACGTTATGCGGGTCTAAATTTACAGTTATAGCGAACTGGTCTTCAATAGGACACCAACGTAGACCTAAAATCTTTAAATCGTCCTTATCGGAGATGTCGACCGTGGCAGACAATCGATTTTGTTCTGGCACGTGTTCTAGTAACGCGCGTGAATTACTTGAAAATTTAACCAGGTCTAGACCAGCCTTCAGAAAAAGGTTAATTAAATCGCGGGAGAGATTAATAGCGGTGGACTCATCCATAACGGAAGTAGCTAAGTCGTCCATATATAAATCGCGGGACACTGCAGCGGCTGCGGCGGGAAAATATTTTCCTTCGTCCTGTACAAGTTGCTTGATCGTGCGCATTGCCAAATAAGGACTGCACTTAAGACCGAAGCAAACGCGGTTAAATTCGTAAAGCTGCGGTTCATCCTCATGGGAAAAGCGGTAGATGATGCGAAGAAAGCGGTGGCATTCCGGAGAAACTAAAATTCTCAAAAACATTTGTCGGATATCAGAAGTTATTGCGATCGGAAATAACCGAAAATGAAATATTATTGCGAGCAAATCTGATTGCAGATTAGGTCCAGCGTATAAACAGTCATTGAGAGATAAGTTAGACGTAGTCGCGGCGCTAGCGTCTAGACATAGACGGACCTTTGTAGTTAGTTTATCGTCACGAACTACAGGGTGACTAGGTATAATGTAAGAAGTGGAATTATTATCCAAGTCCTTCACCAAGGAAATATATTCTTGTTTTAAGTAATCGCGAATAATCTCATCATATTGTTTATGAAGGATATTATTTTGTTTAAACCTTCTCTCTAGGGCGTTATACCTACGCGTCGCGGTCGGAAGTGAATCGCCTAGTTCTCGCGGGTCGCGGCAAAATGGTAAAGGCACGATATAGCGACCAAGAGAGTCTCGTGTCGTTTGTTGTGTATAAATGTCTTCACACGCCTTATCGCCGGCGGAAAGATGTTTGCGGATCGGTACCTCTTCGACTTCCCAAAATTTGGAAAGCAGAGCGTCTACGTTTGTAGTAGTTGTAAAAAACGTGTTAAGTTTAGATGCCCTAGGTCCTAAGATAGCTGCGGAACCTGAAATTATATAGCCGAACACCGTATCGATAGCATCAGGGCAACCGGATGGCCCTATAATGCGGTCAGTTTTCAATATGCATTTAATAAAATCTTCGGCGCCTAGAAGCAAATCAATTTTGCCTGGCAGGTACCAATTTTTGTCACTAAACGAAATATTTTTCAAGTATTCGAGAGCTTCGGTATCTATTTGACCTTCAGGCAGATTGCCGGAGATTTTATCAATAATTAACGCTTGCACATCAAACTTGAAAGTCGGATCGAATTGCGAAAACAAAGTTAAATTCGTTGTACCCTTAATCGGCTGAGAGCTTTCTCCTATTCCATGAACCAAGGTATTCTTGTCGTCAGGCGTGACGTCAAACCCTAAATTACGTAAGCACCGTGAGCTTAAGAAATGATTTTGCGAACCTAAATCAACTAAAATTCGAATATCGCGGCGATTACCGTACGCATCTAACACCTGTGCCATCGCGGTACCCAGTAAAACCGTTTTGCGAGAATCTCGTTTAGTAGTAGCAGCGCCAGCAAAGCCTACCGGCATATTATTATTATTGCGCTGCCGCTGTTCATGCGCGGCTGCAGCGGGCGAGTCTGCGAGCGCGCAGGGCGCAGCGGGCGCGGACGGCGGCGTGTATTCGCGCGGCACGAAAGCGGTTGGTCGCGGCTGAGAATGCATCTGAGCATCAGGTTGATGTTGATTGCGGCATAACTGGCTATGATGAGCCTTGTTACAGAATTTACAAGTCGAAGTTGACTTGCACAAGGAAAACGTATGACGAACACTTAAACAGTTAACGCAACCGTTACATTTTTTAACTACGTTATATTTCTCAATAGGCGGCAACTTTAAAAATCGTTCGCATTGGTACAATTGAATGTGTTTATTGCTATTGCAATAACAACAAACTTGTCCTGAAGACTGGCTGTTGCTAACGAGAAACGTTTGCATATTATTTTGCGTGCGCTTATTTGCGACCGACTCAGAGCGCGAGTCGCGCCCGTACGAAGCATGCTGCGAGACAACAGCTGACGATGACGTCATCGTGCGCTGCAATATTTTCGCATGATTGCGAACAAAATGAACGAATTCGTCGTAATTCGGAAATACAGTTTTACTACTGAGAGACATTTCGAATGCTCTGGAGGTCTCTGTATCCATTTTGCGCAATGCTAAATGTACAAATATAAAATCGGCTAAATCTTTGATGTTTAGCTGACGTAGTGCGGACACCGACGTCGAAAATTGATCGATCAAACTGTCCAAGCTAGTCGCATTAGGTTTACCTGCTAAAGGCTTCAAATTAATGATGTTTTCTAAATATGAAATAGCGATCGCGCGACTATCCTCATATTTTTGCACTAAGGCGTCATACAAAATTTTATAATTGTCTGAGTTAGGAGTAATACCTACACAAATGCTCTGAGCTTTGCCTTTTAGCTTTGATATTAAATATTGAATGCGTTGAGCGTCACATAACGCAGTGTTATGATGAACTGTCGTTCGAAACGATTCTATAAACAATGGAAATGCCTGTATGTCTCCGTGAAAATCGGGAATTTGTATGTCCGGAAGTTTGAAGACCGGCTTCGCGGGTTCTTGAACATTAGTCGAATCGCTTAACTTTTTATATGCGGTGTTAATTGCATAGTACATATCATCGAATGCCCATAACGTTTCGAAGTTTGGTTTAAATTCCTCCATCAACTTTAAAGCAGTTGAATTTATTTCATCGAGCAGTGTAATAAATTCGTCGCGTAAACTCGTTACATTTTCGGCTTGCATTAAAAACAAACTAGTTTTGTCTCGTCGTGTTTTTGGAATGGAATCGTAAATACTTTGAATGCGCGCAAAGTAAGAATCACGTTTAGATTCTAATAAAGTTAATTTATTTTCATCCTCCATTTTTATTGCGATTATTCAAAAATGGAACACTTATAACCACAGAAAATACGAAAGTTCGTCAATTTAATATTGGAACGACTTTGAACAGAATAAGAACATTGGCCGTGACCATAAGTGCGAGCGAGACGAAGTATAGGTATTAGCGAACCAAGTGCAACGTAAAATGGTCGCGTAGTATTCCTACCGTACACAGAATTCAAATATATAGGCGTATAGGTTAACTTTATATGGAAAGTTATGGAAAAATGCGGGGTTGTTATTAAAATCTTATTAGAAACAAATAAGAATGCGGTAAAACCCAAGCCACAATGGCCTATAGGTATGAAATTGTGATGAATTTAGGAGATGTAATGCGATAAATTACGTTAAGATGGCGGAGCGTTGGTGCACAACGTAACGAAAAAATATGATTTAAGGGAAATTTCTACAGAACATGCGGTTCGACGGATCAAAATATGTTGGGGCTTCGATTTTAAGTGGACTTTCATAGGTTTCAAAACACGTTCGTTGGTCCTTTCCCTAAATCTTGTTGCGAGCGTCGGCGGTAGGTATACCTTGAAAGCACGTTTCACACTCAAAGAAAACCAAAAAAAACAACTCACCTAACTTCAGCGTTTCGGGAAATCCAGGAAAACATGCACAATACACGGCACTGCAGTCACCCTTATCACCAACAGAAAGTTTTAGAAGGAAAGCGGCGCGGGAGTAGAAAATTAGATGCACACGGTACGGCCATATTGTTCCAACTGACTTTTTACAGCTAGTGATGCGCTAGCCGTAAGCAGAGGCATAGTGATGCCCCTAGTGCATTTGAAAACCGACTTGCATCAGTTTCAGCGAGAGTGTCTAGGTATTCAATAAGTAATGAAAAATGCTTTCATCGGCCTAAACATAATGTATTTATGTAATTACTACAAATTCAGAATTAATTTAAGTAAGTACTTGCTTGTTTGACGACCGCTTTAGCCTAGTTGGTAGTGATCCTGCCTACGAACTGGAAGTTCTGGGTTCGAATCCCGGTATGGGCATTTATTTATTTCTTAGTCATGGATATCGGTTCTCAATGTATTTAAGTATTTATTTATCTATATAAGTATGTATATCGTCGTTTAGTACCCATAGTTCAAGCTTTGCTTAGTTTGGGACTAGGTCGATTTGTGTAAGATTGACCCCAATATTTATTATTATTTATCTTTACTCATATTAAAACTTAGGTTATTTATATTATTTATAAGTGGCTCTGTGAGCTGTAGACCTCGCGAGTGTCTTTTTGCATAACTCCGCCATTTTGAAAAATTTCCAAAAACTGGCTCGACAAAAAATTCTATATAATTACCGATCCTGCTCACCAAATTTCACGAGTATCGGTTGAGAAACGCCACCTCTAGAGGAGAACAGCCGGAAATCAGGACAGACATACGAAAGCATTTTTGTCCAAGATGAAACGGATACCTTATTCGCTTCCGCTCACTCGGTCGATAATTAATTACTGTTAGAGTTTTCAGTTTCCAGGTTATCAAATTCTAGGTAAAAATGTTTTACCTGACTTATTCGTTTCTTGGTTTTAGTGTAGGTGTTGAAATAAAATACCAGGTAATTTAGAAATGTAGGTACAGTTTATTTTTGTTTACAGTTAATTTGCCTAAAGTATAATTAGCTTAATCAACAGATAAATAAGAATAATTCGTTAACCTTTCCAGATTCCAGCGTTGTGCTGATTTCGTTATAGTCTGGTTTTAATGTTTTAGGGTCACAAAATATTTTTTTTCTCTTTACTGTACCAAATGAACGGTTTGTCTTTCTAGGCGCCATACTTCAATCTAAAATAATAAAACCAATCAATTGATAAAATCGTATTATAGGATACTACTTTAGCGACATGAATAGTAAGAATTTGAGCAAGGAAAAGATGGGCGGTTAAAAAGATACGGAGATAAAACATGTTGCACCGTGCGTCCACAACTAAAGTGAGAGATGACACAACTTCATATTAATCTTTATATATAGTTGTATCATCAATTTCATAATATTTGCATATTATCACTATTAGGTCATAAATGACTTACAAGATGCAAAACGATATGATCTTTAAGCGTGAGTTCTATACAAGTGGTGGAATGACACTGCAGAAATTACTAACAAAGGTGCAAAAGAAGAAGCAGAAATTGCGTCATTTTTTTTGTGAGGAAACCGATGATACCCCTGTGGCAGCCGATTTTAGCTTTATCCTTTAAAAAGAAAGCTGATAGGTACCCATAAAATCAGACTACCGTTGGAGTAATTATTCAAATATGACCAATTATTACTGACAGATATGTTGAGACCTGTCATCGAAGCAGATGTTAGATAAAATTGCATAAATAAATAAATATGGTTAAAACCAGAAATGATTAAAAAGGCCACAAAAGTAGCACCAGGACACTGCAGGAAGCAGTTTATATCACACAGATAAAGGAAATAGGAATAAGATTCCGTAAATCGGAAGTATTACAAACGGCTGTCAAAATTAAGAAACTGCAAAATAACAACCTGAACAGTCAAACTAATTCAGGAGAGGACGCCTGTGCCCAGCAGTGGGACGTATATATAGGCTGATGATGATGAAAATTCAATGACGTACTTTTAGAATGATCGCTATATGTATATATAGATAAAACATGAAGACTAATTAAGAACCTCCTTCTATGGAACATAGGTCAAAAATGTTAGTAGTACAATGAACATATTTCCATTAGATAGTACAAATGCAATTTCATATAAAAAGTGAAAAGTACGAAAAAGCATCACTTACCAAATGATCAATCAAGACTGCCTCGTCGCGCTATAATTCCCGCTAGCCCAAGCGCCCATAGCTACGTGACCTTGAAATCGACGAGCGACGTGACCGCTCTCTCAAACCGCTTGGCGGTGACTGCCCGCATCGAGCGCCGTGCACGGTGTTTTATTACGAATTTTAGGGTGATTTGAAATATTTTTTATACCACAATTTACTTCTACACATAAATATTTTTTTATTTTTTAATATGATGGCTGCTGCATATGATCCAAAATATGGTAAATTGAGAGCTAAATGTAAACCACATTTCCACTTATTTGACTTGAATTGAAATGATCTTTCATATTACACAATAAAATCTGTAGGAAAACGAATATTTCATGAGATATGTCCTCAATAAGTCTAGCGAATTCAGCAAACTAGTATCGAGTCCTCGACTGTCGATGAAATGAAAATATTTGAAATGTTGTCTTTGAAATATTATTCGATTAAATGTTTGTCGGCAATTCAATGGTAAACCCTGGTCATCACAGATATTATATTGGTTCACATAATGTTGTTTTTATGAATAAAGTTATTTTATAGTGGTCTTGGAACTCATATTATTAATAGTTATATTGAATGGAGCGTAGGTATATCGGAATTTTATGGTAATTACATTTCTTAATTGTGGGTAGGCATGCTAGTAACTTTTGTGGGTATGCCCGGTCAAACGCTGATGTCTCACTCTGTGTGTACTATGTCGGCGGCCGATCGTAAAATCCGCCAGATGACGAAATTCCTAGGCATATCGTGAAACGCCGCCATTTCAGTTCATATTTAACGATCTGCCGCCGACATGTATAGTGAATTAATCATGGAGGCGGAGGGAGAAAAGTATTTAAGTTCATTTAAATCAAGTCGTGGAGAGCGTGGTTTCCTTCATAACGGACATACATTATAATTTTGTTAGTCCTAATATCATAACCAAGAACATACTTCAACTCATAATTTTCTTTTTCCTGATGAATAAACGCTTTCGCTAAGTAAATTTATTACAAAAAATCGGCCAAGTGCGTGTCGGGTCACGCGCAATGTAGTGGATTTGTCGGCGTGATTGATTTATATACCCATGCCGAATTACAGTTTTCTAGTAGTACCTAAGTGTTACTGAGCTAAGCCGAAGGCTGACAGACGGATGGACATGGCGAAACTATAAGGGTTCCTTGTTGACTACGGAACCCTAAAAATCGGTTCTGGCGCTTCGCCGGCCGCTGCCGCTGTCGCGCGTAGGGTCGCGATACAGTACCTACCACTCCTCCTCGCTTCGCTCATCGTCGTACCTACTCGGACCTGCCTTAAGCTACCAAAAATATGCAGGATTTTTAATAATATGAAGTTCGCGCGCTTTAAGGTCGCAGTTCTTCCTAACACTGCTCCTCGCTTCGCTCGTCGCGTACCCACACCGACCTGCCATAGGGTGGAATTAGGAAGGTAATCGGATATCAAACAAAAAGAAAAAAAAACGTAGTTGCGTTAGATTTCGTTCCTTAATATTATGTAAAAACTGGACATACTTATTCGCATTCATGATGTTACACACTTCTTGTTCTTTATTAATACAAACTTTAAACTTAACTACAAGTACCTATGTATAGAAATAAATATGACAACTATGTTGCTAAAACTCGTTATGATATAAAAGTATATAAACATAAAAATATCATATCATATCATATCAAGCACAAGCACCTACCCGCAGCTAAAAATCCGCTAATACTCGTCACTTGTCGAGTGGTGTGAACATTCATGACAAGTGAAGTTTGATTACTCAAGAACTTGTACTAATACGTATTAGTATTAGCCGTCTACACGTAGGTGTTAGAGAATGGTACCATTCTCTAACACCTACGTGTAGACGGCTACTTGCCACTGGTCACTCTGCAGATAAGTCCCTAATCACTTAGTGCAAAGCCTGAGTGGACGCCCCGCTCAGAGCGGGGCGTGCAGCGTCCATATAAAACAAATGCCATTTATATGGACGCTCGACGCCCCGCTCTGAGCGGGGCGTCCACTCAGGCCTTGCACTTACACTAAGCCTGGTTTTCACTTTGATTAGTGCGAGTGCAGGTGATTAGTGACTAGGTGTGGACAGCGACTGATTAGTGCAAGTGATTAGTTGGCTGTGTAGAAAGTGAATAGAAGGGTGTTCTATTTTTTTGCGAGTGGACTGCGAGTAACCACGTCCCGCGCGCCCTGCTGCCCCCTCACTCGCAGCGTGCCTGCCACTAAACACCCCCCCTATTCTGTAACTTGTTTTAAGCTCACCTCAACGCTCACCCACAAATATATCTTGACACCGCGATGCGTAGTAACTAAGCGTCGATAGAGGTCTAGTTTCGTGACGGGTGACCGGCGGGGTGAGCCATATTAGCGGCATTAGCGCTTAGCGAATAACAGCCCAGGGTGTTGAAAACCAGGCTTTATGTACGGAATGTTTACCGTTAGCTTTTCGGTGAAGGAAAAAATGGTGACGAAACCGGTCTCATCCCAATAAGGTCTAGTTTTCCCGCTGGGTTGGAGGGTCAGATGGTAGTCCCTTTCGTAAAGCTAGTGCCTACGCCAAATCTTGCTATAGCAGCTAGAAGGATGATGATATGTTGCGAAATATTGCGAGGAAGGTTTTTTTGGTAGCAACTTCTACAAGCACACCAATTTAGTGGATAATTAGGACGGTTATTGAATAACGTTTTACATGCGCGTTGCTGACCCTTTAAGAATGTATACACTCTGTTTTTGAAGAACCCGATACTGTAGTCCCATAACTATTAACTATTCAAGTTAAGTCGGTATTATTCTTGTTTTGGTTCCCAGATTCAACATTTTTCAACTCTGATGACTTTCCAAGACGCTGAAATCACCATTTACGGCTACTTCACATTGGAAGCTCCGCTCATGTTTAATGTAAGTCTAAGTGAGTCAGATATTCTTTACGATCTCGAGATATGCAAGTCATACAAATACTTAATACCTGCCTATAGAAACCATATAATACGATCATTACCTACAGCCTAGTAGATCTTCGTTGTGACTGTCTACGGACGAGTTGGGTTCGATTCCCGGTAAGGACTTTTTTTTTCGTATTAAAAGAAAGTAGTCACAAACATACCTATAGTTACCTATAATTTGTTCCCGACTCTACGATGTTTTCGACAGTACCTATTGCCATCTTAATTGTAAATCTAGTTTTACCTGTATTATTCTAATACAACGTGTTAATAAAATAACGCAAAACCTGAAAACAGTTTGTTCAGAATCGAGCATAGAATGCGAAAAAATAAAAAATAAAAATTTTGACAAGATTTATTTTTTACATTTGTATGGAGTGTTGGCCGACTGGGGCGACCTGCTCCATACAAATGTAAAAAATAAATCGCGTCAAAAAAATATTTTTTTATTTTTTTCGCATTCTACTCTCGATTCTGAACAAACTGTTTTCAGGTTTTGCGTTATTTTATTAACACGTTGTATATTAAGTAATGTAAGCAATGTATTTTTTTAATACTAACAGTTACACGGTTTAACTCACGTATTTAATGTCACTACGGGCGACATGTTTCGAACTCTTCAGGAGTTCTTCAGGATGAACTCCCGAAGAGTTCGAAACATGTCGCCCGTAGTGACATTGAATACGTGAGTTAAACCGTGTCACTGTTAGTATTATTTCAACATGTCTCACGAAAGTTTAAATTCGAATGTATTTTTTCTAATAATATCTTTTACTCAATCTTTTAGTAATCATAATAATTAGATAGGTACATGATATAACAAAGTGCGCGACGTGCACCTACCGGCAGCGTACTCCTTGGGGGAGGCCTATCTATATGTATGTCTATGACGACCGGTTAGCCTAGTGGGTAGTGAAGCTGCCTACGAAGCTGAAGGTCCTGGGTTCGAATCCCGGTAAGGGCAAATATTTGTGTGATGAGCATGAATATTTGTTTCTGAGTCATGGAAGTTTTCTATGTATTTATATCTATTATATATATCGTCGTCTAGTACCCATAACACAAGCCTGAGCTTACTATGGGACTAGGTCGATTTGTGTAAGATTGTCCCCTAATATTTATTTATTTATTTATTTATTTATTTATGTCTATCTATGATGATCATGGTGAGGCATGCATGACACCCACGTATCTCATTGCATTGCTGGATTTGTAGCCTTATTGTTAGATACAATGTAACTAGTCATTAGCTAGCTTATCAGTATCACAAGGTCTACAGAAAAAAAAATATCTTTGGGATGGCTTTGGTTTGATTTCCATAAGATTCCACAAATATTTGATAAGTTATTGAAATTTTAAATAACGACTAACTTAATTAAATGCAAAATTTGGCTTTTGAACTTATTGGCGATTTGTCAGGCGCTCGCGTTTTGTCGCCTGAAAATACGCCACGCCGCCGCCTACGCATCTGCGTAAACGCGGCTTAACCCTTCCATATTCCTTCCCTTTCAGATGGTGGCATCAGCAGTGATGTATTTAGTCATCTTAGTGCAGTTTGCTAAATGAGTGACAGGAGGAGGATACGGCGACAAACGTTTGCCATCTCCCGGCTTCTCCTTTTATCCATCCTAACGTTATCATCGAGTCAGTCCAACAGTAACTAGTTATATCTTCACAATCCAATGCAGCCTTGATCTTATTAATCAGTTTCGCTAATAGATGTGCGGACGCTAATTCTAGCCGTGGTATAGTGGTTTTTTGATTTTTTGGCGACACTTTACTTTTTGCTTGTAGTAATGACACATAGTATTGTCCATTGACCTCAATTCTACTGTAGACAACTGCACCGTACGCTGATTCACATGCGTCAGCATAACCATGTAACTCGATCTTTGTACCTATATAGTTTGTCCATCTAGGTATTCTTATCGTTTCAATCGCTTTTATTTGTTGTTGAAACTCGACCCATTTCTTTTTAGAACCTTCATCTATTGGTTTATCCCATTCTGTCCCATTAGTCCAGAGCTCCTGGATCAATGTCTTCATTCTCACAATTATTGGTGCCAGCCATCCCATGGGGTCAAAAATCTTTGATATTTCGGACAAGACAAACCTTTTGGTTGGATTATCATTGTGTGTAATGTTAATTTGAAACTGGAAAGAGTCCTGTAACGGTGACCACATAATTCCGAGTGATTTCCTTGTTTCATGCTGGGGTAACTTAATCATTTCTTCCCTTAATTCTTGCGGAATGTTGTCTAAAATTTCTTTACTGTTTGACGACCACTTTCGTAAGTTAAATCCTCCTGACTTCAACATGTCAATTAACTGGTTTTGCAGGATCTTAGCCTCTTCCTCACTTTTCTCACCCGATAACAAGTCGTCCACAAAGAAGTCTTGAAGGGTGATTTTGCTAGCTAGCGGGTAGTTCATTTGTTCGTCCATTGCCAATTGCTGGAGTGTCCTCACAGCTAAATAAGGCGCTGCACTCGTTCCATAAGAAACTGTGGTTAGCTCGTACTCATCAATTGGGTTCTTGGGTGATACTCTCCATAGTATCCTTTGAAACTTTAAATCCTTTTCATTTACTCTTATGAACCGGTACATTTTCTCTATATCCGCCATCAAAGCTATCTTATGCTTCCGCCAGCGTAACAAAATAGTTGTCAAATCTTCTTGTAATCTGGGTCCCTTGTACATGTTTTCATTTAGGCTCACTTCCCCTTTAGCCTTACTACTGGCATCAAAAACAGCCCTTAATTTCGTAGTTAAACTGGTATTTCGAACTATTGCATGGTGAGGTATATAGCAGACCCCTTCCCCATACGCTGCCTTCTTCACTTTCCTCATGTGACCCATGTCTTCGTATTCAGTCATAAATTCTACATATTGTTTCCGTAACGGTTCAGTTCTCGCAAACATCCTCTCTAACTGAAACAACCTTGCTGCAGCTCTCTGACGTGAATCTCCGTATGGCAAAGCACGGTTTCTAAATGGAATGCGAACAGTGTAGGTTCCATCTTCATTCCTTTTCGTGGTGTCCTTGTAATACTTTTCACATATTTTATCTTCTTCCTTTAAATCCGTCTTCTCTTGAACCTCTTCTAACTCCCAAAATTTTGTCAACTGCTTGACCTCTTCAGTACACGCAGTCAAACTCATTATTTTCAATTGACCAGACTTGTCACTTAAATGCCATCCCGAAACAATCCAGCCGAATTCCGTATCCTGCGCTATTATGTTGTCTTGTATTTTTTCTAAACCCCCTAACAGTAGTTTGCTATATTCCTGAGCCCCTAGTATGATATCAATAGGACCTCTTTTATAATACGTTGGATCAGCTACAAGCCTATTCCCTAACCTGTCGGAACATATTTGTGGTATTTCGTGTTTTGGAAGTGCGGAAGTTAATTTTGGTAGCACGATGAGTGAAACCGGCATCCTAAATTCACTTGGAAAACGTGGTTTCAATGTTACGGAAATCGAACTTCTTGATATTTTAGGTTCCTTATCACCAATACCCTTTATCTCAATTTGAATTCTCTCCCTGGGGTATGATAATATTTGCGCAGTTTCTTCCGTACAAAACGATGCTTCTGACCCTTGATCACACAAAACTCTTAACAACTGCCTCCCTCCATGATAGGTGGTGGTCTCTACTAGAGCCGTCGCTAAGATCGTGGTTTTCTTGCCATCTGTGCTAGGTTCCATTGACGACACATGAGCATTCATTCTGTATGGCGCTTTCTCCTTCTGGGGACTCCCTCTATTAGCCAGTTTATAATTACTCGTATTAGTCATCCCAGGTTTATTACATTTGTTATTGTAACTGATATCCATGTGAAGCATTGAGTGGTGATATTTTCCGCATACACTGCATACCGCATTGCTATAACATTTTTCCGCTGCGTAGTGGTTAATGCAGTTGACACATATTCTTTTATTTTTTACTGCATTCGTGCGTTCTTGTATACTCAACGCTTTAAATTGCACGCAATGGTAAATACCGTGGTCGCGTCTGTTACAATACCAACAACCTTGAACGGTCACCTTCCCTGTATTGTACTCTGGCTTATAAAATGATGCACGACTTTGTTGCGGATACTGTTTATTAACATTGTTAGCTGATTCTAAGCATCGGAATCTTTTCGACATGAACTCCATCATGCTGGCAAAACTTTGTTGCTTGTTTGGTTCACTCAGTGACAATTCATACATATTGTTAGTGTCCGAATCCCATTTCCTTGACACGATTCTCGTCAACATAGGATCCCATGTCATGGTATCTACACCTTGGTTCCTTAAGCCTGCTAGACTTTCACTTATTGAAACTTTCTTTGTTTTTCAACTTTGATACCTCAGCCCGGTCTATTTTCGGCAAGTCTAAAATTTTATCTATAAATTTTGAAATAATTAATCGTTCGTTTTCATATCTTTTTGTCAGCAATTCCCAAGCTGCATTATAATTCAACTCACTAATGCATAAATGCTGAATCATACGGGCTGGCTCGCCGCGCACATGCGTTTTCAAGTATTGCATTTTTTCTGTGCTAGTTAATGTGGCCTCGTTATGAACCATATTTTTAAACAAATCGTGGAATGAATACCAAGACTCATATTCTCCCGAAAAAATTGGAATTGTCATTTTTGGCAAATTAATCCCAGCCTTGGAGCTACTTGCGGAACTTGGTTTATTTGACCCTATGGTCTCATTTATTCTGGATAATAACTGGTATGTTACATTTTCGTACTCTTCCTGAAGTCCCTCAAACTTCCTGGCAGCAAAATATTCGTTAGTTAGGCTTGTACCTTCTATGAGCAATTCTACATGCGACGCTTCTATGGTGTCCCATTGCTTCTGCAGACTCTCCAGTGTCGCTCGTAACATCCAACTCGCTTCGTCTCTGGTCAGTAACTGTCTGGCTGCAGCTAGTTTTCTCTCTAACTGAGACACTCTAAACGTATGCATCCCCAATTTTGGGGTCGTTCCTTCTATTCCTTTTATGGCATCGACGGACGGGTTACTTGTGGATTGCGTTTCTTGACTCAACTTCTTTTCGCACTGGCTTAAATGGAATATCGCCTGATTGTAAATCTCCATGATACTACTAAAATGATCTGTAGTAATGTACTCATGGTTACGTAGTCTATCCTCGTCCTTTAATTGCTCGTGGTTCTCTTGTACTGCCCTTATCAATTCCTTTAACGTAAACTTCCTGTCGGTGATGTATTTCAACGTCTTCCTACTCGACGCATCCTTTTTAATATTGGTCAATACACTTTTTATTTGGTTCCCTAGTTGTTCCTGGCTTTCAATAAGGTTGTTAATCTTGACAATGTCCATGATGTCCGTTTGTCAGTCAATCCCTAACTTTCGTTTTCCTATCTCGGGAGGGTACTGTGAAGAAAACACGTTCCTATCTATTTGGGGGGGTTGTTTTTTATTCCGGAAATATCCGGTTCGAAGGACCATATGTACAACTCGCAAACTGGATAATGTACCCCAGGTCGGGGTGTAAAATAATGCAAAGTAAGTAAAGGTAACTACCCTTGGATCGGGTTTAAGTAGTAACTTCCCTAGGATGGGAATTCAGTAATAATTACCCTTGGATCGGGTTTAAGTAGTAATTTCCCTAGGGTGGGAGGTTTGTTATCCAGCGTGCGACTGCACAGACTGTGTAAGACTAAGGGGTGGGTTTATGCAAGGGAGCCTACCATCCTACGTCCCTAAGTCCCTAACCTATCCTCGACTTACACCTTACACACACGTACACATGGAGCCAGGGATATCTGTTGCCACGAGACCTAAGGCAACAGATGGATACCTACGGGGAGGAATAGGGTTTAGCGGAGGGTGATTTTCTCACAGCAGATCAAACAGACTCTGTTGATCAATTGAGGGCTTGAAGGTGTCTTCGCCACTGTGGGAGGATGCTGAAAGGTGAGACCCTACACTCCCGGAGAGAGTGCAGGGTTTTAGGTAATAAAACACCAACGGACAATTGGTAACTAACTAGATTTATTTCTCTCTATTCTTTATATACAATGTTCGCCTACAGCACACTATTACATATTTTTCTTAGTATACTGTAGGTGTAAAGTGCCAACTGTAGAAAATTGTGCAGAGTTATCTTATATGTGATCTTTATACTTGTTATTTACAAATGTGCGGAATCTTATGATTTACTTAAACTAGGTTGATGTCGCAAACGTAGGCGCCTTGGGAGGCGCGTGATTCTGTTCTCTGAACAGTTAACAATGGTTTATTTTAATAGTGCCTACTAGGTATATGCTCATAAAACCTCTCATGAACCCCATGTGTACATGTTTTATTATTATGTAGGTCGGTACCTACTTATAAAAAATATTAGGGTCATTGCACCGGTTACAAGACCAGCTTCAGTTTACGACCACCTGCAGGACAAGGTTTCTACAACGAAAATATTATTAAATACCATCAGTAAATCATATTTATTGTTTTAGTTAGATTTATAATACCAGTCTACTAAAAAAAAGATAAAATATCCCTTTTATTTGTCAAAACATCTAAGTGGTCGTAAACCGGCACATGGAATAGGTGGTTGGTAACTAGCGCAATTACCTTGAGTCTAGCCACAGTCGTTGTTTATTTCTCATTCAATAAATCCATTAGGTACAAAATATTGGAGTATATGTCGGAATAAACAGTGCATACAATCAAATAATAACACAACAAATAAAATCCTTTGGCCACTAATTTTGTGGTTTATCATCATTTCATAAATGATCATTTTATAAACAACGATTCACAAACTATTTATTTCACAAACACCATTCCTCAAAATGCTCATACTATAAATAATTATTTGACAAATATTCATTTGCCAAAAAATAAAGCTAAAAAAAATATTGATTGATAAATTGTCATTATAAAAATGATCATTTACCAAATACATCGTTTATAAAATAGGTCACTTTATAAATCGTCGATTGAGAAATGAATGTTTATATAGCGGTATCTAGCGGACTATCCAAGAAACATTTCGTTGATTTTCGTTTAGGAATAAAAAACGGTTCTGGCGCTTCGCCGGCCGCTTCCGCGGCACGCTCGCTTCGCTCGCTCGGCTAGCGCACTGTAGGGTCGCGGTTCTTCCTAACACTCCTCCTCGCTTCGCTCGTACCTAAACCGACCGCCCTTATAGCAGAATAGGTACGTAATCCGCCTGTTAGTTCAGTACATTTTAAGGCCTAAAAGTGGTTGTTTAGGCTACGAATGTTAAAAATCTAACAGGAGGTGTCATGATTGGCTTCCTACTTACTTGCTACACACTTTTAGACTTATCCGTGCGCTCGTTCAGAATTATACAATACCTGTATAGAATTATACAATTATATTTGTAGTTTAAAACTTTATCAACACGACAAATGATTTATTAAATAAGGTATTTACCAAAAAGTGCATTTTATTAAACGTTCTTTTACCATACGATACTTTGCCAAGTGTCACAAACAATAAATGAGTAATTTGTCAAACAATGATCAAGAGATGAGATGATGTTCAAGTAAATATTTTTTCTAATGAACTATTTGTAAAATCTTATTTTATGAAACAACTAATTTGTTAATCGTTAGTTTGCCAAACGTTGTTTGTAAATTAATATTTATGAAACGTTTTTTTATGAAATTATTGGATACCTAATTTTGAATTAAGCAGTAACGGTGATAACGAAAATATAAACTTAAAGAAAAGTTGAAAATTTATAATTTCGTTAGCAGCGTTACTGCTTAATACAAAATTAATTTAGTATGGATGGGTGGCGCATCGTTACCGACGATTTCTCAATTTGATTTGAGACGTTGGTGCCGTTAAGAAGCCTAATAAGTCTTCTGGTAGATGTCGCTACACGCCCCCCTTTTATAAGAAGGAACTGATTGAAAGATTTAGTGGCCAAGACTGATTGTTCCGATAGCTCAGTTGGTTAGCAGCGACGGGCCATGAAGGCCTGTGGTCGCTGCTTCGAATCCGGCTCGGAGCATTATAATTTTAAATTTTTCCTTAATTTTTTTATTCCTGCCACGTTGGTAGGCGACACCGCACCGACGACAACACTCCTAAGCGACGTGACGTTTGTGGGCCCCGTGCTGATTGTCCCCAAATATATATGTACATATTTTTATAGGATTACCAACTGATAAATACATCATACATGCACTCATATCTAATTTACAATCGAGACTGATGCTTATCTAATTATAGGTAACCACAACTTACTTCTTATTATAAATAAAAATAAATAAAATAAATCAGCCTCTATACGTCCCACCGCACCGTATACGTACAGGCCTCCTCTCATGGATGAGAGGGAACTTACTTCTTATGATAATTACAATTTAAAACGTATTTAGGTACAGTCAGCCAAGAAAGTGGCCTACCACTTTCTTTGCTGATGGTACCAGTGCATGCATACATAGTGTCACCTCAAACCACAGCCGAAGTTCATTATAGTTAAAAAAAATACATATCATTGTTTTAATCACCTGGACCTGTCATGATTAAGTGCCGTATCACATGCAACGTGACCACAACCTGGCTGGCATTCACAATACTTCGCATTAACTTACCTCGAGCGAACCAGACAAACCTGACCTCCGATCATGCGCAGCTGTCAGCAATATTGAGGTCATGTTAGACAAGAAACGAGTGGCGAGACCGGTTAAGAGAATGGACTATAGCTGAAGCCCAGCGCTGATAGGGACTTAATTACTGCACTCACCGCATGAGGTATAGACGCACTGAATAATACAGTATTGTTTACGCCCACTCTTGATAATTACTCGCTCACTAGTGTAATGACTGATGCTCTCACACGACAGTAAATGTTCCGCCTTTGACCGCTTTTCAACTGTCGGTTTACCACACAACAGTAAACAATGTTTACGACGCTAAATCTGTATTTCTCCCCTTTCGTGAGACGAAACGAAAAATTACGTATATTACAAATTTTCAAACCTCTATACATTGTGCTCTCGGTGCTTGGGCTAATACCGTGTTCTATCGAAATTCCACAAGGGAAGCTTGACATTATTTTGCACAAGTCCGCTTTTAAACACTCGCTCTGTGGCCTCTTTACGCTACTGGTCATGTCAATGTTCTTTGGACTCCACGTACATCAGGTTATTACTTCACACGAAGACAACGTGGTAGCGGACGACAATACGGCGAAAGCGAATTACTTAATTGAATTAGTAACGCAGTTTACTTTCTGTCTAGTTGCATATTTCTGCGCTTTTCAAAAGAAAGGTGCTTACATGTCGATGTTAAGGGAAATCAATCGCTCCTGGGATGACTTGCCTTATGTGAATAGAGGCATCATTCTAGGACGATTGCGCGTGAAAATCAACTGTGTACTTTTCGGAGCTCTAATACTAGTTCTGATCACACTGACCACTGTTACATATGCTGGCTCATCCAGTTTATGGAAAAAGATATTAATAACCCTGTCTTTCAATTTACCGGAGATGATTCAATTCGCTGTCGTAGCTGTTTATTTAGTATTTGTCCTAATGGTGGTAGCGTTGTTGAAGAATGTCGAGGATCATTGTAGGATGTTCACGAGAGCCAGGAGAAGTATTAAGAATAGCAGTTTTAAAGTGGAGTCGGCTCGGGTCCCTGTAACGCTGTCTCAAATGCAAAGCGTGTACATAAAGGCGTTGCGAGTGAAGCGCCAGATCAACGCAGTCTTTCAGGCACCCATCCTATTTTGTCTACTACAATGTTTCCACACAATGGTCAGCGAATCGTACGACATATGCCACGGACTCATTTACCAAGACCACTTTAAAACTCACAACTTGATTGAATGCTCCTTCTGGGTTACGATGCAACTGATGAAAATTTACGCTTTAGCGTATTCAGGATCATTACTGAAGTCAGAGGTACGACTGAAAACTACGGAATTATTCGTTTTGCAGGAGCTGTGACGTACTCGCATTACGTGAAATATTTATTACCCAGTTCAGTACTTTATTTCAGGTGATTATAATTGGACGTACAATCCATAACATCCGGAGTAGTGACGATGATGATATAAAACTGTTGTTGGAGGTAAGTGTTGTAGGTATATACAGACCTACCACCTATACGTAAAAATTAGGTACTCAAAGTGGCTTTATAATAAAACTGTAATGCTGTGTATTTTTTTTGTGTGTAAGTAAATAAATAACACCAAACGTAAAAATAACATGATTGGATTCGGTAAGAAAATAAGATCATACTACTAACCAGCCTACCATGATTGACCTCACGCTTTTGCCTACGCAAGGTTTACCACATGATGTAGGCCAAACAAATTACTCGAGAGCACGAGAGTCAATATTTTCAGGGCTACATTCGCCTTAAGTACAACGTCACCGAATTTTGCAACGTCTTTGGTAGGAAACTATGAGCAAATTCATTTAATTTTCTGGTTTTTGTCCTCAGATTCAACATTTTTCTACGTTAATGACTTTTCAAGATACTGAAATTACTGTTTTTGGCTACTTTCCATTAGAAGCTCCACTCATGTTTAACGTAAGTACCTAGAAATGAGTCGTTTAGGTATTCTTTGGTTCATTAAAAGTACCTATGTATTACCTATACGCAACTAGGTGGGCTTATAAACAGGCCCCGTGTTGGAATGGCAATCCAAAGGAGACGCTACAGCACTGCATGCGAGCGACGACGGACGGCTAAGCAAGGTCACGGAAAATCTACGGAGTGACCTTGGTTTGGCCGGCCGCCGTGTTTCCGGCACTTATCAACAAGGGCCAGTCAAATCAATATCAATTCAATTTCAATTGATTTATATACACTAGGACATGCCTGTAACGTGAGAACCGGTTTAAGGCTTTACTTAATAGAATTATAGATCTGATGCGTGAACAGATTACATTTAAGGAAACCATGTAAACAGAATGCAGCAGCTATGGGGATCAGCGGCAGATATTGAAACTGCTTTTATTTTACAAAAAAGGGCTGTTAGAGCAATTTATAACCTGGGGTCGCGTGAGTCACTAAGAGAATTCTTCAAGGAAACTGATATTCTAACACTGCCGTCGCTATACTTATTTGACATAATACGAGTAATGTATGTTAGGAAGAATGTGTACAACTTCCCAACGAACACTGATAGGCCCAAGGTTACCAGAAGCACATGGAAGCTCAAAACAACTTTTTACAGACTAGTAAAAGCAACAAAGTCGTTCTTGGGAAATTGTACAAAATTCTACAATAAAATTCCAAAACACATTACCGAACTTACTGACTCTAAATTCAAATCTGTTGTAAAGCAGACACTTATTTCATAAGCATATTATAAGATAAACGTTTATATCATGGACAGGGATGTTTGGCAGTGATAAAGTCTGGCCCCGTAGCATGGATGGCGTTATCACGCGATAAGTGACAGGATAGAGCTTCCGTCCCTGGCTGACACCGTTTGATAGAAGGAGACGACGCGCCTATCCTGTCACTTATCGCGTGATAACGCCATCCATGCTACGGGGCCGCACTGCACTAGAGGATAAATAAACAGGCTTTCTACTGTAGCAATGTATTATAGGTAACACTGAAAGACTATACACTATATATTGTATGCTGTTGAAAAATGATGCCTCACCGAGTTTTTTACGCCGGTTCTTCTCGAGGCAGAGGCTTTCTTTCCGAACCGGTGGTAGTTTATTGACATTCATAGGTGCATGTAATATGCCTAAACTGAAGAATAAATAACTTTGACTTTAACTTTTGACTTTAACAAGATGCACAATCTTTTACGAGCAAAAGTGTATGTGTGTGTGAGCGTGTCAAATCAAGGTCACTCCATACTAGATGTTCTGTGACCTTGCTTGGCAGTCCTGTCGATTTCGTCTCCTAAACACAGACATAAGGATATAAAAATAAAAAATAAAATAAAAATGAACTGTTTATTTTTTTAGAAAAAATACGTTACATTGTTATGAGTTTTTATGTACAGTTGTGAGTGTTTTCATAGTCGCCCGACAGAACATGCGTCATCTGTAGGTACAGGCGAGTTCTCCAGAGACATAAGAGACATGTTTAGATATTTTTGAAAGGTTTGCTGTATATTAGATATTGGAGAACTCGACTGTACATAAGGAACCTTTAACAAAGTCAATATTCATTAACATGTGATACACTCTACGTTGTGTGATTATATTTGTTCCGGAGTCTTGGGTGTTTCGTCTGTAAGGTCGACGGACGCGCCGATACGCTGTTACTGTCCTGATGAGTTAACAACATTAAATTTATACTGAACCTAAACATACAGTGAGAAGTATGTTTTTTTATTAGTAACCAGTTATTTAATAGGAATAAATATTTGTTCCTGAGTCATGGATGTTTTCTATGTATTTAAGTATTTATTTTTAAATATATAAGATAAGTATGTATATCGTCGTCTAGTACCCCATAGTACAAGGTTTGCTTAGTTTGGGACTAGGTCGATTTGTGTAAGATTGTCCACAATTTTTTTTTTTTTTTTATGTTCTTAAAATACGACAAAATATCCTTCCAGTTCACCAACTCACCTAAGTGGTCGCAAACCGGCACACAAAATTAGGTGCGCAGCTGCGCACTAACTGGTGCAACGACCCTTAATACCTATTTACACTCAATAATGGCTCAGCAACAACGCCCTTATGGTTGAGATTTTATTTTATATGGCCGACTTTTTATAAAACTGACATTGGAATTAAAATGTTCTACCCTGGACGGTATAGAGTCGCTTTTTGAATGGACTAGTTTGATGCAATTCGGCCAACTGAAATACTCTCAAGTATACATAGACATGTATATCATTTCGGTGTCTGCTTACCACCAGTCAGACCGTATGCTTGTTTGCCACCGCCCTGTGCAGCGCAAGCTTAATAATCGAACGGGCGAGCGAAGCGAACGAAGTTCTATGCTTCAGCTTGGCCCGAAATCGTTCGTATATGTCCGGTGTCCGTCTGTCCCTCTGTCCATCTGTTCTCCTGTACAGGTCGTATTTCTTTTTTTTTTTTTTTTTTTTTATCAAAAGTACAAAACAATTAACAATGTTATGTTACTCGCCAAACTGCGATAACAGTTTGTTGGCGAGACCGCGCTCACTTTAACTAATGTGTTAAGTACCTATGTTAAAACTATGTTAGGTATGCTATATGAACTACATACTTATAATCTTAAACTCTAAATTACACACTAAACATGATAATGGATGAACACTTCACTCACTTACAGTGCTATACTTCTGAACAGATTCTCGTGAAATTTTGGGAGCAAGATCGTTTACCTATTATATAGTTTTTGAAGTGAAAACTTCTTTAGCGGCGCTGAGCACTTTTTGCGATGGGGAAAAATTGTTAAATACGCGACAGAGTTTTGTGACGTCAGATGTGAAGGAGGTCACTTTTTGCTGCTAGCCGATTCAACTTCATTCAAAACTGAACGCTATTCGTAAGAGTATAAAGCCGTTAAACACTTTTTGCAATAGCATATTCTGCAAATAAATTTGTAATATTTATTTATTTATTCAATCAATACCTTAAATCTATCATTACAGGCTTATTACCTAATGCGATAGATAAGTGAATATAATAATAACTTAGTACTAACACATTTAAATACCATAACTTATAAATACAATTACTGACTATATAAGTAGCACAGTACAAACATAGTGGCCTTTGCAAACTCGTTCAGGGAGCATGTAAATATGTCCAACGTAAGTGAAACTTTGTTTATAGTTCGAATAGCCCGTGTTAGCGGTGCGTCCTTGAGCAGCTTCGTGCGAGCGGCGGGCTCGGCCAGCAGCGGCGGCCGTCGTCGACGCCACACGAACCGGTCCGGCACGTTTAGCGCCAGGGCGCCCGCCACCCCGGGGTTGCATAACTCACCCCGTAGTACTTTCACCACATATGTAGCGAGGGCCTGCTCCCGCCTCACTTCTAGCTTGTTGTGCCCCACCATTCCTAACACGAAGAGAGTAGGGTACAACAGAGGGTATCCAGGATACACACCATATATCTTCAAGTAGAGATACCTAACATACTTGTTTTGGATACGCTCCAACATGAGCTTGTATTTGGCTTCACGTGGACTCCAGACTGCAGCG
The DNA here is from genome assembly GCA_947578815.1 of Epinotia ramella. NCBI lineage: Eukaryota > Metazoa > Arthropoda > Insecta > Lepidoptera > Tortricidae > Epinotia > Epinotia ramella. Next base: position 531,582 of record OX388213.1, read on the forward strand.
TTACCTTCAAGGTGACTCTTTACGAGAGCTTCGTACACAGCTTTTATCGCTGAAATGTTTGTGAAGTCCTTCGCTTGGCGCAACATGAAACCGAGGTTACGATATGCTTTTTTGCAGATAGAAATAATGTGGTCACGGAATGATAGATCAGCTGCTAGGCGAACTCCGAGATCCCGCACCTCCGTCACTCGCTGCATTGGCTTTCCACCAACATCATAGTGATTGTGCACCGGGCTACGCCTACGGCTGAACGAAATCACAGTACATTTGGATTCGTTAAAGTACAGTTTATTGTGCACACTCCAGTGCACAACTCTATCGATGTCCTCCTGCAGCTTACGACAGTCCGAGATATCATTTATCACTCTAACCAGCTTTAAATCGTCAGCGAATAACAGACACGTAGAATACACCACCACATCCGGGAGATCGTTTACCATGAGAATGAATCCTAATGGCCCTAAATTGCTGCCTTGACTCACTCCTGATCTGACATAGTATGGTTGAGATTTACTGCCCGCACAATCTACATACTGCTGCCTATCTCGCATATAGCTGGCAAAAAATTCTAAAGTATGTGGCGTGCAACCGGCCCTCGCAAATTTCATGAGCAGAATGTCGTTGTCCACAGTATCGAACGCCTTACGAAAATCAAAGTATGCTATGTCTACCTGCTTACCGGCATCCAAGGCCGGCACTAATAGCGTCATAAGATGCAGGAGGTTTCCCGTCGTGCTGCGTGCTGCTCGGAATCCATACTGAGCATCTGAAAGTTGAGCACTCACTTGCGACTGTAAAGTCTTATGTAAAGCCGATTCGAAAACCTTGGCAGGTGCATTTAGTACAGCTACTGGTCTGTAGTTACTGGCATTCGGCCCACCGCACCGCTACCCTTCGGTACCGGTACCACCCTTGTCACTTTCCACCTTTCCGGAAATATCCTTGACCTAAGGCAAACGTTAAATATATGACACAGAGGTTCGGCTAGTGTGGCACGACAGTCCTTCAAGAGAAATGGTGGTATTCCATCTGGCCCTGTTGATCGCTTGGCCGGGAGACGTGCCAACGCCTGTCGCACTTCACCTAGATCCAAACGTTCGATGTGAACTCGCGCGCTGTTCGCTCCCGACGCTGCTTCTGCTGCGACCCAATCCAAGTCCGCTGGTTGCTGATTGAAGACAGAATAAAAATACTTAGCGAACTCGTCGGCGCATTCCTGCTCCGATAGGATCCGACCCTCCTTTACTATTTTCCGAGTACAACCAGTTGACTTTTTAGACTTTAAGAACCGCCAAAAAGATTTAGGATCTAACGCCAGTTGTTTTTGCACTCGGTCTTGGTATTGGTCGTGAGCGCCAGCAATATCCACTTTAACTTGGGCTCGGCTCCTCGAAAACGCTTCATAATCCTCCTTAGACTTAGACGATTTGTACTTTTTGTGTAGTATATATTTTGATTTAATGTCGCGAATTATTTGCGCCGTATACCACTCTGGGTAACTATACCGAGAGTTCCCAGACTTACGCTTTTTTGCAGGAACGCATTCATCTATTATTTGAGTAACAGTGCTATAGAAAAGCATTAAAACCTGATCCAGGCCGGTCATGCTATAAATATCACTCCAATCTATTGAACCTAATTTGTCATAAAGCGTGAAATAATCGGCTTTACAGAAATTCCATTCTCGCACATTAAGCGATTGCTGGGTGTTATGACTCATCGAGCATAGATCGCGCGGCTTCCTGTTGCTAACTGCACGGGCGGCCGCGGCCGGAGTAGGCACAGTCGCCGACACACTCACCGCTAACGGGGGATGGTACTTATCTATAGGCTGTAGGCAGTCATCACAGGCCGCGCACACTGATACCTTGTCGTGAACAGGCTCCCCGCTTAACACAAGGTCGAGCTGCCTCCCATCACAATTAGGTATTTTATTCCCCTGAACGAAATTGCAATAGGCCATAAAATAATCATAGTAATTACTTATGCTAGTATGACAAGAGAACAAATTAAAATCACCCATAACAATTAAGTTGCCTTTATACTTAACACAAAAACTTTCTAATAAGTTAAACATAGTTACATATTCATTTTCATCTGATCGGGGTGGTATATATACAACACAAAGGGCGAATAAGAATCTCTTATTTAAACTAACCGTTGCACAAACAAGTTCAAATACACGATCATCCAAGTTGACGCCATGACTCACTCGCCGCAGTTCAAGCCGAGGTGTGGCCACTAAAAGCGCGCCTCCGTGTTTGCGGCCGTCCATGCGATCGCACCGCAATACTTGAAATCCAGGTGGCACAATCTCGGCGTCAAGAATTGAGTCATTAAGACCAGTCTCTGTTATTGCGAATAGTTCGAATGTAGATGCTTGCATAATACCCTTTAATAATACCAATGCGTCCTTCACCGTTTTGCTATTGAGAAAATTCGAATAGTTCGAATTTGGGCGTTATTCCTAAAGAGATAAAGCTTAGAAAAATATCTACCAACGGCAAAAACAAATTGATATTTTGGTCGCCACCGCTGTCTGCTGTTCTTGCAAATTCGAATAGTTCGAATTTAGACGTTATTCCTAAAGATATAAAGCTTTCAAAAATATTCGGAAATGGCAAAAACAAATTGGTATTGTGTTTGCCGCCGCCCGTCGGCGCGCCGACGGGCGAGTCACATTAATTTTTAGGGTGCCACCGTAAGATGTCACGTGACCTGATCGAAAAACTGTTACAATGTTATTGAGTTTTCACTTCTGCCGGCACTCCCGGAGTGCAACCCGGTTTTTTTTTTGTCGAGTCACGTTTTCTAAATTCTAAAATATATACCTATGTATTTTTAAATGCAGGCTCGCGCGTCCTACAGCCTACAGTGCCACTAGTAGCCGTACTCTTGTAAGGCCTGAGTGGACGCTCCGCTCGGAGCGGAGCGTGTAGCGTCCATATACAACAAAAGCAATTTATATGGACGCTCGACGCCCCGGTCTGAGCGGAGCGTCCACTCAGGCCTTACTCTCAGTGTCTACTGGAAATAATGATTTGTGAGGTCTGTTTCAGATGATCGCAGCAGCTGCGATGTATTTAATCATCCTGGTGCAGTTTGCTAAAGCCAAATAAATGGGAAGAGGATGAGTATTTGCATAACGCATATTTATCTAAGTAGCTATTATGTAAAAGGCTTGTCGACACCACTGCACGTCTTTCATGAGACGGCCGCGACATACTCTAGATTTTTCTCGCACTATCCGTCTCTTTCTTATTAGAACACTTAGAACAAGAGGTATAGTGCGAGAAAAATCGAGAGTAGGTATGTCGCGGCCGTCTCATGATAGACGTGCTGTCCAAAGAGCTGGCAGCTTCCTCGCAGAGCGAATAATATTGCTTTTAGGAGACAAGCTCACTGTCAATCTTGCATAGGAGGCGCTACACGTACGAAATCGGGTGGATCTTGGTTTGGCCGGCCATCGTGCTTTCGGCACTTATCTACACGGGCAGAAATCACGCAGCGGACTGCATGCAGTCCGCCAATTTCGCAGGTTTAGCGGCACCTTCAGCAGGTACCTTTATGGAACTCTTTTTAACCCTGCAACTCCTCGCTACCTCAAGGAACGCTTTAAACTTCTTTCTTCTGCTAGGTCTGCTCAGAAGTTGCTTCTGAGTGTTCCCCCATCAAACTCTAAATTTTACAACAATTCTTTTACATTCCGAGCTGTTCGATTGTGGAATTCTTTGCCTATTGAGATTAAACGTGCTAAGTCTCTTCCCATTTTTAAAACTAGACTTAAGGATTACTATTTTTCTCTTCCGTAACTAGTCATTCCTACTTGGTGTGTGCTGTTTGTTTTCGGCTGTAAGTGATACTGTTTCTATGACATAGTTATTGTATGTGTATGTAGGTTTATATATATAATGTATTTATGGAAGTGTATAGTCTTTCTTATAGTTAAGTTATTCTGTTGTTCTGTTTTCACCTACTCAAATCATATATTTTCTTGCATCGTCTCCACCACCCAAAGGTTGTCTGGAAGAGATCGCTTTTTAGCGATAAGACCGCCTGTTGTCTACCATTGTTTATGTTGAATTTACCTCTATTTTATTTTTTACTATGTCTGGTGAGGAATAAATAATATTTTTATTGTATTGTATTGTACCTAAGGCTGCCAGCATCTTTGGTACAGTCGACCTCAAAGACATGTTTATTTCCGAATCTCAAACCAGCTCATTGAGTTCGTAGCTAAGTAGGGGTAGGTAAATCGCCAATCATGTTTAGTATGAGATGGCCAGTTATTGAACGGTGGCCTTGTAATTATATACATTATAACGTAGTCGTTATATCGAGAATAATCTCTTTGTTATACATTTTGATTAAAGGATCAAAATAGTCTGGAGTATAGTATATAGGCGCGGCGCGTCCATATATCCGAGCGCGGCGGACTACCGAGGAACGTTAAAAGGAGACGCTACACGGGCCGATATCGGCAGGATAGCATGCAGGCCGCCGCGTGATTTGGCTCGTGTGGATACTTGTCGGAAGCACGGTCACAGATTATATAATAGTTCTACGAACAGATACCCAGGTCTGAATAAAAATGCCAATACCTACTGCTTTAAGAGCCTACGAAATTTAACAATGGAGGGACCTTGAACGCGCGGGTCGTTGCCCGCATGCGCCGGCCAATTGACGCTAGGGTTGACACCGCTCAGAAATGATTTTATAATTAATAGTTGAGTGAAATAAAAAACTGTTTATTACTGATTAAATTAATTTAATTGTTATCTTTTTTCAATTTTTATTTTTCTAGAGACCCGTAACGTAAGTATCCGGGGTTTCCCGAGATACTGGCAGTATCTGAACTGCATAGTCACTTACATACGTACATACAGGCAACGCAACGCAGCATGTTAAATACAATTGAATGCCATGTTACCTATCGCTCACCCTGTCTATGGTTACGTTACGTACGACATTTAGAATATACAGGGTGTTAACGGGGTCATGATCCGGAATGACAAAAAGCGAATAAGATGATCATACTGAACAACCTTTCCCATGGGACCAACCACGAAATCGCAAAAAAAAACCAGGTATTCCATACATAACTCTCAATTAAATCGCAGTTAACTCACAGTTAACTCTTAATTGGCTCTTTTTTTTTGCGATTTCCTGGTCGGTCCCATGGGAAAGGTTGTTCAGTATGATCATCTTATTCGCTTTTTGTCATTCCGGATCATGACCCCATTAACACCCTGTATTATTATCTATTAATCTACCACATATTACAAAACGAAACCTTTTGTGTAGGTAAGTAACTTAATTTAAATATATCCCGACGACAGTACGAAATAAAGTTTGTTAGGTAGGCTATCTATCTTCGTAATTTAGGTATAGCGTAAGTATACAGTGTGGAAGTCTAATACTCTACGTACTACGAAGTCTACTTACAAGCAAATAATTAAATCAGGTATAGGATTAAGTACCGTAATCATGAATTAACAGGACTTTTTAAGTTAGACTTAATTTAAAGCATGTAAATAATTTTTGAAAAAATATCAAGCAGCAATGTAATGCACACAGCTAATACACCACGTAACAACTGTCAAAAAGTCTGACAAGTACCTACCTGTCAATCAGCTTTAGTAAAGTGATGCTGCGTAATGAGTGCTTTACACTGCGGGCTGAATTATTTTGTATGGAAATTTTTTTTGGCGTAATTTAGGATAAAAACTAACTAAATACTCGTCTTAGGATCTTTATTAACCACTGTTCAAACTCCTCGCCTAGTGCGAGTGGAGTGAACTGCCACGCGTTTCGCGGGTCATATAAGCCAGTGGATTGGCTACAAAACGTGTTCAACTCACCTGATTCCGGGAGGCGCGATGTTCGCTTCAACTCCGGTTAGTATCTGTCAAGGTTCAGTCAACTGTCAGGTCAAGTCAAGTTCAATCAAGAGGGTCTCCGGGGCCGAAGAAGCCGCCGTGGTGTTCCGGGGCCGTCTCGCCAACAATCCGCGGCGTCAAATCACCAACTGTTCTGATATCACCAAAATATCCACACAAAACACTCGGACACCCGTGTGTCTTCAAAGCGAGCGATATTACACAAAAACAAGGAAAAATGCGTTTCCAAATTACCCAAAAAAAAACCACTCGTCCCTTTCGGGTCTGCAAAAACGAGGTTATATTTTTTCGTCCGCCTTGACAACAAGTGTCACTGTCAAAACCACAGACTCAAGAGGCGTACACACGTGAGGAGTTTAAGGGGGCGGGCAGACGGTCGGCCCGAACAACCACCGTATAATTATTTGCTTGTATTAGACTTCCACACTGTATAAACAACGTAATATTGTATAGTTTAAAAGTAGCATAACAAACTTGAAAGTAGTCACTATAAGGATAAGTTGTTTTAATGTATTGTTTTAAAATACTTATTCTGATTACGTGTTTCATCCTCGCGAGTGCATTCCAGCCCTTCCAAAAAGTCATAAGTCCCTATAGCAACGACGATGTTTACGCCCTTTCTTAGGCTGCCGTGCGAATCTTAGTAAGTAAACTGTTATACTAATTGCTGTTAGACAAAGATAAACATAAAATCTACGAAAACAACGAAATAATTTGGACAGCATGGCAGTGGGAGTAAACTTGCCCGAGGCTCGGGGTAGGTATACAAAATTACCGAAACGAAAGCAGACCTTACAAATTAATTACGTATTTGAAATAGGTAGGTACCTATTAGAAAAAAGATAAATGTCTAGTCTATTTGTTATATTGTTCTCACATCCCACAAGACTGCAGTGAACCGAATTGATTCGTGACGAAGTCATTTTTTAATATCTAACAGAGCGCGTAAGCAGCGTCCGGCCGTGAGCGCGAATGAACCGGCCTCGGTACGCAAAGTTTAGGTATAATTCTGAGTTCCCACGGTGCACCTCGGGAGCACTGCACGGTGGCCAGCCAAATCAAGGACACTCCATACTAGATTTTCTGTAACCTCGTGTAGCGTCTCCTAAAGTCTAGTACGGTGCGGTAGTAAGTACCTTGGTTTTGCCGGACACCGTGCATCTTGCAACTATCCACAGTATCCACACCCGCCGAAACCACGCTCGGACGTCTGGACACGCCTTTTTTATCTTATAAGCCGCAGCCAGATGGTCCCGCTTGGAAGTCCTGCAAACTGTAAATTAGCGCGACGAAACCAAATTTATGATGACGCAACACATTATTTGTCTAGATATAGTTTTATGTAACACAAGGACTTAATAAATACTGTTTATTATATGCATGAAAAAGTTTGTATCTCTGTTGGACTTTCGTGGCACACAGCAAAAGTCATCAGAAAACCGGCCCAAGCGAGAGAGCTCTGTCGCGGTCATTACACTAATACAGAAAAAAAAACAGAGTTTGGCGAGTTTTTATGTTATGTATAAAATGTAATTTCTTTTTTTTGAATAATAAATTTAAATTAAGATCAGCTCTAATAAATTGAACATCATATCAGCCGCAAGACGTCCACTGCTGGACAAAGGCCTCCCCCAAAGAGTGCCAAAGTGACCGGTCCTGTGCCACCCGGCCACCCGCATCCAGCGGACTCCAGAGGGGCTAGTACGCTAAGTTTTATGTCGGACATAAAGCATTCGTCCCATTCTGGCCAATATGCGAGTGCAAGAGGGACAAATGCTTTATGTCGGACATAAAACCTAGTGTGCTAGGGGGGCAGCAACCTTTACCAGCGGCGCTACCACGAACTTCGAAAGTCGAAGTTCGTAATACATGCATCCCTGTCACTCGATTAAGGGAGTGCGATAGAGATGGACATACCCGAACTTCGACTTTCGTAGTTCGTGGTAGCGTCGCAGGTCATCAGTCCACCTTCCTACCCATACTAAAATACTAAATGTTTAATAAACAAATTACAAATTATTACATAATATTTTAAATATTTTACTTCAATATTATCTGACAGAAAACTTGGCTGATCAATATTTCCATGGTCCAAATTGTGTTGATTGTGATGTGCATGCAATTCATCAGTACCTACAACTCGTTTGACAGTTTGATCAGCAGCGCAGCATGCCTCCAGACAATAGCAATTAGTCAGATTCTGATAAATTGGGACCGACAAATCATGACATGTAGAGACCCAAGTGTTAAGTGTTCTAATAAGAGAGAGACGGATAGTGCGATAAAAATCGAGAGAGCTCGCGCGCCGTCGCGTGATAGCCATGTAGCACACAAAAATCGAGAGTATGTCACGGCCGTCTCATGATAGACGTGCTGTCTCGCCCTATCTCGTCGGTTAGTAACAATCTTGCAGTCCGCTTGCTGCAACTTTGAAAGTCTATGTGCAAAATATTTTATTTGAAATACTTTTCGAAATGTATTTTATATTTTTCAAATATAAAATACATTTTTACTGCTAAGTTTCGGAAGTATTACCTTTACCACTCAAATTTTCAAGTGACTGGGTCAGCGATTCGGCAAATGGCCACTAGAGGCGCTGCAACTTTGAAAGTCTATGTGCAAAATGACAGTTAAAACAAAATGAACTTTATTATCTGTGAAACATGACGTTACGCTTCGCTTTTTAACGAGATTGACTTCGATTTTGTTTCGAGGACCGTTTGAATGCGGCAATTTTCGCTTTCTTACTGTTAACTGGCCATACTAAATGAAAAAGTAGTTGCAAAACACCTGTTTAAAAAAAAATACAAAATTACAGTGTAAAATATTATATTGTTTTAATATTTTACATTTCTTTAGGATATATTTTTTAATTTTCGTTTAAATTTATTTGAATGTTTGTGAGAAAAAAAAAATTTGGCACATCATGCCAATTCCATGGTCCAAATTGTGATTTTCATGCAATTAGTCGGACAGCTCGTTTGACGGTTGGATCGGCAGCGCAACATGCATCCACACGATAGCAATTAGTCAGCGGCGCTACCACGAACTTCGAAAGTCGAAGTTCGTAATACATGCATCCCTGTCACTCGATGGAGGGAGTGCGATAGAGATGAAAATACCCGAATTTCGACTTTCGAAGTTCGTGGTAGCGCCGCAAATTCTGATGAATTGGGCTGACAAATTGGGGAAAAATCACTTAATCTGGATACCCCATATGACTTCGACATGTTGGTCTGACAAATTGGGGTACAATCACATAATGTGGATACCCCAGTTGTCATGGGGTATACAGATTACGTGATTTTACCCCAATTTGTCAGACCAACATGTCGAAGTCAGAATTGGGTGTGTCGTACAGACGTAAAAACTGCAACTACAATTTCATTCAGTGTGGCCAGTTAACAGTAAGAAAGCGAAAATTGCCGCGTTCAAACGGCCCTGCGAAGCAGACTGCAAGATTGTTACTAACCGATGAGATAGGGCAAGACAGCACGTCTATCATATCATGGGACGGCCGCGACATACTCTCAATTTTTCTCGCACTATACCTCTTGTTCTAAGTGTTCTAATAAGATCTCTCTTATTAGAATACACACGGATAGTGCGAGAAAAATCGAGAGAGCTCGCGCGCCGTCGCGTGATAGCCGTGCAGCACACAAAAACCGAGAGTATGTCGCGACCGACTCATGATAGACGTGCTGTCTCGCCCTATCTCATCGGTAAGTAACAATCTTGCAGTCTGCTTCGCAGGACCGTTTGAATGCGGCAGTTTTCGCTTTCTTACTGTTAACTGGCCACACTGAATGAAATTGTAGTTGCAAAACACCGGTTTAAAAAAAAATACAATACTACAGTGTAAAATATTTAAACAATTTTCTTTAGTATATATTTTTTAATTTTCATTTAAATTTATTTGAATGAAATTTGTGAGGAAAAAAACACTTGGCAGATCATGCAAATTCCATGGTCCAAATTGTGATTTTCATGCAATTAGAACTCGTTTGACGGTTGGATTGCAGCGCAACATGCATCCACACGATAGCAATTAGTCAGATTCTGATAAATTAGGGCTGACTAATCATGTAATGTATATGCCCCATCAGCAGAGCTGGACACACGCAGTGGAAGGAAATGGTTTGAAAAGTAAACAAAAACACGCAGTCCCTTTTTAGTCCAGGCAATGAACTGACAACTTGTATGGAAAAAAAATCAATTTTGGAAATAATTTATAATAGCTTACTTTTTAAGTATAACGGATATATTATCAATTAAATAGTTACCCAGCGACAAAATCCGACAAAATTTCAGACATCGAAAAAATGATGAGTTAACTGGCTTCTAAAAAGTCAGTAAAAATATTAATAAATGTTTTTGTCTTTATTTTGGTTCATTTACATTTGCTCTATAATATTCAAGATAAATCGTACAAAAAAAGATAATGCATGCTTTATTTAAATCTACATAATTACTTCCGGGTGGAAAGTTTGTCGGATTCTTGACTAAATCATCTTAGAATAACATTTTCAAAAGAAATCAACAAAAAAAACGCTATTATAAATTAATGTTTTTCAAAACCGTATTTTGCCTGGAGTATTTATCCAGCTCTGTATTGTCATAATACACATTGATCAGAAGTCGTCAAGATGGTAGTAGCTTATAGTAAATTAAATATGATTTAAATTAACAAGAATGCGTCTTACTTGAGATCCGTCTAGATTAGAAGAGGGCAATCGCATTCCAATATCGCGTGGAGGGCACCCTCTCGGCGCGTCATCCCATTCGGGCGGGCGTGCCGCAGGGTGCAGAGGGGCTACCGCGAAGTGAAAACGAACTTCGTTTGTGTATCTCCGTCTGTGTCGCACTTGCTGGTTCGAGCGATAGAGAGGGAGATACACGAACGAAGTTCGTTTTCGTTTCGCGGTTGCCCCTCAGTACTCGACAGAGAGGGAGATACTCGACCGAAGTTCGTTTTCACTTCGCGGTAGCTCCTCAGAGTATTATAGGTTTATGCCCCGTAATAAAACACTAGCGATATGGTAGCATTGTTTTTATTCCGATAAAAACGTTACTCTTACAGGTTGGCCATAATTACAATCTCAAAATCATAGTCTGTGGTTCGTTTGATTTGTTTGAGTGTTGTGTTGTGATGTGATGTACTGATATGACGGTTTTTTTTTAGTTCTGTCTGTAGTGTCTGTGTACTAGGTACGTGCGCTGCGCGGGGTCGGTGCAAAGAGTATTGTAATATAGAGGAGAAAGAGTGGCAACTCTATCGTCAAATGTGCATGTATGGACGGCGGTGCTGCCCCTGTACGGCTGTTGAAGAACTAATAGTGACGTCTAGATATATAGCTATATATAGGCATGTATAATAAAGCTGCAGTACTACTCTATACATACGCATCTATAGTAATGTACATTGCGGTATGAAAATATAACCAAACATTGTAAGCTTGTATCGATTTTATTGACGCTTTAAAAATGTACTTGGTATAGAGTATATCTATCGAAGAAAGTGAATGAATGTAAATAGTTATTTACGATACAAGTGCCGAAAATAGGAAATTCGCAACGAGTGGTGATAAATTAAAACACGATCGAAGGGAGTGTTTTAAATCGACACGAGTTGCGAATTACCTATTCGCACGTGTATCGTACAACGTTTTACTGTACATATGGCTCTTTAAAGTTTCGACATATGCACGGAAAGTGCTCTTTTCCGCACTAGTGCGGGAAAGTAGCACCATATGTACTGTAAATTAATAAATGTTATTGACCCGAATTAATAAAGTCGAAAAAAGTGTATAGTAAGTATATTTAACACTACGCGTCAATAAATCGACACAAACTTTACAACGTCTAATTAAAATTGCATACCGTATTGCCCATGCTATAGATGCGCATAAATAAATATTAACTTCTTGCTTCAACAATAACGATACCAAACTTACCACAATATACAATTAATATCCGGGCTATAAAGTCCGCATACTAAGTAATCCTTCATCGCAAATTTCTCAACGACATCAAACTATTATGTTAATTTCATGTCATTAAAACTGTAATATTCATTTAAACTATGAATATTACTTAATGAAAACTGGGTCATTTTCTTCATTGTGATTTTTTTTATTATTAGGGAAAAGAAATAAGACAAATAAAATACGTGATTTCGTTCATTTTTTTATTGACTTATGTGTATTGTGATACACTTGTGCAGCTTTTTTTACAATATCGTCTCCCTCATAATTAATCTTACCATCTAAAATCCTATTTACTGTTCTGCACCAACTGTAAATAATTATGTTGATAGTTGTATTTAATAAACAGTCTTTCAACTTATCTTTATGACTCTCACAGTTCATAAAAGAAAAATCAACAAATAAATCTATAAAAGCAATGATACGTTCTTTAATATTCTTTTTGTAACATTCACTATTGAGGAAAGCAATTGTTGTTTTTTGTATATCATGGAAACAAGCTACTAGGCAATCAGAGGGATAAGTAAGCCATTCTCGATCTTTTTCATATTCTTTGGCCCGTATGAACCTATATTTTGCATTCTTTGAATCGCCTACTAGCTTGCTCTTACATTTTTTACACCCTTTAGATACTTTTTGTAAACATTTTGTCAACGCCCATCCACAGACATAGGTTCTTTGATCATCCCCAGAATCAGCTACAGTACTTTGCATGACATCCAGAGGCTGATCGATTACTATGTCTTGGGGTTGCGAGGGAGCATTACCGGTATCTTTGTGTTTTATAAAAAAGGATAATGATTGTAAACACTTATTCGAGTCTTTTTCGCAATTGGAGTGGACTGAGTGATCAAAGGCAAAGGCAAAGGCAAAGGCAAAGGCAAAGTGTTTTTATTTGTCAAACATAGGTGATGGCTGCATAGAAACAGAGATGTTCAATTTTGTACGTTGCACTATGTTTTGCCGATTGGCGTACAAAAACATTGGCTTAAATATCTAGTCTTGAATTACATTACAACATATCATTTGATTATTAATAAAGCATTGTGAATTATATCATTTGGAATATGATGTCAAAAATGTATTTAGAGTGTAATGTCAAAGATGTATTTAGAATATAATGTCAAAGATGTATTTAGGATATAATGTCAAAGATTATTTAAAATAATGTCAAAAATAAGATAATCAAATTTAAAAATAACAATACTTTACAATATATTCATCAGAAATCACTGCTTATATTATTTATTTAATAACAGAGTTTTAAATGCTCCCTCGAACCCCATGCAGTTGGGTGCCACATTTCGTGCACCCAAACTGCGAATGCTGCCAAAAAAGTTTTCGAGTGGGTCCTGGTTGAAATTGCGTGTCAGCATTGAATCCAAACAATATTTTTTGGACAACAATTGCCACAAGGATTTAAAACCCTCAATAGTTTTAATAAAATTATTGACCGTTGGTACATTCTTGACTAATTTTGACCCGTCACCTCTTATAACTATGAATTTAATCGATTTTAGTAATTTGATAGCCTCTTGCCAGAGCTCATGGTGGGGAGAGTTCCTTTTAACGGCCGCTCTGTACTTTTTGCCGCGTGGCACTGAGAAGCTCGAAGCATTGAGGGAGTCGAACAATTATTTATCAATTAATATTAAAAATGGTATGACATCTAAACATGCTTGCGGTAAATCGCCTCTCGCCACCAAGTTGTCTGTAGCAACAGCCATACTGTGACTGAGCACTTGGACGGCATGTTTTACTCTCATTTTTTTTATTCTTGTGGGATCAACATGTTCCCTCGTTATTTTCGGTAACAACCGCAACTCACCATGAGCCCTGTCAGCGGCAAAAATTTGTTGGAAATATTCCCACTTCACATTTTTCGTTCCATTTTGATCCTTATAAATGATATCTTTATTTAGCAAATTATTTCTTATTCCTTTTATCAGATGTGGAACGTCAAAAAGAGGGATTATTTCCTGATCATTTATAACTATTACATCATTTTTCCACTCTTTACCTTCATTAAAATAATTCTTCTTAGCTTCTAAAATTAAATTGTTAACACAACTCGAATTTGGCGAGCCCTGGTCACAAACGGTTGCTACTATTTTGAGACCAGTAGCTTGCACTTCGGTAGCTACCTCTTTTAAAATTTCCTTAAGTCTCGGTGTCGACAACCGTTGTGTGAAATAATATGCGACTGGCTGTTTGAAATTTTTCTTCACACCTTTCACCATAAACACCAAGGCATGATTTGCAAAATGTTTTGATTTTGCTTTTCCTAAATTTTCGAAACCTACAAGATCGTCTGTGTACGGGTTATAAAATATTTGCGGATAAATCGACATCTCGTCAAATATTAAAGTACACAGACGATCTTGTGGCTGCATTTTGGAAACTGTTGTTTTTAATTCATTAAATATAATTGGGTTAATGCCTGGTTGCATTTTCACTTGCGCCAATAATTGCATAATGCATTTTTCAGCTGTCGAAGACGCATTTTGTAATTTTTAACTTTTTGCCGCAATCTGCTAATCTCATTTTGCTTACGTCGCACTTTTCTTGCGCAGTCCTGGGAACTTTTTTCTCGTAAAAACTCGAAGGTTTTTTCTGTAAATCAAAAAAATAACATTATATTAGACAGAGGAGAGAAGGCAATAATAATATTAATATATCGGGTATGTTATGATTTGTATAAAAACAATTTGTATAATTTTATTTCCTATATACATATAGCCCGACGAGCCGCTATTTGACCCTAAGATAGTCTCGCTGTAAAGGGCATAATATATGCCAATAATACACATACGTCATGTATAGTCAAGACACTGTCTATCGGCTTGGTGTTGTTTGTTGAATGTAACAATTCTGTGCTTTATAATAAATAAAGATTTAAAGTTTTTTATGCATAGTACATAAAACAAGCATATTTAAAATAATAAGATCGTAAGCAGTTGCTCTAGTATTAAACCGTGTCGCAGCTATTTACGCCCACCTCGGGACATAGGGAGAATTATTATTTTAGTTTCTTCGGTTTCGGTTAATACTGGTTTGCACGCCCTATTCACAGCTAAGGAACATTATGTCAATAAATATTTTAATATTAGGGGACAATCTTACACAAATCAACCTAGTCCCATAGTAAGCTCAGTAAGGCTTGTGTCATGGGTACTAGACGACGATATATATAATAGAATAAAAATACTTAAATACATAGAAAAACTTCCATGACTCAGAAACAAATATTCATGCTCATCACACAAATATTTGCCCTTACCGGGATTCGAACCCGGGCCCTCCGGCTTCCTAGGCAGGGTCACTACCAACTATGTAAGCTACAGAGGTCGTCAATATTTCATTGCATGTATAAAAGAGTATTATTTTCTCACCTGCGTCAAACTTCGTGCGTGGTGCTCGATATTGGGACATATCAGTTGCAGTTAGACAAGTTGTTTCTGAAGATCCAGATGGTAATGGAATTTCGGTTGGCTCAACTGCAAGTCTTGACGGCCCCGGTAGATTCGTTATGTCCATTAATGGTACAGATTGGAGACTTCCTCGTAGGGGATTTGTATAGCAATGGTCTGCTTGTAAAAAAGTAGTATATCCTTGCTGTATACCTGGAACACAAAATTGCAATATTGTTAACATATATTTTTGAAGAAATTCCATACCCTGCTCACATAAAAGTTATATAAATAGGATCAGTAGTTTGCTTCAGAAATTACCGTTACACACAAACCTACATAGTCAAAAACTTACTAACTTTACCTCTTTGTATTATTATTATTTATTACCTACTGTCGGCGGCTTTCCTCGCATTTCACAAAAAAGGCTGGCAGAGCTACGGTGTAAAGAGTAAAATAAATTATTGGCATTTTAACATTTTGATGCAGGCTCTTCCCTTAGCTGTATTTGAAGTAGAAAACAAAAGGGATGCAACACGAATATTTGCCAAAGAATTTGGATAACTATTGACCATTGTAATTTCTTTGCACCATAAAAATGTTAAGATTAAATTAATTATACTTACGATGTAAATTCACTGATGGGATTGCTGAAGGCTTTATCCGATCTACTGACATCTTGTCACTGGGATCAAAATGATGATCACACAGCCTTTTGGACTTGTATATTTTCATACGGTCAGTTTCTTTGAGTTTGTCTCCAACCACTGACACCCAAGCATCAAAAACAGCAGGTTTTTTTTCCGGGTTAGGAAACCGATGTACTGGTACACAGAATGTGACTGAAACATAATGAAATACATGTTATTTATTATTTTTTGCAGAGTACATACATATACTCAAGCCCAAATCCAACTGGGGTAGGTAGAGATAAAAAAGCGTCACATAAATAAACAAAGATTAAGGGACAATCTTAAACAAATCGAATATTAAGTTCAATTAGGCTTGTGTTATATATAATAATGACTAGATGAGTATAAAAGCTTAAAATACATAGAAAACACCTAGTTATGACTTTTTAGTTTCTCTCCACTACCCAAAGGTTGTCTGGAATTGATCACTCTTTAGCGAAAGGACAGCCTGGTGTTTGCTTTTGTTCTTAGAGTCGCTGTTTTCTGTACTTATACTGTTTTCTATATTACTATTGAGGTGTGCAATAAAGAGTATTTGTATTGTCAAACATCCAAGACTCGGAAACAAATATTCATGCACACCTCATCACCCAATATTTGCCCTTACTGGAATTGGAACCCAGGGCGTCAACATCGTAGGCAGGACCACTAGTTACTACCCACTAGGCTAAACCGGTCATCATAGTCGGTACTAGGCTACTACTACTACCAGTCAGTGCTAGATTAATATGGTCCTTACCTTACATACTTCTTTCGTTATGATCTCTCATACATATCATACAGCATCAGTTATAATAAATATTAATTTGCTGATTATAGTCATCTGTGTATGCTATTCTTTCTGCTACAATTACTGCAAATCTTCAATCAATATTTAAGTAATTTAAGGAAAATTACTTTTTGTACACAAAACAACCTGAATAATATTAATGATAAGTTTACCATTCTCATTTTTCGCTGCATATTTTTTTCCTATGCCATACTGTATGTATACTCACACAAATTTTAAGGGTAAATGTTTCATGCCTACAAAACTAAAATAATTAATTTGTATGTTTTATTTCGCCAGTCATGTTACGATATTATATATCATTTATATTGGCAAGACAAAGTGGATCCCATAATGTATTTAATCACTTTGTACAGTACACCTATGTTCTACAAATAAACAAATGAATGATTGATTGATATACTAATATTAATAATGCAGTCTGCGAGATTGTAGGTTTTAAGTTTGTAAGTAGGGGGTAACCACCGGAACCAATTATATTCATACATACATACATACATTCACGCCTTTATTCCTTTAGGCAGAGCACATGAAACTTATGTTCCAGCGCCACTTTTAGCATAAATGTGGATATAAAAGATGGACAAAATGTGACATTGCAGTGAAAGGTTGCTAGCCCATCACCCACAACACACTTCAACCCTGTTCCCTTAGTCGACTCTTATGACACCCACAGGAAGAAAGGAGGTGATGCTATGCTAACCCAACACCACCCGGGGACCCCTTACACAATTTCAAAACTTCTTTCACCTGTGTATAGAATGACTTACTGAATGGACATAGGCTATATTTAGTCCCGCGGGTTTGACTTTGCAATACACGAACGAAGCCATGCCGGTAGCTAGTCTCTTATACAAAAATACCACTTTGGAGCTCTTGGCGATAGTGATAGATAGATAAGTCCAAAATATTAATATGACTTGTAGTGTTACTCAACATTCGCACACAAGAAATAATGGCTTAATAAAAAAGTGATTATTCACAACACTTCTTATTCTGTTTATGACCGACAGCACTGTATAAATTTGTATTTGTAAGACAACCAATTTATAACTATGCCTATTCTTAAAGATGTGTAAACAAGAAGAAAATTGGTTTTTAACTAGATACCACAACAGTACATAGAAAATAGGACATGTACAAAATGGATCACAACCATGAAAAAAGTATTTAGTTACTTATTAGGAAGTTGGTGTTACCAACTTGTTTAAGTACTAAATCTGCACGGCTATCACAAGACGGCACATGAGCTCTCTCGATTTTTTCTCGCACTATACGTCTCTTTCTAAGTTTTCTAATAAGAGAGACAGATAGTGCGAGAAAATGGCACTCTGCAGCTTAACATTGTATTTTTACCCGACTGTCTCAGAAGTAGTGCTTTTCAAGTGTATGGCTTCAATTCATGTATGTTTATAGACAAGAATAATTATATTTCATGGGCTACAGACCAAACAGTTTGATAGATTTGCACAAAGCTTATTAGCCAGTTCAGAAAAATACCACGCGAAGTAAATACGACGTATTTTTCGGTTTCCTTTTAATCGTGCGAGTGTCCGCCTACAGCAAAGGGGGGGAACAAACACTTAGAAAAAAAATCATCAGTGATGTTATTATGTGTGTATAAGTGTTTGTGCCCCCTTTGCTTTAGTCCAGCCCACTTGCTGTATTTAAATTTTCGTATATGCTTGGCGTGGTATTTTTTTGAACTGGCTAATAAGCTTTTAAAGAAAGAGTCCAGAATCAGGTATTCGGGCTTATCGGCGTGAGTTAAATATAATCTAAATAGTGTAATAATAAGAGATACTACTTACCCAGAAAGTCACAGCCAAAAACACAATATCTTTTCGGAATTTGACTCATGTTCAAACAACACTTGAAAACAAATAAAACTTAACAAGAAACAAAACACAACAATAACAACGTTAAAGAAAAATAAAAACAACTAACAAATTAACAATAACTTTTGCAATAACAAGAGATAACCTCGAAAAGAAAGCGCATAAACATCCAAACAACACAGCGTCAGGGTTTACAATGGCGATGACAACTTTGACAAATCCATACAATATGGCTGCCATTTTAGTTCATTACCAGGCGTCTGAGGTCGCTGTCGACTATGAAAAGTGATGACATATATAAGTGTGCCCCCCCTGGGTCGGTGTGCGCAGAGAGAGCTCATCGAAGCGTTCGGGTGTTCGTGAAGTTATTCCTTGTTCCTTATTTTACGGTCAGTATTAACCGGCTTTCATTAGTTTATCGACATAATCGCCGTCACATCATTTTCCGCAGATTCTTTCTTCTAATCGCAACATATATAGTAATATGAAGGTACGCGATGTCATCTTAACCTATTTCTTATATCTTCTCTTATTACTGTACATGCATCATACATCAAGCACATACATCACCATCATAAGATAATCATGTATCATCGTAATTTACGTTTTCCCATTAAAAATCGATAAAACATTCATTTTTTAGGGTTATTAATGTACCGGCAGGCCGCCGTCCGGCATGCCAATATAAGGGGCCATCTTGAACTTCTGTAATGGCGGCCATTCGTGTCACATGTGACGAGTATAATTTTGCCACTAAGAGGTCTTATTAGTTCCTTACAATAGCATAGATTGTGTTATTTGTTCGTCGAGTTGTGATATGAGGTCGATGCAGATGGAGGGAGGCGTAGTGCATCCGCACCCGCTGGGAGCGGTCCCCGTGGTGCACGGCGTGCCGGGCGCGGTGCACGGGCTGCCGGTGCACGGCGCGGGCCCGGACGGCGAGCACGCGGTGCACGGCCCGCGGCGCCGCTACCAGAACCGCCCCAAGCCGCCCAACAACTTGGAGAGGCTGCCGTTGGACGAAGCTGCTAAGAGAGTGAGTACCCTTTTAACATTTTGTAACAATTGTCGCTGCTAATTGGATTATTATTAACTCCTCGTGTTGCGGTTGAGCTAATACTCGTATTAGGATTGCTCTTAAAGATAATGGATTATTAAATCCTCCTTCTTTTTCACAAAAGAACATACTAGAATGTAAAATGTCAAGTGTCATTTATTGCATTTAAAGCCTGCTGTACACACTGTGCCAACGTTGGCGCGGAGCAGAAGGCAGCTATGCGTTAGAGGAAGAGGGCTTTATTTCGTTCTCATGCGTTTGCATAGCTGCATCCTGCTCACGCGCCAATTGGCCCAATGTGTACAGCCGGCTTTACCTTTCAAGCACCTATTGGAATTGTAACTTATATTTATAATCATCTGTTAGGAAATGGAGTCTCTCCCCATGAAGACGCCCGTCTCGGTTCTGCAAGAGCTGCTGGCTCGCCGAGGAACCGTGCCCAAGTATGAACTTGTCCAAATTGAGGGCATGATTCATGAGCCTACTTTCCGTTACCGAGTGACTGTGGCTGATCTAGTGGGTAAGCAATATTTTTCATTCTTTTTATAAGTCAAATATTTCTAGATCCTCATAAGATAAATCAGCTGATGACAATGAAACAGTTGTTAGTCTTAATTATAGGTCTTTGAATTCTGGATGTAACAATATAATAGAACTGCAACTGCAAGCTCTATTCACTTCTATCATGGAGGCATCCTAAAAATTATTAATTTCAATACACAATTTTATTTTTGTTGATACTGTATTCTTAAAAAAAAATACTTGTTTGTAAACAACACATGTTCTCTGTACCATTGCGGTAAAAAAAAAAATTACCTAGCCATTAATGCGTTCGCTGACAGTATGTTGACAGGCGGGCCATATGTAAACTTAATTGATTGTACTGTCAACAAATGTGTATAACATATTTTTTTCTAATAGCTATGGGCACTGGCCGCTCCAAGAAAGAGGCCAAGCACTCTGCAGCTAAGGCGCTGCTGGACAAGCTGACTGGAGCGGCTCCTGCTGACCCGCCAGCTAATGGAACTGTGCCTGAAGTGTAAGTATATACTCGTTTGAGTTTTATACCTCAAAAAAAGGAACTGTTAGGTGTCTGTTTGAGGAATGAAAACCAACAGTGGGCTATTAATGTATTATGTATTGAACCAGTTTCTGACTACTAGCGTAAGAAAAATTAATGTTGTCCTTGTAACGTAAGAACAGGTCCATCTGTGCACGATCAGACCCGCTCTTGTTTGTTTTGGATCCTTGATTGGATTGAGCAGAGCTAAAGATGTGCTGCTTATACAACAGTGCATCACCAGACATAATGATTGATGGTGTATATTTTATTGTATAGTGGTGCGGTGGTGTCATCGTTCGAGGACAAGTTGATGGGCAACCCGGTGGGCTGGCTGCAGGAGCTCTGCATGTCGCGCTTCTGGCCGCCGCCGTCCTACCACGCGGAGAACGATGACAACGTCAACAGGCGTGAGTGTTAGTGTGGGACTAATCTTGGAAATTAATTTAAAACCAGTTAACCCTCAACCAATTGAGCTGAATTTTTGGGTATAAGTAGTTTGGATGACAATTCAATATTATGGTTCGATCAAGCTGATCTGATGATGGAGACGTAAGGTGGCCATGGGATTTCAGTAGAGTACTTAACCGACGCAACACCGTTGAGTTTGGGCTCACTAGAATGGTCTTAATGAGTACTTGATGTTTGCAATAAAAGTTAGACCTAAAAAATTTTTTCCAATGAACTTATTAGATGGTTAAGTAAGTGATTTATTTGTAAACAGGTAATATGGGGGTTAACTTTGGCTTACTTATATTTTCGCGCAAGTGATGAGGTCAAAATCTACGAATTTGTATAGTTAGGCTTAGAGTGTTGAAGGACTACATAAAGACAATAAATACTCTGAAGAAGTATTTAAACTAAAATTTATTTTTACAAGCTTATTTAATTTCACCTGTCCCATCTTTCTGTAATCAAATCTTGCAAGTTCAATTTGACCCACCTCCCGGTGACCGATTGAGCTGAAATTTTGGGTCTAAGTAGTTTGGATGACAATTCAATATTATGGTACCATCGAGCTGATCTGATGATGGAGATCTACTTTACCGACGTAACCCCGTTGAGTTTGGGCTCGTTAGAATCGTCTCAATGAGTAGTTGATGATGGTATACAGAAAAGTACAGTCAGCAATAAAAGCTTGTACCAAAAATGACATTTTTGTCAGAAGCTTGTTTCTCCTTCATTCGGTTTTTTTTGCTTTGATGGTGATCCGCCATAAAATGATTTTTACGGTAATTTAAATTAACCAAATCTTGTGACATGGGTTAAACCTTATGTTCTGGACGCGCATAAACCCTAAAAACTAGTACTTGTTTCCAGGCTTGCCGCACGAGCGCCAGTTCACGATCATCTGCACGCTGCTGAAGCGGCGCGAGGTCGGCGCCGGCAAGTCCAAGAAGCTGGCCAAGCGTCAGGCCGCCTACAAGATGTGGCAGGCGCTGCAGGACAACCCGCCGGAGACAACAGGCTTCCAGCCCGACGAGGAGGTAACAACACGTACACGACCGACGATTCTACTACTTCTTCTTTAACCCCGCAGGCCGCATCACACTGCAAGGCCTGGCCGCGGCGGAAAATAGTAAACATGCCATTAGCTGTCAAATTTACTCTTGACCGCCACCGCAGGGCGCGCCAGTGTAAATCAGGCCTTACTCGTACAATACGCGCTACATAAGTTTGCGTCTGCGAAGCTAGCCTCAAGTCGGGTTATTCCAACCCGTTACACCAATTTGTTACCAGTGGTAACAGCTGGGATTTTATTCCTATCTTTTACCACTAAAGTACTTGGTGGTAGTTACCCCAAGTTACTGGAAAAAAAAAACAGTAATTACGATTCCCTTTAGTTATCACTAGTAAAAGATATTACCACTAAGAATAACACAGAATAGAATCCCAGCTATTACCACTGGTAACAATTCGGTGGTAACTGGTGGAAATAACCCTCAAGAAGAACACTGACTTATACAGTGGTTTTATGCTGTACCGAGAAAGTCCGCGAATCTATTCTCTTTCATACAAGCGCAAACGATTTTGCCGCCGTGCCCGCTACTGTCAATGAATTTACATAATATTGTACAAATGTTTTAAAAATTACATTTTATTTCCTTTTTAAAAATGCCATAATTATGTTCTTGTATATCTATGCGGCTAGATGGTACACTTGACTAGGAAGCACTAATAATAAGTCTGTAAGACATACCGGATGGTCTAGCCCAATTGGCACATAAATCTGAAAATACGAGAAAGAATAATTGTACCCTGGAACTGTAACGTAGATTTTGGAAATTTGATAAATATTCATAGATATACAGGTAAACATGCTTTGAAATTGAAACCTTAATTATTTCTTATGATTTTTCATTTCTTCATATATGGACTCAATTAGATTGCTCCTATATTATTAGCACATTTGAACTATCACCTAACAGAAAGTCACTACAAGTACCCACTACTAGTATGGACTAGCCACTGTAGTCAAGGTAATTTCGAAATATGAACTTCTGTGAAACAGAAATAATAAATGATGTGTGCAGTATTACATTTTTTTCAGGACGTAGCGTGTTACGTGTGATACCACTTATACTGAAATAACCTTTTGAAAGCCAGCATAGCTTAAAAAATAACAGTAGCTGTATGCTATCACCGACAAGTTACCTCAAGTAATGTGCATCCTCACTTCTCCAAGCTTGGCGTGTCGTTACTATTTAAGTAGCCATGGCGTTCAAAAGGTTAACCTGTGTTAATCCCCGTGTAACTAACACTTACAAAAGTTTTTCCAAATTGATGAACAGCCATGATCGCGAGTGGCTCCTTTGTCGTCCTGTAAGGGTTAGCACTTGGCCAGGTGTTTTACTATCTTTCGGGTGTCGGTCCCACAAGCTCGAATGAAACAAGGGGTCTCTGAGGTCTGTTTTTATAATTGGTGTTATGTTTTAGGGCGGAGTGGCGGCCCGCTATGCCGACCTGAAAGATAGTAAAATCTCTACACTGACTACAAGTCACAGCCACAAGGTGTCGCAGTTTCACAAACATCTCAAACAGTCTGTCGGCCCCAACCTGGCCAAGTTGCAGGTATGCCAGATTTTCATTATTATGCATGGGTATGGTCCTCGTTAATGTTATGAATTGATATCTATTACTAACACAAAATTTTCATAAAATGTGCATGAATAAAATTTGTCGTTTAACCATGTCGTAGTTAGAAATCGCTTCGAGCGTCTTCTTTAGAATATCAAGTATAATGGAGTCGTTAATCGTTTCAGGTGACACCTTTAAACAACAAGGACTTCAATTTTGTTTTGTTCCTGCAAGAGATCGCGTCGGAGCAGTCGTTCGAGGTGACGTACGTGGACATCGAGGAGAAGTCCATGTCGGGGCGCGCGCAGTGCCTCGTGCAGCTGTCCACGCTGCCCGTGGCCGTGTGCTACGGCGGCGGGCGCGGCAGCAAGGACGCGCAGGCCGAGGCCGCGCAGAACGCGCTCGAGTACCTCAAGATCATGACCAAGAAGTGAACCGCTCAACATCTCGCGACATCAGCGCCCATGGCTAAATTACTTGTTGCTGTTTAATGCTGATCTCCTGGGGCTGATGTCGCTAGGTTTTGAGTCGAAGCTCCTTATCACCACTTCCCATTTGAATGTGGCATGTTGCCAGTGCCAGTAGCACTTCGGGCTATGCTTTATAACTGGCATGTTTGCAGTATCTTACTTGTGATTTTTTTTAACTTATCGTGGCGTGCTAGAGGTATTGATTCCTTTATTTCCTTATAATTTTATTCAGCAAGTGACTTCTCACTTGTACTACTACTGCCAACGTGCGAGGGTAAATTGCATAGCCCGTAAACATATTGAAACAAAGTATGGAGTGGTCATATAATATAATACAAGCTATACTTTGCATAGAATTAGTGTAATTTTCCCAGCGTGGAAATTACTTAAAAAAAAGAAAAATACAAAAAAATATATAAAATAAGAATAAAATGTAAAAAAAAAAGTGTGAACTATAATATTTCCAGTTTAATATTCAGCATTATTCTAGGCATGTTTTTGAATTCATATCTAAAACAATGGTTATTATCAATTTAAAAAACGAAAGTATTAGCTTTTAATGTACCTATATTATAGTAATCATGGCAAAGCCTATCATATATTTTACTTAACGGATTCCTATTTACTTAGTTTACGAACATTATGTTTAGTCTGGTGTGTTTTGAATCAACATGCTGAGCATTAAACGGAAAATGAATTCTCAGCGAGTAATGTAATGTCTTGTTGACGAACTGCCAGCCTTTGCTTTGTAACAAGCTCCGAGACGGTCCTTAGTCGAGCGGACAAGAACTTCTTACAAATTGCAAGGGTTGGATTTAGCAAATGACTCGAGTGGTGGCAGGATTGCTAATCGATTTTAGTTTTATTTTAAGCAGTCACTGTCTAGGTTTTCTTTTAAATGCATGATGGAAAACTTTGCAGGGAAGCTGAGAACTATGTGTAAGAGTGAATATATCACTGGTATTGTGGTTGCGGAGTTAGGATCCCTTGCCTGTGAAAATGGGCATTATTTTAATGCAAAGTATAGAGGTTGTAACAATGTCTACCTGTACAGCATCGTCGTTAGTGCTTCCACGGCGAGGCAAAGACGAGGATTCTGCGCACCCGGGGTTTCTTTTAAATTGAATGGTGTGTGAGCCCACCCTGCCCGTCGGTCGCACTGTTCAACTTAGGAAAGACTTGCCAGAGTAAAGGATTGGAGTTCTGTTCAACCAAGACCGACTAAATATCGTCTTCCCGGGACAACTGGGCGAGTTGTTTATTTTGTGTTTAGTGAGTCTTGGTTTTACTTCTTGTGATTAATCTCAAGGATAATGTAATTGTAGAATAATGTCACTATTGTGAACACTTTGAATTCATATTTGCATAGATGTACGTTTTCTTTATTTTAAAAAGCCGTAAGATATAATTTTGTCAATGCACTGTTTGCTCTAATTACAATAAAATTTGGATGTTGCTTAACTTAATATACCGTTTCATTTACTACCTTTACCTTTCGTCCCAGTAGCCAGCTTTCGTGAGATCATCTATATAGGGTCAGTAATGGTAGATTGTCACACAAAGGAGCAAAATTATATATTTACGGCGAAGGCAATAGATTGAATCTGGAGCGCAACTAAGGGATTCAAGGATTTGACGCCCAAGACCGAAATAATTTTGCTACAGAGTGGCACGTACTGTTTTTCCCACTTATGAGGTACATTGAAATCCCTCATCTGAAGGCAACAATGTCTTCAAAAAAGTCATTGTTGCCCTCTAATGAGAGACCAAGTTATACTTTTGTTCCCTGATTCTGCTAGTCTGAAAACAGAAATGTTTTTATCCGGAATAATAACATAATATTTCCTTTTTTGATTTTTTAATATTGTATTTACTGTAGCTGAACACGCTGCGCTCCTCCGCCAGCTGCGGCGTCGACGGCACCGACTTGGACGATATCCCGTTCCATTTCATCCCCTTAGGGGGTGATTTCCGGGATGAAAACTGTCCTATGTCCTTCCCTGGGATTCAAACTATCTCCATACCATATTTCATCGCAATCGGTTCAGCGGTTTAAGCGTGAAGAGGTAACAGACAGACAGAAGACCAAGTTATACTTTTCTTCCCTGATTCTGCTAGTCTGAAAACAGTAGTGATTAAATTTTCCTTAAAGGTGTGAAAATCAGTGTGGTCACTGCGTGAACCCTCGCAACGCTCAAAATTGTAGAAATAGAAGCATTCGCTTCACTCAGGATTTAACATACCGCCCTCGCCGTAATTACATAATTTTGCTCCCTCGAGACACAGTTCCACAATTTAACTCCTACTATTCCGAAAAGTGTCTTCAATGGTCATCTCATCACACCAGGAATCAATGGATATCAGTGTTATGCTATGGACCACTATTATGGGCGCTTTAGAATAATTATGTGCCCAATTAGCGTGAGTCGTCAAAGAAAAATTTACTTGTAGTACGGGAAGTAGTGTTACCCACGGAATAAGTGTTACCCAATGTATGGTAGGTGCAAATTTTGGTATCGGATGAATTCACTTGGCACAGATGTACGATAGCTAAAACTAAGCTAATTTAGCCCGGTAGCCATCCACCACCCCCTGGGGGGTAGGCAGGGGGGGCATTCAAAGTTACACGCCGCCGCGCTTCAGATTTTTTTTTATATCAGCTTCTATTATTATTATTTTTTTCTATTTTCGTAACACCTCGAATGTGGTATCATTTTCTGATAAATCAGACACGAGGAATTCACTTTTGAGACATTTAATGTATAGTTTAATAGAAAAAAAGAAAATATTGACGAAAATATGAAAATCGGTTTCCTATTTTTTTATTCAAATATCAGTATCTTCCAAAATCATGTTTTTTTTCCAAAAGAATATTATGTATCTAGCTTTTAAAAACAATCATGGGTCTTCCAGACACGATCAGTGAGTCACCCGAAATTGGCTGCGGCGTTAGCGATGCGTGATGGTATCCGAAACCAAGGTGTTATCATTTCGGATAGTGCTCCCAAGGTACTTAAAGTGACAGACTTTGTCTAATGGTTTCCCATTTAGATTTAGTTTTGCTGGATCCCTCTTGGCGGTTGCTTGAGGATCTGAGTTTTGGAAGCTGTTTAGCGCGTAAACGTAGCTTTGGAGATTTACAATATTGTCAGACATAAGGCATACGCCATCAGCATAAAGTATCTCTAAAATGGAGATCCTCTGCACTTTGAACTTCGCTCTGAACTTTGATATATCAAAAACACCCCTTCCAGCTCACGTACACGAGTTTGCCCAAATACTAGAATACCTAAAGTGTGGATCAATTTCCTACGTGATAATGAGAACAAGAAAGAACTGATCCATATGCTGTCCTTAGCCTGTCACTCTATGGAGGTGCCGGATGAAAAAAAAACGGAATATTACGGCCCGTATGACTGATATATTAGTAGCAGCGATCGTTGTAAAAATAACATCGACCCCTGTTACCGCGAAGAAGCTGATACGGGGATAATAATGATATATAATGATGATATACAACGTGTTAATAAAATAACGCAAAACCTGAAAACAGTTTGTTCAGAATCGAGCATAGATTGCGAAAAAAATAATAAAAAAAAATTTTGACAAGATTTATTTTTTACAATTGTATGGAGTGTTGGCCGACTGGGGCGACCTGCTCCATACAAATGTAAAAAATAAATCGCGTCAAAAAAATTATGTTTTATTTTTTTCGCATTCTACTCTCGATTCTGAACAAACTGTTTTCAGGTTTTGCGTTATTTTATTAACACGTTGTATATAATAGTGCATGGTGCTGACGCTGTGGCTCTAGGATTTATACGGATCATGATACGCAAAGTTGATACAGATATTGTGGTTCTAGCTGTGTCATGCGTTTCGAAGCTACAAGACAATATTGAACTGTGGGTACACATCAGCACAGGGCTCGGGCACCTATCGATCTTTGCTACTTCTCGTAACAGGGCGACATTCCTACGTAAGTCCGGTGGAGCGTTTCTTGACAGTACTGGAAGCCAGTTGCAAGGAGTAGATTGGAGCGTGCCGGAGATAAGTCCCGTCCTGCCAACTTCCCCGCTCACTCTGCTATTCGTTGACTATTCGTACAATCAAGTGTAAAAATATGGGTGCATACAACTTACTCATAAATATGTCCCATAACTTGTGTCAGAGCGGATTAAGGTTTTGGTACTTATTTACGAGAGGATGTTATCGATACATATTTTTGCACTTGACATAGTACGAATGATCATCTAAACTGTGGCCTCCATTGCACCCTGTACAGAGAGGCTGGTATTACCAGTGTAATAAGATCGTTGTGAATTTCAGTAGGGTAATTATGAAAATAAATACAAAAGGCAAATGGTAATTGTATTCAAACCTTTAATCAACATCAGTTTAACAGACGACAGACTAAGGCCTAAACGGTTTCTTTCGCACAAACTTAAACTGGCACAACTTAGCCCGTCGTGACCCCAAACCAGTATTCACTTGAGAGCTATACGCCCGCTGCGACCAATGAGACGAGGGAACGGGCGATGCATACGTATCACAATCATCTCGCGAAAAGCACCAAGTTTCCATTTCATTCGGCGATGGCTCCAAATTGGAACTATTGTCAAAGGTGTGGTTATTGAAATTCGCAGTTTCCATGTTTGAATACTCTGTGTTGAACTCGGGATTTTCGTAACATTCAATTTTGACCGCTTGATCTGTCGGTGAATAAACAGGCGTATTATCACTGAAAGGCGCTGGGGGAGCTATTACGTCGGTAACTTCTTGACTGCCTTCAGTAAAGTATTGTAGAAGTAGCTTTGGATTAAAGATGCTATCGTCTTTAATCTCTTCCAACGCGTCTAATTTTAAACTGTGGACGGACACTGGTGATTCGTAAGATTTATCATTGTGGTCACAAGTTTCCGAGGTCAAATTGATTTCAGTTGTCTCATGCAGTTCTAGGTTTGGTGGTGGAGTTTCCTCTTTAATTACGTTAACTGTTGGAACAGCTATCGAACTAGCAATGGGAGCTGATCTACGGGATTTTGTTAGATTGTCAGGTAAGGGCACATTCATTGCGTTAATTTCACTTATTCTAAAAGGTTTCCTGCTCTTCGTTACGCTGGTTTCCGTTTTCGGGCCGACTGTTGTATTTCCACTAATCTTGTTAGTTATATTTGTTCTCGGTGTCAGTGTTTCAGGTTTGCTGAAAATATCAAATCATTTAAAAAACAATATTTATTAAAAACTTGTACGAGATAAGTTATTACTGTAATTAGTCATCAATTCATCATGTATACTTACACCAATATTCTGCTGTATTTTTGCAAAACATTCTCAATACTGTTATTTGCCGTGGGAGGTTCTGCTTTGTTTTCGATTCGTTCTAATGATATTTGTCTTGCACTGACATTATCAGTGTGATTAGGTTCAGTGACACTGTTCACCTTGGTATCTTCGCTTATAGCTGTATTTTTTTGAGTTTGCATTAGGCGTAGATTCGTAATTTCGTTGTTTTGTGACTTGTCAACACCTTCTGTATATTGGTCTCCTTTATATGACTTGTTTTTATTAGCTTTGTCTTGTTTGACTACTTCCGTTATATCTACATCTACCTTTAGCTTTCTTGTAATTCGGAGTTCGTGATCAGGAGCATATTTTTTAGTGCAGACGTCTACTTTAGTTGCTGTATAAGAAAACCTTTTGAAATAGGTCTCCTCTTTATTATTGTATCCTTCAGGAATATCTTTTGCGACCATATGTTTTGTATCTGATAAACTTTCAATTCTGTTTACAACTTTTGGGGCATTGTAAGAAAAACTACCAAGCGGGCAATTATTCTGTATCGATTTATAATTATTTGTCAAAGGTTTCAAATCAGAAACGCTTGGCTGAATAGCTTCCCTTTGATGCGGTGTAACCCAATTTGTTAGACTTGTATTATTCTCGTTTAAAATGTGCAAATTTTCCTGAACTTGTGCGATCGTATTTTTAGAAACCGGTAGATGATCAATTCTTTTTACAATTGGTCTTGTATGGGAATGACAATAAAAGCTACCAGGCTTATAATTATTATGTGTCGAATAATAATGATTTGTCATTGGTTTCAAATTAGTAGTGCCCGACTGAATAGCTACTATTTCATCCGAAGTAACCCAATTAGGACTACTTTTACTATACTTCTCTTCAATGTGGTTGGGAACATTTTGATGATCGTTTGGATATGGAGTTGGCAATTTGTCTACTATTACATTATCCGGGCCGAATAAATTTTGATGACTAGTGCTACATGGGATTAAAGATTTAAAGTGATAATTACGCTCGTGATTATCGTAATTTTCTATAAGTTTAGGTTCGAATTTGTGTTCAAATGGCATCAAAGCTTTAGTGTCATCATCGCTTGGTTTCGTCGTCAGGGCTTCTACCGAGTTAACCGGTAGGTTTTTATCCCATGTAATTTTATAATTAGGGGCGAATTTCTCACATCTTTTGTTATGTTCAGTTTCATTATCTGCCCTGTTCATATTAAGTGGCGTATTTGGAAGTGTATCAATCGCTGAGGAACCTTCGCTGAGATCTTTATTTTCTTCAATAATTTTGCTTTTATGCCGAATAACGTTAATTTCGTCACAATGTCTTAAGTCTAAGTCAATAGGTTGTTCTAGGCTTTTTATACATTGATTGGTGTCTAGAATTGACTCAGACTTTATATTTACCTCAGCCGGCTCAAGATTTTCGCCGTAGAAGTAGTTTTCGATACTTAAACCATCTTGTTCAGTATTAACACCGTCTTGTAGGCCAGAACTTTTGATATTGCTACATACTACACCTAGGTTGTCTGATTTACTTCCATCAATATTGTCTTGATCATCACATTTAACGTTTGTATTTGTGTCCGTGGTCGGAGCACTTTTAACATATACCGCTGGTAGGTCCTCGTTTTCTAGAGTATGGATCAGTTCATTTATTTGTGGCATTGTTTGTTTTGTTGTAGTTTGTGTCTGCTGTAAAAATCTATTTATTTGGTCTTTGATTGCATCTGAAAATCCACTATCAGTACTTTTGTCACCAGTTTTCTCTTTGTCATCAGTATGTTCTTTCATTTCTATCAAATCAATGAAGCTGAAATTTGTTTTCATATTTATATTTTTGTGCCTTTTAGAGTCTCTGACAGATCTTCTTGATTCGTTCTGAAAATGTGGTGTGTTATTTACATTCCTATACTTGAGATCAACTTTTTCGGTATCTTGAATTGGTCTTGTAGTACCATGGGCACAACGCATCGTTGGAATCTTTGTTTCATGAGAATGATTACTCGGCATGTTTTTAGGAATGGGATCGTTACCAGAAATTTCAGATTCTATCTTGCTTAAAATACTGTTGATCTGTAAATCATCTATATAGTCGTCATCGTCATTTAAAATTATTTCTTCCAATCGATCGACTGCAACGTCTTCTGTTAGATCTACAGTAGGAGACCCAATTGTCACTTTTTTAACATTGACTGGAGAATCTGCTCCATTCTTGCCATCTAAGAGATCATGTTTGACTTTGTTAGACAGTGTTACTGATTTGTGTATATCCTTTTTTAATGCTTTTGAAGTTTTACCAAAAGATTCTTTCAGAGCCTGAATTTTTTGCGTTATAACATATTCACGTTTCCTTTTTTCTTTACATTGTGTAATGTCATTATCACTGTTAATTTTTCGCTTTCTTTCTCTATACACATCTGTAATAGCAGTTTGTTTTCCTGCGTCGCTTTTTTTGAAGCTTTTTGAATTTGACCAATGATTATCACGCGGGATCTGCGGTTCCAAATCGAGGAATAAATAATCAGCTTGCGTGTCAATACCAACTGTTGGGAAAGAAACGGTTAGTCATTATTCTGTTAAATTATGCACAAAGACGCGCTCACCTACCTACGCCACAGAAGAAATATTAGTGGGGTGGGTCCTAGTGGAATTAACGATCTATAACATCATTACGATCGATATTTTAAATAAATAAATATTAGGGGACAATCTTACACAAATCGACCTAGTCCCAAACTACGCAAAGCTTCTACTATAGGTACTAGACGACGATACACATACTTATATAGATAAATAAATACTTAAATACATATTAAACATCCAAGACTCAGGAACAAATATTCGTGCTCATCACACAAATAAATGCCCTTACTGGGATTCGAACCCGGGACCTCTTGCTTCGTAGGCAGGGTCACTACCAACTAGGCTAAAGCGGACTTCAGTTTTAAAAAGGATTCTTACCAATAACGGAACTCACGCAGTGGATGAATATTTTGTGTTCACAACTTAGTTTCCTCGTAATTTCGTGTCTTATTGTTCCATCATATACACCTATGAAGTCTTTATCTCTAGAATAAAAATTGCATCCGTGAATAATTTCATAGTAAAGTGCAATTAAAACTTAGTCAATTACAGTGGTTCTATTTCCTTAACATCCATGAGCTGTCTAACGCTATCGCCAGTCACACTCGCTCCCTACTCGCTCCTGTATCTAACAGTGCATTTATGCGTCACCGGAAACGAGAAGCACTGTAAAGACCGGTAAAATGTATCGACACAAAAGCAGCCTTACGTGAACTGAGTGAGCAATATCAAATTGTTTTCCGAATCCCCGACAACCAGATAACTCCTGTGGCCGTCTCCCGCAGTGAGCTGGTTCATGTTGTCGGACAGATGCGCGTGGTTTAGAAGCATCAGTTGAATGGTTATGGATCGGCTGTCTATTGGTGTTACAGTTAACTGGTATTTCGGTAGTAAGCTGACTTGCTTGCGTATTATGTTTCCGGCTGGGGGACCTTTGTTCATGATCTGAAAAGTTAGGGTCGTTCATGGGTAACCATCGTTGACACTTTTTGCTATTATTTCCGCATTATTACCGACTTACACTTCATTGACTATGCAAGCCCAAACTGAGTTAGTTCTGAAAATCATTATGTTACTCAAAGCTAAATACATGTAGCGTGAACTGCGTGAACCAATTGTATTTCTTAGAGCCTATTTCACGTACCCTTTCCAAGTCCCTCGGATGACTTTCTTCGAGCAGCAAAAAGCTGGTGACACCAGCGCTGGCCAGCAACGTACTGAACGTCGGGCCAATCCCTTTCAGTTGCTTGCTGACGTAAGGCGAGTTCTCCCACAAGTGTGCTTCAATGCACTTGGCTAGGACGATGGAGTTCAACACGGCTGACAATTGTGGCGGCTGTTGCGTGGCTAGCCCTGGGCGAGTTACGTATCTCACTAAACCTGAAGGAGTAATGAGCTTTAAATTGTTATAAAAGCAGTTCCTGCATGTTCATAGTGTATTGTTTATCACCACTGGTAA
This sequence comes from Epinotia ramella, assembly GCA_947578815.1. NCBI lineage: Eukaryota > Metazoa > Arthropoda > Insecta > Lepidoptera > Tortricidae > Epinotia > Epinotia ramella. The sequence goes on from OX388213.1 coordinate 565,212, forward strand.
GATTTTTGGGGCTGAATTTATCATATTGAAAAGAAAATACCATGGGAGGAGTAATTAGAAGCAGCAGAACGTTAGGTACGTGCGAGGGGAAGCAAAAAGGTGAAGTGTTGTTACTTGGTAAAGTGGTCATATATGAAAAGGGCTTGAGTGCACACTGAAACATGCTGAAATTATTACCATTGTCCCTTTACTTGACGGGTTTTTCCCAAACTCGTTGTTGGTTCCATAGCAAAAATATAGCCCCACCCTTTGTTTGTCGATAAATACCTAAATTAAAAATCCGCCGTGTAATGACTCCAGTGAAGTGGCAGCTTGATTGCTTCATTGGTGAAACAAAACACAAAACATACTTACATTTGCACACCCTGGATGCCGTTTTCATCACTTTCATGGCTTCTTGGTTCAACGCTGGTTCAGGAATGGAAAGACATCCTAGTGTAGCTTGGATGATGCTGTAAAATCCACATTACCAGAGGTTACCATCCTATATTATAGTACCTACTTGTGTTTGGAAGCTAAATGCAAACTCACAAAAAACATTCAACAAAGTGATAGGAGATATTATTGTATTTGTCGAAATGTGTTCCATTAATTTAGAATTTTAAGGTGTTCATTTATGATACCAGTCCTTAGAATCTTTGTTCCTAGCTCCCACACAACAATCAATTATAGAACATCATTAATATAGGTGGTAATATAATAGGTTACCAATTCAGTTTCATCTGTCTCGTGCTGATTTTGCCTTTCATAGGGAACCGGATAGTAACCGCGTTATTGTTTCTATTGAGCAAGTTGAGACAGCGTCGTTCGTCCATTCTCAAGTGCATATCGGACAACTCGTGGCTTTCGCACACGAGCCAAAGCAGGCGCTCTAGGGTTTCTGTCCCTTTGATCTATGGACAAAATAATCAAATGTTGAAGGTAGAACAGTAGAAATTTAAGAGAATACTCAGGTAAGTCGTGCTCATATAGGTACATATTTTCTCGTGACTTCGTGTAGATCTCGTTAATCGCCTTAGATGATAAATTGCTCTTAAAGTATTTCAGGCGTAGACTTAAATATCCCTCCGCCATACAAACTTCCACCCCTTTAAAGGATGGGATAAGTAATAACTTTATATGTCCTTTCCAGGGTCTCAAACTGTATACATGCCAAATTTCATCGAAATCGATTCAGCGGGTTAAGTGTGAAAAGGTAACAGACAGACGGACAGTTACTTTGGCATTTATAATACTTAGTACGGATATTTCCGCAAAAGAGAGCTTACTTAATGAGACGATTCGCTTATGACTTCAACTATTTACGAATAAAAATATGCTTAAGTACGTTCGAAATATCGACCATGGATTAAGGTACCAATCTCAAAAACCCGTTCTAGATTTGGGCTTCAAATGATTCCCCACGGTCGGTTGCGGCGACCGAAGTGCCATTTCGAAGCAAAACAAACACATATTCCCAATTACAGTAACGATTTTATTCCCACGTCAAGAAGTTCGCAACCCCGACCTTTTGCATATCTCATTATGTCCTCACCAGAGTGGGGTAATGAATAAGTAGGTACAACCACGCGAGCCGGCTATTCGTGGAAGTTACTTTGGCCACTCGGCGAGTAACTACCGTTGTTCTGAGTCAAATGGCTAAAGAAGGGTACCTAATCAATTTATGTGAGCGAAGGAGATATATAGACCTGCAGAGTAGGTACCGAGAAGGCAACCAATAGATGTAAATAGTTCCAAGTTTCCAACCGACCCTAGTCTCTCGTACACAATGATAGGGTACGTTTACGTCAAATGATAATGTCTTCTTCCCGTATACGTGTGAAGTGTGTGTGTGCAATATGTTTTTCTCATTGCTAGAAGTGCTCTATTCATTTTGGTAATACCTCGTGAGATTTTACGAGTAATGATAATAACAATACATAATATTGATTTTATTTACATCAGCAAGGGCGAGGCGGAGTTGAACGACTATTTACTACCCGTTCGCGCTAAGTTTGCCGTTGGCGATATGACGTCACTCGAAGAATAGCGGCAGTTGGCCATAGGACGCGCATTCCACGGACCGGCAAACTTAGCGCGAACGGGTTGTAGTGTAGGTATATTTGATTTTGTTTTACGAAACCCACCTTTCGTAGCCGATGGAAACTATGACTGAACTGCCATCTATGAAGATAGGTAAGTACAGCAGTTCATGCACACATACACGATATGTACCATGCACCTGCGTTCGTGAGGTAAAACAACTGTAAAGCCTGAATCGGTCTTACCTACAGCCTTATAGGTAGATGTATTTTGATGCCATGGAAATATTTACCTTCATGATGTTCTTCATAGTTTCCACGTCCATGTAAAACAAGGACATTAGGCGGCCGGCTTCAGTGGACTCTATGCAGCTCGCCTCATCCATTGTAATGAGCCCCGAACTCGCCAAACTATTCATAGCTTTGACGCATAGTTCTAGAACAAATGGGGACATATTTTATATTTATTTACTAACCCTCTCAGGCATACGAGGAGGCTTGTGCCCAGCAGTGGGACGTGTAAGTAGGCGGACGATGATGATGATTTGATTACTTAGTAACTTTGGGCAACTCGAACTCGTGTTGTTTGTATACACAATACTCCAGGCAAAATACGGTTTTGAAAAACATTAATTTATAATAGCGTTTTTTTTGTTGATTTCATTTGAAAATGTTATTCTAAGATGATTTAGTCAAGAATCCGACAAACTTTCCACCCGGAAGTAATTATGTAGATTTAAATGAAGCATGCATTACCTTTTTTTGTACGATTTATCTTGAATATTATAGAGCAAATGTAAATGAACCAAAATAAAGACAAAAACATTAATTAATATTTTTACTGACTTTTTAGAAGCCAGTTAACTTATCATTTTTTCGATGTCTGAAATTTTGTCGGATTTTGTCGCTGGCTAACTATTTAATTGATAATATATCCGTTATACATAAAAAATACGCTATTATAAATTATTTCCAAAATTGACATTTTTGTCATACAAGTTGTCAGTTCATTGCCTGGACTACAAGTCATATTTCTAGAGTGTGTTGTCCCGATGGGCTAGCAATCTATCACTGCGATATCACATTTTGTCGATCTTTTATACCCGTATTTATGCTAAAAGTGGCGCTGGAACATAAGTTTCATGTGCTCTGCCTACCCCTTTTGGGAATAAAGGCGTGAATATATGTATGTACCTACAGGTCATATTTCAAATCAAAAAATCAAAAATCATTTATTTGCTTAACAATACACATGTTTACATATAAAATGAAATGCCTGGCGGACCCCAAACTAGGCTGTGCCTGAAACTTGGGACCCTGGAGTGCAATTCGTAAAACAATATGAAGTTATTCAAGAAATCAGGGCCTCTGTGTCACTATATGATAGAGAGACAAGCCACTTTTTTGCAACCGCCATAGCGTTACCAATAGAGTAATGTTGAATCTCTAGAACTTCGCAGATCTTATTGTAAATTCGCCGATGCATATAGTCAGGTGAGTGTTTTGCGAATAATGTTCTATAATTAGGGAGAGGGGCTCTAAATACACGTTTGGTCAGGAGCTGCGGAAAAATTGATAATTTTGTAACAATTGCATGGGCTCGTGAAGTAGCTTTTACAGCAGGGCTAGCAATGCTATTGGTGGATTTACTCGCATAGGTATCACTCCGCTACGTCGCACAGCTCTGCTGGTAAGCACCTAGGGGTGCTGTCCTGGACCAAAAGTATTGTATGTAATTCTCCAGGACTCAAGATGTCTTTATTTTATACCAAATGTCACCTCAATCGATTCAACGGTTAAGCGTCAATTGAATTGAAACCAGTAAGTATGTTTGCAAGCATTCGTAACTTACGAATGCTTGCAAACATACTGATGATGACCGTGCTTACGAATCGTAAGCACGGTCATCCAGCGAACGAAATAACCATAGAAGTAAGTAGCGCCGCAAAATGGCCCCACAGAATGGGTGCCATTTAGAATTTTAGAGATGTACCGACTAGTCGCCGACTAGTCGGGAAAGCCGACTATCCGGCCTCATTTGCAGTCGGCGACTAGTCGGCTAAATGTGCCGATTGGTCGGCACTTTATGGATCACAGGAAAACGAGACATAAAATAAGTAAACTGCCATTAATACTAACAAATAAACGGTTCAAACTCACGTATTCAATGTCACTACGGGCAACATGTTAAAAATGTGTGTTAATGTGTTAAATTCTATTAAACTGCCATTTTTTACCATTCGTTTCATATTTTACTCAAATACAGATTTATTATCACATTTGGTACTTTGAACGCATGCAGACAGCGCGACGGCATAGCGAAACGAAGTTACCCGATTGCACCCGATCTTAGCCGAAGTCCACGATCGGCCTAGCCGACTAGTCTGCCTTCTAGGCTAGTGGGCCAAACCCTTTTTTTTTTTTTTTTTTGAAATGGTTTAGTACAGCAGCCAGAAGGGCTGTTGCTGCAGATCATGGCTGGCTAGTGGGTAGACTCCACTATGGGGCTACCCGACTGCCGAAAAGTCTAAAGCGCGAGCACTCGGGGCGCGCGGGCGCCTCGAGGCAGTGTATGATTTTATCATGTGTCGAATTTACATTTAAGTTTTTGTTAAGAGCAATACTAATGTGCAGTGAGTGTCTGAGTGGAGGTAGGTCCCGGTAGGTTTACCCTTGTAATGTCCTTTTTCGTTTGAGATTCATAGTCAGGTAGGATTCATAGTCATAGTTTTCTGGTAGGAAATGATTTATATTGGTTCAGTTCGGTTCTGGCGCTTCGCCGGCCGCTGCCGCGGCACGCTTGCTTCGCTCGCTCGGCTCGCGCGCCGTTATGGTCGCAGTTCTAACCTAACCTAACCCACTCTGTCAGCGTAAGGAAACAGGACGCATCTGACTGTGAATCTCAGAGCAAAAAGGACGAATCTTACTATGAGACTGGTGAAGATATGAGATTTAGGCAACTTTTACTATGCCCATAACTTGTACTTAAGTATGTTTTTCTAACTTGCTAGAGTTTGTTTTTTTTTTCTTAAAATATGTAATCTAGTATGAAACTATGAAATGAAGTAGTTGTATAATAATACGTTGTATAATAAACATTGATATTTTGTTGTTCTGTCTTTTAAATAGTTTATTAAATGTATTTTTAATTATTTAAAAATCCTTGTACCGTTTTCTAATAATTGTTTTAATACGTAATTAATAGTCGATGAAGCCATAATACTCCAAGAAATAATATTGATACTGAATATTCTATGAATCGTTTTCGATGAAATGAAATTAGATGAAAAGTTTGTCGAGATTTCAAGGGGCCTGGTAGTGAGGTGCTGTGGAGTAGTAATGTGCTCGCGGTGCGGCCAAACCCATCGTCCGTCGGCCCATTTCTAGTGCCATTGCCATTATGCGGGGATGGGGGCAGGGTGTCAAAACGATGCCTGGCAGCCGTTTAGTTCGAACATGCGCATACCGGGTTTTAGGCACGTGTTTGAGTAGAAATTTGTAAGGAGCTCGCATTCTATTGTTTTGGTCGTTCGCTGCGGTCATCATCCTAATATGTACGGGTGGTATTCCACTTGTCCAAGATCTTTGTCCAATGTGTATTTGCGTCACACATTTTGCTTAAAGAGTGAGTGAGACGCAGTGCACATTGGACAAAGATTGTCCCGAATTGACCGCCATCGGCACTATTGTCTGTATGTAAATACTTTATTGTACCCAAGACATTGGTACAGACAAAATAGGTTAAGTTGGTATAAAGGCGAACTTATCCTTGTAAGGGATCTCTTCCAGTTAACATTTAAAGCAACTGAGACGAGATCGGGGAGTAAAAGATAAACAAACTAACACGAGTACTGAGACAAATTTACCTCTATGCTACAGTAAATTAATCTTAACTTACTTAATCATTCGATCGCAGTATATCACGATCAGGCCCCAGTCCTTCGTAAGGCGGAATCAGACGGTTCATTTTTCGTTCATTTTTATGTTTCATTCCGCACCTTTCACCCGAAGTGACACGTCTGATCATGAAGTGAACCAAAAGTGCCGAATGAATTGACTAGTGAACCGATCCAACAATGTTTGATATTTTCATTCGGCATCTTTCACTCGCACTCCGAATGACCGAAAAATGAACGGTCTAAACAAGGAAAGAACGTTCACTAGTGAATTCATTCGGCACTTTTGGTTTACTTCATGATCAGACGTGTCACTTCGGGTGAAAGGTGCGGAATGAAACATAAAAATGAACGAAAAATGAACCGTCTGATTCCGCCTAGAATAGTGAATGTTCATTTATATGTCATTTTACCTGAGTTGTGTGAACATTGAGTGAAAGAAAAAAGAATCAATCACCCGAGGGAACATTCATCCGAGTGAACCGTCTGATTCCGCCTTAATGTTATTTAAACACTAATACGGGAAGGGTCAAGTGTCAGCACAAACATCTACGTCTAATATGGAAAAATACCAAACGATTACGTTAATATTGTGACCTAGAAGAGAATACGACGACCAGCATTATTTATAAACTATTAAAACAGCTAGAACCCTCATTACTCGGCCGCGTCTTCAGAAATACCTCACGTAAAGGGCAAGCAATAACAAGGTATGTGCCGCAAATGGTAAACGCGTAGCGAGATTGATGTCCTCTGATTATTCTATTGGATTAATATAACGATCGAGTGCTAAGTAGTAACCGAGTAATTATTATATGTACATCCTACATACGTATTTGGAAAAGTATATCTACGCATGTCTTACTTCTATGTTTACTGATACATACATAAATATGACCCGAGCGTTAAGATTGCATCCATTACGTATTTGTACATACTATATTTCTCCTATCCTGAAATAAGGGACTACTTACTGCAACGGATATACACTCAGAGGCAATGAAAACGGGTCACTTCCCATGGATTACTTTACAAAGTGACCCGTTTTCATTGCCTCTGAGGTAGCGTACCTTCATAGTTCACATTGGGAATTACACTCAGAGGCAATGAAAACGGGTCACTTTGTAAAGTAATCCATGGGAAGTGACCCGTTTTCATTGCCTCTGAGTGTAGATGTCTACTTCTAGCTAAAACGTTACCATGTCCATTACTTCTGGAATCAGAGCGTTTTAGGACGTGGACCTGCGGCGCTACCACGAACTTCGAATCTCAAAGTTCGGGTATTTCCATCTCTATCGCACTCCATTAATTGAGTGACAGGGATGCATGTATTACGAACTTCGAGTTTCGAAGTTCGTGGTAGCGCCGCTGTAGCTATACCTATCAGCAGTCATTTTCGCCTTCAAAAACCAACAGTTGATCATGTTCTAACGTGCGTTCGGAATTACCCGGAATGACTAATAGCAGTGACGTTTTTTCAGTCAGCCGTGGCCACTGAATATTTGGGACGGTTGCGTCCTTAGAATTCGACGTTAATCAATTTCTTGTGGATGAATATTTAATAAGTGGACACGGTCAAAAAAACGGTTTAAAAAATCTTAAAGTAACGGAGACTTATTAAAACTCCTTCGTAAAAAACGGTTTACCATTTCGTCGAACTCAGTGAAAGCTCAACCAAATAAGTCATTGGAGAGATAGAATCGCATGTCAGCCCTCACTTACGGACGATAGCGTGCGCCGCAAACGTCGACAAATGCTAAGCAATGCGACTCACTACCCGGGCTCTTCACAAGTGACGGCCACTCGCTTCAGGTTGAACCAGGGTGTAGTACTATTATTTATTTTGTGCCAGAGTACCTATAGATAGTTCTACGAAGTCGCGCTCCACACCATCCTACGCTACAGACAAATCCTAACCTAACCTAACTTGGAATTTCGATTTTAGTAGCTGAGCGTTTCTCAGAAAAAAATGCCACTAATTTAATTGTGTACCTACTTATAAGTTTCTGGAAGTTTTGTGTTATTTCAGAATTACGAGCTCTTTGGATCCTAATAGGAGAAACAAACCTATAGTTTATTTTCTTATTGTGTTACCAACTCCTATTGTAACGCCGGTAACCCAAAATGAAACTTTGTATGGAGCCTGGTCCTAAACCCAACGGAGAGCCTTGAAATTGGCCATCTAAGTACTTTATTTCGTATTATGGGCTCCAAGTCGAATTCAATTGCTGAACTGAGATCTTTATATTTATAAAACGGGTTTATCTTATCTTAGAGAATACCGTAAAATGCTGCAACTTTGCCTGGATTTTGACGTTTTTTTCTTATATCTGTGAACCTATTTTTCATTATGAGTTTAATGAGTATTAGTCGGAAAACATACCCTATGTCTTGCCAGATAAGACTCAAATCTCATTACCTAATCATACTGTATTTCCGATTTACAAGCAATCAAAGTGGCAGGCAAAGTTGTAGACCTAAGACGTAACTTTGCCTAGGCGGATATCTCAATAAATAATGTGTTGCTATTTGTAATAATATTTACTCGTGTGCATGAGACATTGGGCTTGTCCCTGGCAGTCCAATTATTGCCATAAGCTTAATACTTTTTTTTTCACAGGCAATAGGTAAAGTTGTAGCAGGTTCCACAAACTTTCTATACAAAAATATTGTTAACTGTAGGGTTGTGCCAAAAAAAAGATCATTATTTAAATAAAATATTTTTATTTTTAGTTACAAAATAATCAACAAACAATAATACCCATTTTTTTCCTTATTTTTTTTAAACGGAATAACGCCTAAATAATTGATAATCGTTCATAAATTTGCGCCAAATTCATTTTTAGGGTGACACCGTAAGATGTCACGTGACCTGATCGAAAAACTGTTACAATGTTATTGAGTTTTCACTTCTGCCGGCACTCCCGGAGTGCAACCCGGTCTTTTATTTATTTATTATAAGTACATTGCAAGTACACTTTTTTGCTAATTCACAATGCATTATTATAGTGTAAAGTTCTATTTCATTGTAAAGTTCTAATCACCCATCACCTTTAAACTCCAACTGTAGGTAATCGACCTGACAACCCATTTGATAAGAAAGATAACTGCAAGACAAATCAAACGAGCCTAAACACAGTGGGTTTATTATGTGTTGTTTATAAGTTTCTATCTTCGGTCTCCATTATCAGACCATCTCGATGGTACCATAAACATTGCACTGTCACCCAAGTTACATAAGTACGTTAAACACCTCGCACTTGGTCGCTAATAAGGTAACGGGCCATAAGTTCGTGCTAGTACGTCATTTCGTTAGTTTTGTTTCTGAGGCTTATAATAAGCAACTGAAATATTTTTTATTTAATTTATACATTTGTAAAAAAACTTTATCATTAAACCTTTCCAAAAAATCAAATTCAACAATTTTAACGACTAAACTAATAGCAACACAACGGTCGAAAACTGTCAGTCGGCCGAAAACAGCTGTACGGTGTGCGCGAACTGCTTGTTGACGTAAGGTGCTCGCTCCGACTTCTTAAGGGAATTGAAAGAGAAAGGGAAGTCCATTTGAAAAAAAACTTTTAACAGTGCTTTGTCTAGTTCCTTAACAATGGATTTAATAAGAAATAAGTGTATATTTTGGTATAGGTGTCCCTTAAAATTGCAATAAATGGACTCACGAACTAACGGTCATTATATTTTTCGTCTGGCTCCTATTTCGTGTTACTACCGAATCAAGGGCTTTCTTTATACATCCTTGTATCTTTTGTATTTAAATGATACTTAAGAAATTGTAAATGTTAATTTAAAAAACAGATATTGTATTTAATGACGTTTTCATTGACCTAAATTCGGTATATGTTTTATTCACTTGAATTCTCGTAAAACGAGGTTGAACGTGACCTAAATTTACAATTTGAAGGTGAATTCGCATATTTACGTGCAGCATAATTTTGTTTATTGCTCGATTCCTGTAATGTATTTTTATGTTTATTTATTACATATAGGATACTTAATGGTTATTGAACATAATTTAAAGGTGATCTACATTATTGATTGCGGTAATATCCAAGAAATAGTAACACGAAACAAGGGACTACTACTTTTAATACTTTTCCCCAAGTTCGTGACAGAGAAATCTATAGTGGTAGGACTGGTAGGCAAACACACAGATCAAATGTGTACCCTCGTCTGTTATTTGATAGTCTTCTTGAAGAGGTAACATGTGCATTGATATAATGCAATAGTGTTGCCTGGGTAAATCCCGGGAACCTATTATTTTTGCGGGATTATTATTATTAAATGAAAGTTACTTTGTACCCTATTAAACAGTATAGAATTGCTCTTTCAAAAGTGTGTCGTGTGTCCCATACAACATTGTCTAGATTTTAATCTTAGGTTACCTAATCAATCGTAGAAATGGATAATCAATACATACTTATATCTAACTATACGTTTAAGGAATATTGACGAAAATGATTGAAGATATTTATTATTTTTAAGATTTGATATCCCGGGACTTGCTATTCCCGGGACTTTCTTTATTTTTAAGGGTTTTTTTTAAAGAAGCGAAAGGTATCTTTATACCCTATTAAACAGAATATCGTTTACAGATACCTACATGTCACGTCTAAAAGGTTTTGCCTAGATATTTATCTTATGTTAAACAGTTTTGGTTAATAATACTCGTAGATAGGTAACCTATGTGAGACAAATTTTTGAAAAGGTGACCCTGTACTAATGGATAAGTTATTTAACCTTACATTTCATAAAAAAATCCTGGAAAAAGAAAAAATGTCCCGGGATTTTAAATACCGAGTTTTATCCAGACCCCCTATTGGATTTTTCCAATAATCATGTTAATTACCTCGTCAATAATCTTGTTCAATATCAAATAACAAATGAGGGTTCACAAACAAAACGTTTCTCTTACTACCTGGCACTCGAAAACTTTATGCCGAAACAGGGGCCAAGAACTCACAAACTTAGGAGCAGAGCCAAATTTTATCACGAAATGGGGTTCAAATACAAGGTCTACAAATAAATTATAAAAAAATAGTTATTGAAACTAAAACTATATAATTCTTGCATTACATAATAGGCAAGATATCAATGTTCATCACACAAAAAAATTCAAACCGATGTCATGTTCTGTATTGTCTTAAAAAAAATACTAATTCGTAAGAGGCTTAACATGCCGAAACAGTGGACGTTTACCTTAAGTGGTTGAAAAATTTATTGCTAATCTTGAACTAAAAGACAAACATACAACATAATTATAATACAATAGATATACAATTTGCCAGTAATTACAATAAAAATAACTTAAGTACCTTTAAGTTTTTTTGTTAACGTTAGTTTATTACTGCATTGTCAGCAGATCTACCCACACTGAAAGTTGGTGAAAATCGACTTGCAAGATTTGACTTAAACCAACAATAAAAAGCTTGTAATAAATAAACTCATTTAAGCAGGCTTATTTTTACTATTTTCTGTACATTTATAAAACCCAGCTAGTGACAGCCCTAGACCCAGGCAAAATTGTGTCATTCAAGTTTCCAAAACACTGCCCAATATTGCCTAGTACGTTATTATGCTGAAATCATGTCCTTTTCTTGAAAATATTAAACTTACGGAAAATAGACAGTCTTTACTTACCCTGGAACGTTACCACTTCTCAAAAAACACCTTTTTTGTAGATAAAAGTTCAAAAGTTGCGAGACACTAAAAAAATGCTGCCACTCACTCCGACTTATGATGCGTAACTGGCGGAGCAACAATGGAGTTACCATTGTAAAAAATTAAATATGTGTTGCCAGAATAATGAAAATTCCTACCAAATGGTAAAAAACAAGAAAAAACTTAGCAAATTCGAGAGGTCATAATTGAAACGAAATAGGCAAAATTGAGTTTAAATGGCAAAGTTGCAGCATTTTACGGTACAGACCATTAATTTTTAAAGAAATGCTCTGTTTAGTATAGAGGTCTGGTTTGCCGGAAGCGGTTCCAACTAGCGTTGTGAATACAGCTAAGGATGCGTGGCCATCCATCATGAGCCGGAACCACCTGGAGGTCGCGAGGACGAGGCACGAGTTAACTGGAGCGGAGTACGCGTTGCAGGATGGATGTCCTTTTACAGGCTGACTGGTGGGTGGGAGCGAGTTCTTACGGTTGGACTCCATGCTTCGATCTGGTACCACCTACTCTTTGCTCTCTTGACTATGTCAAAGGCAAGGAAACTAATTTTAAGGGTCAAGCTGCCTCTTGGTAAGCCAGTACTGTCTAGCTGGTCTAAATAGACACATCCAGATACACTCTTTGAGATTAAAACAATACAACTTAAGTTATGCTCATTTGAAAGGCATTTCAGCTCAAGTAGCTTTGATACCCGTGAAGACTATATTATACTGGTCCGCCTGAAGCGAGGACAAGCATTGTGAATACATCAGCCAAGGATGCGTGGCCATCCATCACGAGCCGGAACCAACGCGGTCGCGAGGACGAGGCACGAGTTAACATGGATGTCCTTTTAAACAGGCTGGCTGTGGGTGGAATTAGTGAGTTCTCACAGTTAGGGTGAGTATTACCAGTGTAGGTACTTACAGGAAAAAATCCTCCAATAGGAATTAAGATACCTAAGCGAGCAATGCTATTAAAGGATTTTTTCCTCGCACACCGCTCCGCTACCTCGCAAAGCTCTAGGTAAGTACCTTTTTTATACTACGACGGTGGCAAACAAGCATACGGTCTGCCTGATGGTAAGCAGACTCCTAAGCCTATGGACGCGATGAATCCCTAGCACGCTGCGGATCCTAATATTGATACCATTTGATCAGACCCAATGGTCTTAAAAGTTTCCATGTTATGTAATATTTATTTACCGACACAACACGACTTAAGTAGGTAGTATCTACGGATCAGAAAAACAAGATGTCCTGAATAAAAGTCTATGAGAGAACGTTTAGAGTCAATTTGAATTACAAATAAGGTTGCAGGATGTTCTGATCGGATTCTTACTTGCCGTTGTTTACCTACCCATTAAAAGCAATTAAAAATAAATAAAGATCCTTACATACCGGATACATTTATAAATTAATTGGTATTGTATTTGATCTTACGCTTAACAAGACATATATTTTCTTGGGTGGTGTAAGTCGATTTTGCAAGACGAATACCAGAAATAGTAACATGGTTTTTATGACGATCTTATGTCATAAAATGTATGTCACAACTTTTAATCTAAATGAGCTGTAAATTAAAACCACATTAGATGGACAGAAGCAATAGTAGATATAACTTAATGCAAATTGACATTTCTACGAGCTAACAGCTCAAGTTACATAATATATTAACATAATATCATTTTACTACCTAGGTTTTACTCTGCCTGGTATGATGTAGGCAGTTCTAGGGTCGATAAAAAAAACGTATTGTTTGAGTAAACATTTGGCTTTCAACTATATGGTATGTTAGTAAGCCACTTTTCATTTAAAATGTGTCCGCGACTAAGGTGGCGGGATCGTGTTCTAAACCCGGAGGTATTGCGTCGGACTGGCATGGTTGGTATGGAATGTCTCCTCATGAAGGGACAATTACGTTGGTGTGGACACCTTGTACGAATGCCATCATCAAGACCATCAGAGATCATCTAAAGCAAACGCGAAGTTGGCGCACAATACCTGCGGTACAGGGATGTCCAGAGGCTCTAGTATAAGTTTTACCGAAACAAAACTTTACGATCGCGTTTGCGATTTACCCTCAATTTGTATGGGATTTGGCAGCTAAACGCGAACGCGGTCGTAACGTTTTGTTTCGGTAAAAGTTATAATAGAGCCTCAGAAGCGCCATCTATCTGCAACCGGTATATATCATGTGAGTCGTGGGAGTACTCGCTACTCGGAGATCGGACTGGCGAACTGCTGTCAACAAGGGGCTTAGTAACTTTGAAAATACCCGTCCCGAAAATCTTGACGCCAAACGCTAGTTTCGTAAAACTCAGCCCAAGGCACCATTATTTACACTTAGGTACAACTCAAGTGGAGACCTTTAATGTTTTTCATGTCACCGGAGCTTCAAAACCAAGTTTGGATTCGCGCCCATGCACCCAAATAATAACTTGTACAATCGATTTGTCAGGGTTTCGTTTGGGAGGAGGGAAAGTTAGACTTTCTGGGTTGCACCAAACAGTCTGTAATCGTTCATACATTCACACATTAACGAACACCGCTGACGATTAAAGAACATAATTCTTAGAAACCCTCACCCACCCTAAGTGTAAATTCTTAGAAAAACGCGACCAGAAACTACCCTCTTAGCATAAGTAGTTTGCAACTTTTTAGTGTTTCATACCGAAATTGGTCCAAGGGAACACATTATGCGATCATTTGTGTGTGTTAGTCTGTCACAGCCAGTGTTTTTGTAGATGACATGCATTGCATAGTATACCTATCCTTATTGAGTACTGCCTGCTTAAGAAGTACCGTCAGACATTGTAGGGGAGACCAGAGATAAACGTATAAATTTTTTTAGTTTTTGTTACATATAGTTATTACACTTACCTATTACTAAATTACTTCTATTTTTTAAATTTAACCGTATACATATGATGCAGACATCCTTCACGCTCGTTTTAGTATAGAAAAACATGTGATATACTATATCCATTGGTTTTATAGAAAGATAGTTTTCAGAGAGCAGATATGGAATTTGTTACAATCGTCCTTGGGGTAGGCTTGATACGGATGATTGTACTAGTGCAAATAAAAAAAAAAGTAATTCGATGTTCTATCGCAAATCATGTTTTTTATTTACAATTAGTAGACCACACAATACGGGTGTAGACTCGAAAAATATTATTACTCCAATAGAAAGAAGGCAAAAAAATATGCCTGGTGACGAAAATACCATTCAGATATCTCAAAGAATTACGAAGCTACAACTGTTTTAATATTGCTTGTTAGAGAGAGAAAACGCTCGCAGTTAGTGACGTCACAATCTGTGAGCGTCATAGTAAATGACAATCGTGTCATATGAAGTTGCGTTTTGCGGAGAACGGACAGAACATACCCCTTCTGGACACTTATAACTTTGTGATTCTAGAATTTACCTTTTGCGTTGCTTTTTTCTCTATTTGACTACATTTTTAGCCTCTCAATCAAATGTACGATAGTAAGCTTAAAATGATGGTCTTCTAATATTTTCTTGCACCAATTTCTGTTTAGTGATGGTTTAGTTAAACCATTACAGTTGGTTAAACGATGTACTTTAACTTGGTAATTAATTGCTGAAATCAAATGCATGCATGCCGCAAAAAAATCAAAGCTATTTAGAACGCAACGTTTTGTTACCCACATGTTGTAGGTACGCCGATAATTACCAAGCCAGATTGAAAAAATAGTTATTTACGATACAAGTGCCGAAAATAGGAAATTCGCAACGAGTGGTGATAAATTAAAACACGACCGAAGCCTACCTACCTATTCGCACGTGTATCGTACAACGTTTTACTGTACATATGGCTCTTTAAAGTTTCGACATTTTCCTATTTTCGGCACTTGTATGGTAAATAACTATTACGTATTTTTTGGAGACCTCCCCCCGATACATGTTTTAACGGCCTGACAGCTTCCCAGGCTTTACTGAGGCTTAGGGGGAGTAAAAATGGCGTCTACCTCACTTTAGTAGATTCGTGCAGCTGTCATATTTTGCGTTTCAAATGATTTTTAACCGATTTCAAAAAAGGAGGAGGTTCTCAATTCGGTTGTTTTTTTATTTTTTGTTTTTTTTTCATTGTTTGACCTCCTCCTCCCCCCTCACCCCCACCTCAGAACTCCGTCATTGATGAGCCGACTCGAAAAAAAATTTTTTGTTTGTATGTATGTATATGCTTCCAGGTCGGTCCCATTTTTTTCAAGATTAGGTGGATGATGGGATCCATTTCATGAGGAATTGAGGGAACTCCTCAATTATATTAGGCACGTGTGTAGTGATTTTGGTATTTTCTATTATAACTTGTGTATTTACCTACACCCGGAAATCATAAATTTGGTGGAGTGGAATTGATGATGAAGACCACAGATGACTTATGGAATTCCTCAATTATGTAGCTACTTAAAAGTACAAAAGTACGTCACAGATTCTGATAAGATTCCGTTGAAATAGCAACTAGTGAAGTGCCAAAGGTGATCCTTGTGGAATCGACGGAAGTCCTCAAATATTATCGGGCCACATACACCGATTGTTGAAATGTGGAAATGTTCTCGTGGCTTGGCGGAGTACTAAATTGAAGTAGGTAAAAACTTCGTTTATAAAGTAAATTATGTTACGTTCATCCCGTGTTACTTTACTTTCATACTAGACAAACAAAACAGGTGATTTAAAACAGCAAACATCAGCTAATCCATTTAATAGCATTAATTATCAATCTTTATAAACTTCATCACAATAGAGTGTCAGTGAACAATGTGTTATAGATAATCGCGCGGATCTTTCGCTTTAATGGGTGCGATTATCCTGTCGTATTGGAAATAACTACAATTATAAACAATTAGCAAGCTCAAAAGTTCATTGCAGTTTTATCACGTTTATTTGTAGCCGTTTAGTCACTCCCTGGCATTTTGTAATGGCTGTCATGTTCGTAAGTTATGTGTTCGTTTGTGCGAGTGGGGTTACAAGGTAATCGTTAAAGGCTCTGAATTCTACAAGCACTCAGTGTCACGCAACTAGGAACAAAAAGAAGAATTACATCCATTTGCTCACATTCAGCTCTAATCTGACAAGTGTCAGAACAAGTGACAAGTTTTCTATCTGTGCTTCTACCATGGCGGACACATGCTATCTCTTACTTCCGTTCTTTCTCTTTCTGTCATTCTGTCATTAGCCGTGTTCCGAATCACGACAACAACGATCACAGCGTTTACAGTGCTTACGGCTGGTCCGAATCAGTAAGCGCGCTCAAGGCCGCTCAAGGCCGCGTAAGTGGTGTACTGATTCGGTCCGGTCATAAGCGCGTTTACTGTCATGTGTCAAACTGTCAATGTCAACGGCACATTCATTTGAATTCTGTCAGGTTCTGAGCAAAGGGAATAAATATAACCACTACGTTTTGAGTTCTGAGTAGAAAAGTTAAATCGCATATGAATTTATAACGACATATGACACTTAAAAAAATTTAAGTGTCATATGTCAAACCAAACCAAACGTCAACTTGACGTTTGGCTCAAGGTGCTTACGCCTGGGAGTGTGAGCACCGTAAGCGCCAACATGGCGTCGTCCATGACATCATCAATGACGTCACGATATTTATGTGAGCGTTGTAAGCGTGAATCGGTCCGATCGTAAGCGCGCTTAAAACGTTTTTGTCGTGATTCGGAACACGGCTATTGTGGCATTTGGATGGTAACCATGGATATTGTAACTTCAGGAGAAAACATGTGTGTCAAACAACCAATGCTTTTGACGAATACAACACGATCATAATTATTTTCAAATGTATAAACATATGTTTAAGATTCTCGTCATCAACCAGTTTAAAGCCAGCATAATAGATACCAAGAACTTTAGGTACCTACCTAAGTACATACAAGTTTGTTTAACCTACAATGTTGTAACGAAATATGTAAGTAGATACCCATAACGAAAATACCAAAAATCGAGTGTAAACATTGATTTACTTTTGAAAATCTACGGCACTTGGATAATACAAGCGGGAACTGTCTTATAACAAGAAGAATTATGGAAATACATTGGACTGTTTGCGATCGAAAAAGAGACAGTATGGACAAATGGGTGAAATTTTGTAAACATAATATACCTACTCCTAAATAATTTTTATAATTAATAAATTGGTGTGAAATAAATAAACTGACAAAACATTTATTATCCTTTTATTACTTTGTTAGTATCATATACTTAGTGCAATAATTTGCTCTTCATGCAGTAGACCTGACCATCATAATTTATTGATATCGATAACGTTGCGTACTTATATTATCGACATCGATAATGTTAAGTACTACATCCCTAATCCCTCTCATGCCATTATGTTGGTACGACTTACTTCCGTATTGGACTTTTTAATGTGGTATGGCAAAGTAGCTAAACTCAATTGTCAAAATCAAATGACAATGTCACTGTCATCCAAAACTTAGTACGAAGTCCCGTCTCTTAGAACGTAGTGGTTATATTCTCTTTGCAAGCACTTATATTAGTTTGACACTAAGATGTGTGCGGCACCAATAAACTCTTATAAATACGAGTATATCTAATGGACATATATGTCTTATTTTTTATGATATAGGAGGCAAACGAGCAGACGGATCACCTGATGGTAAGCGATTACCGCCGCCCATGGACACTTGCAACACCAGAGGTGTTGTGAGTGCGTTACCGGCCTTTAAGATGGGAGTACGCTCTTTTCTTGAAGGTTTGAAGGTCAAATTGGTTCAATAAAAATAATGGAGCTGTGATGCTGATAAAGTTGTTCTAAAGATCATGTCAGCTTCTCATTAAAACGCTCGTTGTCATTTTCTAATTTAAAAGATAATTGTGTTGATAGAACGCAACTTTGGGCGATATTACAGTTTACAGCAGCTTTCTTCTTCAGATTCTCAGCTACGCGCTTGTGGAATAAACGTAACGTTTTGCTAATACCTATACTTATCTAACTGGAACAAAAAATCACTGCTGGTGGTAAATCCAACGTATCTCTTCGGATCCTTCGCTGCCCTCGCGTAGAGGAAGCTCGGTAGACCGAAGCCACTCGATGCACTGGGCCACGTCTGTGCAAGTCCCTAGCGCTGCCTCGCTGTTCAGGTTCTCTGCTAGGCGCTTGTGGAAATAGTTAATATAAAGGGTTCGCAGTCACCGAAGAGCTGTCAGAATAAATTACCTTCGATTTTCTTCAAGATGAGCTGCATAGGCGCTGCTGGTGGCAGCCCTAGGTATCTCTTCGGATCCTTCGCGGCCCTCACGTAGAGAAACGTGGACCGAAGCCACTCGACGCACTGAGCCACGTCCGTGACGGTGCCCAGCGCTGCCTCGCTGTTCAGGTTTTCTGCTAGGCGTTTGTGGAGGTAGCTTTGTAAGGGCTCGCTGCCGGCTACGAGAGCTTGGTAACGGGGCTGTAAGAAAAACGGATTTATATTATCATCATCATCATCATATCAACAGAAGTGTCGAACCTAGTACCTACTAACTGCACTATCATTCACTGACTAGAGCGAGATGATTTATCTCCCCTCCCCCAGTTGGTGCAATGCATTTAGCCAGCACGGTTAGCACAATTCGGGCCACGAGCCCACGAGCTCTCTCGAGATATATCACACTATCCGTCTCTCTCTTATTAGAAAACTTAGAAAGAGACGGACAGTGCGAGAGAGCTCGCACGCCGTCTTGTGCAAACCGTGCAGGTCTAAAGCCCGCTTTAGCCTGAAACCGTTGACATCGCTTGAATTCGACAATGCATTACGCGTGCCTTGCGCTATGCATAGCCACAAAAATAAAACGATTTTGGGTATCTCAGTTTCTATCGCACGATAACACTTGAGTTACAAAGATGCAGATACAACAACTTCTAGTTCCGATTTTCGTGGTAGCGCCGCCGCTGAGCCCCAACACTGCGTCAGGATACCTAGCGTGTGTTTGAGCCTCAATAGACACAGTAATTATTTCACCAACCCCGTTTTAAAAAACATAGGCATATCTGACAGATGTTCGTTATTATTAGACAAATATAGTTGTCAAATAAAGGCGATTATTTTTTGCTATACGTTTATTTTAGAGCGACACGTTTATTTTACAACTAAACCAACATGGGCATGACACCAGAGGAAAAGAAGGCTAAAAAAGAAGCCAAAAAGCAAGAAAAAATAAAAAGGGAAGTGGAAGCACGTAGACAAATGAAACGTACCGAACTACAGAGGGAGATTGCTGCACAAACGAAAAAGAGGGATGCTCTGGACCGCACCTACAGGGAACTCATGGTCAAGATAAAAGAGCCAGTCTTCAAGCGAGAGATTGAAGTCATGTGGCGTACTTTCGAACGAGCTTACGACAAAAAAGACTACCAAATAGCACACATTATGAGACTTATGGATGTAGCTGACGACCAATTTCAACGCACTGTAGCAAGTTTCTGTGACACTATAGACACGATGATCAACAAGTTCCTAACAGAACTGGAGGAACTATCCAAACAGAATGATCAAAATACAGCTCTTGTATTGAGAAGGGGTGACGTGGAAGTAGATGATGTTATGAAAGACCACAACACCGCGGAAACACACTTACAACTCCTATTGTACACCGCGTACAAGGAAGCTGACACCACAGCGTGGGCAACGCGGGGTGAAAACCTAGTAAAAGAAGATGAAGAACGCACCAAGTTCGCCAACGATAGAGAGAACCTACGTTCCTACCTAGAAAACACTTACAACAACATGTGGGATGCTTATAAAGCAGTTCTCAAAGAATACGTTTCTGAAACCGCTGAAAATCAGAAGAGGGTTCGTAAATTACGTCGCAAGGAGAATACGATGGCTGACGTGATAGCTTCGCAAGGGAAGAGAATAGCCAATAGTGATGGTATGTTGAGACGTCTGCGGACAGAGTTAGCGGCGTACGAATCTGGTAACAAACAAGCTGTGTTCCGAGACCGGCGCGACCGGCACCGCGCCGCGTGCCATAAACTGAAGCAACGAATGATCAAAGGGGTTAAACTCGACAATTCCCTTTTGGCAGCACTAGTCAGCGCATCAGACAGTACATTAGAATGGCTTGAAACAGCTCACAAAAAAGGAGAAAAGATTCTACGCATGGCGGCGCTCTGCAGAAAATTCGAAACACAACGAGAAAAAGTCCTCCCTTACGGAACAGAACAGCCTCATTCCCCGACACAAACAAAGACAAGCGTCCGCAAGCAACCTTCGGACGATTCACTGGTGATAAACGCTATTTCATCGACTTGCGGCATGACGAGAATGTGGCAGCGCGTGGCCAAAGCTGAATTAACCAAACGCGCGTTGATGCGGGAAAGAGAATTCTTGCTACAAGAGAATCAAATGATTGAACACAGGTTGCAGGCGCTTAAAAATCAAACTGTTGAAGCGAAAACTAATAAGGCATGTCTCTGCACAGACAAGAAAGTCAAGAAGGATGTGGTTCATCCTCATGCAATTGAAGGAGCAAATGAAGCGAGTAAGATAATAAAATTTTATTCTGAATTTAAATAACCATGTTATTTCTTAATTAATGATTAAATTTTCCGTTAACAATGTCGTGTTTGATGTTCACGACTCACCTGCACCCATCTCTCATGAGCATAGTACACATGGTTCCGGAATTGATGACAGCGCATATGAACACTATTTGTGTCGATAGGTTTGTTTTCGTCGCCGTGGGCGTTTGTGTCGCAACCAGACGAAACCGTCGAGAGGCGCAAACGATGCTACTTTGACCTTACCCAGTTTCGAACATGTGGTACCGGTAATAAACGTGAGCGGTAACTCGCTTATAGCTAACAGTAACTATGTTTCACGTCATGTTAGGTCATGTTTTGTGTTCATCATCTGCCTGTCACAGGCCTCTGAGTCTCATGAATGAGAAGGGATGGGTTGTAGTCCCCAAGTCGGCCTAGAGGCTTCATATATACCTTATAATTTATTTTCAATCAAGTGATATTCCGTATATAACTTCCGTAAAGTTTATTGGTTTGGTACCAGCAAGGATCGAACCCACAACTATAGCTTGAAAGGCATATAGGCCGCGAATCCTTAGATTAAGTATTACTTATTAGGTAAACTAAGGAAGCGGTGGATAATACGGATAGATGAACTCTAATATGATAAATAGCATCCGATAAGTTCGTATTTTGTGCCGCTCCATGCCTACTTACTAAAAGTAGCGTCAAACGTAGGTATTACTTATAAGTACAACAAGTTCCTTTCAATTAACTACTTAAAACATGCATGATTATATTGATTATACATATGTAAAAGCCATAAATATTTTACGAGGTGTTTGAGAAGTCAAAAGACACTGAAAATGATAATTATCATGATTTGTCGGTAATTGGCTATAAATACTGTACGTAATTTAATATTTTGTATGATTTTATATAATTAAGTAAATATATAAATATATGCAGATAATCTTACACAAATCAACCCAGTCGAATCTAATCGAACTAAGCAAAGATTGTACTATAGACAAACACTGCTAACTGACCATTCGTGCACTTTATGTGCATTGTCATAAGGTTCTAAGTATACAGGATGGTCAGTTAACTGTGTTGGCGTTGTAGTATGGCGGGTAGGTAGGTACTTGATGGTGATACATAATTATTATATAGATAAATAAATACTTACATGGAAAAAACATTCATGAAATTATAACACAATATTGGTTTTTAGATATACTTTTTCAACTTTCGTACCACAACATATAAACGAATATATGGCTATCGACAGCTATCGACACATGCGCTTGTGTTGGTTGTAGCTTAATTGATACCCGACATAAAAATGTTACGGTTGCAGTCTTATCTGTAATAAAGCGCAAAATGTAGCGTTACACAGCTGACCAAGTACCTACCGTGTGTTTGAGCCTCAATAGACATAGTAATTATTTAACCAATCCTGTATACAGAAAATACATTTGACAGTTGTTCGTTTTTATTTGACAAATTGCGATAGTTGTCAAATAAGACCGAATACATTTTGCAATATATATTTTTAGAGACACACCTGTATTTTACAATAAAACAAAAATGGGCATGACACCAGAGGAAAAGAAGGCTAAAAAAGAAGCCAAAAAGCTAGAAAAAATTAAAAAAGAAGCAGTAGCACGTAGACAAATGAAAAATATCGAACTACAACGGGAGATCGCTGCACAAACGAAGAATAGAGATGCTCTGGACCGCACCTACAGGGAACTCATGGTCAAGATAAAAGAGCCAGTCTTCAAGCGAGAGATTGAAGTCATGTGGCGTACTTTCGAACGAGCTTACGACAAAAAAGACTACCAAATAGCACACATTATGAGACTTATGGATGTAGCTGACGACCAATTTCAACGCACTGTAGCAAGTTTCTGTGACACTATAGACACGATGATCAACAAGTTCCTAACAGAACTGGAGGAACTATCCAAACAGAATGATCAAAATACAGCTCTTGTATTGAGAAGGGGTGACGTGGAAGTAGATGATGTTATGAAAGACCACAACACCGCGGAAACACACTTACAACTCCTATTGTACACCGCGTACAAGGAAGCTGACACCACAGCGTGGGCAACGCGGGGTGAAAACCTAGTAAAAGAAGATGAAGAACGCACCAAGTTCGCCAACGATAGAGAAAACCTACGTTCCTACCTAGAAAACACTTACAACAACATGTGGGATGCTTATAAAGCAGTTCTCAAAGAATACGTTTCTGAAACCGCTGAAAATCAGAAGAGGGTTCGTAAATTACGTCGCAAGGAGAATACGATGGCTGACGTGATAGCTTCGCAAGGGAAGAGAATAGCCAATAGTGATGGTATGTTGAGACGCCTGCGGACAGAGTTAGCGGCGTACGAATCTGGTACCAAACAAGCTGTGTTCCGAGACCGGCGCGACCGGCACCGCGCCGCGTGCCATAAACTGAAGCAACGAATGAGCAACGGGGTGAATCTCGACAATTCTCTTTTGGCAGCACTAGTCGGCGCATCAGGCAGTACATTAGAATGGCTTGAAACAGCTCACAAAAAAGGAGAAAAGATTCTACGCATGGCGGCGCTCTGCAGAAAATTCGAAACACAACGAGAAAAAGTCCTCCCTTACGGAACAGAACAGCCTCATTCCCCGACACAAACAAAGACAAGCGTCCGCAAGCAACCTTCGGACGATTCACTGGTGATAAACGCTATTTCATCGACTTGCGGCATGACGAGAATGTGGCAGCGCGTGGCTAAATCTGAATTAACCAAACGCGCGTTGATGCGGGAAAGAAAATTGTTGCTACAAGAGAATCAAATGATTGAACACAGATTAAAGGAGCTTAAGAATCAGACTGTTGAAGCTAAGACTAAATCATGTCTCTGCACAGACAAGAAAGTCAAGAAGGATGTGGTTCATCCTCATGCAATTGAAGGAGCAAATGAAGCGAGTTATCTTACATAATGAAATTTTATTCTGAATTTACATAATCATATTTTTTTACAATTAATGAATAAATTTTCAGTTAACAATGTCGTGTTGGATGTTCGCGACTCAACCTACACCCATCTCTCATGAGCAAAATACACATGGTTCCGGCATTGATGACACCGCGACAGTATTTGTGTCGTTAGGTTAGTTTTCGTCGCCGCGCGCGTTTGTGTCGCAACGAGACGAAACCGTCGAGAGGCGCAAACGATGCTACTTTGACCTTACCCAGTTTTGAACATGTGGTACCGGTAATAGACGTGAGCGGTAACTCGCTTCTATGGCTATTAATTAATTAATAAACCGCGTTGACAGTATCAAAGACCTAGGTATCATATTTGATTCGCACCTCAATTTTCATGCTCATATGAGTAACCTAGCTACCGACTGCTATCGGAGATTGGGATTTGTTATCCGCAACGCACGCGATTTTGAGAACGCGTTTGTCATCAAGATTATCTTTACCGCTTTAGTTAGGAGTAAACTGGAGGCAGCGTCTATAGTGTGGAATCCCCATGAGGTCACTTACGCCTTGCTTCTGGAGAAAATCCAAAAGACGTTCCTGAGATTTCTATTTAAAAAAATCTATCCCTTTCTTTACCCGACAAAATATTTGCTTGGAACGCTAGGTTTTAACTCCCTGGACGTGAGGCGTAATTATGCACTTATTAGGTACCGGGGCGTGCAAAATATTACGGGGGGATTCAGACTGCCCTCAGCTGGTCTCGCAGCTGTTGCACCTTCTCTGTCTCAGGCAAAGTTTAATTTTAGACCTCGTCATTGCGACGTACTTGCAGCACCTAAAGTGCGCACTGTGGCATACAAGCAATCACCACGGTTTCGCGCTTTGCACTACATCAACGCACTTCTCAAGTCGGCTCCTGACTGCGATGTTTTTGCAAGTAGTTGGAGGCTAATTTGTGACAAATGCAAAACGCTACCTTTGTGAGGCATTGGATGACCGTCCGTCCTCAGTTAGTTAATAAGATTGTTTTTATGTGCATATATACATATATTCTGTCCTTAATATCGCAGTGCATTAGTATTTACTGTAATGCTGTGTAATTTCCTTTAAACCAATAAATAAATAAAAATAAATAAATAAATGGCTAACAGTAGCTATGTTTCACGTCATGTCACGTCATGTTTTGTGTTCATCATCATCTGCCAGTCACAGGCCTCGAGTCTCATGAATGAATGAGAAGGAATGGGTTGTATAGTTCCCACGTCGGCCTAGAGGCTTCGTATATCTATACCTTATAATGGTACATATGTATCAAGTGGTATTCCGTATATAACTTCCGTAAAGTTTATTGGTTTGGTATCAGCTGGGATCCAACCCACGACCTTCGCTTGAAAGCCATATTACTGAGCCGCGAATCCTTAGCTTATTAGTCTTATTACTTACTAGCGAATCGCCCTGGCTTCGCACGGTTACTTTATTATACATATAAACCTTCCTCTTGAATCACTCCGCATCAAAATCCGTTGCGTAGTTTTAAAGATCTAAGCATACATAGGGACAGACAGCGGGAAGCGACTTTGATTTATACTATGTAGTGATTAGGTATACCTACTGTGGGAGCGGTGGATAATGTGGACGCTTCGCCATTGATAGTTAGGTAGCTCTAATATGATAAATATAGAATGCGATAAGTTCGTATTTTGTGCCGTTTCATGCCTACTAAAAGTAGCGTCTGAACCTAAGTATTAAGTACTTATAAAGCAAGTTCATTTCAATTAACTACTTAAAATATGCACGATTATATGTACAGCCATAAATATTTTATGAGTTGTTTGAGTAAGTAAAAAGACATTGAAAATGATAATTATCATGATTTGTCGGTAATTGGCTATAAAACCTGTACGTACTTAATTTGTTATTGTGTCTTATTTTATATAATGAAGACAATATATAAATATTTGCAGATAATCTTACACAAATCGGCCTAGACAAAGCTAGTTATTAAATAAGGGTCAAAACTGGCCAAGATCGAGGTGGACTTACGCAGCGGTGAAACGCGCCGGGTGGGCTGCTGGGTTAGACGGCGACCCCATGGCCCCCGCTGAAACGTTTTCGTATTTCTTTCTTTTGGGCCTCGAAGACACAATTGTAACCCAGACTTTTAAAATAGGGTTCCGTAGTCAACAAGGAACCCTTATAGTTTCGCCATGTCCGTTCGTCCGTCCTTAGCTCAGTAACCCTTACAACTGCCAGAAAACTGTAATGTACGGCATGGATATATAAAATATATAAATTAATCACGCCGACATAACAGTACAATAAAAACTTGAAAAAAAATTTTTTTTTGGGGTACCATCCACATCTAAAGTGGGGATGGATTTTTTTTTCTCGTCAAACCAATGGTGTGAGGCATCGTTAGATACCCGTAGCTTGTTAAAAAATATCATAATATTTAACCCGTAGGTTTCTTAAAACCATTCTTCAACTCAGTGATTCGTTTGCGAGATATTGGGCTCTAAAGTCCTAATTTTTGTTCGAGTCACGTCGTCGTCCCGTCGCCCCCTGCTGGCTAAATGGCTACTAATAGGGATGTGAAAAAAATCGTGGCAGTAGTACATCTAATGAATTTAAAAGGAAAACTATCACGGACAAGTAGGCATAAGTAGTTAGCGAGTAATAGTCGACCAAATTAATGTTTATTTGGAATGGCCGATTTTCGTACAAATTCGGCCGACGCAACCGCACCGCACGTGGATGTAACTAGACAGGCAACTACGGAACCCTACACTGCGCGTGGCCCGATATGGTTTGACGCTTTTGAGCTTACATGGAGCAGCTAAAGGAAAACATTGAAGTTGAATCTTATAGAGAGTTGAAGGAAAAGGCAGAGAATAGAACAGAATGGAAATTACGCCACCGACAAGAGCCAAGCTCTTTCATAAATGATGATGATGGTTTGACGAAGTTTAGACGCCGAAAAAAAAAGACCGGGTTGCACTCCGGGAGTGCCGGCAGAAGTGAAAACTCAATTTCAAATCAAACATTGTAACAGTTTTTCGATCAGGTCACGTGACATCTTACGGTGTCACCCTAAAAATGAATTTGACGCAAATTTAAAAACAATTATCAATTATTTAGGCGGTCGGCCCGCGGGCGCGTTGGGTGCGACGGGCCCAACGCGCCGCCGCGGCGCAAAGGTGCCGGGGTCCGGCGCGCCGACGGGCGGCGGCAAACACAATACCAATTTGTTTTTGCCATTGCCAAATATTTTTCAAAGCTTTATCTCTACGTCTAAATTCGAACTATTCGAATTTGCAAGAACAGCAGATGGCGGTGCACGGTGGCGACCAAAATATCAATTTGTTTTTGCCGGTGATAAATATTTTTCTAAGCTTTATCTCTTTAGGAATAACGCCCAAATTCGAACTATTCGAATTTTCTCAATAGCAAAACGGTGAAGGACGCGTTGGTATTATTTCAAATTTATTTGCAGAATATGCTATTGCAAAAAGTGTTTAACGGCTTTATAGTCTTACGAATAGCGTTCAGTTTTGAATGAAGTCGAATCGGCTAGCAGCAAAAAGTGACCTCCTTCACATCTGACGTCACAAAACTCTGTCGCGTATTTAACAATTTTTCCCCATCCCAAAAAGTGCTCAGCGCCGCTAAAGAAGTTTTCACTTCAAAAATCTGGAGAATTACCTACCACGGCTAGATGCGTGGAAATTGGTGATGTTCTGCATCGTGCTATTGAAGTTCTTAATATCGGTTGTATAAATACAATTCACTTCAATGTATTCTTATTATGTCTCTCTGACCACATACGAACTTTCGCATTTATAATATCTTCATATCATATTCGCGCGCATCACTCAAATAAATGCCCTTACCGGGATTCAAAACAAACAAGGCTTAACAGGACGTCAAGTATTTTATTACCTATTTGTGTACTGGTTTTATTAATATTATCATGCCCTTTTCGCATTCAAATTATTACAAGCGTTAACTAAATTCAAACTATTATTGAATAGATATTTGACATAACAGATTCCTCTTTTCAACAGTCTCATCACGATTGTCATGTTGTAAAGGAATAAATTAAATCGCATACTTAAAAGATGCCATTATGGGAATAGCAAGTCTAAGTAAGGCTTGGAACAATAAAATTACAATTGATTATTGATCGCATTGACGGATAAGCCTGTAATTTGCTGACAGAGTGCAGCTTCTTCGAATACCAAAAACATGACGTAATTCTGCGATGCTATTATGAAACTTGTTTTTTTATTTAGGTATTTTAATAATGTACTGTCAAATGGGGTAGCATGGGACATGGGACACGCCGTTTTACTTGAGATACCGTTTTTACCAACGTTTTTACATACGTGTTTTCGTTATGTCGGTATATTATTGCAATTGATAATTTTTATTTTTACTAAATTAATCGCCTCTTTGTAAAATATTTGCACGCTTGCATGCAGGCTGAATACACTGTTATGTTCAATTATGTAAGACCTTCCTGTACTGTATTTTGGCAAATAAATACTTTTGACTTTGACAACAAGGAACCCTTATAGTTTCGCCATGTCCGTCTGCGGCTTAGCTCAGTTACCCTTAGATACTACTAGAAATTTGTAATTCGGCATGGGTAAGTATATAAATCAATTACGCCGACAAAACAGTAGTTAAAGTAAAATATTGGAAAAAAAAAAGATGTAATATTTTTTCAAATCAATCTATAATCAACAGACCTCGGACAGAGTGAGCCATTTTTACGTCATTAATGTCAAGTGTAGATGTTAATATAGATATGCCTCAAGATGAAATATTAAAAAGAATTCATGAATAATAATTAAACAAAAATGACAGTGCATTATGTACAAAACGAGTAAGTATTATTTATTTATTCAAATTTTTCTTTGTTATTGGTTATTGTAATAAAGAACTATAATTTTTTCTAGATTTTCAATTTTCAACGCACTTCTTCTTCAGTTTAATATCCACTTATAGATGGAAAAAGACCTTTCTACTTCAACTGAAGTGAGCGGAGTGAAGTTGTACATTAAAATACCGTCCACATCTGTTCCTTCCGAATTTTTTTCAGCATAGTCCCTAAACAGATCTAAGTCTGGGTTTCTAGCTATGACGTCTTCTAATTTCTGACTGACAGAAGCAGACGAAGACCAGCTTATAACAGCTCTCACTTGGTCCAACGTTAAAAATGTATCTACGACGGATATTTTAGATTCCTGTAATTTTTTAAAGGCATATTCAATTATATGGAAATTCTCAACAATATATTTTAGATTATTTCGTAAATTTTCAGTTTTCATATCAGTTATATTACTTTCATATGGATATATGTAATAATATGCTTATAATTTAAAGAGGCTTGCTATACAATTAATTTGTTTTGCTAGTTATGTAAAGATCTAAATAGAATAATTTAATTCGTTATTCAATTACATCACATCTGCCATTGAATGACTACGTAGGTATGTCCATATTATGCAAACTCTTAAAACAGCTCACCCTGTCCGAGGTCTGATAATCAATATCATTTATTTGCCAGAATACAGTAGGTATATAATATAGGGTAGGTAGGTAACCTATCGAAGTTTCGAAAAACACTTGCCCGATTTTCACTTGTCCGAAAACGGTTAACCGAATTCTTATATTATAATATAATCCATATACTTTGTTTACCATACTTTTGAAATGTCGCTGGTTTGTTTTCCCACATAATCCTTTTCCCGAAAGTCAATAACCAGAAGAACGATTGCCAACTTTATTATTTGGAAACCGATTTGTTAACCACCTTTTCATAATTACGATGCTATGTAAAATCTAAATCTCATTTTCCGTAATACCATTTTACCGCCACGATTAAAAAAACATTCAGATATATGCTAAAAACCCTACACAGCACTTTAAAATTGCGATGCGAAAAAAAACTTTTGCTAATAAGTCGGTTAGGTTAGATTTAAAACTGTGTCCTTACAAAATAAACAATTGATAGAAAAGTGGCTTAGATTAGGTCAAAACATTTAACCTTTTTTTTTTTTTGACGGTGTGAAAATGCTGTACGCATACCCCCGGCCCGGGGAAGGCTATTTGGGGGTTATGTGGGACTCTCTCCTCCTACCGCCATCCGAGTGATGGTGACTGGAGGAGCATACCCACTAAAAACACACCGGCGTCACCCGCATTGCCGTTAAGGGGGGCGCCATGGGATCGCGAACATTCCACCACGACGCCCCCCGGCAGTCCTGGCTCAAAACATTTAACATAACCTAACCTAACCTAACTAGCGGGCACTCGTAATGTTTGCTCAGATGCCGGCTGAGTCCCCTAGGCGGGCAGTAGTATGACTTACACGTCTAGCGAATTCTGTCGGTTTCTGGTGAATTGTTCCATTTTTAGTCCGGTTCGAAAGTGTTAAGCAACTTCAGTGCTGGAGGAGTTCCTAAAAAGCCTAAAAAGCGGGGCTTGGGGGGAGGGGGGGGGGGGGCAATTTCCCCCCGCAGTATAAAAACAACAAATGGTATTATTTGTAGGTTAGGTTAGGGTTAGCTTGTGTCATTTAGAGCGGAAATAGGCATCCCGCGAAGCGGGGTGACGTCGACACGCTGGCGGTTAGGTTAGGTTATATACTACAATTTTGAT
Source organism: Epinotia ramella (assembly GCA_947578815.1). Taxonomy (NCBI): domain Eukaryota; kingdom Metazoa; phylum Arthropoda; class Insecta; order Lepidoptera; family Tortricidae; genus Epinotia; species Epinotia ramella. The sequence continues at coordinate 595,944 of OX388213.1, forward strand.
CTTTTGATATAGCGGGGTAATAATATTTTGGACTTACTTAATATTTTTCGGCAACAAAAACTAGTTGACAAAATGATCCTTCGGAATTTTAATAAGTGTCTATTCGAATCATTAGCGAAATAAAATTGCAACGAACTGAGAATTGGGAAAATAATAATATGGGAAATGTAATTTCGGGCAAACAAAAATTCGGCCAACTAATAAAAAGGGAAACGTTTTCGGGATTTTAATATTCGGAATTACGATTTTCGAGCTTATGATAGATAACCATAATATAGATGTTAATAAGATTTCACAGCACAGTGTATTCAGCCCACATGTAGGTATGCCAATGTCTTGAGTTTCATTACATGGGTGCAATAATCAAATAAGTACAAGTCAAAATTACACAACACAAAATAAATCAATGTCAAAATCATAATAATCATAATATCCTATTGCTATCAAATATACCTAAAAATAACAATTGTCCAATTTTCCTCGTTAAACCCATAGTGTGGGGGCATATTATATTATAAGTAGGTATTTTTAACCATTTTTCAACTCAGTAATTGGTTTGCGAGATATTGTTGACAATTAGGTTCTATTTACTTTCTCCATTATCGATGAGTTTGTCGGATAGCGTTGCTGACAAAAGACAAAATGAAAAATATGACTACTAGAATAAGTATGTACCATGAAAAATATCGCATGATTATATTTTATTGACATTAACATTATTTTAGAAACGAAATGTAAATCATTATTATTTAAGTTGACATGTAAAATACAATATTTTATCAAGAAATAAATGAATTAATGAATACACCTCAAAAAATTGTATCAAAAATTACCAAAAAAATAAGTAGGTCGTAAACAAATAAGGTAAATTTACTTTAAAGCATGCGTTAATTTGATTAACTTACCAAGTTATAAAAAATGCTCAGGAAAAGCTTCAACACTTATACGATTTTACATAGACTTTTATATAAAACGAGCGTAGGAAATTCGCAGTCGTAACTGAATCCTACATGGCCGCTACGTGAGTTATCGTTTATCGTAACAATACGAAATAGCAACAGTTGAAGAGCGTGTCAAAGATCTGTGAGCATACGATACGAGAGCGACTTCCTGATGCTGGATGACAGATCCGACTGCTTTCACTGGCCGATATGGTAAGGATAGCCATGAATACATAAGAACGACCACTGAACGGCGAAATATTTGTTAATGCAATATAGTAGGTACCTAATTTCACGACAGCTTTCACCGTTTGATAAGACTAATGGTTAAAACATTGGCACACAACGCCGTCCGCCGGAGGTTCGTTTCAACCAGGGGATGTACATTTATGTTTTCGTTTTTTTATAGCCAACATTTTTCGCAGTATTAAAGCCGGGAAAAGCATGGCTACAACTGGGGTGTGAAAAAAAATGTGGCATACAATGAACATATACCTCAGTGAAAGAACCCAGTTTGTTAAAATAGGGGACTATATCAGTGACGATGAGCCTTTGACCTTTGGAGTGCCCCAGGGCAGTGTATTAGGCCCCACTCTCTTTCTAATTTATATAGATGGCCTCTGTCGCCTTCAGCTTCATAATACTGATATTGTTACTTTTGCTGACGACACTGTCTTGGTCTTCCACGGTGCATCTTGGGATGCGGTCAAATACTGTACTGAATTGGGTCTAGCCAGGGTTATGGATTGGCTAAATTCTAATATACTTACACTTAATCTTAATAAAACCAAATATGTTACTTTCAGTATTAGAAACACCACCCAACCACATAACAACTTCAGCATTAAGGCTCACTCATGCAGTAACCCATCAATTTCACCCTGTAATTGCCACTTGTTGGAAGCAACCAACACTGTCAAATATCTAGGAATATATATTGACCAAAACCTTGACTGGACCCACCATATTAATTCTCTCTCTTCTCGCATCTCAAAACTAATTTATATTTTTAAGAACATTAGACACATAGGTGATCCTCATTTGATAAAAAGCGTTTACTTTGCCCTCTGTCAATCAATCATCACTTACGGTATTGAGGCTTGGGGAGGAGCAAAGAAGACCCACCTAATTAAAATTGAGCGTGCGCAGCGAGCGATTATCAAGGTTACCACCTTCAAAAACATACGTTACCCTACATCTAGTGCTTACAAAGATTTCGATGTACTATCTGTCAGGCAATTATTCATAAAGTTAGTGATCTGCAGACAACATAAGTATAGTTCTGATGCACGACCCCATCAAAGAAGGAGAGACATCGTCTACACTACACCAACCTGCAAAACCAAGTTTGCGCACAGCTTCTTCTTGTTCCTTGGGCCATATCTATATAACCGCATATCTAAAACAGTCGAATTACAGCAATGTACTAATAACAACTGCAAACGAGCTGTTACATCCTTTCTTAAAAACCTAAATTATGAGGAAACTGAGACTCTTCTCCAAATAATGTCTTGATAACTACTAATGCAAGCTCCTATTAGCAACACTATATACCTACTATCCGCACTATCTTACTAACGCTCACTAGCAGCCCACAGCTCTAACTAACAATTACATGTACTTATTTTATTACCTACTAGCGACCTGCCCCGTCTTCGCACGGGTACTATATTATGCATATAAACCTTTCTCTTGATTCACTCTAACTATTAAAAAAAAAAAAAAAAAAAAAAATCAGTTGCGTAGTTTTAAAGATCTAAGCATACATAGGGACAGACAGCGTGAAGCGACTTTGTTTCAAACTATGTAGTGATTAATAGTACAGTTACTAGCCTAACCCTGATAATCCTCGTGTATAAGTGCCTACGACTTGGCGCAGTATGTAACATTAACACTAGTATCTAACTAGCATCTACTCTCAAAGCCCAACTGTAGGTACAGTCGAGGAGATTGAATGTTTAGCACTTTTGGACCTTAACGTCATTCAAATAGAGTTGACATGTGCCAAACTTTCATTTTCCTCCACTTTTCGTACATGGTTGTATGACCCGTCCGTGCCACTCATGAATTGCCTATAAATGTTTTATTGTTGGTTTCCGCACTGAACCTACTGCTAAGTCTATTCCCATCACAAACATACACACCCACTCACACACTATACTACTATACTCACTATTTAATACATACATTCTCCCTCTAGAAACTCATGCAATAATTATGCTAATGATGTTACCAATTACATTTAAACCTATGTGCCTTAAAATAAATAGTATTAATGATCATTGTAGGTAATTACATAAACACATAATGTAAACAATTCTAACTCATATCTACGCGGTTAATCATGAGGAGAAGGAGGGTACCTTGCCGTAATACAGTTTATTAACTAGTACGGAAGGTGGCTTACTTTAACTTAATGCTTACCTATACTTAGATCTTAAAATAAAACTACATGTGGTTAGTTACCTAACATATTTACCTATATTATGTAAAAATGTGTAGTTCAAGTAAGCTAACCAAAAAAAAAAAAAAAAAAAAAAAAAAAAAAAAAAAAAAAAAAAAAAAAAAAAAAAAAAAAAAAAAAAAAAAATGAATTTGAAAGGAAAACTATCACGGCTAAGTACTTTTAAATAGCTACAATTACAATAGGCATGCGGCCTCAAATTGATAACGTAGTGATGCTAAATGGATAGTAAACCATCAAATTATCGTAATAAAGTATAAATTATAAAATGTAATTAAAATCATAAAAAGATATGAACGTTGAAAGTTTAGAAAAATCATGCATTTTTTTTTATTGTCCAAGAGTAAATTTAAAGCTGCCAATAGAATCCTTACGCTTTTATAGGAACAAAATTGTATAACAACTATGTACTTAAACGCAGTATTTCGCGACCGAAACATCAATTTACCGGATTTTCCATGCAACGATACAACTACTTTGTACAAGTGACGTCATACTTGTGTGTCTATAGGTATGAAGCCTTTTCCGCTGCCGCCAGCGACGTCAATCTTTGTCTCAATTTTTTGGGTATTTATGTTCTTTAATTGTAGTTGCTCCCATACAAACATTTGTTCCTCTCCAAAAACTGGTTCGAATGGCATCGTAAAAAAATCTTAGTCCGCATCCCTATTCCGTGAATTGACTTATTACAAAAAATTTCACGAGAATCGGTTGAGAAATCGGTCGAGAACAGCAGGAAAGCGCGAGGTTCGGACATATGAAAGAATATTGACCCAAGCCGAAACGGAGATATCCCTTCGCTTCGCTCACTCGTTCAATAAAATAAATGTAAAAAGCCGTACTTTTGGTTACACGTAAGTCGTAAGTGGCAGAATAAGAACTTCGCGCGCAACTTAATCTGTTTCTTGTTCATCTCACTTGATATTGGAAAAACAAAAGACTACGATATGGTATAATTACAAACAGCTGCTCCTTATAGTCACGTAATTTATATACTTGGTATATACCATTTTCAATATATAATGTAGCAAAATGGAGCAGTCATCTTTCGTTGAAAACAGGCGCTTTGTGCTTGGCTCAAAGCTATTATACTCATCACGACACTTCTCGCAACGCGTCTCAATTCAAAGCTCTGGAGAACTTAGTGTATTGCGTTGCCAATTTGCGTGTCTTAATTTACAATTGAGTCTTAGTTATTAAAATTCCTTAATAGGTGTGTGTTTTGCAATTCGTATAATTTGTTGTACCTATATTATTTTGTCGACCGGTTTGGCCTAACGGCTGTAGCTGTCTTGGATTCGGATCCCGGTGACGGCAAATATTTGTGTGATGAGCATGAACATTTGCTCATGAACTTTTGGGGCTAGTTCAATTTGTGTAACTTTCATCATCATCATATTAGCCGAAAGACGTCCACTGCTGGACATAGGCCTTCCCCAAAGAGTGCCAAAGCGACCGGTCCTGCGCCACCCGCATCCAGCGGACTCCCGCAACCTTTACTAGGTCATCGACCGTCACCATCGATCATCCACTCGAGAACCTTTCCGCCCCAACGGCCATCGGTTCTACGTGTTCCCCGCCTACTGCCGCCCACTGCTGTGTAACTTTGCCAACTAATATTTATTTATAGGTAAGTAGGTAAGTGCGAAAGTAATACTGAAAATAGATACTCAGATACTCAGTTATCTCACTTAGTGCAAGGCCTGAGTGGACGCCCCGCTCAGAGCGGGGCGTGCAGCGTCCATATAAAACAAATGCCATTTATATGGACGCTCGACGCCCCGCTCTGAGCGGGGCGTCCACTCAGGCCTTGCACTTAGGGATCTCGAACAGGTTTTTCGAAATAAAGGTCCCGTCCCGTCCGTCCAAAGAACATTAAAGACGTACTATTTGTGGTCCTATCGTATGGCCAAGTTAACGGTGGAGTATGACTGACTGTGATAGTAAGTAGGTGACGCATCGGTATCTAGGAAACCTAACCAAACTTTAACTAACACGGTTCGCAAATGATACAAAATCTTTGTACCTGCAGATATTTATAAACTGCCAAAATTAAAGAAACAAACAAGATTGTATATCAATATCAACCAATATCATTCTAATTCTGAAATATTTTAGGTACTGGTTCCGCGTTCCGAAAAATACCGCACTTCATTTCCTGTAGGTGAATATACCTATCCCATAAAAAACATTCCATGTACATTGCCAAGTCACAAAAATTTATTTAGCAAGCAAATAAAGAATAATAAGAATGCCTGAGACTCGGCTCTACGAAATATCTCACAACTTTTTACGGTTGAAGAGTTTCGAAACTTGGCCTCTTTTTTACATGGGATGTTTTTTTTATGGGATCTCTCTCCTTTTTTAGGTTATAAACATACAAATTATGAATGCAGTCCCGTTCTTGCTTTTTAATGTTTTCTGTTTAACTTTGTAATGCTATATATTTATAGCAGTTATTTATACAGTTGGTGTAGGTTAGGTTAGGTCCAGTTTTCTAGATAGGTATCTAGAAAACTGCACCGAAATCGCAAAATATTTGAAGTTAATAGTTTTTCCTTGGTTAAATAGTTAATAGTTTTTCCTTGATTGAAATAGTTTTTCTTTGATTGAAATAGTTTTTCCTTAATTTATTAAACACTAATTGTGTTCTACATTTAAAGCTTCTATGACTGCTAGACGTGCCTTACAGTTTTGATGATCGGTCAGTCAGTCAATCATTCAGGGAGTGAGTGACAAAATTAAGATACTTTGACTAGTTATAATCCTTAAACTACTAATTCAAATTGAGTGAATGTTGAAATATACCGTGTATAACAAAACTAAACTATGCCTAACCAAGCTTACTGAAAATCGGGCTTCTAGTTTTATCCACAACGAAATTATAGGGGGGTCGAAAATGGCCTGAACTGCTTCGATAAAAGGATGGTAAGGCCGTGCCGCTGTTTTGCTCGACTTGGCGGGGGCACTGCCGTGCCCTCAGATATGCCTACTTATTGAAGGGTCAAGAAAGATTAGGTTTCCTCATGCGTCATACGTCATAATAAAATAGAAGTGTTCATACATACGAGTATATACCATATGTGTAGGCGTATATAAGAGGCATTAAAGCTGTCCGGTAGTAACACAAGTAATTATGGTAGTTTCGTAATCATTTTCCAATCAAGGATTAGTCACCCACGCACATTCGTCTCATCAAACAATTAACACATAAGGTTCACGGTCATCCGATATTTTAATTGGCCGATAGCTAAGAGCACGCATAGATGTTACAAAAGTTACGAAAAGTATAAAGTAAGTACATACTCTTGCGAAAACTCGTTTGATCTTTGATACCGAGTTATAATGGCGCGATGGTCAACCTTATTAGGCTTTTTCGTTGGGGTCTATTGTTGAAGCTCATGTCGTGATGAAGCATGTGGAGTCACGAGTTAATTTCCCTGACCATTGAATGCTTGAGACATTCATCGATAGGTAGATACCTAAATGATTTATGAGATTTCAGTTGCTTGCCCTTACCGGGATACAAGCCGGGATCTCCAATAGCAGGTATGCGTAAATCGCTAAACTTAAGAGGCTGACAAGACCTAATTTGGTGAAGCTGATGTTATTTTAGCAGTTTTTTAAGAAAAACTATTTGTTCTAGCACATCAAATAAAATGTATGTTAATATTCACCATATTTCAAAGACCGTGGACGGGCTCGATACATAATTGGACGAAATAGAAAGAAAATAATTGGATAAGTAATACGAGGTATAACAACTTATCATATAACGGTCATGTATAACGTTCATTTCATTGCACATAATGAACGAAAGGTATAATGTCAAAATATATATTTTCGTAAAGTATAACGTACTTTAGATATAATTAATATCAATTGATATATCGATTAAAGCGTATAATATTCATAACACCTAAAGAATTGAAAGAGTGAAATTAAATATTTTTTTGAAATCAAACATGCCAATTATTTTCGCCTAACCCAACCGCCAGCGTGTTGACGTCACCCCGCTTCGCGGGTTGTCTATTTCCGGTCTAAGGGACACAAGATAACCCTAACCTAACCTACAAATAATACCATTGCTAAGAGTATTTTTTGTTTTTTTACTGCGGGGGACTTCGCCTCTCGAGCCCCTTTTGTGATTGGCACCGCCCCCTTCCCCCCTTTTTCTAGCTGCCCTAACCTAATTTTCTGTATTATAATCCTTATACGAAAATATACTATGTGTTATGAACTTATGATCGTTATACGTTATGTATGTTATACGAAATCAAATTAGTCGATTTGAGTATTATAGAAAGAAACGTTATATAATATGAATATTATGTCAATTGACCGTTATTCCTTATAAAAGTATTGGTTTTGTTGTTATAGCTAACGTTCATTATATCTTGTGAACGTTATTAATATGAAATTATATATATTGTTATTATATAACGGTATGTCTTTATTTTTTTTTCGTATGGGTCTGCAATTAAAAACATGAAGTCAACATATTCATACCTAAACCGCTAACGAGTCATATTTCACAAATATTCCACCCTTTTTTTTTTTTTTTAACTTTCGTGAGACATGTTGAAATAATACTAACAATTACACGGTTCAACTCACGTATTCTATGTCACTACGGGCGACATGTTACGAACTCTTCGGGAGTTCTTCTTCAGGATGAGTGTTTACAAGCGTATCGTGATACAAGCGACACCGCCGCGAAAACACTCATCCACCCTTTTTTAAATTTCAACATTTATGTAATATTATCTACAAAAACCGGGCCGCCCAGTAACACTCGCTCTCGTTTACTCCTATACAAATAGACAGTTTGCGCGCTATCCAAAATCCTCAAGGGCATTTTGGTGTTGACAGCGTCTTAAGTGGCAGTCTGCGGGGCAGATTGCACGTAGAACCGATGGCCGTTGGGGCGGAAATGTTCTCGAGTGGCGACCACGTCTCGGCAGGCGCAGCGTGGGTCAACCTCCAAAAGGTGGACTGCTGACCTGGTAAAAGTCGTGGGAGTCCGCTGGATGCGGGTGGCGCAGGACCGGTCATTGTGGCACTCTTTGGCCTATGTCCAGCGGTGGACATTTTTCGGCTGATATGATGATGATGAACTCTATGTCTCTAGATGGAGACTAACTCAGCATCAGGTGGCGTAATCAAAGTGAGGCTGAAAATGAACTATGCGCGAACGAAGGTCAGGCAGTAAACTTAGTTGGTAAGGGCTTATAGGTGCCTCATACGTTATGGCCCACGGCTCGGCCACGACCATGAGCGGTAGCGGTGCGCCATACGTAAGAGCGATACGCCGTGCTCTGATCTCTAAACCCTACCTAATGATACTGCCTACGAAGTTAACGGTCCTGGGTTCGAATCCCGGTATCTAAGGGCAACTATTTGTGCGATGAGCATGAATGTTTGTTTCTGAGTCATGGATATACTACGGCTGAACCGATTGAGATGGGTATGGAGATATCTAGTTTGAATCTCGGGCAAGGATATAGGATAGTTTTATCCCGGAAATCATCCCCTGAGGGGATGAAAGTTTGTTTGGAGCTACGATATAAAATGAACGAGTACCACGCGGACGGAGTCGCGGGCAGAAGCTATAGTAATATTATAAATGCAAAAGTAACTCTGTTACCTTTACCTTTTCACGCTTAAAGCGCTGAACCAATTGAGATGTGGTATGGAAATAGTTTTAATCCAGGGGACACTTTTTATCCTGGAAGTCTAACTAAGGGGGTGAAATAGGGCGCGAAAATGAGTATGGTGCTACGATGTATAGTATTATTACTACTAGCTTCCGCCCGGACTTCGTCTGCGTGGACGTTGAGCCGTTTAAGCTTGATTGAGTAACAAACTAGCTCGTAGAACCGATGGCGGAAAGGTTCTCGAGTGGCGACCAGTACCGGAAGGCGCAGCGTGGGTGGCCTGGTGAAGGTCGCGGGAGTCCGCTGGATGCGGGTGGCGCAGGACTGGTCATTGTGGCACTCTTTGGGGGAGGCCTATTTCCAGCAGTGGACGTCTTTCAGCTGTATGATGATGATTATTAACTTCACTCGTATCCTAGCTTGCTAGCAAACTAGTAAGGTATTTAGCATTGATGAAACTGGCTTGAAATTTGGTAAAAATAGACCCGATAACGATGCAATGCAACATGTGATAATGTAGACCGTTAGCAGTGTTCAGAGCAGAACAAAATATATAGTTTAGTAAATAGTTTTTAATATCATTGCTGCTCATAATACCTGGCAGCTTAGAAGAATATTTTAGTTATATAGTTTAGTTTAGTTTTTATTGTCTATGCAAAAACAGATGAAGAAAATGTGTGTTGGATAGTTGAAGTTTTTAAAATATAATAAATAATTTGATTAGTTAAAAGCGAGTTGATTTCTATTTCCGAATACCGGAGAAGGTGGAAAGATTATTCGGAACAAGCAGAAAGACGACCTAAAAGTTTATAATTACGAAAACTATTTCTTGTGGATGTACGCAAGTTTTCAGGAAGGTTATCGTTAAGTCTAGTGACACTCGCCTATGTAAATGACTATGAAACAGAACAATTGAAGCGCGGGTCGCCGAACGCGAGCAAAGGTCACACTGGAAGCTTGATATTTACTCATGCCTATCGCTTTATCATCGCGATCTGCATGCATGCATCCCGGCGTCGCGAGTTGTGGGGTGCAATATAAGACGCGGGTGACTGCGGGCGAGACAACAGTCGAGCTACGTCCGCTAAGGGACTACCATTGTTGCCTTGTGCTGTGTTGTGATAGTTTGTTTTGCGGTGAGTTAGCTGTCGTGCAGACATAAGTGTTTGTGAAATTGTGCGATTTTGTTTGGCACCTTTGGCACTTTTCCATTTTGTTCGGTTTTCACATTCGATTGTCGATCATGTTAGGTATTAGAAAAGTTCAAAAACCCCCGACATTTTCATTTCAAAGTCCAATATCTCAAAAACGGCTAAACAGATTTTCATGAAACATTTTTAGTTATTTATTTATTTATTTATTTATTAACAAAGAAACATTGGCTTCCTGCCTGATGTCAGAGGGCAGGCTGTTGAGTATATAGGGTAGGCGTTTCCGGAGACACCTGTCGCCGTAGTAATTACTGACCCTCGGTACATCAAACTTGCCCGCCGACATCGACCTGGTTTCACAAACATCATTACGGTGTAATTGTAATTGGGTGTGCTCATGACATGGCTAAGAACACTCGGGATAAAATTATCTATGACACAAAAAAAACCGCATTCAAATCGGTCCATCCGTTTGGGAGGTACGATACCACAGACAGATACACAGATACACAGACACACAGATACACAGATACATAGACACGTTAAACTTGTAACACCCCTCTCTTTGCGTCGGGAGTTAAAAATTATGTGGAAGTGTAGTATGGAAGTCATCTTTACTTGTAAAAAAAAAAGTAAAAAAAACTTGTTCATGTAATCCAAGACATACGCTTAAGGGTAATGAATACGGGAACTTTCAATGCAAAGTGTATTCATATTCTAAATGTAATTTAAGATGATGTGATATTTCCCGAAATCTAGGATATGCATGGTTGAGATCATTTAATGTCGCCGACTTTTTATAAAATTGTTATTGGTATTGGAATCTTTCACCACGGACAGTAGGGTTGGTTTTTGAATGGACTACTTTGATGCAATTCGGCAAACTCAAATAATCTCAAAGATTATCAAGTATAACTTCTGCTGTATAAAACAACGAACGTGTTTCATAATAATATGTCTTCCTGATAAATTATTATAGTCCCCAACCAGCATTGGGACAGCGTGGGAAATACAGCAGACTACCTCTAGATGAAAAAAATTGCAGAGATGAAACCGGGAGTTTAGATTTATGGAAAAGCCACATGTGTAAAGTTGTGGCCGTTGTGGGACATAATAGTTTTGAAGCTGTACAGTACAAGTAATACCTGCTTCCTTATACAAACTCATTGAACACTAACGCATAAAACTCAACAATAGACCATCCGTCGCTCTTTGAGCGCTGATTTGACAATCGATTTATGTAATAACTGCAAACGAGGTTTTAAATTTCACACTGTGGTTCAAGGTTCTTGACAATTTAAATATGTTTATGTATGATATTGAATGAGTACAGGTGGGTGTTTTGCCACATAGTGTCAAAATACTAATCAGTTAGTTGCCCGCACGGCTCAGCTCGGGATTACTAAGTAGGCAGAGCAGCGGAATCAATTTTATGTCAATTCATTAAGGAAAACAGAAATCTGCCCGGGTGTATTTACAGCCAACAATAGGGAATATGCATGTGATTTAGAAATGGACAAAAAAAATCACGTGTAATCTATATTGCTTAATAAATATACACACATGATTATTTTTTCAAATTATCATGTTTCTATTGATAAAATAAATTGTTTAAAAGTACTATTTTTCAAATTCCCTCGCAGATTTCCAAAACGCAACGCTATTGGCGGAGCGACACGTGACGTCACCGTGCAGGTCGTTAGTATGATTATTGAAAGTTATTCGCATTGTTTGGCCGCTGTTTATGATAAATAATCAGTGTTTTTTGGTAATTATTAAGTGAAAAAAGACTCGCCACAATGACTGAAGGCGGTTTTGTCAAGGCACAGTCGGATAATCTGCCTAAAATTGATGTGTTCATGATGACTAAATTTAATACATACTTCGCAAATATTTGTGACTTTACGTCCGCTGAACTAAGAGGAGTAAAAGCTGCAAGGTAAATAAGTTACAGATATTCAATAAATTTTCATATTCCTTGTTTTTATACTCGTGAGATTGGTCAATTAAATAATTATAACCTATTTTGGCGATTCAAATAGCTAGACTTTTAAACTACTTCAAATAGGTGTCTTTGTTAAATAAGTGGAATAAAATACTAGTAGATATTTATCCATACTATATACTATTTTACTATACTATAACTTTATATATTATATATACTAACTTCTGCCCGCGACTCCATCCGCGTGGAACTCATTTATATCGTAGCTCCATACAAACTTTCACCCCCACTTCATCCCTTTGGGGGATATGGGGGGAGCTACGATATAAACGAGTTCCACGCGGACGGAGTCGCGGGCAGAAGCTAGTTATATTATATATTTTATATATACTTACTTAATAATAAATTATAAATGCGAAAGTGTGTCTGTCTGTCTGTTGTTACCTCTTCACGCTTAAACTGCTGAACCGATTTGGATGAAATTTGGTATAGAGATAGTATAAACGAGTTCCACGCGGACGGAGTCGCGGGCAGAAGCTAGTATTATATAATCAAAGATATGTAGGTACCTATCAGGAATGTTAAATGTTGAGAACATCTTTATGAACTTTAACAAACTAGGTTGTTTTCGTCAAGGCTTATAAATAAAACAAATTTGTGTAGGTCACTCAGTAAAAAGGATTAAATTCTTTTAACTTTCTTCGATCAACAGTGCAAACAAAGAAACTTAGCTAAAACGTTTCTTGATCAAAATCAACACTCGTAGTCAGCTGTTGATCAACAAAAATCATAATATTTGTAACATTAATATAATTAATAACTAAAAAAATTGGGAATCAGAATAGTTTTATGAATTAGTATATAATACAATTTTGAGGTTAGGTTATTGTTTACCTATATTGTTCGCGAGTCGTAATAAAAAAGATTTTAGGTACATACATATTTAATACTCACGTCGAAATGATCTTCACAACAATATAAACTACTCAAGCACGATACATTATCTCTCCTCATCGCCTTACACCACTTTATCCTTATATTTGCACCTTTGGGCATATGAAAATATTTGCAGTTTTAATGTGATTTTCACACATAGGGACAATACAATATTTATAATAAGCTTTTGTGTGCTCTTCCATTACAATAAGTTGATCTTATAAGCTTTAATCACTCACATTTATTAAAAGTGTGAATCAAACACTTTGTTGTTAATTTGTTTAAGAACCGCCGTGCACTAAGCTGCACGGTGACGTCACAAATGAGCGCGCCAAAATGGTGGCGTTTTGATCGTCCGAAAATGATAGTAATTTTAATTATTAGTTTTTAGCTTATTTAATAATATTGTGAAAGTGTTATATTTTTTTCCGGTTATATAATTACTTATAGAATAGATAAAAACAATAAAAAAATGTCATGAATATTCCCTATTGATCAAAGTCACCCCTGATATTAAAATGTATCAGGGGTGACTTTGATCGACGATACCTATACTAAGTAGCCACTAAACGAGGTCATTATGTCGCTCATTAAGCCGCTAGTGGCCGCCATTAAACGCGGCCATTAATAGCGAACCACTCCCGCAGCTTGTGGCTCAGATGTGGATACTCAAACGCTCAGTTTACGCCGATGCCATACAAAATGTATGAAAGAACGCGTCCACAACTCGACTAAGTATTTGGCAAATAAAGAAGCTAATCTAAAACGGCCTACCTTAACCTTAAAGTCTATGATTAAACTATTTAATGCATTTTCCCATTAACGACAGTATCTAAATTAGCCCATTATTATATTCATTATTCAATGTTATCAGTTGCACAGATGTGAAAATCAATTGTTAATCTAGCCTGTGCAAAAACGTGAGAATCTAGATCTGACGGCGGGCGCTAGGTTTTTACGTAGGTACTGAGGCAATGACGATTTATTACGATTATTACAACAATCAGGGCATAGTTAACTATGTTAGCTAACCTTGCAAGACGGTCATGAAAATGCCCTTACAACATACATTGATTTAAAGTTTCAGAACGATTTTCACACATTTTTTTTCCCTAAACTTAATCGCGTCATCATGTCGTGTTTTATCGGTTTGTAGGTACTGTAAAGGAGGCTGGGGTCCGCTTAGGCACCTAGTCTCAAGATTTAGCGTTGCCACTAGTTTTACGAAAACGATAGCTACCTGACCCTAGGCCTTTCTCACGATGTTTTCCTTCACCGAAATACTACTGTTAAATATCAAACAAATGATATTTCGTACTATGGGACTTAATCGAGTTTAGCACAGAATAGACTAAGATTTATTTATAATGCCATTCGAACCAGTTTTTGGAGAGGAACAAATGTTTGTATGGGAGCAAATACAAGTAAAAAAACCGGCCAAGTGCGTGTCGGGCCACGCGCAGTGTAGGGTTCCGTAGTTGCCTGTCTGTCTTAGTTACATCGACGTGCGGTGCGGTTGCGTCGGCCGAATTTGTACGAAAATTGGTCTTTCCAAGTACACATTAAGTTGGTCGACTATTACTCGGTAACTACTTATGCCTACTTGTCCGTGATAGTTTTCCTACTATCACGATTTTTTCCATATCCCCAGTAGTAGCCATTTAGCCGGCAGGCGACACATGACTCTCATGAGCTTGAGTGAAGCTCAATATCTCGCAAACGAATCACTGATTTGAAAAATAGATTTAGGAAACAGTTAATAGTTTTTAACGAGCTATCCAACGATACCCCACACTATGCGTTTAACGAGAAAAAAAAATTGCATCCCCGCTTTAGGTGTAGGGGAGGTACCCTAAACAATTTTTTTTTTTCAATATTTTATTGTACTATTCTGTCGGCGTGGTTGATTTATATACTCATGCCGAATTACAGTTTTCTAGTAGTAATGGTTACTGAGCGAAGTCGAAGACGGACAGACAGACGGGCGGACATGGCGAAACTATAAGGGTTCCTTGTTGACTACGGAACCCTAAAAACATAAATACCCAAAAAAATTAGTTAAAGACGGAACTCGCTGGCGGCAGTCAAAACACTTCATACTAATTGACGTAGGTAAAAGTATGACGTCGCACTTTGCAATTTGTATTAATCGTTGTAAGGAAAATCAAGTGAATTGCTGCTTTGGTCGCGAAATACTGCGTTTTGGTCCAGACTGGTCATACAAATTTGTTTGTATAAAAGCGTAAGGATTCTATTAGCAGCTTTAAATTTACTCTTAGACAATAAAAAAAATGCATATTTTTCTTAACTTTCAAGGTCCATATGTTTATGTTATTAATTATATTTTGTAATGTATACTTTATTACAATAACTTGATGGTTTAATATCCATTTAGCACCAGTGTGTTATCAATTTTAACTTGACGCAACAACCCTTTTAATAGTACCTAAAGGTACAGAAGGTCCACTGCCAAAGTGAACGACATTATAGCTGTATTTTTTTACAATAGACAATCATAGACCGGGATAGGGTTGTCGACGGACCAGTCCACATAATTGAATATCCAAAATTATAATTGTTTTAATTCCTGTTTGTTATCGAAATAATCATCTATTTTGGAAATAACAATAGGATACTATTTTTTTACTGATAGATAATTATTTGGGATACGAGTTACAATATACAGGGAGGAACATTTCCTTGGACTAAGCTGAAAGGACAGTGTTATATAAGTGACGTACAAACGATCTATTATAAATGTTAAGCTGGATTTAAAAGAAAAAAAAAACATAAAAATCGAAATATTTTAGCTTAGTGACAACCCTAATACTATACATAGTTATTATTTTCATTTGAAATTGACACATGTCACAAGTCACAAGAATCTTGCTGACTTCATTGAATCTGCTGGATAGGGTTGAAACATACAGTTTTTTTCACCAAAGTTTAACAAGTTGTATCTCGGTAACCGTTAGAAATATTAATATGGTTACTAGGTGAGAAGTAAAGCACTAAACCTGATCTATATCCCATTTGCTTAAAAGTCCATCGATCTGTTCCACCCAGTATATCCTTGAGTCACATAACCATTTAAACTTGTAATTGATATGTATTAAATACTACATTTTATTTGACAGCTTCTTCAAAACATTACTTAAATGATTCAAAATTACGAGACATTCGTTTAGGAACAATTGCTAATTATGTGTAATAGCCTAATAAACTAAGTTACAGTAGGTTCTCAGCCTTTCAGTCTGAAACTGATACGGCTATCGAAGGTCAACAGTTGCACTTAGTTTTCGGCGTACCTTCTTTCAAAATTATTTTTATCATGCTGTATTTCAATTTTAATGCTGATTAAATCGTGTTTTTGAAAACTGAAAGGAAGCCCTCATTTTATTAAATATTTTTTTGTAGGTAACGATTTTGAAAAAAATTTTTCATCTCTAGCAGCATAATCGGCAACTTATTGAAGTGCACGTTAGGATTGTATTGTGTGTACGGCTAAAATTACAGTTGAAATGCCCTGACGCCCGTAAGAAAAGTTAGGCAATTACCGCGTATACGCTTTACTAGGCACGGACAATATTCACATCAATATAAATTAGAAGAGATTGTTGTCCTTATTTAAATACCTACTCATCCTAATCATTTTCAGCCGTAATAAAATTACGGAAAATGGCATGAAAGTGATGAATGAGGAATTATTTTTCAATCAAGTACTATGTTATGTTATGTTAGTACCTAGTTAACAATTAGGCAATCACTTAAATGTGTTCGATAAACTTTGCACTAGTTGTAAAGTTTATCGAATGAGGCTCAGGTTACCTTCGTTTTCAAACAATTTTATCAACAGCTTATTTAGGTAGGTATACCAATTGGTCTTAATAGCATATTATTTTAACGAACTAGATTCTGCATAAACTATTTCACCCTCAAACTTCCTTGAAAGTTACTCAAGCTAAGTTACTACAATAAGTGTATTGGTATTTTAATTTTTAGTACTTCATTAAACAAAAAAAAGTTCTTTATTATTAAAACCATTTATGTCTACTCATGCCTGATAATACCGAGACAATTTACTTCATAAAAGTAATTGAAGTAAAACAAACGACGGTAGTAACAACCAATTAGTAAAGAATTCCGGTATGAATACCATTACACCAGAACCCATATAGCACTACTTACGAGTGTTAAGGCAACAACATAATTGCAAATGCGAATTTCCACACCACTACAATTTCTTCCCGAGCATTTTTCCCGAACAAAAACGGCTAAGTACATACGCAATCACACGTCTGCAAGCAAGATTGTTGTGAGACAAGACAAAGCAATTCCCCTTAGGATCGATCACGCGAGGCCACAAATCTCAATTATTGGCATACCTAACCGATGTTTTATGCAGATAATACCCGCCAATGTCACATTATTGCTAATTATTTTAATTAGCTAACACTATTCAGCCTTTAACTTAGTTGATTAAAGTCTCAGGCATTTTATTTACGAGCATCACTTCGGTATTCACAGTAAGTTAAGGCGTCACGCTGTGATGTGTCCTTCTTACAACATTTTTAGTAACTTGCGTTTGAGGTATTTTTTAATCGCGTGGATAAATCTCATTAAATGATGGATATTTTCAAACGGAATAAAAAAAAATGGAACACAATAAAAACCAGAAAATTTTATCCAAGCGCTAAAAAAATTATAAATAAAGAAATAAATCATTTAGAAAGATTTAGTTAAGTATACGAACATGTCATGTTTATCTTCTAAATTACAGTTTAGGGGTCCTCTACGTACTTAGGTACGTATATATACCTATTGGATAAATTTAGAAATAAATGGGGCTTACTTTGACCAGGCTAACATTTATACATAAACTCCCGCCAGTCAATCACTGCCACTTTTAGCAATGAAATATATTTGAAAATGTAAATGAAGGTTTAAATATGGAGAGAATGTGATAATGTAGTGACAGATTGCTAGCCCATCGCCCACACCACACTTCAACGCTGTCACCTTAGTATTATGGAATATGACACTCGGGATGAAAGGGGATAGTGTTATTCTAACCCAACATCACACGGGGCTTAGACTTGATACAGATGAATAGAAAAGTATTATTGTTTATTTCCTTGACCGATTCGATCAGAAATGTGCCATAAAAACTAAATATTCGCGCCTGCATTTCAAAACTACCCCTATTTACAACATAACTTATACAGGGTAACTTTTGAAGATCTCAGAACGTCATTGTTTCGTTTTAGTTAATATGTAATTATTCAATCAATACGCGTATAATTTTATAAAGTTTCATAATAATATAATCATTACCTACTAGCACGTTCCTTGCTGCAGTTTTTATTCAAGCGGTGGGAAAATTATCGCAATGTGATTCGTGATATAGACACATAAAGCTTCCGATAATTGCTATGATTGCGTTGACATTTTCATTATAAATTATAGAAGGCGTTAATAACACGTCCTTAAATTATTCCTTATTAGTGTATCCTTCGTATTTATACCTATTTAGCCACAATGTTAAGGAACATTTCGTAAGAGTAAGATTAGTGCCAGTAAATTATGTCACCGTCCATGTACCTATGTAATAGTCAACGTCAAAAGATATACCTTGGCTTTCTTAAATTTTATGGGTTTCTCAAACGATTTTTGAAATTCGTGTTCTTTTAAAGCCCAAATTTTTTTTCGAGTCATGTGTCCCTCCCCCCCCCCCCTTCCGGCCAAATGGATGCTACTGGGAATGTGAAAAAAATCGTGCCAGTAGTACATATAATAAATTTAAAAGGAAAACTACTAGGGCTAAGTAGGCATAACTAGTTACCGAGTATAGTTCCCGTCAAACAACTTGAACATGCGGGACGAAGTGGGGGGGGCAGCTCGCACGTACAATTCGCCTCTGCGCAGGCAAGGTCATTTGCTCAAGTTGTTTGGCGGGAATTGTAACAGTCGACCAACTTAAAATGTACTTAGAAAGGCCAACTTTCGTACAAATTCGGCCGATACTCCAGGCAAAATACGGTTTTGAAAAACATTAATTTATAATAGCGTTTTTTTTGTTGATTTCATTTGAAAATGTTATTCTAATATTAGTTACTCAAGAATCCGACAAACTTTCCACCCGGAAGTAATTATGTAGATTTAAATGAAGCATGCATTATCTTTTTTTGTACGATTTATCTTGAATATTATAGAGCAAATGTAAATGAACCAAAATGAAGACAAAAACATTTATTAATATTTTTACTGACTTTTCAGAAGCCAGTTAACTTATCATTTTTTCGATCTCTGAAATTTTGTCGGATTTTGTCGCTGGCTAACTATTTAATTGATAATATATCCGTTACACATAAAAAATAAGCTATTATAAATTATTTCCAAAATTGACATTTTTTCCATACAAGTTGTCAGTTCATTGCCTGGACTACGACGCAACCATTTAGTTGGCGCGCGCGTGTCGATGTAACTAAGAAAGACATGCAAATACGGAACCCTACACTGCGCGTGGCCCACGCACTTGGCCGATTTTTATTTCTGCCAGCAGCGAGCAATTTGTTTTGAAGGGTGTTGGGGGAAGCTGTCAAATTGCTCCGTAATTATGGAATTCCGGAATGTATCCCGATAAACTTTTGTATGAAAAGTGTACCATGACATTTATCCTTAATTCTAATATTGATCAACTAGCTTCCGCCCCCGACTTCGTCTGCGTGGACCCGGGATAAAATTTATCCTATATTTTAATCCAGTTAAACTATCTTCGTGCAAAATTTCATCCAAATCCGTTGAGCCATTTAAGCGTAAAAAACAAACTCCAAACTTTCGCAACCTACTAATATAATACATGAGAAAGTTTGGGTGTTCCTCCTGATTCAATTGTATGTGCATAACTCAATCTTCCTTGATCTAATTAACTTCCATGACAACGTACACAGCGAATTATTCAAATCATCAATAGGTACATTCGTTTATCTCGGACTGGACTGGAGTAATTATCGCATTCTTCGCCAGGCAGTAGCATAATAGAAAAACAATGAATGCCTGTTTAGATTGAAGAACAGTCACCATCAAGATGACACGTGTCTGGCTGAGACGGAGAGATAAAGCTACAAAACCGGCCAAGTGCGTGTCGGGCCACGCGCAGTGTAGGGTTCCGTAGTTGCCTGTCTGTCTTAGCTACATCGACGTGCGGTGCGGTTGCGTCGGCCGAATTTGTACGAAAATCGGCCTTTCCAAGTACACATTAAATAGGTCGACTATTACTCGGTAACTACTTATGCCTACTTGTCCGTGATAGTTTTCCTTTTAAATTCATTAAATGTACTACTACCACGATTTTTTTCTAATTCCCAGTAGTAGCCATTTAGCCGGCAGGGGGGGGGGGGGGGGGGCACATGACTCGAACAAAAATTAGGGCTTTAAAGCCCAATATCTCGCAAACTAATCACTGATTTGAAGAATGGTTCTAGGAAACCCATAATATTTTTGAACGAGCTATCCAACGATACCTCACATCATGGGTTTAACGAGAAAGAAAAAATACATCCCCCCTTTAGGAGCAGGGGAGACACTAAAAAAAAAAATTGCATGATTTTATTGTACTGTTTTGTCGGCGTGATTGATTTATATACCCATACCGAATTACAGTTTTCTGGTTGTATTGGTTACTGAGCTAAGCCGAAGACGGACAGACAGACAGACAGACAGACAGACAGACATGGCGAAACTATAAGGATTCCTTGTCGGCTACGGAACCCTAAAAATGAGCACCTAGTGTTGGGGTGACTTTAGAACAAAATGGGGCCACTTTGACAGACTACTAAAATAGTTACAAAAACCAGTATAATTAGCACCACTATATCACCTTTTTTAATTTTATTTTTTTGGCCGTTTAAATAAATAAAAATGTAAACACTGATTTCCTTCAAACATGATATTGCCGATTTTTAGAAGCAATTTTAATATTTATAGCTTTTGTGCATAATTTGTTACGAATATTTTAAGTGTATTTTTGTGTGTTATAGACCTATGTTCGTGATTTTTTTCTATAGAGCGAACTTTACTTAATCATGTTTCGAAGCACTGATTTCCCTGCAGAAAAGTCTCAAGATTACTATTCGTATTTTTTTGAAACCATATTATTATAAACAGACGCATTAATATTGTTTCAAAAACTCTGTTCGCTTAACTTCGCTGAACCTACGGCGCCTTAAAAAATATATACGAAATAATGAAACGTGAACCTCATATAAGTATTGGTACGAGTTAAACATTTGTACGGTTGATATGGTCGATTGTAATTGCTCTAGAGTGTACCTACTTCCCTGAAACAGAAAGGTCATAACCACCAAAGGTGTATGTAAATCTAAAATACCTTCGCAACAATAAGCACGCCAATCGAATTGTTTATGGTCGAAAGACAAAGGATCCGCGGAGTGTGCTATTTCGCAAACTGATTCTCTGAAACGTTTCATTGCGATGTGTAATGTGTAGGACCAAATAGGTCATCGTATTGATTCGAAAGGGTTTCGTCTACATACACTTTGAATGTAGCATTTTATTTCATGTTACAACCTATTCGCTTGCATCTTTACCTACCTTTTAAGTTTGTACCTATGTAGGTGGAAATCTCCAAAACTCCGCATCCGATTAAAAAAATCTTTCACCAGTATATACATCTTATCCCGTGGTTCTTCCTGCACGGCTAACACAAGACGGCGCGCGAGCTCTCTGGACTTTTTTCGCACTATATCTACGTCTCTTTCTAAGTTTTCTAATATGAGAGAGACGGATAGTGCGAGTAAAATCCTGGGTCCTTCGTAATACGCGGGCTAAAACTTCGCTCTTAAGAGGAAACACAAGGGCCGTTTTTCCATAGAAACGTAGTCCCCTGTTTTCTCCCTGGATAATGGCAGTAGAGCAATCTTTTTTTTCCATAAATCTATGGCTACTATTGACATGTTCCTGTTTTCCTTTTTTTTCATAAATTTATTCTTAAAAGAGATATTAACCTTCAAAAACCTAAAAAAAATCCGCTGTGTTCAAACATCCAGAAAATATTTTTGACTAGATTATTTAAAAAAAGGAAAACATAGAAACACGGCCAAAGCCTTTCTTTGATTTTTAATAAAAAAAATAGTAAAATAGCACAAGTTTTGGAGAATAAATCATCGTTACGTAGTCGTAACGATGATTTTATGTACTTTTAATAGGTATTTTCGGTCCAAGCTGCAGTTGTCTCTATCGCGCTCTGCGGGGGGAGGCTTGAGGTTGGCGCGACAGCAATACATTTTACAAATACCTATTTCTCAATTATCTCGACCATAGTTTCCTCTTACTCTGACCAAGAAAAGCTTATCCATATATGCGGCCTAATTATAATCGCGGCAAAATAATCACGCATTCATTTATTTGTGTCATCTGGTGCCAGAATAAGACGAATAAGTATGTGGTCGGTTACCCAATCTATCAAAGATGCTGGATATTAATAGGGGCGTAGACTCAACATTTAATATTACTTCAAAAGAAAGAAGGCAAATTTAAATATGCCTAATGACAATCCTATTCAAATGTCTCAAAAAAATATGGAGATACAACCGTTTTGATGTTGCTTGTTAGAGAGAAAACGACACTCGTTTCTTATAAGGGTGCGTTTTGCGGGAAAGGGGCAGAAACATACCTTAAAACTTTGGACACTTCCCAACTAGCAAATATACGTGCTATAAAAGTAGCGAGCACGTTTCCGCTTTGCTATTTAATGATATACAAGCGCTAACAATACTCGAGTAGAAGTGCTGTAAACGTTTACTCGACGCGAATTGAGCGCAGATTATTCAGACTAAAATCCTGTAAAGGTAGAATAAGCGCTGAATAACAAGAAAAACATGCTGTAAAAGTGCTATAAATATTGAGTAAAAGCGAAAAAACTACTTCTAGCACTATAATGGTAACAAATATGCGCTTATTCGATTATATTTTCTATAAAAGATATCAGTTTGCTATTACTCGACAAGTTAGTTCTGCAGGAGTAGCCGGATTGCTTTTATTCAACAAATGTGTTGTAAATATAATAGCAACCGGGTTCCTTTTACTCAGCTGTTTAGTTGAGTAGTAGCGAATTTATTACTTCTATTCGGCTAATTTGTGCTGTAAAAGATCTCTGGTGGCAGTTATGCGTGTTTTTTGGATTGGTTTATTGTCATACGTGTTGTAGTGAAACTGTTCACGTTAAAGTATTTGAATATATTATCATTTATACTTTAAGCCCTTTAAGGTTACATTTCTTCACAAAGTCCTTAACATGTTATATACAGAACATGTTCGTAAGTACATATATTCAACATGCGATTATTAATTTACTGACTAAACCAGAGACCCTAGAGCATATATATTTATGCGCCCCCATGAAACATTCAATTTAAATTATAAATATTTAATAAATAAAATATTTTTTGTTATAAAAATTACTTTTGTAATCTACTTTCCATTACATCTCATGTATAAGATTATAACTCGAGTAAAGGTGTTTGCATTATGTTTACCGCACATGATGCAGCCATGTCTCATTAGCCGAATCAAAGCAATTAATTCGCTGTTACTCAACTAAAGAGCTGTGAAAAAGCAAGTCGGTTGCTATAATACAACATATTTTCGAGTTGTCGTATAAGTGTGGACTAATAGCAACGATGATGCTAAATAGTAGAAAGATTGCTTTTACTCAACTTTTATGAAATCAGATTAGAATGTCGAATAGTGATCGTATAGAAGCGTCCAAATTAGCGGATCAGCTATTTTAGTAGCTGTTACAGAACTATTTTAGGATAAGGAAGCTGAATAAAAGTGATTTGGTCACTTGAACTCAGCATGTTATAAAAAGCAGAGTAAAGGCGTTTTAGCATAGTGCTGTAAACGTTTATTCGACTTAATTATAGCACAATTTAGTGAAAATTGCTAAATAGTCGAGACAATAGCGCTTTTATACGACAGAATGGTATTTTGGCAACGTAATTTCGGCTGTTATAGGACTATAGGCTGAGTAAATCGTTTCTTATTCGACTGTTTTGCTAGTTGGGTTATAAATTTGTGATTATTTAAACTCTTGCGTTGCTTTTTTCTCCATTTGACTACATTTTTAATCCTAAACGATATGATACAGAGAAAGAATATAACGATCGGGATAACTTCCTCGTTGAAAATAACACGAAAACAAAAATTATTTAATGAAATAATTTGTTTCGTGATAAGGGTATTTTTAATCCTTTTTCAAGAAAATCCATCATTATTGATTATTTTATTTAGTGTGACCTGTGTGGTGTCGGGTTAGATAGCACCGCACCATCCCCTTTCTTCACGTGGGTGTCGTAAGAGTCGACTAAGGGAAAGTGGTTGAAGTGTGTTGCGGGCGATGGGCTACAAGTACAAACCTGTCACTGTGATATCAAATTTTGTCGATCTTTTATACCCACATTTATGCAAAAAGTAGTACTGGAACACAAGTTTCATGCTCTGCCTACCCCTTTTAGGGATAAAGGCGTGAATGTTATTTAGTGTCTACACCCCTATTAAGTGCATAGAGTTATGGGGCTAGTGTTTTGAGTGTGTGTAACAAATGAACAATGAGTATTAATTAACAGATGTCGTCAACGAAATGGATGTTGTGTGCGCTGCTGGTGGCGTGCACGTGCATGATGGCTGCGGCGGCGCCGGCGCCGGCGCCGCAGCAAGACGACGGCCCGCCCATGCCGGTGAGTACCTTCCTTCAACTGATTACTGACGGCTCACGAGGGACGGTTCGGTCCATACTGCCTGCTCAGATCGTAGAAAGGATGTTCAGAGATCCCTCTAATTTGGTGTCCTGCCACTTGACCAACTAACTTTTGCTCTAATGTTTTACTAGACCTAATGCATTTTTCTCCGAAACAGCTAGTGAACTTTTTGAATACGGGTGTAGACCCGAAAATTATTATTACTCCAAAAGAAAGAAGGCAAAAATAAATGCCTAGTGACGAAAATCCCATTCAGATATCTCAAAAAATTACGAAGCTACAACCGTTTTAATATTGCTTGTTAGAGAGAGAAAACGCAAACGGCGTGTGAAGTCACATTACTGCCGGGGCGCCGCGTCGACCGTCTTCTGTGACGTCACATTCTTCCAGCGTCATCGTTTCATATGAAGTTGCGTTTTGCGAAAAAGGGACAGAACATGCCCCTTCTTAAAACTTTGGACACTTATAACTTCGTGATTATTTAAAACCTTTTGCGTTGATTTTTTCTCCATTCGACTAGGTACATTTTTTGTCCTTTTTCGAGAAAATATGACATTTTTGATTATTTTATTTAGTGTCTACGCCCCTATTTTCTCAAGTCTGTACGTCACTAGATTAGGTTTCGTTGCAATATTCCTATAAAGTTTACTACCTATTAAGAAACAAATGGATTAGGTCGAATTCAAAATCAGGTCAAATCAAGCATTTAGAACACGAAAACCGTAAAATTTGTTCTTCGGTGCATTAAATGACGTATCGTATGTTTTGATAGCTGTATCTAATCAATTAAAATCTAAAATAATAAAATCGAATGCTCTACGTGGATCATCATTTTCAATCTGTGCATGATGTGTCATTTCTAACGCAGTTAAAACAACTGGGGCCCGTCAAATGTAACCTACCGCATCAATCAAGCTCTAAAATTCCTTAATCATTTCTACGTTTTCTAAAAAGGATTAGTTAGATATTTTCCCGAACTCGTTCTATTTTACTTCTCGCACTTTGCTATACGTAAGTATTATTTTGCTTTAATTAGTTGAATACACAGTTAATATACAAACATGACACTCATGTCATGACACAGGTAGGTACAGGAAAAAATATCATCGGGAAAAAACGAGATTGTGATAGGTATAAAAACCCTGTTGGAAAATAGAAGATTTTAACAAACTAATGTAACTAAATTCCACTAAAAAACTCACGACGAAACATTTTTTTTGAAAAAAGTCCAATAGATTCGTTAGGAAAGGCAAAATAAGTGCTTTTGTCTAAAATGTATGTATCCATATTTGTTTCAGTTTAAGGTAAACTCCCCATGTTTGACACCTTAGATTTATTTGACACCATTGTTCATTCTAAAATTAAATTAATTAATCATTTATATCGGAAGTCTATTCTAAGTATTTAAGTATAAATTAAGATTGAAAATGTCAAGCATAGTGCCAATGTGACGTTTATCGTAACGTAACTAACATAGGTGACACATAGCAGATGCCACGCAATAACATTTAACGCGATAGACTAAGGGCCCATAAAACTAAAAGTTGCCTGCCTTAACATATAAACCGCGAGGATGCGCATCGGCAATAACTTAAACAAAACGTGAATACCTTTGACCTACACCGTGTTCAGGCGAACTTTATACATTGCAACAGGATGCGGAGTCCTAGAAACGGGTGACATTAGCTTAATGTTAACGTAAGTAATTATACCGGGGACATTTATACTGATCAGGGTAACGTGGCTTTATGCGATCTGTGATTTAACCTTGACATTGAAAGGGTATTAGGTGACTCTGAGTTTTAAAAGATGAAGATTAAAAGCGGGGTATAAAGGGCTTAGGCAATTAACAGATTAGATTCGGAAGCTTTAAATTGTACTGGATAACAGGTCCTACTTGGCAAAAAAAAACCTGCGTTCACGCCTCGGTTGCACTGTATTTACCTATAGAGCGCGAACAATTGTTCTAGAAAAACATGCAAAAAGGTGACTAAAAGCGTGCATTTAAAGATGCACTGCCAAGTTTAGGGTTAAGTTCAATATTAAAAAGAAGTGACCCTTAAACATATAACAAGGATGGGTAACCAGAAGTGTGAGTTTTCACCCCCCATTTTACCCTTGGGGGATGATGTCCGGGATAAAAACTATCCTATGTCCTTCCTCGAGACTTGACTATTTCTATAACAAGTTTCATCTAAATCGGTTCTGCGGTTTTAACCATAAAGAGGTAACAGAGAGTCACAGACATACACACTTTACCATTTATAATAATAATATTGATATTAGGTTGCTTTGTTATGTTACATGTAGTTCAACCATCTAAGGATGCAGAAAAGCTTTAGATTTGTCATATAACTCAAGCGATCACCTTATCAGGCGCATCAAACCATTATGCTAACTATGTGAACTGACGGCGCGAACCGCTAATTGGCCATTGCGTTTACCTTTGTGCTCTTTTAATTCTTATCTAGTTTAATTTAAATCATTAATTGTAAGCAGTTAAGATCATCGCATTGTCTAAGTGTTCTAGACCTTAATTAGGTTTTAGCACTTTATGTGCATTACCTTTTTAGTACCTAATTAATGATTGATGCGTCTGAAGTATTTGCGATATTTGGAGTAAATGCCATAGTGGTAAACATGGCAGATGTTATGCGATCTATAGATGATTCTAACCATCCTAGTTAAGC
Source organism: Epinotia ramella (assembly GCA_947578815.1). Classification (NCBI taxonomy): domain Eukaryota; kingdom Metazoa; phylum Arthropoda; class Insecta; order Lepidoptera; family Tortricidae; genus Epinotia; species Epinotia ramella. The sequence goes on from OX388213.1 coordinate 623,508, forward strand.
ATGTGAGTCATAGAGCAGACATTCAGTTAGGTAAACTTGGCCTTTGCAAGTCGACATCCATCGTGCCTTTTTTGTGTAAGAATTATTTATCGTGCTATACTATCTATAAAACTTAACAGAGGTTTGTTAAAAGTTTACTTTGTTAGCTAAAATGTGTCGTCCCTTGCTCACAAACACAAATGTCAAAGACGAATGAATTTCAACGGTATTTTAACTAAAATAGGTTTGATGAATGTTTAGGAATAAGATCGTTAGGTTTGCAGTGTAAAAATATTTACGGTTTAGCCGGATCTCATCTTGAAGACACTTCATTGGTTTGTACAACAATTCTAAATATGCTGCTTAGTATGTGTAAATACAGTCGACAACACAGCTAAGTGACCATCGGAAATCTAATCTGACCTTAAGTGCATTGTAATAAGGTTCTAGGTTTTCACGGTATGGTTAGTTAGGTGTGTTGCTGTGTGTACAACAAAGAATATGTACCTTGATAATCACAATTACGAAATTTTAACCTTCAGCCGATGTAGGTAATCTTTGTCTTAAACGCTGCGTTTTATTTTAAACTAGCTTCTGCCCGCGACTCCGTCCGCGTGGAAATCGTTTATATCGCAGCTCCATACAAACTGCAACCCCCCATTTCATCCCCTTAAGGGGTGATTTCCAGGATGAAAACTATCCTATGTCCTTCCCCGGGATTCAAACTATCTCCATACCAAATTTCATCGCAATCGGTTCAGCGGTTTAAGCGTGAAGAGGTAACAGACAGACAGACAGACAGACAGACACACTTTCGCATTTATAATATTAGTATGGAGTATGGATATCATGCGTAGACTTGGGGTAATTCATGTCCCTAAAGATAATTTCCCTAAAGATTTTTATAAAAATATAACATGTTGATTTTATAAATATATGTACGTTTAGGTTAGTTTAGTATTTAAGTATGTTGCTACACCCTAGGAGGGTCCATGTCTGTACTGGTTAGACTTAAGAACATCCTGTAAATACCATGGTTGCAGCGAATAAATTAATATGAATATGAATAATTACAATAGGCATGATGCCTCATGTTCAAATTGATAACGTAGTAATGCTAAATGGATAGTAAACCATCAAATTATCGTAATAAAGTATAAATTATAAAATATAATTCAAATCATAAAAAGATATGACCTTGAAAGTTTAGAAAAAATATGCATTTTTTTTTATTGTCCAAGAGTAAATTAAAAGCTACCAATAGAATCCTTACGCTTTTCTAAACGCGACCGAAACAACAATTTACCTGATTTTCCACTACGATTAGTACAAATTTACAAATGTGACGTCACACTTGTATAGACACACAGTATGAAGCGTTCCGCGCTGCCGCCAGCGAGGTCAATCTTTATCTCAAATTTTTAGGTATTTATGTTCTTTAATTGTAGTTGCTCCCATACAAACATTTGTTCCTCTCCAAAAACTGGGTTGAATGACGTCACAAAAAAATCTTAGTCATCATCCCTATTGTGTGTAGTAGGCAAAGCCGCGAACATTAATTATGCGTCAATATTAAAATAATGACTTCATTAGAACTTTGTTCGTTACTTTAGTCACTATCTCAAGCTAACGTCGTGTCGTGACGCTTTCAAATAGACTTAAATAGTGTGTAAACTAATTGCAATGAGATGAGAATAGTTTTCCTCCAATTATCATCCTACATACCCGGGTTTTTGTACCACCATACCCTGTATAAAGCCTGATGCCTGATAGTAGCGAAAACCGTAGCCTATGGACGCTGCGATTCCACAAGTGACGAGCGCGTTGCCGACACTGTCATATTTTTGCATATGCTTTTTTCTTCTCTCGTTCTCATCGTAACGTTATCCCGGTTGCTTCCTGATGAAGCCCGGACCCGCTCGGTTACTTAAAACCGAACAGTTGGCGTAGGAACTTAATTTTAGCAAGCTATTGCCATCCGACCTTCTAACCCTAAACGGAAACTAAGTATAGGAATCTTAGGGATCTGGAAAATCGTATGTACATCATAGTTCGTCATTTGCTTAGGTTCGTAAAGAAAAAGTCAGCAAAAACGTCTCATCATTGATAGAATGCACTATACTTCCAGTCTGTCAGTATGAATCACCACTCATCAGCCGCTTGTGAAACCCCGCGGCCGATAATTCGATATTGTGCCGTACAATGAAAATGTCAACGTGCTTTATGAAGACATGACGGGGTACCTATCATTCACGTCGGAAAGCTCTTTGATATTGGGAAAGGTTAATCTGCTTAGATGATTATACTACCCTACGGCAGTAATATGATAATGATGATGAATAGTATACACTTAGGTATGTTTCTAAGTAAGGGTTGCCACACCAAAGACACGTCACACACATCGATACCAAATTCGCGTCTGCCCGCGACGACTCCCGTCAGCGTGGAACTCGTTTATATATCATAGTTTTCATCCCACATTTCATCCCCCTAGGGGATGATTTCCGGGATAAAAACTATCCAATGTCATTTCCCGGGACTCAAACTATCTCTATCAACTTTCATCCAAATCGGTTTCAAGGTTTAAGTGTGAAGAGCTAACACTCGTAAGACACAGACAGACACATTCGTATTTATAATATCGTAAAGGGAGCTGGCGAGCATTTCGGTATATGATTTGCACAAGTTTCACGTCGAGGTGGATTGCAGTTTAAATCATTACGATTTGGTCCAATCAATTAAGGTCCTATGTCGCTGCGTTTTCGCGTTACAGCGGATTGAAGTTGCTTAAAAAAATCGGCGTATTAAATCATTTGCACATCTATGCCTCTGGAGTTCATGGTCACAATCATCTTGGAAACGAAGAAAATCGAAGAGGCAGACATTCAGGACTCTGCATTATCATGGGACGGAGTTGTAAAAATGTTAAAAAAAAAAAAAGCTCTACTAAGTCATTTGCACGCGGTTCTCATTGCGCCCATTCGATTCACTGTGACTCCGTGGATTCGAAAAAAAATGTGGCAGACACTGCTCACTGATTTTCAGCTGTATAACTGTTTGAAATTCACGGAATCAAGGGACAGTTTCTGCGCGGCGAAGAGGCGTTTGTTTTACACATGCTGTGTTTTCTCTTTTAGTCATTTTTGGATTTAAATGCACAAGAGCATCGTGCCTTGAACGTAGATGAACTTTGGAACTACAATATTAAAATAATAGGTAGTCTTCGTACTCGAACTTGTCAATGACATACTCCGGTAGTGCGTTTCGGAACATTAAAAAAAAACAATTATGAAGGGATGTGGTCTTGTCTGTAGCATTTTGATTAATTCAACTTATACCTGCTTTGTTTGGCGCGAGCGTCGGGTTAAAAAAAAAATCAAATGGTCTGTCTTTGGAATATCAGAGGCCTGAACGTCTGCCTCATCGATTTTCTTGGTTTTCATAAGGAATTCAAACATCAGTCCAAGAGGCAGACGTGTGCGCATAATGTAGCACACCTTTTTTTTTACATTTTTGGAGCACTGTCAATAGACAACGCAGAGGCAACATGTTAGCAGACTATTTTTCCGTGGTTCTTCATATTGTTTTTGATCGAACAATTCAAATCTGCCAAGTGTGCTATACAGTTTTTTTAATCATAAAAATAAATTAAAAAATTGAATACTACAAAAGTTAGAGCCCGGGATGTCTGCCTTTTCGATTATTTGTGTTTCCAGGATGACTGTGATCATCAGCCCCAGAAGCAGACGTGTGCGCATAATATAGCACACCTTTTTTTTTACATTTTTGAAACGCTGTAAATTTACAACGCAGCGCCACTATGGTGGCAGACAAGGTCCTTGATGTTTCTTAGGGCATAAATATCACTATTAATAACGTCTGCCTTGTGTGCTGATCATATCGAAATTTTGCTCGCCAGCTCCCTAACTAATATTAGTATCGCCGTCGCTCGACATGGAATGCTTTGGTCCACAGCAAAGCAATCCATGTAACCCTCGTTACACATAACATCCTATACTAACCTCTAATATAACCGATAATATGACATTGAAAAAAAGTTCAATTTTACAGTTATCTTACCAATAGGTACAGTCGACAACACAGCTAAGTAACCATCGGAAATCTAATCTGACCTTAAGTGCATTGTAATAAGGTTCTAGGTTTTCACGGTATGGTTAGTTAGGTGTGTTGCTGTGTGTACGAGTATTGATTGTCATTCGTTCATCATCACATTCATCACTGTACTAGCCTTAAAGGCTTGACTTAGACTTAGTACAGTCGCCATGAGATATATCGGAGCGGCCAAAGTGCTCACAAATATCTGAACACGTCCCTATTGTTGAGGCATTTGAGACGTGTTCAGATATTTGTGAGCATCTTGGCCGCTCCGATATATCTGATGGCGACTGTACCTATCTACACAAACACACGCGCAAACGCAGTGTACACTTTAAACAGTAAAATTATAAAATTAGTAAAATGGTCCTTCGAGCCGGGTGGCATTAAATTCCAAAATGTTCTTATAATTTCCAGTATGAATACAAATACGACGTGGAAGACCAAGAGAAGGCGCTGTTCTTCGGGGCCAACGAGGCCGGCGACGCGCAAGGCAAAGTCAACGGCGGGTACAAAGTACTGCTCCCCGACGGCAGACTCATGACCGTGGAGTACACCGTGGAGGGGGACAGCGGATTCGTCCCCAAGATTACTTTCGAGGACAATGCTAACCCCTTTGGCAAAGGGAAATAAGTAGTGTTGTTACGTAACCCGACCAAGCAAAGTAGACTGGTGCGGGGTTACCTAGCGCAATCACTAAATTTTAAGTTTGAATTTTCAGTTTAAAGAGCCGTTTTTCTCTGAAACCATGAAGTTTTTCAGGGTTATTATAGAACAAACCTAATCTAACCTTATGGTTTCACTACAAGTATTTAAAAAGTAAAACACTTGGGGGTTTTCGAGAAACTGGGGTTTTCGGCGAAATTAAAGTTTGACAAACGATGCAGTTGGAAGGAAATTTAGTGATTGCTTTAAGATACCCTAGCGGGGAAGGAAAGCTATAGGTACATTAAATGTCTAGTTGGTTTGGTCGGTTAGTAGATAAATTCTTTAACTGCCAGTATGTTACAGTCTTTAGATTCCTTTTAACTGTTAGAATGTGGCCCCAGTATTGTTTTTCCAACAGTGTTCAAAGTCAGTATATGTTTTTTTGTTCTTGCATTTATGTGTCGAAAATTTAGTTTAATGTGTGCCTAGTCGAATTCGAATCTCGATAATGATTAGTATTATAAAACATAATTTAAAGGAAATCCCTAAAATCAAGGAAATATTCTTCTAATTTTTTTTGTTGGAAATATATACAGGTACTTAGGTATACCGTAACTCCGTGACAGTTAGTTCAACATGACTAGGTATGTAATGTTAAATCCATTTTGAAATCCACCCTGACAAATTCAGTTTTTTTTATTTATTCTCTATTTGATAAATGTTTCTTTTTTGTTATTGAAGTATTATTATTTTTTTTTGATTTGCCTTTTTTGTATAAAAGCTGTTTATTTTAACCACCTTATTAAAATTCAATTGGATGTTTACCGATTGTAAAAAAGTTACCAATTCTGTGATTCAATTAGGAAATAGTTAAGGCCACTATTGCCATTAGTTTTAAGGAATTTTATTGTTAGTGTCTAATTTTGTATATGACTATTGTTTTATCACCGAACTATGTAGATTTTGTATACTTACATTAAATATTAACGATTATATTTTTTTATTCGTTCAAGGATATCAGCAATTAAACTAATTGGTAAGCAATGAATGTATAAAAATCAAAGTAAAGTAATAGGCTTACAAGCGTGTACGTTTTACGAGCGTATCTGATTGATGATCTCAAACAAAACACGTGCAGGGCCGTAAACAAAGCAATTACCTACCCGTTAACACCTTATAATGGAATCGTAGGTACACCGACACTCTTCTACTCGTGTCGTGTCAAATGAGCTAAGAAAAAATACCTAGTGTACTAAGCTATACAATTACATTTCCTTATTATTTTTCCGAATATAACAATTACTTACCCTTTTAATAGTTATTTAGGATACAAGTGCCGAAAATAGGAATTCGCAACGAGTGGTGATAAATTAAAACACGACCGAAGGGAGTGTTTTTAATCTCCACGAATTGCGAATTACCTATTCGCACGTGTATCGTACAACGTTTTATTACGTTCGATATATGCACGGAAAGTGCTCTTTCCGCACTAGTGCGGCAAAGTAGCACCGTATGTACTGTAAAAAGAAATGTTTTGTGTATGTTTTTTCGACGCGCAGGTGACACTTTTACGTTTTTGATGGCGTACACAAGCAATGTCAACAAAAACAAAGCCTGCAATGTAAACAAAAACAAGCAAATTTGAATGTAAACAAAAATAAATAAAAAAAAAAACAAATGTATTTTTGGAATCGCTATACGCTACCGAATATGCCCTTCGTTTATTTTCCTTCTCCGGTTCCTTAATCGGTTCGCACCCTATTTTTGATACACCCGATGTATATAATATTAGCAGGAAAGAAAACTTTAATTAGTCCTAATGAAAAATTCAAAAAGCCCAACTGCTATTTTCAAATTGTATACCCTATGTCACTCCCACGATTAAGAGGAATCCAACGACACCTCATATGTCAAAATCCGTCAAACGGTTTAAGCTGCAGGTCGTGCCAAAGAATTCCTTCGGCAGTCGGTGCACTTTTTATCGCAACAACCACAATTTATCGATACTTCAAAAACCAAAAAAACAGAAAAACGTTGGATCATTGTCGGTAGAAAAGAAGAACGACCCAAATCACTTTTATTTTAGTTAGACAGTGAATACCTCGGCCCCCGGGCTCCATTAGGGCACAACCGGGAATAACGCTAGGAGGATGATGAGGCTACTCGTACATTTGAAGAACCGTTACTTGGAAAACGCCCGGTCGGCCATCTCTGATGCCGCTGGGGTGACGAAGTCCTCAATTAAACGCCCAAATGGCGTGAAGTGGCCCAAAGGGACTTTTTCTTATGTCATGTCCTATGCCTTCGAGCTGGTGTAGTAAGTACCTAAGTAGGGTTAAGGTTACCTTGTCATGTGTCCGCGTCATGATGACGGCGGTGGCGCTGGTGTCGAACTGCGGGCGGCCCGCGCGGCCCACCATCTGCAGCACCGTGCTGATGCTGTACTCCTGGAGACAATGGTGTGCTCAGTGGGGATGGGGAGCCTATGTCTCTGTCTCTGGCCTATTGACTCAGTGAGCTGGTGGCTATGGGATCGCATCCCAGTAATGGCATCTATTTACAAGAAATTTCGTGTCGGTCAATGGCAAGCACATGGTAGGACAAGAGTTTGAACTTGTAAAACATTCATCATCATCATATCAGCCGAAAGACGTCCACTGCTGGACATAAGGCAGTGCTAGCATAACACTCTTTGGGGAGGCCATGGAAATAATTACCAAGATACAATAAGTTTAGGACTGCATGGTGAAATATTGTCATGATCGGGTACCTATATCCTGACACATATTTCATGGTTGTGATTAATTTTGTGTCAATAATTTAATGGTAACATCAGATGACTTACCTGATAAGCACCATTAACATATTGCTGAGTATTCTTTACGATTACGAGGTGAGCCGGTAAATTCACGCCCATGGCTGAAACCAAAGTTATAATTATAACGTCAACACGAAGAAACGCAGGCAGATAATAATGAAAACGACCAGTGTTTAACTTAACTATACCCTCTATTTGGGTTACCTATTTCGACGAATTGAGAGGTCCCTAAAATCAAATTTTACAAAAAAACTTGCAGAACTTAGAACTTGATCTCGAAATTTTCGGAAACCTTACATGACAACGATACCTCGAGGATATCATTCTCTTATATATTTATTAACGAAATTTGGGAACTATTGAAATATAGTCAGGATTATTATTTTATTAACTTTTACAAAAACAAAACAATTTATTGTCTGAAAGTAAGTAATTATAAAGTTGATAGTGGTTCCATAGTTTGTCACAATCAGCCATTATATGGCGTGCAACATTTAAAGATACTACAATTCTTTGGGGATCATATTCATGTTTTATTATAAGATTGTGGTATTGATGAATATAGGCAAGTCCCTGTTTCTAAAGGCTCGCTCAATATTAACCCTCTTTTCATACAGCAGGCCGGCGTGGTGGCAGCCCATGCCGCTCATCACGAGCCACAGAACACCTCTGTGTCACGAGCATCTGAGCAAAGTATTGAATAAGGAGTCTTGGTAACTCACCCAGAGTGGTGGTAGTGATGAGTATAGGCAGGTCCCTGTTCCTAAAGGCTCGCTCGATGTTAACCCTCTCTTCATACAGCAGGCCAGCATGGTGGCAGCCCACGCCGCTCATCACGAGCATCTGAACCAGCGAAGTTTGGAATAACGAGCTTTGGTACCTTAAGCAAGAAATACCAAAGTTCCCACTGGATTAAGGCAAGGGCCTTAATCCAGGGGGAATGTAGGGCCTGATTACACTAATACAAAATATACAAATATGGAAGATCTTGAGAATTTAACTGATATGGACTAATGTTGTTTTTTTCTTTTTTCTTGCATATTGAAATTAACAATAAAAAAATCCGGGTAAAAAAAGTCACGCATCTTAGGCATGGGAGCAGCAGAGCGGCTAACACAACTAACGCCACGACGCGACGCAAGACAAGATAATCAACCCTCCTCTGACTGACTGATCGGATTTGCACAGTGCGAGTGAGATAGGAGCCGATGTGCTAGCCCCCTGGAAATCTAGAGAAAGTAAAAGTTCCTTACTTTTTGTCTGTCTAGAACGATGCAAAATTAAGATTTTATTAATCTTCGCGGGAATCGTGGGATGATCATATAGGATAGCCACAACGTAATTTAGGCATCCTAGTTGTACAGCTGAACGCGTATGGCAGTTTAAACATGACGTAAAAGTGATACGGCACAAAGGTCGAAGTCCCCGAAGGAGTCCGTGGTTCGCGTTGGCACGTAGGTAATCCAGAGGTACGAGAGAGAGGTACGGTATAGAGTCACAATTAGAAACCACTGGAACTTACTTGTAATTTCTTATTCTTAAAAGTAGACGCGAGAGCACTGAGCTTGGTTTTCTGCTCCGGGCTGAAGGTCACCGTTACCTCTCTGGACAGAGCTTCTGCGGTGAGCGCGACACTTTTTCGTGTGTTACAAAATATCTGGAATAGGTATGGAACTTTTTCAGCATGAAAAATTTCAACGTTCAGCGAGTGCAGGTCAAGTAAACTTTTATTTGGCACAATCACTGTTATGAATTAGTTTATAGTCGGCTTTACGGTGCGGTGGGTACAGTAGTAGGTTGCTTAATAGTAATAGTAAGGCACGACAGAGTAGTACGGGCTAGAAAGGTTGGAATGTAACGAAATTCCTTTGAATTCCTATAAAATAAAACAAACTAATGGAATTACCAGAGTGGGTTTTCCGTTATAGTATTTTTGTATGATGGGCCACAGTTTGTAGTTGAGGATTATGTCGAACTTGAAGATACTAGTGCCTTCCGCACAAGGGTAGCCTTCTACGATGCGCTGGAGTTTCACTGGGCGGCACTCATCTCCAAATCTGAAAGCGAAATTTCTGGTCACTGAAATGACATAAATATGTAAAAAAAAACGCTCAGTTTTTTCTAATCAGAACACGATACCAGTTATGCCCTTAAACGGATCATCGCTATTTTCGTGACACTTTGTATGGAGCAACTTAGGAATGTCTTAAGAAAAGCTCGTCTCGTCTCTCGTAGGATTGTACCTTACTTCTATCAACTGCTTTAGATTTGTTAAGAGAAAGGGCATAAAGAAATTGTTGAAATGGGCGGTAATTTTTGGCCTGCAAAAAATGCCATTTTTTGCACATACTCGTACAACTACACACTTATAAGTTTCATTAGAACTTAAGTACGTCTCAGAGTCACAGGAGTTTTCTATTTAAAATGAAGAGGATTAGAGGATTAGGAGGTACTTATGAAACACAGCAGGCTTCTCGCTCGTCCCGAGCCAGTCCGCCACATCTTCAGGGTTGCTGACGGTGGCGGAAACTGCCACGAACCTGATGCGGGGAGGCGCGCTGTGAGTCACTACACCACCTTGGTATTGCTTCTGGAGTTGTTCTATACGGTGCGCCGATTGGGCTGCCGACTAGGGAATTAAATTGACGATTTCAGAACGACTTTTGAGTTGGGAAAGCAAATGTGTGATGCAACGAAGGTTGACTTGACTGACGGAGGCAGAAATAACCACAAAGCTGATTTGGGGAAGGAAAGGTGCAGTGGGAATTTCTTTGGCGCTTTGGTATTGCTTTCGAAAACTTTTTCTTAAGTTCTAAAGATTTAGTAACCGAGACAGATTGTTTCGACTGTAGGTAAGTAGCGACGGGCCATGTATGCCTGTGGTCGCCAGTTCGAATCTAGCTCAGAGTATTAGGTACGTACACACCTTTAATTTGAGATTTATTTCAGTAGTCGTCATTTTGCTGATGCCAGCTTCCAACACGGACCCTCAAGTCACATCATTCAGAATGTGCATTTCGGCGATCAGGAAGAAACATGATCACCTCCACCTAACTGCAGTGCGCTCAACATTTAATAGTCAGAAAGAGTCTGTACATTACTGAATCACTTACTTCAACCGTCTTCATTCTGCTGACAACGGCTTCCAACACGGGCCCCCTGGTCTCGTCGTTCAGTATGTGCACCTCGTCGATCAGGAACAACTTGATCATCTCCACGAGACCGCGGTGGTCGCGCCAGCGGCGAGTCAACATGTCCCATTTTTCTGGCGTGGTTATTATTACTCTGAATCAAGGTTTAATTTTTTTTTTAACTCTTCGGAACGAAGGTGTTGTCATATCTAACATAACGTTAACTGCCAATAGGTTGTAAAGGTATCCTTTACTGTACCTACTATACTTTACACTTAGCGAGATTCAACGTTGATACAACCTTACCGTTAGAAATTAAATCAGATTATACCTATAACCTTTGAAGTTCTAATGACATGGCATGTGGTTGACAACCTTTCCCTTTAACAGAGCGTATAAAGAAAGAAACATGCTTTGAATCTGGCATTCCTATAAATAAATTCGAAACTCATATTGAGATATGATACTTATATGATTCACGTTTGAAGTGCTCCAATCTTCCTGCTAAGTTTAATACAGGGAGCATTACGACGAATTTGAAGTAAATTACAGTAATTACAAGCCCACCTGTATGGTGCTAATTGCGAGAAGTCGACTTCCGTGTCGCCAGTGACCTCGATGCAGAGCAGCCCTAGTTTCGTAAGCTTGGGGTACCACTCCGTCAGCCGCTCGTTGCACACCGCCTTTACAGGGGCCACTGGAAGGGTAAGGAGCTAATATATACTGTGTCTGCGTGAGCTGTTAAGTCTTTCGGGATTTAAAAACCGGTTAAGTGCGAGTCGGACTCGCGCACGAAGGGTTCCGTACCATTATCTATAAAAACGACATAAAATCACGTTTGTTGTATGGGAGCCCCCTTAAATATTTATTTTATTCTGTTCTTTAGTAAAAAAGAAAGAAAGAAAGATACATTTATTCGTGATCGTCGTCGTTAGTATTTGTTGTATAGCAACAGAAATACAGCATCTGTGAAAATGTCAACATTCTAACTATCACGGTTCATGAGATTCAGCCTGGTGACAGACGGACAGATAGACGGACGGACAGCGGAGTCTTAGTAATAGGGTCCCGTTCTACCCTTTGGGTACGGAACCCTAAAAATGGTAATTGCGCCGGTTAACGACCACCTCACTTAGTAAGGTACCTACTTATGCCGGTATACCTAGGTATACCAGTTGGATGAATTGGTGAACTGAAAGGATCGTTTTTGTAGATTTCTATCATGTTACTACTAATAATAAGCATTATATGGATGATTGTTTGAATAGGATCTGGAGAATTATTATATATTTAATAGAAGAAACTTTGTCCTTCAAGTGGTTGCCAACTGCAATATTCTCTGAAAGAAAGAAACCGAGCCGTGTGTATGAGCTAGGCGTTTGTCGGCGCGGCAGCTGCCTTTCGGAACGTTCCGCACTTTCACTGCCAGAGGGGCTACCGCGAAACGAAAACGAACTTCGTTCGTGTATCTCCGTCTTTATCGCTAGAACTAGCAAGTGCGACAGAGAGGGAGATACTCGAACGAAGTTCGTTTTCACTTCGCGGTAACCCTTCAGGAACCCGCCTAGCGGCCGCCTACGCCGTAGTCGCTTTCCGCTACATACGAGAAAAACCACGGGATCGGCTACGACCGCAGCGCGTAGCGATTCTTGGCAGTGAATGTGTCAAGAGTGTTTGTACAAGCGTGATCGTTTCCGTGCTCGCATGACAGCCCGCGTATACCGTACGCGTCGCCTCTCCATAAACAAGGCCCAAGTCCTACGAGTATTACTGCATATAATTAAATGGTACCAAAGAACCGGCCATTATGGCGCTCTTTGGGGGAGACCTATGTCCAGCAGTGGATGTCTTTCGGCTGATATGATGATGATATCACGGTTTCAGACGAGTTTCCTCCGTCGAACTCTACGGCTGCGGCTTCCGAGCTATAACCACGAACTTCGAAATTCAAAGTTCGGGTATTTCCATCTTACGTTACTGAGGGGCAACCGCGAAACGAAAACGAACTTCGTTCGTGTATCTCCCTCTCTATCGCTCGAACTAGCAAGTGCGACACAGACGGAGATACACAAACGAAGTTCGTTTTCACTTCGCGGTAGCCCCTCTGGAGTAAGAGGGATGCACGTGTACGGACTTCGAGTTTCGATTTTCGTGGTAGCGCCGCAGCTCCCATGCCGCAATTTTACATCTTAATGAAATAACCCAGCATATGCTGAGATTGGGACCCATTTGCCCAACCTAACCAATTTCAAATGCATATTATGTATTGTTTCTTTCTTTTGGTAATACAATTTAATTCGATTTATGTTCTATGTAATGTCTAGGTTAAGTTTGTGGCAATAAAAATATCTTTATTGCCACAAACTTAACCTAGACATCTAGACTAGATATTATTATCAATATTAAAATAGGTACGCTTATTTATGTCTGATGACAATTCAATAATTGTATCATCAGGCTGGTCTGATAATGGTGACGTAATCATCATCATCATCATCATCATATCAGCCCGAAAGGCGACCACTGCTGGACATTAGGCCTCCCCCAAATAGTGCCACCAATACTTATTATACTCTTTGAGTGCCACAATGACCGGTCTCGCGCCACCCAACGTGACGTAATGTCAATACATTTTTGAAGTGAAAACTTCTTTAGCGGCGCTGAGCACTTTTTGGGATGGGGAAAAATTGTTAAATACTTACGCGACAGATTTTTGTGACGTCAGATGTGAAGGAGGTCACAAACTTTTATATTTTGCTGCTAGCCGATTCGACTTCATTCAAAACTGAACGCTATTCGTAAGAGTATAAAGCCGTTAAACACATTTTGCAATAGCATATTTTGCAAATAAATTTGTAATTTTGTCCAAGCGTCCTTCACCGTTTTGCTATTGAGCAAATTCGAATAGTTCGAATTTGGACGTTATTCCTAAAGAGATAAAGCTTTGATAAATATTTGGCAATGGCAAAAACAAATTGGTATTTTGTTCGCCGCCGGCCCGTCGCACCCAACGCGCCCGCGGCCCGTCCGCCTGAATAATTGTTTATAAATTTGCGTCAAATTCATTTTTAGGGTGACACCGTAAGATGTCACATGACCTGATCGAAAAACTGTTATAATTTTATTGAGTTTTCACTTCTGCCGGCACTCCCGGAGCGCAACCCGGTCTTTTTTTAAGACAATAACGTATCAGTAAATACTTACTATAAATAATCTTGTAGTCCTGCGTGCCCTGGTGGTCCTCGATGTGCATGAGCAGCTGCAGGATGGCGAGCTCGAACACCACGGTCTTACCCGAGCCCGTCGGCGCGCACAACACCAGCGACGCGTCTTAACAATCCATACTTATATTATAATTGCGAACTGATTAAGATAAAAAAATTGGTAAGACAGTTTTTAATCACGGGGACCTTTCCTTCCCCGCATAGGACACTTTTTATCCCGTAAGTCATCCCCTAAGGAATGAAATGGAGGGCGGAAGTTTGTATGGACGATATAAACGAGTTCCTCGCGGAGTCACAGGCAAAAGCTAGTAAGTACATTATAAATAAATAAATATTAGGAGACAAACACACACACGTACACAAAATGAACTACCCCCATAGTAAGCTAAACGCAATAACGCTCGTGTTATGGGTACTAGACGATATTTTTAATAGATCAAGAGAAGCACGCAATAGTCCAGTCAATGAACTGACAACTTGTATGGAAAAAAAACAAATTTGGAAATAATTTATAATAGCTTATCTTTTCTGTGTAACGGATATATTATCAATTAAATAGTTACCCAGCGACAGAATCCGACAAAATTTCAGACATCAAAAAAATGATACATTAACTAGCTTCTAAAAAGTCAGAACAAATATTAATAAATATTTTTGTCTTTATTTTGGTTCATTTACATTTGCTTTATAATATTCAAGTTAAATCATACAAAAAAAGACAATGCATGCTTCATTTAAATCTACATAATTACTTCCGGGTGCAAAGTTTGTCGGATTCTTGAATACAGCATCTGAGAATAACATTTTAAAATGAAATCAACAAAAAAAACGCTATTATAAATTAATGTTTTTCAAAACCGTATTTTGCCTGGAGTACAACGCCAAGAGAAGTGCCAGCATTACTGGGCGTACTTGTTGCAATGACAAGGGATAAAAAGATAGACCAGGTACGTGTTTCAGTTTTCGCTATCGTACAATTAAAGATCCAAGAGGGGGTAGTTTGATAAACATCCACAACTAAATGCGAAGATAGATTCACTATGGATAAATGTTAATAGGTACCTGGTCTATCTTTTAACCTGACCCCTGCCAAGATCAAACCAATGCTGTGGGCTTAAAACCACAAAATTTCATAATACCTTATTCAATAATACCCCTAATTTTCTAATTACCATCGGCTCATAATATCTAATAGTCAAATTGTCTCATTCTTACGAACGAAATTCATGTCATATTACAAATACAAATACAAATCGTTTATTCGCAGTAATATGGTTACGAAGGTCTTAAATTACATTATAGTGGATCTACATATTACACCTTTTCCTGCACCGGGCGTGCGATTTTTAATAAATGCTTAAAATCTAAAATTCATGATTAGATTAAAATCTATCATGCTACTAACCTAACGAATGTATGTGTGTATGTATATGTACATACACACACACTCACATATTCACACACACACACACACACACACACACTCACGCACACACTCGTGCACACTCGCACTTGTCCTCACATACCTCAATATTAGCATTGTAACATAATATAATGATAATTATATTTAGTATAGCTGTAATTATGTAAGCTTGTGCTTTCTTGCAGTAAGTGAAATTAAAATTAAAATTAAAACATGAACCTTGTATCTTAAGCTCGACAAGCTTGGATAATTACAGCGGAAACAGTTTAATTAGTAATAAGTATTATCTTAACCCTTAAATGCATGATTTTTTGTATAACTTTTTAATAAATTGAAATAGATGTGTCATGTTGTATAGATTGAGGGAAAAATAAATAAAAAAATCATAGTATTTAAAAAAACATACAATATATGATGCATATATACATCATTATGCATTTAAGGGTTAAACTTAGATAACACTCAAATGGTTTTGTTATCCACCGAGTGAAGGAAGAGCGGGGCTTTCCGATACAAGCATCTGTATGCTTAATGGAAGGTTCCAACCTTATATCTAGCTAAAAAGATTGTAAACACCAAATAAACTTTTTTGAATTTTTTTAATTTTTGAATTTTGAATATGTAATATTCTCTAAATACCTAAAGATTGAAATGCACAATTTCTTCAAATACCTACCGAATGACCGAAATGAATGCATGTTTTGCCATGAAAGTGTTTTGAAGTTTAGGCATTATGAGACTAAGCTATTTTTAAATTCGGCCATATCCAGATTCCAGTGTTTTAAGAAAAAAAATAGGCATTCTGTAATTTGGGTATTTTGGAACCAAGAAGTTGTGAGATCTGGGAATATTGTTAAAGAGGTAAAATGCTATTTAGTAGTTATAAGCCCAAAGCAAACCAATCTTTCTTCCAAGTGTTCGCTGTATTTTCTAACCACTGATAAGTATTTTGGTAGGTAGTTTAAAATATTAAGCATAAGGTAACGGGCCATAAGTTCGTGCTAGTACGTCATTTCGTTAGTTTTGTTTCTGAGGCTTATAATAAGCAACTGAAATATTTTTTTTTAAATTTATACATTTGTAAAAAAACTTTATCATTAAACCTTTCCAAAAAATCAAATTAAAAAATTTTAACGACTAAACTAATAGCAACACAACGCTCGAAACTGTCAGTCGGCCGAAAACAGCTGTACGGTGTGCGCGAACTGCTTGTTGACGTAAGGTGCTCGCTCCGACTTCTTAAGGGAATTGAAAGAGAAAGGGAAGTCCATTTGAAAAAAAACTTTTAACAGTGCTTTGTCTAGTTCCTTAACAATGGATTTAATAAGAAATAAGTGTATATTTTGGTATAGGTGTCCCTTAAAATTGCAATAAATGGACTCACGAACTAACGGTCATTATATTTTTCGTCTGGCTCCTATTTCGTGTTACTACCGAATCAAGGACTTTCTTTATACATCCTTGTATCTTTGGTATTTAAATAATACTTAAGAAAATGTAAATGTTAATTTAAAAAACAGATATTGTATTTAATGACGTTTTCATTGACCTAAATTCGGTATATGTTTTATTCACTTCAATTCTCGTAAAACGAGGTTGAACGTGACCTAAATTTACAATTTGAAGGTGAATTCGCATATTTACTTGCAGCATAATTTTGTTTATTGCTCGATTCCTGTAATGTATTTTTATGTTTATTTATTACATATAGGATACTTAATGGTTATTGAACATAATTTAAAGGTGATGTACATTATTGATTGCGGGAATATCCAAGAAATAGTAACACGAAACAAGGGACTACTACTTTTAATACTTTTCCCCAAGTTCGTGACAGAGAAATCTATAGTGGTAGGCAAACACACAGATCAAATGTGTACCCTCGTCTGTTATTTGATATTCTTCTTGAAGAGGTAACATGTGCATCGATATAATCGAATAGTGTTGCCTGGGTAAATTCCGGGAACCTTTTATTTTTGCGGGATAATTTTTATTAAATGAAAGTTTACTTTCTACCCTATTAAACAGTATAGAATTGCTCTTTCAAAAGGGTGTCGTGTGTCCCATACAACATTGTCTAGATTTTAATCTTAGGTTACCTAATCAATCGTAGATAATCAATACATACTTATATCTAACTAGGTAGATACGTTTAAGGAATATTGACGAAAATGATTGAAGATATTTATTATTTTTAACATTAGATATCCCGGGACTTGCTATCCCCGGGACTTTCTTTATTTTTAAGGGTTTTTTTTTTAAGAAGTGAAAGGTATCTTTATACCCTATTAAACAGAATATCGTTTACAGATACCTACATGTCACGTCCAAAGGTTTTGCCTAGATATTTATCTTACGTTAAACAGTTTTGGTTAATATACTCGTAGATAGGTAACCTATGTGAGACACATTTTTGAAAAGGTGACCCTGTACTAATGGATAAGTTATTTAACCTTACATTTCATAAAAAACATCCTGGAGAAAGAAAAAATGTCCCGGGATTTTAAATACCGAGTTTTATCCAGACCCCCTATTGGATTTTTCCAATAATCATGTTAATTACCTTTTCAATAATCTTGTTCAATATCAAATAACAAATGAGGGTTCACAAACAAAATGTTTCTCTTACTACCTGGCACTCGAAAACTTTATGCCGAAACAGGGGCCAAGAACTCACAAACTTAGGAGCAGAGCCAAATTTTATCACGAAATGGGGTTCAAATACGAGGTCTACAAATAAATTATAAAAAAATAGTTATTGAAACTAATACTATATAATTCTTGCATTAAATAATAGGCAAGATATCAATGTTCATCACACAAAAAAATTCAATGCGATATCATGTTCTGTATTGTCTTAAAAAAAATACTAATTCGTAAGAGGCTTAACATGCCGAAACAGTGGACGTTTACCTTAATCAACAACCCTTCTTGGTTTATCACAGAACCTAGTCAGTAGCCATGTACCTACCCCACAATTTAAGATCAAGAAAAATGATCATGAATTTGGTATCATAATTTGACCTGCCGTGATAACATTAGGTGAATATACAGCTGGGTGAGGTTGATCTAATCGGGTTTATATCATAGTGATAAACATTATAAGGAGGTAAGTACCTACCTGAATATAGCGCATCCTCAATTATCCTGGATTGCACCAAATTGAAGTAGGGATACGTAAACAAGCATCTGTATTTTGGATCTGAAATAATAACATACAAAATTACCTCTAGTCATGCAGTTTTAATACGTATTTCATAGCTACTTCAGGAAAACGATAGGTTAACCTATATTTACTACAACGTTGAAATATTGATTAGGTATATGATTTTTGTCTTAACTCGACCTACTGCACCTACCTATTTCTTCGACACTTCTAAATTCTCCGTGTTGGCCAGTATGTTTCAAAGGTCGAATAGTTTTCTCGGCATTTGTAGCTAATCCGTTTGTTAAGGATGGTGGAGTATCGCATGTAGTAGGTAAGGAAAGGGGCTGCGAAAAATTTTCATCTACAACTTCATCACCAAAAACATCCGTGAAACTATCCCTGAAATAATTTGTAAATAATTATCCTAAAATACTTCGTAACGGAACATTTTAAGTGTAGCTATTTCACAAGATGTCTTACAGCTGCGAAACACTGGGAAACATCCTTGTGCGCACCAAGCTACCAATTATTCACACCATATATTAAACGAGTTTCACTTACATTACATTTAGCTTAATACTTCAGAATATTTTTAAAAACAAGAAAAGTTCTTTTGAAGTTTCTTTTTCGCGCCAATCATTTTTTTATTGTACCATAGACAATAGAAAAGGAATAAAATTGTTGCGTTCACAATTAAAGTAAGATTCATAAAAGTTCGTAAAATCTATTTTGCGTTTTTAGTCTTTGTCTATAACCAGTCACCTCAGATTACTTACTAATAATGTTCTATCACTTTGATATTTGTGTTTGTGAGAAAGGGACAAAACAAATTTTAGTCAAGAAAGAATGAAGGACTAATATTTACATAAATGTTATAGTTTTTTTTACAACTTACCGGTAATGTGCCAGCACATACAGTTAGAATATGATCTGTTAGAATGAGACAGCAATACGTACCCTTCATTCTAACTACAGCAAGTTGTTGTGATAAATTGTATAGTGTGTAATGGCCATAATTCCCACCCCACGTGAACCAAAACACGCGTCATTGACAGCTGTCAATGTCAGTTTTACTCCTAAACAATTTCTGTAAAAGTTTTCCTCAAACTTTACGTAGTATTTAATTTACCGTGGGCTTTTCTACTTATTTTATCGTCAATGAAGTTAACATTAACACAGTGAATTATCAATCAACACAATGTAAGTCATTATGTGTAAATTTCCCTATATTTAGCTCGCAATCAAGTAATGTTTCAAAATGCTCCTTTCAATAAAACTACTTTTCAATTTGCAGGGAAATTATGAAAGATTTCGATAATGCAGACACGATTAGTATCGACACTTTGGCGCTTGAGGAATTGCTGGAAGAGGAGAGGGCCAGGGAATTGGCCGATTTGAACTCATTGAGTAAAAAAGTGTGTCACCTCCATACAAGTTTGCTGTATTACCGAAACCCGAAGTCTAAGATGGGCGTAGCGAGTTACGAGACTTGGCGCACGTTGGTGAAGAAGGTCGGGGGCACCCCGGACGGCTGGAGGGATCTGGGATACATTTTAGGAATAGCACAGGATGATTTGGACGTAAGTTTTGTGTGTAAGGAAAATAGCATGGTAGTATAGGACGCATGGTATTTCATACAACTAGAGTTGTGTACACCATTGTTTTATTTATGGTGCTCCCATACGCCAATGACCTTCAATCTGAATCCCTTCGTTTTCTAATGTTTTTTGTAGCTTATTATATTAACCCTTATCTTGGCACGGTGAAAAAAATATTTTATCTAAGTATTTTTTTGCATTTTTACAATACAATTGTACTTTCAAATGTCACAAAAATTCCCAAAACTGTTAACTAAAGTAATTTGCAATTTGACTAGGTTTTATTTTATTTTTACTTTGGACAGTGCGCCTTATTGTGGACTCGCAACGCGGTTCATTTTCGGAAAGCGGGACTTGTACTCGATCAATCTAATTTTTGCAGTATTGTTGGATTTTTAGTATCGCAGTGTTGGCTTATTAGATATGAACCAAGCATTATTCTCACAATAACAAGCATTTGCAACCATAATATCATATATGCATGTAAGCTAGTGAGCTATACCTTGTTGTTGAGGTGTTGGCATTGTATTCAATGTGATACAACTTAACTTCTTTGACGGATTGGTAATGTATCAAATACAATACACGACATCTTTTCATGTTTTACGCAAAAAATAATGTAAAAAAGAACGATATATGTCCATCACATCCCATGCTAGTTTATAATAATTATGTTTTTTAGTCGGAGGATGTAAAGATTTAACCAAAATACCAAATAACAGCGGCAGAAAAATCATTCAGCGTTTTCTTATAATATTTTTGACCAATTATAACCATATTATTAGACATTTGGATGCTTTCAATTTTATTTTAAAAGTTATTGTTTTCTATTTTATTTCACTCTATTTATACAAATGTTTAATGAGGAAGTATGGTTGCAATATTTTTTTATTTCTTATGTTTCACGGGTGATACAATGCCAAGAAAAGGGTTAACAACAATGGCTTTAAACAATATAGTATCCCATATTTACTTCAAAGTTCATTGTTTTCGAGATATTTGGCATCAAAGTTGAACAATTTCAGGCCACAAAACCAGTTTTCTGGCCATAACTTTTGTGTTAATTAGTTTAAAATGAAAACCCTAGACACGTTTTTAGAGACGTCATAGACAAACCCAAATATGTAGATTTCGTATATGTTAGATCTTTCACGTCAATAGGGATACAAAATAAGTGTTTTTTTAGACAATGTTTAAAAAAATCATTCAAAATTAAGTATTCATTTCTTTCAAGATCCGGTAGAAAATGGAGATAAAAGATTGAAGAACTGATAGCCGTTTGACTTATAATTCTATCTGTAGTGCAAAAGTAGAAGATACAATTCAAAACTTGTCAAAAATCAATGAAGACCTCAGGTAGCCCCTTAATTAGGCTAATCAGTTATTTAGCTACCATACTTTAGCACTTTGCTCAGTTTGATCCTTTTTACTGGCAGACAACTAATCTTTATTTTATCCTTCTTTTTCTGATTTGTTTGATGTGCCTATGCAAATAATCAATTTTTTTTTCTAATTTCAAGCTGTTTTATTTGTGAATTCCAGCTTTAATAATAATAATAAATATTAGGGGACAATCTTACACAAATCGACCTAGTCCCATAGTAAGCTCAATAAGGCTTGTGTTATGGGTACTAGACGACGATATATTTAATAGATAGAAATACTTAAAATACATAGAGAACTTCCATGACTCAGCAGCAGTATTTATTTGTCTATATAAGTATGTTTATCGGCGTCTAGTACCCATAGTACAAGCTTTGCTTAGGTTGGGACTACAGGTTGATTTGTGTAAGTCTATGGTGTATATAATTTTTTTAATTTATGTTAATTAAAAATGTAATTTCATATCCATAACTTGCTATATTATCTTACAGTACATATCAAATTCCATGAAATACGAGCCCGATCCAACAAATGTAGTACTCAAAGTGTTTATGCAAGATGAAGATTCAACATTGAACAAAATCATAGATGCATTCCTAAAACTGAAACGGTACGACATATTAAAGGCCATTGAACAGTCACTCCTCGACCTTACACAGTGCTTCAACGACAAACAAGAAGACAGCGGGTACCACAGCAACAGTAAAACAGTACAGCGAGAAAAAATTAGTTACATGAGGAACTTGGTCAACGATTTACCTCCCGCATTATCAAAAAACAAAGATCACAACCCACCAAACCAGGTTCCAAGAATACCGTTGAATCCAGTGGATGTGAATATTCAAAAAGAAGGCCCAATTCTGTTTCTCACATATGCTGAAGATGGCGTCCGGACTGTGAGCAATATACAGCTAATGGTCGACAGTTGGACTGATTCTGATGTCACTGTTGTTACCCTCAATGATAGGAGAGATGAAGTTTATCAGAATCCAGAGAGATTTATTAGAGAATATGTGGAGAAGGTATTTATATATTTTTATCATTACACTGTCATTTAGACAACCGGTTAGCCTAGTCAAAATCAAAAAAATCAAATCAAAACATTTATTCGTGACAAACACAACACAGATAATAAAAGAAATAAAAGAACTAGTGATGTAGTGGGTAGTGATGCTACCTACGAAGCTGAAGATCCTGGGTTCGAATCCCGTAAGGGCAAATATATGTGTGATGAGCATGAATATATCTTTCAGTCTTGAATGTTTTCTATGTATTTAAGTACTTATATACACACATACATTCACGCCATTATTCCCAAAAGGGGTAGGCAGAGCACATGAAACTTATGTTCCAGAGCCACTTTTAGCATAAATTTGAGTATAAAAGATCGACAAAATGTGATATTTAAGTACTTACGTGTATTAAATATATCGTTGGCTAGTACCCATAACAAGTCTTACTGAGCTTACAGTGGGGCTAAGTTGATTTGTGATTTTCCCCTAATACGAGGGCTGCCTTTTAAGTTGTGTCGTTTGGAAAAACTAAAGACAATTTAAGTGTTAAATGGTATTTATTGTTTTTCAAAGTAATCACCGTGATATGTAATACACTTTTTCATTCGATCGAACCAGTTTTCGAAACACTTATTCCAGTCCGAAGTCGGGGTCTCCAAAATGGCCGTTTTGTATGCCTCAACCGCTTCTTCAGGCGTCTGGTACCGTTGACCACGAAGTCGTTGCTTGATTTTTGGAAAAGTAAAAAAATCGTTAGGGCTTAATTCTGGACTGTACGGCGGGTGTTCCAGAATTTCGACGTTTTGCTCTTTTAAAAACGCAATAGTTTGCCGGGCGGTGTGCGAGCTCGCATTATCGTGGTGCAGTCTTATACGACGTCTTGGGTTATTTTTTCGAAACTCGCCGATGACTTCTGGTAAACAGACAGTAGTATACCAGTCAGCATTAACCGTTTTACGATCCTCGAGCACGATGGTGGCAACGTGGCCACTTTTCGCCACAAACGTGGCGACCATTTTTTTCGAAGTGCTCCGTGAGCGTATTACTTTGGTCGGTTTTGGCTCATCTTGGAACACCCAAACAGTCGACTGCTGTTTAGAATCGGGATCGTAGGCATATATCCAAGATTCGTCACCACTGATAATGTCGTAAACATGTTTTGAGTTTCCTCGGTCGAATTGCCGCAGAGTTTTGCGACACCATCGAACGCGAGCCGTTTTTTGGTCTTCACTGAGTAAATGTGGTATCCAGCGTGAGATCAACTTTTTTACGCCTAAGTGATCATGCAAAATACTGTGAACACTGGTCCCTGAAATACTTAAGGAAGCTTCTATCTCACGGTATGTCGCATGGCGATCTTCGATGATCAGTTGCCGTACAGCATCAATGTTCTCCTGGGTTACGGCTGTTTTTGGTCGACCTTCACGATGTCTATCACCAAGACTAGAGCAACCACGTTGAAATTCTAAATACCAGCGTTCCACAGTCCGAAGGCATGGTGCTTTATCATTGAAAACCGTAGTCAACTCTTCGAAGCACTGAAGTCGCGTTAAGCCCCTTTTGAAGTTGTAAAATATTATCGCACGTAAATTTTCCTTCGAAATTTCCATTTTCACAACTGACTTGTCAACTTTGAACGAACGCTGTACTATAACGGTTGGGCCGATTTCGAGTCATTCTTTTGTTTTCGAATTCTAAATTCAAATATTTTAATGTGACACTAGTTCTTTTTTATGCAATCACGGGAGGTTTGCAAACGACAGAACTTAAAAGGCAGCCCTCGTATTATTATTATCATATTATATTTCCTATTGAGTGTCAAATATATCTACAATGTAAACATGAGGTGTTGTTAACAGTTGACTACAACACAAAACAAAACAGTAGTCCTCATGATGGTCCAATCTATCTCTAAGTATATCATGATTCATCAAAATTGGTTCATTCGTCGTTCGTGAAAAGGTAAGGCTCGGTCTGGACGCCAGCGGGCAGCGGGGCGACGAGCGGCAGGTCATACATTAGTAGAGTTCAATCTATGAACGCACGCTCACCGCCCCGCTGCCCGCTGGCGTCCAGACCGCGACCGAACAGACAGTTACTTTCGAATTTGATAACCTTAGTATAGAAGACACAGACTACAAAATGACTTCCTGGTTTCCGTTTCTATCATGATAACAAATTGTAATTTCTGAATTATCAATTTCTTGGTATTTCAATGTAAAAGCTTATTTTCCTTCCTACTGTATGTATGTGTATTTATTTATTAAACGGGGTCAGGGTGCTCACAGGTATTTCCTGTTGGTAAAACCGGACCTACAATACAAGTAGACAAGTGCAAGGTTTTTGAGGTAGAAATGGGCCAATCAACAATTGTTTGTTGCTCGTTGCCATGGGCACATCTCCTGGGTCACTCTTCGAAACTATGATTTTATGGGGTTTAAATCATCGATGCTTAAATCCACTAAACACGTGTACGTTTTTGCTATATTGGTAAACGCATTCAATAGTGGGGCTCCTTAGCATGACAGGAGTCCAATTTATAGTATTTTTCTAAGAAAGTCTGTCACTGTTGTCTCCTGAGTCCTGGCTTACGCAATGATGTAATTATAAAACAGTATAGATTCAAACTGGCACACTAAAACTGAGTCAATTGCATCAACTTTCCTCAGTTTCGCGTCGTCAATGGAAACGTATCAACGTGTCTCAGCTGTCTGATTTGGTGGCCATTTTTAAACACGGAGTTTCGTATAGACACGTCTCGTTAGGGTTCCGTAGTCAACAAGTGTCAATCCGTCCGTCAGTCTTCGGCTTAGCTCAGTAACCCTTACAACTAGAAAACTGTAATTCGGCATGGGTATATAAATCAATCACGCCGACAAAACAGTAGAAAAAAGGTTGATTTTTTTTTTTGTAGTTACCGAGTAATAGTCGACCAACTTGATGTGTATTTGGAAAGGCCAATTTTCGTTCAAATTTCGCAACCCCACCGCACGTCGATGTAACTAAGACAGACAGGCAACTACTGAACCCGACACGCGCTTGGCCGGTTTAATATTACATCATTGCCTTGAGGTGTGGAGGGGGGAAAGGATAGAAAGACGAGCGTACTTGAAAGCGATTATAATGTAACTGTCAACACATTACTCTCTCCGTCTCAATCTTATATCTATACATACGTTTATACTACATACTACACATACATGCTGCACACCTCACCTAGGGGGTGCTTTTTTAAAAAAAAAGAATGTTTACATTTTTTTTTGAAATATACTTATTATTAAACACAAAATGTAGTTTGATTCAACGTCAAGTTATCCACACATATATTATTTAAGTAACAAAAAGCTTAGTCCTATTTTTATGGACAAGATCGATCTTACCATCTATATCTAATTTTACATTTACTCCATCATCCTCGATGACTTTAAAAGGTCCTTTGAAAAGGTTATCAAACTTTCTTCCGGTCTCCGCCTTTACTAAAACCAAATCATCCTTTTTATAAGTCATTGAGTTTGTTAACTTATCATAATAGTTCTTACGTAACTTTTTAGTTCTTAACAAGTTTTCTTTCGCATCTTTATGTGCTAATTGTAGTCTATATTTTAATTCTAAAGCATAGTTATCGGGATTATATAATGGTTCTACAGTACTTTTTAGATTACTAGGGGTGGTACATTGTTTTCCGAAAACCAATTCAAAAGGCGAATACTTAGTAGCTGTGTTTACGGTTGTGTTATATGCAAAACACCAGAAAGGTAACCAGTGACCCCACGTGTCTGGGTGACCGTCACACTGGACTCTCATAAAAGCTGCTAGGTGTTTGTGCATATTTTCTAAGGAACCTATTGATTGATGGTGATATGCGGTTGAATTAAACTTACTTATCTCTAACAACTTACACACTTCGTCCATAGTTGCTGACATAAACTCGGCCCCGCGATCCGTTGCTATCGCTCCCGGGATGCCGTATCTTAATATAAAATTACTTACTAGAGCTCTTGCTACACTAATTGCATCCTTACTCTGCAAGGGATAGGCTTCTATGTACTTAGTTAGCTCGCATTGTAGCGTTAGGATGTACTTATTACCTTCTGTGTCGGTGTCGAGTGGTCCGACTATATCTAAATATATTTTCTCGAAGGCTGTCGACGCTGTAGTCGTAATAACCATCGGTTGTCTGACGTTTCTGGAATACTTCGTTACTTGACACTTAGTGCATTTCTTCACGAAGTTAGTAACATCACTTTCTAAACCTGGCCAGTAGTATTTAGACTTAATGTTACTTACCATTCTGCGAACTCCTGCGTGTCCGCTTGTAGGTAGTAAATGGTAGTCATTCATGATTACTAGTCTTTCGTCTCTGTCAGTTATTCTGCTTATTTTTCCTAGGATTTTTAATCTTGGGCCGGACCAAGTTTTATTTATTTTTATCTTATCTGCGAGAGACCTTATAAACAACGCGTTTCTGTCATCTTTTATTATACATAATTCCTCTATATTTATTTCTTTACAAAAATCACTTAACATATTCGCAAATACGACTCGCGTGAATTGTGACATATAGTTAAGGTTAATATAAAGTACCAACTTTTCTTTGACATACGCAAAACATTGTTTTTCTCTTGTTATCATTTTATTTTTTCTTTATTTTTTCAACTCATCTTCTGATCCAAACATCATTTCAACAGAATTGTTAGGTTTTCTTAATATCTCCGCGATTCTTGGTTGATCAGACCTTGAATTTTCGGGTATATTAGGATCCGTAACACTGTTTTCACTCGTTTCCCTATCTTGTAATATTTTTCTGCTCTGTGCCCGTGTCATGACCATAATTTGTTCGCTCATACTTTTTAATTCATCTGATGTTATTGTAATTCTACTTAAAGCGTCTGCTACTACATTTGTTTTTCCTTTTATGTAAACTACTTTAAAGTCGTACTCCTCCAATTGTAATCGGAATTTTATTAATCTGCTTGACGGGTCTCTCATACTAAATAAGTATAAAAGTGGTCGATGGTCGGTCATTATAGTGAACTCTCTTCCAAACAAATAGGGTCTAAAATATTGCACGCTCCAAACTATTGATAAAAGCTCTTTTTGAATTATTGGGTAGCTTAATTCCGCTTTATTTAGGGGTCGACTAGCATACGCTATGGGTCTGTTGTCTTTATTACATAGCACGGAACCGATTGATTTTACGAACGCATCTGTTTGTAAAATAAATTCATTGTCTGTTGAGAAATCTGGATATTGTAGAATAGGTGGAGTTACAAGTTTTGCTTTAAGGGTTTTAAATGCCTGTCTACATTCGTCCGTCCAGTCAAATGACACATTTTTCCTACATAGCTTGTTTAATGGTACGGTTATTCTTGCAAAAGATGGGATAAATTTCCTGTAGTAGTTACAAAACGCTACGAAACGCCTAATTTCGTCACTATTTGTCGGTTCTGGGTAATTCTCTAACACTTTAGTTTTTTGTGGATCTGGCAAAACACCTTCCGCTGACACAATATGGCCTAAATATAGTAACTGCTTCTTTAAGAAATCACATTTCTGTGGATTTAATTTTAAGTTAACTTTACGCAATCGCTCCAACACGTCGGTCAAGTTTTTATTATGCTGTTGCATGTTCCTACCAAAAACGATCAAGTCGTCCATGTAAACAAAACATTTCTCGTACGATAATCCTGACATTGCTATCGACATTACTCGCGAAAAAGCACTTCCGCTTATCTTGAGCCCCATAGGAAGTCTTTTCATTCGAAATTGACCTTGACTTGTTGTGAATGATGTGACATTTCTACTATTATCGTCTAAAGATGTCTGATAATATGATTGTTGTAAATCAAGGTGGGTAAAATATATTGCTCCTGACAAAGAATCTAAAATATCAACAATGTTGGGGAGTGGGAACTTATCATCCTGAATGACATTATTTACTTTTCGATAGTCGATGACTAATCTCCATTTTTTCGTACTGTCTTCTGATTTTTTGGGTACTAGAAGTATGGGACTATTCCAATCGCTGTTGGTTGTTTCAATTATATCATCTGTAATCATTTGCTCGACTTGTTTTTTAATTTCCGATTTCATCGATGCTGGTAATCTATACGGTTTTGTATATATGGGTTTCGTATTCGGTTTGACGGTGATACTTTGATTTAATATATTGGTCGTCCCTAGCCTGTCTCCGTCTAAGTAAAAAACGTCGGCGTATTTAGCACATATTGACTCTTATAAGTTTTCTGTCCGCGTCACTTAAATGATTTAATTTCAATGATGACAACAATTTTTTAACTCTACTTACTCCATTGGCAGATTTTTGAAAATTACAAATGTTATACTCGCTCAAATCTTCTAAACTAGGTTCAAATATAGGTAATTTAACATCCTCGTCACCTGTGTTCAAAATTCGTACGGGTATTCTACCTTGCTTTATTTTACCTACGGTACCCGCTAAAAATACATTTTCGGTTAACTGTTTCGAATTTACAACGTAATCTTTCGTGAAATCAAATGATTTTACCTTCATTAAATGTAACGATTCGCTTCTAGCTGGTAATGATAAACAAGTTTCACTATCGCTACTCCTATGAATTTGTACCACACAACTTTCCTCGTCAGTATGCAGAGTAAGCTCATCCGTCTGTAGGTTTATTATCGCATTATAAGTTCGCAAGAAGTCTAGTCCGATAATACCGTCCGCATGACAGGGCATATCATGCAGTATATGAAACTTATGCATGAACGATATCGTATTACCGTGTTGTAAAGTCACGTTCGCGACATGGTTACTTGTAATCTCGCCGCCTACGCCTGATATTACAGTGTCCGACTCGTATGACTGCGATTCTATGGGAACCTTTCCTTTTTGCAAAATAGACAAAGTTGCGCCAGTATCAATAATAAAAGTAATGTCTTGTCCGCCTACTGTGAAAATTACGAAGTCAAGTCCGTCACATGTCAAAACCTTATGCTCGAAAAAACTGCACTCTTTCAGTTTCATCATTTGGTGTCTCGTGGGAGGTCTGCGACTCGTGCGTATATGTATACACATTTCCGTTACCTCGGCGCCCACGGCTCCTCTGTGCGCCTCGGTGTCCCCTAAAAAAATACTGTCGCGCCGCAGCTCCTCGTCCCCTATAGAAATTATTGCTAGGCACGGTACCTCTATTCCTGGCGTAGTTCGGTGTCCATGTCCAGCCGGGGTTGTAAGGTTTGCCACGATTCGACTGGTAACCTGGACCATGCCAGCCGTACCGCTGGGGTTGCTGGAAGCCTCTCCTGTAGTTCATGTTCATGACCACAGGTTCCTGCTGTGGTCTCGCCAACTCTTCATCTTGGGCAGCTCTGACGGTTTCCTTCAGCTCCGTGTATTGTCGGGCTGCTAAAATTGTGCTGAGACGACGGTTCCTCAAACCATCTGTAAACTTTTTTATAGCTAAGGACTCGTTGATCGGTCTTAGAATAGTGCTTATCTCCGGTTTCCCGTCGGCTTGCGCTATCGTTAGACCAATGAACAACTCCTCTATTTTATCACCATACTCATTAATAGACAAGTCCCTCTGAGTCACGTTATTAAGTTGCATTAAAAGAGAATTTGCGGATTTCTTTGGTAACATGTATTTTTTAATATCGGCTACTAGTTCGGTAGCGGTTTCATATTTCGGTTTTAGCTTTAATTGCGCGATTTTATTTAATCGTGTCTTAAGTACGAAAGAAATCAGCAGCTTCTTTTCACTAGCTTCACTTAACATACTGTCTAATAATTCGATACCCGCTATCATTTTTTCGATAGATTCCTCCTTATCATCCAATAAAGGGATTAAGCTACTAGCTTCTCGTATATCAAATAACTTCGCCATTTTAATTGATTTTTCACCCTCTAATATCTTATATTGTAATATCCTATCATATGATTGCTTGATTCTGTCGCACAATAATTCTGAAATAATATATTGTTCTTGAAGGTCACCACTAGAAATGGAGGCAATCAGTCTTTTAAAATTTTCGTAAACAGTTTTTGCAATATTTATTTTAGATTGTCCTATACTTTGTTGCCTTCTGTCATGTCCTAATTTTCTCAATTCTATTCTAATATGTTCTAATTGGTCGTATATCCTACTTAATTCTAATTCCATACCCTTTTTCACGACACATCACTTTTCACATTTCACTTCACTTGTAGATCTTCTTACTCTCCTTCTCTGGCCGCAGAGGCCTAAATTTCCTCTACGTTCTCCCTGGGTGGAGTCATCTTCCTTCCTGACAGCCTGGCTTGAACTCTTGCCCACATTTCTCTCCTCACTTCCTTCTGTATGTATTTTGCTTGCGCCTTTTTCATGACCTTGAAAAGGCCGTAACAAATAATGATGGCAAAGACGACGAATAACGTACTCAAAAGTACATTATTAATTTTTATGTGCTCGGTGGCGGTGGTGTCCGGTACTATATTTCCGGCAGCGTTCTGGTTCACGACTACTTCCTTCTCTTCTTGCTTCGTGTATCCGTTCCCCATTGTCCTTCACTGAAGTTAACTGCGCCACGCGCAACGTAATAGTTCGTCTAAGCTCGACCGCTCAATGCCACGCTTCCCCGTTCCATGGCAAGGTCACCATGAGGTGTGGAGGGGGGAAAGGATAGAAAGAAGAGCGTACTTGAAAGCGATTATAATGTAACTGTCAACACATTACTCTCTCCGTCTCAATCTTATATCTATACATACGTTTATACTACATACTACACATACATGCTGCACACCTCAGCCTTTCCGGGAGCATAACAAGAAAAAGTTGATTGCCCCAAGTACAGTTTAATTGAATAAAAACTTTCTTTCCAGGCTGACTACGTAGTTCCCATCCTAACACCAGGGTACCTGAGTGCAATAAAAACGCACAGCGCCAGCGCCCCGAGCACCAACGGGAATTTGGACCACAAATACGTCAATTATGTATACAATTTAATTACTGGACACTATATTTATGCCGACGGCTGTCTGAATAAGAGGGTGCGGAGTGTATTGCCGGACGGGGTGGTCGTCCCTTGGATGCTTATTTCCTCATACCCCGTATTGAAACCGTGGACTTGTGAGACGGATTTTGATAAACAGTTCAAAACGTTTTTGGGCTTGACAGGGTCCTAAACGAAAGTATTCTTCTCAAACTGTGGTCCTCTCGCTGCCGCCATGTTGCCGTCTCTGGCCAGACACTGCCCTACTCACGCGGTTAATCGCGACGCTTCGCACTAGGTTTAGCCTTTAAGAAAGTATAGCTAGCAGCTCGCGACTGACAATAGGTACTTTTTATATGAACTTTCCATTTCGGGAGAAAACGTTTTCCACTAACTAAATCTTAAGGGGCTCCCATACGCCAATGACCTTCGACACAGATTAAAGAATACAAGTACAGATACCCAATCTCATAGAGCAAAAGCGTACCGTCCTAATGTAGGCAATTCTGTATACAATTTTAGTCTCGTAGCTACACCAGTAGATGCAGTATCCGAGCTACCGCGGCTATGACGCTGTCAGCCTACCTGATCGTTTTAGTAATACATTGAAATATCACCAGATGGCATTGACTTCCCGGGCAACAAATAGAGTATTTTTGATTTTTTTGATACAAAAGTAGTATTTTCGAGACAATATTACGCATCACACAAAAATATACATAATCAAATGCTTGGAGCCTGTGGTTCCATAGAACTTTCGCGACCAGTGATGGCGCCATCTAGTGACAGTATTCAATAATACGTAGCAAACTTGAAAGCTCACACGTATAGTACGAGTTACATGGATTTAGTACCAATTTTATTGCATTTACTAAACTTATAAAATATACCTTTATTTTATGTACGGAAGGATGTTTGTGATATAATTAAGGTACTTTGGATTTATTAAGGTGTAAAAATCATTCTAACTTCACGATTACTGGTTCAAATGTTTCGCTTGCTACCTGTGTCGCCATCTATGAGTTATTTTTTGTAATAATTATACGTTGTTCGACTTGGGAGGCCATGCCTTCGATCTGAATCCCTTAGTTTTCTAATGTTTTTTGTAGCTTATTATATTAACAACAACGGCTTTAAGCAATATAGTATCCCATATTTACTTCAAAGTTCATTGTTTTGGAGATATTTGGCATCAAAGTTGAACAATTTTAGGCCAAAAAACTGGTTTTCTGGCCATAACTTTTGTGTTAATTAGTAAGATTATAAAAACTCATATCAAAATTATAGGTAAGTTCAGTATGTATGAGTAGGTATGAGTTTCGGGTGTATAAAAGTTTTAATGAGGATAAGGTGTCGGGTTTTGTATTTTTACAGACCTTTCTTTAAAAATGGATTATTAATTCTGTATGAACATTTTTCAAGTTATTCAAAATCAAAAATGTTAAACAGGAATCAAACTTTCCCATATCTGCACCTGGAAAGCTAGCTTCAATAAACCGAGGACGAGTGTCGAAATGAAAACGACTAAATTTCGTTGATTTTTGACGGGAGCCCCTTAACAAATCACTTTGATCGTTATTATTGTTGATTTGTGGGCCTTTATATGCCGCTTTGAGCAGCAAGTGATCTATTGTGGCAGCCCTTTATTTTATAGATTTCACCGTTAAGGCCTGTTGCCTCTAGGAAATTCCAGATTCTTTGGGCGGTGATGTGTTGTACCTCTTCTGGGTGCACGATGTGCCGCCCTAGGTGGATGCTTCTTTTGTGCATGAGTGGTCCGCAGGAGCAGAGAATGTGCATTGCTGTTTCCTGTCTCCTGGCAGAACCTGCAAGTTGCGTCCTGTTTCATACCCCTTTGAAACAGGTGCTTGTTTAATTCGCAAAGTCCTGTCACGATTCTGGATTGATTTTGATTTCGATCGCTTCAGCATAATATAATCTAGGTTTATAGGTTTCGCTTTTTTTTTTTAAAAAGGAAAATTTATAAACCGTCAGTGAGATTGGAAAATATTTAGAAGTGGAAATACGTTTTCTCTTTTTGTACGAGTACGTAGTATTCCAAAGGCACTCTTCCCTCTTAATGCCGCTCCTTTGACTCGCGCCCTGAAAACCGACAAAACAGGGAGCGGTGCATGACGAGTAACGTTGCCACACTATGTCTCTGCCTCTTCTGCCCTCCTAACGAAAAGTGCAATAACTCGAGTTTTGGGTCAAACTGATACTCCAGGCAAAATACGGTTTTGAAAAACATTAATTTATACTAGCATTTTTTTTGTTGATTTCATTTGAAAATGTTATTCTAAGATGATTTAGTCAAGAATCCGACAAACTTTCCACCCGGAAGTAATTATGTAGATTTAAATGAAGCATGCATTATCTTTTTTTGTACGATTTATCTTGAATATTATAGAGCAAATGTAAATGAACCAAAATAAAGACAAAAACATTTATTAATATTTTTATTGACTTTTCAGAAGCCAGTTAACTTATCATTTTTTCAATGTCTGAAATTTTGTCGGATTTTGTCGCTGGGTAACTATTTAATTGAAAATATATCCGTTACACATAAAAAATAAGCTATTATAAATTATTTCCAAAATTGTCATTTTTTCCATACAAGTTGTCAGTTCATTGCCTGGACTATCAGTTATATACATATTCGTAAACAGCAAAACGAGTTCTATATTTTCTTCTTAGACAGTTTCTGCGTATGTCAGGGTTAACATCTTTTTATTAAGCGAAAATGCTATATCTAAGGCAGTGAATTAAGACTTACTTATAAAGAACGTCATAACTGTACTTATAGCTAGGTTGGTAATACTTCTAAGCAAAATTACTAATAATAACTGTCATAAGTATAGATACTACTTTTTTAATTGGTCGAGGTTTATAATTTATTTCTCCTCATTTACTAGCTAAAACTGCAATAAGTATAGTTATCGGTACTAGGCCCTGAGACCCTAGCGCGAAACGAAAACGAATTCCGTTTGTGTATCTCTCTCTCTGCACTTGCTAGTTACAGAGAGGGAGATACTCGAGAGAAGTTCGTTTTCAGTTCGCGGTAGCTCTGGTCTCCGGACGACGCCGCATAGCGTAGTGTGCAACTATTATTAAGGGTCCTTACGCCTAAAACGAGCGTATTTTGCAAAATGCTTGCTTTTTCATTCAAGATTACGACGTAACTATTAGTATTTATTCAAAAACTGATAACGTACTTAAATAATTATCTCTTAAACTAGGGGCTAACATGGTTCAAATTTTCATTTTCTGTTTCTAAACTAGATTCCTTCAGCTTGTTTGTCCACGGCCGCACACGGCAGCATTACGGGGCAGCTTCCGCTATGCTGCAACCAAGATTTGGAACATAATTCCTCCTCCTCTTCGAGCTTTAAACTCTATTCATAGCTTTAAGTCAAAAATCAGGACACATCTTTTTAGTGTGCAAATTGGTCTTTGATTATTTGTTACTAATCAAATGTTTTAATCTGTGGGTAGGTACTTACCGCTTACAAAAGTAAAATGGAGCAGCGGTTGCAGTTAATCAGCTTACATTCACTTAAGTCTCTCATTATATTCACTTAATTACACCATTATATCTATAATTAATGTTTTTATTTTTATTTTATTTTTTTCAATAAGTATTAGATGAAGAATTAAGTCATGTTACTTATATTATATCTTTCGTTAATATCTGGTCATGGACATTACCACCTTTTTGTCGCCACACGCACTGTAGATGTCACCCGTTAGTTAGTTTTAAGTTCAGC
Source organism: Epinotia ramella (assembly GCA_947578815.1). Classification (NCBI taxonomy): domain Eukaryota; kingdom Metazoa; phylum Arthropoda; class Insecta; order Lepidoptera; family Tortricidae; genus Epinotia; species Epinotia ramella. The sequence goes on from OX388213.1 coordinate 658,705, forward strand.
ATTGTAATTTTTAGGTATTTATTTAATTTGCCTACAAATTACAAAATTGATTGTTTAGTTTAGTCTTAATTTTATTTTATTTTATTTTTTATTTTTGGGGGCACTCACTGAAAATCAGCGTCACGGCTTCCGTGACAACATGCTGAGTGAGGGTCCTATTTAGCGCATTACATATATTGTATTACCTGTTACCTTTTTCATTTTTTTTTTTTTTTTTTTTATGTGCTAAATAAATAAATTCTTATTCTTATTCTTATTCTTATAAATTCTTAAATTCTAAACCTAAAATAAATGAGTTTTCTTGAGAGTCTTTTTCAAATTTTGCAGTGAGAAGTGTCGTTTGTTTCTATTCTCAATTTTACAGTAAACAAGAATCATTAGGTACATGAATGATTACAATTCACATCACCAGATCTTTTACGAGGGGCTGACATGATTGAAAATCAAAGATTCATTTTAAAAAGTTGATAAAACACCTTCCGAGTTTTCTTAATTTTTTTGGTGAAAACAGGATAACATAATATTTTTTTTACCGCAAATTGTACTTTTATTTTGCCCTAAAAATAATATGACAGCAAATTATAACTATGTTAACCCATAAATAAATAATCATAACTATAGGACCTACGATGCCGTAAATGTATATTTTTTTAACAGATGTATAAATCGCGCTGCACAGACGTCGCGCGCCAAAAATTTTTTTTTTTTTAATTATTTTAAGAGGTTAAGAAATGATTATTTAATTACGTTATCAGTTTTTGAATAAATACTAATAGATACGACGTAATCTTGAATGAAAAAGGAAGCATTTTGGAAAATACGCTCCCGCTTCTGCTTATGTGGGCGTAAGGACTCTTAACATTTCTATTGAACGTGACGTGTAAGGGGCGTGCGGCGCTAACCGGACACCATGTACAGTCAGCGTCATATAGTTAGTAGCAGCCAGAGTAGCCAAATAATTCGTTATAACACCCTTTATTCTTGCAGTAATAAAGACATGTACCGAAATATTTGGCTACCTTCGCTGCTACTATATGACGCTGACTGTAATCAGTGCCCCGACAGTAAGTCGTTTTTTGAAAGGGACGATATGTTAACTAATTAACTTAAAATACTCCTGTACCTCAGAAAAAGACAATCTAATTTGAAACACGCGGTTCGGATAAGTTTTTATAAGACAAAACAAATGAAAATCTATTCCTTTAATATCAATGATATTTTCTCAAACGTGCAATGAAATAGTGACGTTGTGTTCTTTATAATAGGCTTCAATTCAAAGTATCACGCTTCGAGGGATCTGTAATGGAATTTCAGACGAAATTGGAGGCCTAGGCCTGCAAAGCGAACTTCTTTTGTTCTAGTATCAATTCGTGACCTAACACCGGGGTATTCAGCCATAAAAAACTAAGATAGCACGGAATCATGTATTTTTTATGCATGTTCCCCGATTAGGGTCATTTCGGCGGTTAGCGACCACCTAATTTCATGTGCCGGTTGGCGACCACTTAGCTGAGTTGGTGAGCTGAAAGGATATTTTCTCGGTTTTTTAGTAGATTTCTATTCTAAAACAACAACAAAAATGCATGTACAATTAATTGTCTCAATAGGGTGTGTAGAATTGATGTTGTCTTCAATAGAAAAAAAACCTTCTCCTTCAGGTGGTCGCTAACCGAAGGTGGTCGCGTAACCAGCGTAATGAGTAATGAACCTACTCAAAGACGACAGGACCGATTTGGAGAATTCGTGTTTGTTTGAAAGGGTATCCTTTCAGGTGGTCGCAGTCATCAGCTAATGGGCAGGATCTGATGATGGGATCCTAGGGAATTCGAGAGAACTCTTCAAATTTTATAGGCACGCCGAGTACTGAATTGAAGTTGGTTAAAACTTTGTTTTTAAAGTATATTATGTTCTTTCTATTCTATAGGAACCCATTTTTTTTCATTAAATTAAAATATAGATTTAGTGTTAAGCTTTATCAGCGTCCATAGACCGCAAGTGACTTTTGTTTTATATTTAAATTATTGATGAGATTTAATGAGACTTTACTATTAGACAGGATTTTATAAACCTGTCCCAAAATGTAGTTCAAATTAGATCAATTTATACTTATTTTTAACTATAACTTGCCTTCATGTACCTTATAACATTTAAGCAATGATTGTGTGAATTAATGTGTTAGATTAGTTATGAATAAAATACTTTCTACATTTTGCTGTTCTTTATTGATATATTATTTCAACTTACACGCATATATGAAAAAGAAAATACTAAACTTCATTGTGTTAAATTGCTCTAAAATCGTGAAATTGAGCTTAGATATCACATGAAAAACAATTACCTAATCTAAATAATGCTGGCTCATCATTGGGTCGAATGCTATCCTGCATCTATCTAGTTTTCATGATAGATGAGGTTTAGACAATAATGTACGACCAAATGAGGTGCCCCAGTCTAAACAGCTAAATCTAAGGGACATCAAAATATAAGTCAGTCCAAATGACCGATCAATATAGCATTTGATTCGACATTCTTCAGTTCTTATTAGTGATAGAGATTTTGATACAGATAGTTAAACTCCTCTATGTGTGTGTGCGCTTGTACGCAGGTTTTATGTGTGGCAGTTAAAGGCGCACGCACACAGCGGCAGTTACAAGCACTCACATACAGCCGCGAGCAAAAATGAACTATCTGTAGTACTTTTTACATCACACCAGGCCGTAAAGTGGCAATTACCGCCCACTACTCGTGCGGATAGTACCACTCCTGGGCGGGGGGAGACGTAAAACGTACTCACCACGGGTGGTAATAAAGAAAGCCTCTGATCGCTTATTTATCGCCGTTGCCTTCGGCTCGGGTGTTAAATACCTTCGATCTGAGACACTTTGTTTTACCGCCCTAGGTAAGTAATGGTAATTAATGTACTATACTAAGTAGGGTTATTTAGTTGCTTTATTTATATTATAATATAAACAGATCCACTATCAATTGTACCGATTGGTTACTAACTCATAATAAGACTTCCACAAATTAAAGAAAAAAGATCCCACCGGGTCGAAGTGTATCCGAAAGGGCCCTCATCTAGTTACGGTCCACAAAAGTCCCTTCCAAAGGTAGACTATAGAGTATACAATAGGTAGACCGTTGAACTCAGTCCTCGCGTGCTTGCGTGACGCTATGCCGATAGCGGGGGCGGGAGGCAAAGCCCGCACGTCACCCGCGCCCCGTTATCGTCATACCCCTGCACCCGCGTGCAAGCAGGCGAGGACCGAGTTAAACCTACCTATAACTTATTGCATCGTGAAACGGGTTACTGCATATAAGAACCAAATATTCGCATTAAAAATGTACATTTAACTATAGGCAACATATATAGTCATTTTTGTATCAATTTGATAGTAGATCTTTATAAAGTCATGTTAATTCTTCTTTGGGGTCTTCGGGATGGGTGCAATGTCCTCGGCGGTGTCGTCGGCCGTGCTGACGTCGTTCACGTCAATGCCTGTATCGTCATTACTGCTGTTGCCCAGTTCCTCCTAGAAAAAATATAGTATTTGATAACCAAATATGCTTCAAATGAACACTGGAAATATTGTTTAATGAATGTTAGGACTTATAGGTAAGCTATGGTAGCCTAGTGGTTCAGGCATGCGGCTGTCAATGAGTTTTTCGGGACTTATGTGTGGAATGTTTAGTGGCAGCTCTTTTGGTGCAGAAAAAATTGTGAGGAAATCGGTGTAATCCCAATAAGGTCTAGTTTTCCCTCGGGGTCGGAAGGTCAGATGGCAGTCGCTTTCGTAAAACTAGTGCCTATGCCAAATCTTGGGGTTAGGTGTCGAAGCGGACCCTGGGCTCCCCACCGGCTCTTGTCGATGGGGAGCCCAGGATGCCGATGTCTTTTGTCCTATCACCAAGGAGACGATTGGTCATCTCATGTTTTACGATAATATGGATGAATAATCCAAATAATATTTTTTTCTTGACCTTGCCTATTGATAAATGGCTAGAAACATTTCAAAGCGTATTTATATCTCAGGTTCAAGCCACTAATATTAATAACCAGTAGCATGAGTGATTACATTCTAAACAGTTATATAAAAAAACGCATCATGAAAATCCCGCCCGTTGGTATTATATGTATAATATATCTATTAAATATATTTGTTGTCTAGTACCATAACACAAGCCTTATTAATCTTACTATGAGGCTAGTTTATTTGTGTAAGATTACCCACTAATATTTTTAATTTTTGTCTTTTCTTAGCTTAGGCTGGGTATATTATCAATGGTTATCTTGAACAACTATTACCTTGATGACTTCAATGAAGCTGTTGGCCTCCTCCAGCATTTGCTTGTATTCCTTATTCTTTACCTTCAGTTCTTCTATAATATGACGGAGCTTTTCATTCTCACCCAGGGCATCCTGCAAAGCGACCCTGAAAGTTATACAAATGTATGAATCAATTTCTCAAAATCTTCATAAACTATTTGACTACAAACAGGTACAAAAATGTCACTTGCATACCAAATTTTCCCGACAAATGTTTCATCGAATCAATGTTTCGCCGAATTTTCATTTCATGAAAAACAATTTTATTCAGAAACAGTAAACTTTTCAAGTTTGTTATAAAACAAACCTAACCTAATGGGTAATGGGTTGTACAGAATTACCTTTTAGCTTTACCTAAAAAGTATACGGTTTCTGAGAAAAAGCATTCAGGGATCCCAAACTATGAGCCTTATTTGAAAGCATGAAACTAAGTATGACTCACAAACAGCTAAATCTTGGCACTTGGTGTCACAAGGGATAAAAAGTTCTTAAACAATTTGGAGTTCAGCTCCCACTCTAAAAAAACATTTTAAGAAATAAACATCTAATTGTCAATGGCCTAGGATTGCGTACTTTTGCAAGAGCATGACATTATTGAGACTGTAGTTTCAGAAAATTGGCTTTACCTTCAGATTATCCATGTGCATGCTTGAAATAGAGGTCAAAGCACTTGAGTTGATATTTGATGCATCATTTTATAATAAAAGTTTTAAGAAAAAATACAATCAATTATTCTTATTTCCTATCCTCGTGGTGCCCAAAGATTTTTTGGCACCATGACCCGACCATCCTTCTTATAGGACATAATAGTTATGATCATATCCACCCAAGATTTTGAGTTGAAATTTGTATGTGTTGAGGCGCGTACAGATTATGCGCGGCAATCACTCAAACATTGGATCGTGCGGCGGCCGCGCGCAATGGAGACGGGGTTTCCGCGCGCGGCAGCTCGAACATTGCCGCGCTCGAACGTGCCGCGCGGCGATCCGAGCGCTGTCGGTTTTTGAGTCCGCATCAAAGAAGCTTCCGTCGCTGGCGTGCGCGCAGTTTGGACGGTTGTTGCCACGAACGTAAATAATTGGCGCTCGAGCTGGATCGCTTGCCTCGCGCAGCCGCCGCGGTCTACCTAAATTCCATCGAACATTTGCCGCGCGAGCCAATGTTCACGCGAACACTGGCCCGCGCGGCTGCCGCGCATAATCTGTACACACCTTTACAGTTACCGGTTTGAAGTGAAACTTTCAGGGTATAATTATGAGTTTATTAATATGGCCTTCTGAAAGGCGCATGAGCAGTAATTGAAAGTTAGTTGAAGAAAGTTCTGGGCTGGAGTCACCATGTTTATTTTGGTTTATTAAAGGGTGCGTGGGCGCCACGAGGCTATTGCATATACTTTTGGATTAAATTTGTAAGTCTCAAAACTGACACAGTATGTTTTGTGAATCAATGTATAAAATAAATGGTGTTGTTACTCACTGGCGCTTCTCAGCGAGGATCTGCCAGTACTGCTCCGAAGCTCCTTCGGGGTTGGTGAGATCATCTGCAGTTATTTTAGTGTCAATATTGGCTTGAGTCTCCTTAGTTGACAAATTCTTGCGTTTCACTTCAACATCACTGGAAAACAGAATTGTGTATGTAAATACTTAATTGTACAGATAAAGGTAAAATTATAGACAGAGCATGTTACACAGGTACCTAAGTGAAGTTATCTCTGTAATGGATTTCTTTAATTTAACCTTTGGATGATGGTGTGGAGGACTGGTACCAAACAATAGACAAACCTACAATATAATAAGTTAGTGTAATAGTTTATTGTAAAATAATGTTTAAAACATTAGTGTTTCCACTAACAGTTTATCATTGCATAGTTGAATCTCATCATATACTTACCAAACTGAAAATCAATCCTAATATTATGATGAGGGTGTAAATTCAATTGCAGGATTACATTACTTAAGTTTTGTTAGTTAGATACAACTGGACTTGCAATGCAACCTATTTAAAGTTTGCAACTAACCATACGAAGTAGCCAAACCGTACTTACACCGGTGAATCTTGACTCAGTTGATGTTTCAGTGTTTTAGAAGGCCGGCCAACTAGGTTTTCTCTGTCAGAAGCTGTGTGCTGCAGCGTCTTCAGGGACTTCCTAGTCACCCGCGTTGAACCCTGAGAACGATAACACTCATAACATGTAACTCTCGCAATTATCCTTCAAAGCATCGCAATTACTGGGGTAAGGGATTCCAACTGTAACGTAAATTTACCTGGATTTCCCGGTTACTCATGATGGAAGCTTCAGGAATAGCACGCCTTGTTTAAGAATAAACCAGTTCGTATAAATAAAAATACGTTTGTTATTTTCCTCCTAGTAAGCACAAGGACAAACAGAATTCGCAGAAGTCGATCGAGCTGGATGGATGGATCGACGAGCAATCAAAATCAAGCACAAGCAAAGCAATGTCACTTTTGACATTGACATAATAGATTTTTCCCGCCTATTCTCTTGTCCAAATTAGATTGATAACAACAACGTTAACAGAATATTTCATAAAAAAAACTGATTAAACAAAATATACGTGACAATTTTGGGAAATATTAAAGGTAGTAATTAGTTTACCCGCTGGCCCAGTTTTGGGTAAGACTTCAGTGAAGTGCCCACTGTGTAATTCGGACCATAATAAAAACGTTTTGAAAATGTCATTTGGTTTCTCACAGGGTAGCCAGAATATGCAATATCCCCGAATTTTATAGCAAATTTTAACAACTGTAGATCTTTTTTTAACAATTAATGTTTGTGACTGCGTCAATTATGCACACATAAGTTGCGATTACACACACGGGGCTATGGCGAGGCGTGGTATTACACTTATCCAATATATTTGTCAAATGTGTATTAAGGGTGCATGGGGTGCATGTAGAAGAACATCGAACAATTGCCATTTTTGTAGTCGAACTGAACAATTGATAACAGATCCAAGCATAGAGCCAAACACTACAAACATTTTCACGATTATTCTAGCAAACGCTCTAGTTAATGCTATGTTCCGATGTGAGCGGAGAGGGAACTTGCCGGAACAATAATAAAATTGCTTGGCTCGGAAAATATTCCCAAGCAAATTCACTTTTGGATGAATTGGATGATTCAATCAAAGGACGATGCCCATTTCTGCCCCACCTGTTATTAAAATATACAGAGACATCATTAAGTAGGCATTCGTAATTAATTCGACTTTGATTTTTGGGATAATTGTAGGATTAATTAAAGCTTGCGTTTATTATTCACTGATAAAACGTGATTAATGCATTTCCGATTTACAAATAATGGTGACATATTTAAACATATTGCTCCTAGCGGTGAGTAGCAGGCAACTGTATCTGTCAGTTATGCTATGTAATGCTGTCTCCAAATATTCGCCTTGACTGTTTTTAACACGACCAGAAACAATTAACAAGTAGGCATGCTTAATTATTTTGACATAGATTTTTGGGATAACTGAAAGATTCATTAAACCATGCGTTTATTATTCACTGATAAAACGTAATTAATGCGTTTCCGGTTTACAATGATGGTGACATATTTAAACATAGTGCCCCTAGCGGTGAGTAGCAGGCAACTTTATATGTCAGTTATGCCATATAATGAAATGAATGAAAAATCGAAACTGAATCGTGGACGACCAGGCCAAGGTCCACTCAGGGCTACATAGCCTCAGATCATGATGATGATGATCCAATCACCTTTCTTGTATAGAAAATACTTCTATAAAAGTATTCCAAGAAATTAATTGGTTAATGTCATTAGACACGCCTTCGGAAAAAAAATAGCACAGTCTGTTTAGCATATGCGCCTAGCTAAGTAATTACAAGGCGTAATTTTTCAATCAAAAAATATAGGAAGCCACCTGGTTTAAATCAAAAATAAGAAATATATACTAAATCTACGTCCAAAGGACTTTTAAATAATATATACGTTAACTTTGCACTTGGCATTTTTTGGTGGGGCACGCGTCCATACTAATTTGGTCATCGTCCTTTAAAATCTCTCTTACTATGCCGAAGAAAATTGGTCAAAATATATTGCATATAAATATTGAGACACAGAAATTGGACAATTAGGTAAAGGGGAGTGTTACTACTTAAATAAAGAAAATGAACGCGTACTAGGTAAGTATCAATATCGTAACCTTGTAACAAAAGAGCTCTTTGTAGATTTATTATTACAAGGAAGTACTCTTCCCTTAAGTACATATTTTTGATAACAGCGGATATTTCAGCCCTACGTGATTTTGTCATTTTAACTACAGAACCCTAAAAATATGTCTACAAGGCAGGGGTAATCAAAATATTCCACTGGCAACTTTATTATTCGCTTATCGTTTTGATTTGTTTGGTTTGACGGCTAGTGCTACGATTGAAGCGTACTAGATTGCTCGTCGCGATCTCGATAAATAATCGTTGTTTTAGTGAAAACTCTCGTTCAAAACATGTCTAATTGAAAGTACTGATAACGGTGGTTTTCATCAGTGTAACTTAGTCGTTTAAGTAAGTGCATTGTGATTTGTAGCGTGAAATGTATCGGACGTTTCACTACTGTAAAATTATCTTATCTTTACCTGGTTTGTTTATCTTGTAGGGTTTTAACCTGTACTTATGTTTCTAGGAAATTTACTGGTAATCGATACAGTTTGTATAAGTGCAAAGAAAACCCTTGGTAAAGGGGAAACTAAGGAAATATGGACAACCTTAGGTGAGTACCTTTACAACTAGTTATTCGACTTTTTACGTCAAAGCCAAGGTTGTTGTTTGCCCTACACAACTACTAAGTTTACCTAGATCGATAATGGTAGAAGTTATTTATATAACCGACCTAATCGTCTACAATACGTAGCACTTTCGTTGGTTTGACCTAGTTTACTAATAAGGTACAACTTTACTGCGGAAATTTATTAAATCATTGAATAATTTGATAGTAATAAAAATAAAAATTAGACTACCAGAAAAAAAAAACTCAAGTGTAATATTAAATAATAATAATATAATATGTTTATATTAATTTGTCCCACATAGACCCCTCGAGGATGATTTCCAGAATCAAAGACTATCCTGTTTTGTTCTTTATCACCTTATCAAAATATATCTTAATCAGTTCTTAGATTTAAAAACATTATAATCAGCATTATAATAAAGCATTATAGTTCAGAAAACTATGGCAATTTGTTACTTACATTTACAAAAATGAACTCTCAATGTTAAATGTCGACACGTAGTCCCATCCTCTCCGACTTCCACAAATGCATACATATTTCGCCGGGAATACCTGCGCACGGGAGACAACAACAAAAATATGAAGGAGGGTTGTTTTACCCCTTGCAAACCCTGCCTTGCTTGCTTGGTTTTGTCCATATGCAATACAAATTAAATACTGAAAAAAAAAATGTTGAATATATATTTTTTTCAAGATGACGTTTTCTTTGAGTTATCCTCTAGCCGGCCATTTCAAAAGCCTTGTCAGCTCTTGAAAATTGAAATATAATCCATTTAAAAGAAACTCATATTTCACTGTTCATTTTTTGCGTCTTGCATGGGTGGCTAGAGGTTGTAAATAAATAAAGGAAAACTTGCATTATTGTTATACATTCATTCTGTAGCACTTGTTTCAAGCCAAGTTATTGGTAACTAGCTTCTGCCCGCGACTCCGTCCACATGGAACTCGTTTGTATCCCAGCTCCATACAAACTTTTACCCCCCCATTTCACCCCCTTAGAGGATGATTACGGGGAAAAAACTATCCTATGTTACTCTCCATCCCTTCAACTATCTCCACTTAAAAAATAACGTCAATTCGTCGCTCCGTTTTGCCGTGAAAGACGGACAAACATACAAACAAACAAACACACACATACACTTTCGCATTTATAATAGTAGTATGGATTTCAAGTTAGGTATAAAAAAAACTAATTTATGAGTTAGTTTATATACTTTCCTCAATGGTAATGAATTTCTACATTTAGAAATAATTAAATCTAAGCCAATTTATATCCATAGAGTGTGCACAACTTGTCCCCAGATTATATTTCGTGACATGGAATGTGGCGACGAAGTCCCCATCGCAGGACATCAATGCCCTGCTAGACTTCCCGTCACAGTTCAACAAGAACAAACCTCTGCCAGACTTTTTTATCCTCGGGTTGGTATTTCCTTTTGTAGATAATGAGTTTCAGGTTTTTATGATTTCAATTGGTTCACTAATGTTTGACCAAAAAATTATTGACAAAAGTTCATTTGACAAACAATGTTTCACCTAATGATCATTTGGCAAACGAGACATTTGACAAAAGTATCATCTTACAAAAACTAACTTAGGAAATGATCAATTAGCAAACACTACACTTGGTAAATGGGTTAAATTTACAGGTAAGTTACAAGATTAGATTAGTATTGGTAAAAAATAGTCGGTTCTGGCGCTTCGCCGGCCGGTGCCGCGGCACGCTCGCTTCGCTCGCTCGGTTCGCGCTCTGTATGTTCGCAGTTCAACAACAAGCAAAAAGTGAGTCATTTGTAAAATTACTAGTAGTAAAATGATCAATTGGCGAAACATTTTTTTGCAAAACGTTGTTTGTCAAGTGTAATTTTGCCAAATGACTTTTGGTCAAACGGCAGGACACCATTTCAATCTAATGTCAGGTAGTCTTCGCCCGCGCGCCGCATAGGCGAGGACTGATTTAAGCGGTCAACCAACAGGTTTAATTTTTAGGTCCAAAATTTTGCTTTGTTGCAGTATTTTTGAAATTAAAAGTTGCACGAATTCTTCTACCATGACTCCAGTACCGTAGTTGAACTGGTCCAAATGTTATTCTATTTCAACAAAAAAAAAACCACCTGAAAATTGTATAATACTTAAAGAGGAAAACATCTCCATATAGTCATATAGATTTCAACATGTTACATTGGAAGCATTGTCAGCAATCTATAAATGTACAATCAATATTGCATTGTGGTTTCAGTGATCTCACTGATAGTGATAGTGGTGATAACATGTTACAATATTGTAAGTGCACCTATTCGAGTCTTTACGATTTGTTGTAGTTCACTTTTCAAAAATATAAACTAGTTGGTGGTGACCCTGCCTACGAAGATGGCGGGTCCGGGGTTCAATCCTCAGCACACAAGTAAATGCCCTTACCGGGATTCGCACCCAGGACCTCTTGCTTCGTAGGTAGGTAATGTAGGTATAAGTTGAGTGTGAGATTGTCTCCAGTATTTATTTATTATTACTTCAACCCAAAAAAAAGATCGAAAAGATTTGATCATACACTCCGCGAAGCAGCTCCCTCAGCGTGGACATGCCTTGGTCGAGGCATGTTCTCATGGCTGCGATCACTTGAAGTGGCTCTAAAAATTGGATTCACCATCCTCCTAGCCTTATTCCCGGTTGTGCCTAAAGGAGCCCAGGGTCGGCTTCGCCACCTAACCCAAGATTTGGCATAGGCACTAGTTTTTTAAGAAAGCGACTGCCATCATCTGACCTTCCAACCCAGAGGGAAAACTAGACCTTATTGGGATTACACCGGTTTCTTCGCGATGTTTCCCTTCACCGAAAAGCTAACAGAAATGTTCCGTACATAAGTCCCGAAAAACTCATTGGTAGATACAGTCAACATCAAAAGTAACTGCGCAATTGACGGCTTCAAAAGCTCTTATTCCCTTTTAATAAAGATGTTTGACGTCTTCGTTTGCCCAGTTACTTTTGATGCTGACTGTACGAGCCGTGATTTGATTTTACCGCACGCCTGAACCACTAGGCAACCGTAGTAACATTTCATTTTATATGCTCTGCGTTTTAGCCTCTCGCGTACCTTCGCTACTAACAGCTCGTACGCAGTAGATAACAAAGCTCTATATTCCAGATTGCAAGAAGTAAAGTCCCAGCCTCAAAACCTAGTAATGGACTCCCTATTCACTGACCCCTGGACGGCTGCGTTTAACAAGGTGCTGTGCAGACAGGAGTTTGTGATCGCCAAGTCGATACGGCTGCAGGGGCTGTTGCTGCTCGTGTACACTCAGCTGAAACACATCACGCACCTGAGGGACATCGAGGCGCAGTACACGAAGACCGGGCTGGGAGGGATGTGGGTAAGCTTGTGAAGTTATAGTTGCTTTAGAGAGGGCTCGGCGGAACCTCATCTAGCTCATATTTGTAGCAGTCAAGGAAAATACCTCCAGCTTAGAAAAGACCGCAGCTTAAGGGGCTCCACGCGCTTTTTGACGGCGATGATCTGTTCTTCAATCCTTTATCTACATTTGCGCTAGTTATTTTGAAAAAAAAATATATATTTATGCTTTTTTCAAACATGGTCCCAAAAACTGTTTTCGATCCAACCCACGAGAGTTCTTTATTTTTAACTCATTTTCAAAAGCTACGTCCAAAAAACTGGTTTAATGGCCTAAAATTGCCAAAGTTTGGTGCCATATGTACATCTCCAAAACTGAGTTTTGAAGTAAACATGGGATACTATTTCGGTAAACCTCGTTGTTGTTAATACGATAAGCCATGAAAAACTCGATAAAACGGACAGTTACAGATCGAAGGTCATTGGAAGCTAGGAGCCCATTAACCACTATATAGGTGTGTGTGTGTTCGTGGAGGTAAGGTCGCCAGAGCTCCCGCGGATGCGAGAGAGTGCTGGACCTGTATTTTTCTCTAGCTGTCAACGAATCCTCATATCAGTAAAGGGTCGGCAGAACCCTTGTGATTATGGTGCCTTGCTTACCACCAGGCAGACCGTATGCCGGTTTGTCAAGGTCGTATACAAAAAAAGATGCGCAAACAAGATTTTGTGATCACCACTCACCCTTAAAGTCATTAACATATCCTCACGTTCGTTTATGTTAATGTACTAGTTTTACCATGATATCGAGAACATCAGAGGTCAATGTAATAATAATCTTCCAAGGGCAAGACAATATAATGTCGCTCGTTCATACTGCAAATTGATTTATTATGCTCGTATGCGTAGGCAGACCTATCTAGTATATAGAATTATTAATGTAGGTTTGTAGTCAGTAGGTGGGTTTTCTGGGAAGTCTCACTCTATGTAATCTGCCGTAACTAACATTGGGGGTGGCAATTAACGGTGTTAAAATTATTACTAACGGGTCACCAGGACGGGCGACTCAAGTCGACTCAAGTTGAAGCGCTCATAGCCCAGCGGCGCCTGCGAGTCGGAAACGATAACGCAGGTTAAGCAAAGATGGCAGCGGTCAGTCTTTGGATGGGTGACCGCCTGTTTGAGTGGTTACTATAAATGAGCGCTTCCGTGCTTTGGAAGGCACGCTAAGCAGTTGATCCCGGCTGCTGTCAATGACAGTAGTCGTTAAGCCGAGTTAGAGGCTTCGAGCGGCTTAAAAACTTTTAACAGTCGAGTTGCCCACTCATTTGACACAGGGGGGGACAACTGCATGTTACTTAAAGTAAACATAGTTAGGTTCTCATTTTAAAACGGCATACTGGAATTACATGTACTTTTATAAACAATGGGATCCGCTGTATCTAGGTCAAAACTAGTTTCGGTTGCCCTAGATAAATTATCACCCCGGTATTTTTACACATTCCATCGATTTTATCTTGTGATAAACACTTTCTCAATGCCCGACTTCATATCGGGAACCGACGCCGACATCGATAGCGGGATCTACTCGTATCTGTGTTTCACTTAAGGGGCTACCTGAGGTTTTCATCGATTATTGGCAAGTTTTGAATCGTATCTCCTACTTTTGCACTACAGATAGAATTATAAGTCAAACGGCTATCGGTTCTTCAATCTTTTATCTCCATTTTCATCTACCGGATTTTGAAGTATGATTTTTTTAAACATGGTCTAAAAAAACACTTATTTCGTATCTCTATTGACGTGAAAGATCTAACATATACTAAAACTACATATATGGGTTCGTCTATGACGTCTCTAAAAACGTGTCTAGGGTTTTGATTTAATACAAAAGTTTTGGCCCAAAAACCAGTTTTAACCTAAAATTGTTCAACTTTGATGCCAAATATCTCGAAAACAATTAACTTTGAAGTAAACATGGGATACTATATTGCTTAAAGCCGTTGTTGTTAATATAATAAGCTACAAAAAACATTAGAAAACTAAGGGATTCAGATCGAAGGTCATTGGCGTATGGGAGCCCCTTAAACTATCTTGTTATCGGATCTCGAAGGATCTCCCCGACATCGTGTTTACTATTCGCCATACTAACATGATCCTTATGTCCAGGGCAACAAAGGCGCAATCAGCATACGCTTCAACATATACGGTTGTTCCGTGTGCTTCGTCAACTGTCACCTGACTGCGCACGAGCACCTGCTGGCGGACCGGGTCAACGACTACAACACTATCATAAAGTACCACAACTATCACGTCAAGGAAACGGCGAACATTTTATACCATGAGTGAGTTATATTCAATTAATTAACCTAATTAACTTGTTTTTCAGCGTTTTCCTGGTTTTTTATGTTGCTAACAGAAGATTACTTCAGCATTCATTTAAAAATTACATATACCTTGTTGCGTACTAGATTATAAATCGTTCGTTAAAGGGTTTTCCTGAAAAAAGCAAGAAATTGTATTGTTGTTTGAATAGCATCAAATGATCGAAATAAGTAAAATTTGTACCATATTTCCCTCCGATAACCTAGATAAACAAAGAAACGCGGACGTTGTCCGATAAAAATCTGATGTTATCTGGAATTTGTTTATTTTATTTATTTAATCCGTATTGCACAAAATAATATCATATGGTACAAAAGGCGGACTTAATGCTATAAAGCAATCTCTACCAGTCAACATTAAGGCAAAGCAGATAAAATGTAATGAAGTACATACATATTTATAAGTATAAGTACTTACATATATGGAGTCGGTTCGTCGAAGGTAAACTTCATGAGGAAATCCCAATAAGGTCTAGTTTTCCCTTTGGGTTGGAAAGTCAGATGGCAGTCGCTTTCGTAAAACTAATGCCTACGTCAAATCTTGGGATTGATGATGACATATATGAAAATGACACTGAATATGAAAGCTCTTATTTATAAATGCGAAAGTAACTGTCTGTCTGTCACCTTTTCATGTCTGTTTAGTTAGACTATTGAACCAATGACGATGTAGGAAAAACGTGGTGGTCCTAGCTAGAGTAGCTAGTCTATGCTTTTTATTTTATTTAGAGGCTTTATTTTATCGCCTGCGTTCTTCGCCATACGCGGGTGAGGATAAAAACTTGATCGAATCTATGAATTAGGTCTTAAACAACCGCGTGTATAACTACGGTTAGGTTGTAAAATAAATCCATAACAATTTGGTCTCGTATCAATTTAACCCAGTTTTAATTACTGGGTTAAGTACCTACTATGTGTCCAGCTCATATTTCTCCCTGCAGTTAGTAATTAAGATCTCTTTGTAACAACCAGGGATCCCCGTTGTGAAGAATGTAGACCAACCCTATAAATTCTTTCATAAGGTTTGAATACTTTGAACCTTACATATTGGAGATAGGGTTGATATTCGAACGTGGCAGTTTCATGTACATTTTCCTAATCATTCTTGTACATTTATTGTGAATTCATATTTTTTCACTAGAATTCTGCGTGTATGTGGTTTAAAGCCTAGCTTCAAGGTAATTTTTTACACAAGTTTGGCTAGTTTCTTGTACCAATGAATGTTTTGCTTTTAACAAGGATGTATATGAATGAACCGTTGAATATAGATAGGTGTATTGTTATTATTGTAAGTAGAGATGCGCCGAATATTCGGTAATTATTCGGTATTCGGCATATTCGGCATGTTTTTCAATGTTCGTTATTCGGCCGAATTATTCGGTAAAACTGCCGAATATTTACCGAATAAACATGTGATATTCATCTGATAATAAATAAATCATTCATGCTATTTGTAGCTCTTAAAAGTTAAGTTATATAATTATTGTTATTAGGCATATAATAAAACAAGAAAACTTTATTTTAGTAAGCTTTATTATTCAGTTTAATCACCATATCAACGTCTGTCACTAATTCACCATCAATAATTACACACACCGTTTTACCGAATAATTCGGCCGAATATTCGGTTCGGTAAGATCTGAACCGAATGTTCGGCCGAATATTCGTATTCGGCAAAGTCCGTATTCGGCCCATCTCTAATTGTAAGTATAGTCAAATTACTAACTAGTGGCATTGTGAGCTGTAGAACTCGAGTCTGTGATTAATTTTTTTTTGTTATAAATTACCAAAAACATAATCGACAAAAATCGATATATTAATTATCGAACATACTCACAAAATTTCACGAGAATCGGTTTGGAAATGCGATCTGTAGAGAAAAACAGCCGGACAGCCGGACATATGACAGAATTTGGGCGAAGCTGAAACATAAAACTTCGTTTAGCTCGCACGTTCAGAACTAACCGGCATTCGAAAAAAATCCGACACGCTCTTGACCAGTTTTTAGGGTTCCGTACCCAAGGGGTAACGGGACACCATTACTAAGACTCCGCTATCCGTCCGCCTGTATGTCTGTCTGTCTGTCTGTCACCAGACTGTATCTCAGGAACCGTGATAGTTAGACAGTTGAAATTTTCACAGATGATGTATTAACCGAAATAACAACAAATACTAAAAAAACAGAATTAAAAATATATTTAAAGAGGCTCCCGTTCAACAAACGTGATTTTTTCCCCGTTTTTATAGATGGTACGGAACCTTCCGTGCGCGAGCCGACTCGCACTTGGCCGGTTTTATTTTTTATGAAGTGAAGTGTGACGTCAAATGGCGCACACAAACGTGTAAAGACTTCGTCACAGCACGTCATAGTATACCGGTTCCTGTATTATTTAGCACGAGACGACTGGTTCTGAGGCGGCAACCTCATAGTTTTAATTTTGTTTACTGCCACAAGAGTGCACGAATAAAAAAGTTATCTTGTTTACAAGTACAGTTTAACTCATAAAGTAGCTGAGCTGAACGCCATACCTTGTCGCTTTTACCGGGTAGGCAACTTCGTATCGCCAACACAGTAAACTAACAATCCGTGCACTTTATGTGCATTGCAATAAGATTCAATACCCCTCTACCTTGTAACCTGTATAACACCGTGTTTATAGGGTTTTTTGAAGTGAAAACTTCTTTAGCGGCGCTGAGCACTTTTTGGGATGGGGAAAAATTGTTAAATACGCGACAGATTTTTGTGACGTCAGATGTGAAGGAGGTCACAAACTTTAATATTTTGCTGCTAGCCGATTCGACTTCATTCAAAACTGAACGCTATTCGTAAGAGTATAAAGCCGGTAAATACTTTTTGCAATAGCATATTCTGCAAATAAAGTAATTTTGTTCACGCGTCCTTCACCGTTTTGCTAATGAGCAAATTCGAATAGTTCGAATTTGGACGTTATTTCTAAAGAGATAAAGCTTTGAAAAATATTTACCAACGGCAAAAACTAAATGATATTTTGTTCACCGCCGCCGTCCGCTGTTCTTGCAAATTCGAATAGTCCGAATTTGGACGTTATTCCTAAAGAGATAAAGCTTTGAAAAATATTCGGCAATGGCAAAAATAAATTGGTATTTTGTTCGCCGCCGGCGGCGGGCGAGCCGGCCCGTCGCACCCAACGCGCCCGCGGCCCGTCCGCCTAAATAATTGTTAGTTGTTTATAAATTTGCGCAAAATTCATTTTTAGGGTGACATCGTAAGATGTCACGTGACCTGATCGAAAAACTGTTACAATGTTATTGAGTTTTCACTTCTGCCGGCACTCCCGGAGTGCAACCCGGTCTTTTTTTTTCATTGTAAATACTGGATGGTCAGTTAACTCGGCTGAATTTCACCTTCCCATACAAACAGAGTCTCGTTCTCATTTTAAAACTACGTGTTGGATTGTGACGAAACTTTGCATGTACAATGACATGAGGTATTCCAGGTCTGTAATTAGTTTATGTAGTTTAAGATACCATAGTAAAATAATACAGCGAATTTAAGTTTTTCATACAAAACTTGTTTTTGCTGGATTTCGTTTGTTTTATAAACTGGAACTGGAACCATATGGTATACTAATTACAGGCATTATGTAAACAAACCGCCATAGTGAAAGACAATTTCAATATGGCGGTTTGTTTACATAGTTAGCAAATTCTATTGATGGCCACATTACTTACGTACGGGTATGGGTACTGGTACTTACCTATGTGCGGCGGCTCTAAGAGTCCACTGTGAGAATAGGGTTTAAGTATGTTTAAGGCGATGAGCTAGCAACCTATTACGGCAATATCACATTTTTTCCATCTTTAAAGCTACTATCGGTTAAATTACATACTCACTTGACAATGGAATTTAAATTAATTTTCTCTGCCTACTCCTTTTGAGAATACAGGCGTGACTTTATGTAAATGATCTTAATGATCACTTAAGATGAGCGCTGTGCTTAATATATAGATACGTCTTCGAAATGTTTTACCTTTCTTATGAATCTTATGATTTATAGTCAGTTGCTTGTCTGCAACAAACCAAACGATTTCCATTTGGAATATGGTAATCGCATATGACGGTGTAATCAATCACTTCGACACGTATCTACTGAGATTGACAACTGTAATAGACCGTTTGTATTTACAAATATGTAATAATAGTAGATTACTGCAGAGGCCGTGAAGTAAGGGATTGCTGGACGAGATTGGGGTAGACGGCCGAGTCGTAGACGAGGCCGAATACAACGAGTCCAGCAATCCCTGTTCTGGCCGAGGATTGTATAGTACTTTTCTCAAACGATGTGAGGAAATATTAAAATTAAAATAAATACTAGATAATCAATTAAATAATAGGTAATTTGCGCCTTTTTTATTTTTTAAACATGCCATTTGAACAAGCCGTTCGAGCACCATGTTTAACCGCACATAAAGTATAGTACCATAGATTATTTTTATTTTTTTTCTGAAGCAAGTATGCTTACAGTGTCTAGTGGTGGTTGGCAGTATGTAAATTTTCCTTTGTCAGTTTAATATTAGTAAGCAAATTTAAAAAGTTAGAGTAGCGGACAATAATGGTTTTACTTAGGGTTTTCATACATTACTTCTTGGCGTAAGGCCAAGAAGTAATGTAGGGAGCCATAAACAAGAAACTTCACGTCTTCATTTCGTGATATTAACGCGTACATTTCCGAGCATGTTTGAGAAAAACATCTTATGTAAGTTGGCCCATTGGGTCCTTTGCATACCATTTTTCAACCAGTCCGGTTTTTTCGTTCCCTGCTTTCCGGTATCCGATTGAGCTGAAATTTAGCATACTTACGTAAGTTTGGTGACAACGTAATATTATGTCACTACCGGGCTACCCCGTGTGATGTCGGGTTGGTATAGCACCACCCCCTATCTTCCTGTGGGTGTCGAGGACGACTAGAGGACCAGGGTTACAGTGTGTTGTGGGCGATGGGCTAGCAACCTATCAGTGCGATATCACATTTACTCTATATTTAATAACCACATTGTGGCTAAAACTGGCGCTGGCACATTTTTTTTTTCAATACAACGACGGTGGGAAACAAGCGTACGGTCCGCCTGATCGTAAGCGGACACCGCAGCCTATAGACGCATGCAACTCCAAAGGGGTAACATGGGCGTTGCCGACCCTTGATATGTTTGAGGATTCGCCGTGTTGACAGTTGAAGGAACAAATTCCCTCGCTCTCAACACAACGCATCCTCGGGAGCTCTGGCGACCTTGCTCACCTCCAGGAACACAACACTACTACAGAGCAAGTAGTAGTGTTATTATGGCTGTGGTCTTCTGCAAGGTACTTCCCCAGTTGGGCTGCTCCACATTCAAGCGGGATGACATCTGTGCCCTACCTCACACACACATAAGTTTCATGTGCTCTGCCTACCCCTATTGGGAATGAAGGCGTGAATCTATGTATGTATGTATGTACTACCGAGCTGATCTGATGACGGAGACGGATAAACTCCTCGTGTCTGGGTTTATTGAAAGCTCAACGATGACTGCGAAAAAGTACAGCAATCAAAACTTGTGCCAAAATTATTTTTTTATGTGTTCTTTTATGTAACGGTCACCGCCGCCTATGGACGTTTGTAACTGTTACGTGACCGTTGCCTACAGTAACGGACTATAACCAGGATGACTATGATGATGTTCATTTGTTCCAGCTACGTATTCTGGATAGGCGACCTCAACTTCAGAACGGACCACCCGGCAGGCAGCAGCCCCACGTCGGAGGAAATAGTCGCCTCCCTGAGGAAAGTGGAGAAGGATGTCTATACAAACATTCTGAGGCACGACCAGCTGCTGGCCGTCATGGAGAGCGAGGAGGCTTTCGCGGAGTTCGTCGAGCCTGACATCAACTTTCCACCCACTTATAAGTTTAATATTGGGACGGATGAGTATGATATCAAGTAAGTGATACATTATTTGAGAATTGAGTTTAGTCCTTATTACTATAGTATAGTACTATACTATAGTACCCGTGCGAAGCCGGGGCGGGTCGCTAGTAAGTCATAAAACAATATTGAATATGAGCAAATTAAAACTCTTAGCTTAGTAAAAATTATTGGCCTACGCCTATTTTTTATTTTTCAATTTGGCGTAGGAAATAGGGACTCTATAGTCGGGGCGGGTCGCTAGTTCTAATCCATACTAATATTATAAATGCGGAAGTGTGTGTGTTTGTTTGTTTGTCCGTCTTTCACGGCAAAACGGAGCGACGAATTTACGTGATTTTTAAGTGGAGGTAGTTGAAGGGATGGAGAGTGACATAGGCTACTTTCTGTCTCTTTCTAACCCCCCACTTCCCTAAAATGGGGGGTAAAAGTTTGTATGGAGCTGCGATATAAACGAGTTCCACGCGGACGGAGTCGCGGGCAGAAGCTAGTTTATTTATAACCATAATTTTGTTGTCTTGGAGGGCATTAGAAGGATAACAGTGACTACTACGGAAATAAAAAACCCAGTACGTTACTTGACGTCACTATAATTCTATTGCATTATAATTGTATTGCAGGTTCTCCCTTGTTAAACCTGACTACTTTAGCACTAAATGTCTCATCAGACCGAATGCATTTTTTCTTAAACATTAAACTTTATAGGATTATTTTAAAATAAACCTGACCTAACCTAATGACTTCTATTTGATGATATTCGAAAAGTTCACTGTTTCGAAGAAAAAATTAGAGCAAAAATTCATAGGTCAAGTGACAGGACACCTGCATATCATGTATTTTTAACCCCCCATCAAATCGAGAGGTGTTATCTGTGGTATCTATATGTGTCTGACTGTGGCGTCTTCGCTCCCAAATGGATAGACTAATTTCAGTGCGATTCTTGTATCGAAAGTCTTGTTTGTCCGTTATATTATACTTTATGTATTGTAATAAATTTATAGTGATAGGGAACAATAAAAGGTTAATAACTAGCGTTGTTGTACCCTTTTCCCAACTGTACCCTAAAAGACCCCGTGGTCTGCATTGACACCTAATTCCAAGATGGCGTAAGCACTAGTTTTACGAAAGCGACTGTCATCTGACCTCCTTTTTAGGGTTCCGTACCCAAAGGGTAAAAACGGGACCCTATTACTAAAACTTCGCTGTCTGTCCGTCCGTCTGTGCGTCCGTCTGTCTGTCACCAGGCTGTATCTCAAGAACCGAACGCTATCAAGCTAGACAGTTGAAATTTTCACAGATGATGTACTTCTGTTGCCCCGCTATAACTATAAATACTAAAAAACCGGCCAAGTGCGAGTCGGAGTGGGGCTCCCATACAACACTTTCGCCGTTTTTATAGATAACGCAACGGAACCCTTCGTGCGCGAGTCTGACTCGCACTTGGCCGATTTTTTAACTTTAGGGAAATACATTTCCGTATCACATCCTGTCTTGGCCAAATTTTTGGATTGGGTGCCGTGCGGACCCCGGGCCCGTTGAGGGCACTACCGGGAAAAAATATGAGGAATTATGCTTGTGTGATCGCTTAAAATATTGAATGAATGTTATTCTCAGACGGAAGCCGTCCTGGACGGACCGCG
The DNA here is from genome assembly GCA_947578815.1 of Epinotia ramella. Taxonomy (NCBI): domain Eukaryota; kingdom Metazoa; phylum Arthropoda; class Insecta; order Lepidoptera; family Tortricidae; genus Epinotia; species Epinotia ramella. The sequence goes on from OX388213.1 coordinate 681,106, forward strand.
TGCTGTATAAAGTGATCGCGGACAACTACGAGAACATGACGCTGCGCGCCGACCTGATGTCCTATACCCACGTGCCCTTCTACACGCTCAGCGACCACAAGCCCGTGGTCGCGCAGTACAACATTAAGGTTAGTTACATAAGGCCCCGTCTGTGGATGAGCGTAGCGTTGGGTGGTTTCTTTTATAATTCAAGTCGATTTGCATGTCTTCGGAAAGTCGGTCAAAGACTTGCAAGACTTGACACGAGCCGTACAGTTGAGTTCTCCAATTTCTTACAGACACAGTTTTTAGGGTTCCGTACACAAAGGGTGAAACGGGACCCTATTACTAAGACTCCGCTGTCTGTCCGTCTGTCTGTCTGTCTGTCACCAGGCTGTATCTCATGAACCGTGATAGACAGCAATTTTCACAGATGATGTGGTGATGCCGCTATAACAACAAATACTAAAAAATAAAATGAATATTAAGGGGGCTCACAAACTACAAACGTGATTTTTTTGCCGTTTTTATATAATATTTCATATTTTATATTTATTTCTTGCTAAACATACACAATTATAGTTACATAATAATTCATGTCAGTGGTAAAAGTCACATGAGTGCATGTTACGCCACAATATGGCATGCAAACCTAAAAACTAAGACATATCTAACAGTATTACAATAACAATTTCATAGATTAAAATAATTACGTTACCACAGCAACAGAAAATATGTCAGACAATTAAAATATAATGACAATCAACTCATTAAGATTAAATTACATTATTCATACCTGCCATCAAAATATTCCTGTAAATTATAAAACGGTCTAATAATTAAATGTGATTTTAACTTTTTTATGAATTCTCCTAAGTTACTACAATTCTTAATGTCGTTATTCAATAAGTTATATATATATATATATTTTTTTTATAATGGTACGGAACCTTTCGTGCGTGAGTCCGACTCGCACTTGGCCGGTTTTATTGTTACTGGCATAAGACGCACGTGTATTGTGTAGGTATTATTTATCGGAGAACTCGAATGTACAGTCTCGGAATAGAAGGTTCCGTCACTTTTGGCCCTTAACATTAATAAAATAAACTCTAAGTGGTGAACCTTTTCATTCCTCGACCATACATCACAATTACATTGCAACTTAAATAGCAGTTTGTAAACTTTATAACATCTAGACTAAGGGCTTCAAAACATCTCGAGTATCGCTCGACATGTTTCGAATCGTGCCGCGATTCTTTATCATGAGCGCCTTCGGCTGATATGATTGATAAAACGAATGTGTTTACTTTTGGACTATAGTTGGGGTGTTACGGTAACCATGTTAGCATCAATTTGGCAAGCGCTAGCGAACCTTGTGCATGCTTGTTTTTCTCTCCTATTTGTCAATTAGCATGTTTGGGTCAATGCCACTGCACTATACCAACGTTTTCAAGCCAATATGTCAGCTAGACATTGTTTACTTTCCTTTTTTAAGATTTACGTCAACAGCGAATTGTGGCAACTTTGAATATTACTGGTAACTTGACCCTAGACCATTGTACCGTAGAATAACAACTTGAAAATATCACAATGGGTACTTATGTATTTGCATGTTATTGCGACGGGCGAGTCACCACAGGGAGGCACAGTTGCTACAGTTGACGACACACATAGTTGTACAGTCGTACACATAACGCTGAACACCTTTATACCTTGTCGTTTTCTGACGCTCTACAACTTCCTATGGCAGTTTCAACATGACGTTAAATCGACAGGGTACAAAAGCATTTAGCTCTTCTAAATTCGACCTTAGTGCAGATGTGACTAAAATTTCAACCCGGGCACGACATTGCGCGAATGGCGGCACATGTTCATTTCGCGGTCTAGACGCGCAATGCACTGTGATTAGTTAGGATCACACGCAATGAATTAGGAAAACCGCTGCCGCTGCCGCCGCCGCGCTATCTCGTGGCCGGGCGGAAGCTTTATAGTTATATAGTTTTCTCAAACATGCAATGAAATATTGACGTTGTGTTCTTAATAATGGGCTTCGAAGTGTCACGTTTCGGGCGCAGCGAGACGAGAGACCCGTAATGGCAATTCATACAAAATTGGAGGCCTAGGCCGGCAAGATGATGTTTTTTTAATTTCCATTCCACAATTTGTGGCACAGCATCACGGCGTTCAGCCATGAAAATTAAAGTTTGATTTCTTGGAGTTTTCTTATTTATTTCAATGCATGTTTGAGAAAAGCACTATACATACCTCGGCGTGAAAAGGGGTTGTATTGACAGACTCATAACTATCCGGTCTATACAACCCCTTACTTCCCGGCCTCTGTAGTAATGGACTAGATTTAGATTTTTTTTAGATTTATTTATTTCGTGATAAAAATTACAATATAGATTCGCATACAATGTCAATACAGAAAGTGGAAATAGTATCTCCGATTACGGATTGTCATTTAACAACTAGTGGATAATTAATTTTAAACAGAAATAAACAATGTCAATTTACGTATTACGATTTTACAGTAGAAATACAATATAAATATTACACAAGAAATAGTATCAGATTAGGCATCAATAAATCAAATAATTATACTTAAAACATTATTTCCATGAACTCGTGAACAGAGTACAGAGGGTTATCCAACAAAAGATTTCTCACTCTACGCCCAAATGTTTCGTCACAAGGTTCGTTTCTTATATCAGCGGGTAGGTGCTCGAAATAAGTAGGCCCAATAACCCGGGGATTTTTCTTTGAAAGCGCCATGCGACGAGGAACTGTCATTAGGCGCCCAGTTGAACGAAGCTCTTTACCCGTTACATTCACACGCGCAAACTGGGAGATGTTTTTTTTTACAAATAAGAGAAGCTCGAACAAATGTTGTGAGTAGTGCGTCATCAGCGTTGCGTCGAGAATAACTCCCGACAGGGGTGACGATGCTTGACTCCTACAAGTACCCGAACTGCACGTTTTTGCATTACAAGAACTCTTTGCGCATCCGTGGAGTTACCCCATAGGAGGGTACCGTAGGACATCAGGGAATGAAAATATGCGAAGTAAACCTGTTTCAGTGAGTCACCCGAGATAAGCGGCTTTAATTTTCTTAACGCAAAGACAGCACTCAGCCTGTCACACAGACTGTCAACATGGCGCTTCCAATTCAAATTTGTGTCGATAATAAATCCAAGGAACTTGCTTTCCTCACACACCGGCATCGAACAGCTTGCCATTGACAATGGCGTTAGTACCTATTTTACGGCCAGAAAAAAGCATGATATTGGATTTGGCTACATTCAGTTACAGCCCGTTATCCATGAACCATGTTTGGAGTTGCGTGCAAGCCTCGTTTATTTTGATGGTTAGCTGTTCATAGGTGTTTGCACCAACTAGCACGGTAGTATCGTCCGCAAACAGTACTGATAACCCGGCTACGATTTTCGATGGCAGGTCATTAATAAATAATAAAAATAGGGTATTTCCTAAAGCTGACCCTTGAGGAATACCTAAATTGATATACCCTGGCTCTGATTGCACCAATTTGCCGTTTGCACGTAGTTTTACGACTTGTTTACGCTTTGACAAAAACGAGGTAAACAAATGGTGAGCTTAGTTTCGAATGCTATTAATGGTATCCTACATATGTACTTATGGAATGAACTTTTCGCTTTGCGAATATATTTGATAAACACTGGTACAACATTTTGATATAAAACGATAACAATCGATCGATGTCGGTTACGAGATTAGCTTTATGACGCTGCATGATACCTACTCGATTAGCAGAATCAAACACCTGAAAGAACTGAAATGAAATTTTTAATGGTGCGATTTCGACTGATTACAAACTATTGGCCTGTGTCTGTGAGAAGTAGAACTCCTAAAAAAAAATTGGAAAAGTGTGGACAAAATATATCTATACAGAGTGGCCCATTTAGATCGGTCAGTATGGGAAAGTCCGAAACTATAAGACATACGAAGATCTGTTCTTAGGAACCATGTCATCGATTTTAATAACAACGTGCTCTTTCGTCTAGTTAGGGCTGTCACGTCCGCGTTTCATCGTCGCGGTACAGTCAGCATCATAAACATGTATACATTCTAGGTGGTTGTAGGAGAGCGATACTGCGGCGGGCCCTTTCATGGCGGAGCCGGATATCACTGGTTACACAGTAGCCCACAGCTTTATTCGTTCTGGTTGCCTCTTGGATATTGCAACTACGCGTCGTTGCTCTGAATATATAGCTTCGGTTAGTCCGTGCTACCCGTCCTGCCTCTCCGGACAGGACGAGATCCGTAAATGCATTTTCCCAATATTAAAAAAGCGGCCAAGTGCGTGTCGGACCACGCACGACGAAGGTTCCGTGCCTATAAGAAAGGTCGTATCGTTACTGAAATCTTATGGCACTTAAGTACGTCCTATTTTCTTTAAAGAATGCAGTTTTTTAGAAATATCTCAAAACCGATCTTGTTCGAAACAATTTTTGCTGAAAGAATTTAATAAGCCCTATGAGCCTGATTTTTTCATATGATTAAAATACACGGTTCAAAAATTAGAGGGACACACACACACACACACACACACACAATGACTTTCGAGGCGATTATCTCCGACTCTATTCACTTAATCAATAAAATTGCTGAGAAACCTTATATTTATATTGAAAGGCCTATCGATTTAAGTGCCACACGTGGGCTTGCAATGAAAAAAAAAATGTGACTTTCAGTTTTATGTATGGAGTGCGCCCCTATAACATTTTTTTTTAGTAATTAAATTACAAAACTATGTAGCGGTTAACAAAATACACCTATCCTCAACATTTTATTGAAATACACCTTATAGTTTTCGAGTAAAATGCCTGTGACATACGGACGGACAGACAGACAGACAGACAGACAGACATGACGAATGTATAAGGGTTCCGTTTTTTGCCATTTGGCTACGGAACCCTAAAAAAGTGTCTAGGCCTCTATTGGTTCGGTCTCGGTGAAACCATCATGGTGGAAGGATCTACCGGTCAGCACAAGTGTTGTCCATTGCCCGGGGTGCGCCAGACGCTTGGAGGTCTCGTAAAGAACATCGGCTGCTCGCAGTGCGTCCTGCGGGGAGACTGCTTCCATGCACCCCTCACACCGACACGAGGAGAAGAAAGAGAAATTGGTTCGGTCGAAAGGTCGAAAAGTGTATTGTTACATGCTTTTATTTAACTTGACCAGGCCCCGTAGCATGGATGGCGTTATCACGCGATAAGTGACAGGATAGGCGCGTCGTCTCGTTCTATCGAACGGTGTCAGCCAGGGACGGAAGCTCTATCCTGTCACTTATCGCGTGATAACGCCATCCATGCTACGGGGCCTGTTCGTTTGTTAGTGTGGGACAGATCTTGGAACTGAATTTAGAACGGTTTGGATGAAAATTCAATATTATGGTACCATCGAGCTGATCTCATGATAGAGACAGAAGGTGGCCATGGGAATTCAAGTACTTAAGACGCTGTCAACACCAAAATGGCCTTGAGGATTTGGGATAGCGCGCACACTGTCTATATGTATCGGAGTAAACGAGAGCGAGTGTCACTGGGCGGCCCGGTTTTTGAAGATAATCGTGCATAAATATTGAAATAACAAAAAGTGTGGATTATTTGAGAAATGTGACTCGTTAGCGGTTTATGTATCAATATGTTGACTTCATATTTTTAATTGCAGACCCATACGTCAAAAAAATAAAGACATAGAGCCGTTTAAGATGATTTTAAGAGCAATCTTTGAAATTATTTTCTATCGTGCCGAGTTCGTCCAATTATGTATCGAGCCCGTCCACGCTCTTTGAAATATGGTGAATATTAACATATATTTTTACAAGTAGTTTTTCTTAAAAAACTTCTTAAAAACATCAATTTTAAAACAAAATTAGGTCTTGTCAGCCCCTTAACCGACGTAACGCCGTTGAGTTTGGGCTCGTTGGAATCGTCTCAATGAGTAGTTGATGACGGGATACAGAAAGTACAGTCGGCAATAAAAGTTGGGAATTACATTATTGACAGAAACTTATGTAGGTACTGTCGCGGTAAGATGTGTGTCCCTGTCAACAGTGTCAACCGCGTTTGAGTGAATTGCACATTCGAGGTGTGAGAGGTGCTTGCTTTAAGGAAGTATAGTGATTTTCTCAAACATGCTCGGAAATGTACGCGTTAATATCACGAAATGAAGACGTGAAGTTTCTTGTTTATGGCTCCCTACATTACTTCTTGGCCTTACGCCAAGAAGTAATGTATGAAAACCCTAAGTAAAACCATTATTGTCCGCTACTCTAACTTTTTAAATTTGCTTACTAATATTAAACTGACAAAGGAAAATTTACATACTGCCAACCACCACTAGACACTGTAAGCATACTTGCTTCATAGAAAAATAAAAATAATCTATGGTACTATACTTTATGTGCGGTTAAACATGGTGCTCGAACGGCTTGTTCAAATGCCATGTTTAAAAAATAAAAAAGGCGCAAATTACCTATTAATTAATTTTTTACCTAGTATTTATTTTAATTTTAATACTTTCTCACATCGTTTGAGAAAAGTACTATACAATCCTTGGCCGGAACAGGGATTGCTGGACTCGTCGTATTCGTCTACCCCAATCTCGTCCAGCAATCCCTTACTTCACGGCCTCTGCAGTAATCTACTATTTAATGCCGTGCTATGCTGTTACGATGCTTTCTAAATTACGCTTAACGGTTTTAAGTTTCGCTTTCTTCGGTGTAATAACGCGAGGCTTCGTTTGTGCGAGATCAGATTCCGTTATTTCACGTGCGTTCATTTTTAGGGTTCCTTGCACTAGAATAATTTCACAAAATGCAAGTCTTACTATTACACACATACACACACGATAGGTGTATACAAACTCATACGTTTAAAAACAAATCTTGTGCCTTGGGTCGTTTGAGATGCATTTCTATAATATACAATTCAATTAAATAATTTATCATATTTTCTGAATATTTTTCTTAAGCTAAATCAGTGAATGTTTCGGAAACTCTTTGACATAGGTAAATTTTTCCTGTAATTTTATTAATTTTCTCAAATATGCAGCAGATATTTTATAAATCGCCGTATTGCAACGATGTCTTTATATCTGAGTATGTATTAAAATAAATAGTGTCTTATATTAGACTTCCTTGTATAATCTGCTGAGTAGTGTGGTATGCGATACTTTTCTCTGCAGCTTATTGAATATTAATAAAGTCATAAAATGTATGTATCTTATTGTAGTCTACTACAGAACCCACGGTATCCAATTCAGCCAATAGGTACTATTTCTCTTTACTAGTCAACGAACTTGATACGTTATTTTATTTGAATAACTGGAACGAATGTAACCGTTCATGCTGTTGGTTGTTAATATTAGTTTTTTTGTAAATGGGATTAATTACGGTTAAAATCGTTCTATTTAAGGCTTATAGCCAATCATTCTACTCGAGCAGCCTGTGGGTAAAGCTTACCAAAAGAGCGTATAATGCCCTGCGCGTTCAATACAACAATGGATTCAGGATGTTGTTGGGACTGCCTAGGTAGTGTAGCGCGTCGCGTATGTTCGCCGAGGCCCGCACGGACGGTTTTCAAGCGATACTACGCAAGAAAATCGTGTCGATGCTGGGCCGACTCAGGGCAAGTACCAACAGCATTCTGGGTGCCATTGCAGCCCGGTATGACTGCCCAATCTTGTCGCACTGGCTCGGGCAGATTAAGTCCGTTGCACTATTGGTGTGCAAATAGCCTATGATATAATATAATGTAAAACTAGAATATAATGCTAACATACCTAGGTTAAGTAACATACTAATACTATATGGATAATTTGTCCGAAATAAAGAGTTTATAATAATAATTATTATTTAGCTGATTTTGGCCATTTATCAAATAAAAACAGGCAAGATCAACGACATCGGTCGAGGAAAAAAATACATTTGTAGTATTTCGGAATATTCATCCATACTATCGTAAGAGATCAGAGCGTTTCACTACAGGAAAAGAGTGTATACATTCATAAATATGTAGGATTTCCTGAAATGTTTCCTTGATCCCGTTACTAATGGCCCGTCCTAAGCATTTTTGACAAAGTAGACTTAGAGATATTAGCACAGTACAGAGATAAAATTGATAAACTCATACAAGTGTCGAGACATGGCAACTTACGTACACTTGAAAACTTACCATCATTTGTAATTCCTAGAAGTAGAAATAACTACGGACAGAGAGCCTGGCCATGAATCCTTCCACGTATATGTAATAAATTCCCCAAACAGTTACTGCTAGAACTTAGTAATAAGAAAGCCAAAAGTCTCAGAAAGTCCATAAAATTACATTTGTTAAAGAAATAAATTGTTATATGTAATAGAAACTAGAACATTAGAATAGTCTCGCAACTCCTTAACTTAAAAAAACATGTGTTATTTAAGATTAATAGTTAAGTAATTGTCATCGATATTTATTTTTTTATTGAAATAAACAGCTTAATTGTTTTTTTTTTAAAGCGAAAATTTTAATCTCTTGCCAAAAAAATACTGACTGTGCACCAAAAAATACTGTCTTGTACCATCGCCAACACTATTATTGTAATAAGGTTATACAGGATTTTAGTCAGTTAACAGTGTTGGCGTTTGTACATCAAAACAGAATCTTGATGAACGATTATTATTCAAGCCGTGCAAATCAGTATTTATTAGGTGGTTAGGTAGTTTTTTGATCTTCCGTTAAATACTAGCTATTACTAATTACGGCATTCCCAGGCAAAGGGTACCGCTATGTTGGTTTGAACTATTTTAAATTCCCTCTTGACAACACGAATTCTGAAGAGCCATTTGTCCGAAAACATCATAATTCCGAAATTTTAATATTCCGAAAGGCATTTCCTCTAAATGAAAGTTTATATGTAGGTGATTTAACTTAACGTATATTAGGTTAGTATTCTATCCTTAAAAAAATCCTGGTCTTGGGAACAACTATTCCAGGAATTTTGTAGTGTAAGTATCCCTTTTTTGACAACTGACAAAACCGGTAGGTTTTGTAGCAGTAGTTATGAATATGCACGTAGCATGTGCTCAGTACAGACCGTTTAATATTTCATTTTCGATTCCGATTTCGGCTGTTTTAATGTCGATATCGGTACCAACATGTGTCGATTTCTCCCTTTTACCTACCAATCAATCAGTTCAAAAATGACAATCGATTGTCAGTTACGCTTACGAATTTAAATAGCTACATACACACGCTCTGTGTTTAATAAAGGTATCTGAATCCTTGCTATACAACATGGGCCCGAGTAATCCGGCCATAAAATGCCATATACAGTTTTCTCAGTTCGGTCTAATTTTAGTAGGCGCGGCGCGGAGGCGGTGGTGCCGGTTGTAATGTTTGAGCTAATATGAAAGGGTCCGCACAGAGCGGCGCGGCGCGGTATTCGTTATGCCGTAACGTAACACATAAAACACTTCATGTTTTAGAGCCCTAGAGCTTGCGCTTTGCGGTTGATATTCGTATATATTTTTACTCCTTATAAGCGTAGAAATGCATGTTTAAAATCTGTTGGTTTATTCGGGCCCACGGTGTATGTAGATTAGTAGATGGTCACTAACTGCACATGCATGCTATAGATACGGCACGGCTTCATTCGCTCGTTAATCGAGTCGCCCAAGGCTCGAGCCTCGGTCCGGATGCGGTCGGCGCTGGTGGCTCCCATGACGCTTACTTTGGAGGGAGCGGAAACTGACACTGTTACTGACGGGCCGGTGGAAGCGCCTTTAGCTGCCGATGTCTGCGACTCTGTTGAGGTAATTGTTATTTTAATACGACGGCAGAGAAGTCACATGAATGCCCAAGGCTCGAGCCGCGGTCAGCATGCTGTCGGCGCTGGTGCCTCCCATGAAGCATACATTAGAGGGAGCAGCCACTGACACTGTTAAGGTAGAATCAAACGGTTCACTTTTCTTTCATTTCCTTGTTTCATTTTGCATCTTTCACTCAAAGTGACACGTCTGAACGAAAAGTGAAACAAAATATCAAAGAAAAGTGAAGCATTCACTCGAGTGAACATTCATTCTAGTGAACCGTCTGATTCTACCTTTACTGACGGTTGGTGGAAGCGCCTTTAGCTGCCGATGTCTGCGACTCTGTTGAGGTAATTGTATTATTAAAATGTTAAGGATACGGTGGTGAGTAAGCGCCTTTATATTGCATGTTATTTTTGGTACTAAATGTATGCATATTTTTAAATCCTTATTTAGCATTTACGCACTTGTGGCCACAACAATTTTTGTTTGCAAATGTTGCTTGCATCGTCTAGTATCAAATGGGTGGGACGACGTGGATTATAATAATACATTATACTACTAACTGTATCAGCAGCCGATAATCTAAATACAGAAGTGCATGCATAAGCACTAACCTAGAGATTTAAGTTTAATTTATTTGTTTTGTTATCTTTTGTTACGAACAACTATGAAGTCTATTCTTCGAAATAAAGAGGTTGTATTTATTTTATATAATTTATTTCCGATGGTAATGCTAATTTAAGAAAGATATACAAAACAGTGGCATTTATAAAAATAAAAAAGCATCATTGTCCGTCAATCAAGCTATTTTGAATAACAATAACTTTTACGTAACATAATTAAATAAACTCCGACTCATTGCAATAATTAAGAATCTTCCTGTATAGTATTTGAACTCAGTTTTTAATCCCAGGCTAAAATGACGCAAGCGCAGGTACTTGTGACCTTTTCTCTCACTTTTTTTTTACATTTGAGTTTTCTAAGTATTTCATTTTAGTATCTGAAAAATCAAACAGACTAATGTCTGTTGCAGTCGCATCAGTCGCGTGACTATATACGCGTGCGTATACTCTGGACAGGCTATGGTAATAATGATACCACGTGCAACTCGTGCGAGCGAGCTGGTAGCATACAAATCTCGATAAGTGTGACAGAAAGGCAAATATCATTCGTTGTCCTTGTCATAGTTCCACTTTTTTTTATTTGCCACAATTGATTTGGTATGAAGTTGTGGCACAATGAACCACACCCATAAACCATTACCCGTCCAAATTATGTAGGTTGGTTATGGCAAGTCATCAGCCAACAGCCTGTCCAGAGTATTACGAGTATAGGTTCATGTTACGATTAAACCACGACTTCGAGCGTCGGTGTGACAGGTCGCCGCCGCGAGAGTAGTGTGAAGGGTAATTAAAAGAGACAAAATTCAAACTTCTTATAGGTACGTTTTATATTTGCAAAACTTAGCTTTGTCGCTAGCTGACTTCTTAGCGTGAGTTGCACCAAATCGTCTATAATCTTTAGCGTTGTAAAATCTTAATGTATGGAAAAGTCAGTTTTCTATGGAATTACTTGTATGTAATAGTAAACTGTTGCAACCCGAACTTATATAGCTGTTTATATTTCTCCAGACGTTCTCCAACTACACGGAGAAGACGATAAAGTTCGTGCTCCACAACCAGACGTGGTACATCGGCGACTCGGAGTACAGGATGGAGTGCATTCTATCACAGGACGTCGAGATCAACCCGAACGACTGGATCGGCATTTACGATGTAAGTGTCTCATAACCAGAGCCCGTAATTTTCATGCCGATGACATCAATTTGACGTCACGCTGCATATAGGATGATTCCAAATAGTTTTATTGTCATTATTAATCATTAGTCGTCAATCATTTTAATCATGTACAAATTACTTCAAAAGTAATCTATTCAGGAATTATGAATAGGTACCTACTTGAAGGAATTCTGTTTTCTACGTAATGATTGAAATGTGGTAACAATGCCGTTTAATAAAATGTATGTATAAAAACAAAACAAATAGTTTAATTTTGCGTTTCACGTATCAAGTATGTACCTATTAATTGTTGCACGTGTGAAAAGATTACATTTGAAGTTAATTTTACATGATTAAAATGATTGACGACTAATGATTAATAATTACAATAAAACTATTTGGGATCAGCCTATATGCAGCGTGACGTCAAATTGATGTCATCGGCATGAAAATTACGGGCTCTGCTCATAACTTTTAACACTTTCGCAATTGGACTAAAAATGGAACAATTCACCAGAAACCGACAGAATTCGCTAGACGTGTAAGTTCATACTACTGCCCGCCTAGCGGGCTCAGCCGGCATCTGAGCAAACATTACGAGTGCCCGCTGGACGGGTTCTTGGTTGCGAACGTGTTAAGAGACTGGCGTGAAACTTGAATTTCAAGCCGCAATGTAGGAGAACAACTTAAGCTTCTCTACCCCTACCTTTCTTGTGTTTAGTGGTGCCGTATTCGACAAGCTTCTCTACCCCTACCTTTCTTGTGTTTAGTGGTGCCGTATTCGACAAGCTTCTCTACCCCTACCTTTCTTGTGTTTAGTGGTGCCGTATTCGACAAGCTTCTCTACCCCTACCTTTCTTGTGTTTAGTGGTGCCGTATTCGACAAGCTTCTCTACCCCTACCTTTCTTGTGTTTAGTGGTGCCGTATTCGACAAGCTTCTCTACCCCTACCTTTCTTGTGTTTAGTGGTGCCGTATTCGACAAGCTTCTCTACCCCTACCTTTCTTGTGTTTAGTGGTGCCGTATTCGACAAGCTTCTCTACCCCTACCTTTCTTGTGTTTAGTGGTGCCGTATTCGACAAGCTTCTCTACCCCTACCTTTCTTGTGTTTAGTGGTGCCGTATTCGACAAGCTTCTCTACCCCTACCTTTCTTGTGTTTAGTGGTGCCGTATTCGACAAGCTTCTCTACCCCTACCTTTCTTGTGTTTAGTGGTGCCGTATTCGACAAGCTTCTCTACCCCTACCTTTCTTGTGTTTAGTGGTGCCGTATTCGACAAGCTTCTCTACCCCTACCTTTCTTGTGTTTAGTGGTGCCGTATTCGACAAGCTTCTCTACCCCTACCTTTCTTGTGTTTAGTGGTGCCGTATTCGACAAGCTTCTCTACCCCTACCTTTCTTGTGTTTAGTGGTGCCGTATTCGACAAGCTTCTCTACCCCTACCTTTCTTGTGTTTAGTGGTGCCGTATTCGACAAGCTTCTCTACCCCTACCTTTCTTGTGTTTAGTGGTGCCGTATTCGACAAGCTTCTCTACCCCTACCTTTCTTGTGTTTAGTGGTGCCGTATTCGACAAGCTTCTCTACCCCTACCTTTCTTGTGTTTAGTGGTGCCGTATTCGACAAGCTTCTCTACCCCTACCTTTCTTGTGTTTAGTGGTGCCGTATTCGACAAGCTTCTCTACCCCTACCTTTCTTGTGTTTAGTGGTGCCGTATTCGACAAGCTTCTCTACCCCTACCTTTCTTGTGTTTAGTGGTGCCGTATTCGACAAGCTTCTCTACCCCTACCTTTCTTGTGTTTAGTGGTGCCGTATTCGACAAGCTTCTCTACCCCTACCTTTCTTGTGTTTAGTGGTGCCGTATTCGACAAGCTTCTCTACCCCTACCTTTCTTGTGTTTAGTGGTGCCGTATTCGACAAGCTTCTCTACCCCTACCTTTCTTGTGTTTAGTGGTGCCGTATTCGACAAGCTTCTCTACCCCTACCTTTCTTGTGTTTAGTGGTGCCGTATTCGACAAGCTTCTCTACCCCTACCTTTCTTGTGTTTAGTGGTGCCGTATTCGACAAGCTTCTCTACCCCTACCTTTCTTGTGTTTAGTGGTGCCGTATTCGACAAGCTTCTCTACCCCTACCTTTCTTGTGTTTAGTGGTGCCGTATTCGACAAGCTTCTCTACCCCTACCTTTCTTGTGTTTAGTGGTGCCGTATTCGACAAGCTTCTCTACCCCTACCTTTCTTGTGTTTAGTGGTGCCGTATTCGACAAGCTTCTCTACCCCTACCTTTCTTGTGTTTAGTGGTGCCGTATTCGACAAGCTTCTCTACCCCTACCTTTCTTGTGTTTAGTGGTGCCGTATTCGACAAGCTTCTCTACCCCTACCTTTCTTGTGTTTAGTGGTGCCGTATTCGACAAGCTTCTCTACCCCTACCTTTCTTGTGTTTAGTGGTGCCGTATTCGACAAGCTTCTCTACCCCTACCTTTCTTGTGTTTAGTGGTGCCGTATTCGACAAGCTTCTCTACCCCTACCTTTCTTGTGTTTAGTGGTGCCGTATTCGACTAGATATTACATATTAAATTGTTTAACACAAGCATAACACATGCCTATTCGAACACGTCACCCCTACATGCAACTTACGTGTTTTACATAGGTATACTATACTATGAACTGTACTGGACTGTAGAGTCCCCATTTCCTACGTCAAATTCAAAAATAAAAAATAGCCGTAGGACAACAATTTTTACTAGTCTGGCAAACGAAAGTTGAGCCTGCTAGACTCAATTACGCGGCAACACTAAACGTCATACGCATACATTTTGATCAGTGTTGCCGCGTAATTGAGTTTAGTGGGTTTCAACTCTCGCTTGCCAGACCAAGCTAAGAGTTTCAATATGCTCGTATTCAATATTTTTTTTAAACTTATTGTTTGGACCTGCAAGCATAATTTTTAGTAGACATTTCAATAATTAATCTTAGTATTACGAGTACTTTATCTCCCTACACAGTAAACTCAAAATGAACTAAGAAATTAATCACATGACGCAATTGTCACATCGGTCTCCAAAGAATCGAATCTGTAATGAGGTGACTCGACAAACAACGAAATGTCAATAAATCGATACAGCTTACCGGATTAGCAGGGTTAAGTGGTGGACTGACCAAAGTAGATTAGGTATCCGTTAGGGAAACGTGTCCTCGAGTAAAGTTCATCGGGAAATTTAGCATAGCACTCTCACCCTTAGACCCACCACTATAACCCTAAATACAGGTTGCTCCGCTGTCCGAATGCCAAGGTTCGCTGGATGCGGGTGGCGCAGGACCGGTCGCTTTGGCACTCTTTGGGGGAGGCCTATGTCCAGAAGTGGACGTCTTTCGGCTGATATGATGATGATGAATACAGGTTGTCTCAAAAAACGGTCGCGATCAAGGGCATGTTCGGTAGCGTTTTGCCGATTCCAAAAATGCATTTGTTTATTTTTTTTATTTTTGATTTGTTTTTGTTTACATTGGAATGTTTGTTTTTGTTTACATTACAGTCTTTGTTTTTGTTGACATTGCTTGTGTATGACATAACAACGTAAAAGCTGTCACTTGCGTGTCGAAAAAATATACACAAAACATTTGTTTTCATAAGACAGCTGTGCGCGCAGCGGTTGAAAAATGGAATAAACCCTACTGCCATTCTTCACCCTCGCGGGGGAATGTTGTCATACACAAGCAATGTAAACAAAAACAAAAATTTCAAAAACATAAAAAAATGCATATTTTCAATCGCAATGCGCTACCGAATATGCCCTTGCTCTGTTCACACCCCATTTTTGATACACCCTGCATAATCCTATAATGACTTGGCTGACGCTTTAAGTGGCGGAAGCATTAAATGGCTATTTTGCCAGTCAAATGTGTAGCTAAGCAGAGGCATATTAAATGTCGAGAGCGCCGTATGCTTGCGTAAGTACCTCACCAGTGCCCCTCCAGCGGCCATAGAAAGAAAATTTAGTGCCACTTTGGTACCCAGCGCCCCTAGGCACGCACGTGCTGCCTATTAGCCAAGCTGTCCGCCCATATCAGGATGTCTGGTGTGCTCCCGAAACTAAGAGTTCCTTCCTTGCACCTGCACCGAGGTTCCTTCTTGATCTCATCATCATCATTCAGCCAAAAGACGTCCACTGCTGGACATAGGCCTCCCCCAAAGAGGCCACAATGACCGGTCCCGCGCCACCCACGTCCAGCGGACTCCCGCAACCACCGGGTCATCGACTACCCGCGCTGCGCCTTCCTGTATGTGATCGCCACGAAAGAACCGATGACCATTTGGGTGGTACGGACCACCCAAATGGTCATCGGTTCATTGTGCGGGCTTCTTGATCTTCGTCCAAAGAAAATTCTGATGACGAGATTTTAAGTTAACCTGCTTGAATATTGTTAGTATTATTTATTTATTTATTGACAAATACATTTACGTGACATTACAGTAAAACCAATGCGTCACGAAACTAAAAACAACAAATAATACTATTTAGGCGACGAAACGGCGTGGCCCCGTTGCATCGTCATCTCCGGTGTAGGATTCGGCAGGTTGCCCCGGAACCGTCGAAACAAAAACCGAGAACCCCCCCCCCCCTGACCCTTCGGCCAGAAGTCGGCACATGCGATGGTCTCCTGCAGCGGCCGCGGCACGCGCACCACAAACGAGCTGAAGTGCACGTAGTGGCGCGAACGTAGCCGGTCTGACCGACGAACGTATTCCACCACATCATCAGCCGTGGCGGTGTCCGGTGTGATACATATAGCGCCTTGCTCGGTGTGGCAACCCGCAGACCGGAACCAACCAGACGAACGACGACGACGTATTATGACGAAGTTCATCAACCTGACTTTAAAAATATTGTGGCGTTGACCTAAAGCGGAATAAATCACGTTATTTGTTAAGTACATGTTTGTCGTAACATTACCGTGACGTAATGTCGCGTAATACGTAATAAGGAAAACCCGCGATCGTGACTTATGTTAATTGTTGTATTGACGTCACCACTCGGATTTGTTTGTAACTGGCTAGATAGGAAATTGCGTAAAATGTCTCGAAAACAATTTTTTTTTCAATAGGCAATATGTATAATTTTACAAGTTTTTCTTAAACTTGCAGTGTATGTAACTTTGTTCGGAAGGAATCTTCCAACTCAATTTTGAAGCAGACAGTTTCAACCGATTGAGCTGAAATTTTGGGTATAAGTATAGTTTGGATTTATTTATTTTAATCGTATGGCATAGATTGCTTTGGCCTTTAAACTTTGTCACTCTTTAGTACCACCCAGGAGACACGTGCAGGGTTGTGGTAGGTAGCTCCTGCGGACGCGAGTAACAGTTGTCCCCCCTTTGTCAAGTGAGTGGGCAACTCGTCTGTTAGAAGTTCTTAAGCCGCCCGAAGGCCTCTAACTCGACTTAACGACTACTGTCATAGACAGCAGCCGGGATCAACTGCGTGCCTTCCAAAGCACGAAAGCGCTCATTTATATTAACGACTCAAACATCAGGCGGTCACCTATCCAAAGACTGACCGCTGCCATATTTGCTTAACCTGCGTTATCGTTTACGACTCGCAGGTGCCACTAGGCTATGAGCGCTTCATAGTTTGGATGACAATTCAATATTATGGTACCATCGAGCTGATCTGGTAATGGAGACAGAACGTGGCCTTAGGAATTCAGTACTTAACCGACGTACCGACCGTTGAGTTTGGGCTCATTAGAATCGTCTCAACGAGTAGTAGATGGCGGTATACAGAAAAATACAGTTGGGAATAAAAGCTTGTACCAAAAATGATTTTTTTGACAGAAACTTACTAAAAATACTTTAGTGGTAACTATACTATATTTACAAAAGAAACCAGCTGCTAGAGGCGCGTTGTTGCGATATAAAACCACTTTATAATATCCATATTACCTGAGCGTGTGACGAAAAGCCCGCTAAAACAACCGTCGTGACAAATACGATAAAATGATGTCGCAAATAACTCCTCATGACAACTTATAAAAAAAAAATGGTATTGAAACATCCATGAGTTTGGATAGCAACCTTTGACATTGTTATTTCAGTTTGGTATAAAACTCTTAGGAACCCAACGCTTCAAACAATCTTCAACCTTATCTTCTAACTCAGTCTTCTCATTCCAGGCATCCTTCCACAACCTAGACGACTACATAGCCTACGAGTACATGGCGAAGGTGCACCGACCTGAGATCCAACCCATACACGTGGCTCCCAACACTCGCGTGGTCACCCTCAGCTTCCCAGTGGGCAGCGGAGTGAGGACCCCGGGCCTGTACCGGTTCATATACTTCAGCCAGCCGAACAGCGACGTTAGGAGTGTGTTAGGTCAGTGTTGAAGCATTAGATCACCTCCCAACACTCGCATGGTCACCACCAGCTTCCCAGTGGGCAGCGGAGTGAGGACCCCGGGCCTTTACCGGTTCATATACTTCAGCCAGCCGAACAGCGACGTTAGGAGTGTGTTAGGTCAGTGTTGAAGCATTAGATCACCTCCCAACACTCGCATGGTCACCACCAGCTTCCCAGTGGGCAGCGGAGTGAGGACCCCGGGCCTTTACCGGTTCATATACTTCAGCCAGCCGAACAGCGACGTTAGGAGTGTGTTAGGTCAGTGTTGAAGCATTAGATCACCTCCCAACACTCGCATGGTCACCACCAGCTTCCCAGTGGGCAGCGGAGTGAGGACCCCGGGCCTGTACCGGTTCATATACTTCACCCAGCCGAGCAGCGACGTTAGGTCAGTAAGCATTTGATCATCTCCCAACACTGTCACAATCAGTTCCTTCCTACAACGCCTTAGGGCGGCGTGTAGCGACATTTACCAGAAGACTTAGGCTTCTTAACGGCACCAGCGTCTCAAATTATATTGAGAAATGAACTGATTGAAAGATTTAGTGGCCGAGACAGATTGTTCCGATAGCTCAGTTGGTTAGTAGCGACGGGCCATGAATGCCTGTAGTCGCCGGTTCGAATCCGGCTCAGAACATTACATTTTTAATTTTTCCTTTACTTTAAAAATGATGACTTTCGCCGATCGTCTTTGCCGCTATAACAAGCAATACTAAAAACACAGAATAAAATAAATATTTAAGGGGGCTCCCATACAACAAACGTTAACTATGCTGGGCCTATTTCAGTTGATTTTCTTTTTGATCCTTCCCAAGTCTTATAAACATGTCCTCTTCCACAGGCGTATCATCCCCCTTCGAGGCCAGTTTCAACTCGGAGGCCGGCCAGCAGTGGGCCTCCACCAGCGCCACGGGAGCCCCCGCGCCCTCGAGCGCCGCCACCGACGTGTTCACGGACTTCGCGGGCCTCGACGTGGCGAACCTGTCGCGGCACTTCTCGCACGACCTCAGCATCGACTGACTAAAGAGCTACTTGCCTGGCTCGCCCGCCAACGGCAGGAAGAGACTGTAATAGTCACAAAAGGTTTAGGTTAGTTGTAGTGCAATATACTCAGTTAAAACGGCGGGTTTACAGTTAAAGCGACGAAAACCGGTCACTAAGGCCGGGCTCTGAACGGAATTCAGCCACCGAATCATAATCGGAGTCAGTAAAAGCGAATATAACGGTGCACTTTGTGCAGAATGTCTACTAAATGGTGTACCTTTTTCGTTTTTGAGTGGTCCATACTGAGTTCAGTGGCTGATTCCGACTGTGTGGGACCGGTCTAAAATCCGTCTCAATATGAAAGAAAACCGGTGAAGTCAAATAGATAAAATCCTCAATGGCGTGTAATTCGAAACCTGTATTACGACTGGTGGAAATCGCTCGTAGAGGCTAAACTCATATGAGTCATTGACCTTGAATCGGTTAACTCATTCGAGGCTAAACAACGCTAGGTGTGCTAGGCCGTCCAGTGTAGCAGCATTTTTCCGCCTTGTAGCGAATATCGCTCGTAGAGGCATTTACGTGGGTCGTGAACCTTGAATGGGTTAACTATTTCTAACCTGTGCTACACCGTAGCCCGTAGCGTGCTGAATACCGTATGTAGCGAAAACTGCAACTATATTCTGTCACAAAATTAACTAAAATATACTTCATACCCGATCATAAAAAGCAAATAATGCCTGCTACGCGTGCAGATAACCACTTCCTGGCCAGTAGAAGACGTACAATTATGTACTCACCACGGGCGGTAAAACAGGAAGCTTCAGATCGCATATTTATGGCCCTTGACGTCGGCTCCGGCGTCAAATACCTGGGATCTCAGACATTCTTTAATTTACCACCCTAAATGAGTAATGTACAATTCAAGTGCTTGATGCCATGAATTGTAATTTGCCTAGACGACTATTTGTCTTTTGCGACTGAGACATGGGCCTTCAAATATATTCTAGATAATGTTATGAACTAATAAATGTAACCTACCCGTGAGGAATTAGTATTTTGTACATGACATCTAGTTCGTAATGTTACACCTTTGCAAACTTAGCTTCCAATCTACATGGCACTTCCATAATCTAGAAAATAAAGGATGCGGTATTCGAGATTATGAACGTAAAATGTAGTTCCGTAGGCACAAAAACTGAATAAGCAGAAGCGGGAGCGTATTTTGCAAAATGTTTGCTTTTTCATTCAAGATTACGACGTAACTATTAGTATTTATTCAAAAACTGATAACGTACTTAAATTATCATTTCTTAACCTCTTAATAATTTTTATAAAATAAATTTCGGCGCGCGGCATCTGTGCAGCGTGATTTATACGTCTTTTAAAAAAATATACATTTACGGCATCATAGAATAGAATAGAATAGAATAGAAAATTTTTATTGTTTAACCGTGTTACATAGATGGTATTAAATATTACAAGTATTAGGCCCCAACGGTTACCCATTTCGGGTGTACAATATTTGCTTAAAACTAAGGAAAACATAACTAATAAAGGTACATTTATTTTAAGACGAAATTTAAAAAAAATCTTTCAATGAATAGAAACTTTTCTTGCTTAACCAAGTAGGTCCTATAGTTATGATTATTTTTTATGGGTTAACATAAAGTTATAATTTGCTGTCATATTATTTCTAGGGCAAAATAAAAGTACAATTTGCGGTAAAAAAATATAATGTAATCCTGTTTTCACCAAAAAAATTAAGAAAACTCGGAAGGTGTTTTATCAACTTTTTAAAATGAATCTTTGATTTTCAATCATGTCAGCCCCTCGTAAAAGATCTGGTGATGTGAATAGTAATCATTCATGTACCTAATGATTCTTGTTTACTGTAAAATTGAGAACCGAAACGACACTTCTCACTGCAAAATTTGAAAAAGACTCCCAAGAAAACTCATTTATTTTAGGTTTAGAAACAGAAAATGTAAATTTGAACCATGTTAGCCCCTAGTTTAAGAGATAATTATTTAAGTACGTTATCAGTTTTTGAATAAATACTAATAGTTACGTCGTAATCTTGAATGAAAAAGCAAGCATTTTGCAAAAACGCTCGTTTTAGGCGTAAGGACCCTTAAAGTGCAATAATTTCGATCGATACGCTGTTAAATTAATAAGTCACTGTAAATATACCAAGAAATGAAGCAAATACCATGGCTTGTAGACAATAATTAGAACGCTAAACATACAACTGTACATCATAGTATTATATGTTTATAGGACATACATAGTGTAACATAGGTAGCGATATATTACTGGAATTGACGATTAGTATAAAAATGTATATAAAACTGATTTGCAGTATACATCTGCTTCTCACTAATGAATGAAAATGGACTCTATTTGACAAACAATGGAGTTCATTTTGCCGAATCGCTTTTGGGCAGTAATAACTGTCCAAAACGGCGGGTAAATAGATTTGTATGATGATGCTTCGTTTTATATATAGTAGTTTTGGATTTAGTTAGATTGATTATAAATAGTAGAACACGATTTATTAGCAAAAATACAGAGGGTCGGTTTATATATTGTTTTTAGTTTAACTGTAAATAGTTAAGTGTTTTCCTACTAGTTGAAAAATTACATGACATATTTATTTGTAAAAAGATTTAGTTTATAATGATAGAAACCATATTCCAAATGCAATATAACTTAAGAGTAATTTTGTGAGGTGCAATTTTCTATTTGAAGACTATTTGCGATAACCTAGTGTATTCTGCATGGAACAAAATAAATAAGAGTTAGATATAGCCGATTTACTATACACATAATGATGCAGGAATCACTGGTTCGTAGATATTAATCTTATCTCTTTCTTATACCAGTAATATTTCGCGGAAGACAGGGATGTGTATATGTATTTAGTTTCTCTGGTACGTGTCCAATCTATATTATTATCTACTAATCGAAAGTGCACTTGTCATAATTCCCACTTAACCTAGGTTTTCATAACTCATACTCACAAAATAATATCACATAATTAATAACTGTTTAATGCAATATTAATCTCAAGTTACGGCATTTCATATATATTATGTACCTGGCTGGGCTAAACTTATGTAATGTGATATTTAAGACGATTTATAATGACATATATCTAGTGAGTAGTAGTGTAGTATTGTAATGTTTAGAATTCATTGTGTACACGGATTGTGTGTAAGTTTAATGCGCTAAATCAAATGAAACAAAACGTAATACTAGAGTTGTGTGATAATAATCTGCAAATAGTTTAAGATTATCTTGTCTATCATAAAGACGCGTTTAGGGAGTACATGTGCCTACCTAGATACGTGTAACTGAGGTCTCGCCTGCTTGCGCGCGGGTGCAGGGTAAACTCAAACTCAAACTCAAAATGATTTTTATTCAAGTAGGCCTACTAACAAGCACTTTCAAATCGTCAGTTATTTTTTTAAAGTAATTTATGAAACATAAAAAAAAAAAAAAAAATATGAAGTAAAAATTGTATAGAAAATACTAGTGAATGATTATAGAAAAACAATCTAATGTCAAAAAACAAAATATAACGAGAATTAATCTATTGATTAAAAATTCAGTCACAATTAGTTCCATGGAGTTTTATCATTCATGTAGTCTTGTGTGCTATAATAAGCTTTCGAAATAAGTTTACGCTTCACATAGTTCTTGAATTTAGGGTATGGCGATAACGGGGCGCGGGCGACGTGCGCGCCCTGTTATCGCCATACCAGGCGAGGACTGAGTTAAACGATCCACGTATAGCGGGCTTAGCTAGACCAGCTGACATTTGGCGTCGCTTAGAGTTTATGTATAGTCAGCACCGTATAAGCAGCCTAAGTTGCCAAATATAACGTAACACATCCTTATCCTTACTAATATTATAAATGCGAAAGTGTGTGTGTTTGTATGTTTGTCCTTCTTTCACGTCGCAACGGAGCGTCGTATTGATGTGATTTTTTGTATGGAGATAGTTTAGAAGCTGGAGAGTGACATAGGCTACTTTTTCCAGCGGGAAAACATCTAATTCCCACGGGAAAGTTCAATATGTTACATTTTCCTATAACCACGCGGGCGAAGCCGCGGGCATCAGCTAGTACAATAATAAAGACTGAGTTCCGATATATTTGGCTACTTTGGCTGATACTAGGTATATGATGCTTACTGTACAGGCGTGAGCGTTAACATCGCCTGAAGGCTGTTCACGTAACCACGTGTTCACACAGCGTCCGTTTCCGTGTCCGGGAGGCATCCGTCTCTTTCGCACTCGGGCGAAACATCGCAAGCGAGAAAAAGAGGGATGCCTCCCGGACACGGAAACGGACGCTGTGGGAACACGCGGTAACCTGTCTAAAAATAAGGTCTTAATGCAAGTTACTATACCCGAATTTGATTATAGAAGTAGTGGGAACAAGACATTTAGAAAGTATACACTATCGTTGCATTCAGACCTGAGAATTAGCTTCAATTGCTATAGATGTTTTACAGAATATCAACTTTATAACCACTTGTCAATCAGCAACATATAGGTAGCAGCCAAGAGTGTGTACATGAGGGGGGAATTTATTTTTACGCTTCAACCCTAGGTCTTACAAAAACGATAGGAGTCTTCAATAGTACATTGTTTAACGAGGGGCGGAAGTGGAATATTGCGAACAAGAGTCTATCAGAAGCCCGACGCCGAAGGCGGAGGGCTTTTGATGACTCGAGTTTGCAATATACTTACGCCCGTGTTATACACAATGTTTTTCATCACATTTGCGAGGAAACAAATACATTTTAGATGAAATGAATACAAATCATAATAAAAACTGCAACATGTCAGTCGTCCATTTTGTTGAATTTGACGTGAGGCGCGTATGGCAAAGACCCTTCTCTATACAGCCACGATTTGAAAACACTTAATAACATTTTACATAGACACTAAATAACTACATATTAAATCTGTAAATAATTCAGTTAAACATGTTTAAGTAGTTTTTTGAGTTTAAATTTATTTATAAATACGTTTTCAGACATCGTATTTGATATAAAACCTCTTTGCTTTGTAACTGCCGCATGAGTGACAGATACAATTTAAGAAAAAAACCATTACGCCCGTCGGCGTAACACAGGCTATTACAGCTCTGTATGTCTGCGCATTATGAAGCCCTTTTCGAGCAAGTGTGATGAAAAAACTATTATTTGATAAAATTATTTGTAGTGGCATATAAGTATGGTCCGATATGCTCTTGGCCGGTTTTATTCATCATAGCTTCCCCCCACGATTTCGTCTGCGTGGACCCGGGATAAAAAGTATCCTATATTTTAATCCAGGCTATAAACTAACTTTATCTACGCACATATCATTAGTGCTCTTAAATGCGTTCAGAAACCGTAGGAAATTACCAGCATTATGACAACCAATTTTACTATGAGAGCTTTCTTGTCTGTGGTAGTAGGTAAAATCTGTACTGTAATGTTATTACAGTACAGATTTTTGTAAGGTTATGAGTTTAAATTTGGAACAGCTGTCAAAACTCATATGGGTTTCTATTCTAGTATTCATAGATATTAAAACAGTTATCGATGCGAAACGTCAATTCAGTATGTTTTTTTAATATAAACCGCACGATATTTGATGTCGAGTGACATGAGAATAGGGACTTCATTCGTTTGTCTATGATTTAAAAAAACATTCGTCTTGACGTAGGATCGAATTGCCGCCATTACTGTTGTCATTTCTTTGTTGTTACGAAAGTAGAATTGTGAAAAGTTGTTTGTAACTCACATTTTAGTTGAAAATATGAGTAGTAGTGACTCCGAGAACAATATGCACACTCCGCCGGATATAGTAAATGCAGCCACGATTGTAACAAAGATATTTTACAGGTAGCACTATAGTACCAATGCAGGTCATTTCCCTACGGCTTCTGAACCCATCTTAGAGTACTTATGATATGTGTGTAGATAAAGTAGTGTATGAAACTGTACATAATTTGGCCTTAAAACACTCGTGTGATCCTATTATGAAACTCGCTAACGCTCGTTTCATAAAACCCCACTCGTATTTTAAGGCCTCTGATTATGTATCAGTTGCATAAACTACTATAGTGCACATCCAAATCGGCTGAGCTGTTTAATCGTGATCCAAACTTTCGCATTTATAATATTAGTGGGATTTAACGGTGATGCCACGTAATAGTTGACAACAAAGATACTGCGATACTGTGTTCGCCATTTTGAGATAAAAATCTCATATACTGTGTAGGAAAAATATGTAAAGTGGCAAATTATGCGAGTGGTAAGAATCCCGTCAGCGAAAAAACATACTGAAAAAATAATATAGTGGGAAATTATGCGAATGGTGAGAAAACCTATCCAGAATATAAGCTATTGAATTAAAAAAATAGTGGGAAATTATGCGAATGGTGAGAAAACCTTTCCGGAAAATAAGCTATTGGATAATAAATTTAATAGAAAAATATGCGAGTGGTTAGAAACGCTTTCGGGAAAGGAAGCTGTTGAGAAAAAATAAAGTGGTAATCAAACGTCGGACTATAGGGGGTAGTTTGAGGGCAAGGTAAGGTGTACAAAAAAATCTTAACTTACAAGTATTATAATGTATTAGTTACCCGTTATCATTTATTCATCTTTAATGTGTAAATACTCTTTGAAGTAATGAGTGATAGCCCACTGAAGTGGCCACTAAAAAAACAAATAAATAGCTGACATGCGTCATTATGACTGTCGTTCATACTTATATTTGTTGGTAGAGTGAGCCTTAGAGCCGTGTTCATAGAACTTGACATTGTCCAGTCAACTCATTTGTGTTTTGTTCCTTTCTCACAGCTGCAATTGTCTGAGTGACGGATAAAGCCAAACGAACTTTTTCGCCATTTTGACTTATGTGTAGTCCAAGGACGTTTATAAATAAAGCAGTTAGTTGCTATGATATTTGGAATTTCACATTATAAATACTAGGTAGCAAATACTAAGTACAAATACTCGAAAGTGAATTGATTGATTTGCGAACCTTACCTATCATTCTGACATGCCGCGAAAATGCCCGCTGGAGTCCGACGTTTGCTGGTAATAATTGCGAATGCCTAAAATCGCAACTTGAAAAAAAACGATTTCTGGAAAATGCAGTACACACTCGCAGCCAAAGTAGCCAAATATTTCGTAACACATACTTCATCATCAAATCAGCCGAAAGACGTCCACTGCTGGCCATAGGCCTCCCCCAAAGAGTGCCAAAGTGACCGGTCCCGCGCCACCCGCATCCAGCGCAACACATACTTAGATACTTACTCCTATAGTAATGAAGTCGTGTTGCGATATCAATATTTGGCTTCTTTGGCTGCTACTAACTGTATGAGGCTAAGATTATAATCCAACGATCAAATATTTAATTGATGGTGTAAGTTTACCTACATTTAGGTGGTTCGGCGACCATACAAAACGTCTTTTGACATTAGCAGGCTAACGGCGTGATATTATAAAAAACTTGTGTAACTATGTTTCATAAATGGGCTTTCTATATGCGCCAAATTCCCGATTTCCTAGAAAAAACTGGTATAAACTAGAATAATTTGAGAATAATCGTTACCAAAGTATCACGTGACAAACTAATTTCTCAAAGTATTCTAGTTTATACCAGTTTATTCTAGAAAATGGGGAAATTCCCGCAACTGGAAAGCCAATTTATGAAAGTGTGTTACATAAGTTTCTTAAAATATCACGCCGTTAGCCTGCGAATGACAAATAACGTTTTGTATGGTCGTGGAACCACCACGTATTAATCCTTACAAAAGTACTTATATACTGACGAAGTGAGGAATTATATCCACTGTCAGTCTTTATGACATTGACATAAGATTCAATTTGACCTGGCTGGAAAATGATTTTTCCCTATAAGTACTTATAAAAAAAATACACACATTAACATTATCTAATATGATATGTTCCAGTCAGGATTGAAAGCTAGCCCATGATGCACTGATATACACGAGCTTACCTAACTACTTAAAACAGGGTAAAAGGCGGCATGATGCCTACGGCGGCATTCATCCTCACACCCTGGAACCTAATAAGTGTATAAATTCCTAAAGGGTCGGCAACGCGCATGTAACACCCCTGCAGCTGTAAGCGACCATAGGCTACGGTGACCACTTACCGTCAGGTAAGCTTGTTTGCCACCGACGTGTTATTAAAAAACTTTTTGTATAGGCTATTATATAATAAATATGGGTGCATACAATTTACTCATAATTATGTCCCATCGCACTCATGTCAGCGGATTAATGTTTCGGTACATATTTATGAGAGGATTACATCGATACATATTTTTGCACTTGACTGTACAAGCAATACGGTATTTGACAATAGTCAAATCAGCTTCTTTTTATGAAACGTCAAAAACGCTCCGTTAGAATGGAATTTGTAGGGATTACTGGCTTGTGACGTCACAGTCAAACAACGTCCTTATTGTTCGTTTTTGCGAATTTAAAAATATAAAAATAGTAAAAATAAATGAGAGATTGAATCTTTCAGAGTATTTACGTTATGTTTATCTGTTGCTAATAAAAAAACAATTTATTTTCACTGTAGTCAAATACCCTATTAAGGTGTTACGAAGGTACGGTCGTCAGAGTTGATGATGATTCGCTGTCTTGAGAGTGCTGGGCCTGCCTTTGTCTCTAGCTGTCACCCCAACGAATCCTCATATCAATAAAGGGTCGGCGGCGCGCTTATGATTCTTCTGGTGTTGCCAGCGTCGGCGACGGTGTCTGTTTACCATCAGGCAGGCTTGTTTGCGACCAACTTAGTGTAAAATAATAATAATTGACTCAATGTGATCAAACAACGTATGTTGTTTCCTCATGCATAATTCCACCGCTTTAAATATATTTTTAACGTATTTTTTTAAATAATAATGATTGCTGTACCGGGCTCAAAGTGTAGGCTCATTTGGACAATAATGGTATATGTAATTCTTTTTATTTTTTTCTTTGGCAATGAGTTAGTTGCACGCCAAAAGTTAACCGTCCCGTTTAATTTTGCTAAATTACCTACTGTAGTGCACGGTAATTGATTAGGTATATTGAAGCTTTTTTCTTTCATTTACTATATCTATCTCTATATTAGTTGGTACTATATCTATTGAAAATAAAGATTTATGATTTATGATTGTAACGGTTAGTTTATAATAAAACTAGCTGATGCCCGCGGCTTCGCCCGCGTGGTTATAGGAAAATGTAACATATTGAAATTTCCCGTGGGAATTACATGTTTTCCCGCTGGAAAAAGTAGCCTATGTCACTCTCCAGCTTCTAAACTATCTCCATACAAAAAATCACATCAATACGACGCTCCGTTGCGACGTGAAAGAAGGACAAACATACAAACACACACACACACACTTTCGCATTTATAATATTAGTAAGGATAAGCACGTACGTATTATATTCGTTATTTAAAACGCTCAATTCAATACGTTCCGTTACACCTAACATGCATAAAAAGTTTAAAAAACTGTATCCTGACTAACGAGAACTAACAAAAATATTTTTTTTTATTCAAACGAAGCCTATTTACATAGGAGCATATTCCCGGAGCATAATTTAGAATCGATTGATGTCTCATTCATCAAAATCGGTTCAGTATCTTCAACGCTACGATGCAACACACGTGAATACAAACAGACTGCTACAAAACGTATCCCTTTCTTTCCGCTCCGCCGTAGTCTAGCTATCCGCGTCATATGTTAATAGCTACAACTTAGAAAAGTTGAAAGACCCCCGACATTTTCATTTCAAAGTCCAATATCTCAAAAACGGCTGAACAGATTTTCATGAAACAAAGCTAAGAACACTCGGGATAAAAATATCTATAACACAAAAAAAAAAACGCATTCAAATCGGTCCATCCGTTTGGAAGCTGTGATACCACAGACAGATACACAGACACATTAAACTTATAACACCTCTCTCTTTGCGTCGGGGGTTAAAAACGTTATAAAATGCAGAGTACTTTTAGCCTGACATATACCTTAGGTTGAAAACATAGGTTTATTGTTATGATACTTTCTGGCCAAGTGCTTTAATGGGTCATTGTTACACTTTACATTATAGCTGTTGTTCTAAAACGTTACCAACTTTTAAGTGCTTAAAAGCCTTGATTTGTGTTTTGGTCTCAAAAGTTTAGGCTCAGTGTTGGTCCATTAAACGAAATATGGGACTTTTAAGGATGTTACTTTGCGGAATATGGCGTTAAAACTTGTGATCCCCTTTGCGTATTTTTGGTTGTATCACTATTGGAATGTAGTTATATCATTAAAATATAATATATAATTCTTACGTGTATTGCGACCAGATCAGTAGAAAAAATACATATTATATAGTATGTTATGTAGTATATTCAAGTATTAGCTTTTAATTAAGTCAACATACTGTACTTACACTATATACTTTTATAACTTTAACGATTTTCACACATTATTTTTATAAATTTTCGTAAGTATATTAATCGGGACTTATTCGCTTATAAGTAATTTTTTTTTTTAGGGATTAATCGCTTAATTATATTCTTATTATAATTTATAGCAAGAAATTGTGTATAAAAAGTTTCATGTTATTCCATTACGCCGTTTTAAGATGAGAACTAAACTGCGTTTGTACTTTGTATGGACTCTTAACACCCGTTTAGTAATAATTTACTTTAAAAACAAAGTTTTAACCGACTTCAATTTAGTACTCCGCCAAGCCACGAGAACATTTCCACATTTCTTTTCCAATTTACCGCATAAACTGATTTCCGAAAGCAAATGCGTTGATTATTAGAGAAAAAAAAGACCGGGTTGCACTCCGGGAGTGCCGGCAGAAGTGAAAACTCAATAGCATTGTAACAGTTTTTCCAATTTGTTTTAGCCATTGCCGAATATTTTTCAAAGCTTTATCTCTTTAGGAATAACGACTAAATTCGAACTATTCGAATTTGCAAGAACGGCAGACGGCGGTGGCGACCAAAATATCAATTTGTTTTTGCCGTTGGTAAATATTTTTCTAAGCTTTATCTCTTTAGGAATAACGCCCAAATTCGAACTATTCGAATTTTTTCAATAGCAAAACGGTGAAGGACGCGTTGGTATTCTTACAAATTTATTTGCAGAATATTCTATTGCAAAAAGTGTTTAACGGCTGTATACTCTTACGAATAGCGTTCAGTTTTGAATGAAGTCGAATCGGCTAGCAGCAAAAAGTGATCTCCTTCACATCTGACGTCACAAAACTCTGTCGCGTATTTAACAATTTTTCCCCATCCCATAAAGTGCTCAGCGCCGCTAAAGAAGTTATCACTTCCAAAACCCAATCGCTGTATGTGGTCCGATAATATTTGAGGACTTCCGTCGATTCCACAAGGATCACCTTTGGCACTTCATTAATTGCTATTTCAACGGAATCTTATCAGAATCTGTGACGTCCTTTATTTCTTTTAAGTACATAATTGAGGAATTCCATAAGTCATCTGTGGTCTTCATCATCACTCCACCAATTTTATGATTTCCGGGTGTAAATACACGACTTATAATAGAGAATACCAAAATCACTTCACGCGTGCCTAATATAATTGAGGAGTTCCCTCAATTCCATGGATCCCATCCAACTGGATTTTTGAAAAAAATGGGACCAATGGGACCCTGGAAGCATAATACTTACAAACAAAATAAAATTACGAATCGGCACATCAATGACGGAGTTCTGAGGTACGAAAAATTGAAAAAAAAAACATGATTAAAAAAACAACCGAATTGAGAACCTCCTCCTTTTTTTTTGAAGTCGGTTAAAAATAATACTGTGCATTGTCTGCCTAGATTCTTGCCAAAACTGCATAATGCAATATGTACGAAGGTACAACATACAGATGTTTTGTTTATGATCTAAAAAAAATGCCTAGTAAAGTTTGAAACGTCTTAAAAAAAGATAATTTGTAAGAACATACGCTGTGTAAAATGTTTAACAGTTGTCTATGATAGGCTTTTTTAAATTAAATTCGTTTGATGCCTAAGTGCTACATAATAGCTCGTAAGAAGTAAAGTTAGCATCTGGACTCTCTATACATTTTTAGAAAATATTATGTATTTTGATACATATTTCGAGCCACTGTATACTCGTACTTAATCAGAACAAAACTGTCGAATCATTAGAGAATTTATAACATGAATGGATGAATACATGGACCAATCATCTCATTACATAATTTTGGTAACTTTCTATTTCTTAATTTATAGTTTACCAAAGTTTGAATTCGTGAAATAATAAAAAAAATAAATTTATAATTATTTATTTTTTGAAAAATTGTCATGCTAAGACAAAAAACCACTAAAACCCTTTAGACGTTATTTTTTTCGTATACGAAAGGAACAGTTACGCGCCAACTTTTATATGAACCTTAGTTGAAAGCATGAAGGTGACCAAAGGGTTAAACAAAAATGCCTGTGACATACGGACGGACAGACAGACGGACAGACAGACAGACAGACATGACGAATCTATAAGGGTTCCGTTTTTTGCCATTTGGCTACGGAACCCTAAAAAGGAAACGAACGAAGGCTTTCTGGAACGCGCTTAAAACGTAATTACTCTTGAATTATTATGGAAGTATTTTAACATAACACTTTCCCTGCCGAGAACCGCTACGCGCTACGCTCGTAGCCGATCCCGTGGTTTTCCTCGTATGTAGCGGAAAGCGACTACGGCGTAGGCGTAGGCGGCCGCTAGGCGGGTTCCTGGTAGTAAAAGTGTTAATATGTAAGTGCGCGACGCACTTATAAACCGATTAAAGTGGGATTATATTTTTGTGCACTACATCTAAAAATAAATCGAATGTTGGTCAGTTTCCTTCCTTTCGGGGTTAAATATAAGAGATATACTGACACTTAAGGGCAGGAACCCGCTAGGTGGGCGCGGTGCCCGTAGGCGCTTCCCCCTACATACGGAGTTTCCCGTGTTATCGGTTACGAGCGTAGCGCTACGAAATATTGGCACTGAATTGTGCTAAAAAACACTTGATAGCGATACGAGTGCTACGCTGCAATTCGTAGCGTCCTAAGCCCCGTATGTAGAGGCAATTTGGCGTAGTCCCTTGACCTGTTGACGCGTCATGCGTAGTGAAAGGTTTAGTTCATTACCATAATTCAGTCATAAAAGTTAATACACCTCTGTTAACTAAAATGTGTTTTGTCTCTTCCTCGCTAACATAAATCAAAGAGAGAGACAAACGAATTTAACGGCATTTTAATTAAAATAGTTTTGATGACGGTTTATGAGTAATCGCAATAGTCTATTAAAGTATGTTGCTGTTAGCCAGTGTTTTTCAACCTTTTTTCATTTCAACCCCTTAATATGGAAAAATATTTCACGACCTTCCGCTGTATAGAATTCTTCTATCAGTTTTACTTGAAATTACTGGTGCGATGAATAAAACCCAATTGCTCAAAGCTTAACTGGAAGAGATCCCTTACAGGGGTAAGTTCGCCTTTGTACCTACTTAACCTAGTTTGTCTGTATTTTTACCAATGTCTTGTGTACAATAAAGTATTTACATAGGTACATATAAACCTCACAGGTTGAAAGACACTGCTAGGGATGAACAAACATTTAAAATTATAATGTATTTAAATTGTAGTTAAAATATTGTTTTAATTTTACCACACTGTCATTCAACTGAGCTTTAAAGGGGTTCAATAATGTAAAACTAATAAAACCGAACATGACGTTTATAGTTGCTTTTATAAGTGTAATAGCGATATTTGTATTTGTTTGTAAAGAAATCGGGTTAATTTCGATGTAAAAACTAGTTATAAGTAGCGATTATTTTGTTATTTTATTGTGACTAAAAATAATCAATGTTATTTTATGCGAAAGCTCTCGGTTTAAGTATAACGTTACTAATTTCGGTAAGAGTACAAATTGTTTATTTTGTAATTGTCACAACTGTGTTATAATTTATCGGAATATAATTTATTTAGTTCAACAGGTCGTTTTATTGAGTCATTACCTGCCAGGGAGATAAAGCACGTCAATTGTGTCCGATTAGATATTTGAAGTACCATCGCGAACACAGTTAACTGACCATCCGTGCACTTTATGTGCATTTTAATAAGGTTCAATATAAATACAGGATGGTCAGTTAACTGTGTTGGCGTTTATACATTATCAGTGATATTGTACTCAAAAGTGGTGTCGGTCATGTGGGAGGAGCGTTGATGTCGGCGCGGCGCTTATCGGGAAAGCGCGGGAAAACGGCTCTCGACTCGCGCGGGCCGGCTCCGTGCCTCAGTACAGTCGGTACTCAGTAGCCTCGCGCCCGCCGCTAGAGATGGTCGCCTCCACGCGCTTCGCCGCGACATTCCTCGCGATCGCGCTCGCGACCGCGCGCGCCCACCTACCCTCCCACGACAACATCCTCAGAATCCAGCTCTGGGACGCGGAAGGCCTCAGCCGGGAGCCCGTCACCGCCTCCCCGACGCCGCACAAGTTGAAAGTAGATCTGGACTCTCTATACAAAGCTATGCTCGAGGACGGTGGCGAAGTCGGCAGGTTCACCAGGCACAAAGTGCGGCACAAGCGGCGGCGGCCGCGGCGGGCCGCGCCGTGGCGGTTCCACTCCGGGAACTCCTCGCTGAACGTCGTGGAGTACGACGGGGCCGAGCCCCCGGACTTGGTTAGTGCGATGGCCGTGTCGGAGAGTGCAGTGAGTGAGAGTGCCGGTTATCCCGTCAATGCAGCGCGCCGCCAGGATGAGGTAATGAGAGGCAAACAGGGTATAATGCGAGCCCTTTCAGAGTTATCGTCGCCCGAGGTGGTTAATACCCATTCAGGAGCTGATAGCCTCCGGGGCAGCCGGAGGGGAGGCTATTCACGGCTCCTTTCAGGACACCCCCGAGCGATGCGTTGATAAAAGTGAATGGGCTTCATTGTTTTTGGAAATATTTTTCTCTTGGCTTGTAAATATGTACGCTAGATGATATCGCCCTGGGCGACGTGGAAATGAGGTAAAATATTTAGAGATTGGCCGCTCTGCGTGTTATCTGGAGATAGCGTATCGAACGGTAGCGATTTTGTTGTTCTGCACACTTGTAAATACACGTGTTTGTATTTTTAAAGAGATATAAATCACTGGGTTGATTTTGGGAAACGATAAATTATCATCGCTCTTTCACCTACGCTAATAGTCGAGTCTTATTACAAATTATGCGTAGCGCAACTAGTATGTTAGCACACACTTATAAAAACATGTACCTAACTTATTTGTATTTATAAAGTGCGATAATAATTCACTGGATTGTTTATTGGGAACGTTACAATCAACGCTCACTAACCTACGACGATCATCTAGTCTAGTTTGTTAGCTTACCATAGACTTAGCATACACATATAAATATTTCAAAATCAGACACATTATTAAAGTGTGATAAAAAGTCACTGGGTTTTTAGGAACTTTACGTTATCAACGCTTTACCATAGATAGTTCTTACAGTGTAAACGTTGCGTAGCGATTGCTGTTATAACGTTATCTTTTGGAACTCGGAAGTGATTGCCGAAGGTTGGTTACGCATGCAAGACGCCCACGGGCCGGTAATTTGTTACTGTCGCGAGATAATACTCATTACGTATCTGTTTGTAAAAATGTAACGAAGTAATGCGTAACTGATATCGTTTGCATTTTAATAGATCTTGGCGTGTTAGTAAATGGAGGAGGCATGTACTGTTCGATTAAATTCGCCATCAGCGCGTTTCCAACCTTTTCAATAGATTTACCCGCTCGACTCCCCGCTCTTAGGGAAACTGATTTTATACTCTTTAAACAAACGCTCTTATAATCTATTCATCCATTTTAGATAACAAGTTATTACCCCCAAAAGAATAGCTGTTTTGCCCAGAATAATTTACGATTGTAAATACTTCCCTTGCGTGAACATGTATGTGTGTAACGAATCAAATATGTATAATTAAAACAAGAATAATATGAAAGTAAAATTAAACGAATTAATAGGAATAGGATATGTTTTGAGATAACTCTACCGCAGATTTGACTTTACCATAGATTTGACTCTACCATAAATTTGATCCTACGCTTGCATTATTAGTCTTGAAAAAATGGTTCCTTTACAATAATATTTGATTAAACTTATACAGTAGAGTAATACCTAATGTTAATTATTTCGGCACCATTTACATACCAAGACTGTAGGTACCTGCTGTATAGACTTTTAGTCGTAGATTAATTAACTCAGGACCTCTGCCCCAGTCAAAGTTGAAGTATTTCACGTCGTTAATTAGTAAAACCACAAGCTGATCCGAGTATTGGGCCGCAGGCCGCGGTCAGAATAATCGAACAACTAGTACCCAAAACGAGCTCAGAGGCTCTAGTATAAGTTTTACCGAAACAAAACGTTACGACCGCGTTCGCGTTTAGCTGTCAAATCTCATACAATTTGAGGGTAAAACGCAAACGCGATCGTAAAGTTTCGTTTCGGTAAAACTTATACTAGAGCCTCTGATACTTTCTTTGTACCAGGTAGTGGTTCGGAAGTATTTGAGTTTGAGATTTCATTCATTTTCATACGTGGGAGAGGCATGTAGGTAATTAGTTATCAAAATGGATTATTCTGGAAATTGGTTAGTCACTGACGACTGCTAGAAGATCTGGATCAGTATTGGCTTTTGGTTATGCAGTTAATTTCGTGGCAAATGTGTATGTGCGTATGTGGCCACAGTTTGTCTTTTTTTTTCTTTTTGCCACGAATAAATGTTTTATTTCTTTCTTTTTAATTAGCGTTAGCTGGAATCATGTAGGGTCGGTTTTATAACGAAGCTACGGTAGCCTAGTGGTTCAGGCATGCAGCTGTCAAACGGCGGTCGTGGGTTTGAATCCCGGCTCGTACCCAATGAGTTTTTCGAAACTTGTGTATGGAATATCATTTGATTTTTACCGTTAGCTTTCCTGTGAATGAAAAACATCGTGAGGAAACCTGCGGAATTCAACGATGTATGTGAAGTCCCCAACCCGCACTGGGCCAGCGTAGGGACTACTGCCCGTTCCCTCTCATCCAAAGAGGAGGCCTGTGCCCAGCAGAAGGAATTATATAGGCTGATTTAGGTAGGTATATAGGCTGATGTAGGTATGTATATAAGGTGCTAACAAATTAGGTACCAATACTTTTAGAGCTGATAGTACTAGTCTCTAGGAGTAGAGTTAAGTATGAAACATTTAAAAGTGTGTATCACTTTTTGGAGATAATTAGGGATACAACGTTACTGCGTAAAAACAGCCTGTTAATGAGATAGTCAACAATCAATCATTGACGTTTGTCACAAACGACGATGTTCACTTGACAGATAGTGTTTTAACATCTTGTCAGTTGAATGCACAGGCTGATTATGTTTGGTCCAAATTTTAATTTATTTATTTTGTACCGGAAATTAAAACAAAAATATCATATGAAAAGTTTTCTTAATTTCTATTTAAAGTCAATTGTTTTGATGTAATGTAACACCTCTTAAAATATTGGTACTTAATTTGTTAGCACCTTATATAGGCTGATGTAGGTATGTATATATCATTATTATTTATAACGATGCGTTGCCTGTTTCGTGACAGTCGAGTAACTTATCCAAATTAACTTCAGTTTGCCTACGATGGCATAATACTTATAATGATGAATACATTTGATACATAAATAGATATTAAATACTCAATAATAAATAATGTAGGTACCTATGAGAAAACGAATTTGTAAATATTTTTCCCGGATTTTTTCCATTCTTTAATATTTCTTCTGCTATTCGGAGCGGAGACAAATATAACAAATCAAACATCATAGAAATCGGTCCAGCCGTTCTAGAGTTATAAATGGTGTAACTAACCCGACGTTGTTTATATATAGAACATAAATAGAAGTAGTATTATCATAAGGTAAATAATTCTTATAGCATTTTCGCCAGATTGTTACGTAATTTATATAGATATGTAAGTTTTTTTATTTATTACCGTTGCGGTATTAAATGTAGGTGGATTATTAATTAATATTTTGTCAATCAATTTTTTGGTGTAAAAATCGGGCTGATATTGATATATTGTTGTTTTTCCATAGAGCGAAACCATATCGCTCTCAGGCTAATAGGTACAATTAGGGTTATTAAGACTAGGGGACAATCTTATACAAATCGACATCG
This sequence comes from Epinotia ramella, assembly GCA_947578815.1. Lineage (NCBI taxonomy): Eukaryota > Metazoa > Arthropoda > Insecta > Lepidoptera > Tortricidae > Epinotia > Epinotia ramella. The sequence continues at coordinate 718,326 of OX388213.1, forward strand.
ATCGTAAGCTCAGCTTGTGGTGTGGATACTAGCTAATATCAGCGATGTAAAGATAATAAATACATAGAAAACATCCCAAAACTCAGGTACAAATACACGTGCTCACCACAAATATTTGTCCTTACCGGGAATAGAACCCAGAACCACTAGCTTCTTAGGCAGCACCACCAACTCGGCTAAAGTGGTCGTCAAAGATGTCTAATCTTATCTTGGCTACACTTCGACCCAGTGGGATCATTTTTGCAATTGCCCCCCCTTTATGACTCTCAAGCTCGCACCATCATTTCCACAAACCGATGTCACCACGATTCGTCACTGCGCCACATATATTATTTTACGATTGTCCAAGTCCCAGAAAAATCGTTCAAGTAACCCTCCCGTGTCCCCCACGTCGCATATTAATAAATTCGCAGAACCATTGAGCGAGCGTAGTTTATATGGTTGACCTTTCCGGGCCTCGCTAATAACCTTTGCACGGCTAACGGTGGAAAACCATGCGACGTTCAACCATGTTCTGAATAATCTAAATACGACTAGAGTTACGTTTTGTGTCAGTGACCATTGACAAAAAAGACTCAAGACTCGGTTGTTTCAAAATGTCAGTATTCGTAATAAGATACGCCCGTTACAATTCAATTCGTACGAGTAAGTCTCGTCTTTCGAGGTGATTCTACTAAGTTTTGGGGGGTATTTTCAATTTTGTATTGGCAGTTCGACAAGCCACGCTAAGTACCTATGAGTTTTTCGGAACTTTTACACGTACCTACGGATTATTTACTGTCAGCTTTTCGGTGAAGGAAAACATCTTGAGGAAACTGGTCTAATCCCATTTGGGTCTAATTTTTCCTCTGGGTTGGAAGGTCAGATGGCAATCGTATAAACTAGTGCCTATGCTAAATCTTGGGATTAGGTATCCTCCAAGCGTTATTCCCGGTTGTACCCTAAAGGAGCTAGGGTCCGCTTTGCCACCTAATCCCAAGATTTGGTATAGGCACTAGTTTTTCGAAAGTGACTGCCATCTGATCTTCCAACCCAGAGGGAAAACGAGACCTTATTGGGATTAGACCGGTTTCCTCACGATGTTTTCTTTCACCGAAAAGCCACTGTTAAATATGAAATGATATTTCGTACATTTTGAACAAACCCAGTGATTTTTCTGAGCCCACTTATTACTAGTTAACCTACTACAAAAAAATCAAGATTCCCGGAGCGCAAGTGTGTACAGAATTGAGTCTAGAAGCATCATCATCATCATATCAGCCGAAAGACGTCCGCTGCTGGACATAGGCCTCCCCCAAAGAGTGCCAACGTGACCGGTCCTGTGCCACCCGCATCCAGCGGACTCCCGCGACCTTTACCAGGTCATCAGTCCACAAGGCAAATTACCTAAATTAATGCTTCGTGTGCTTTCGGCCGAGGCAATCGACTTTTATTGTTATGAGTACTATGCACTGCCACGCCCTTAAACGAACTAGGTTCACGAATAACGCAAAATACCTGTACTTATGTTCAAAATCATGCCCGTACATCTAATTAGGTAGGTTTGCTTATAGGTACAGATTTTATTGAATTTGCGCCCTCAGTTTACAAGCTTTTATTTTGTTTCACCTGACCCGTTGTGTAATCAAATCTTGCAAGTTAAATTTGACCCACTTCCCGATGACCGATTGAGCTGAAATTTTGGGTGTAAGTATAGTTTGGATGACAATTCAATATGATGGTACCATCGAGCTGATCTGATGATGGACACAGAAGGTGGCCATGGGAATTTAGCACTTAACCGACGTAGCCCCGTTGAGTTTGGGCTCGTTAGAATCGTCTCAATGAGTAGTTGATGATGGTATACAGAAAAGTACAGTCGGCAACAAAAGCTTGTACCAAAAATGTTTTTTTTTAAAGAAACTTTTTAAAACAACACCTCGTGAACTAGGCAAGACATAGTTATTTGTCAAAGAGAAGGACATGCTCCGATAATTGGTGTTAGTTTATAGTCGTACACCTAATATACTAGTTATCCGCGGGGCTTCGCTCGCCTATTGCACAGAACCCAGAAAAACCCGCGGGGTAAAATATTTATATTTATTTCATTTATAAATACATAGGTAAGTACGTCTATCATTACAGTGTCCCAATGCGATAGCGTACCTAGCCAATTATTAACATAACAAATATAGGGTATTACATAATTCAAACTTTTCATCGCAACACATCACAACACACACATAACATCGAGGGGACCGGTCTAAGCCCAATTAAAGTCTTATTTTCCCTCTGGGTTGGAAGGTCAGATGGTAGTCGCTTTCGTAAAGCTAGCAGGTGCTAACAAAAGAGCCCGGGGTCCGCTCTGACACCTAATCCCCAGATTTGGCATAGGTATGCCAAATCTTGGGATTAGGTGTCAGAGCGGACCCCGGGCTCTTTTAGGGCACAACCGAGAATAACGCTAGGAGGATGACATAATTCTAAGTTTTGAAATAACATAACATATACAAAGTAACTCTAGTGCAACAAAGTACATCCATCCAGTAAGTCCATTTACGCGCCGGTGAAAGAATTTTTGAAATCGTATTAGCGATTCCGGAGATTACCCATTACATACAAACTATTATAAACTAACAAACCTACAATCTCACAGACTCTCTTTTTAATATAAGTATAGATTACCACTTGGTATAATACTGATATTATGCCCTGTCTTAAACATATAATATTCTACGTAAACGAGGTGTTTCGGTGGAAGAAAATAAAAAATATTTTGAAATAAAATATGTTGTCCAGTTGACCTTAACGTTGTCTAACAATCACATAGTGAACAACCTAATTTTCAATCTATACTAATAATGAAGGGGTTATGTTATGTTTGTGGGTAGGCGCTAATCTCCGGTACGATTTTTCATATTCTGCTCTATATTATCTCCTGGCTCTGCACGGGGATTTGGATCTGAATAAAATTAGACTTTATACTCGTATTGTACGACTGGTCTCAAAAGTTCCCTTACTCTAAAATGCCTTGTCATCATTACTGATTTGACACATTCAAACCGCCCCAGCATTGTTACTCACGTTAAAGTACCTACCTACGTATTATAACGGGCAACTCATACATAATTAAAACGCAGAATGTCACTCGATCGAATATAGTTAGTAAATAGGAAGTAGGTAGAATACACCTACTTACAGGTACAGTCAAGTGCAAACACATGTATCGATTTAATCCTCTTATAAATATGCATTGAAACCTTAATCCGCCGACATAAGAGCCATGCGACATATTTTATGAGAATGTTGTATGCACACATATTTTTATACTTGACTGTACGTAAGGTATGTACCTAAAGGCAAAGTAGGCATCAAAAGTGCTTCCTTGAACACCCATTAACTCAATTTGTAAAGATTTAGCCTTTTGGTGCCTAAAGGTATAAGTACACCAAGGCTGTTCCGATTCAATTACACATCTTACCTTCTCTAACCTAATACTCACACAATATTTCTACAAAAAAATCGTAAAAAGAATCGACAAAAAAACCTATATCAATATTGAACCATGCTTAAAAGTAGTAAAAGTAGAGGAAGACAGCCGGACATACGAAATATTTTCTGCCCAATCTGAAACGGAGACTTCGATCGTTTAAAAAATAAATAAAAACAAAAATCGTTTATTTCAGACCTTATTCGATCCATACATTTTTGTTAGTTAAATCTTACGAACTAAGTTAGATATAATATAAGAAAAAAAATAAGTATATAAATACGTGTAAAGAAGAGTAAAATGTGTGCTATTGAGAAAGCGAAGAAAGTTGGTCCTGTCTATTTCGCTCTCCCAATTGCCACCTCAACCCAAAATTTGGTAATAGGGCAGTCCAACCTCTCGGCCACCACCCTGAGAAGACCGTTGGTACTGCCGCGCACGCGCCTTATGGCAAAAAAGTCATCCAGCCGCGCTTCCGCGAACATGCTAGAAGCACTACAGTACTTCGGCAGCCCCAACAGCATCCTCAGGATGTTGTTGTACTGCACGCGTAACGCATTAGGTATATGCCCTCTGCGTAAACCTTACCCACAGCTTAGCTCGCTCGTTTGATCTGTTACTTACCTTGTGGTTAACCTTTTCAGCAACATGACATAATGTCACTCACGCGCGTCACACGCCAAGCCACAGTCACGTGAAATCCCATCTAGAGCCCTACACGAAATCATAAAGGTAGATGACGGTCTGCTCGCCCTGACAGATTAATCTGCCGTTGCTGTGAACCTGTGGCGAGTAAGGGGTTTAAATTCCGCATAATTATGCGAAAAAGTAATGCTTAACACGTTCGCAACCAAGAACCCGCCTAGTGGGCACTCGTAATGTTTGCTCAGATGCCGGCTGAGCCCGCTAGGCGGGCAGTAATATGAACTTACACGCCCAGTGAATTCTGTCGGTTTCTGGTGAATTGTTCCATTTTTAGTCCGGTTGCGAAAGTGTTAAAACATTATTAATGCCTGGTTATAAATCAATTATTCAGAGAGCCTAATTTAAAAGTATAACTTATATAATTTAAGATGGTCGTGGCTCAGGCATACTCTGCGAGAATTACCAGTGCTATAACATTGCCATGACGTGGATGTCATATCGATGGAACTAGCTTCTGCCCGCGACTCCGTCCGCGTAGAACCCGTTTATATCGTAGCTCCATACAAATGTTTACCCCCTTAGGGAATGATTTCCGTGATAAAAAATATCCTATGTCTTTTCCCGGGGCTCAAACTTTCTCTATAGTCTATCTAATTTCATTGAAATCGGTTCGGCGGTTTAAGCCTGAAAAGGTACTTAACAGGCAGACACACTTGCGGATTGATAATATTAGTATGGATTAATTAATTTAATAGTCAATAACTACAATGCGGGGCCCGTGGCGAATAGTACGGGGGCTCGCTTTCGGGTTCCGTACCCAAAGGGTAAAAACGGGACCCTATTACTAAGACTTCGCTGTCTGTCCGTCCGTCTGTCTGTCACCAGGCTGTATCTCAAGAACCGCGATAGCTAGACATTTGACATTTTCACAGATGATGTATTTATGTTGCCGCTATAACAACAAATACTAAAAACAAAATAAAAGAAAAATTGAACATACAAACGTGTTTTTTTGCCGTTTTATAAATAATGGTACGGAACCCTCCGTGCGCGAGTCCGACCTCACTTGGCCGGGTTTTCATAGTTAGGTTAGGTTCCTCATATCCTCACGGCTGCAGGGCCCCTGGGCGCGAGGGCCCGAGGCATTTTGCCCGCTCCCCTTTAGTTACGCCACTGGTGACAGCGTTATTTCTTTGTCATATCTTCTAAAATGCGCCAAAAAGTTTCCAAACACAATCCGGTTAGATTGTAAAAGTTATAATATAACCTTGTCTTGCTATGTACCTATTCTTGCTAACTATGTAGAATGGTTTTCTTCTTCTTAGTCGCTTCACTCTTGGCAGAGTGGTTGTAATCTTCATCTAGCTTTAGCGGCAAGTTTGACAATCCGTCGCCATTCATCGCTCAAGACCGGTTGCTTGTGCACAAATGTACGGGTGTACCCCCGTAGGTGGTAGAATGGTTTTACCCCATTAAAAATTGAGAAACAATATACCTTTCCCCTTCCTTTTAGTCTTTTTAAATGTTTATTAGATATACCCTTCCTTTTGAGAATCGGACTGGTTCTTGGTACAATAAGGAGTTCATTCACTTATATGGGAAAACCAAAGTTTGAAAACAAAACGAATGACAAAAGATCCTCTGGCTTCTTAAACGTGTCAACTTTTTTGTTGCTTTGATTCATCCTTGAACTATCAATTGGACCGTTAGTCAATAAGATCCACATTATTTATACGCACTAAACTTGTAGCTCACAAAATCTTATGCAAATTGAACTACTAAACTGTTAATGATTCAAGTTTCATTATATTCATTTACATGACATGTTCAGTAAAAGTAGCTGTCGTATCTATACCATAAACTCCACCTGACGACCCAATAATTCTTGAAAGTAATGTTAGTATGTTATAAAGACTTTATTATCTTGTAAATTGTATACTTTGTTCAGCCAAGGTACTACCATAAACTCCATCTGATGACCCCATACTTTGATAGTAAAGTTAGTAAGTTTTGAGAGCTTTATTACCGTGTAAACTGTATGGTAAAGTGATCAACGTCACCTGTGCCGACCGCGTCACGCCCCCCGCCCGCAGCCGATCGGCAATCAATCGGAAATTAGGCGCAAATCAATAATTTCCCTCCCAATACTGTCCGAGTCCCTAATGGAGTTGATGGACTCGTCTACGTTCGTAAGTGACTGGTAAATTGAGTCGGAACATGTATGTGAATGACGGCGGTTGGAGATTAGACTTAGGGTGGCATGCAATAGGACCCGTAAGCCCTTCAACTATCGACCACAGGAAAGACGGCTTTTCTTTTTTGGCCCTTTAATGTGAAAAACTAGACCCAAGTATCATTTTAAGGTACCACTTTATGTACCTACTGCTGAAGTAGTAAAAAATACCTGAAAGTAGATAAGAGCTTGAAATCAGTTGTTTCTGAATAACAAATCAGCTTGACGTTACTTATCGATCATTTTATAATATTCAAAAGTCGATGTGACTCTCCGGCAGACACGAAATAAATTGAATCGCAATTATATTATGCAGGTACCAACGCCATTATAGCAAAAGCATCCTTACAAACGAACCTCGCTAATTAAAACCACCGCGTTTAAATATCTCCCGTCGATAAATTATATAGCATCGTGTAGTGTCGCAATTTAAAATGATTAACCGCAGTACTGCGAAGCCAATTCTGTTAAAAACTACTCAGCATGGAATTCTAGGTGCCATTACGTTAACGAATGACGTGGTGCGACCAAAAAAGGAAAGGGCGTCTTGTTTCACGCCAATTTTTACCTCACTATATTGTCCGGGACTTTCGAGATTGTTATCGACTGAGGCTTTTGTCCGCGCTTCGGTTATTAGTCCGCAGTCACAGCCACGTCAAAGAGTGGTACCTTGTTTAAAGCTAATTGAAATGTCAGCGCCTCAAAAACAGAGCGCCGTTTCTTGAAGTCGTAATTGAATACAACTATTAAATGTTCACGAGCATGGTCGCGCTGTAAAGACGTGTGTTACACTTGATTGATGAAGCCGCTATTTTAACAATTTGGTCAACCCGAATGGGCCTGTTTCACATGCTTGTTTAACTTTACGTGTCTGGTCGGTAATCAAATTTTACGAGCTGATTTTGACCCACTTCGCGTGACCGACACGTATTATTTGGGTGGTTTTACATTATATTTTGAGATAACAATGTATTACAATACAACACGAAACCCGGATTTGAATATAAATTGACAGTGATGACATGCCGTCTGCATTATAATAATAATGAAATAGCTTCCTTGAACTACGCGACTATATTGCGGAGAGTTGCAAAATCAAATTGTTGATAGTTAAATGGTTTCTAGGAATAGGTAACACATAAAAGCCATGAGACTGACGTAAGTAGACGCACTTGAATTATCATACTTTAAGTTTTTTTTTTATATTTAACCTACCGGCGGTTTCGGCTTAAGAGAGAGGACCGTAAAAACTGTCCTGGGCCATTAATTAGGGAGATATGGAAAACATTCATTAGGGAAATATGGCATCCATGTAAGGAATTATTTAAAACCTACCACATCATGACGCACTACACCCTATACATGCTTCAGGTATTAATGTTTGTGAGAACCAGTCTACGAACGTTTAAACGGGTGGAAGTACCAGGTAAACAGCTCCGATCCACTGGAAGGCTAAGAACAGTACCGCGACGCATGGCACTTTCAGTAAAAAATCCTAGGGTAATTGGCCCAACGTATTACGAGCGTCTACCCGCAAAATTGCAAACTGAACCATCTGACGAAACATTCAAACGTCAGCTGAGAATCTTTTTATTAGAACATCCATTGTATTCTGTATGTGAGTATATGGTATTATATTTGACATGGTTAACTTAATTTAAATTGTTTTATAATTTGATAATGTTCTAGTTTTTATATTGACGATCATTACGAGATATCAATATCAATATTTATATTCCTTATTTTGACTTTATCATTAATCAATTTGTAATATATGTCCGTCATAATGTTGTTTTGTACCTGTGACGTTTCATTCAATTAATATTCATTATTTGACGATCATTAAATAAATTCGTGTAAATCAGCTTAAAGTTAACTTACAATGTAATTTTATGAAAAAATAAAGAAATCTAAATCTAAATCATTGTGGGCATATTGGCACCAGAGGTATCAAGGGGATCAGAAACCTACGGGTTTTAAATAGCCCTAGGCCAAAATGTAGACCGAACGAGCATCCATTCCGACAAGATCAGTCTGTTTTTCTATGCGACTACTATATTTTCAAAAATGCTAGTTCGACTAGTCCATACCGACCAGACCATAAGAGTAGTCAATCATAGACGTACGGATTAGATTTCGTGCAGTGATATGAGTGGAATGATGTCAAGCGTTTAAGAGGAAACACTAAGGGCGAGATAATTGAGAAATAGGTATTTGTAAAATGTATTGCAGTCGCGCCAACGCCAACCTCAAGCCTCCCCCCGCAGAGCGCTAGAGACAACTGCAGCTTGGACCGAAAATACCTATTAAAAGTACATAAAATCAACGTTTCGTAGTCCCCTGATTTCTTCTCCAAAATTTGACCTATTTAACAATTTTTTTTATTAAAAATCAATGAAAGGCTTTGGCCTTGTTTGAATGTTTTCCTTTTTTTAAATAATCTAGTCAAAACTGTTTTCTGGATGTTTGAACACAGCGGAAAATATGGCATATTTCTTAGGTTTTTGAAGGTTAATATCTCTTTTAAGAATACTTTTATGAAAAAAAGGAAAACATAGGAACATGTTAATAGTAGCCATAGATTTACGGAAAAAACAATTGCTCTACTGCCATTATCCTGGGAGAAAACAGGGGACTACGTTTCTATTGAAAAACGGCCCTTGTGTTTCCTCTTAACGTTTGACACTTCAATCAACGCAAAATGACTGTATGGAACCTTATGTCTTATTTAGTTCAACACTCAAAATCACTACACAAGATATTGTTCGACTTCGTGCGTCTATGGTCCAAATCTGCCATAATACTCGTATACTCGTATCACCATGTTACACTATCGTGGCATAGGATCGTCGCAGTCATTCTTTTTTATGTTCAGTACACAATTACACGAATTTACGCGTAAAACAAATATAGTGGACGATCGCGTGACGATGTTTAGACGGTGTTATGTTATGATTATGAGTCATGAAGTTTCCGCTTGCCGCTTCAATTTAGGTAATATCATAAGCTGCGTAACATTTGAACTGGTGTATTGTCGTAGACTTCAGCCCCCTATTTCACCAACTTGACAATTGTCACTTGGCACTGACAATTCCCCATACATTGCTTGTTCTAGAAGTTAAGGTGGTTGCTAGGTTACTTGTGGAACCAGAAATGTACAATCTATGTATGTGTAGATTTGTCGTTGTCAGGTGACAATTGTCAAGTTGGTAAAATAGGGGCTTGGAAGTCTATTTGACCCGACGTATTGCTGTGATATCAAAATTATACTCTCTCATCTCGATCTGATACGTTTGTCTTGGCGTGGCACATAATCCTAATCTATACAGTGCCTAATTTATAGGTACTAACTTAGGGTCCTAATAATCTATACTTCTATACTAATATTATAAATAGGAAAAGTATGTGAGATTGTAGCTTTGTAAGCTTGTATTGTACGTTTGTTTAGTGAGTAATCTCCAAAACTACACATCTGATAAAAAAATATTTCACCTGTGACACCTAGAATGGACTTTCTGACATAGACAATTTTTTTTATCCACGCCTCAGCCTGCGTTCTTGGTAATACCTAGTATACCTACCTACGCGCATGATGCCGCGCGGGCACCTAGTTATTCGGATTTAGGCAATTCGGACACCTATTTTTGTTACATAGCTATCATATAATTACCTGAGTGGTATCAACTAAAAATACTGTTGTGTGATGTATTATTTATGTACGCATGGAACAATGTAAAATTAATCATAACTTGAACATTATTTATGAGCGAAGCGAGTGGCAAACGGTTCGGAAACCAGTGCACAGGTGCCACTTCAACCCGAGGGGCGATTCATCGATTTTCGCTAAAATATTCGGCTCATCGCCGTAAATCAAGGGGGAAAAGAAAGATAATTATTTTGCTTGACGACTGCCAATGTTTCAAAAGCAGATGTTTGATTCGGTAAGGAACAGACGACATTTCCGTCAAGGAAAATTATTACACGCAGTTAAGAATTTGTTACGATCTGAATCGTTATTCAGGAAAGTTTAATGTTTTTGAATTTACGGAGCAGTGTTTTGAAGAAAGCTGGTTACAAGCCCTTTAATTGACGGAGTGAAATAAGTCTTAATGTCTCAATTATTCATTCGTCCTGAATTATATTTCCTAATCATTAAAATAAATCTGTTATTTGGCGATAAACGTAGACTTAGGTGCGTACTTGTCGCTTGCCTCTATAAATCTCGGGAGGTAATTAAGTTGGTTTAACAATTTGTCGAATATAGCGTCAGCTGTGAGGTATGTTTAGTTAAATTTATTAACAGTTGGTTGGATAACGGTTTGAGGTCGCGTTGCACGTTGTGGGAAGGCATACCTAGGTATAGAATTTAATGCACCTTTGTCATACAGCTTTAGCGTACTACCTTTGCAATTATTTCAGGATAGATCACGTAAACTTCAATGTAAAAATATTGATTTGAAAGGTGCCGTACAGGTGAATGAGATAGTTAAGTATTACGACTGCTATATTTAAATTTTGTATGAAAATATTACTTGTTTCCAACAAGCTCTAGAGACAGCTACACCGCAAATTTGCAGACAGAAAGCGCTCGAATACAGTTCTCACAACTCGTAAAGTCATCCCGCTTTATGGTAGTGTCCACAACACCCAAATAAACGTCCACACATTTTATACATTTAGATACATTTAGTTCATAGCTTTTAAGCAATTAAATAAATTAGACCGAGCTTTCACTTTTTTCAGGTAATTATACTGTCATTTTAGTAACACCGACCGAAGCGTTCTAATGACGCTGCCGTCGAGAATGTAAGATACAATCTAATGTACATTAAAGTGTTTCGACCAAGTGAGTGCTACTAACATTGGTTACACTGTTTAATTGCAGAAGCAAAGGGCCTATCGTATCATAAAATACTTGCACAATCGCAAAGGATCTCAAACTCTTTTCTGAGCTAATAATATATTTAATGCAGTCTTAATTGGCGGTCACACATACAGGAATTTGTCCCTTCGCATTAATACATCGCATGAACGTCTCATAAAACTATACTTTTTTCATGTCTTTAAATAAAAATAATGTTTAGGATGTGAGCTCCAGGAGGTCAATTTAAATGTTGCGTTTTGCAATTTAATTTCAAAGTGTTTCACATTCTCGCTTATACTGAACAAGCTTCTGCCCGCGTGATGAAACTCGTTTATATCGTAGCTAACTATCCTATGTCCTTCCCCAGGACTCAAACTATCTCGATACCAAATTTTATCCAAATCCGTTCAGCGGTTTAAGCGTGAAAAGTTAAGAGACATGACAGACAGACAAACAGACGGCCAGACACTTTCGCATTTTTACAATATTAGTATGGGGATTGTAACCAAACAGCGCGAAATGCATTGACTAGCCGTTCGTGGCGTCTTTTGTTGTTGAAATGGAAATCCGTTTCGTAATATCAAAGATTTAATGTGTCCTCGATAAAAACGCATATTAAATGATTGCGCTGAGAAATTGTTATATAGATAATTAACGTAACCGTTATACTCGTTCGAGTTCAAACGTCAACGGCCGATTATTAGACGTCGATTAGTGCACTAGTTATACTTAGTCCAAGATGAAGTCATTATTAGAACTCGTTCTGCAAGAGATTCTACAGGTTTAACGTAGAACGATGCAACTTAATATCAGTTATCAGACGTTCATAACAACTTAATGCGGGGTTTCTAAATAACCTTCATTAGTAATAAAGATTGGGATCTGCCGGTTCTGCAGATCTGTGGGAGCTCGTTTAGATTGCGGAGCATCCACAAACTTGGAGCAGGAATAATGTGCTTAAGGAAAAATATATCGCTCAAACGCGAAACTTAAGCTGCCTTATGTCCATCTAGTAAGTTCCAAAATCGTGTTGTTTGTGCGTCAAATACGTAGGAGTCATTTGATCCTTCGAGATTTATTTCAATCTATGATCAAGTGAACAGCCTGCCACATAAATTCAAGGCGTCATGTACAAGTTGATGCGTATTTAAAGATTGTAACAGTGATTCTGCACAGGTACGGCGAAACCAGGATTTACAACTCGTGGAGAACACGAGTCGTGTGTGTCTTGGAGATTTAGTGGTCCGGTTCGTGTGAATGGAATCGAATAAATAAGATTTTTGGTAGACAGGTTTAGTAAGGTGCGGCCACGACACAGCTCTAAAATATGATTGAGTATTATATTATACTTAGTGTTCGACCGGATTGATGATATCGTTTTACCGACTCTAATATTAAACGGAAGTTTTACCTATGTAACTGATCAAATGGTGAACACTAAATACAATATCATGACTCTAGTAAATTATGTTTCAATAAATCACTGGTGTCATTCGGATATAGAGATAAATTATTTATAATTTACTTAATTATCGTTGGACTTTTAAGCTCTCTTTGAACGTAGCACGGCATCTTAAAATATCTGTCCCTAATACTTTAACAGCACCAACAAAATAGCCGCGGCATTTAATTGTCCCCAATAAAATTAATTGTGAGTGAAATTATAATGCTTCATTCCCATAAAACATGTAAAAAGCAAATTTATTATCCAAGGGCGAGAATTTATTCCGAAATCACCGTCGTAATTATTTCCAGCTCATTTAAATGTGTGCATTCGTCTTGTTTTGTCGGGTCGTCGCAGGCGCAGCATACAATCAGTTGAATTGTGTGTCAGATAATAAATAACAATCCACGGAGTCGGTGAAAAGCGACTAATTAAGTTCTTGAGCTTCGGACACCCGCGTGGGCGCACGATGGAGACTATAAAATAGTGGCTGATCCTACGCTGCATCAAAAATTGACCTTATCTATAATCATATAAGACTCAATTTACAATAACTTTTGCAGGTGAGATGTATCCGATGAATACGGAATATTTAATACCATAGTAAAGATATGACTCTATTTCAATAATTGATAATGCTAATGAAAGACCAGGTTTCAATGTCTCGGAGGAGAAATGCAAATGATCTCGATTTATATTATAAGTAGTACAAGCTAATGGCTTATTGTGATTGTATAATATATGAGAATGTATCTAATGCTTGAGAAATAGATTCACACTTTAAGTATTTCAGTTGAAGTTTGTAAAATTATGCCTGTATCTATTTACGAGTACTTATATTATCGATCCGTCTTTTCACATTCTTATTCACCATAACCTGCTAGCAATATAAAAAAGGTGTACATTTTTATTAAGTTTATTGAAATGTGTCAGAGGTGGATTTGTTTTTTTTAGGCCAAGCTACTCATAGATTATTACTAGCATTGAAAATGGTAGCCACCAAGCGATGCTGATGTATTCTTCGTTCTGATGTACCTTCTCATTTACATTGATATCGAGAAAATAACAAAACTTTGTTCATTTTTAGTTGTGTCACGCATCTAAAACAACCACTACCTACAAAGCTTTATTGCCTCCCTAAACTGTCTCGTATAGGTACGTGAAGTATCATGTTACCTATCATTGTAAACGAGATCAGTATCAGCCGGGTAGTGGGCAAGTCGAGCCCGGATCAGTCAATGGTAGGACAACTCACGGGTGACGGGTGCTGCCGATATCGCTCCGAGAAATCGGACGTCAAGTTGATACCGCATTTCGATATTTGGTTCAACGGTACTCGGGATTATTCGATTCATAATCTGTCTCGACGCACAGCCTCAGCCTTAAACTGACCGCAGGGTTCGTAATAACTATACGTACTTGAGGACCGGTTTAGGCACTCAACGCCGGCGAGTAGCGAGTACTCTCATAGTAATTCTTACTCGCGCGAGTAAAAGCGAGTAAGAATTACTATGAGAGTACTCGCTACTCGCCGGCGGTGGGACAAGTGCCTTAGTCTCGTGTGTGACACTGCCCGCGAAGCTGACGGTCCCGAATTCGAGTCTCGGTAAGAGACAATATATTTGTGTGATGGATGCAAGGACGTTTCCTGTGTAGTTATTTATTAAGTATATCTATTAAATATAATTTCCCATCTAATGCCAATACAATTATTATTGAGCTAATTATCGGGTTAGTGTTAGTTCTATATGGGTAAATAGTTTCTCGAAAACAACTCCAACGGTCATATATTATATTACGGGGTCGAAAAATCGATCTAGCTAGGTCCGATTATCAAGAAAACTCGTTTTCTTCGAAAAAACACGAGCAACTTCGAGGAAATCGCTTTACTCGCAGGTCGGTACGCATCGCATTTCAGATTTACGCTTGAGGCGATTGGTTGTGAATAGCTCGGTTATTTCGTGACGTTGGATATTTTAAAAAGTATTAAAAGATGTCAACGTTAGTCGGATTAGAAATAAATTAGTGGATAATTTGAGATAAATGTCGCAACGCAGGCAATAAGTTGTGAGATTCTATGGCAAGATTGGAATAAGTTAAATGTGTTTAAATAAATTGGAAAAGTTCTTGTGAAACGATATGAATCTAGATTCTAAAAATAATTAGTTTGTCGTAGATAACGTTACTATTTTGTTGAACTTATAACTCTTAATAAACCTTAAAACTAAATGCTATATTATACTGTAAATGAATATCTAAATGAAAATTTGTGGGAATAAAATTCGTAATCAATGTAGGTAGTTATTATTATTATCAATTATATCAAATCATTAGGTAAACTTTACCTGTATGTTAAAAACCCTAATTGAATATGTAGAATAGTTAAATTGTTGTGGTTGTATACCTAGAAAATACCTAATTTTAGAATGTAAGAAAATTGCAGTGCCCTAGCAGGGTATCATGTAGCTACTTATTATAATTTTTGACAGAAATTGCATAATGACATGCAATAAATGAATTGAATTGAAAAAAAAAACCTTTTAATGCATACATGCTACACAGTAAAGAAAAATTTGTATATGATGCCAAATATTGTGAAACCTATTAATAATAGAGTATACGAACATAGAAGTCTTACGGTACGAGATACAGCCCACGGACTGTATGAAGAATGCATGCTCCATATGCGGCAAAGGGTTGCACAGACGAGCTTAGAGCGACAAAAATTGTTAACACCCGCGGTTTCTTGGCGGCAATTATAGGGTTGTGTTAAATTCAATTCTGAGCAATACAGCGTGAACGAAATTGACAATAAACTTTTTGTTGATTACCTACGTTAATATAGACAAAACATAAAAAAAAAATATTATTACCTACGTGGGAGTTCTCCCGAAGAGTTCGAAACATGTCGCCCGTAGTGAGTGTATGTTAGTTTAACTGTGTAATTATTAGTTTTCAACATGTCTCACGAAAGTTTAAATTATATTGGATCGACGAATTAAAGTAGGAACAACGGTTTATTCTTATCATTATAATTTTCTTCCATATCTGATGAAATACAACTATGGTTTATCATTATTCACGTTATGGCGATTTCTGATAAATCGCGTATGGTGATTAAAAATAAGACAAGAACACCAAACAAATCGTCGCGTGTGGCACCGTGTGAACAGGCTTTACAATTTAATGGATGACATGTAGATTAAAATTGTCGTTTGTATTCACTATTGTTCTGAATAATGCATCACATTGTTTGTCTCTCTCCGAATTGAATTGGTACACGCCTCATTAAAATGGACCTATCCTATTCACCACTGGTTTTACCTCACCGTAACGCTTACACTTGAGATTATTTGAGTTCGCCAAATTGCATCAAAGCGGTCCATTCAAAAACCTAGGTAGAAGATTCCAATTCCAATGACAGCTTTACAAAAAGTCGGAAATATTAAATAAAATCAATCATACTCTAATGTAGTGTATCTTGACACTGGTTTGACTTATACTGGTTTGTCTGAGTTGTGGTGAAGTGTTGTGAACCCAGGACGTATGTAGTAACGATAAATCATAATAATTGGATTTCGTTACATAACGTATTTCTAGCGGAGAATCGTGGATACCAAAACACCAGGTCTAAATTATTTTTTGTATTAAGAGTCCTCATCACGACCGACTCAACTCGGCTCTCCATACATACGTAGTTTGGTTCTCATTTTAAAACCACTGGAATAACATGAAACTTTTTATACATAACATGATCCGCCGTATCTAGGTCATAAATTGGTTTCTGATGCTATAAATTATAATAGAAATATAACAGAGAAAAAAATCCTTTTAGGCATACGCAGCCTGCTCACTCTAGCTAATAAAATCTACCTAAAAAAAAAACGAAGCGATACGCCAGTAGAAACTGCACCATTCGAACATGCAGCGTAAAATAGAGCGCATGTCACTTTACGTAAAACAACACCCCATCAAACAAATAAAGAAACCCGTCAGTTGTAGCAGAATGTAGACAGAGGGTGGCGGTTGTCGCTAAACTAACAATTTATGCATGGCCCCTAATGGCCTGGCCCATCAACCTTTGTTTGCGAAGCTTTCTATGAAATTTTATTCGGTAATAGCGCGTGTAGGCCCGCACGTCTTGACGCGATATCATTTTGTCAATATGCCCCATTGTTAAGTGATTTCTGAGGGCTTATTGCCCTCCCTTTTATTTTTTTTGGTGGTTGTTGCTTAATGGATATATCCAGTAATCTTTATAGAAAAGGTGTCGTTTAGGGTTGTCTGTGATTTCAGCTTTATTGAAGTGTTATCTTAGTTACAACAGGATAACTAATATAAGAATAGCACGCATCAACGGTAGCGATGTTGCGAGTCGCTTTTTTTCCAACTCAGATAATTCGAGTTGATTCGGCCGCTAACTCGAATCGAAACTCGAGTTGACTCGACTCGCATCAACCGGGTGGGATCCACTTCGCCGCAGCAGTCGAATTTGCGGGACGGCGAGTCAAGTCGCGTTCAGCGTATTCGTATTCTTGATTCGACTTGGCGCCGCTTATCAGATCCGTATCAATTCTAGGGCTAACCCTTTGGCAGTCAAACCGGCAGTGGAGACGGCGAGTTGATTCGAATTGCGAAGGAACTTGATTCGAGTCAAATCGTTTAGACCCTGAACTCGCCCATAGCTAATCAACGGTGCTTATTCCTCCACTATTTCAAGCAGCGGCCTGTTTCACGAAGCCGCAAATGGGTAACAACTTTACAAGTGTTTTTAAACAGGCAATACAGGGGCCCTTGACCAATAAGGACTGGTCATTGGACCTGCGTTGCATGGTAAAGTTCTAACTTATCGCTTCGTGAAACGGCCAACTGGTAGTTTCCACTATTTATTTCATTAGATAGAACTGTAACTACTAATTCTTGAATCACAGTTACTCTGATGCGCTATAGCTATAGCAAAAGCCTCGCGCCGGCAGAATAAGCAGCTTAACTACGTACATAAGTACGTTCAACACCTCGAAACGTAAAAGTGAAATAGGCAAAATATATGCATCGTCTGGCGAATACAATGGGCTGGAACCTTCGTTCGGAATTCCGGCATGCGTTGAATAGAATTCTTTCAGAGCCTTTATCGGTTCGGCCTGCAAACCTGCCAGCCTATTCCCGTGCATCGACTATCACACGTTCTTCCTCTTTTATCCCTTTCTTTCGGGGCTTTATCGAGTGGGATGCAAGAACAATGTCAAGTTGCTTCACCCGGTTGGGCGCGGATCCCGCGCTGAAGTGTTCGCTCGCCGTTTCTACTCAAACACGCAATATTCGAAGAACTTACGAAAGGCACGCGCCAATATTTCCAGAAAAGGTTGCGCTGTCATTCTTACTTGTCGCTTTGAGCTGAGGTGATAATAGTATTAGCACCTCAGCAGGTATTGGCAGGGATTGAGCTAGGTAGACATACATACTTAACATCAATACGGTTTTATGTGAATTCATATTCATGCTGCGTCGAACAGTTTGGAAAGGTTTTCAGTGTTCTAAAAGCAATAAAAATGGCGACCGCATCGGCGGCAGTATTAATTTTTAATAATTCGTCTAGTTTTTTATTGAAACCGAGCGCTATACAGAACAGTCCGAAAGTGAAATATTTCTCTTTGCCCGGTCCGGTCATTAGGTCGCCTGCATAAATTATCATCTCGCTCGCGGACACTGTTTTTTCGTTTGGCTTAACTTTTTCTGAATTTGCGAAAATGTGTATTGAAAGCAACCGGAAAAATGCAGATACATTTTCGCCGGCTTTCATTTTAGCTTTACATATTTTTACCATGTCAAACACTTGTTGATTACGTGATTTTTCAGACTTCTATCACAGGCCTTATAAAGTTATTTTTAGTTTATGTATGTACATATACGCTAATTAGCGCTAATGCTCTATCAGGACAGTTGCTGCTCTACAAAGGTAATAGTAGGCCCCTAAAATAATCTACTTTATTTATACTGAACTATAGTTAAATAATCGACATGTTGATAAGTAAGTAAATGTTAGGTGGTGTGGACAGATTATGCATAATTTTGTAAAAAACTAATTATTTAGTATTTATTGCTCTATAATTGTTTACTTTTCAAGATCAAGGGGGCGTGAACATGCGTTATTAAAACTATTACATGATCACACAAGATACTACTTAAATTTTTGGTTCATTCTATTGTCACTGAAGTGTTACAGTTACAAAAGCTTATGATCGTATTCGTGCATTTAATTAAAATTAATTCGTGAGGCAGATACAGTGTGAGACTTGTAGGTACTCGGAAAAAAATGCCATTTCACGGGAAAGGCATTCATCACGAACAAAGTTGGTCCATTGTCAAAGTTGTTCAGAGTTCCCTACCCCAAATGTCATTTGCACCGCTTATAGTCCATTTCATTGTATTAAACGGTTAACTTCCACCTTTTAAATACAACATGAACAAGTCCAACGCAATATTCTAACCTCAATGTCTCAGTTCCTGTTTCCCGGAAATTACCGTCCATCTCTCGCTATCGGTTACGTCCGAACCTTATCCTGACCAGGGATCGAATCAGCCCGTTAGCAAGCCTACCATTGTTCCACCAGACGTCTGAAATCCCCTGGGCCGACATTGTCCCCCTAATAATACTGGGCGTATCTTACTAGGTAAGTTGTAGGGAGTAACGACTTTCTGTCACGGGATTCTAGTACTGGGCCAGTCAGGCCAGTTCAATGTGTTCGCGCTGACAAGCGAAACCAATTATTGAAGGACTTTGTTTGCTGAAAATGTAAGTTTAAAGCCACGTTTGAGGATGGGAGTGGCCAAGTGCATGACAAGTTTTCATGGGATGGATCTATTGTTTAAAATAAACGTCAGAAAATCTGTTGTTCGTCTAGGATACTATGAAATCCCGACGTTAAGGTGCGTCCAGCGGTCGTTGTCAAACGGGTAGAATTAGTGCACCAACTCACGACTATAGACCGACCAACGTTATATTATGTATTTGGCGCCGGCAGCTGTCATTTCACACAAAAGTTATCAAACTTTCCATACATTCCGATTTAAACGAACACCGCTTACGATTTATTTATTTATCGTAATATGGCGGTTACACACTGGTTATATTTACATTTGAATTAAAAAAAAAAAATTACAACAAATACAACAAACACTCTTTATTGCACACCTCACACAAACAAAGCAGTTAAAAAGAATTACAATAGGGATGCGGACTAAGATTTCTTACGATGTCATTCGAACCAGTTTTTGTAGAGGAACAAATATTTGTATGGGAGCAACTACAATTTAAGAACATAAATACCCAAAAATTTGAGACAAACATTGACGTTGCTGGCGGCAGCGGAAAACGCTTCATACTGATGACGTACCCCCGTATGACGTCACTTGTACAAATTAGTTGTATCGTTGTATGGAAAATCCGGTAAATTGTTGTTTCGGTCGCGAAATACTGCGTTTAAGTACATAGTAACCATGGACACGTAGCGTAAGGATTTATAATATGAGCAATTCAATGGCTTTACACGAAGCTTTAACAATTTACTTTACAGAAAAACCATTATTTAAAAGTTACCTGTATTCATCGCTAGTTTGTAATTTACGGCCGTGCGGAAGAATTTTACAATGACGTGTCATAAACAATTTAACTGCACCCGCTTTATAATTAACTTTAAATTCAGGGCATTCATGGAAATATGGATGTTATTTCAACCGCCAACGCCAGAATTCCCATTTCCAGGAATACTGGCACTGCCAAAATCGAATTGACGTGATTCTGTCAGGAAGCAAATAAAAACTTGATTTAAGCTATGTGCTATGTACAACAATTATGCACTGGATAGTCTAGCTATACTAATATTATACACTCATACATACACATATACATAGACATATATATATTAAGGGGTTGGTTGGTACGTCTAAACTTACATTTAAAACAAAACAACACTGACAGGGGTGCAATCCCTCGCAGTGCGACATGAAAAAATGAAAAATGAAAAAAGTTTATTGTATAAGGGCAACATTACAATATAAATCACGACCCTGTGTCCTGAGCTAGGAAACCCTGTGTTACAGGACCCAGTTTCGTTGTTCCAAATACTTAACCTACGTATCTGTACAAGTGTACAAAGACATACACATACACATACACATACATAAGACAAGACATAGACATACATATATACATATATTATACATAGACATACATAAGGCAGACGGAAAGTCTGTGTGATGATTATAGGTTTGTAAGTTATTGAGTTAGTATGCAAGGGTTCCCCGGAAACACATCCTTTTTTCACCTGTGTATATAGAGTGACGATGCTCATAGACTATACTTGACGCCGTATATAGATTCCAAAAAAAATACCTTAAAATTGCCATTGTTGTATTGCATTATATACGGCGTCAAGTTTAAAATCCCGCATCTTTGCCTGCGTTATTGCAATACGTGGGCAAAGCCGCGCGGGCGCCTTGTTAGGAATAAATTAATATTAGGGGACACACAAATAGTTAGTTTGATAAGGCTTGTGTTATGGGTACTAGACGACGATATATGTAAAAGATATAAATATATAAATACACAGAAAACATCCAAGACTCACAAACAAATATTAATGAATGAATTAATGATCTTTTATTTCAGGTAACCATGGACACATATTTTATTAGTAGAACTTACAAAACTAAGGGGTTGGTTGGTACGTCTAAACTTACATTTAAAACAAAACAACACTGACAGGGGTGCAATCCCTCGCAGTGCGACATGAAAAAATGAAAAATGAAAAAAGTTTATTGTATAAGGGCAACATTACAATATAAATCACGACCCTGTGTCCTGAGCTAGGAAACCCTGTGTTACAGGACCCAGTTTCGTTGTTCCAAATACTTAACCTACGTATCTGTACAAGTGTACAAAGACATGTGGGGACAGTCAACCCTGCTCATCATCTGCTGCTCATTTTCATTAATGCTCATCTCACAAATATTTGCCCTTACCGGGATACGAACCCAGGACCTGCAGCTTCGTAGGCAACCACTACGCTTACCGGTCGTCGACAAAAATAAGTTTTACCTCGTATACTTGAGATTATTTGAGTTGGCCAAGCATCAAAGCAGTCCATTCAAAAAGCAACTCTGCGGTCCGAGGTACAAGATTACAATTCCAATGACAGCTTTATAAAAAGTTATCTCAACCATACTCACCTGTAATTAATCTCAAACTCCGCTTTGGTTGTATAAAATACGTGTTACATTAAAAGCAACGCAATAACGAACCTCGCACGACGAGAAACATTTTCGGCTACAAAATTCATAAAGAATATAATCTTTCCAGCATTAGGCAGCAGCAATGTTGGCAATTTGCCTTTCAAATGCGAACACTGCTAGCTTGTGCACGTTGCCTTATATTTGTGTATAAGTATAAGGCAGAGTCAGTACAAGACGTATTTATGGAGCCCATTCGGCTTATGTTTTATGAATATTTCATGACTACCCTCGTAACTGCTAGGCTGAGTAATTAGAAATATCATGTGGGTCCAAATTATAATAATATACACATTTCTGTTGAATTACTGTGCACATGCGGTAGGCTCTTGTTTTTGTTTCCAAACAAACTAGGTAACTGAACATGACGTTAAAACTGACAAAAGGAAAGCTGGGGAATGCGTTTAAACATTAATAATTTAGTTTTATTAATACTTGCTTTGATGGATTTGTAAATGAGTTAAGATATCGTCATTAATGATTCATTTGTTTTAAGGGTTCCGTTCTCCAAAGGGTAAAAACGGGACCCTATTACTAAGACTTCGCTGTCCGTCTGTCTGTCTGTCACCAGGCTGTATCTCAAGAACCGCGATAGCTGGACAGTTGAAATTTTTACAGATTATGTATTTCTGTTGCCGCTATAACAACAAATACTAAAAACAAAATAAAATAAATATTCAATGGGCATAGAAGTTGTATGGGAGCCCCCCTTAAATATTTATTTTATTTTGTTTTTAGTATTTGTTGTTATAGCGGCAACAGAAATACATCATCTGTGAAAATTTCAACTGTCTAGCTATCGCGGTTCTTGAGATACAGCCTGGTGACAGACATTTTGTTGTATGATACAACAAACGTGTTTTTTTTTTTTTGCCGTTGTTATAGATAATGGTACGGAACCCTACGTGCGCGAGTCCTACTCACACTTGACCGGTTTTTATTTTATGATTTATTGTCTGAGGTAAATAGTATATAATAGTATACTTTTTTTATCTTGACGTAACGCAACAGAATAGTAGGCAACGCGCTTATGATTCTTGTGGAGTCACAAGCGTCCATAGGCTACGGTGCCAGCTTACCGTATGCTTGTTTGCCACCGTTGTTGACTAATGTAGTAATGGTTACTGAGCTAAGCTGAAGACGTTCGGACGGACGGACATGGCGAAACTAAGGGTTCCTTGTTGACCACGGAACCCTAAAAACGAAGCTACGAGTGCACAAGATTTTTTTTGTCACAGCCACAACTTCATTTACCGGAACAGGGGCCGTAGACAAGGTTACAATCGACAAGCGCTAACGCCAATAGAAAATAATAAATTGCAGGGGAATGACAGATGCCGACGAAGCACTTTTCGTTAATCTGTCATTCCCATACATTTTATTAGTTTTCTATTGTTGGCGTTAGCGCTTGTCGATTGTAACCTTGTCTAGGCCCCCAGTTTCCTCTACCAAGTACAGTCTGTGTGAAATTACAGCTAAATTATCTGAATTTAGAGGGCCCAATTCAAGAAGTGATCCTGTGAAAAGTCTAAAGTACAGTCAGCCAAGAAAGTGGTCTACCAATTTTCGTCTCTATTGCATGCAAAATAAGGTCCAAAAGTGGTAGACCACTTGCTTTCCTGATGGTACAATGGAGAACCAATAGTTGTGCTTGTAAAACAATAATGTTATGTGACTTATGTGTAATTCGAGATATCGCAAATGTACAACATGTTCTAACAAAAAAGACAATTGTTTTAAATGCATATTGAATTTAAAAAAAATCTTAGGCCCTTGTTAGCTTCGGTTTATTTATTTTTACTTATTTTCTTATTCGTTAGACTAAGTATAATGTTCAATCCCATTGAAATGATTATATTCCGATTTACAACCACCTCTTGTGTTCGATTAAAAAAGCTGATTTAAGAAACAATTTCAATACCTACTTCGATCTGAGGCTCTAGGATTAAGTTTTACCGAAACAAAACGTTACGACCGCGTTCGCGTTTAGCTGTCAAATTTCAACAAATTGCAAACGCAAACGCGATCGCAAAGTTTTGTTTCAGTAAAATTTATACTAGACTCTGACATTTTAATAAATAAATAAATAAATAAATAAATTTTAGGGGACAATCTTACACAAATCGACCTAGTCCCATAGTAAGCTCAATAAGGCTTGTGTTATGGGTACCAGACGACGACATATTTAATAGATAGAAATACTTAAATACATAGAAAACATCCATGACTGAGAAACAAATATTCATGCTCATCACACAAATATTTGCCCTTACCGGGATTCGAACCCAGGACCTTCAGCTTCGTAGGCAGCGTCACTACCCACTAAACTAACCGGTCGTCAAATTTTATTTTACCGTTTCACTAAATAAATCATGTGAGAGATTTGATACAGCTTAATTGTAGAGGGACGCTGAACCAGTTCAGAGATTTGATCAAATCATATACCATGTTACAGTAGAGACTTTATCCTATCACTAAACGTGTCTAGTGAAATGATAAAACTAGTTGTTTCGTCAACTCACTCATGGGTGTTAGGGATTTTATCAAAACACTTAACAAACTGATGAAATGAAAAAAACGAGTTGCCTTTTTTTTGACTGATTTCTTCATTTCACTAAAGAGATTCAGGGATTTTATGAATCGCTGTAATTTTTCAAGGCAAATGATAAAATGGATTCGCCATTTTAACATCCTGCGTGATTTGGTCATATCCCTTAGACATTTGTTCAAATCTCTGTTTTGGCCATTTTCCTGCGACATATGTTACCTACTTTGAAATATGATTGTAATAATTTTAAGTAAACAATAGTTATTTGTTATACAAGGGTGCAAAGTTGTATTTTAGTTAGCGAGGTTGTAGTTTCTTTTGTTTTGGCAACATTTCACATCAATTAATAAACGTTTTTTTTTCTGAGACAAGCATTATGGTTAACTATGCATTCTCTGGCAAAAATTAAGGGACATTCATATGCCGGTAGACCTGACCCGCATTTTTAATTTCTGGTATCAAAACCAGTCGAACGTCGTGAGATGGGCGGGTGCATTTTCGAATCCGTACAGGTTGAAGTGCGGGGTAAGGCAGGGGGGGTAGACCTCGCCCAAGCTCTTCAACCTGTATGTGAATGCCCTGGTGGAGGAACTCAGCAGTGCCCGGGTTGGTTGCCACATCGACGGAGTACCCGTGAATTATATCAGCTACGCGGATGATATGGTGCTGCTGAGTGCCTCTCCTTGTGGCCTTGCAAAATTGATCGCAATCTGTGAAAGATATGCCATCAGGCATGGATTGCAAAATAATGTCACCAAAAGTGAGTGTATGGTCTTTAGGGTCAGGAATAAAGTCACACCAGAAGTGCCTCCGATAAAACTGGAAGGTAAGGTACTCAACGTAGTCTCACAATTTAAGTTTTGACTGCTGACCTTAAAGATGATACTGACATTGAGCGTGAACGGAGAGCATTGTATGTAAAGGCGAACATGATCGCTCGCAGATTCGCTAAGTGCTCCAAAGAAGCGAAAGTCACCCTTTTTAGGGCATATTGTACATCCTTCTACACTAGCGGTCTGTGGGCGAACTATACTCAAAAAGCGTACAATGCACTGAAAGTTCAGTATTATAATGCCTGCAGGGTGTTGATGGGACTGCACCGGTACTGCAGTGCTTCGGGAATGTTCGCAGAGGCGAGGGTGGACTGTTTTCACTCTACGATGCGAAAACGGTGTGCATCCCGTACACAGGATCCGGGCCAGTCCTAACACCATCCTGAGAATGATCGCTGAACGCCTTGATTGTACATATTTAAAGCACTGCTGTATGGTGCATATAAATAAGCTTGTCAAGTATATATTCTAAATTAGTATCATTAATGTAACCACTAACCTATTGTTAAGTACCTATTTACTAACAAACATGATCCCAGTTGGTTGATAAATAAATGAATTGAAATTGAAATTATAACCTTTTTTAAAATGTGAAAATTTACAAAGCACTAGTCATCATCCATTTAAACTGTTCAAAGGATCGGAATCTTCGGTAGTGGTTTCCTCGGTAGTAGGTTCTATACTAGAAGATTCTTCGGTAGAAGGTTCTTTAGTAGTAGATTCTTCGGCAGTAGATTCTTTAGTAGTATATTCTTGGGCAGTAGATTCTTCAGCAGTAGATTCTTCGGTAGTAGATTCTGTAGTAGGTTCTTTAGTAGAAGATTCTTCGGTAGTAGATTCTTCAGTAGTAGATTCTTCGGTAGTAGATTCTGTAGTAGGTTCTTTAGTAGAAGATTCTTCGGTAGTAGATTCTTCAGTAGTAGATTCTTCGGTAGTAGATTCTTCAGTAGTAGATTCTTCGGTAGTTGATTCTGCAGTAGGTTCTTTAGTAGAAGATTCTTCGGTAGTAGATTCTTCAGTAGTAGATTCTTCGGTAGTAGATTCTGTAGTAGGTTCTTTAGTAGAAGATTCTTCGGTAGTAGATTCTTTAGTAGAAGATTCTTCAGTAAAAGGTGCCTCAGATCTACAAGTAACACCTTGTTTAGGGGGTGAAAGTTCTGTTTCAGTGGGTATAGATGTTGGTGATGATTGTTCCAACTTCAATGGTTTAGACTTTAGCGTAGTCTTTGCAGGTTTCCTTGTGACTTCAGGAGCTTCTGTGGATTTTTCTAACATGATCTTCAATAAATCGGCGGGTATCCAGTGTCCAGGGAAGTTGGCTTCGACGGGGTTTGATATGAAGACTAAAGGGGGGTTTTTGGCGTTCGGGCGTAAACCCGTGACTGCCGTAGTCAACACTAGTAATGCTGCTAACACTGCAACAAGTATAACGATTAATGCGGCCATCCTACCGACCACACACACATACAGGGACGGTAATGAATGGCATACAGTATACTCGTAGACCATAGATCGCCTACAACGCCGCGCCGAAGGCCGCGTCAGGTTAATGTCAGTACATTTCTATACAAGGCATATCTACTGCGGAGGCGGTCTTTAACGTGATGGGAGGCGTGACCGTAGTATCTATCAAAACGCATAATAGATATTTTTGTCGCATAGCTATTACAACCGTACAAGCCTTATTTACCTACCTAAAATAAACGTATGAATGGCATGAATGCCCATTTTCGCCGCGCTAAAGTACACTAATAGCGGCATATTAAATTGACACGACTATGGTAAAAAATACTTTCAGCCGACAACACACCAGCAAACCTGGCCTGGCCTGGGTATTTCAGTGCGTTTGTGGGTAATTACAAATTCACGACATGGGTTTGTATAATCATCAGCAATAATGCCTAGTGTTATGAGATCTGCGGGTTTTTCTACAACTCGATGTAGGTACCTAATTTAGTAACGTACTTTTTTCAATGCGGTATTTGTCCGCAGTGAAAATAGATTATTTTACATGGTCATCATCATATTAGCCGATTTCCTTTCAAGGGTGAAATTCAACAAGTCTAAAATTTTGCTAATTTTGGTGGGTTTTTTATTTTCATGATATCAGTTACCAAAAATTTGTTTATAGACCGTCATTAGTCATGATTAAATACTTGTCAAAACGGCCTTCCATTCCAATGAGTAGTTTTTGAGATGTCATTTAATTTATTTCATTTTACCAATTCATAAGGTTCTAAGGAGAAAAAATATGCTATATAAAGTTAGCTGGGTTCTACCCACCCTTACTTATTGTTTTTTTACCAGTAAATCCAGTAATGTAAACAAAATAAAAGTGAGCCGCACCCATCTTACTTTATATAAAATGTCATAAGTATCAAACAACGCGGGCAATCCTGCGTGATAATTATATAGGCTACAGCCAAAGCCGCATGGCAAATGGCCGCAAGTTCATTCTATATAGCAGGTGAAAGATTTTTTTTAATTTGATAAATGGTTCTGGAAATTACACGTCTTTATAATGTTAGTATAGATAATCATCATAATATGTATCTACACTGTCTACACTTCTACACTAATATTATAAAAAGGAAAGATTTGATTGTTTGTTGGTTTGTATTGAATAGGCTCCGAAACTACTGGACAGATCTGAAAAAATATTTTACCATATATTAGAAGCCGACATTATCCCTGATGCTTCATTTCTACGCACGCGAAGCCGGGCCGGGCAGCTAGTATTAAATATAAATGGGTATTAAAATTTATTTGTTTTTTTTTATATAACCTCATTTTTCAGGTAAAATCCATGCCTCTTCTGCCGGTTTGGTCGCAAATTATACTCCAGGCAAAATACGGTTTTGAAAAACATCAATTTATAATAGCGTTTTTTTTTGTTGATTTCATTTGAAAATGTTATTCTAAGATGATTTAGTTAAGAATCCGACAAACTTTCCACCCGGAAGTAATTATGTAGATTTGAATGAAGCATGCATTATCTTTTTTTGTACGATTTATCTTGAATATTATAGAGCAAATGTAAATGAACCAAAATAAAGACAAACATATTTATTAATATAAATAAAATATTTTTTCTGGCTTTTCAGAAGCTAGTTAATTAACATTTTTTTCATGTCTGAAATTTTGTCGGATTTTGTCGCTGGGTGTTGTCTGGTGGTTGGATATTCAATTGATAATATATCCGTTGCAAATAAAAAATAAGCTATTATAAATGATTTCCAAAATTGTAATTTTTTCCATACAAGTTGTCAGTTCATTGACTGGACTAATACTGTCAACGGGTGGATAGGAATTTTTTTGAAGATGTTATTATCCGAACAAGCATAACTCTCGCCTGTTCCCATTATGCTCGGTCGAAAGACTTCCAAAAGGGAAGATGCCAAATTAGGGGAATTAACTTTTATTGTAAAATGTATAAAAACTTCTTTTCTCGCTTTTGCAAATGACGTTCCATTAATTGTGCGATGTAATTAAGTCACTTTGTTGTTCGGCGCTTTTTTGCTCGTTTTCCAATTATTTGTTCGTTGGGGCTGGATACTGTTTTCGGTTTGTTTTAAAGGCGTAAACAAAGATATTACTGGCCAGTCTTTGGGGTTTAATGACGAGATAATTTTGTTGACCATTTTATCTTTGATATGTGCACCTGCGGCTCGCGTGAACAATCCCGCCTCTGATGTAACAACATAGCTCACTTGTATCACAATGTACTATTATGATACACGCCCGCGTGCCTATCCGGATAGGCAATTCCCAATTACATACTTTCCGCACTAATAAATATCATAAATAACTATTATAATACAACATTGTGTGGTGTTTTAATGACATTAATTGCCTATGAACAGAGTAGGTACACTAAAATTAAATAAGAACCAACGTTTCATAATGAGCTCGGCAGACACTTAATAATTAAAAAGTAAGAAAAAGAAAAATTTGAAGTGAAAGGGATCTTAAAGCAATCTACAAAGTAGGACCTCATAAGAACCAGCCTCGCCACGGTAATTATATCACTACCGAGCAAAATACCATAAATTCCAGGACCGGTCAATGTGGCACTCTTTGGGGTAGGCCAATGTCCAGCAGTGGTAGTCTTTCGGCTGACATGATGGTGATGATGACGCAAATCGAAGGGGCCAATTATTTCAACAGCGTCGGGCACTAGAACTGGCGCATTTCTCTACTTCCGATCGGGGCACTCAAAATCCGAATCCTAATTTGGATATTGGAAATAGGCTCAAAGGCATTCTCATTACCATTCTCTAATTTATAGAGGATATAACTCATACATAACGGGCACTAATCCTGTCATAAATTACCCTATGACATCGCAATACTACCCTCATTTTATCTAAGGATGTTTGAGCTCTTCCGGTCGTATGGAGTTATGTTCTTTTAGTTATAAGCTAGGTGGAAAAGAGACTACGATGGATGTATTCTAAATTATAATGGAAATTAGCGTATTGTTTGTGTAGCGTAGAGTATTAGGTTTATTTATGATAGGTGATGAGCAAACGTCGTAAATATTATATTTTCATTACAATCGTAATTACTTAATGTCATTACGGACGGATAGAAATGTTTGACATTAACCAAAAGTTTAAATTGTCCCCGCACAGCGTGGGGACTATTGCCCTCTCTCATGAGAGGAGGCCTGTGCCCAGCAGTGGGACGTAGATAGGGTGATTTATTTTTTATTTTTAAATTATACATGCATTATACCATTAACACTACGCGACCGCGTTAACGAAATTTATACATCGTGGGCCCGAGTGACCCGACCATTAATCATCGATTCCTGACTGTTGTACGTTATTTCATAGACTACATTTTTTTAGAATTTCGTTTCACATAAATTGATTCTCATATTATTCATTCATAGAATAGTCGTTTCGCTGACTACTTACTCTGTAGAATTTTAAGCCATAGATGTTTGTTGCAAAGGAAATTTAATTCTTCGATATTTCTGTTCACAGAGTTTCAAATCACATATTTCTTATACTTATATTATTCAGTATATGCAAAACTTATTGCCATGAAAATAGTTTTATAGTTTTTTTTTATCATTGACAACTGAGTTCCCAAATTATCGTTTCATCGAATCATCAATTCGCAGAATACTAACTATGTAGTTCATTACAGTTTTTTTTTGTAAAGAAAATTTTATATTGCTATATTTTTATTATAGAATTTCAAATCATATTACAATATTTATTCGTTTAGTGGTTGTTCGTTATTTCGAGGTTATTTCATAGAATTACATTACATTTTTATAACTTAAGCTATGTTGTGTGTACAATCATGTTACATTGTGTAAATGTAGTATGTAAGTAATTAAAGTATTATTAAAATCTGACGGTTCTGGCGCTTCGCCGGCCGCTGCCGCGGCACGCTCGCTTCGCTAGCTCGGCTCGCGCGCTGTAAGGTCGCGGTTCTACCTAACACTCCTCCTCGCTTCGCTCGTCGTCGTACCTACACGGACCTGCCTTAGAGTAGAATAGATAGAAATCTTTTTCGATGTAATAAATAAATTAAGGCCTAAACTTTATGTGAAATCAAAACAATTCAAACAATGATTGTATCAATGACAATGTTAATTAGAACATAATTCTACTAATTGATAATGTTTATAACTGAAAAAAAAATGTTTTTAAAATCAATTGAATCGTGTTTCTGTGAAATATGTTTCATTCAAGTAAAGAGGCGGTAAAACAACAATAGGTACAAGAACCAAATATTATATTAAAATACTTTCTGTGAAACGATTTTTTATGAAATTTCTGTCGGCGAAACAAATATATACCTACCTAAGATAATTCTACTGTTTCATAAGTCTGTTATTAAAAAAATAAAGAAAATAAATCATTGAATAGTAGTATAATGAGAAATATGTTTCGTTCAAGTAAATTGAGAAAGAAAAGTTGAAACAATAATATTTGAACTAAAAATACAAGAACCAAATATCATATGAATCATTTTCTGCGAAACAAAATTCAATGAAATTTCTGTCTGTAAAACAAGGGATCACCATTCCTGACGGTATTATGAGCAAATAATGTAAAAAAAAATCTATTTAGTTATTGAGCCTGCGCGCCCGCGGCCTGCCGCCCATGCATAGTGTGGTTCTCCTTTTATCACTAAACTTATCGTTGTGGATAACACATCCGTCCCTCTCGCACTCGCATACTTTTCAGAACGGGATGGCTGTCTTATCCACAGCGAAAAGTGATCAAATGGCAACCCTGGCTACGCGCGCTGCTCACAAAAAATCACGAAAATCGGTTGAGGAATGCAACCTGTAGAGAAGCCTGACGTCTGGACATCTGGATATATACATAAATAATATATAAATAAATTTGGCCCAAACGGAGAACTGCGTTCGCTTCGCTCGCTCGTTCAATTATTTTCCAGACTTTGTAAAAAAGCTCTGACGTCGAGCTGCACTAAAACGATTCACGGCGACTGACCTATGCATGTCTGTTTGATGGGCACTTTAAAACGCGTGAATTTTGTAAAAAAAAAATATGTCGGAAACCAAGCATTTTCCAAGAATTGCAGAATTCCAAGGTGGTCTGATGGAAGGCGTTAAGAAACATTCTCTAGGTGGCCAGTCTATACATAATAATAGTAAGTCAATGTGGTATGTAGACTTCACACGCATTCATTGCTAAATGAACATTGAAGTTCGCATTATGCCCCCAGGGCGAGCGCTTGAGTTCCAAAACTTCCCGATAACAATCTTTTCTAAGCGACTACAAAGCGAAAGAGATGTCAAATTCTTGGAAATAGGCCGTGTCAAGTAAGTTGAGAGTCCCATGCCGGAGTTGTGACGATTATGTAACTTAAGTCGCTTAGGGTTGTGCAACGCGGGAATGTTTTATTAAGAATAAATTCAATTATTCTGATCTGATCCAGGTCTGATAAGGAGGGATTTAAGGAAATCAGATTGCTCCGGTCTGGCCTGTGATGTGAACTATACAAATAATTATATAATTGGAGACCTCCGACACATCGAACAACTAAGTATCAGTTTGACAGCCCTTTAATGCGTCCGATATAGAAATAAAAAGTCTGATCCTTATACAGAGGATTTGACCGGAAAAAATAGATAAAAAACCGATTCTTTGAAGAATCAGACCGGAATAAGTAATTATATAAGAATACCATTCCTCGTCTTATTTCTCTCATAACCGTCTAAGTTAAATTAGTGTTAGTACACTGCCGAGGCAGAGTGTTGCATTCAAAAACAAATTCAAAGTAGGTTCTTATAAGGTTATTCTATGAACGCATTACTTAAATGTAGGTATACTCACAAAATAATACTACTTAGAATAATGTCTTATAATGGTTAAGCTGGCAGAATTCCAGTTCTATGAGAACCTCCTTACGTTACGTTTATAGTTGCTAAAATAATTAAGTTAGAATTTGACTACTCTGGTAATACGAATTTATGTTAGTCAGGTATCCTACTGAGTGACGGTCTAAGGAATATTAATGGATTTAATTATGCTGTTGGTTGCTAAATTACCAAGTCTGGTTTCAGTGGTTCGGAATAGTAAATTCTGGTCACTAGGGTGTTATAGACGCCGAGAAATCAGTTTATTGGTAGGTACACAAATGTTGAAGTTGCTCGTTATTAGGACAATTATGCTAGCTTTTACAAAAAAGCATTCCTTCCACAACATCATCCTCCTAGCGTTATTCGCAGTCCGCTTTGGCACCTAATCCCAAGATTTGGCAAAGGCACTAGTTGTACGAAAGGGACTGCCATCTGACCTTCCAACCTAGAGGGAAAACTAGATGTTATTAGGATTAAACTCAAAGCTTTCCGTCATATTCACTTCAAGGATACGCGTTAGAAATGGTAGAATGATAGAGTCCGCTGAGTTCTGTTAATTTAATAAATGTTGTCTCTTTAGCTGAATATTCACTATCCCACAAAAATGTGCGAAGATGTATTTTTATATGCCCTTTTGGCACCTGACATGCCGTGTAAGGCGTATATCTACACACGTGAAAACACCGAAGTGAAACAGACTATTTACAACCGCCTTAAAAACCCATTATTCCCGTAAGCCCCCCAATCTTCGTTACTATTCTCCAATTTCCAGTGTTCCCCGCAGTGACAACCCTAAGCCGCGGTATGACGTCGTCATCGTCCCGACCCTTGTCAAGAGTGCTGCGAGTGTGGCGCGGCCTACATTCCGCCGTTGGGGTCTGATTGGATCGCCGGCTTAGTTCTAAAAGCTTTCGTTCGATTTTTGAACTGTTTCACTATGATATCGTCTTCCGATTCCGCGATTCATCATCATATCAGCCGAAAGACGTCCACTGCTGGACATAGGCCTCCCCCAAAGAGTGCCACAATGACCGGTCCTGCGCCACCGGCAACCAGCGGACTCTCGCGACCTTTACCAGGTCATTAATCATCTCCTCACCTTGTTGGGGTCTAACCACGCTGCGCCTTCCGGTACGTGGTCGCCACTTGAGAACTTTTCCACCCCAACGGCCACGGCGACAGTGGAATGTCACCTCGCTCATATTTAAAGAAGCCTTTATCTTACGAAAGACTGTAGCCTTAATGAAACCTTGTTGTGTTCCTATCAATCAATCAATCAATCAATTAATATCGTTTATTTGCCAGAATACAGTAGGTATATAATATAGATGTCAATAAGATTTCACAGCACAGAGCATTCAGTCCACATGCAGGCATGCAAATGTCTTGAGTTTCATTACATAGGTGCATAAATAATCAATTACAAACGTCAAAATTTCACAACTCAAAATAAAACAATGTCATAATAATAATAATCATAATATCCTATTGTATAAAACAATTGTCCAATAGCCAGTCCGTCAATTTGTCAATTTGTAATTGCCCTCAGAAACAAATATTTATGCTCGTCACACAAATATTTGCTCTTACCGGGATTCGAATCCAGGACCTTCAGCTTCGTAGGCAGCGTCACTACCGACTAACTGGTCGTCTATAAATGTTGTCTAAGTATCAATTACTCCACTCAACTCTATATTCTAAGCTGAACTTGAAAAAGCTTATTCTCTTATCTTCTATCCTACTCTCGAATCAAACGGTGTAAGTGACAACCCTGAGCCGCGCTATGACGACCCTCGTCATGAGTATGAGTGTGACGTCACAGCGTACATTCCGCCATTGAAACCCTTGATTGGATCACCGGCTTAAACAATCCAATGAGTTCAGTGAGTCGGCGGAATTGTTGGGATCGCCGATCGTCGTTTGTTTTGTATCGGAGGACACAACCGTTACGTTGGAAACAAAAGATTTCGAAAGCTGGAATTCTCTTGTTTTAATATTTTGGGGCGTGTTGCGACGACTACAGTTTACTAGTCAGCAAACGTTGAATGTATCGGAAGCGCTGTAATCTTATTGAGAACTGTCACGGAAAGTTTGACAGCTCTCTATGAGATACTAATGGATAACGGGCGTAACTTACGATTACCGATGGCTTGAGATACCCGGCGCTTAATAACACTTTTGAGACGCCTTGTACCACAAAAGTGTGTTGCGGATTATCTATTCTGTGGTTGCGGTTACATACTTATGTTTTGACGTGAGGGCTCTCGAGCTTATACGCACGCTAGGAAATGTCTTTGTGCCAAAAATCAGGATCTGTTCGTTGTTGTTGTTATATGTACCTAATTTTCGTCATAAACCTACAGAAAACTTATAACGGCACAATATAAAATCGGGTAGCAAAATGGCTCCAGACTATAAATAAAGCACGCCAAAGAAACACACGCATGAGACAAAAACATTTATTACGTAATGCGTTAGTGTTCAGTCATTCCTTATTTCAGACTCTCCAAATTTTAATGACCTATACTACTTTTGTTGTAGTTGGGCCCACACAGGTACGGAATAGTGCATTACGACGTTTGACTAACATGATCGGAATATGATTCATATGTGCAAAAACTGTATTGTCTATAGGAAAGACGTCTAGTTTTGTTCCTGCTGGGCGTTTACGTAACGCACTTTACGCACGTCAGGTACATCTAAATGTCCTTTTTGTATGGGAATATTAAAGTTGACTTGTCCTAACGTGCGCTCGAAAAGTTACGTGAATCACACCTCTGATTTTGTCCCGCATACACCCGACATTACACACTCTTCTGCGATAGTTAGTGGAATATATATCATTTTATTCAAACCCTTCTATTAGTTTCTGACAGATGATAGCGTAATAACCGCTCGTAATGCCACTTTACTCCCAAGGCCAAGGAAATATTTTACTATAGACTTTAACTTCGGCCAAAATTACGGCAATAAAATTAAACGTTATACTTTTCCCGACGACCTTTTTCTGTGTAACATAAAATATACATAATAGCTTTCAGACGGCCAGGTTTGAAATTAAGGTAGAAATGGGTAAGGATTTTTAATTAGACGATTTGTTCTTTCCCAGTTGATCCGTTCGCGTTTCCTTATGTAGTTAATCGGTTTGTAGAGTAAGTAATCTAATCGCATTTTGATATAATTTTAACTTTCCTGAATTACTAGGAAGTATTAGATAAATCGATTAGCAAATTTTTCAAGCATCTCTAGAGCAGTGTGACTCAACTCTTCGAGTAGAACCTGTCAGCGAGTTGTCACGCGATCAACATCTCGATTAGATTCAATCAGAATAGAAAGTTTTATAATAAAGTGACATACAGACGGAGATATAGACGGACGACACAAACGACATGGACTAAACTATGAGGGTTTCATTTTATCACTTGAGCTACAAAGCCTTGAGAATATTAATATACGTAATTATTTATCTAAATTTATTAATACCCCTGACTATTTTTCCCTTTAAAGGGATGACCCCCTTTGAAGGGACCTATCTTTCCTTTTAAAGGGATTGTATATCCAGACCCTTATCTCAATCATAATAATGTAGGCACACATAATTACCGATAAAACTGTGCAGTTTGATACTTACAATATATTCACAAGATACTTTGTGCTCGACCGCTCGCTCTTAGTGTAATTTGGCCTCCAGGTTCTTCCATTAGGTATTCAGTTGAGATTATTTCTTGTGGTCAACTTTTTATGAAACTGTCATGAAACTTGGAGCGTAGGGTTCTGAATGGACTACTCTGATACAATTCGACCAACTCAAATTATCTACGCGTTGTTGTTGTTATTACAAATCACCAAGAACCGCTAGCTGTGAGCGGTGAATTGAGGTGAAATAAGTTGTGAATAGCATAACTCTAATGCTCAGTATCCGTCCCTCGGGCTTCTGAGAACGGCCTTTTGCTTCCTAGATGCGAAATGATTCAGATGGTGATTTGTTTCTCGTCGAATCGGCGCGTGAGATTTATGAGACGTTTGTTGTTGAAGGATGACCGTTTCGGCCGAAATGATTTGTTGATAGACAGTCATTTGTTATGATAGTCATAATAACATCGTTAATAAGGCTCTGGTCGTGTGCTTGCTTTGCTGAGTGTAGACGAATGTATATCTAAGTTTATAGAGATAAGAAGTAAGAGTTTATATCCGTTTAAAATTTTAATTAAATTTAAATTTTAATTTAGTGAACACATCAGCTTCTTTCATTTCGTAGCTACGTACTTATTATATACAACATTTAAAGCAGCTTAAACCCAACATTAAGACCCATTAAAGTACCTTTGAGTGTAGAGGCACATGCCTGGTAAAAATCTGAAAAGTATTTCCTGTAACCGCTTTACTAACAACATCCGGCGAGAAGGACCATATCTCTAGACATAATGTGTTTTGTACTGAACCTGGCGTATATTAACAAGATATGTGACACGATACTCCTTTACAATAATCCAAATTGTAGACTAACATTTTCCATATCTAGATACTCGCCGTAACGAGTGGGCTAACCCAACACTGGGGCTTTCAATGGATGTACTGTATTTAAAATGCAAAAGGTTAAACCACCTTAAATTAATCGATCTTGTTTTAATTGTGGCTTTAAATCAGAGCTCTTATCAGTAAACTTTGATAAAGTAAAAGCGGTAAGTGACCTCGATACTTCTGAAGTATAAGTATCTAGACAAGGCTTAACGAGTAATTAGTGAAAAATATAGGTGGTCCCAGCGATAAATATGGTTACGTCCCGTTAGTACTAATTGAGCAAACATATGAACCAAATTAACGAAACAAGTTGGAACTTTGTTTGTCGGCGTGGTTAGCGTATCTTTCTCTCTCATACACTTATTTATTGAAAGAGACAGGTGGATTCTATGTTTGTTTCTGTTCTTTTTTACTATGGAGACATTTTACATTTCTCTTTAAATCTCTAAGCTATAGGTTAATTTTATTATGTCGTAATCGATCCGCAGACTCTACATAGGTATAATTCTCTCGTATTTTCATTTTTAATTATGAAATTTTAAATGTAAATATTTGTAAAACTTCGAATTGAAAAACAGCCCTTCAGGACTTCTTCATCATCGTCATCCCCGCAAGGCACCCAGCACTGCTGAACATAGGCCTTCCCCCAAGAGGCCAGGCTTTCTTGCAGACTTGCAGTAGAATTTTGAATGCATGGTATCATTTGATCTAAAGTAGTAACATCGTTTAATAGGACATCTCTCTCGTACTTAAGACATGTAAGGACCTTTTAGTCACAGTGCGAGCAAGATGTCCGAAGCGCTAGTCCTACCAAAGCTCATGATAACGTCGGTACTAAAATGAAGTATAACGCGATAACAGTACACTCCGTTTTTTAGATTAGATTCAAATCAAATATTTATTCGTGCCATACTGTTGAAGCGTTCATAGCCTAGCGGCGCCTGCGAGTCGGAAACGATAACGCAGGTTAAGCAAAGATGGCAGCGATCAGTCTTTGGATGGGTGACCGCCTGATGTTTGAGTGGCTGCTGTCTATGACAGTAGTCGTTAAGCCGAGTTAGAGGCCTTCGGGCGGCTTAACAACTTCTAACAATCGAGTTGCCCACTCACTTGACAAAGGGGGGACAACTGTCACTCGCGTCCGCAGGAGCTACCTACCACAACCCTGCACGTGTCCCCTGGGTGGTACTAAAGAGTGACAAACTTTAGGCAAAATAATGTATGCCATACGATTAAATAAGTTCAAAGTTGATCATGAAATAATATGGTATAGGCCGTGTTACGAAATGGGCCCAGCTCAGCCTGATGCTAGCTCTGCTTTAGGTACCTCTAGCCAGCGAGGGACTTCTGCAAGGTCCACAGGGGCAAGGTAGAATTATGTAACGGTCCAATTTGCCTAAGTTCCTTCGTTTATCTAGGACATTTGAAAGAAATAATAAAGTAACTTGGCTTTTTAATTAAGTTATTAATTTCTTGTTGAAGGAGCGCAAGATGTTTTTCATGCAATTTGAATAGTTTTCCTAGTAATCGTTAGATTGATAGCAAACTTTATAAATGAAATTACTAGCTTCCGCCCGCAACTTCGTCTGCTTTGAATCGGGATAAAAACTATCCTATTCGTATATTTTAATCCAGACTAAAAACTATCTTCGAGAAAAATTTCATACAGATCGGTTAAGTCGTTTAAGCGTGAGCTAAACATCCAAACTTTCGCATTCATAATATTATTAGGATTGCTGATTTTCATACTACCAACTTACTTTAACTATTAATTGAACAGGAACAGGTCATGCTTCAAATCAATTCATATATTGGACTGCTTCGCCGAATTTGAGTAGCGGCCGTAAAACATTTCACGGCATGCACCTATGTCCACGCCACATTGTCATACTGTCCTTTCAGAACGATTTCAGCGACAAATTAATTATAACAACAATCATAGTCCCTTTTGTTGGTAACACAAAGAAATCCCCGGCCAACGACACAATTTCGAGCTTCACCTATTGTTTGTGGGAAACAACATGAAACGTACATTGAAATTGCGGCAATTCGCGTTTTGGATGGTAAACGCTTAAATTTGAGCGGGGCAATTACGAATGTATATCTATTTTAGGAAGACGCTTGAATAGTAGGTATTGTGCAAATTCGCAAGATCGTGTTGAAGGTAAATATCTATCAGAGTTAGCAAGTTCAACTTTCACCGACATTTTACCTGTACGTACAGCAGCCAAAGATATCGTAACACCTCCTTACCCCTATCGTAATAAAGACGTGTTCCGATATATTTGGCTACTTTGGCTGCTACTTACTATATGATGCTGACTGTACGAGCACAGAAAATCAAATTCAAAATTAAGTATATGTATATGTACGCCTTCTATCCTAGGTTCATAGATGCCGGATTCCGACGACTAAACCTATGATATGAGTCGTACATATGCTGGCCAGTGATGGTAAAAATATTCAATATCCATGTAAAAATTACAAGATTTAATAAAGTTCCCATGTGATCGTCATGGCATAAGCTTCCCACCCATGTTTAATAATTAAGAACAGATTTTAAATCCCATCATATTTCCAAATTATAAGTGACAACTAGGTTGTAAGCTTACAGAATAGATCTTTACATTAAGGAATGGTAGGTACAATAAAGTCATGATAGTCATAAATACATAAGTACTTACGATGCGGCAGCTACTTAGGTATCTGCATACATATACTTACAAATTGACACCTCCACTTCTCCGATATGAGACGGGTTTTACTAACCTATACTAACTTATGACGTACAATTCAAACTTAATCAACTATTTATTGAGCTTGTAAACGCTTCGTTTGTTTTATTAACGTATAGTATTAGTCCTAATAACCGTGATATGGGATTATCGGGATTATGACCGGCATTTTCAGCGTACATTTTGGCGTTAATTAGACTAGTTTAATCATGCTAATACGGCTTTTGCTAATGAGATATCAAGCCGATTAGCTACATTACTTGTTGGCTTGCTATCCAGTTTACGAATTTGAGATAGTTATGTGGTACTTTATATGGCTTGCTGGTTTTTTTATTCAGCATCTCTACTTTTAAAGCGACACTACTAGTGTTTCAAATAAAGTGGTCTATTTTGGGATTCACGTTCAGAAAACAATTAAATTCATACATTTAATTTTGTTCTCCACGAGTAGTTTTTTAGGTAAGAAGACACAAAAACGGCGAATGAGAATAGGGAAGAATGTATGACTTTCTCGAGGAATTCGAAGATTAGACACTTTTCAGCTTTATTCCATAAGTAAAACATTTTCGTTTCCTTGACTCGACTGTACACAACAATCTACTGCTAACATGAAACTGGTTAGATAATCGATGAGACGAGTGTCGATAAGTGTCAAAGGTTGTCCGTGATGTATCAATTACAACGGATACATACGTATTGAACAAAGTTGAGTGCGTAATTGATTGATCCCCTGATTAAAACTAGTACCTACGCCTAATGATTTCCAGTGGCAAGGGGTCTACAGAACTCAACTCCTGGTGCTATTTTAAGCTACTCTTTGCCTAGGCTAATCAGGCATCGTATTCTAAAACTCTTGCCCTCAGAGTTTTAGGATAGAGTTAGCTAAGGGCTAGGTAGTAGATGAAGCAGTTGCCGAAGGATACGTTTGACACGACGCAATTGGTAACTTCATCTATATTAAAGAGGTTAATGTTTGTGCGTTTAGAAGATTGTTTAGTCATCTCTGGAACTATATATCTAATAAAAAAAAAATGTATTATAAATGCGAAAGTTTGGATGTTTAGACGTTTGGGTGTTTGTTACTCAATCACGCTTAAACGGCGATTTAGATGCAATTTTGCACGGAAATAGTTTATAGTCTGGATTAAAATATAGGATGGTTTTTATCCCGAGTCCACGCAGACGAAGTCGCGGGCGGAAGCTAGTATTCTATATCCTATCCCGTGACTCCTGGGTTCTATGTAATACTCAGGTGGAGAGTGGAGTCGTGCGGACAGCTGGTCAGATATAATAAATAATAATACTTAATAATAAATATTAGGGGACAGTCTTACACAAATCGACCTAGTCCCATAGTAAGCTCATTAAGGCTTGTGTTATGGGTAACTAGACGACGATACATATAATAGATATAAATACTTAAATACATAGAAAACTTCCATGACTCAGAAACAAAATATTCATGCTCATCACACAAATATTTGCCCTTACCGGGATTCGAACCCAGGACTTCGTAGGCAGCGTCACTTAGAGATCGGAAATTCGGGAGCTTTTATACCTAAACTTCGACCCCAGTACCTACACCGCGTTGTTGTTGAGTA
Organism: Epinotia ramella; assembly: GCA_947578815.1. Lineage (NCBI taxonomy): Eukaryota > Metazoa > Arthropoda > Insecta > Lepidoptera > Tortricidae > Epinotia > Epinotia ramella. Next base: position 759,861 of record OX388213.1, read on the forward strand.
GCATGGAGGCGGACTCTATTTAATTGTACTAATAAATTTCCAGGGATTTCCCGGAATACCGAAAATTTGGATAACATGAACACATACGTATTAAAGTATTTAAATAAACTATTTTAGTTGTTCCTATTTACAAAAGATTATTTAATTCATATATTCATTTAACTAACAGTTAGATAACATCAAACCAAAATTGTTTTGTAACTTTTATTAAAAATAATGGTACAAACGTAAGTATCTCTGTTAAATCAATAAATTAAAACAAATGTACATAGCCACAGAAAAGTGAATAGGTAATCAACCTACAGCGACACACGTGGTATTTTTGCATTTCCGTCCTTGTCTAATGTATGTCGTTAAAACTGTTTACCAACGTGTATGTTGACAAAAATCGCTGAAAATAGTCATAACCTAAAAAAAAGGTATGCTTTTCATGATGCTTTATACAATCCCGGAACTTAAATAATTAAAATATTATTTTTAAGAAGCCGACTCCATACTTGCTTCGCTTTTTCCGGGATTTTGCTAGGTTTAGGTATAAAAGCTCCCGAATTTCCGATCTCTACTCACTACCCACTAGGCTAACCAAGAAGTAAGTGTCAATATTTTTTTTACGGAATTCGTTCTTTGACATGTCTAAAGTAGTCTAGCCGCTTTAAGTCATTGACTTCCGATTAATACATCCGCATTAGTTATAAAAAAGTTAGCTTACGTCATTCCTACCATGAGCGACGCAAAAAATGCATGCCTCCAACAACCATGACAGTTTTTGCCTCCGAGTGAATCATAATGCCACAGACTAAATTATAACTGCGGTCAATGTATTACAAGCTGCGCAATGCGTTTAGGGACCGCGTTATAGTTTTTTAGCTGTGTGCTAGTGCGTAACGAATCTGATTCAAACGCTTCGAGGAACATAAATTGGTTCGTCCGTTGAAGTCACAGATATACAGTCCGTGAACATTTAGATTAGGGATCAGGTCTTTATATATTTCTCTTTTGCTAAATAGAATTTTTATCAGAATCAAAATCAGAAATAATGTTTATTTTAGAACATACGTAGGCTGTAAGATACAGAGTTGTTAGGTACATTATGTGATCTTCTATGTCTTGCCAATAGACGTACAAAACATTAGGTAGGTAAAAATACAAATCTATACGTGCAATTGACAATAAGTACAATTGATGGTGTCATGTCAAAAAATATAAATTTAATTTATCACTTATCATTGTGGATAAGAGATCAGTCACTCTCGCACTCGCATACCTACTTGTCAGAACAGGACGGATGTCTCATCGACAGTGATAAGTGACAAAATGTGGACCATGCTACGGGCCGTGAATACTGCTATAAGAGCAAGGCATGTGTTTAGGTAGACATCATTTGTACCGCTATTTGATATGAACACCAAGCGTGCCCATCTCTAAGTGAAAAATGAGAGGTCACTCGGGTATTTTAGTAATGAGAATAGAATAGAATATCATTTATTCATGACAACAACACATACATACACATAAATCACAAATACAAAAGAGAGAACAACATTGCCACGAAACGGTTCCATCTCAGCGTTGTGCTGGCCTGGTGGACATAGATCCTGGATCTGTTACCCTTTTATCCAAGAATCTAGACAGCCAAATAAGAAAATACAATTAAAAAAAACATTGCGCCCGAAGATGTATTGAAACAATCCATGGACAATATATGGTCTCCGTGATCTACCTAGATATATATCTGTGGTTAAATTACGCAGTAGATACTGAGGATACTAAAATTAAGTGGTTCGGTTGAGATGTTAATGGGACTTTGATGTTATTCGAATAGTTAAGGGGTGAAGTTGTGTTCGCTCACCGTAATAGCGGTGACTGTAGAGTCAGTTTATTTGAATACCGATTACCAAGCATTTTTTAATGATGTTTCCCATTATCAGCTTCCATATAAATCGTCTAGTACCTATACCCATAAAACAAGGCTTATAGAGCTTACTATGTGGGTAGTTTGGTTTGCGTAAAATTGTCCCCTAAAATGTATTGTATACCATGGTTTAAGGTTACTTTGATTCGGGGGGAGACTTTGTTTTTTTTCGAAATCATTGCTTTTACTTGCGGTTGATCTATGCATAGTGAATATATTAGTATTTTATCTTGCTGATAACTCGATTAAATCTTCTTAATTTCAAATAGTTCTGCTTTTTTACTACATTGTAAATGATAAAAGTAGCCCCCATTTTAGTAATGAAATTAATATAAAGAATAGCTGCGTTAATAATAATAATAATATGGATGTCGAGTTTTTCGTCTTAATTTGCGTTTTACGCTTGTTATTACTTTATTAACTCCTTATTATTATAGAAATGGGCACTGTTCATAAATCATAATATTTTCATTATTTGTTACCTACATATAACGACATGACATGAAAAACGGCTCTCAATGAATACGCATGAAACAGCACGCGATCGTCGTTTTTTGACATAACCCATACTAATATTTATAAATGCGAAAGTGTGTCAGTCTGTTACCCCTTCACGCTTAATTCACGATTTCGATCGAATTTTATATAGGTAGAGATAGTTCGAGTCCTGGGGAACCACAAAGAATAGTTTTATCTCGGAAATCATCCCCTAAGGGGTGAATTGGGGGGTGAAAGTTTGTATGGAGCTACGATATAAACGAGTTCCACGCGGACGGAGGCACGGGCAGAAGCTAGTTAAAAACAAAGTATAGCATTTTCACAAGTTAACCTAATCAAGTATACCCCTTTTACGCACTCTTTCGCAATAGAATGTTCTTAGAAAAAACGCACAGCTGGTTTACCAAACATTACATTACCTTTTAAAGAAAATCTGCAAGGCGAATCAAATCAAAACTCAGCCATTCCAATTTGAATCTTAACACGTAGCTATTGTGTCTAAAATACTAGTAACCGTCACCGATGCCCTTTTGTTTTTAGCACGCGGCACGTTGATCGTAGTTGCAACGTTCACCCTTATCCAGGTTTGCTTTTCGAAACTAGCATTTACTGCTTTGGAATAAGGTTGTTTGCGAAGGGAAAACCGTAGTGTTTACCATTAGATAAGTGTTTCTTGTGATGTGATCTAGGGTGTTTTAGAAACGCTTGGATGCACTGCTTTTTGCGAGTTCAGTTTATTCACAAGATTGGCCTGGACTAATCACAACGCTTACTGACAATACTGACACCCTCGCCTCCAGCAAACCGGTGTAGAAATTAGAAACCTATTCTCGTAACTAAACTTCCGATCACCATCAACATCATTATCAGCGGGCGTAGCATGGTTGCCATATTATCACATTTATCACTTATCGTGTCATTCTCGCACTCGCATACCATGTCAGATCGTGACGGATGTCTTATCGACAACGATCCGCAGCCTGTAATTGCCCCCTGCTGAGCATAAGCCTCTCTTCGAGTAGGTACGGTACTTATCCCGGTCCCGTGCTAGTCTCATCCAATATGAGGGAAGAGGAATGATTTGTATGTCATATTGGTGGACCGATGACCTGGTAAAGGTCGCGGGAGTCCGCTGGATGCGGGTGGCGCAGGACCGGTCATTGAGGCACTCTTTGGGGGAGGCCTATGTCCGGCAGCGGACGTCTTTCGGCTGATATGATGATGATGAACTGTCATCAACATCATGATTATATTTACGTCACACCAGAGTGACGATTGCTGAACTTTTCGAACAAGCGTTTGGACATCTAAAAGGCATAAAAAAAAATCTAATACAAAAAATGAGATTTAGATCTACCTAACGCACGTACCTACGAAACTTTAGACAATCGACGAGCGGGCCTAAAAGTGGTAATTAGCAAACGCAGTTGAATGCCACGAGGGATCCTGCGACGCCCCCCTTACGGCTTGGCCACGGAAACGCGCGGCAGCGGCAGGTTTTTCTAATTCATCCCAACTAACCACAGGGCGTTGCGCGTCCCGACCGCGCAATGAACAGATAAAACGCCTGCCGCTGCCGCTGCCGCGCGTGTCCGTGGCCAAGCCGTTACAAGGCGGGATGTCGTTGATGGTTTTGGTTTTAGACGGTAGTCCAGTTTCGATTAGTCCGTCATACCCGTCCTGCCTCCCCGGACAGGACGGGATGCGTAAACGCATTTCCCCAACATTTAAAAAAAAAAAAAAACGTGGGTCAGGGGGAGACGTAATTAGTTGTACTTACTCAGGCGGTAATAAATGAAGCCCCAGCGTGCATATTTATCATCAAATAACTGCGTTCTGAGACATTCTCTGTCTTACCACCCTTCAGCCAGAGTGCGGTCTGAGTGACGATTGCTGAACTTTTCAAACAAGCGTTTGGACATCTGGACCCTTCATGTAGTGGTTCTGTGAGCTGTACAAATCGCGAGTCTGTTCAAGAAAAAACCCGGACAAGTGCGTGTCGGGCCACGCGCAGTGTAGGGTTCCGTTGTTGCCTGTCTTTCTTAGTTACATCGACACGCGCGCGCCAACTAAACGGTTGCGTCGGCCGAATTTGTACGAAAGTTGGCCTTTCTAAGTACTTGTTACATCGACACGCGTCAAGTAAATGGTGCGGTTCCGTCGGCCGAATTTGTACGAAAGTTGCTGGCCTTATTACACAAATGCTAAAGTTAAAGCCCAATATAACACAAATGGACCACTAAGTTGAAAAATGGTTTTTATAAGCTCATAATACTTTTGAACAAGCTATCCAAAAGGGTACCGTATTAACGAGATAAACTATTACATCACCACTTCATCTTGAAAAAAAAAACGATAGAATATTCTACCATTTAGTCGGCGTGATGGATTTATATACCAATGCCGAATTACAGCTTTCTAGTAGTAAGGGTCACTGAGCTAAGCCGCAGACGGACAGACGGACAGACGGACATGGCCAACTTATATGGTTCCCGTTTTTGCCATTTTGTCTGCCGAACCTTAAAAAATCCAAAAACTAAATCGACAAATAAATCTATTAATATAAAATCATCGAACCTGCTGACAAAATTCGTGAATGTAATGTGATAGGTGGTCATGCAAAGGTCGTCCAAGCGAGGTTGTCTTTTTAATATTGTGAAGTGCAAATTTGTTTAGAGAGTACACAGACCCCGGGTTGTTTAGCCTGGACAATCAAGGGGGACTTGTCATCGGAATTATAAACAAGTTACCCTTCGTTACTGTAAATATTATCATTACCGAATTACTGCCGTCTGAAATTTAAAAGCTCTATCTAGAACGTAAGTTGTCTAATTTTAGGAAATAGAACTGTCATTAAAAATGGGTGGTTCGCTTTCCATACAAAACGTAATTTGACATTCGCAGGCTAACAGCGTGAAATTTTAAGAACCTTATGTAAATAACTTTCATAAATTGGCTTTTTGCACGAAATTCCCCCTTTCCTAGAATAAACTTGTATCATCATCATCATATCAGCCGAAAGACGTCCACTGCTGTACATAGGCCTCCCCCAAAGAGTGCCACAATGACCGTTCATGCGCCACCCGCATCCAAAAGTAGTTTTCCCAAAGTATCACGTCCCAAACTAATTTTAAGCGAACCACCTTAAATCACTGGTCAATTAATCAAAACACTCTTTAATTTACAGGTACACTTGTGCCTTGTACATCATTGAAATGCACCTTGTATGTAATATAAGATATGACCACTCTTACACTACGAACTTTATGCAGACCCTTGAAATTACAAAAAAGTACCCTATAGGTAGGAACCCTATTGTTATTTTCTCTGACACTTATAATCATTACAAAGTAGTAACTAGCTAACTACGCAAGCCCTTTAAATCTTACTTAATGTTATATAACTCGTACTTAAGGTGTTACATGCGTAACACAACGCATAGTGAGTGTGTATCGTGTATCCCATGTCACGACGACGAGGTCCACACCTACCCGACAGCATCTATACAGCACAACTTGTTGCCAAATTGTCTCAATATTCTCCTGTCTCACTCGCACTATATAAATTAGACAGCGGAGGGAATATTGTCTATTCTCACGTCGCGTAGAACTGTTAGTTGTATTCGGACAATAATTGTAAAACTATAGCATCCACTGTAATGTTCGCTATGGTTCCTGGTGAAATAGTCATATTAATATAGTTCTTTCTCTAGGATCAACTCTTCTTAGAAACACTGGACTAACTCCGTATCTTAGTTAATATATCATTAAATTAAAATGTTATGTTTCGTGCATTCGTTTGTCATGGCTTCGAGATTTTGAAATGACCGCAATAAAATGTAAATTTCATTTCAATTCTCGCTCAGTCAGATCTATAGACTCCTTAGTAACCGGTGCACCTAACTCGCAACCGAGCAGGTACCATAAAATGGAGGCGATTTATCGGGCCCAGCCCACGCAAACTGTATCGGGCCCGAGGCTCATCCTGGCCGATAACAATAACAACTTCTGGTGCACTCATCATATAGCATCGTTCCGTTATTCGGACCTATTGGATTATGCATGTTATTTATATATTGCAAAATTATGAGGATTACCCGCCGATAGTGATTTTTCGTGACTACTCAAAAAAAAAGACCAAAAACCTAATCTAAAAATCACAAAAAATATGAATCTACAGGAAAGCACTATAGTTCCGTACAAAGCTACTGTTTGCGGAAAAGGGACCGAATATGCCCCCTTTTTGGAGAAAGTCCGTTATGATTGTTGCTTTCATTAGGTGTTAACATCCCTATTTTCTCAATTTAAACTATCTGCGTATTCTCATGTCGCTAAAGGAATGTGTCGGAGACTTGTGTCTTTCCTTTTTAAAGCAAATGATAAACGTCACTAATACATATTTTAACGTTAATGGCTGTTTCATGTGCAGGCGTTTAAAAAACTTGAGTAGGCGTGTGCATACATATTATATTATAATCTTCCGAACATGCACAAATGTATAAGTTCCTTGTAATTTTTAATGATTTGAAGACGGCATTTCTTCTGACTGTCTAAACAAATACATTGTATTCAACCAATTTTTGCACACTGTGATTTTAACTTTTGATGAATACATGAATTATGAACGGCAGAACAAGGAATACTTTTTATTATGCAATGCAATTTTTTCAACACAGAATGTTAAAAAGGTTAACCGTGCGGTGTGTGCGTACCCCACTAGCGTAATGCAGAGATTAATCTCATTACGAGTACGCATGGACCCGATCTGTCCGGACCAACGCATTGCATTCTGAACTGGTCGGATTATGAATGATGGTAGAATTAAGTGTATGCAACCTACTACTTACGTAAGGCGCTTATTGTGAAGCTAGGTTCGCGTAGGGTTGACTATACTGTTAATATTTATTGATGTTAATAAGAAAGTCGACATCCCCCTAGCGTTTTCCCGGTTGTGTTTAACACTTTCACTGCCAGGAACCTGCCCAGCGGGCCCCGACGCAATATACGGGGAAAACCACGGGATCAACCACGAGCTTAGCGCATAGCGATTCTTGGCAGTGAATGTGTTAAAAGAGCCCGGGGTTCGATTTATTGGTGGAAATGTTGATGTAAATTAAAGGATTAAAACAGATATACAAGGTGTAAATCATATAACTGAAAACCTGAAAACAGTTTGTTCAGAATCAAGCATAAATGCGAAAAAAATAAAAAATAAAATTTTTCACGCGATTTATTTTTTACATTTGTATGGAGCAGGTCGCCCCAGTCGGCCAACACTCCATACAAATGTAAAAAATAAATCTTGTCAAAAATTTATTTTTTATTTTTTTCGCATTCTATGCTTGATTCTGAACAAACTGTTTTCAGGTTTTCAGTTATATGATTTACACCTTGTATAGACCCCTATAACAATAAACATAACGATAACGCAATGATACCCTAGGTATTTCTTGAAACACACGTAGTTTCAATTCGGAAATAATAGTTATTTACGATACAAGTGCCGAAAATAGCAAATTCGCAACGAGTGGTGATAAATGAAAACACGACCGAAGGGAGTGTTTTAAATCGACACGAGTTGCGAATTACCTATTCGCACGTGTATCGTACAACGTTTTAAAGTGCGAGAAAAATCGAGAGAGCCGTGCAGACGTTTAAACGTTTTAGAAAGAGACGGTAAGTCTATGTCGCCGCGACACACTGTCTTATGATAACCGTGCAGTCGTTTTTGGTTAAGAGTCTCAGAGTTGTCGGTTAAAACTGGTTAAATAGTGCCAAGGGCCCCAATTGTAGAAATAATAAGAGATTGAATAAAACAAAATAAAGCTTCTATTTCAGCTCCGACCAAGTAACGAATTCTAATTGAAACTTTTGCTTTTTCTATTTACTTTATTTACTTAACTGAACAACTCTACCTAAGGCGAAAGTTAATTCAATTTAACGTAGAGTAGGTTCTTTAATCGTACCTTTTGGATAAGGAGTGTATTGTTATGCTTTATTTCATTTGCCGATATACTTTCAAGACTTTTGGCGCAAATATAATTGACCGGGTCGTTTGGGATACACAATCCATGATAATAATTGTAATTCATTTATTTCCCATATAGATAGCTGCGCTTAGATGCACTTATGTCCGTCAACAATATACAATAAGATATATCATTACAAATTATCGCCAATCCCAAATACAACCACAGAATAGATAATTACTTACGTACGTACTTATAAGTATTGAAGTTTAACCCTATGGTTGACAGGAATATTGTTAATTTGTTTGCTTGCAAAACTGGCAGACAAAAAAATCTTACTTATTTTTTTATATCAAGTGGGAGTAAATATGGTTACGGCTTGCCTGATGGGTTACGTAACCTGTGAAGGCTTGCAACACCAAGGGACTCGCATGCGCGTTGCCGAGTTTTATTAATATATCTGTACATACGAATAATTGTTGCAAAACGTAGGTCACAGTCCAGAGGAGCAATTACGTAACGTTTTGGACGCGCGTTATCCAACTGTCATTTTTCTATATAAAAATTGACATTGAGATCTAACTAACGCGCGTACAATGCGTTACATGATCGACCTGCATTTAGAATTGTGCGTAAATTTTGGGCTCCGGTAAATTAATTTATATTCAAATAAAAACGTGTAAGAGCAAGCGATACAATAATTTACTTTAAAATCAAAATTTTAACCGACTTCAAATCAGTACCCAAATCGCTTCAAGTGTGCCTGTAAAATCAGAAGAGTTCCCTCGATCAGATCCTGACCTGATGAAGAGCCACCTAGGATGCCCTTTCTAAAAAAACAAAGATTTTATCCAAATAAGTCCAGGCGTTTTCGAGTTATCGGGAGATAATCATAAAAATATTCCGACGAATTGAGAACCTTCTCCTTTTTTGAAGTCGGTTAAAAATAGAGCGACGAACCCCATTCTAGATGCTTACGGACTGTAACAACCGCTTAAAGAATCAATTAAATCGTAACGTCTAACAAAAACATAGCTAAAGGCAACCCTACACCTTAAACGGTGTAACGTTGATCCGGACTCCTTGGAGGGCTTAATCAACGTTCAGTGGAAAGTAGGGTAAGCGGGCTAATCTCGGGCACCTTAATGCTATTGGTCCGTTTTCCTTCCGACTGATCGGTTTTAAAAGCTGTGAGCTTCGGTTATTGCTACAATTCGGTAAAGTGTGATACTTTTTATATGCCAGTACATTTGTAATTAAAAACCAATCCTACTTATATTATAAATGCGATAGTTTGGACGTTTGGATGGGATAATAAACTTACTCAATCACGCTTAAACGGCTCAACCGATTTGGATGATATTTTGCACGAAGATAGTTTATAGCGATATAGATAGATAGAAAATAAGATCATTTTTATCCCAGGTCCACGCAGACAAAGTCGCGGGCGGAAGCTAGTAGGTACTTAAGGTTTAAGCCTGAAGTAAATCAATTGAATTAAAATCCTAAGCCTTTCGAAACTAAAATGATTTTGTCTCTTGACTCTTGAGTCATTGTCAGGAATGAATAACCGGCCAAGAGCGTGTCGGGCCACGCTCAGTGTAGGGTTCCGTAGTTTTTGTAATTTTTTTCTAAAACTATTCAACCTATCTAGTTCAAAATAATTTTCCTAGAAAGTTTTTATAAAGTTCTACTTTTGAGTTTTTTTTCATAGTTTTAAAACTTATGGTTCAAAAGTTAGAGGGGGGGGACACATTTTTTTTTACTTCTGGAGCGTCTATCTCCGAAAATATTAACATTATCAATAAATGATTTTCGCAAACCCCTATTCATTTTTAAATACCTATCCAACAATATATCACACGTTAGGGTTGAAATATAAAAAAAAACACTCCCCACGTTACGTTTAGGGTATATACCACTTTGTCGGCGTGATTGATATACGTATTAGTACCAAATTTCAGCTTTCTAGTGCTAACGGTTACTCAGATTATCCGCGGACGGACGGACAGACAAAGCGAAACTATAAGGGTTCCTAGTCGACTACGGAACCCTAAAAATAGGCATCGGTCCTGTAATAATACAACAGTTAATGGATTAGTTGGGTATCTATGTACAAATTATGTTTCAATCATACAAATCTTAAGACGCAAATGCACCTTACACACCTGCATGGAAGCAGCAACGAAATTGAGCCTAAAAACCTAGAAGGCTATGTTATAATTGAACCTGTCTACAAGATAAACTAACTCATGCTTACCAAAAAATGTTTTAGAACCGCATATTAAACTTTTGGTGAATAAAGTAAACATCAAACAATTATGTCATAACAAATAACAGCTAAACAAATGACATCCCAAACAGGAATTGTTGACATTTGTTGCATCAAAACAACTTATCGCAGTTTCCGTAACGTTCTCGCCGCCTCTTTTGACCGATCTTGTTACTTCCCAGACATTTATCTGGAAACTATAATGCTTTTCTCACACTAGAGTTAAACACACCTCTTTAAAATGTAATTGAAATAACAAATGACGAGTAAGTATAATATTTGTATGTTAGCTACCAGTATGTTACATTACTACGTGCAGAAAAATTCTATAAATGCATAAGTGGCCAAACTCTTGTGGTCTGTCTGCCACAATTTCACGCGTAAACCATTGAACCAATTAAAATGAAATTTGTATTTCCCCAAGATACAAATATGTAAAAACAACTGTATCCTGGGGAAGGACAGAAGGATAGCTTTTATACACTAAGGGGGTGAAGTGGGAAACACGAGCAAAAGCTAGTTGTTGCTACATATTTGAGAATTGCGAAATTGCATTCCCACGCGTTTCTGCGCGCCGGTGTGGACGCACATTTACACCCCGACACTTATCAGAGAAAGTAAAGTACGCCGAAGTACGTGTGTGGCCAAACACGGCAACACGCGACTTACACAATTAACGCTAATGGAGCGTTTGTTTGTTCTCACGGGGCAGCTTTAACTTGTTTTACAATGCTTTTAGTTATTTTAGGAGTTCACTGCGGATGTTTTCAGGTTGGGCAATCTATTTTGTAAATTGCTACTAGGACTTTAACATAATCAGTAGGGTAATTATGTTTTACTTACTACTTTCTCCTTTCTAATTAATCCTCGACGCAAAACGAGAGGTGTTATAAGTTTGACATTGTGTATCTGTATGTCGTATGGACGAACCGATTTTAGTACAGTTTTTTTTTTATTGAAAGTTTGGTCTGTCGATATTTTTCATTACTATATTTTTTGGGGGTGGTTTGTTAATGAAACAAAGGTTACACAGCTGTATTTGGACCAGCACGACCTTTACTTAAAACAGAATAGGAAATCAAAACTGATGGAAGTGTGGTGATTGATTTTTGGTTAACTTTCATAATTATATTTTTTAACGGTCACGTAAAAGCGATTTAGTATCTACTCGGCCTATCCACCGTAGCCTTATGCTCTTATTTTTTGTATTCAACCTATTTCTCTGAGAATTGTTGTTTATGTTTGGACTTATCAGTGCCGTGCCGGGCCTTATAGATCTCAATAATAAATAAATGTTATCTTAAACGGCGAAATACCATGAACTCCTATTACGATACCTAATTTTACAGTAGACGTAAGTAGTGTCTGATTGCGTCGTCTAATTAGTCGTATTGTAAAATTGGGTTTTCGTATATATAGGAGTTCATGTTACTTCGCCGTCGTTATATGTAGGTCCATATAAGATTACATTTTATTAGCTCAAGTATAGTACTAAGTACTAGTCACCAATAACAGAGACCGGTATAATATTGTCTCATCTATAGGTACTTTGTATGATACCTATAACGTTTTTTTTTAAATAAACAAATAACTTAATATTAGGGGACAATCTCACACAAATCGATCTGGCCCCATAGCAAGCTCAATAAGGCTTGTGTTATGAAATAAATGAATTTTTATTCTGCAAGTAGGCCGGAATGGCACTTCTATAACTCAAAATTCTACCAGCGTTTCTGAAAAAGAAGACCATTGTTCAGAAGAAACGCCGAGAGAAACTCAACAGTCAGTATTTTTTTGCCAAAAAAGCTTGTTGCAATGGTAATTCTTAAGCTGCTTAAAGTAAGTATGTATGTAACTTTGACATTCATATTTTTTCAAGTATTTTTTATTATGGGTACTAGACGACGGTATATTGAATCGATATAAATACTTACATACCTAGAAAACATCCAACTCAAAAACAAATTTATTTGCCCTTACCGGGATTCGAACCCAGAACCTTCAGCTTCGTAAACAGCGTCACTACCCACTAGGCTAACCGGTCCTCACGTTATTTAGGCACTGCGATACATGAATAGATAAGCTGGATTGTTTACAAACATCTCTGATAGTCTTTCAGCCACCTTAGTTTGACTAAGCAGGCCCATGTTTGCGAGCCTGTGGAAACAATCATCCACAGACGTATTTAAGTAGACGTCGCATATGTCACGTTTAAGGGGCTCCCATACGCCAATGACTTTCGATCTGAATCCCTTAGTTTTCTAATGTTTTTTTGTAGCTTATTATATTAACAACAACGACTTTAAGCAATATAGTATCCCATATTTACTTCAAAGTTCATTGTTTTCATATTTGGCACCAAAGTTGAACAATTTTAGGCCAAAAGACGGATGGTTTTCTGGCCATAACTTTTGTGTTACTTGGATTAAAATGAAAACCCTGGACCAGTTTTTAGAGACGTCACAGACGAACCCAAATATAGTAGATTTCGTATATGTTAGATCTTTCACGTCAATAGAGATACGAAATAAGTGTTTTTTTAGACAAAGTTTAAAAAAACCATACAAAATGAAGTATTCATTTGTTTCAAAATCCGGTGGACCAAAGTGAAGATAAAAAATTGAAGAACCGATAACCGTTTGATTTATAATTCTATCTGTAGTGCAAAAGTAGGAGATACGATTCAAAACTTGTCAAAAATCGATGAAAACCTCGGGTAGCCCCTTAACACGGCACGGCTATCACCAGACGGCGCGCGAGCTCTCGATTTTTCTCGCACCTCTCTTTCTAAGTTTTCTAATAAGAGAGAGACGGATAGTGCGAGAAAAATCGAGAGAGCTCGCGCGCTGTCTTGTGATAGCCGTACTGGGCTGGGCTTTTGAAAGGCAGGTAATCATAAAAGTTTTCTGACAAATATCACTGATGGAATACCGGCATTACCGGCCCAGTTGTGGTTTACACCAGAGGGGTAATCACGTAACGTTTTGAACTTGCGTTAGGTAGGTCCAACTGTCATTTTTCAATACAAAAACTGACATTTAGGATCTACCTTACGTACGTAATACAATGCGTTACGCTATCGACCTGCAGACCTGCTTTTTCCGAGTGAAAAATGTGACGTCACTGGGGTATTTTAGTAATGAATGCCTGCTCCGGGTAATACCTTCGAGACGCGTCAGATAGAGCGTTAAGCATCGCCATATAGTCTTAGTACACATCAACACGAGAGGACGAATATAAAATACATAAAGAAGGACTTTTTTTTGCTGCGTTCTAAAACAACTAACAAGTATGCATTTGAAGACAAAGATTTAGCCCCTCTTAAGCCTCGCACAGACTGTCTGATTGTCGCGGCCTGCGCTGGCGGTCAATAACAGTCAAGTTTACTATTGTAGTTGTTAATCACCTTATGCATAAAACTTGAAATTGTCACTGATATATAAAATATGTTTTGTCCCTTTCTTACAAACACAAATTTAATGTCAAAGTGCCTATAACGACAAACGAGTTTTATCGGCATTTTAGTTAACATATGTTCGTAGATAGTTTATGAATACGGCCATTTGACTCGAAATAAATGATTTGATTGATTGATTGAATGACTATCACAAACTGCGGATTATGTCTACTCCTCCTCCTACATGCGTTGCCTATCCATAATATGTCTGTGTGATCATGTTTGCCCAGAACCAGCTCCCGTGCTAACAACCATAATTACATAACATAACACATATTTCGTTTGTATGGCTGTTCGTGGGACGAACTGACAATGAGACAAACGTTGTTTGCAGGCCGGTTTGTTTATCGGAGAAAGTAAACGTCGTGATACATGGACTACACATTGATCGATGTAGTGTACATTGATAAATCACTGTGTGGTACATAACAATAACGAGAGATAGGTGCTTTCTATGGGGCTACTACGATTTGTGTAAGATATCACGACACAGGTTCGACCTAGTGTGGGGACTATTGCTTTACTCTAATGTAAATACTCTTATGGCCGGTTCCAATAATCAATCCACCGATAGTTTTCCTTACCAACAGTTACATTTTGACACATTTTCTTCGGGTAATCTGTCAAAATGTAACTGCCGGTAAGGAAAACTATCGATGGATTGATTATTGGAACCGGCCATTAGGCCTCTTTGTAATTCTTCCTGTTTATAACTCACTAGGTAAATAAATAAATTTTGTATTTGTATAATATTCATTTATTATTATTTATAGGTTAAAAGGCACTTTAAACAAAATAGATACGTAACTGACGCTACAGAACATAGGTACATATTATACGATTTTTTTCACATCCTCAGCCGTCCGTAGCAGGAGGAGTTTCTCGCAAACAAATCACCGAGTTGAAAAATGGTTTTAAAAACTCATCATATTTTTGAACAAACTATCCAACGATATGTTACGACGACCGGTTAGCCTAGTGGGTAGTGACGCTGCCTACGAAGCTGAAAGTCCTGGGTTCGAATCCCGGTAAGGGCAATTATTTGTGTGATGAGCATGAATATTTGTTTCTGAGTCATGGAAGTTTTTCTATGTATTTATATCTATTATATATATCGTCATCTAGTACCCATAACACAAGCCTTACTGAGCTTACTATGGGACTAGGTCGATTTGTGTAAGATTGTCCCCTAATATTTATTTATTTATTTATTTATATGTTGGGTATCGTTGGATAGTTTGTTAGCTATGAAATTAACGAGAAAATATAAATACATCCCCACTTTTGTAGGGGAGGAACAAAATATTTTTCCAAGATTTTATTCTACTGTTAGGTATGCGTTGATTTACATACCCTAAGTTACTAAGCTAAGTCGCAGACGGACATGGCGAAACTATAAGGGTTCCTTGCTGACTACGGAACCCTAAAAATCTATTGGGAGTTTGAATAATCTCTTGATTTCGGTTGTTGTCTTTGAATTAGTTACGTGTTGATTTCGTTTTGGCCTGTACGAGTAAGGACTTTAATATCCCAAAATAAAACCTAAATCTTAAAAATGTTACCCATCAATCTAAAAAATACACAAGCAGCATGCAGGACATCGCGAAAAATACCATTGATAGCATTATAACGACCTCAACGGCTTATATTTACGTTAAAGAGGGTCTCCTTTACCGTAAAAAATCTCATAAGTCTCTAATCCCTTTTGATGAACGATATCAAGGAATAATTCAATTTCCTGGCCAATAATTGCAATGGGGAGCAAACCCGGGAACGTCAATGATTGATGAGCTCGGTACAAAAGAAATTATGGATGAGACCTATTTATCGGATCCAATTTTTAATCTAGAAGCATTTGATATTTTTACCCTTCCCCTCGATAAGTGTAATTAATGCTGGGGGCTATGATACGGGGTGCTGTTAACGGGGTTTTAACTTAATTAATATTTTATCGGGTATCGTGTTCGCGGACCGAATCGTTTACCCGGTAATCCATCCTTTTTAATATGCTGATGTAGTAGATCAATTTAATAGCGCCCCACACCTATACATACATAAACTCACGTCGGTATTCCCAAAAGGGGTAGGCAGAGCACTGCTGGGCAAAGGTCTCCCTCCCTTTCTTTCACTGCTCGCGGTTTTGAGCGTAATCTGGTCTGGCAGAGCATATGAAATTTAATTTGTTCCATCTTCGAATTTAAACTTTCGTGAGACATGTTGAAATAATACTAACAATTACACGGTTCAACTCACGTATTCTATGTCACTACGGAAGACATGTTTCGAACTCTTCGGGAGTTCTTCTTCAAGATGAGTGTTTTCGCGGCGGTGTCGCTTGTATCACTGCCCGCGCTCGCTCCGAACGCCGAGCGGCGCGTGACGCACGCGCCGACAGGGCGGGGGTAAACACTCATCCTGAAGAAGAACTCCCGAAGAGTTCGAAACATGTCGCCCGTAGTGACATAGAATACGTGAGTTGAACCATGTAATTGTTAGTATTATTGTTCCATCTTTTTACTAGCATTACTACATTACACGCAATTAAGACCCGTTTAGTTAAATAATGTCTGAAAACGTGGATAATTTAATCATATCATAATATAATCTTTAATGGACAGTCACTTCCTGTTTCCACTTATCGTAGCTTATCGAGCACAACACACTTTAATTATATTCCCACATCTAATAGGAGTGGTGCGCCAACTCGTTGATCGAACAAGCTATTATCATCTATATCACAAAGGGGTACCTAAAGTTTATGAGGGCGTAGCTTTGTAGTAAGTAAGTTTTCATCCGATTTCTATAATTCATGCACCGATTTACAGAATGGACTTTCAGGATGGACAAAGGCTATATTATACACCGCGACTTCACTTGCATTATGTGTAATACGCGAGCGAAGCCGCGTGGGCGGCTTGTGTAAATATTTATTGTTAGCAAACATGTTAAAGTGATACTTGACTGTTTAAAGGATGAATTACATCACTTAAACGCATAATAATGCTAATCGCTTCTCAGAACTTCTATTTTTAAATCTACGTAACCGATCCAGCAGAAATGCTCAATTAAACGTCAAAGCAATTTATCAAGACGCGGCGGCATTATACCGAGGTGTTGACCGAGCAAACATCAGATGGGGAATATACTGCCAACCTCCTCAATATCACAATCGTGTAATTGCAAAACCAACCCTGTTTTATGCAGAATAGAGATCAGTTTTGTTGTCGCGGTAATGTTTAGATGTGAGGATGAGAGTTGGAATGAAATGCGTGTTGAGTGTCGGCTGGTTGGGGCAAACATTTGCGTTCTATTATTTTTGAGGCAGCTTGAGGAAGACTGCTGTCTTTGAAAGGGAGTTGCGTGGGCTGACACGTGGAAGTTTCGGACTCTTAGAATTTGAGAATAACATGTTTAAATTCGGTATTTTTACGTTATTGTATGTACTTAGTAATTTAAACAAAAAAAAATTAAAACTGTATATCTACTACTTAAAATGGTACTTTAATTCAAGATTTTGATATAATTATTTTCAAAGCTCGTATCTTGCTTTACAATCTAAGAGATCCGATTGTTACCATCAACCTAGACATGAGGTGGGCGTATCCATTCTGGTCGCCTGTAGCTCTAGCCGGGAATCTATACGAGATAAGGAATGCTCGTTCGCCCAGGGCTAGGGGAATGCAATCTAGGCAACAATCAAAATCATATTGAATTAGCTATTTGCTATAATGGGATCTTTGCCTAAGGGAGGGTGAGGGGTTAAGAGCAGATTTATGGGATTATGGTCCAGTTTGAGTGTATTTAGAGTGACTGTTTATTTGTTTAAGCACAGAGTGGCATTAGTCTACGCTTATACGACCGTTTTCATAAATATACACAGATAAAATATACGTGATTCGATGCTAATATTCTTGAACCAAAAAAAATCTATGGAAGATGTTAAATTATCTCGAATGAAGCGAAATTAACTTGAGCCAAGAATGAATGCAGCGGTTTTTACGGAGGATAACATTTGGTATTAATTAACAGGAGAATAAGAACTGTTATTTATTATTCATTATATATTTATATAATTGTAATTGAGAAGTAATTGTGATGTAACATAGTGTAAGGTATATTTAAGTCACTCATAACATTCATGTTGCTACGCCGTACCATCCATCAACAACATCATCATCGTACAACTAAGGACACTTATGTACCTACTTATTCTAAGCAAATAAAGATTCTATTCTATTCTATTCTATTCTATCCGTGTACCTAAGAAATAAGTAAACAAGATGCAAATTAATGATTATCATCATGATGATGCTAGTGAGATGATTTTAATTCTCAGATGAATTCAAGATGGTATCTGTTTCAAGATATTGGCGGTCATCCTCATAAATATGTCTTGATTCACGTTCCCAGAGGTTCAAAACTATCTCAGCAACCGTGTGCCATTACCAATAAAGTTGTGTATACCTACATATTTTTGATAACTTTTCTGTGCACATATTTTCTAACTCTTTGTTTTCAACAATTTCATGCAGCGACATTTGTATTTCTATCAAGTATTTAATCACCCATCAACATTCAGACCATCTCTGTTGTACAACTCGTAAAACCGTATTAAACATGTTGGTTTAGTAAATACAGTCATTACAGTTTCATAGCCTAATCCAAACTACACGTTCTAATAATCCAAACAAGCATTGAAACTAAAATTGCCTCATTCCGCTTATCAAAGTTATCCAACCTATTGGGATAATCCCTCGTATGTGGGATATTAGGATTTTGCAATTTGTTTTCACTTAATTGATTGCCTTGAAATAATACGCTATCGTTTATCTTTGATAAGAGTTACGAGTACTGCCCTGCTATTTATCAGTCGGATTCTTGTTTTCAAATTGTTCTGAGCATAATTGCTATTAGTACAGAAATATTTCTTGAAGATTCTAGTACTCAGGTATAACCTCGGACGAACATATAAGTCATACTTTAGTAGGCTGAAAAAATTTGGTATTCCTACACTGGAAGCCCGCCGCAAAATGTACGACTTCTTATACTTACATAAAATTTTGCATTCTAACATCGATTCAATTAGTCTGCTTTCAGCCTTAACCTTTAACACGCCCCGTTTCAGAGGTCGCGCTTGCAAAGTTTTTTCCCTGAGAGTATACAGAAACAACACATCTTTCTATAATCCAGTCACAAGGATGTGTCGTCAGTACAACGACTTGGCTGCTAATAATAATACTGACCTAATTGATATATTTGATCCACGCATTACTAAATTCAAAAAGTCCTTAACGGACGTCCTTTTCTCTACTCACCCTGAATAATACTAAGTTGTTACTCTAACTTTTGTTTTAGATTTGCTTAAGTTCGTTTCAGACGTTTTTAACATTTTGGACTTGTTTTTGTGATTTATACTTACTGCATATGATATTAATATTCAATGCAGATTCGTCGCTGTTGCTTGCATACGCGCTAACTTGCTGATCATGCTGTGTGCACTTGCCTTGGATGTCATGCTAGTCTATAAGCTATTCATAAAGAACCATTGTATCTCATAATGTATGATATCTGTAAAGTGTACCTAATAAATAAATAAATAAATATTTGCTAAACGGTTGTTGTTGAAAGAATACATGTAGTATTTATGTACAATCAATACAAGTACTCGCGTACTTATGCGTTATTAGATTCGTTAAAAAAGCTACTCGATTTGCGATTTAGCATCCATGAGTAAATAAGTAAACCTTTTTTGTTTACATATACATATAAGCCGAGTAATATTATTATAAGAACGATTTAATTAGCCATACTAATAAATAAGTAGGTACTTGTGTAGGGTACCTACATGCATACTAAAACAATTATTTTCACTAACTATAACCATTTATTAATTTTATAATACTTAGATATTACAATTTTATCTTTGAAACAATTTGAAATTATTAATGCGATCTGATTATAGACGCCGGCGCCATATGCAATTACATTGGTACAGCTAGCTTTCTTAAATATAAGACACAGCTCAATGTCAACTGATTGACTGATTAATATCAGTCACCAGCCGAACTGGGGAAGTACTTCCGCCTTACGGCAGACCGTAACCATAGAAACACCACTACTTGCTCTGTAGGCAAGAATTATGTCATATAATAATTTACTTTAAGTAATAAAATCAATTTTTTAACCGACTTCAATTTAGTAACTCCGCCAAGCCACGAGAACATTTCCACATTTTTTTTTTCCGATTTACCACATGAATTGATTTCCGATAGCAAATGCGTTGATTATTAGAGAAAAAAATCGAATCGCTGTATGTGGGCCGATAATATTTGAGGACTTCCGTCGAATGGCACTTCATTAGTTCCTATTTCAACGGACTCTTATCAGAATCTGTAACGTACTTGTGTACTTTAAAGTACACAATTGAGGAATTCCATAAGTCATCTGAGGTCTTCATCATCAATTCCACTCCACCAAATTTATGATTGCCGGGTGTAAATACTCGAGTTATAATAGAAAATACAAAAATCACTACATGCGTGCCTAATATAATTGAGGAGTGCCCTCAATTCCTCTTGGATCCCATAATCCAACCGAATTTTTGAAAAAAATGGGACCCACCTAGAAGCATATACTTACAAACAAAAAAAAATACTAATCGGCTCATCAATGACGGAGTTCAGAGGTAAAAACATTGAAAAAAAAGAAATAAAAAAATACAACCGAATTGAGAACCTCCTCCTTTTTTTGAAGTCGGTTAAAAAACCGGCCGAGTGCGATTCGGACTCGCGCACAAAGGGTTCCGTACCATTATCCATAAAGACGGCAAAAAAATCACGTTTGTTGTATGTATCCTGGGAGCCCTCTTTATTCTGTTTTTTAGTATTTGTTGTTATAGAGGCAACAGAAATACATCATCTGTGAAAATTTCAACTGCCTAACTATCACGGTTACATTCATTAGATACAGCCTGGTGACAGACGGACAGACAGACGGACATACGGACGGACAGCGGAGTCTTAGGAATAGGGTCCCATTTTACCCATTGCGTACGGAACCCTAAAAAGAGCTTATAAGTGGCACACGAAACGGTACTTCCCCAACTGAGGGGAAGTACTTCCGTAAGGTCGTGTTATTGAAACCTTATGTAAACAAGGTTCCAATAACACGATTTGCTCCCTGATACATCGTGGTGGATCGAATATGGGAATAGGGGTTAGGTGCGTCAAGAGAATTACTGCAATATGCAATATCAAATTTTCTCCATGTCTAAACAAAAAGTGGCCCTAACTTTATGTACCTATGTATTTATTTACATTCTCGTTAACATGTATTTGAGTTAACTGCAAATGAGGTCACTGACAGATCTACTGTACACATAGTCCGTTATATTACATAACTGTAATAAGCAGCAATAAGGAAAAAATAAAATAATAACGAAATAAGTGCTCTATCATCGATCAACTCGGTAGTAATTGACTCAAACTCGTTAACGCCTTAGTTGGTATTATATTACCGTCTATCTCTATACGAAAGAGACATTATAATTTATATCTTTGCTCATTTATGAAAAACTAAATTAATTACGCCAACAATCAATTGCTAACAGAGGGCGAGCCACTTTTACCGTACAAAACGAATTTAGTTTTCGAAACCTACTCGTATATTATTTAACTAGCTGGTTTTTTAAAAGTCAAAAGTCACATAAAAGTACTACTTGGCTTTCTGAAGTACCTAAATATATAGAAGATGATAATTAACATTAACTAAAACAAAATAAAATAAAAATTAAAAACCAAGTGGCCAATGGTTGACGGGTACCGCCGGGTGTTAACCGTTTATATCGATCCATAACCCGCCTGATGTTTGAGTGGTTAACATAAATGAGCGCTTCCGTGCTTTGTCCAAACCAAAGCACGGAAGCGCTCATTTATGTTAACCACTCAAACATCAGGCGGGTTATGGACCGATATAAACGGTTAACACCCGGCTAGCGTTCATTTATGTTAAGCTAAGCAGTTGATCCCGGCTGTTGTCTATGACAGTAATCGTTAAGCCGAGTTAGAGGCCTTCGGGCGGCTTAAGAACTTCTAACAGTCGAGTTGCCCACTCACCTGACAACCTGACAAAGGGGGGACAACTGTCACTCGCGTCCGCAGAGCTACCCACCACAACCCTGCACGTGTCCCCTGGGTGGTACTAAAGAGTGACAAACTTTAAAGGCCAAAATAAAGTATGCCATATAATTAAATTAATCGGTCCTTAATCCGCAAATTTTAAATTATTATTGTGTAACATTATTATTATTTTATTGTAAATTACCGTGAGACATGTTAAAGTGCCCTTGTGGCCCATTTGCAGAATAAATAATTGAGATTGATTGATTTTTGATTATGGTACACAGATAATGCCTTAGATTTAAGATAGACGGCTCAAAGTTCTCCTGCACAAGATAATCTGTAGTTTTGTCTTGAGTACTTACTATGTTAATAACCTGTTTTTCTTTGGTTTCAGGTACGTAAAGCGGATAGCAAGTCATTCTCGTCATTACGTTTTTACATTACAAGCTTGAAATGAGCATTGTTGTCGGACTTATGTTCCTGTATGGTACCGTAAAATGGGGTGAGTTGGGTCAAAATTAGACATTCGAACCACGATAATAGTACATTGTTTAACGAGGGGCAATATTCTTACGCCCGTGTTATACACAATGTTTTTCATCACATTTGCGAGGAAACAAATACATTTTAGATGAAATTAATACAAATCGTAATAAAAACTTCAACATGTCAGTCGTCCATTTTGTTGAATTTGACGTGAGGCGCGTATGGCAAAGACCCTTCGGTATACAGCCACGATTTGAAAACACTTAAAAACATTTTACATAGACACTAAATAACTACATATTAAATCTGTAAATAATTCGTTTAAGTAGTTTTTTAAGTTTCAATGTATTTATAACTACGTTTTCAGACATCGTATTTGATATAAAACCTCTTTGCTTTGTAACTACCGCATGAGTGACAGATACAGATAATTTAAGAAAAAAACCATTGGGCGTAACACAGGCTATTATAGCTCTGTATGTCTGCGCATTATGAAACCCGTTTCGAGCAAGTGTGATGAAAAAAAATATTTTTACATGTGGCACGTTGATTTAATACATAAAAAATGTTCCTGCCGTGTGAATTTTAGTTTTTTAATGATGAACGACAAAAATAGTGGGAAAACCTACAGGCCGTAGTGGAGTTAGAAGGGGTGAGCTGGGAAAACGGTATAGGGAAAAACTTTCGAATCCGAATTTCGGATTCGCTAGCCTCGATCCGCGTTCCGTCCTACTCTCCGCTCATATTTGTCGCTCCTCTTCCGCGTAATGGCTCCCCGCAACCCTGGTTCCACTCCAGACCACATAGTATCTTTCACCTCTCACTCCTAGAGACTCCACTTATTTTTAAAGTCATTATTTGGCTTGTTCGTGTTGCCGTAAGATGAGAAAATATGTCTAAAAGTATATATAATACAATTTATTTTAGAGCTACCTGAGCCAGGAAATCAAAGTAGCAACAAATAATATTCGCGGCCCATCTGCCCCTCAATCCCTTACTATCTGGGGGCACGGGAGTACCCCCGCCAAGACGAGCCAAGCGAAGCGCAAGGGATTATTTTTGAACCTTCTTAAGTTGGGTTCGGATTATACCAAATAAACAAAATTTTCGGGATATGATGTCAGTGGTTGACTTATTATAACTTTAAATTTTCATATGCATAGCTCTTATACTTTAGATTTTATTGATATCTAAAATACCCCGATTTCGTCACTGACTCACTGATCATCAATATTCTTAAGGTTCCTCCTGAAGTCCTAGAAAGCTAAAATTTGGTATGTAAGCTAGCAATAGTATGTAAACAACCACAAAATCTTAAAACTTGATACTTTTAACCCCTTAAACTAGGGGGTGAAAGTTTGTATGAGACTTCCGCAAGTTTTGATGCTAAGAGGTCTGAAAATTGATATAGGGAGTCCTTGTTATCCTTGTTATAAATAATAAGATGTGTATTTCAGGATTTTTAGTAAATCACCCCCCACTCTTTAAATTAGGGGATGGAAGTTTGTGTTGGTTTTCCCATTCACTTCTTTAGAAATTACCTTACAAAAAGGAATGAGATCCCACCAAAAACATTACATGTAAAGTGATGCCAAGACTCCATAGCTCATACAGCTTTCAGCGTGAAAAAGATATCAGATCGCAATTAGCGCCAAGCTTCCTACTCCACACGGCGTAACTCTACCACTACCAGCCACGCTCTACAAATTCTATACCTTGGCTTAAAAGTATAGACCTCACTTATTATAATATCATCATAAATTCATTCGGCGTGAAAGTCTATGCGGTGACCGGGATGTGCCCAACAAAGCTTATACTTATAATGATTTAAACTGTCACGATTCTCACACATTATTTATACTGGGACATCTAACAACACCAAAGGATGTTATCCCCTTTCAATCACCAGGAGTTAATAAGGTAGACTGCAGTTGTGGAAGTTCCTACATTGGCGAGATCAAGCGAAACAACCATTATCTCTCAAATTGCAACACGGAAAAACAAATATTGCCTCTATTTCCGAAAGTTGATTGAACTACTTACAGCTTTTGTTTCTGGTAATGAAGTATAGGTATTTATCAGCATAAACGGTCCCTGGCGTAATTTTAACCTGTATAGAAAATGTATGCTGCATGCACCAAAGATGTTAAATAATAAGGAATAATAAAAAACAAAGTTTTAATCGACTTCAATTCAGTAGGAGTAATGTAAATTTCCACACATCCTTTCCACTTTACCACATGAACATTTCCGGCTGTAAAGACACGAGTTATAATAGAAACTACCAAAAATTACTACATGCGTGCCTAATTATTTGAGGAGTTCCCTCAATTCCTCATTGATCCCTTCATCCAACTTCGATGCAATTTTTGAAAATAATGGGATCAATCTGGAAGCATATACTTACAAAAAAAAAAACGGGGTTCTGAGATAACAAACTCCTCCTTTTTTTAAGTCGGTTAAAATAAGGCACAAATTATATGACCGACAAATCTCTAACATGACCAAAATATAACAGCTTCACTAAATTCTAAGTTTAAATAAACAGCATCCGATATCGATAAAGTTAACCCACATACACATAATAGGGTGTACACTACTTAGGTACACCGTTTAGGTACAGTCGCCGTCAAATATATGTTTACACTTTTGCATCTTATTACATTGTGATCGATCAGGCGAAATATGTACACATCTCTATGACGTGGACTGTACTTTAGGTACCTTATTTGTTATATCTATTACCATATCTCTGACCCTGCATTAGTATGCCCAAATCAAACACCAACGAACCGGTCGATCCTAAATAAACAGCACGTTTCTCACCTGCTCAACGAATCAAACAGACGCATGTTGTGTGAATGTTCATAAAATTTCGTTAACAAATCATAATTGACATCCCTGATTTATTAAGTAGCCGTGTTGTGTGAGTAGTGTAGGTGTTATCTCGGCTGTCACCGCTGCGCTACCGTCGCCGTCTCGAATGTCTCGATACGACGTCGGGAATGTCGAGATACGATACACGCTATTAAATACACGCTTTATGAGAGCCTTTTAATTCCCAGACGTTCTGATAAGGACGCGTTAGACGTGTAACAGGTTGAATTGGATTTTGATAACGCAGGGGTGTGGAAAATAATTTCGTGTGGGATTGAGTTAGGTCGCTTTTGATGATGATTTGATCGATGAGGAAGGAGTCGGTTTAACGAAAGCCTATACTGATGTCGCCCAGAGTTCCTCACTTGGCGGTTTACTGTCTGTATTACATTAGCGAAGTAGTATTTATTTATTTATTTTAACTTTATGAAATAAATAAATAAATAAAACATTTATTTCAGGCAACTAAGGCCCATAGTTACAAATACCTTACAGACTATCATACATACAATATAATATTAAAAAACTAATTATTATTTAGGCGATGAAACAGTGCGGCTCCGTTGCGTCGTCAAGTCCGGTGTAGAGTTCGGTAGGTTGCCCCGAAACCGCCGAAACACGACACCCTTCGGCCAGAAGTCAGCACACGCGATGGTCTCCTGCAGCGGCCGCGGCACGCGCACTACAAACGAAACTTAACATTAACTTTATTGCCCAATACCATATAATGTACAAATGCAAACTTAATGCCAAATGACATTCTCTACCAGTCAATCATAGGGCTAAACAGAAACCCTTATAATTAGTGCAGGCAGAGTAAATGCTCCAACGTTTAAAGCGTAGTACAGACGAAGATACCATAATATTATATTCTTCTCAGCTCGCAGATCGTGACTTCACGATATACGAGCAATATTAAAACGGTTGTAGCTTCGTAATTCTTTGAGATATCTGAATCGGATTTTTGTCACTAGGCATATTTTATTGCGTTCTTTCTTTTGGAGTAATAATACATTTTGAGTCTACACCTTATTGGTAACGTAAGTATAATGAATTTATACTATTGTCAACTACCATTGCGTGGCTTAGGTGGCATTTAGGTTCCCATTAATTTCACGGCACATCGACCTTATTGTTCGGTAAACAATGCAATTTACATGAAGGACTCCGCGGGACCTTGTCGAATAAATAACTAATAAAGGCCGATAAGGGCACGGTCTCCGAGGCCACTTAAAGAGATTGCCCCGGGACCTACACATTCATTCTCCGGGGACTGGATTCAGTTAATATGAGCATTCTCCGTACAAAATACTGCTCCCAGTGCCGAAATAAATATCGTTAAGTACGAGACGCCTGTCTGCTACAGAAACGTTTGGCGATATATCAGCGAGCGGGACAGCGATAACGTGTTGTTTTATAGGAAATCCTGAGCTCGTTCTAAGTTTAATCTCGTTTTGAAATGTCCATTTAAGTTTGTATTCGCGGTATTCGATGTGGGATGTTATTAACATTTTGATAGCAGAATGCAGGAAATATTGCAATAGATATTAAACACTATTAACTAGAATAGATAGCTAGGTGTATAAATATAGAATTAAACAGTTGTTATGGTAGTGGAGTCTCGTTTTACATTTGTTAGTTATGGTTCAAGAACATGGATAGAAATGTAGCATGTAGTTAGTATGAGTTTTTGAATCTCTCTTCTCACAATGTATATGTGCACTCGCAATGCTCGAAAGTATTTGAACATACACACACTCCAGAGACGTTGCAGATATTCGCATCCGCATCCACAACCGCGGATTGTTTGCATAGTTTGGGGTTGGGGCCCGCTTGTACAACTATATTTATGTTTATGTTTATAATTTTCAACATCTGCTTGCCTTCGCATCCGCAAAAATCGATGCGGAGTTTTTGCGGACGCGGATGTAGTAGAAGTCGTGACAAGAAAGGGGCAAACGCGTGACAGAGTTGTCGTCATTACGAGTATATCCATATCCATACTAATATTATAAATGCGAAAGTGTATGTGTTTGTTTGTTTGTTTGTCCGTCTTTCACGGCAAAACGGAGCGACGAATTGACGTGATTTTTCAAGTGGAGATAGTTGAAGGGATGGAGAGTAACAGGATAGTTTTTATCCCCGTAATCATTCCCTAAGGGGGTTAAAGGGGGGGTAAAAGTTTGTATGGAGCTGCGATATAAACGAGTTCCACGCGGACGGAGTCACGGGCAGAAGCTAGTAGTCAATAAGAATCTTCATTTCGTTTCTGTAATCTGTAAATCTGTAACGATTGTAAATCAGGCGCAACCCGTTTGAGTACTGCTTGACCATTGTACGTTGTTTATTTATGTTTTTGAGTGTTTGACCCCAAAATCCGCCTCTAAATATCCACATCTGCGGATATCTAAAAAATCGCATCCGCAATATTCCTGATACACTAACGCCTTGACAATAGAGTCCCGTTGAAGTTTTTGACCAGAGTTTGCTACAATATTATGAAGCCTGTATCTGCGGGTTTGGTCCCAAGTCTTACGCGATGCTCTGTGATTGATGGTAAGGTATACCCACCGTATATTGTGCGAAGATAGGTTTTCATAATTTTCATATATTTAAGTAACACCTAGCATCCTTGACAGCTAATAGGTGTCAAATATAAGCGCAGTTTCGCACATTTCCGGTGAATTCTTCATCATTCACCCTCAGGTTATTTTAATGGACGGCGGGAGACGTGCTGATAGTTCGATACCATGAGAACAGGCATGTCGTGTCGCAAAACACGTGACGTGTACCTGCATAAACGAGGCCTTAGAGTAAGTATCCACAGGAACTGTGCGAGGTTGCGAGGCGGTCAGAGAGGAGAAAATCCACCAATAGCATTGCTGGCCTCAACACCATACTAAATATGTTGGCCGACAGACATGACTGACCTTTGCAAAGGTACAGGGTGTCGCCAATAATAAAACCTCACTCTGAGCAAGTTCATTATGTCAACTAAGGAACTTGCTCCCACCAGTGTATTGTAATTTAATTTACATACATTGATACATAGATTCACGTGTTTATTCCGAAAAGGGGTAGGCAGAGCACATGCAACTTGTGTCCCAGTGCCACTTTTAGCATAAATGTGGGTATAAAAGATCGACAAAATGTGAAATCGCAGTGATAGGTTGCTAGCCCATCGCCCACAACACACTTCAACTCTGATCCCTTAGTCGACTTTTACGACACCCACGGGAAGAAAGGAGATGGTGAAATTCTAACCCGACACCACACGGGGTAATTTAATTTATAAGATAACTAACTTAGGATAAGTATGTATTAACACCTCGGATCCTAGTTGTCTTGAATAAAGGATTAATTATTATTATTATAATCCATACCCACCATATGATGCGCTCTCACGTGTTGGCTGATGGCCCCTTTTGTGTTAAGCGTCTGAGGGAACTTCACTGAACGAGGAACTAAGTTCTCCATTTCAGCTTGGGCCAAAAATCTTTCCTATGTCCGTTTGTCCAACTAATACTAAATCCAGAACACACAATCGCTGGGGCCGAAATCGATCAGGACAGCATAAGGTTCCACTGTCCCGCTGTGTGGCTGTCCGGCTGTCCGGCTGTCCAGCTGTCCCGCTGTCCTCCTCTACTGGTCGGATTTCTCAACCGATTCTCGTGAAATTTTGTGTCAGGTTCGATAGTTATATAGCTTCTTTTGTCAATTCAATTTTTGGAAAGTCTAGTATTTAAAATAGTATTAAATCCGGCTTTAGACCGATCTGTAGGAATAACCACTTGATATTATATCCCTTACAAGGATACGTTCGCCTTTGTACCGATTTAACCTTTTTCGTCTGTATTTTTACCTGTTAGACCGATCTGTAGGAATAACCACTTGATATTATATCCCTTACAAGGATACGTTCGCCTTTGTACCGATTTAACCTTTTTCGTCTGTATTTTTACCTGTGTCTTGTGTGTACAATAAAGTATTTACATACATATATACATTATACTATGATCAAATGTTAAGTGTATTGTCAGACCCGTGAAATTCATGTGCCCTACCTACTAAGTAAATGTCAACATTTTGCCATCCATAAACAACACGAGACGCTCCGTATCGCAGCCGATGTTTACTTTCTATTACCTGCCGGTATCAGCGATGTCACGACACAAAATAGCCCTCTTAATATTGGGGATGCGAAATATCGCGTGCATCGACTAGAGATCAAGTCAGAGGAAGAGGCATCTACAGTCAGGGTTATTCATATCCTTACTAATATTATAAACTAGCTTCTGCCCGCGACTCCGTCCGCGTGGAACTCGTTTATATCGCAGCTCCATATAAACTTTTACCCCCCCCATTTCACCCCCTTAGGGGATGATTACGGGGATAAAAACTATCCTATGTTACTCTCCATCCCTTCAACTATCTCCACTTAAAAAATCACGTCAATTCGTCGCTCCGTTTTGCCGTGAAAGACGGACAAACAAACAAACAAACAAACACATACACTTTCGCATTTATAATATTAGTATGGATGCGAAAGTGTGTGTGTGTGTGTTTGTATGTTTGTCCTTCTTTCACGTCGCAACGGAGCGTCGTGTTGATGTGATTTTTTGTATGGAGATAGTTTAGAAGCTGGAGAGTGACATAGGCTACTTTTTCCAGCGGAAAAACATCTAATTCCCACGGGAAAATTCAATATGTTACATTTTCCTATAACCACGCGGGCGAAGCCGCGGGCATCAGCTAGTACGTACATAAATAAGGACATAAATATCTGTACCGCCAGCAGTTTGATCACGTAACGCATTATACCTACGCACGTTAGGTAGATCTAAATGCCAAATTTTATATGAAAAAAAAAACCGGCCAAGTGCGTGTCGGGCCACGCGTAGTGTAGGGTTCCGTAGTTGCCTATCGGTCTTAGTTACATCGACGTACGGTGCGGTTGCGTCGGCAGAAAATTGGCCATTCTAAGTACACATTAAGTTGGTCGACTATTACTCGGTAACTACTTATGCCTCCTTATCCGTGATAGTTTTCCTTTTAAATTAATTATTATGTACTACACGAATTTTGTCACACCCCCAGTAGTAGCCATTTAGCCGGCAGGGGACGACGACGCATGACTCGACCAAAAAATTAGGACTTTAAAGCCCAATATCTCGCTAACAAATCACGAAGTCGAAAAATGGTTTAAAAAAACCATAATATTTTTGATCAAGCTATCCAATGATAAGCCACGCCATGGGTTTAACGAGAAAAAAAAATTACATCCCCACTTTAGGTGTAGGGGAGGCATACTAAAAAAATAATAATTTAAGATTTCATTCTACTGTTTTATTGTCGTGATTGATTTATATACCCATGACGAATTACAGTTTTCTGGCTGTAAGGGTTACTGAGCTAAGCCGAAGACGGACGGACAGACGGATGGACATGGCGAAACTATAAGGGTTCCTTGTTGACTTTGGAACCCTAAAAATTACAGTTAAACTGTCCTAACGCGCGTATGAAACGTTACGTGATTACCAAAGGCCGCGCCAGTGTGTGGTTGGCTAAAATCACTAAATGTCAATATTTTCGTATGGAAAAAGTCCTAGCTACTTTATTAACTCCTCGGGACAGGGGTAACAGTAACTTAAATTGTTTTATTTTTAAAGCAGTATATAATAATCGGCTTTATACGCAGAATCTAATAAATCCTATTGAACGGTCTAGTTCACTCTGAAACCAAATTAATCTCCGGATTTAATGCGATTGAACAATAATCTTGTTTGTTAAGCTAATTATTTATTTATCGTATGGCATTTTTGGTCACTGGATTACATGTAAAAGCATTATGAGAAAGTAACAATAATAAAATTGACTACAGATTTAGATTTGCCCTCTTCAAGATTTCTGTGGCAAGTTGGGTAAGATGCTTGAGGTTCTCCATGAGCACTGAAAATGTTGTTATCGAGCATTCCAGGACCATGTGGTTGACTGTCTGATCGGGGGCTCCACACACACACCGAGGGGAGTCGCACCATCCCCATTTATGCCAGTGGTGGGCGCAGTTTCCAATGCCTGTTCTGATGCGGTTTAATTGGCACCAGAAGCTAATTGATGATTAATATAAAAGTAATACATATAACAACAAGAGTTGTATTAAACGATATGATAAGTACAGAGAGAAAGAATATAAGAAGAAAGTGGAATTTGCATTGCTTTACAAACTGTATCTTCAATATTCTTCTGTATCAAAAAAAGCCTAAGCAGAATTGTTAGTTAGCTGAGTCAAGGTTACTATTAAGATCAACGCTAAAAGCAAATAAAATAATCAATGATGTATTTTCTTGAAAAAAGTATTCAATAAATCACAAAGTTATAAGTATCCAAAGTTTTAAGAGGGGATTATGTTCTGTTCCATTTCCGCAAAACGCACCTTCATATGAAACGATTGCATTTACTATGACGCTCGTGGGTCTTGACGACACGATTTGCTAACGTTTTCTCTCTGTAACAACTAACAAGCAACATTAAAACGGCTGTAGCCTCGTAATTTTTTGAGATATTTGTATGGGATTTTCGTCATTAGGCATATTTTGATGCCTTCTTTCTTTTAAAGTAATAATTTTTTTTGAGTATACACCCCTATAATATTCTAGAATATTTTATTAATTCTTTGTCAACGTATTTATGGGTCGCCCTGTAGTATGTATACGAACGAGGGCTTCCTCTACAACCAGGTTTTAAATTACGAGCTCCAATTCTCCTTCAAACAGTTCAAACAATTCAAAAGTTTGTACACCTACAAGTGTTTCAAACTTCTGTTTGGCTTTATCGATGTTTAACAAAATTAAGCAAACTCTAGAAAGGTTTCAATATTGTTTGACATTCCTTTGTATAAGCACGCGCTACTTACGAAGGCTTAAATAACTTTCCTCCATTCCGTGATACCTTACATCTTCGCAAGTTTCGAATGATGTTTACTTCCCAGTCCTTATTCCTGGCGCGTGACAGGCATGCCTGTTGTTCAAATAACTGCTATCTTTCACAGCATTACAGGCTTGTTTACCGTTTATTGGAAAGTGAACTTTATCCTATTCATTTCACGATTGCTTTCGCGATGCAATTTATGATTGAGAAACGAAACTGAGCTAAGGATTACCTGCTAGCAAAACGCCAACGCAAGTTCTCGTAAACAACTTCAGGAGCGGGATGACTATGGGAATGCTGTCTTATGAAAAAAACGCACTTTAATCGGGTCATGCGCGGCGCGGGTCGGGCGCGGTTGAAGCGATATATTCATACCGCAGGTGGGCGGCGGCGTGTAGTAGGGACCCGCGTTACTACGGCGTTGGACCCGCGTTGGTCCCGCATTCAAAGGGACGGCAAAGAGAATACAAATACTGCTTGAATATACATACCCAGCGTAAATGGACCAAAACTCACTTAGTTTCATATTTTAGAGGAAATAGGTGGATCTTTTTATTAACTGACGTTATCACTTGATGAAAGTTTAAGCAAACTAAATGGGACATTATAGTAGTTAATTACCGAAAAACATAACGTTTACCTACTAAGTATTCTTATTTTTTTGTTTATAAGTTGTTATGTCTATTTGTTTCATGTTTTACGGTGTGCAATAAAGAGTAATAATATTGTACTAGCTTCTGCCCGCGACTCCGTCCGCGTGGAAATCGTTTATATCGCAGCTCCATACAAACTTCAACCCCCATTTCATCCCCTTAGGGGGTGATTTCCAGGATAAAAACTATCCTATGTCCTTCCCCGGGATTCAAACTATCTCCATACCAAATTTCATCGCAATCGGTTCAGCGGTTTAAGCGTGAAGAGGTAACAGACAGACAGACAGACAGACAGACAGACAGACACACTTTCGCATTTATAATATTAGTATGGATTGTATCGTTGGATTTACAAGGGTCGCTGAGAAAACGCTATGTAATACCTAAATCAACGTCAAAATTCACTTTTTTTTTTACTACTAGTAGTACCTACTTATCACTACATACTTAGTATAAAACAAAGTCGCTTCCCGCTGTCTTTCCCTATGTATGCTTAGATCTTAAAACTACGCAACGGATTTTGATGCAGTTTCTTTAATAGATAGAGTGATTCACGAAGAAGTTATGTATGTATAATATAGTACCCGTGCGAAGCCGGGGCGGGTCGCTAGTTATATTATAAATGTTAACAAAAAAATCGCGCTCTTGGAAGTTATCGAAGGTGCATTCATTTTACTTACGGAACTATCAAAGCTCAAGCAGGTCAGCAGTCAGGCTTCTGGGGACACCTAAGAAAGAGAATTATCGTTAACGAATTACAAGGACAGCATCAACGTCGTGACAGCGACCCCCCATTGCCATGACCCCTGTCATCTAGCATAGTATTCGTTTTTAGTGTTTCAACCAAAATTGGTAAAACGAAACACTTATTTAACATTATTTGCTAGTCTCTATCAGTCACAACCTTGTCATAGTTTATCAAAACATCGATAAGCTTCGGAGATATAGATATTTATATCTTATCTAAACTTAACATTCTGAGAAACATTTTAAAGTTACTATCAGCAAATCATTAAAGGCCAGAATAGCATAATTTCATTGGATTGGAATCTTTTATCGGAATAGAAGGCGGATATTTTTATCCGGTGTTCCGGTAAATCACACTTAAACGTCGAGGAGGGATTTCCGGCGTCCGGGTGGCGTATGACGACGTAAATTCAAGGATATACTTAAGTCCGGTAAGAATTGCAGGCACTTATAAGCTTGCACATACCACGAGAATACGGCCAGACTGATGGTTAGCGGACACTGTAGGCTATGGATGCATAGGTACTACTAGTCATAAGCGCGTTGTGTTATGACCTCGTGACGTTAGTGATGGGCTATTCCGAGCAATATGGCCAATTTGTGAGGAGGATGAATACTCCCAGCTCGAACATTCCGCAATATTCTCCATTAAACGGTCTGTGATACGTACGTGGTGTTAACTTAATGCACACAACGTAATTCCCTTATATCCTAACTCCATATATCTGTGATGAAATGTAATACCTTTTATGTACCGTCGCTTTTATAGATTTTTTTTGACATTTCCTGGAACGGCATATTTCTAGACGTATTGTCTCTACTCTTACAAGTAGTACGTAGTATGTATTCTAAGCTCCCGTATACCTATGGACTTCATAAAATCTACTACAGTTAAGTCAGGAGCAGAAATTGTTAGCCAGATTAATTGCTACGCAGATGAATGCCAAGTGCGGGATCGACGCCCGTGACAAGGCGGAGCCAGAAGTCGTTGGTGGTTTTAGACGGTAGTCCAGCTTCGGTTAATCCGTCATACCCGTCCTGCCTCCCCGGATAGGACGGGATGCGTAGACGCATTTCCCAAACGTTAAAAAATGCAGACCAATTGCTCAACATTTTCTTGGCTATGTCTTGTTGCTTTACAAAAAGCTGATCTACTTTGACTACTTGGAATGAGTAGCTACATCTACATGCCGACTGTACAAGTATACATAGGTACTTACAAGATCAACTGTACGAAAAAAATACCTACAGCCAAATCGAAGCACCCTTAAACACACTTCGTTAAAATTTCTCGAGAAAACAGAAGGTTGCAGGGCTTCCCGAGCGGGACGGAAAGTTGACAACACGAGTTTAGAAAGGATCCCTAAATGGAATTGGATATTGTACTGAACGCTGGGACGGGAATCTGTAGAAACTAAACTTTTTGGGGGTTAAAAGACAAACAAGTTTATTTAAGAATGTTTTTATATTTTTTATGAGTTCATGGAAATACAAAATTCTAGATCGAGTTTATAATAAAAAATGTAGGTAAGTAACTTAATACTTTTTTTCTCCGAAAACAATTCACTTCAATAAATTGGGACGCTACTGTTAAACTTACTGTTATATGATGAGTTCTTCATAAACACGATATCTAAAGGCCTCGACTGGAAGCCAGTGGGTAGCGGGGTGACGAGCGGCGGTTCATACATTCGAGCGACTTCAATGTATGGGCAGCCGCTCGCCGCCCCGCTGCCCGCTGCGTTCGGACCGCGGCCTAAAGGCTATAAATCGTTGGTTAGCGAACCAATCAGTATACGCGGGTTAACGAGCGTGGAGTCCCGTCAATCCTGAGCTGGGCCCTCTAATTGTCTCTCGTACAAAACCAACATGAACACTCTCCTTTAAATGATTTGTAACAACGGACGTGATGCAACACTTACTACTAAGCAGACTGCGTTTTTAGGGTTCCGTAGCCAAATGGCAAAAAACGGAACCCTTATGGATTCGTCATGTCTGTCTGTCCGTCCGTATGTCACAGGCTTTTTACTCGAAAACTAAGGTGTATTTGAATAAAATTTGAACATTTTTTTTTTATTAAGTGAATAGAGTCGGAGATAATCGCCCCGAAAGTCACTAAAATTGTGTCCCCCCCCCCCCTAATTTCTGAACCGTGTATTTTAAAAATATGAAAAAAGTCATGGACATAGGGCTTATTCAATTCTTTCAGCGAAAATTGTTTTTAAGGATTGAGACTTAGAACTCGTTCTGATACTGAGCTCTGGCGCTCCTTAAAGGTAAGTATCCACTAGAGCTGTTGAAGGTTGCGAGGTACTGAGCGAGGAAAAAAAATACCAGCAGAAGCGATGCGCGAGCGCGGTCAGCCACGAAGCAAAAATAAAGCACAATATCATATCACATCAATATCATATCAAAGACCAATACGTCAAGACAAATATACCTCCTGGGAACAGTTTGTAAGTAACCGTGGCGCCTCTTACGCCACCGGCTCATTACGGGCGAGCACGTGCTAACAAGCCGATTGAGGGGACGTGTCGTCAGCCTTTTTACGACGACCATAGGGACCGTAACTAGACAAATTGTTGGTACAAACTGGTTGATGGTTACCATTTTAAGAGTATCGTCGAAATTCTTGCAGTTTCGTTTAGTTTAAAATTGGATGCTGATAAGCAATCTAAAGGTCTCGAAAGTTGAAAACAAAAGTTACGGTAGCATGCGGCTGTCAAGCGACGGTCGTGGGTTCGAATCCCGGCTCGTTCCAATGAGTTCTTTTGAACTTATGTACGGAATATTTACCGTTAGCTTTTCGGTGAAGGAAAACATCGTGAGGAAACCGGTCTAATCCCAATAAGGTCTAGTTTTGGAAGCTCAGATGGCAGCCACTTTCGTAAAAATAGTACCTATGCCAAATCTTGAGGATGATGGTCTCGAAAGTCAAATAGACCTACTGGGCTGCGATTCCATCTGTCTTGTTTACATAAGGGAACATCCCAAGGATATCGTTTCTGTTTCATAGCTCCGTCATTCTTATTTTGAAGGACAAAGGTACAGGAAAGTGGGGATGTCAGATATAATATGGCCATATGTATGACGTTGACGTGCCGGTGACATCACCTGTTAAGTTTGGTGCATGTTTATGAACATTACGAGCATTAGATATTATTTTACAGAAGTTGATAAAAATAATGTCATTTGACTACGTCACTTTTGACAGTATCTCAACATATAAGCTTAAACTGTCCATCAAAGTCAGTTGATTTAGTTAACTTGCGGATGTTGCCTGTTAGACGATTATAATTTGAGAATAAGGTTTGTTACTTACTCCATTACTATACGCAACCTTAAAGATTTATTCCCTTGGTGACCGAGCTCAGCTCGGGTCAAAATACAGAGAAAAGGATTTTTCCCAGACATGAGACCTAGCTATATCGATTTCTCGCCCCCGCAAACTCCTATATTCCAAATTTAGGGTACATAATAATTGTAGGTATGTATTAAAGAATGTATAAGTAAGTTTATGTTGCATGCATTATATATAAATGTAATTAATTGATTGGTGTTTCCATTCGAGTCTAGAATTCAATTATGCACCTCTAAAGTTTCTGTTTAGCCCAATGGTTGACTGGTAGAGAACGCCTTAAATTGTACTTTTATTTGTATATTTTGTGCAATAAGGTTTAGATAAATTAATTAATATACAGAAGACACAGTAATAATAGGTGTATACAGATACTGTCTTCGGTTTTGTACAATAACGTTTTGAATGTGAACTAGATAGTGTTCCTATATGAACATAGATTTCAAAGATCACACGGAAAACTAACCGGAGCATATTTGTTTGTCTTGTATACTGTATCGCATTTGAAGCGCTGCAAGAAGTCGGCGAGTGTATAAGCGCTCTTACAGTTGATACATTTCTAGGGTCACGCATTCGTCGGCTGTAATTGAAAAAGCTGATAGATGACGTGACTCCGCGAAGCACACTCCTCTGCGCATCGGTACACGATCCGCCGAAGAATCTCTAGTTTCACGCCTCAGATTTATCCATCAACTTATCCACTATCTAGTCTGATATCGGCATGTAGAACAGTAAATTACACGCCTTATCTGCAGGCGCGCTCAAGGACTCGAATTCGACATTACGGGAGTGGTAATCTGCAAATGCCTGTGAGCATCGGAGATACGGATTCGTGCACGGCGAATTTACAGGTTTTAGGTGCATAGGATATTAATGATAATGCTGATTCGGATACTTACAAGATCACTTTTGGATAAGTTTTATGCCGTCCAAAAAATATGTACATAGTGTTTATTGGTTGATGAAGTTTTAAATTAACTATATATACATACACTACTGCTACAAACGTTATCGCTACAGACATGGTAGCGATTGTTTTAAGGCCTTATTTTTAGTCATAATGCCACACCACTGTGTGTGTAAAACATTCTGAGTATCAAGACTGGGGTGGGGTTATCCCATTGCCCACAACACCCTTCAACCTTATACTTAATTCAACTATTGACTACCGGAGGCTACGGGATAGTGTTATTTTAAATTTTAACTTGACATCGACCTCACGGGGAATAGTTACTTAACACGTTCGCAACCAAGAACCCGCCTGGTAGGCACTCGTAATGTTTGCTCAGATCCCGCCCTAGCTAAGCGGGCAGTAGTATGAACCTGCACGCCTAGCGAGTTCTGTCGGTTTCTGGTGTATTGTTCCATTTTTAGTCCGGTTGCGAAAGTGTTAAGTAAGTACACGATATTACGAAAAAATATGGTTACCCGTTTCCACTCAAATTTCAACACCGTCTAAATACGATCTTTTATACGCCGCCGCTGCCAAATTCTTGGATTTCTTTCACAACGTAACATAATTTAGGAATTATGGTTTAAGTAGCGTCCAGGTAAAACCAAGTTACGACCAGGCACGTCTTGTTTACGTGACCAATTTAAATATATTGCGTCGGTTCAATTTCTTTATGTACGCCAAAGTTCAAGAGAAGTACTGTTGTTGAATTCTGAGCAGCCCCGAGGCTGATTTGAGTGATTTATCATTGTTTAAATGACGACCGTAATTGTCTTGTCCTTTCCACGTAATTTAGTGTGACCCAATTTGACATGTCACGAGTTTGATAGAGATATCAAATACTTACAAAGAAAACATGTATTTACGTATGTACATATGACGCTTTATTGAGCATAAGAAAAACATTTACAAAATAAACTAACCAACAAGCTTTAAATGTACAAAGGCGAACTTATGAGGCATTTCTTCCAGCTAACCTTCGAGGTAATGAGAAAATAGAAAAATAACGCACAAAGGCAGACAAACGAATATGCAAATTTAGAATAAGTACACGTTAGTTTATTAATTAATAGTTATTATTTGATATCTTACAGTTTGTATCATAAATAAGTATGCTAAGTAAGATTAATAAACTTTGGTACGTGATCGAATGTAGCTTAATCACGTAACTTTTCGAACGCGTCGAATCATTTTTCCATTCAAAAATTTACTTTTAGATCTACCTAACGTACGCTACAATACGTTACGTGATCGACCTGCAGGTCTCAATTCTGAGTCTTTGCCGGTCTGGGGTAGCGGCCTTACTGCTAGACAGACCATGGTATAACAACACAGGTACTCTCTTCCGAGACTCGCGAACCACGTGACTGACACAAGCCTACGTCATCATGCTGTTAAATGCCGTTTGATGACGTAGGCTTGTGTCAGTCACGTGGTTCGCGAGTCTCGGAAGAGAGTACCGGTGTTGTTATACCATGCTGCTAGAACATTGCGGGCGACTGAGCGTCTCCTGTCTCACTTACACTGTGCAAATAAGAAATAAGAGGGTAGATCTTTCTCGACTCGCGTCGTGGTGCGGCTTCATTGAACCACTACGCAAGACGGCGAATTAAAAAAAAATCTAAAGTTAGGTTTTTTTGTTAGTACCTGTTGTTAGATTATTATACACCTCATCAATGACTACTACAAGGTGGGACTGTATAAACATGATAGTTCCGTATCTTTATCATAAACAAACAATGTGAGTCACTTACCTCAAATATAAATAAGTATGTACCTACCCATATCTGTTACGTGACGTGCTCTTAAGTGACGTTGCTTCCTAATAAGGAAAATAAAACTTGGCATTAATTCATGTAACGAAAGTTTTAACATTCGTGAATTAAGTAGTACTTTTAGGAAACACGAGACGAGAAAAAAGTTTTGCAGTTCTCTCTTCCTTGCTAATTTCCTGTAACGTATTAAGAGAACGTTGCTATTTTTATATTCTGGTTCAAAAATATTCTACTATTTCTCACTATACCTTTCTTCTACAGGACGCAGACGAAGAACTAAAAAAACAACTGCCAGTCGTGCCAAAATGCTGCGCCAGCGGGCAGAACCTAACCTTCACGCTCGAGGACGGCAAGCCGCGCTCAGTCTGCGCCCGAAGCAGCCTGACCTTCCAGCCCATCTTCCACAAAGCCAACGACTCCCACATCTGGAGCTACGACGGCAACGTGTTCGAGACCATCGTCGGCAACCCCTGCATCTACGACAGGTCTTTGTGAACATGTAACTGAACTTGAAGTCTTGGCTTGCATCTAAGTAGGGATCAGATCGTAGAACATAATCATCCATCTTATATTTCAAGAGTTATTTCCAACTTATTAATTCACCAATTACGTAGTGCGTGTAGACCCCCGACAAGGTGGACTGATGACCTTGGTAAAGGTCGCAAGATTCCGCTGAATGCGGGTGACGCAAGACCGATCATTTTGGTACTCTTTGGAGGAGGTCTATGTCCAGCAGTGGACGTCTTTCGGCTGATATGATGACGAGTTCTTCAATTTAGGAAAGTGTAGTACTGCTGCACTGCAGTGTAGTTCCCTCTTGCTTTCCACACCGCAGTTTAAGAACCGAGTTTGTCTCACTGCATGATACTTGAACAAGAGCTCTAAAAATTTCCATGTTCGTTCTCCTGTCAGTATACTAGTGTCTGTTGCCTGCTGCCAGATGTTTCCTTATTAAGGGTGGCAATAACTCGCCATGCCACATAATCGTCACTAGTTTTTATACAGATGCCCTTCACTCAAGACTTCCCCTACATCCTGATAACCGTGCTGCCTGCCTGCTGCTAAATGTCGAGAGCGCCCTAGGCATCTCACTAGCGGCAAAAAATTAAAAATTACAACATTTTTTTTTTCGCTCAAGTACTGCGCATCGCGCGCCCCTTGGTACGTGCCTAGTTAGCCTATATGGATAATTCGCCTCTGCCTGCTTCTGCTTTCGTTATCCGCTGCCTGCCGACCCCGGCAGTAGCCCGCAGCTCGGCTCTAACAAGAAGAGAATAGGCACTCAAAGCAAAGGCCCTTGTTGATCACACCGTTTTACAATTT
Source organism: Epinotia ramella (assembly GCA_947578815.1). Lineage (NCBI taxonomy): Eukaryota > Metazoa > Arthropoda > Insecta > Lepidoptera > Tortricidae > Epinotia > Epinotia ramella. The sequence goes on from OX388213.1 coordinate 801,186, forward strand.
GGGTTTTAATAGGCACGTTATCTTTAAGCTCCGATGAGAAAAAGACCCGCATTTTTACCGACAGTGCCGTTATTTTCTTGACTGCGAGATTAGATGTTCTATAAAAAGGTGTTATAACATTAAATCTCGGATGATAATGTATTATGCTGTACGTTTTCCAGTGTATTATTAATGAATGTTTCCCATTTCTTATTAATAATGTAAAAGTCTGTCCTAATATTTATTATTTATGAGCTTTGATAAACTTCCCATCGGATCATCCACCACATAATCCGTCAAATTGTGACAGTACTTATTAGGGCTTCGAATCATGCGTAGTTAATACATCGCTCAGACACGAAAACTCTCCTCGCATACTTGATTCGGTCCCAAAGGAGAAAACTTCCAAATATCCCGACGGAAACATTATTAGCTAACGAACGCTATATCAGAGAAGAAGCAATAAAAACGCCATATTTAGACAATTTATGTTATAATTGTGATTTGCAGATATAAACTGGAGCCAGACAAAATCAGCGAGGACGAGTTCTATCTATTGGTTAACGGGTCCTTATTCGTACCCTTTAGCAAGCCTCCTTTGTTAAGTACGAAGGACTTTTGTATGGAGACGTTTTGGAACGAGTCCGACCCCGCAGCGGCGGGGGTGACACTGCCCCTGGTGTGCTTTTCCCAGCCCGTAGAGACGGCGCAAACTTCTACCATCCTCATACTTTATGCAATAGGTAAGAAATTTGATGTTTGCAAATACGTTGCGCTGGATGTTCTTTGTGTTAGTTACAGTTTATTACTGAAATTTGAGTTTCGGAGTGATACGTGGAGTCTCTTGATAACAATCTAAGCCTGTGGGCTGTATCTCCTGGCACGCAAGGTTTAGAATTAATTATAAAACGAAAACTCAATCCTGATGTTTCTTTTAGGGCCGTGCGACTATTTTTGGAGACATTAAATATATGCTGCGTTTAGAATCTCGACATATTATCAGTCTTAGATTGAAGTTTTACGATATTATACGATATGACAGGAAAAGAAGGAAAGATAAACATATACACATTTTTGGTCACAGCCTTCGATGGGGGGGGGCGATTTACTCAGTGCACCTTCAATAACGCCATGTTTTTCAGGTTTAATAATATCCGTGCCATTCCTCCTGGCAACGGCATGCGTGTACACATTCATAACTGAGCTGCGGGACACGCATGGCAAGGCGCTGGCCTGCCACTCGACGTGTCTGGCAGTCGCGTTCTCGTGCCTCGCCGCCACGCAGTTGGCAGGACACGCCTTCCCTATCACTGCCTGCACAATCATGGGTAAAATATATTCATTTTGTTTTATAGCATACAGTAATGTTGTTGATACTGTCAATCGTGGGTTGAACTCCAAATAGTATAGGAACACAGTATATAGTAGCAGCAGTGTATAGTAGGGTGTGACAGTTACGTATTTGCGGCGTTTGTCGTAGAGACCTTGGGTCCATGGGGACCGGAGGCCTTAAAATTGTTTAATTTCCAAAATGCTCATCCGCTCCACTGGTGGCCATAGGGCTGGCTCGTTCCTCGCTCAACGCATTGGCATTGCCATTGAGCGAGGTAATGCAGGCAGCCTTATGGGCAACCTACCAAGGGTATTGATCTAGGGGATATATGTAAATATAGTGTAATACTCCATGGGTTAAGTTAGTTTGTCATTTTAGTAGTTTCATTTGTAATATTTTGTATAGTTTAATAGTTTCGTATTTACTGGCATTTCAAATTATTTTGAAATGTCATTTGATATTAAACAGGAGCTCTTCGGTGAAAAACATCGTGAGGGAACCGGTCTGATTCAAACTAGGTCTAATTTTCCCTCTAGGCTGGAAGGTCGTTAAACTAGTGCCTACGCCAAATCTTGGCATAAGGTACCAAAGCCGACCCCGGCCTCTTCAATGATACAACCGGGAAAACTAGGAGCATGGATGTAGTAAACATTTGCTCTCCGATTTTTCGAAATTCGGAGAAATTCATTGTACGTCGGACGCCCCGGGGTAAGGAAACGGTACTCAATGATTCATTTATTTATATTTAAGCACAAGGAAATATTAAATTATTCGACAAACACGCAGCGTCCTGATGTAGCAACTGGAAATTAAATAATTAATCAAATCTTTTGTTCCCATCAGTGACAGAGAGAGGGCGTTTTGAAGTAATTTACTTGAGCGGCTACCGCGACTTCGTTCGTCCGCATATCTCCCTCTGTGTCGCTCAAATGTGCAAGTGCTTAGACATGAACCAACTGTGTTAGCGTTTCCCAGTAGCCGCTCTGCTTATGCTGGTCCGGTGCGGCCAACGAAGTATGCCACACTCGGGTACCTAACCCATCTACGGTCTTCAATGTATAAACAAAAATTCGTGCCGAACACCGGAAATATTGTGGGGATTGATAAACTATAGTTATTTACGATACAAGTGCCGAAAATAGGAAATTCGCAACGAGTGCTGATAAATTAAAACACGACCGAAGGGAGTGTTTTAAATCGACACGAGTTGCGAATTACCTATTCGCACGTGCACCGTACAACGTTTTACTGTACATATGGCTCTTTAAAGTTTCGACATATGCACGAAAAGTGCTCTTTTCCGCACTAGTACGGGAAAGTAGCACCATATGTACTGTAAATAATTGAAACGTGGTTTCTAGCTTTGTAAAGCTTTTATAAAAGAAATCAAGAAAACCGAGAAAACAAAAGAGTGGTTTCTGCAATACCACAGATCATAGACAAAAGACATTACTTTTTAGGTAGCGTACAAGAAGGTGTGACATTGTATTCTATATTTAACAGGGATAAATAAATAAAAAATGGCCAAATGCAAATATTGAATATTGTTATGTGGGAGGTTAATAAATATTATTTTGTTTCAGCGTACCTCATCCAGTTCTCATTCGTTTCCTGTTTTTTCTGGTTGAACGTTATGAGCTTCGATATTTTTCTAAATGTTAAGTAAGTCATTTTCATAAATATTGTTTGTACAGTCGCAGTCGCCACCAGTGTTGAAAGTTGTCACAAATATCTGAACACGACTTTATTGTCAAGGCATTAGAGACGTGTTCAGATATATGTGAGCACTTTGGCCGCTCCGATATATCTGTTGGCGACTGTACACCTTATTTAGCACTCGTAATCTAACTTACAATCAAATCGTTTAATTAAATATTACCAATTTAATTTCAGTGGGGCGCTCCGTGTACAACTATATTTTTAATCAAACCTATTGTCCTAGGCGATACTTAAACTCATCAGTAACCAGAAGAAGCATGCGCCGCCGCTTCGCGTGGTACTGCGTGTACGCCGTGGTGCTGCCGGTGATCCTGCTGGTGGTCACCATCAGCATGGAGCTGTCCCCAGCTGTGCCCAGCACGTACCTGAAGCCTAACTTTGGGGTGAAGGGCTGCTGGTTCAAAAGTAAGTAACTTTACTTGGTAATCATATTATTACGCTGCACGTGTCCCCTGGGTGGTACTAAAGAGTGACAAACTTTAAAGGCCAAAATAATGTATGCCATACGATCAAATAAATTAAAAAAGGAGGGTACAGATTTGAAATAGTCAGCTCCACACATGCGAGTCGCTTGGACTTGCAGACATCCAAAAGCTACGGTAACACACATGGCTCATCAGCTCTTGCTTAAAATACTTCCTTTTAAGACAGCCTTAAAATAAAGTATTTTTAAGGCTTAAGGGCTGCTAGTTCAAAAGTATAAAGGTACTCTTGTCCATTTTACTTTGGTCTATACTTGATTTATTTGTCTATGATTTTTTTGCATTCAGTCCGAACGAGAACCCAATCCGGGGAGGTTGTTATTATGTATAGCTAGTTATCATACACTTTTCTCTAATAAGCGAATTATTTGTAGGTCTCGGCAAACTTGGTAAGGTCCTACCTGCTTTTTAATTTAGATTCAACTCAAAAATTCATTATATCAGGAAAAGCACGTTTTATACATTATTAATAAGCAAAATATACAGAAAAGTTTTTAAAGACTGCAAATAGTTATGCACTTTTTTCAGGTATGATCGTTTTAGAAAATCACGGCCTTATATTATTTTAAACGTCGCGCTGTTATTTAAATCATTAACAGTGAGTTTGTGCACAAAATATCCTCGCCTTGATTGACTATTTGCACTGCTTGCTTCAAGTTTCTTTCGTTTGCATAAAGAAGCTTAAGGTGCTAGTTGGCCACTCGGCACGGGATCATCGAATGAGCCAATTATTATTTCAGGAGCAAATTACATACTGAATTGAATCAATAGGAGTAATGTACCTACACCATTGGCTCTCCTATGTAAATGTGCTGTGGTTGTTGAATGAGCTGCCTGGTGAAATTCTCAATTCTCTTCTCAATGGCCTTTGGTTTTGGTTCTTCAAGAAAGAAGTGAACGTCAACTTGTTACAACATTGGAGTTGCAATTTTTATGGCTCACAGTACCTTTTGTTGTCAGCGGACCAAGCAGCCCTGCCATACTTCTACGGGCCGGTGGCGGCCATTTTGCTCAGCAACCTGGTCATCTTCGTGCTCACGTCGCGCGCCTTCGCCAAGCACTACGACAAGCTGAAGGATGTTACGCGTAAGTTAGACTACCTCTTCAATTTATTGCTTTCAACATTACATATTTATTTTATTCCATAAAAGTAAGATTAATAAATAAATAAATAAAATAAAAAAGCCTTTTATTTCTTGCCAGTACTTGTACAATGTCAATAATAATATGTAATGTCAGATGTGTTCGTTTATGTCATTGTTATTAATTATTAAACTATTTATTATTATTATTATTTATGTCGCAAGAACCCCTTCTCGGGTGAAGGCCTCCTCCAGAGTAAGCCAGTTAGTTCTGTCTTGTGCTGTTTCCGTCCAATTTGTGCCTGAAATTATTCTTATTTCGTCTGACCATCGCATATAGGGTCTTCCTCTCTTACGTTTGCCTGATGGTCCGGCCCAATTTGTCACGTTTTTGGTCCACCTTTTATCTTGCATCCTGGCGACGTGTCCTGCACATTTCCATTTTAATTTTATCGCATATGTGACTGCGTCTATCACGTTTGTTTTGTTTCTGATTATGCTGTGGCGAATTTTTTGAGTTTTTTTTAATATTTGTTATGCTGCGCTCCATACTTCTCTGGCATGTCTTAATTTTATTCCTCATTTTTAGTGTAAATTTCCAAGTTTGAGCTGCATAATGTTAGTGATGGAAGCAGGCACGAGTCCATGATTTGTTTTTTGAACTTAATAGGTAATGTGCTCTTTAATATCTCCTTATGACTCCAAAATTTGTTCCACGTAATCTTGATCCTTCTCTCAATTTCATGGTCATTGTTGTTTCTGTCGAACGAGATCTGTTTACCTAAATATATGTAATTGTGGACATATTCCATTTCGGTGTCGTCTATCTTCAGTGGGATTTCTGTGCTATTAGTCATGATTTTTGTTTTGTTAAAGTTTATTTCGAGTCCTGTCTCTCTGCTACTTGTCTGTAACGTGTGTATCATATATTCCAGTTCTGAAAAGCGTTCAGAAAAGAGCACTATGTCATCGGCAAATCTAAGGTGGTGGAGGTGTTTTCCGTTGATAGGTATCCCTAGTTTAGTCCAGTTTAGTTTGCTAATTATTGATTCCAGCACTGCAATAAAGATCTTTGGGGATACCGGGTATCCCCTAAAAGTAAGATTAGAAACAAATAAATAATAACGTAGGTTTAGTGCCGAGTTGATACAAGAAGAGAAGTCCACCAAACTATGTTGGTAACTGTGGGCAGACCCAGAACAAGATGGAGGGATGTAGTGCTAACAGACATAAAAGAGTGCAAGTTATCCGAAATCGATGTAGAAGACAGAGCGAAATGGAGAAGTAAGACGAGGAAAGCTGCGCCACCACCATTAGGGAAGAGAGAGAGGGAGCGGGAAAGAGAGAGTGCCGAGTTTATACACAAGGGTCCGATAAATAAAGACGTCGAGTTGGCTTGATAAGCGACTACAAACATACTGATGAAGCGTTATACCTGTTGCATCCCGAGGGTGTGAAAGAACCATTTACTCAGTTGCTTAAGAGGGTGACAAGACCTAATTTGGTGAAATTGATGTTATTTAAGCAGTTTTTTAAGAAAAACTTTTTGTTCTAGCACATCAAATAAAATATATGTTAATATTCACCATATTTCAAAGACCGTGGACGGGCTCGATACGATACGATAATTGGACGAAATCAGCTCGATAGAAAATAATCAAAGATTGGTCTTAAAATCACATTAAACGGTTCTATGTATTTATTTTTTTGACGTATGGGTCTGCAATTAAAAACATGAAGTCAACATATTCATACCTAAACCGCTAACGAGTCATATTTCACAAATAATTCACCCTTTCTTTTATTTCAATATTTATGTAATACCTCAATAAAAGTGACGTAAATGGCAAAGATTCTACTTCGTCACCTTCAAATGACTAACGTTACAATAATATAAAATACCTACGCCAAAAGAATTCCCCTAATGCGTTTGCTGTGTACAACGATAGTGTTAATCTAAACGTAAATAAATGATTATGGTCGTAAATTAGTTGAATGATAAGATTTAGAAATAAGTACTTATCTATGAATAGTTACTGCCTAATATTAACTCTCGATTATAGATAAACATATTTTAATTCCACCCTACTTTCTCCTGACACCTAAAGGCCCATTTAGATTATGCAAGTTTCTTGTACAAGAATCGGCAATAATTGTATGCAATAATTGTGTTTCAATAATGGTATTCATGAATTGCACGAAAAAGTTTACACACGGGCAATATTCACAAAGTTGAATACAATTATTGATTACAACTATTGACAGGAAAGAATTGCTACCCTCTTTTGTTTACATTTATGCAATTATTGCATGGGAAGAATTGGTGTCATACTTTCTAGCGGTGACATGGTATCGTACGGAATTCAAACTCATATCAAAAAAATGTACTAGAAATGTACTAAATTGTACGCTAATGGAAAAAAAATGTACTACACGTACTTACAAGAAAACAGTGATCAATCTGTCACCGCTAGGAAGCATACTTTCTGGCAGTGTCATACTTTCTTGGTATCGTACGGAATTCAAACTCATATCAAAAAATGTACGAGAAATGTACTAAATTGTACGCTAATGTAAAAAAAAGTACTACACGTACTTACAAGTAAAAGGCAATTCTGGCGAACGCTATCTATTTCATTATGTAACAATCTTATAGTTAGTTATTCTTACAGTTCTTTTTTTTACATTAAGGTACAATTTAGTACATTTTTCGAACATTTTTTTGATATGAGTTTGAATTCCGTACGATACCAAGAAAGTATGACACCGCCAGAAAGTATGCTTGCTTGCTTGTATGCGGTAACAGATTGATCACTGTTTTCTTGTAAGTACGTGTAGTACTTTTTTTTTCCATTAGCGTACAATTTAGTACATTTCTCGTACATTTTTTTGATATGAGTTTGAATTCCGTACGATACCAAGAAAGTATGACACCGCCAGAAAGTATGCTTCCTAGCGGTGACAGATTGATCACTGTTTTCTTGTAAGTACGTGTAGTACATTTTTTTTCCATTAGCATACAATTTAGTACATTTCTCGTACATTTTTTTGATATGAGTTTGAATTCCGTACGATACCATGTCACCGCTAGAAAGTATGACACAAGAATTGTATTCAAGTATTGACAAGTCTAAACCTTTTTGTTGTACAATATATTACGTATTGCTGCAATTATTTTACGCATTTGCAGTCGTAGATGTGCATTCAATATTGAACGTTCGGTGTCGAAATTTGGGTCTTCCGGTGTGATCACATTTCTCGAAATATATAGAATCCGTGAATGTCAGTGGAATACTGTCGTGAATAGTCATGATTCACGATAGTATTTACATTGATGTTAATAATCATGTCTCAAACAGCCGATTTATTTCATGTAGCAACACCCACAATCTTTTTATAACCATGTTGACGGGTAGGCGAGTTGTCACAGTTCTTAACGGCTATATTGCGTACGAACAGTTAAGTGCAGATTTGTAGTGTTAGATTTGGAGGAAAACCAGGGTGAGCTCTTTCCATAATCACTTTCAATGCATCCTATGACATTGTAACGATTTGGTTCATTTACACGTGGGTTCACGTGTTTAAACAGCTCGGACGATGATTGTTCATGATGTGATGTATTTATGTGCGTCCACAGGTCTTATTCTATTTGGGAGGCGTGACGGTATATTATGTATATGAATAAGGTTTTCCTACATGTCACGTACATGCGATAACACAGTTCTTAGTCGTGGAGTTCTTTAGTGTGATAGGATTAGTAACAAGTGTAACAACAAGCAAGGGTCTCAGGTTCGGTAGTTTCAGCCTCAGACCACGTCGTCATCAATCAAGGGTGCACCCGGGTAATTATAACTGGAACAATATAGTGTGTGAATTGGTACAGTATCAGTCGTGTGGTAAGGGATGTCTGTAAGGGGAGGTGGAGGACATTCTCGGGGACGAAGGTCCCCACATCTCAGATGGAGCTGGTACGCATAAGGCGGCAGCTCATATGTCAGATATATAAAGGATTCCGGAAGCTGTATGTGTAGGTTCATAGTTGCATATATGCTAATACAGATACCTAAGCTAGAGTGCTATAGGTACTATTTCGCGGCCATGAGAGTGACCAGAAGTGGCTTCGCGACATGGTGGAGATGCTGGGATCTAAACCAGTCTTAGCTTAGTTTGTTTATGAAATTAACACTTTATTTGCCCCAGCTTCCTGATAATACAATGTAAAATGTACCATGCGCATGATGGACTCAAAAGCAGATTACTGTTCATAAAGTAAACTAAAGATTTAAAACCATCCATGAGAAGAAAGAGCTTATCATTAGTAGAAACGTGTCTTAATCGGTTTAGTAATTTCTAACTTTACACAAAACATACATAAGAACATCAAATTGCTTTGTATTATGTCAGTAGATGTTACTTATATGCAAAGGTGACGGTTAAAACCAGGTTATTTAACAGAACAATAACATTAATCAATATTTAGTGTGGTGCAAAAATTTTAGACTTTTTAGACAATATGATTAAGCTCCCATACAGTACATTTCAATATTATGTTACGATAAGTAACGTTATGGTTACTGGCCTAAAGAAATTATATGGCAATTAAAAAGAGTTGAAACCATTTGTATTTTTTATTGAAACAATGGCAAATTATGGGATTATATTACTAATATTAATATATCCTACACTATTAAATGAGCAGCATTGGTATAATTTGATTATCAATGGTTTTTAGAAAACAGCGCAAAGGATTTCGATATTTATTTACTGCACGACTTTACGGGGGTGAAAATAATCACCTCGTAAACCAATGAGCAAGGCCCGGTCTTCCAGGTACTATATTTGAAGGTTGCGTTTTTATGGAAAAAAAAAATGAGCTCAACATTTTCTGGTGAATCGGATTAATTGTCCTGATGGCAGTCAAGACGTCAGATGGTCAAGAGTGGACGAACTTAAGAGACTATTAGCTAGCAAGCACAAATAATAAAATGCGAATGAGTTTTTTCAATTTGCCGATGCCGGTAACACTTTACCTTTTGAAATAATCTGTGGAGTGGAGTAGGAATATTTAGACGGTATACTTAATGTTATTCTCAAGTTTCGTTTAGATTTTATCAGTGTATTTGTTTCTAGGTATTTATTTATATTTTTATTATTGAAATGAGAAGAATGGGAGCAACCAGGGAACTTACTTGTTTGTTGTATTAGTTGGATGAGGCTTTGGTGCCGATTCACGTTTATTTCTGTGATTACTGGGAAATCAAGGAAGTGTCATTTATTGACACTTGTGATATATCAGACGAACGGTGGTAAAGGATTTAATGAAGTGTCAAGTATTATAAATCGCATAGTGAGTCGTATACTGTGTGGGGTCTGGTGAATGTCGTGATGCTTGACGAAACACGGGATGTAACCATATTATCAGTATGATACACAATAGTATACCTATTCCAAAAAATGGTTGCAGGTGGCCCGGCCCTCATGTACGAGAAAGTTAGATGCACTAGGTTCCTATCAATTGTTAGGTGGCAGAGAAAAAAAAAATATTTATTACAAAACATCTTTATCACATATCCATCACGCGATAGATTAGGTGGAGTCTTGGAATATAAATCAATTAAGATTCATTGGATACGTTGAAATATTGTAAAATGCTCTATTGACTATAATCAGTAGGTATTAATCATTCAAATTTTTCCCATCATAGTAGAAAGAAAAATTAAATCGTAAAATTACCAACATATGAATCATGAATATATACACGCGTGACCATAGCCGTAGCTATTTGGTAAATACACCAAGATATACACCTAGAAGTTGTAAACACTTACCTTCGTCGACTCCGATACTATACTCTGAATCAGGATCTAAAATGGTTATGTAAAAGGTTGATGTTTCTGTTAATCCGTTACTTACAAAGTAGTTGTATGAATTCTTGTATAAGTATATTCAATTCTGACTTGAAAGTAGAAACTCCGATAACTCACGTGACTTAGTCAAGTGATCTCAAAGAATAACATTTGGTAGGTGCAACCGAAAGTTCGGCTCATGGGTAGAATACGTTCAGACTCGAGCATCATCTAATGTTATGGCTTCGGTAATGTTAAACAAAGATTTACTAATCCGGACTATTTTAATATTTCGTAATTGGACTTTCATACAAAGGCAAATATTAGATTTCAGATTATAGATTATTTAACGATAAGTGCATCACATTTACAAGCCTAAATACATATCATTTACAGTTTTTGAACCGTGTTAGGGTCAGTGATACGCAAGGTTCGCTTTGGACAGATCTACCCCTTGAATTAGAATCCAGTGAAAATTACTGAAATAAGCGTTACTCAAGTTACTGGGAGACAATATAGATGCGATTCTAGACAGTGTGTAGCACGTAGCGGACAGCCTTTTACATACATAGTCAATCTGTGATGGTAAATGAATGGTGTTGTTGGTGGTTATGTTTAGTAAGCTATGTTTTGTTTAAACTGCATTAGTGTAAAATGCATAATGTTTATTATCAATCAGGTTTATCAGACACAGTCGATACACGATGGGGAGGCCGATGAGTCTAACGCCTCTCTAGGAGGCAAATCACAGAGTGTAGGTACATAATGCTGCATCTAGCACTTGGTTTTAACAGCTCACAATCGAGTTCAAAGCAGTGTCTAGGAATATGGCTAGTCGCACACCTAATACTAAGCCCAGAAGGAGCACTGAACTTTGTTTGTGATTGGACCGGTTTCCTCACGATGTGAACATCAGAATCCTAGGTTATGTGAATAATTTCAACATGTCACCTTGAAAGATACGTCTTATCCCTAATGTAACTAAGCATCATTCGAGCATATATATGTATAGACACGCGCAGCGGGCGTTGGATATATTGCAAACATGACTTTAGACTTGAATCTGAAATGGAAAACATTCGTTAAGGAAAACAAATAATGCAGTATCCGGCAGACAATGATCATACTCAATGTAATATCGTGACAACAGCTCAGAAAACTCGAACTTGTAAGTACATTAGCAGACAGATAGCCTCGGAGCCGGAACAACTATGTTCTAGACAAGATTGCTGCAAGACTGACCACCAGTTATTAGTGTTACCTCAAGAAGCTAAAGTTACGAAGCACCACGCTTCCTTAATCAGAAAAATGTCAGCAACTGGTGATTAGTAGCAGAAAGAGATCAAGGATGACAGTCCTATTTCGTGTGCACAGTCGCAGAGCAGCATCTCATGTCAGACGCATGACACTTCATATTGTTAATTCTTCTTAGTGTTTCTGTACCTTTCTTTTATACTTAGTTTTTCAGTCGGTTCTATATTCGTATGTTTTATAGTCAGCATAAAGACCGGTAGAGACAGATATACCACATACTTTAATTTAATAAGACCAGTGGGTGAGTGGTCTGCTACGTCTACGTGCACGTCAGTTCAGAGATATCCCGATTTGATCTTCAGTTCATAGAGTTTTCTCTAACTCAAACGCACTGCTCATCTCAGTCTAATTCAATTTTGGTTGAAAGCTTTAATTTTGTAACTAACTTGTAAGAAATATAGAATAGAACAGAATTAATTTATTTTGGAACAACAACAGTAATACACATCACATAAGGCTTAAATCTAGAAATGGAATTTATTGTTGCTTCTATAAAGGACTCCACTCAGGATGAGTCGAGACAAAGAGTGCAACGATGCTGATTTTCAGTGGATCCGATAAAATAAATATATGGATGTCTCAAGAACTCAGAAACTCAACAAACCGTCAAAGCAAAGAAGGTCCAGTTCAAGACTTAATTTTCTAAAATCAGAAACACGATCGTCAAAAGAATTCAACACTAACTAAAGTAACTAAGGACCTGACCATCCCCATGTTACTATAAGTCATAAGCTTCATATGGCGAACATGCCTTGCGATATGAATATACCTGATGCCCGTCGCATAAGCTGACGCCAACAGTATGCAAGCATCAAAGGAATTTATGCGTTATGGATCTTATTATAAGCGACATCAAAACCATCACCTTGGATAATTTTTTAGAGCAACGAATGTTGTTCTAATCTTGGGAACTGCAGAAAAACTAGGGAAAATCTTTGTCTCCTTGATGAAAACACTCAGAAGAGATATCATGCGTGCACGGCAATGATAATGACACTAACAACATAACGTTATGTCGACGGAAGTTTTAAAGTAGCTCCAATCAAAGACAAACTTCTCAAAACCCGTCTGTGATGGTTCGCAAAAAGAGAAAAATACCGTAATATCGACAATATCGTTATCATTGCATTAAGGCTTCCCGAACACCCGAGATGAAGAGGTAGACCAAAATCCACGTGGTAGCCCAATATTAGAAAAGATGTAATGTAAGGAACCTGGTCATATATGAACAGACAACCCAGAATCGATATCGCTCTAGTACAAACTGACAAGGATACCTGACCTTACATAGATGGTAAAAGATAAGGAAAATAAATTGAGACTAATACCGTTACTATAAAAAATTACAATGGAAGTAAGTGTACTTCCATATAAGTGTATACTGATAGTAAATGGTCGGTATTCAATATACTATTCAATATTGGGCGATCAACAGGCAGCATTAAACATAAGCTACCATGTTAGCGAGCGGGCGTCACACTATTTGACTAAATTCGGAATGAATACAGTACGAGAATAACCTCATAGATAAGTAACTGAGATTTATAAAATCTGAAAGATTCGAAAAACCACTATAAGGACCAAACTGATCCAAAGCTCATAATGAAGTATTTCCGTATACCTAGTACAAAGACCTGAACGTTGCGTTAGATGTCGCAAACACTATGGAATGCACGTCACACCAAATGTATATAAACTCGGAATCATACAGAGACTATCCATCGATAACGAATGAAATACGAACTGCTGCAAGTGACACTTAGTTAATAGCAGGCGTTCATTTTATATCGTTAACTTATATTTGTAATATCCGAGAAATAAGTTACAAAATAATTTAATTTAGTCACTGATGTTATTTTATAGACAATGTTGTGACACAGTGCATGATTATGAACTAAAGAGGTGGAGTTGTATAGCGAATAGTTGAACTAATTAAGCATTAATAATAACCGATACACTATGGGATTGGACATCATGTGACATTGCACGGTCATAACAAGTGTTGTACCTATGTACTGGCGCCTATTGTCCATGTGCGAGGATTGAAGATAAGCAATATTCAGTCTCCGAAACATGCATATCGCTTAACATCTCATCGAAAAATCACATGTTAAAGAACAGTCGCCGTACAAAAATGGCGCCCTCGGTGGCTCTTGGCAGAGGTAAAGAATATGAGGAATACAAGAAATAGTTGAAAATAATGATTTTCATGCCTTCAGCTCAGAAACAAAGTGTTTATTTAAAACTCAACCAATTTAATCACGTAGCGAATAGCGATACTCAAAATGATGACTTTTAGTATCCCTCAAAAATCATTCATCAATATATCATTGGTACCTTTGGAAGTGCTCAGAATACTGGTTTGGCAGTGCTCAAAATAGCTTCACGGTCCTCAGAACAGTTTTGTGACGCTCAGAAGCCTGAGTTTAGCGGTCCTCAGAACAGTTTTCGTAGGGCTCAGAGGCCTAGGTTTAGCGATCCTCAGAACAGTTCTCGTAAGGCTCAGGAGCCTACTCGTAGGTTAAGCAGTCCTCAGAATTATTTTCAAGAGTCTCAGTGGCGTAAGATAAGCGGTCCTCAGAATAGTTTTCATGGTGTTCAGAATCCTGGTCTTGGCAGTCCTCAGACTCGAGCACAATTTTCAACACAGTTTGCAATAGTGCTTCAATTTTTCAATACACGAATGTTTTGCACCGTTTCTTTGGAAATACTCATTTAACACTGCTGGTTTTGCTTGACTCGACCACTGATCATCGTTGTAGATACTACTGTCATTGTTGATTTAAAACGTATATAACTGCGCATAAAAATAGGAAAGATCCGATAAAGAAGTAGCCAGATATATACACCTTGCCATAACTGGGACTTAAAGGGACCGGCAAATGTGTCTCGCTTAAAGAGGTATTCCACTTATCCAGTGTCTTAATTTAATGTCTGTCTCATTTACAGAGGGTTCCGTTAATACAGGTGAATCAAGAAATAATGTTTGTTATAAAGGTACGATTTTTAAATGTTAATAAAAAAAATACATTCACAATATAATGCACCTTAAGAACTAACAAATAGGGATGTGCTACCGAAAAGGTCTTCACTCAGCAATGCAGTTGACACAGCAGTGCCAGCGGCGCTGGTTTTTCTGTGGATTCAGCGAGGTGTGCGGGACAGCATATTGCGCGACTCGTATTAAGGCCGGTATAAATACATAAAAATAACAAACAAGATAATATTGAACACATATAAGATATAAGTTTATAAATAAAATTGTGGTTAAATTAATTTCTCTCTAATAATAAACAGAAATAATCAAGCACGTTTTTATGAACAGTACAAAAACGCATACAGAATCAGTCAATCAACAAACACTGTTATTTTACTTTGAATTTTGGAAGTAACTTGAGGTCATTTAGGCACAAATCGGCCAAGTGCGAATTTTACGGAATAACTAAGAATAAGTGAACAAGACCAAAGTATATCACTATCACTACATAGTATTAAACAAAGTCGCTTCCCGCTATGCCCTATGCATGCTTAGATCTTTAAAACTATGCAACGGATTTTGATGCGGTTTTTTTTTTAATAGATAGGGTGATTCAAGAGTAAGGTTCATATGTATAATTGCCTTGTGAAGCCGGGGCGGGTCGCTTAGTCAGCAATAAAGTCCGAGTTAAGTTAAGAGGTATGAAGCAAAAGAGAACAATTCACTAAAAAATATTCTTAAAATATAGTCTTAGTAAAAGAGATAAAATACACTTGTCTGTCTCAATTATACGAGTAGAAGCAATTATGAAGATAACATCGAACGCAATAATTCCAGATAGATAGGGTTGGTTTATGCCACTAACAGAGGTAATTCAGTGCTTAAGCATGAGATCCAGCTATCGAGGTTTTTACTTATCGAGGTCCCACTAAACCAAGTTTACTGTATATCAAAAGGTTTTATATCAAGTATGAAACATTACTAATTTTATTTATGTACCTATTGAGACTGCAGTGCTCACTCCACGGTCAAACTTAGTTTGTGGTGGTAGTTACCTGTACCTACTGAAATAATTCATTTTATTTTCGGTTTTATAAAATAAAGTGTTATTTTTTTGAGGTGTACAATAAAGTTTATTTGTTGCATTGTCAAAAAAAATTAAAATTCAATCACACTGAGCTGCGCAGAATAATTTTTAAATAGTTACATTCGAGGAGGAATCAGGGAAATCAAGTAAATGAGTACGCAGATAGATTAAGATTAGTGGTGGTAATGGACGACCGTTTAATAATTATGGTAAGCAATTTTGCCCGTCGTGGAGGATTCCATACCATGGAAAAAGTAAACTAATATTAAGACGATAGTAAAATCTGTCCAGACATTCGTTTTAATCTAGCAAGGTAAAGCAACTCCTATTGCGGCAACGTAAAAGTACGTTCATGAATCAGCAATGCACAATGTATAGAAGTATTTTTTCAGTTCTTTGTCGTTTCATAACTTTCAGTGTCGTGAGAGTGAAAGACGTTGATGCATTATGTACTCGGTATGCATGTGTCTCAGTTCGACGTGGATCATACGTAGATTCGAAGAAGTCGTGATGTGTTTGCCACCATGGATAGATAATTCACGTTCACAGCAAAAATACGCTAGCAAATCCAACATACTGTTTACGATATAGTATATAGGATACGACTGATTGCTTATTACAAAATGAAATGCCACGACACGATGAAGCTTGGTTGGTCTAGAGGATAAAGGACCTCGCAGTTGGCACGTATACCTCGGGTCTCACGAAACGTTTGGAACTGATTTAGAAAGTGCGTCAAGATGAGCTTATCAGACTTTACAGCTATCAGAAATTATGTAGATCATTATTCCAGCTAATCCATTTTATTCGATGTTGCAATCACCTACAAAGTCTGCATTGGCCAATCAAGGCGAAGGACAGGATCCAGAGCTTGTCAAAATTCACAATGGGAAAAGAACGGTTATTTCAAAGATCTGAGGAAGACTTAAATAAAGCTGTGAATTATGATTATATTAATACTCTACTGGAGATATGATCGCTAGTTTTCTGGGGGGCCGGGAGTGTCGTGAATAGTCATGATTCACGATAGTATTTACATTGATGTTAATAATCATGTCTCAAACAGCCGATTTATTTCATGTAGCAACACCCACAATCTTTTTATAACCATGTTGACGGGTAGGCGAGTTGTCACAGTTCTTAACGGCTATATTGCGTACGAACAGTTAAGTGCAGATTTGTAGTGTTAGATTTGGAGGAAAACCAGGGTGAGCTCTTTCCATAATCACTTTCAATGCATCCTATGACATTGTAACGATTTGGTTCATTTACACGTGGGTTCACGTGTTTAAACAGCTCGGACGATGATTGTTCATGATGTGATGTATTTATGTGCGTCCACAGGTCTTATTCTATTTGGGAGGCGTGACGGTATATTATGTATATGAATAAGGTTTTCCTACATGTCACGTACATGCGATAACACAGTTCTTAGTCGTGGAGTTCTTTAGTGTGATAGGATTAGTAACAAGTGTAACAACAAGCAAGGGTCTCAGGTTCAGTAGTTTCAGCCTCAGACCACGTCGTCATCAATCAAGGGTGCACCCGGGTAATTATAACTGGAACAATATAGTGTGTGAATTGGTACAGTATCAGTCGTGTGGTAAGGGATGTCTGTAAGGGGAGGTGGAGGACATTCTCGGGGACGAAGGTCCCCACATCTCAGATGGAGCTGGTACGCATAAGGCGGCAGCTCATATGTCAGATATATAAAGGATTCCGGAAGCTGTATGTGTAGGTTCATAGTTGCATATATGCTAATACAGATACCTAAGCTAGAGTGCTATAGGTACTATTTCGCGGCCATGAGAGTGACCAGAAGTGGCTTCGCGACAAATACTGAACATATTAATTATAAAAATTGAGATGACCGGGAATCTGCACTACAAGCGTTTTCCGTAGAATTTGGGGTGGAAGGATTTGGTCCCAAGGAAATTAGTAACAAAATCAAGAACGCAGTATCAAGCCGAAAAAAAAAGGTTAAAAAAGCTATGGGTACTGGATTCGGCAGTATCGATGTTGGTCACAGAAGGTAAAGTTGTGACTATTATATATAAAAATATTTGATAGAAGCCCAAAAATAGTTAAAAATTCCTCCATGTGAACTTCTTCCTTTTGCCCCAACGTCAATATAAGTTCACACACGGAATCCATATTTTGGTGGAGAGGCAGTTCTTGCATTCAATTGCCTCAAGCCTCAGTTTACACCTATTCCAGAATTGAGTTCAATTGCTTTCAATATGCAAGAATTTTATTGTATGGAATGTGCAAGAAAGTTGTATAATGTAAATGGGTCTTAAGTATTTACCTGCCGAGACACGTATTTATCAGTTCATAGTCATTATTATGTAAATATGTGAATAGTAACTAAATGAGGAATAAAGGAACCATTGCACGTAGTTTGAAATTTGGACGAAATTGTGAAAGACATAACACAAAATGTTTGTACATAATGAATATCTTCTTAATTACATATATAAGTTTTTAATTGTGGATCCTGTCTGGACGGAATGGGTCATTTGTCCATAGCATCATTACTTTGAAATTGTAATCCAAAAGCCATATCTCGCTGAATGGTATTTTGGACCCAGATAATTTCTATGTTTAATATACTTATCAGTTTAATATTATAACCAGAAATATCACACATTCTTTCAGCGGAACATAGTGTATGATTCCGAAATGATGCAGTGCGAAAAAAATATGCTTCAGACAAATGACTCTTCGGAATGATGTCCTGTAGGTCCTGCCCGGACCACTTTAGTTCATCACAGACGCTCACAGAAGACTGTTTAATAGTTCCACCTTTGTCCAGCTTTAGACATGGCGCACTCGGACTTCAGCACAACAGACGACTGGGTGCGCCTGGGCACGGTGCTGGGGCAACCGCTGTCCGCGCAGGAGCGCTCGCCCACCAGGGACCACGGCAGCTTCACGCAGCGGCTAAAAAAATATAAGAAAATGTAAGCACTGTCACCTTATCACGAAAAATCGGTTAAACCGACATCTTATTATGCGTATGTGTAGTTGCACTATTTGACGAAGCTTCTTCATCTCAGCGATATCTCATATGCACCTTGATAGGACCTAAGGTCCGGTTGCTGCCCAATACCACAGGCACAGCGATAGAGTTATCAGCTCAGATCTCTAGTGTTTGTGGCAAGTGATTGCTTTTTGCAGACCAATTTTCCCTCTTGATTGGATCTGATCTTCCTAACTAAATCAAGTTTAGTTAGGAAGATCAGGGTTTCGATATTGAAAAGCCTCTCTCAAGTTAAGTTTTCCCTCTGAATTAGAAGGTCATACGACTTACGAGTAGATGGTCATTACTTTCACAGACCTATGCCTCTATTTACTGATGTCGGTTAGCCCTCACACATGCTGCATTCACTGTCCTGTGTATTGGGGGTGTCGACGTCGTAGGCGGGAATTAGGTAGCCTAAAAAATATAAAAACTAATGAATGGTTTTGTCTCTCAGATTTCGAACATGCTGCCTCCTCTCCTTCATCATGGGATTGTCCTGGGTGCTGGAGGTGGTGTCATGGGCGGCGGGCGCAGGCTCCAGCTCCGTGTCCGTGTGGTCGGTGTTCGACCTCATCAACGCGCTGCAGGGTGTCGTCATCTTCGCCATCTTCGTGCTGCAGCAGCCAGTGCGCTCCTTCGTCAAGGTAATTGAAGAAATACCATTGATGCTTCGTGTTCAGTCTAGACCGTTAAACCTCTTAAATACCCCTTATCCATTATACCATGAATCGGCTGGCTTTTGATGGGTGTCTAGCTCTTCAACGATATAGGTAGCTCACTGGCCCTATATATGGCTGGGCTATTTTTGAAACTTCTTTTAACAAGAGATCAAGGTTTTCTAATGTGAGATGAAACAGATAGAAGTTGGTAGAAACTATAATTAGATTGTTTTAACAGGCGATAGTTGATTGCCGTCATCCCGGTACAATAAACGTCAGTGATGACATTATACGATGACATAAATTGTACTGGGATGACAGCTATCAAATATTGGATGTAAGGGCATTTTCACTATAGTTCATTTTTATTTTATGAACTAGGTGCCTATTTTATTGGGATGCCAAGATAGTGAACGAAAACAAGATAACCTTGAAGCCAGCAGTATCACAAGTGTGCAATTACTCGGACCTCTTTTGTTAAATAATAATGGCTTATGCCCATCACACTTCAATAATTACGCATTGCAAGGAAATACTCATTTGTCTAATGGCGATTATGTCGTTAAATTACTGATTGTAAAATACGGCAATAATTATGATTACCTATCCTATTAAATGCATTTACTAGTTCTTAGTGGAATCTTAACCGCAGATAACCCGTCCTAGGTTTAATCAAATCTTTAGCACCAGTAAATATGGTAATTCAAAAATACATATAATATCACTCATTAAGTACTAATAGCCGTACGTTGATATTAATAGAAATTGCTATTAAATCTATTACTTTAGCCACCCAGAGAGACCTTGGTCTACATAAACTTGCCAAATTATGGTGGCTATTAGGGCTGGACTACTTTGGCCCCATTCAACAACAGTCTCCATTAAGATGACATTAGAGCTCATATTTAGAATTGTTTTTAACGTATTTTTTTTCCCGCAGTTATCAAAATTCTGTCAGTCCTGCAGACGAAGAAAAGACGGCTCAGAAGTGTCAGTGGTCAGTGCGAAATACAGCATAGGCTCTGGCCGAAGAGACTTTGTGTAATGTGTGGTATCACGCTGTATCAATACAGTTCTTAGTGGACGAGTGGTATCAACTGGACGCCGTATCTAACCGGTCGAATGGTATCAATCGGTGGTACGAACTAGTCGAATGGTTCCAATTGGTGGTATATTTGACTGGTCGAATGGTACCAACTGGTGGTATGCACTGACCGTACGCAATGGTGATCATATTGAATGAACCCTTATTGTCTGGACGCCGTGCCGTGTTGTGAAAGCGACTGGTCGAAAATGAAATGGCGAGTGATATTGCCATCAAGTGGTTGTATTTTGTCGCATTGTACCAAATGGCCGCGTTTTATCAACTAGTCAGTGGACTAGCAACGCGCTGGAGACTGATAATAGTAACAGTATTATTCGTCACGATCGCTTGAGTAGTTTGAATTTAAACGAGAGATCAACTTGGTGTACGTAGGTATTAATACTATCAAAATACTTAGGTACCTAAGTTGTCATGATGTAAAGGCCTATATATATACTTGAAACAACAAAGCTAAACTACTCGTAGCCCTGGAGTTCTGTTCACAAAACGATTTTTAAATCGAAAACTGTTTCTACAATATTTAGAGCGGTTACACACACGACTTTCTGCTGCGCTACATACGCGACACAGTATCGATACACGTGATTTTGACAGGTCTATAGCAATAGTGTTGCGCGACAGTCGCGCGTTTGTATCGCTGCAAATAGTCGCCGTGTGTAACCACTCTTACAAAAGCAGAATTCCTATGTATGTAAAGCCCCATTTACACACGGATGAGTTCGTATGCAAGTTTCATAAGATTGGCAGTTACCGAGGTATATTGACTTCAATCCAACCCCGCTAACTTGCACGCGAATTTTGCACGTGTGTAAACGCAGCTTAATGGAGCTTTGTTCAAGTTGAACTCATTGACATCCAATTAGTGCGGTATCTATATCCGTGTCAAGGATTTGACAACGTATTCAGCTGTTCCAATATTAGTCCATTGAAGTTCAAATTGTTATGAGCGATCTGTTCCATCTCTGTGTAAGTGAAGGATGCGTGGACTTCTTCGATTTAATTTTCTGTGATAGCGCCTTCTGAAACTTTACTTTGCCTTTTTGCCTTGTTATGTTCAATCCACATATTTGTAAAAAAAAGGTATTAATTAGGGAACAAAATGTCCCGCGAGATAAATCGCTAGCGACGGGCGAAGTGACGCAACGTCGCCAGATCGCTCGACGATGCGTGGAACTATGAAAGCTGGAGTCACTCGATACATCGAAACTATTTTATGAAAAATTGTTTACACAAATTTTTCTTCCCTGAATTTTGAAATTAGAATTTCTATAAAACTGTATTCATCCTTATAAGAGCAAAAAAGTGTTCCATATTTTTATACAAATCCCATTTGTCCATTGCGATGCTTACATACAAGGAAAAGTAACATGGTATTCTCCTGAATGAGATTTTTGATTCGTAGGGATAACCTTAAATATTAAAATATAATTAAAACCACTCACGACTTTAAGTCGGAAATCACTCGACATGTTTCGAGCCGATTCGCAGTTCTTACTCATGAGCACTCGCGTTGCCGGCGCATTTTGGATGACTTAAAGACGCGAGAAACTCGTTTCTAATTAATACTACTAATTACACGGTTCAACTCACGTATTCAATGTCACTACGGGCGACATGTTTTGAACTCTTTGGGAGTTCTTCTTCAGGATGAGTGTTTTCGCGGCGGTCGGTCAGGATGAGTGTTTTGGCGGCGGTCGAGTATGTGAGTTGAACCGTGTAATTAGTAGTATTATTTCAACATGTCTCACGAAAGTTTAAATTCGTTTCTAATTTATTTTAATATGTCTGTTACCGACCGGACCTTTTTTTAAATATACAATAACCTAATGCTTCAAAGTTGGGACAGCTTTTTATGAAATGGCCTATCGAGCGATGACTAGGGTTGCGCCACTCCGCCCTACGCCACTGGCGACACGATGTGTCCCTGGAAGTTTGTCCCCTATTGAATCCCTAAAAGTGTATATTTAGGGTTGTACAAAACAGAAAAATGTCCATTTGAAGTTACCGTTTATTTTTAACAGCTTGTTGTAGCTATGGTTGTTAATATTAGCGTAAGAGAATTGGATATTTTTATATCGTACGTAATAGGCGAGACCAAGAAGTTAACGGTTATAAGTAAGTTTGATTTATTGTTAAGTTAGTGAAAGCTCATGTTAACAGCTTCGGCAGTATTTAATTTCACGAAAATGTTTAGTGCCATATTAATAGAAAATAGAAACAATTATGGTGCATTTCGTTTCCTTTACGAGGGCTAGTCATATAGTTATTGTGTAATATTATGAATGTTATAATCTAAATAAGTTAATTTATTTACTTGATCATTTAAGTTTAGTTTAAGACATCTCATTTTGATTCAATCCTTTCCAATTTCATGAATGCAATATGTTAAATCGGACATTGAAATAACGTGTGGTATAAGACTGTTAAATAAAATACGGAACAAGAATACTTAAATACGAAATTAAAAATCAATTTAGTGCACGATAAGTGAGGGTAAACGAGGGCTACAAATTACAAAACAAATGACTACCACGTCAGTCTCTTGTTTCAAATGGTCCCAGTCTCGTGTGGAAGGAACCGCTTCAAAATTAAGCTCCACGACAATAATTAGATTCGTAACATTGTATTTGTGTAAATTACGTTTCCAATTTACCCTACAGTTGTAAGTACATGGTTTAATTACGATTATTTTGTATCCCTGAGTAGACTAACAGGTGTAACTCGGGCTCGCGCCGCCACGTACAATAACGAGCCGTAATTTGGTGAATTAGCAAGAGCGGTGTACCTATGTAATGTATTATTGTTAAATGTTGATACGGAATTTTAAGTAAATGACGATTTAAAATGTATATTTGTCTATTTTGCAAAACATGACGTTAAATAAACAAGCTTTATATATATAAATTGCTTTTATTTTGCAATTACCCTCGTGATGCTAATTGGCTAAATGTAATTACCTATACAAATGCCAATAATGATTAGCTGCTGTTGTTGATGTGAATGGTTTTAATGACATTCATGTATTAATACTACGTTGCTTGCAAACAAGCATACGGCCTGACTGATAGTATGGGGACACCTTAATCTATGGAGGGCGTTGCCGATCCTTACTGATATGAGGATTCATTGTGTCGTTGGTTAGAGATAATTTTAGGTACAACACTCTCAATACAGTGCATCCTCGGGAGCTCTGGCGACCTGACCACCAGGACCGCAACACCACACACGTACACTGTACAGAGCAAATTATCATCATTATCAGCAGCATCATCATCATATCATCCGAAAGACGTCCACTGCTGGACATAGGCCTCCCTCAAAGAGTGCCACAGTGACCGGCCCAGCGCCACCCGCATCCAGCGGGCTCCCGCGACCTTTACCAGGTCATTAGTCCACCTTACCCACGCTGGGCCTACTCACGCTGCGCCTTCCGGTACGTGGTCGCCACTCGAGAACCTTTCCGCCCCAACGGCCATCGGTTCTACGTGCAATGTAACAGAGCCAGAGTAAGTATTATTGAGGATGCGGTCTTCTGTAAGGTACAAAAATACAAAATTCTTTATTTGGTAAAAACACTTCAATTACATTACACAAGGGATGGTGCCTCCCTTTAAGCATGATAATGCCTGTGTCGGAAGGCGTCGCTCTTCATTGTGGTAAAAAGTAATATAAGAAGGTACACGGTCATATATGTAGTAGGTATTTAAATAAGTAAAGAAGAGATTAACTATTTATAAACTTGTAAACTAGGAGCTAACACAGTTCGATTTAAAAGCTAAGTTTCAGGTAAGTAGGTACCATAAATTATAATAGTACGTTGTGCGTGTGCGTGTGTGTGTGTGTGTGTGTGTGTGTGTGTGTGTGCGTGTGCGTGTGTATGTGTGTGTGTGTGTGTGTGTGTGTGTGTGTGTGCGTGTATGCGTGCGTGCGTGCGTGCGTGCGTGAGTGCGTGCGTGTGTACGTGTGAGTGAGTATGTGCATCGTCATATCCAGTTTTTGTTTATATTGCTTTATTTAGTTTAGTAACAACTCAGTCTCATCATACGTTCTAGTTTCTATTATTTTCTATTTCTTTCTACCAGTTCCTGAGAAGCTTTATGCATTCGTGGTAAGTTTTAGGGTAGAAGTTAAGTTCTCTGGTGGAGGTGGAGTTACATCCCCAGTTGTGCCACTCCTAATGAGAGATGTGCCCTATATCTCTAGGATAATCTCTATTAAATGTCTGGCAGTTACGCGTTTATTAGTTAAAAAAAATATCCTCTTGTGTATATTAGATTTTTATTAGCACCGTCATCCCGGTACAATAAACGTCAATGATGACATATTATTATGATGACATAAATTGTACTAGGATGACAGCTGTCAAATATTGGATGTAAGGGTATTTTCACAGTAGTTGTCATGTGTTTTAATAGACATTACGTAGTTAACAATTTGTAACACAAACCCAACTAATGCCTATTCGAAAGTCAAAAGCTACAAACGAGATGGAGCCTTACTTAAGTTTTTCTCCTTTACCTGATGGGGAAACAACTTTAGCTATTTCGGTAAATTGAACTCATCAGCTTGGTACAAACATACATACATTCTGCCCGCGACTCCGTCCGCGTGGACCTCGTTTATATCGTACGCTCCATACAAACTTTCACCCCTTTTAAACTACCTTAGGGGAAGATTTCGGGAATAAAAACAATCCTATGTAATTTCCCGGGACTCAAACTATGTCTATAGTTAAACCAAATTTTATCACAATTGGTGAAGCGGTTTAAGCGCGATGAGGTAACAGACAGACACTCCGACAGACACGCTTTCGCATTTATAATATTAGTATTATATCTCTCTATTTGTTAACTATCTATTGTATAATGTTTATTGGTAAAGAATTCGTATAAAATACATTATAAAATAATACTAGCCTAACTATGTACATCCTGACTATAAACTAACAAAATAATAACAAAACTACATATATACAAATAAAAAACCCGCTCTAGATCTGTGCCGTGCGGCAAGGTGCCCATAAGGCATTGCCGCGCTGGATAGCAATGCTGATCCGTTGCGCCAGATAGCCGCCAGCCCGTTGGTCGCCACTTGCTTCTACGACACGCTTCGCGAGCTCCTCGAACACTGCGTGTGCTCCGGGCCCCCACGGCCCAAGCGTTTCAACCCCAAACGGCTCAAACATGCAGCCAGAATCAGTGGCTGCATATTTGCGCCGCCTGAGGTTTTCAGCTGTGTTAGCGGCAGCCGCAGCCCTGGTCGAAGTCTCTGAAAGATGGGACGGGGCAAGGGTATCCACACATCTGACATCCCATACTAGGGGCCGACCCAACTTCCAGGGAACAAGGGTCATGCCATCAGGCCTCTTGCCGTTGTCCCGCGCAAGACCTGATGGTTCTAGAACTGCCGTCACACCGGCCGTGACGAGGGCCTAGCGCAGAATATCGTTCAGGCTGGCATGTCGCGATGTCCGGCCGGCGCTTTTAGCACACGACACGCCGTGTAGGCTTAAACCGGTGACTTTCACAGCACAGAAGCATTGATGCAGAACCACACAAGCTGCCCCTAGACGCAAACTTGAAAGCGTGTCCGGTGAGGAGTGTGATGAGGTTTTTCGAAGGCAAAGTCTGCAGCCATGCGCCCATCGTCCCATTGGTGTTGCGTATGGCGATTCGTCGCAGCCCTCCAGCTATCGATGGCCTCCGGCAGAAAAGGTGAATATAAATTGTTTGGGTTGCATTTTTGAATTAACTTTCTGTTACTCGTACCTCGTACATAATGAATTCTACATTCCTCAACTGAATATCGTTTGTTTTAATTTGAATCCAACTCGGCTAAAAAACATTCCCACATTTGAAAAAAATGCTGATCAGAATTTCATTTAAATCCTTACTTATTCATTAGTTTTAAAATAAATCTAGAAATTCTCTTCCATTCCCGTGAACTGACTCGTAATTAAATCATGACTAGAATCAGAAAAATACGGCATTCATGGAACTCTTCCGCCGTGTTAACGTCGGGATGCGAGTCTTTTCTTTTTAATCGACGTAATAAAACTAAAGAGAAAGGATTGAGCGCATCCAGACGTTAATCTTCCTGTAATTCGGTAACCTCCTAAATCCTCCCTAGTTTCAAATAAATATCGACCTTGATCCAACCGCTTAAAGTAGACATTTAAATAATAACGTAAACAGTAGCCGAGTACGGAGTTTCTTACTGAATCTGGGAGACGCGTCTGACGACGGCTTCGCAAGCTTCGGCATTCCATTTTCAATATCACGAATGCTTCATTTAGCACAAGGGAATGCGAGACAGTCATTACCAAGTTTACTTTAAGTAAGTGAGTATTAAACTATAGGGTAATATAGATGAGAAAGGCAGGGAAGGGGCGAGATGGAACGAGTGAATAATAGTACCTCCTGTATAAAGAGTGTAAGTGACAGACAGCGTAATGAAAATATGGGTGCATACCAATTACTCAAAAATATGTGCTATGGCTCTTATGTAAGCGAATTAAGGTATTATGGAACCCAT
Organism: Epinotia ramella; assembly: GCA_947578815.1. Taxonomy (NCBI): domain Eukaryota; kingdom Metazoa; phylum Arthropoda; class Insecta; order Lepidoptera; family Tortricidae; genus Epinotia; species Epinotia ramella. The sequence goes on from OX388213.1 coordinate 828,328, forward strand.
TTATGAGAGGTTTATTTGATATATATTTATGCACTTGACTATATACTGCGGTATCTAAGAGATTGAGGGTTTAATAAATAATAATAAATATAAATATTTTCGGATCAATCTTACACAAATCGACTTAGTCCCAAACTAAGCAAAGATTGTACAATGGGTACCAGATGACGATAAACATACTTATACAGATAAATAAATACTTAAATACATAGAAAACATCCATCACTCAGAAACACATTTTCGTGTTCATGACACAAATAAATGCTCTTACCGGGATTCGAACCCAGGACCTCTTGCTTCGTAGGCAGGGTCACTACCAACTAGCCTAAAGCGGTCGATTTCTTGAAGATTACGCATATACTCACACAAAAATCATTTTTTATAGTCGTCGACCTTAAGGCTGTGCATTGGAAATTATCGCTTGCTTTGAAACGGCGTTCTGACTAGATTAAGAAACAATAAGGTCTGATTTTCAGATATATGATTCTTGACTATATGATTGTTCATCTATATGATTGCTTAAAATTTCCTCGATAGAAAAAAAATACAAAGTCGGGTCTGTATTTTCCTTTTTTTACTCAGCCTACTTAAACGATACATTATTTTGCGACACAATCAAGTTAATACTATAGTATTTTATCTCATCTAAAATCTCATTTTATGAAATTTAAATAAAACGCCTCTAAGTTAGGTATTTATCGAAATTTGACCAAAAAAGCCATTCTCGAAGGGTGTTACATCTCTTTTCCTCGTGCGCGGAAGGAATCAGCGTGTCTCTGTCTAGGGGGCGTGTTCGACTCAAATCAAGGCATCGCCTTGATGTTTGAATTAAGACTTCGTACGCCAAACTTAAATCACATACTTTTTACTATGGAGCTCCCAACTTAACATTTCATAACTGTTGAGACAACTGAAATTAAATTGACCAATCACGTGGCGCCTTTACTGAACTATAATGTATTTGACCAATAGGACATAGTAGAAAGCGTCTTTCTACTATGAATAGGACGCCGTCATGAGAAAGTAAAAAGGTAATAGACATCAACGCACAAAAAAGAAAAAGCCCTTTGGGTGCACTTCGTTTTCAATAGATACAAAGTTGGTTTAATTAGTTCAGTTGACTCGTAGAAAAAGTATTGTATACAATAGTTATATAATTAGCTTTTTAAGTCTCGTACCTTAATTAGGCCACTCAGCAAGCTTCGTTGCCTAAACGTGGTACTCAATTGAAAAAGCATACATTATAGAACGATTTCATAAAATACCATTTTATCTTTAGTTGAACAAGCGAAAGAAGAAAGAACTTTCCCGTTTCAGCTTGAGCAAAAATACTTTGGTATGTGCGGCTGTTCTCCTCTACTACTACAGCAGGTTCGATATTTACATAGTTTTTTTGTTAATTCAGTTTTTGAAAGTTTTAAAGAAAATGTTCTTGGAAAAGAGACAGATTCGAGGGGTGTATAGCACTCAGTGCTACTAGTTTTATATCTTCAAGTTAATTGTCTGTTGCGTTGTGTGACACAATTTGCGAGTTTGACATTTAATAAAATGTTCTAACTTACCCGTAGCTTTATTAAAAGAAAATTCCTTTAAACGGAACCATAAAATAGCCCGCCTCGATGACTCCTCCTAATCCCGTCTAGTACTCTCAGGAATCTCCAATTTGTCGTATACTCTATTACTCGCAAGATAGGTACAAGACATCAAAAGTACAGGTACAAAGGCGATGCACATTCCTGCTAGATATTGCTACTAGACACAAGGATGTCGAGAATGTTGAAAACACACAAGTTTCAAAACGGCTTATTGTGCACGACTTTGCCGTCTCATAATGCTTTTTATGGCACACTGTTTTGGAATGGAGCCTCGCAATATCCAGAGACCTAATTTGATATAGTCGTAAGTGGATGTGAGAATTGTTGTCGTTATTAAGAGTTTTGCTGTAGGTATACTTTTCAAGTTACCGTCCTGTAAATTATCCTACATGTGTTTTCGTGTTGAAGACGGGGAAAGTAAAAAAAAAAATGTTTTTGAAGCGAAAAGTCTTTTAAATGAGTCGGCAAAGAAACACGGTTGGCTTAAGAACTTCTGACTATCACGTTGCACATTGATTTTTGATTTGACAAGGCCTAATGCCTATAAGGTATATTTTCCATTCTGGGTTGGAAGGTCAGATGGCACTTCTTAGCCCAGTGGATAAAGCTATAAAGGCAGGAGCATGAATTGTTGTGAAATGGTTTCCCCCTGGGCGGCCCATAAGGCCCCCAGTGAGGTTACCTTAACATATTTGTAGCAGGCCGCACTGCAGGCATAACAAGGAAAAAAAAAAAAAAAAAAAAAGTGAAATAGTCGGTGCGGACTCGTTGCGGTATCTCTCTCATCACACTCTCAGATTTTATACTACACGCTTATCAAATTTGTGTTTTCTGAAAGTGACTGACTTTGATTCGAGGGGCGACCTTGAAACGGATGAGGTTTTTACTGAAATTATAGTTTTAATCGTGTGTGAATTGCGGCAGTGAATATAATTATAATCTCGCGGTGAACTCGATTAATGCTACTTAATTTTAAATAGTTCTGTTTTATACTACAATGTTTTTTGAAAAAAAAATCCTCAAGGTATCCCATTCCATGGATTTGACAAGTAAGGAAAGCAGGACGACATCAGGCGGTAAGCTTGGTAAATTACAAAAGCCCCGCCTCAAGCTGATTTTCCACCGGAGGGGCGAAACGAGACGAGGCGAGGCGAGAATTGAAATTTTAATTCTCTCCTCGCGCGTGCTCGGTGAAAATAATAAGTGCCTCGCCTCGTCTCGCCCCTCCGGTCGAAAATCAGCTTAATACGAAAATGGCCTTACTTCCCTACATACAGTCCGACATTAGTTCCCTGGCCCACTTTAAATTAGCGACTAAAATTGAAAACTTATTCAACTTCGTAACCACCTGAGGTACGCCAAACCGCGTCCTAACAATCCCCGTGTAAATCCGCCCTATTTGTCACACCGAGCATGATAAACTATTACTTATACAAACCCACCAACTCACCTAACACTATTCAAACAATTACAGACCTTTTCTCAACGGAATAAGAGCGTCATTGGGTTGATAAATGAGTTGGTCGGCTTCGGTAACTCCTTCCGTGTTTAGTCAAAGTGCTAAACTGACACGATTTTCTATTAAGTTAACATTTTGTCACTAATGTAACGTTTGTATAGTGAACTACTAGCTGTGACCAAATATTTTGTTTTACAAGTGACCGTGGAAATGTTTAACAATAGTACATTGTGATATACAAGTGAGGTGTGTTGATAATTACACCAGAGGCGGAATTATCACGCGAGCCGCAGGTGAGGCTCACGCGTTTCACATGACGTTTTTCAACACATTTTGCGAGGAAAAAATCCTTTTTTTAAGATGAAAATGTTATAGGCCTGCCGAGTTATTTTCTTTACTTATATAGGGCAACAGGTTTTTACTCACATGTTGTATACATCGCCAAGAATTTCCAGTGGCGTCCATTCTTTTTTATCACTTTTATAGTCACCATGAGTCTACATGTTTAATAATTAACAATGTTTACAAATATCTGTGAAATAACCTATAATCGCGCGCAACAGTTTTTTTTTCGTGAATTGTGCGCAGTGCGCGCAAATTAGATGAAATCTCTAAACAGCCAGTATTAAATAAAATAAATAATTTCGTTTTAGAATGTTATCCTTATTAATTCATCGAAAATGCTATCAAAAGTGAATAGTTTTACTAAATTAAACGTTTCTATATCATATCCAAAAAGAAAAGGTAGTCATAGGTAGGTATTAACAAAAAGCATTTAATTTGTTTAGTCGAGTAAGAATCCATATGCCGAGAATTAAAAAAAAACTGTACATTCTGTACAACCCGGTTAATTTAAGAATGCACCGTGTGCATGCATACATCTTGCTGCAAGGTGCCAACGTGACTTAATCGGGATATAACCATAACACACAAGTGTCGTAATGTTTAATATCCAGGATTATGAGCCTAAAAGAGACACAATAAGAGGTAAGTTACGAGCATTGTGTTGAAAAAGATAATTATCAGAGCCAGGCTCTTGTCAATGGAATTCCAAACTTATTACATCATGTTATTGCAACATATACGAACTTTCACATTTAAAATATCAGTGTGATTCCCTTTAGTATTGTAGTTATGTAGTAGTTTAGTTTAGTCAGTCATCTGAACCCTCTCCCCGATTTTATAAAAATCCGGATAAGTGCGAGTCGGACTAGGGACCGAGGGTTCGGAAGTTAATTACAAATGTAGTTTTTAGATTTTTCCCTGTACTTTTAGTATAATGATAGTACTTGCCTTTCATAGTTTTAGGTTAACGGAAAGTACCGTTATAATTTTTATTTCCTTGACAGTGTCAAAATTTATATTTTTACATTATTTTAGAAGTTTGTTTTTTTTCACAGGTCCAAGGGTCTGTAGATCTGCAGGTCGATCACGTAACGCATTGTACGCGCGTCAGGTAGATCTAAATGTCATTTTTTATATGGAAAAATGACGGACGTTTTACGTGACTACCCCTCCGAGTATGTGGTTTTAATTTCAACTAGATGCCTCCCTCCACGCCTTCCCGAGATAAAGGGTTTGACAGATAGACAGACAGAGAGACATCAAAGTGAAGGCAAGACTTCCGTTTTTTCCTTTTGAGGTACGGAACCCTAAAAATGGAGGTACTGTGTTTCTAAAATTTGGTCACATTATGTCTAAGGTTACATTAATTCCTAGTTAAAGTACTCCATACTCCAGGAACTAGGCCTCAAGCAGCGTCTATCATCAAGAGTGCAGTATCGCAACCTTACATTTTTCGGGCACGTACATATGTCATCGAGGAGACGTAGCTATCGAGCGACTTGTGAGGTCCAGCAAAAGGTCGAGGGCACCAGACCGCAAGGCAGGTCACCGATGACATGGACAGACCAGATTAAAGCTGCAGTAGATGCATCACTACACACAAGTATAAGGAAGGCGACTGTCGGAGAGGAATGGTAGCAGGCTTCACAACAGGCTCCCCCCAACCAACCAACCACCCACCAACCAACCCAACCACCAGTTTACCAACGTAAAGTAACTTAAATAAATTCAAGGAGTACCAAAACCCCGCGACCGAAAACGACACCTCCGAGATTAGCCTGGTTCGCAAATAAAACTGGCACTTTCCCTAAGCTGCCAAATATGCAGCGCGTCGGTCCATAATTCAAGGTGGGGGCTGCAACGCGCAGATAAGAGCCGATCCATCACACATTGCGTTATAAACAGAACTTGCCTTCAGTTCCAAAGAGTACTATCAACCAAGGACTTCCATATACCGTTACCTCTTTTAAGAACTTCGTGGCGACGGTGAAGGCAGTCCCGCGGACGCAGAGCGATATTTCACGGAGAGTCTAAGTTCATAATCATTATTCTGTCGATCAAAGGGTTCTTCGCCCGTTTTGTATTGTAAACAATAAGGGGCAACGAAGAAACATTGGGACAGCATGGAACCATGTCTAAGTGACGTTTATCGAAAAATCTTAAAGTAAGGTAAATTAGGTAAACCTACTTAGTGCTTGACACCGGCTCGGTTCATGACCTTCAATTCACCTATTGCTATTATTTAAGATGAGGTCAACAGTGATTTAATTATTGAAATGAAAGTGTCAAATATTAGAATATTAGGGCGGGTTGCACCAACTAACGATTACAGACAGATCAACGCCATATTTAACGTCAATCGGTCTGTAATCGTAATTTGATGCAACTCGCCCTTATTAAGTGATTACTTATCTGTTAATTTCATTTTAATGCCAACATTGAATACAAATTGAATGGCTCAAGCGTTTAGGGTTTCTAACTTGCAGACAATTGTTTTAAGCTACGACGGTGGCATACAAGCGTACGGCCTGCCTGATGGTAACACTGGCTACACTTAGATATTTATATTCACAATTATATCTTCGAAAAAATAACTACTCTGAACATAATTAACAGATTCCACAAAGAGTTGGATTAAGTATTTATGGGTCTGGGTTGTCCTAAATCCACGGTCCATCATAAATTGTGCAAGTTAAAGTTACAATCTGCTTCAGAATAACCGTGTACTGTACCGTAACCTTTACAATATAAAAGAATTATTCAAAAAAGTTACATATCAAGTGTATTCCACTTTAAACGGGCACTTACTTAGTAAACTAGCCGGAGTTTTATGTCTTACTCTAAATATACAAATAGATCATAAAACTTAAGATAACTTAAACCATAAAAGGAGACTCGAGTCTAGTCCTGTATCAACAGTAAAACGACATAAGTTTAAGTTAAAGTTTAGTGTGATTCCGACCTATATATCTAAGACAGTAGAGCCCTCGTAAGTAGACGAGCAAACTTGCTTAATGTTATGGCTTTAATTAAACTCGTTGACTAAATACATTTTCTTTGCCTTTGTGAAACGCATAATGCTAGGAGTTTTTAAATTGAAACAAGTGTAGGAAGAAAGCTCGTAGTATTAAGACAGTGTTTTATTTAAGGCGACTGTACACCCCCAGTATTATGATACTTCTAATGCTGGTGCCACACTAACGAGAAATGCCGTTAATTATCGCGATAATCGTAGTGTGGCCGTACTGATAACGTTCATTATCGCGATAATTAACGGCATTTCTCGTTAGTGTGGCACCAGCATAAAAATAGGTACATCAGCCTTTGAACCAGCGCATGTCAAAGAAATACAATGTGAGCCAAGTCAAGTCTTGAGCAATTCAATTCAATTCAATTTAACCTGAGTTATCTGCTTTGTGTAAATAATTCGAGTGTACAAATTAAAAAAGTTATACAGCTTTTATATAGCAAACATTGTTGTAGTAGTTTGTTTTTTATCTTAAAAATACATTTTATTTTAGGATTATCTACAGAACTTGAGACCCATTTAGATCTCAATTCTTTCGTCGGCGAAGTCGACAACCACGCGTATTCTATTGAACTTGGCTCCCATTTTCATATTTATGTTGTTAGCGTGATACATTACTACAGGGTGCTTGATGTAGGGTTGGTTCAGATCCCGTCTCCTGAATCAGCCTGTAGACATTCATATACCTACTCGTAAAAAAAAACCCTCCTTCTGCCGCAGTCGGGCAAAAAGTTAAACCAGTGCCTCTACCTAAAAAATATTAATCATTGATGCCTACGTATTTGTTTTGACAAGGGTTACACAGAATACTCAGAATGTTATATTTTGGCCAAAGTCTGCGGGACTATTTATTGCTGTATTTCTTTATGTTCTGCAATCATACGCTCCATTACAGTTGTAATCCAACTGCGCCCTAAGTTGGGGATTCGGATAATGTTAGTATCAGACTTATTTATCCCGCCTAGTCACCCTGGAAGTTTGCGGCATTACGTCGATCATGCTTTATGTAGCCGAGTGGAACAATACGACCTATCCCTTCCACAACCTCGGATCTTCTCTTTGTTGTCTTCAAAAACGAACTGTACTGCACAGTGCGAAGGATTGCTTTTGGTTTCTCGTGGTACGACTTTGTGGGAGTTATGGTTGGGAAATGTGGGAATAGAGGCGGATGAGCGATGCTTGCGTTGAGAGATAAGTCACGTCTCCGTCCCACTATCACTGTTCTTACTAACGTAACTCGACGCACGTGTGCATACAGCCTATCGGGTTTCAATTGTTTTAATTTTTATTAGCTATTTCTAAAACGGATTAAGTCACTGTTTGATTGATTATTATTTCGAAATGATTGTTGTTGTGGTTGCTATTGTGACATACACACGTGTAGAGTTATCGGCGTGTTTGACGTGGTATTGCATGATTAAAGACATTGTTTACAAACAATACACTACACGGATCTTAAGTGGACCTTTTCTCGTAGCCATAAGGTTCATAAGCGATCAGTTAAAGTGTCCTCCGTTGCGTTATATATATTTACTGTTATATTTACTAGCTACCCGTGGGGCTCTGCCCACTAATGACAGGGAACCCAGGCAGAGCCGCGGTATAAAATATAGCTTTTGTCAACTATAGACCATGCCCATATCCTAAAATTACTTAAACATTTTAACTTAATCTTTAGGAGCGGTAAGAAGCGAAAATCGCAAAAGCCTACCAAGAAGTGACGGGGAGTCGATAAAGTTGTTAATTATTTTATAAAGAAACATTAACATCATTGTATTCGACGACCTTCTAGCAACAAACCATAGTGAGAAAGACTATTACTATAGGAATTAAGGCCGCGACCCATACGGTAATCAAAAGCTTTTAGAAATTTCGTTTGTACTTGTTCTATCCTATTTATATGACATTTGTAGAAAGGGCTCCAAATAAGACACGCAAAATCAAAAATTTATCTGACTAAACTGTAGTATAATATCATGTATGTTACATTACGAGTTGGAAAGTATTACATTACATACTGAAACACAGCCAATAAAATTATACTTGAGATTATTTCAGTTGGCCGAATTGCATCAAAGTGGTCCATTCAAAAAGCAACCCTAGCGACCGGGGTAGAAGATTACAATTCCAATAACAGCTTTATAAAAAGGCCACATTCAATAATATAAACCATATTTTGGGAGACTTCGTTCCGTATTCATAAAGTGAACTGATAGTACGGCCTAAACGACAGTTGCTTATATCGCTAATGTGTTCGAACAAATCCGAGCCGCCATCGATTAGGGGACTCGATTTGTGTGCTCCCCTGTTGGAGATAATTGATCATTCTGCGCGATTTGCCCGAGCCACCGAATCACGCTGTCGCCCGGATTGGCAGGACTATTTCTGTAAATAAATACGCATGTTGTCTATCGGATATATATACTTGTAGGTATAACCATAAATCCATCTGCTGTCATTGATAGTTTCAGTTACCTACGTGTATTGAGGGTTCGAATTGCAGTATTTTTGTGAATTAGTTCACGTTCATGTACTATTGACACACGATAGTGAGAAACGGTCCATTTGTTTAAGGGCACAGGCTTGTAATAGTCATATTAAACTATATCGCTGTCCCGATAGTCGTTTCAGCGAACGGTTGAATAGCGAAGAGTCTCAACCAACCCCTTAACCACTCACTTGCTTGTGCCAATCGCAGCTGCCAATTTCGCGCACCCCTAAACTGATGGTGGCAACTGTGGTTGCCAAGCGAAGTAGGGTCATTTCGCTGGTTACGCGACCACCTTCGGTTAGCGACCACCTGAAGGTTTTTTCTATTGAAGATAACATCAATTCTACAGACCCTATTGAGACATTTATTTGTACATGCATTTTTTTGTTGTTTTAGAATAGAAATCTACTAAAAAACCGAGAAAATAACCTTTCAGTTCACCAACTCAGCTAAGTGGTCGCCAACCGGCACATGAAAGGTGGTCGCTAACCGGCGAAATAACCCTATGGACTTCTTTGATAAAGAAAAATTGGAAGCAATTTAGGCTACCTTTTTTAAAATCCGAAATCAAGTGAGCGGTTAAGAGAGTCTCGCTAGATGGTTGACTCAAGGATCACATATAGAATGCGGTACTTCTGAGGGATACTTACGTAACATTCCGAACGCGCGTTAGGACAATCCAACTGTCATTTTTCCATATAAAATTTGACATTTAGATCTACCTAACGTGCGTACAACGCGTTACGTGATCGACCAGCTGGAAAATGCGCGGATAGTCAGGAGGTTTCTCTCTATCGCCCTGACCATCGGTGGTTACCCTAGGTTTATATTTTACTTTTTATACAGTTATTGTAAAACCTACCACTAGGATTAGCAACGAATAAAGGATATTAACTAACTGTTGGGGTGGGGGTAGTTCGTTTTGTGTAAGATTGTCTCCGAGTGTTTAGTTATTAAAGGGACAGAGCGGGAAAATATAGCGTTTTTTTTTTTTTTTTTTTTTTTTTTTATGATATAGGAGGCAAACGAGCAGACGGATCACCTGATGGTAAGCGATTACCGCCGCCCATGGACACTTGCAACACCAGAGGTATATAGCAGTGCAGGCACTTAGTAAACAACTTTTAAACGGTGCGATAGGCCATATTGATCAACTGTAATTTTTGAAGATGGCAATGTCGCTTGATATGTACGTTCTAACACTCGTTCAGAACGTTCCACAATTTCAGTATCTTAATTTACAACACATTAAACACATTACGATTTAAATATTATGTTAATGCTAAGAGACGCGACCTGTCACTGCGATATCACATTTTGTCGATCTTTTATACCCACATTTGCTAAAAGTAGTGGTAGAACAAAAGTTTCAGGTGCTCTGCCTATCCCTTGTAGGGATAAAGGCGTGAATGTATGTATGCATGTAAGAGATGCAACAGTTAAGAATAAACTAGGTACTTTATCAACTAAAAGTAAAACAATCCTTTTGCACACTAGTCCAGAAAGTTTAACACAAGTTCGGCTGTGCTACAATTCAACGTGTTTCCCCGTTTTAGGTCAAACATTTAATTCGCAGAGCCAAAAACCCACTTAAAAGTTTCCAATTGAGCGCGTTTCTAAATAACACTGGACTGAACTCCACAGTAGAACGCTGAAGTTGGCACCTATGCTGAATAAAATTGTATGTTATTCTAGGCAACATTGTTCTCTAGACTGTACCTAAGTACAAATATAAAATTACATAAATCGTGCAATTCTTAACCGATTCTCGTGAAATTTTGTAGCAGGTTCTACAATTACATGATTTTTTGTCAATGTCAGTTTTAGGAAAAAAGAACATTTTTTTGTTTACAAACTACAGAGTCGCGAGTTCTTCAGCTCACAGAGCCGCTAGTTAATGAGCGATATGAGTAAAACTAGTGCAACATTTCTTTTTGATATCCGAAAAAAGAAAGACGAATTTGTCCGTTAAAATTGTAATTTTATTATCCTCCTAAGTCCCAGGTGCCTTCTATAACAACAAAATGGCGTTCATCATTAAGTCCTGGGTATTGCTACGCAGAAGATTCAGTCCTTAACTTTTAGCAGCAATTTAATCTGTTTCATACTCGCCTATATAGTTTTTGCTAGAACAAATATTATTCAGTATTGACTAAAGAAACTTTTTGCACTAAGTCAACTAATCTTACTTTTGTTGTATTTAAAGAAATCTCGTACTTAGTGTGTAGCCGTTAATGTAATAATTATAGGTAAACAACAAGTTCATTGGTTATTTGGAATTTGATATGTTAATTATCACTTGATACAAACTTCCACCTGGTAAAGGTTGCGGGAGTCCGTTGGATGCGGGTGGCGCAGGGCCGGTCACTTTGGCACTCTTTGGGGGAGGCCTATATTTCGGCTGATATGATGATGATGATGATGACAAACTTCCATCTCCTTTTTCACCCCCTTAGGGGATAATTTTCGGAATAAAATCCTATGTCTTTTCCCGAGCCACAAACTATCTCCATACCTTTCATCCAAATCGGTTCAGCGGTTTAAGCGTGGAGACGTAACGGACAGACAGACAGACAGACAGAATTACTTTCGCATTTATTTTATAATATTAAGTACGGATTCAACTTTGTATTGGCAAGAGGAAAAGCTTAAGAGATGACAGCCTGACGGACGGCTAAAGAAAATTTGAGTTTTACATAAACTACTATATACTACAGTATACTTTTAAAAATCGGCCAAGTGCGTGTCGGGCCACGCGCAATGAAGGGTTCCGTAGTTGCCTGTCTTTCTTAGTTACATCGACACGCGCGCGCCAACTAAATGGTTGCGTCGGCCGAATATGTACGAAAATTGGCCTTTCGAAGTACATTTTAAATTGGTCGGCTATTACTCGGTAACTAGTTACCTATGCCTACTTAGCCGTGATAGTTTTCCTTTTAAATTAATTAAGCATATCTATGTACTATGCCACGATTATATAGCAGCAGCATAGATTAATAGCAGCCATTTAGCCGGCAGGGGGGGGGGCCCCAATATCTCGAAAAATCGTTTTAAGAAATCCATATTATTTTTGAACAGGCTATCCACGATATCCCACACTACGGGTTTATATGGGTTTAACGGGGAAAAAAAATTACAACACCACTTTAGGTGTAGGGGAGGCACCACATTTTTTTTTATTTTTTTTAAGATTTTTATCTTCTGTTTTGTCGGCGTGATTGATTTATATATCCATGCCGAATCACAGTTTTTTAGTAGTAATGGTTACTGAGCAAAGCTGCAGACGGACGGACAGACGGACGGACGGATGACAAGACGGACATGGCGAAACTATAAGGGTTCCTTGTTGATTACGGAACCCTAAAAACGAGTATATTTTTTTGCAGTTCTTTCATAAATCGTTGTTCTATATATTATCCGAATAACTAATACACCCTAGTAATTAGCTTCTTAACACCTCGGCAAATTCACTATGTACATTAACTGAACATACTTTGAAAAGGACAAATTAAATTGCGTTGCAAAAACATCGTTTACGACGCATGTTTGTCAATAATAATACAAGACAGGTAAATATTATAAATTCAATAGTAAAAAAACAGTTCTAATTCCAAATACCAATACTTCTATAAAGTTTTAATTTTACTTAGGTTGTTTCCGACGTGCTGCCATTGTCACCTGTTGCTGGCCACTAAGAAAAAATATGGCGACTTGCTTTCGTTTCATTCAATGCGTCCAACAGGGACAAATATATAAACATTGAGATAATGCCGGTCTAAAATATCACGGTACTTAAATAAAAATTTTATTACTTTAATAGGTAGTTCCTTCGTAATGATATCTGTCAATTTCGAATTGTCAGGACTTAACAAAGGTTGCCATTTCGTTCTATAGAACGATAGCTCGGTCCTTCTAACGAGTGATATTTTAAAAGCCCGGGTGTTAGGAGGATGAATATAATAAGTACCTATAGCATAAAGGCACAAATAACTAGTAAACCGAGAACCGAACTCGGTCTCTTTGGATTACTGGTCCACTGTGTAGACCCCCCCGCAACCGCTGCCCTTGTTATGCTGCCGAATTCATCCCATTGTGTATCTTTGTATAGTCCGAATCCTGTATCTAGTACGGATCTTAGGTATCTTAGGACACATTGGCACAACAATGCCATTGATTGCCATGTTTAATAAATACTTTACTCAAATATTGACTCTATTGTTGATGTAGATATTAACAACTCTTTATTGATCGTTTAAGCATACTTAGTACAACGTAAACAATTGGCGGTTACACTTACTGGTTACAATGAAAGACAAAGGTTTTGTCTTCTATTTGTGCCTAGTACATTAGAATTGATTTCGTTCTAGAAAAATGATTCGCACCATACCCTGTCTATATTTGAAAGCCTTATGCTGTTCAGCGTTAGTATTTTCCACACTAAACCGAACATAACAATATTTCAAAAAGCTGACATATAAGTAGGTTAAAAACATATTCGGATAAATAATGACAGCACATTATTTTCAATATAAATCAAATAGTATTGATTGTACATTTCTAATAACCATTCCAATAAGAATGTACTACTCAACTAACGCAAAGCTAAGTCAATCAAGTGTCAGTTGCCTTTTATTTACTTTGTCCTATACTTGACTTGATAAAGTAAACTTACCTTGAAATAATTACAAGTTTATTGTCAACATTGACTTGAATTTCGAAGCAAATTGTCCCATTCAAGAATTCGTCAGTTGTCTCTTGGTAAAACAAACGGGTTGCGAAAATGTTTTTGACTACTACTACCCTTGTTGTTGTACACTGACTCCTATCAAAAAGGTTTGCATGTTTTATCAATTATTTTAAACCAAAGCTATAAGTCATCAGTAGTTTATTCGGTGGTAATCAATTGTACAATATGGTAACGAAGCCGTGGACTTTCATGTGGTAGAATGGCAATATGAAAATACAGATTTAACGTAGTTATGTGGTTCTTACAATTTCATACATCTATACACGAATTAGAAGCTCTATTTATTCGTCGAACTTGTGTATGTTTTTGTGCGTGTTGAATAGACATTTTATATTGTACCGCATAACAAACACGGACGAGAGTAGTAGGCGGTTACTTTCACATTAAATTTGCGGGGTCTTAGTATAAGGACGGGTTGCACCAACTTATTATTACAGACCGATCAACGATCACCTGTCATTTCCTAGTAACTCGACAAACTTCCCATTCATTCGGGTTTTAACGAACACCGCTTACGATTTCAGATGAAGAGAGAGTTTGGTGAACCCACCCTAAGTGAAAAATATAGTATTTTGCCCTTGGTACATAGAATATTTATCTCCGAAAGTTCTTCCCCGGTCCCAAACGGATGAAAATAGGGATGAAATTTAAGACGGGAGGTCACATAGACGAACTCGCGGGAAAACACTAGTATATGCAATATCCCCTTGGTTGTCATTTTGGTACCATTTTGCTACAAGAACAGCAGTGTACCTCGTGATTCGCACATCGCAATATTTTCCGGCGCGCTGACGAACCATCAATCTCCTGTACCCCGCTTCGGAGCTTCTAACTTATATTTTGATTGCGTTCCGCTTTGCCGTGGAGGGATAGTTTTCTTTTTTTATTTATTGTGTCATATAGGGGCGCGATTTGACTTTCAAAATGTAACAAGTCCTTGTTCTTAATCCCCGACCCGACTGGGTCAGCCTGGGGAATACTGCTCATTCCCTGTCTACATGATAGGTTTGTGCCCAGCAGTGGGACGTATATGATGATGATGATTATGTTAGACGTATAGAAAATACTTTATGCATTTCACCAAGGCATATATCTAGGAATGTCGATAGGATGTCATAGGAACATCCCCACCTTCATGACTCTGTCATTAATGCAGGCGCACAATTTTTAATTGAAGCGTGACTACAATATTCATATTGAATGAAGAAAAAAAAAGCAATTAAAATATTTTTCCCCGAAATTACATTTAACTAGCATTTCATTACTAGTTGTTTGTAAGTTCAAGTCAGGGTTAGAACTTCAAAGTCAAGTTAAGATATAATTCTGATACCTAATAATTATATCCATACTTAATATTTTAAATACGAAATAACTCTGTCAGTTTTTCAACCTATTACCTTTTCAAACTTAAACCTGTTAACTTAATCCTTAACCGACTGAGATTCAATTTGAATATAGATGAAAGATGGAATATTAGTAGATAGTTTAAATCTTGGGGAAGGGCATATGATTTTCATTCCATAAATCATCGTCTAATGGGATAAAATTGGAGCGGAAGTTTGTTTGGAGGTTGTATTTAAACAAGCTTCACACGGACCAAATCGCGGTCAAAAGCCGGTGGATGAAAAACGAAATGTCAGGTCAAAATACTAAGTGACACTTCGAGGTATACGTATTGCATTTCGAGGTACGAGTTGGGAAATTCAGTCCCTTATTTGAGTAGGAAATTGGATTTTTCTTGACACGCCGGGCGTTGTTATGGAAATGGCCATTGAAATTAGTCGTTTGCAGCCGATATTTTATGCTCGCTAGGCGGTTTATGTAGGTCAATGTCATTAATAAAAATATATTTCTTTTAGACCGACTGATGCGTAGTTTTTTGTTCACAACCACAACAGAATATGGTTGTTAAGTATGGCCAGCTACTTTACTTGGCTAATTTGGTCGTGTCCTTGCCCTGGGCTTGAGGCAGCTAAAGTAGAGTTAAAAACTGTACCCTGACTACGGAAAACTAACTGAAAAAAAACTTTTCTTAACACAAAAGGTAGTCTATGTCACTCGGAACATAATTTCGAATCGGTTGATACCTCATTCATCAAAATCGGTTCAGTATCCTAACGCTACGGCGCGGTGGAACACACGTGAATACAAACATTAGATTGCTAACGACATATCTCTTCCTTTCGGCTTTGCCTTAGTCGGGCGAAGGAGGTGATAGTGGACAGGTTTAAAAACGAAGGAACAAGTGGGCGAAACAATGATATTCATCAACTTTTCGTAAAAAATAAAACTGAGGAAGCGTTGAGGAATTAAAGAGTTATTATCCAGTTATTATGATCAATTGGCTCTCAGCATAGCATAGGAAGAAAAAACCTCACGTTCTGGTATGGCCGCTTTACCTGATTTGCTACAAACCGTCTGATCAAACTCTTGTTCTAGAAAACCACAACCAATTCTCTCATACCGTCAAAATACGAGACCAGAGTGTCACATGTAAAAACGTGTGAGACAACCCAGTTTCTCTCAGTCAGTTGGCCCGGTCAAGAATTCAATCAAGACGGGAACTAAGGTAATTTAAATATTAATGCGTCCAGTGTCGTCGACTATTATGTTCCGGATGTTGTTCCAGCGGGGTCTGACGTCAATTTCCGGCGCCCGCTCGGGCCGGGGAAAAATCTACGCGAACCCATAATGGAGCCAACACAACAAGGCTCTGGGTTTCGTAATCGGGCGTTCGTTTTGCGATACGAATTGATTTGGGGATGTTGGAAAATTTATATTTACACGTTAATTCTGAGCAGAAAATAAAGTTCACTAGCGAAGGAAATGAATTTTGCTTCGACGGCATTAACGTGAATTCAAATGTTATTAGCGTGAATGTAAAAATGTGGATAATTCTTTGGAAGGTTTGGTTAGTCATTGAGATAATTCTCGAGATTTCGTTAAGGGCAAATATTTGTGCGATGACCATGAATATTTGGTCACGAGCTTTGGCTGTTTCCTATGTATTGAAGTAGGTATGTATAACGTCGTTTATAGGACCCATAACGAAGCCTTATTGAACTTACTGGGGCTAGTTCGCTTTGTGTGTGCTATTATTATATAACATTATTTATCTTTTGTGATGGTGTAATGGTAACGTTTGCATGTAGCTACATCTGCGTCATAACAATAATGCAGGCTTATCCTACTGGTGTGATGTGATTTATATATTTCCGAACCTTTCGACAGCCATAATATGTCCCATAAAGTCGTCTGATCCGCTGACAACCCAATAGGAGGCATTTCGAAGGCGGGTGTCTGGGATGGATGAAAGAAGCTTACAGGAAGGCAAATTGCATTTTTTTCTATATTTAGTTAAGGAGTATAGTATACACGGTGAGTTCATAATAAAATACATCCAGCCTGAATATAAAATAACTGTTAAAATACAGATGGTTTGATTATTTCCTCTGATAAAAAACCGGTAAGGATTATGATTTTTTAAATAAAAGTTGGTAAACTCCTAAAACCCGTTTGCTACTCAGAGGTTGGCCATAAGAACGAGGATCGTAGAAGGCAATTTTTGCATTCTAAAGCTCTTCGACAACGCCCAATTGTGGCATTTAATTTAGACGTTTAGAAATTAGCAAACTAGCACATTATTCGGTGTGGAGAAAGCTCGTCAGTGTGAAATTGGAAAAAGACGACACCCAGAGTCGTTGAATAAGGGTGTTGTGACATTTTATATATTAAAAGTCGACACCCACTCTTCAAAACGCAATATCGAAAACTCGGCTTAAACCCATGTATTTTTAAAACCCAAGGATATCGTTACACTGTGGGAGAGGAATATGGTTTTTTAGCTTCGTGAGAATCGCGAGGCATGAGCTCATGACATGCGACTGTCAGAGTTATATATGTTGGTACATATATAACTCTGTACTTACTGTCTTGTACTTTTTTATAATTAGAAGGGTCGACACACGTAAAAAGAGCTCTGCGCGCCATATTAAATGTATGGCCGCCAGAGCTCTTTTTACGTGCGTCGACCTGTAGCTGATGTTTTGGATCGCCAAAAATAGGCGTCGCCATATAAAGATTCAGCCCCGCTATTCTGTAAGTTGTTTAACGTCATACGTGGAAAGTCCCACGGGCGGTAGTAAAGAAAGCTTCGGCTCGGGTGTCAAATACCTGGAATCTGAACCATTATTTGTTTTACCGCCCTAGGTAAGTAATGTAGGTACTATTAACATCAGCTCACAGTTCAGCCACAAGGGTATCGTGACGCCGCAAATATATCGCAACATCGATGGGTTACCGATACGTAGTAACTAAGCGAAGGTAGAGGTCTAGTTTCGTTAGGCGTGACGAGTAATTAGCGCTTTCCGGATTAAATCCCAGCCCCCCTATTCTGTAACTTGTTTTAAGCTCATCTCAACGCTTACCCACAAATATATCTTGACACCGCGATACGTAGTAGTAACTAAGCGTAGGTAGAGGTTTACTTTCGTGACGGGTGACCGGCAGGGTGAGCCGCATTAGCGCGTAGCGAATAACAGCCCAGGCCCCGTAGCATGGATGGCGTTATCACGCGATAAGTGATAGGATAGGCGCGTCGTCTCGTTCTATCGAACGGTGTCAGCCAGGGACGGAAGCTCTATCCTGTCACTTATCGCGTGATAACGCCATCCATGCTACGGGGCCTGGAGAGCCGGCTGCGACGATATGAAGACACGAAGAAGAGGCCACTAAACTACGTTGATCACGTTGCACTACGACGTATCTATCGTCTCCGCACGGCTATCACGGACAGCCCGCGAGCTGAGTCTAGGCGAGATAGACTATCTATCTGCTTCTAATTAGAACGTTTAGAAAGAGACGGATAGTCTATGTCGCGGCGACACAGCACGCGGGCTTTTTTGTGATAGCCGTGCTGGTCGAAGATCCAGCACCGGACCCGAAACAACATGGAAAGATGTAGTGCTAAGGACATGATAGTGCAAGGTATGCGAAGCTGATGTCGAGAACAGAGCGAAGTGGAGAAGGAAAATAAGGAAGCTGACCCCACCACCATGTGAGGTAGGTATATCTCTAGGAAGAGGAAGCTGACCCCACCACCATGTGAGGTATATCTCTAGGAAGAGAGAAATGTTATTCAGAAATATGCAAACACTGCCACATGAGGTTTTTTTGAAGTGGATACTTCTTTGCTCGCGTTCTTGTATAGGAGTACAGTTCAAAATGTATCACGTGACTTCCGGAATAACTTTTTGTAGAGAAGCCTAATCTGATTTCAAATAATTGTTTGTTACATGCTTTAATCCTTCTTTATTTGCCATTAGTTGTTAATCACAAAATGTTATTTAGTTTATGTGGCGGACATGAAAATAATGCTGAAATGACCGTCATTTTCAATGTATCGCGAGTCAAATGAGCTACGACAGCAATGTTGCCATATATACCGATTTATCTGTAACTTATACAGATTTTAGTGAAGTAATTCAGATATATATTTTACGGGTACATAACAGCAGATTCCTTTAAATAATCAAAACACTTTGAATTTAACAATAGCACACAGCACACAGGGTTCCATAGCCAACAAAGAAGTATCCACTTAAACTTAATTAACGGTTGTATCTCCGACACAACCCGCTTCTTTTCTGATTAATATTCGGCCTTTTACACCTTTGAATCAATATTAATTATCTAGTCCGCTTAGTTAATTTATGCACAAAGCAAGAACTGATAAATACGTCATTATTTATATTTCAAGATCGGCACCAGCAGGGCGTTGTAGAGAAAGTACGAATGAAGTTGTTTTTATTTAATTATAAAGCCTTTGTCTTTTTAGTTCCATACTCACCTATTTTTCAACCAAACACTGCATTACAAATTACATAAGCAATGAACCAAAAAATTCATTGCTCGCTGTAAATGTATCACTTTGAAATGCAAATCTCTTGACATAGGTACCGTGTTAAACCGAATTTGGATAACACGCTTTTGGTGGCACGTTTCGAATGATAAATTTACTTTGTTACAATTCAATTTGCGCGAAAAAATAAATGTAAATCTCATGTACCTATACGATATGGAGACGCAAAATTTGATTGTGTATTTTCTAAATTGGGAGACTTATTGGAGAATTTAAATGTCACGATGACAAATATATAATGTTGAAGTATAAGCTAATGAAACATAACTCAGGTATAATATTATCTTTGTTGCGGTGATAGAAATAAGTACTCCAACGTCGAAGTTGTTAATAGTTATTTACGATACACGTGCGAATACGTAATTCGCAACTGCGAATTTCCTATTTTCGGCACTTGTATCGTACATCGTTTAACTGTACATATGGCTCTTTAAAATTTCGACATAAGCTCTTTCCGCACTAGTGCGGGAAAGTAGCACCATATGTACTGTAAAGTAACATTATTTGACAGGGTTTGCATGCATACCTATAATTTTGTTAATGGCTTAACTATCGTAATGGGCCTACAATTACTACATCAACTTTCCCGCCTTCTATTTCATGTAAAAATACCAAACACATTAGCTCAGTAATGACCGAATGTACGTCTTTATACCCGACTTCCCCAGAAGCAGGGTTATGTTTTTAGTTTATATATATGTGTATGCGAACAAGAAAATTATATTTCACGGGCTACAGTCCAAACGGCTTGTCGGATTTTTGCATATGAAGTGTCGTTGGACTCCTTTTTTGCATATGAAGTGTCGTTGGACTCCTTTTTAACGTGGGAGTGACAATATTTGAAAAAAAAAGCAGTTGTTTTTTATATTAATTTTAAACCTCGGAGGGATGTTAAAAGTTCAACTTGTGTATCTGTGAGTCCATGGCATCGTAACTCCCAAACCAATAGTTGTTTTTATTCGAAACTTGTCTATCGAGATGATTCTTAGATATGTTTGGGTGTTTTCAAATATGAAGTTATTTATAGATTTACGTTGCGTGATGCACTACTTAAGTCTATCCGACTTGCCGCCACGGTTAGTAGTCTGCGTGCGACTGTTTTACACTGTGCATTGCCTTGCAGGCTTGCACTACTCATTCGAACCGACATATCGGTCGTATTAGTCTTTCTCTTAAAACGACACCTAACTCTCCTGAATAACTTAAAATAGTAAGTAGCCTGAGTATTTAAGTTGTGGGATTCGGGTAAAATAAGTTGCTTGCTGCTACAGCATATTTATTATTAAAAATAGGATTGCGTTTGACTTTTGTCTAAGCTGATCGAAAGTGAAAAGGCCTAAGATGGATGCTCACCCACAAAATACCTTCCTGTTCACTCTTGCCTTGAACACATTAACATCTCGTCATCACATCATCTTGGCTTGTTCATTACATTTTGTTTTATTACACAGCCAAACTTCAACGCCAATAGCAAGAAAATATTATATTTATATTCCTAAATAGGTATCAAAAATCAGTTCCAGCAATAAAATAGTGATCAGATTTTAATTAATAAACGTAAATAAAGGGAATCGTAAAACAAAAGTGATTGCTATGGCTAGGAACGTAATTCATACTGTCGGGTTCAGGGAAGCATTTGCAAATATCCGGTATTACAGCATGATTTGCTTTTGAATCTCGAATATGAAATGTCCTTTGTTGAGACATCCATCAGGTATTTACGTTTGATAGGAATTCGTATTGAATAAAATAAATATTCAAACTTTGACGAAGATTCTATTGATTATATTTAATGTGATATCTGTACACATTACACCAAATTCCTTTTTTTTATGCAACGACGGTGCAAACAAGCGTACGGCCCGCCTGATGGTAAGCGGACGACTGCGATGCGACTTCAAAGGAGCAACATGGGCGTTGCCGACGCTTGATATGTTTGTTTGTTTACAGGCATGGGCTTAAGTACAGGTATAGATATAGTGTGTCAAATTTGTATTTTGACTAGCAACCGTTCCATGTTTTGTTTGTTTACTTTTTGTATTGTCGTCGGTCAAAGACAGTTCATATGTTAAGGATCTAATAAATTCCTCAAACACATTATCCTGGTTTATCTGCATTAATCTACTGCTGAATAATATACCCAATACATTCATCGTATGAAAGTGCCTCTATGCGTAACCGACTCGTTAGCAATTATTAAACAGAATTGATACTTAAAAAAACCTAAAAACTAAACGGTTTCTGAGAAACAGAAATTCGGTAAAACGTTTGTCGGTGAAATAAGGGACACACCGTGAAAATCGCCTGCACCTCACCTGTACATGATTAAGGAGAGGACGGACCAGTAAACATAGTTTTTAGTGTTTTTTAATCTACAGTCGTTCCCCAAAACCAACCGCTCTGGGGATTTGGATGATTTCCATGTGACGATCCTTCTCTGAGGTCTCCCGACGTTTCCGATATTGTGTCGCAACATCCATGGTCACGGGACAACTGGCTTGAGCGGGTATCAACATCTCCTTACTTGCTTGCTTGCTGTGAGTAATTTTATTTGGAGCAATTTAAATTGGAGCTATAGTAATATTCATAATAAAAAAAAATCGATCCAACAATCTTCCAAAATCACCTTTGTATGAAAACCCATCTCACCCCAACGGTGAGGTGGGATTTCGTGTTTATCGTTAAAGTTATGAACTGGAACTACCCAATTTCATAAAAAAAAAAACAAAATACAAACGTCCGGAACATTTATTATATACAGGGTGGAATTTCATAAACTGTACATAATAAAAGGAGAAAAATTTCAGCGAATTTCATCGGTGAAACGGTGTTTTTTTTTTTTTCTAGTCATTAGTTTTTTTTTTACAGAATTTTGAAAATTTTTGTAAAAACTCGGGTAATACACCTAATTCAGACGGTATAACTTTTGATCCAATGGTCCTAAAATGAAAATAAAAAATGCAGAGTATTACCAAGGGACAGGTTAATAATTCTTAATAACAATAAAAAACCAACTAGAAGAGAAAATCCGCAAAAAAAATTATTGTCTTTGAAAAATGGCTACAAAAATTACGAATTTTAAAAGAAAAACACAATTTTCTAAAAAAAACGCAGATTTAGTTACCATTTTTTTTGCTTAGTATTAATCCTCACTTAATGCCGATTCTAAAACCGTTTTTAAACTGTCTCAGACTTTGAAAAATACCACGCAAATGGGTACGTAAATCAAACCATAATTTTATTAATTTTAGACCGCTTGTTCCCAGGTAGTTGAAGGGTGTTTTTGGGTTGAAGGTGGAGATAACATGAGGGGTATAAAGGCATTGGGCAATAGGTCAACTATTCAGTCGCTCGAAAATCGCAATTGCTTGTCTTTGCTCGCCACTTCTTTGATTACTCCAGTACTTGTTCAGTTTGAATCATCATGCCCCGCTTACGAGAGTTTTGCCGTTACAAATAGCCAACATGCACTATTATTATGGATTGTGCCATGGATCTGCAAGAGCTGCGTGTATCGCCTATTTGGAGCAGTATCCTAATGACGTTCCAAGACCTGCTGCTCGCCACTTTCAAGAAGTTCATCGCCGGTTGTGCAATATTAGCCTGGGATACGGTGACCGAGATCGCCGAGAGCCAGGAAACATAATTGATGTTGCCATAGAAGAAGCAGTTCTCAGAGACTTGTACGCGGACCCAACCACGAGTCTAAGACGCTTGGCATTGAGGCACGGAATCTCAAAATTCTCTGTCTGGAAAATTTTGAAGAAGGAAGGACTGCATCCATTTCATTATCAACGGGTACAAAATTTGCAAATTGGCGATGCCCGCGTTAGGTGTGTTATGTCGACTTGGATACTTGGCAATATCAGAAGGGATCCGGAATTTACTAGAAGAATTTTATGGATGGACGAAGCAAGATTTACTCATACGGGAATAACTAACTTCAGAAATTTACACACATGGGCTCACGATAATCCAAACCTAGTAAGGCCATCTAATTTTCAAGACCAATTCTCCATAAACGTTTGGGCAGCGGTACTCGACGATCAATTGATTGGACCAGTCTTCTTACCGAATACTTTGAACGCCGACAGATTTTTACTGTTACTGAGAGACGAGCTCCCAGAGCTTTTGGAAGATGTGATGTTAGATGTGAGACAACGCCTGTTTCTCCAAATGGATGGATGCCCAGCTCATTGGGCATTAAGAGTTCGACATTTTTTAAATGAGCAATATCCCAATAGGTGGATCGGCCGAGACGGCCCCGTTGGATGGCCTGCAAGATCGCCTGATATGACGCCGTTGGATTATTTTCTTTGGGGTGATATGAAGCAACGGGTATATCACAGAATCGTCAATACCGAAGCAGAATTGCATGACAGAATTTTAAATGCAGCACAAGAAATAAAAAATAATCCGGGAATGATTCGACGGGCTACGCAACAAATTCAAGCTCGGGCCACACTGTGCCTTCAAGAAAGAGGAGGTCATTTTGAACAATTAATACCATACAGGGAACGCCCTTTGCAACACTAGAATAAGTTTTTTCTTTAATAAAGGTTTATCAATCGAATTTATGACTTTTAATTAAAATACATAATTTTATTTACGCAATTTTTAGGACTACTTTTCTTCCTATTGTTTTCTCTACCTAAAACCCGATAACACCCTTCAACTACCTGGGAACAAGCGGTCATTAAGGATTTTAAGAGGATTAAAATTAATAAAATTATGGTTTGATTTACGTACCCATTAGCGTGGTATTTTTCAAAGTCTGAGACAGTTTAAAAACGGTTTTACAATCGGCATTAAGTGAGGATTAATACTAAGTACGTAATTTGTTATCTCCACCTAAAACCCGATAACACCCTTCAACTACCTGTGAACAAACGGTCATTAAGGATTTTAAGAGGATTAAAATTAATAAAATTATGGTTTGATTTACGTACCCATTTGCGTGGTATTTTTCAAAGTCTGAGACAGTTTAAAAACGGTTTTAGAATCGGCATTAAGTGAGGATTAATACTAAGTACGTAATTTGTTATTTCCACCTAAAACCCAATAACACCCTTCAACTACCTGTGAACAAACGGTCATTAAGGATTTTAAGAGGATTAAAATTAATAAAATTATGGTTTGATTTACGTACCCATTTGCGTGGTATTTTTCAAAGTCTGAGACAGTTTAAAAACGGTTTTAGAATCGGCATTAAGTGAGGATTAATACTAAGTACGTAATTTGTTATTTCCACCTAAAACCCAATAACACCCTTCAACTACCTGTGAACAAACGGTCATTAAGGATTTTAAGAGGATTAAAATTAATAAAATTATGGTTTGATTTACGTACCCATTTGCGTGGTATTTTTCAAAGTCTGAGACAGTTTAAAAACGGTTTTAGAATCGGCATTAAGTGAGGATTAATACTAAGTACGTAATTTGTTATTTCCACCTAAAACCCAATAACACCCTTCAACTACCTGTGAACAAACGGTCATTAAGGATTTTAAGAGGATTAAAATTAATAAAATTATGGTTTGATTTACGTACCCATTTGCGTGGTATTTTTCAAAGTCTGAGACAGTTTAAAAACGGTTTTAGAATCGGCATTAAGTGAGGATTAATACTAAGTACGTAATTTGTTATTTCCACCTAAAACCCAATAACACCCTTCAACTACCTGTGAACAAACGGTCATTAAGGATTTTAAGAGGATTAAAATTAATAAAATTATGGTTTGATTTACGTACCCATTTGCGTGGTATTTTTCAAAGTCTGAGACAGTTTAAAAACGGTTTTAGAATCGGCATTAAGTGAGGATTATTACTAAGCAAAAAAAATGGTAACTAAATCTGCGTTTTTTTTTTGAAAATTGTGTTTTTCTTTTAAAATTCGTAATTTTTGTAGCCATTTTTCAAAGACAATAATTTTTTTTGCGGATTTTCTCTTCTAGTTGGTTTTTTATTGTTATTAAGAATTATTAACCTGTCCCTTGGTAATACTCTGCATTTTTTATTTTCATTTTAGGACCATTGGATCAAAAGTTATACCGTCTGAATTAGGTGTATTACCCGAGTTTTTACAAAAATTTTCAAAAATCTGTAAAAAAAAACTAATGACTAGAAAAAAAAAAAAAAACACCGTTTCACCGATGAAATTGGCTGAAATTTTTCTCCTTTTATTATGTACAGTTTATGAAATTCCACCCTGTATAACATTCAGTTTGCATATGTAAAAATAAAATGTTATCGAGGTTTGAATGTAAGTTTTGTCCCTACTCACCCCATTTTACGGTACTGCTTGACCAAACCGAAAACGGTATCTTTCTATTTGTTCAGACCGAGCTGTCTAACCTACAGCAACAGTGTCGCCAAAGCGAGCGGGTTCTACACTCGCACGCTTTACGTTACTATGGGGACATTTGCATAAAAACGGATCATACGGGTGCTGCCAAATCTAGCCCAGATTTAGACGAAGTGCAACGTGAACGCCAAGTGCGGTTGGCGAGGTAACGCGCGGAATAATAGCTGAAGTCCAGGTAGGCATGAGTCGTACTGGCCACAGTGCTCTGAATATGAATATACTTTTAGAGAAATGCAATACTATATTGTAATGTAGAAATGTAGAATCCAGGCAAGAATCCGAGGCTCGTACCTACCACTGGGTTCCAATATTTCATATGTAGCTGTAGCTTTTCGGTGAAGAAAATACATCGTGAGAAAATCGGTACAATGTCTAGTTTTCCTTCAGGGTTGGAAGGTCAGGGAACTTTCGTAAAACTAGTAAAATCTACTAAACACTAGCCATTGGCCCACTGAAAAGTTAAGAAGAAATTTCAATCTTAAGTCATAACAGCAGCTCAACTATTAGACATTAAGTTGTCAAACAGTGCGAAGTTTACCTTATCTTCACGTTAATGTCTAAATGTCACAGACATTAATGATTTTTTAAGACATGACGATTTGGTTACTTAGTTCAATCATGATTGATGATGTAGATAAATCATTATGTTAATTAATTATGCACAAATTGTATGCATAAGGCGGCGACCTGATTTGTCGACGTGGTGAAGGTACTTATACGATATCAGTAAGCTGTCAGCTGTCAGTGTCAACTTTCAGTCGATTTCCTACATATTGGTATAAATAAATGCTTATTGATCGGGCCCGGATGCACGGAAGCGCATAATATGAATACTGCGTAAATGTAATATAAAGGCCTCAGCAGTTCCAGCAGGCCCCGCAATTCAACGAGGAAATGCCGCCGGTATCCTCGGTACAATGCTTCGAGGGCCTTTCTAGGACTCCCTAGAGATGAATTATTTTTGGTGTTATTATTATAATATTGCTGTAATTTCCGGTTTTATATTTCTTTACGTTTGACATATATGTATGTTTATTCATTTATTTGACATGAAATTGATATGTTTTGACATCCCGACATTACGCTAGGAGACCGAGTACATGTTTTATTTTTCTAGTTTCTGACATTTTATTATAGTTTTGACATTACGACGATCAATATTGTTTTAAATTGGTATTTCTGTCTGTCCTTGTTAATTATTATTGTTAGCAATTATTGTAACATATTTATTGTATGAACCTGACGAGCTTTCTGTGAATTCATTTTATTTATACACAAAGAAAATTTGTAAAATATAATGTCAATTTTCAATAAGCAATAAATGAATCTGAATCTGAAAACCTTTTTTTAGATTTAATTTAGTGTAAATTTCTTTTAGTTAATGTAATACTGACAGTACCATACCGATAATGACGGGACATGTCTTCCATCAATTCATCATATCATCAAAATAATCAAATACCGACCTTGTTATTCCCATTTTGAACAGAGACATGAAAGTGGGAATATCCCCTGGAGACGGTTTGGAATCGAGCCCCAGATTGCGCTTCGCGCGCGAAATAACGGAAAAACTATTATCCAAATCAAATCCAATTTCGCAATGCATCGCTAGCCGAGCGTTGCATTCACTCGCAAACCTTAACCCTTCTACTGCTAACCCAATTCAAAAGTCAAGCGCCCTAAGCCGCGACAGCCAAAGGCTTGCTCTCTGAGGCGTGATATCATCCTGTACATATTGTTGCTACGTGCCTCGTGACGAGCATCCTGTGAATTCGGAGCGGAGTCATTTTATAAATGGGGGCTGGTTACTGGTATACTTTACGGCAGTGACGCTACGAATGGAATATTTTTAAGGAAAAATCGCGCGGTTGTTCAAGCTTTTTTAACTTCCGGCGCAAAAAGAGGGGTGTTATAAGTTTGACATGTCTGTGTGTCTGGCTGGCTATGATTACTTAGACTTTTCTTGTCGAATATTTAACGTGAGACATGTTGAAATAATGCTAATGATAACACGGATCAACTCACGTATTACCTAAATATCACTACGGGTGACATGTTGCGAACCCTTCGGGAGTTCTTCTTCAGGATGAGTGTTGTGTTGTGTTGTGTGTGATTCAAGAGACACCGCCGCGAAAACACTTTTCTTGTATATTCAGTTTTTTTTTTTTTTTTTACATCTTGTACCTATTTATAATTATGTTAATTAATATTATGTTTCATTCCGTTCTTTAAAGAACTCATGAACTTTGACTTGTATGCACGTAGTTATAACAAGGCGCCTTCTACGAAATAACTAACTCACTAGTTAGCTGCAAGCTTAGTTCATTTATAATTGCGGCAACACAACTTAGTTTGAATTTGCATGTGATATAAAATTTCACTTAGAACATAAAACAGAAAGAAGTAAAGTTTGTAAGTTCTTTAACGAACATTTTCACTGCCAGTAACCCCCCTAGCGGGCACCTACGCTGTAGGCGCTTTCCGCTACGTGCGAGAAAAACCACGGGGTCGGCTAAGAGCGTAGCGCGTAGCGATACTAAGCAGTGAAGACTTATGAAAAAAAAATGCTTCGTGCGCCTTGCAAACCAGGGGAGCTAGCACAACTGACGCCGCGCCGCGACGCGAGTAGAGAAAGATCTACCCTCCTCTATCTAATTTGCACGGTGCGAGTGCGACAGGAGACGCTCAATCGCGCGTGAATTGACTTGTCAGCAAGTTGTCCTAGATGTACAGCGACCTTCTAGAAAGTCGCTCCAGTCGCCCCAGTCGCTTTTAAGGGGCTAACCAAGGTTTTCATCGATTTTTGACAAGTATTTAATCGTATCTCCTACTTTTGCACTACAGATAGAATTATAAGTCAAACGGCTATCGGTTCTTCAATTTGGTTTACCGGATTTTGAAAGAAATTAATACTTAATTTTGCATGATTTTTTTAAACATTGAAAAAAAAATTGAATAGTTTAATATATTTTGTTACTATTTAAGTACATACCTAATGTACCTATTCATTAATTATTCCATTGGACTCCTTAGAATGAGCCGTCAAGTCAACAAATGACCCTCAAACATTTCGGACTCGCTGTTAGACCATTTGACAAATAAACCTTTCCGAACTGACGAAGCTTCGAAAACTAGGGGCCTAATCGTGACTAATGGAGGGGAAATGCACAAAGCGGTTGTCATCCTCGAGTTTGGCACTTTTTCACCCGGCTGCGGGCAAACGGACGATTATCCTTCGTTTGTTTGGCCTGACGAGTATAAAATGTCCCACCAAAGGGCAATATTGTTATAAATCGCGGAGTCGCAAAATAGATACTTCAAAAGAACACTAGTCACTTTAAGGGTTCCAAAAGAAGGACAAAAGGAACACTTATGGCGCGATTGTGTCTCTCACCTGTCACAGGGTTACATACCAGGAAATACTTTTGCTGGTGAAGGAAAAACATCGTGAGGAAACCTGCATACATCTGCGGTGAAATTCACAAGGTTTGTGAAGTCCCCAACCCGCACTGGGCCAGCGGGGGGACTACTGCCCGTTCCCTCTCATCCATGAGGCCTGATTTTTTTATTTTATTTTATATTATAATATTATAATATAACTTTATCACGCATAAAAAAATATTTATAAATATTATTATTACGAGGAGGAGCAAAACTTAACTTAATTTAGGTCAAGTGGGGTATCGCATAAAGTGGCTTGAGTATATTCCGAAAATAATAATTTGATTTACAGCGCATAAACGATATACGAAGGAGAATGTTGAAATATAGTATCGCGGTTATTTATTTTATTTATTAAGAGCCTTAAGTGTTCCACTGCTGGGCGAAGGCCTCCCTCTTGTTCTGCCACATACCCCTGTCCTGGGCAGCCTCCCACCAGTCTTGGTCAAATACGTCAAGCTCGTCTCGCCATCTCCTACGTGATCTAAAGCGACGCTGTAGTCAGTTCTGTAGGACCCACTTGGTGGTAATTGTAGCTCATAACACTTCTGACAATGCGGCAGACGTGCCCGGCGCAGTCCTATTCAAGTTAGGCGGCTTTGTGAGCTACGTCAGCTACCTGAGGTTTGGAACCCGTTTAACTAGCGAAAATGACCAGGTTGTTATCAATTGATAACTAAATTTTCCAACTTGTTGAATCGAATTCCAAACTCGATACCATTAAACACGGAAATTGGTGTGAGAAAAATACACAGCGGCACATCTGTTTATTCCAGGCGCATAAGGATTTCCATTTCGACTCCATTGATTACTATTTGCTCCAATAAACGAGGCGACACGATATGTGACATCAAAGCGAATATATTATTGATAATGTCTGAGGATTGATCCAAAAAACGGTAAAAAGAAGTATAATTTGGTTTTAAGACCTGACGATGCCGCGCTTGTTATGCCAGGGATTAACTAGAGCTATAACTACGTTACGAATTTAAATTTTCAACTCTTGAACGGCAGAGGTAACTATTAAATAAATATTGGGGGACAATTATACACAAATCGAACTAAAACCTTAGATACATTGCCACTCTTTCGTACGTCATGAGGAGGGTGTAGCGAGCACACTCAGTGCGCGAGGCGATACGACCGTGAACACTTAACTTGAAGAAGACTAGGTACCCGAAGAGTTCGGAAAATGTCGCCCATCGTAACATTTAAAAGGTGAGTTAAACCGTATAACTATAAACATTATTTTTAACACGGCTAACGAAAGTTAAAATTCAACCTAATAAGATTCATATTCAACCATCAAAAACTTGAATAACTATAACTCATATAAAGAAGTGGTTATGTAAAATAGTCCATCCACACGAAGTTTGCTTCATTCGCCAGCTTTGCGGGCGACTTATAAGGTCGTGTACACATAGAGCCTACTTAGTTCACTTGGTTTGGACTTAATGAGGTTGTAAAGCGTTTCGTTCACAATAACTTGCTATGTACAGTCAGCGTCATATAGTTAGTAGCAGCTAGAGTAGCCAAATATTTCGTAACACACCCTTATTCTTACGGTAATAAAGACGAGTACCGAAATATTTGGCTACCTTGGCTGCTACTAACTATATGACGCTGACTGTACTTCGAACTTGACGGAGTGTTATAAAACTTATAAAGTATTTCATTTTCATTTCAGTTCTAATTTGTTGATGAAACAAATGATTATTCTTGTGTTTGATACATATTTATTAACATAAATAACTATATCGTGACGAACGAAAAGATATAAAAGTAATTTATTTATTTAATCGTATGGCGTATACGTTGTAGGCTTATATATCCTGGTTACTAATATTATAAATGCGAAAGTGTGTTTGTGTGTTTGTTTGTCCTTCTTTCACGTCGCAACGGAGCGTCGTATGGATGTGTTTTTTTGTATGGAGATAGTTTATAGGCTGGACAGTGACATAGGCTACTTTTTCCAGCGGGAAAACATCTAA
The DNA here is from genome assembly GCA_947578815.1 of Epinotia ramella. Lineage (NCBI taxonomy): Eukaryota > Metazoa > Arthropoda > Insecta > Lepidoptera > Tortricidae > Epinotia > Epinotia ramella. Next base: position 859,707 of record OX388213.1, read on the forward strand.
TTCCCACGGGAAAATTCCATGTTATATTTTCCTATAACCACGCGGGCGAAGCCGCGGGCATCAGTTAGTACTATTATAAATCGACATCCAGATCATAAAAGTAATAATAACTAAACACATAAAAAATGAATATCGAAATTTAGACCGTAGGGATGGCGCCCACGCAGCCAGCATTCCCACGCTGGATTGCGATAGTAATTCTAAAACTCTTTAGTTTTCGTCTATCTTTTTGGATCCCAATCAGATTTCAATGTGGTTCGCGCGCTCGCTTCTACAGCCGAGAAGACGAGTCAGAACGAGCGCGAAACACCACGAACACCAACTGAAACGCGAAATATACGGGGTTTTGCATATGACCCTGTTGAACATGGTATTGCGCTGGTGTCTCGGTGGCTGAGGCAGAATCTCTTAACTCTTAACACTACAAAAACTAGATATCTCTGTTTCCATAAGACTTCTGCTTCGGCTCCGAGACTCGAGCGGACTCTTAAAGTTCATAGTCGTAACTGCACTGAAACCCCATTCCGGAATTGCCTGTGTGACAACATGACAAAAGCCAGTACAATGACCTTGGAATTGTCATGGATGAAAAGTTAAGTTTCAGACAGCATGTGGCTGTTGTCTCTGGTCGTGTACGAAAACTGATACACTATGAAAATGCTTCGTGAGTCAGGCCATCATAGTACATTAAAAACTATTTATTTAGCCCTTGGGCAATCGATAATAAACTATTGTATTCTTGCCTGGGGAGGAATAGTCACCTCCACTCTTTTGAAATTAGAAAGAGCGCAAAGAGCGGTCCTGAAGGTAGCTCTGTGGAAACCATTTAGATACCCTACTAACGATTTGTACCGTGACGCAAAGGTGCTCAGCGTTCGGAAACTATACATAATTAGGGTGGCAGCACATGTACACAAAACAGTTCTAAACTCTCCCGACTACAAAACTTTACTAAAAAGCCGTACATTCAAAATTCCTGTCACCGCTGCTAAAACTTCATTTGCTCGTCGCTTCGCTGTTTTTATATACCCAAGAATTTACAACCGCCTAGTCAGGCTATACAAATTTCAAGAACACTCCGTCATCGAGGTAAAGAAGCTGCTGACAAAGCACATGATGCATTTATCTTTTGTAGACACAGAAAACTTTGTAAAGATACAGTACTGACATACATACATACACACACACTCTCACACACACACACACACACACACACACACCCTCTTTTCTTAGAATAGGTTTAATTTGAATTAAATAACATTCTGTTCGTTTGTTTAGAGTCTAATGTTTTTGTTATTATGAAGATTACAGATATCTATTTGTTTTTAAAATAAGCCCACAGCTTATATCATTATATCTACTTCAAATTATTCGTTTAAGTAAATTTTTACTGGTGCCAGTAGCCGTTAAATGTTGTTCGTCAACTGTAGTACATATCTCCCCCACGGGACAGGCAATGCCTAATGTGGGGGTCAGTATTATTGTAATAGATTAAGTATGTTTTGAGAAATATACTATTTGTATTTTGTATTTGTATTTGTTATGGCAGATATTGATGCTGATGCTGGTGACTTAATAAGCGTATAAATCCTAAAGCGTGTTTTTTGAGCCCCTGAACCGATTGAGATATCCTATGTAATGTCGTAATTTTACCATTTAATTTATTTTTATTTATTATTCACCATTATCAGCACGAACAGCTAAACCTTACGTGCTAATTCGTAATGTAAAAACTTTGAATTTAAAGTTACATTAGTCAGGGCGAAAAATTAAATAGTCGCATAGAATAGCCATAAAACTTAAAAATTCGATACTAATAATCAGGTCCACACATTTAATTAGGGGGTTTTAGAGCTGACACCAGGTAGATAGAAATCTGGGTTCTATTTAGGGTTAAGAAAATGTCCAGTTGCCTATCGCTGTCTTGAATGCTGTTTAATTCAGTTCCAGATAATATGACTAGAATAATTTTGTTCTTTTATTTAGGTAGTTAGTTATTCTCTGTATTGCATATGTCCAAATACAAAATAATTAATTTGACTTTTTCGCACGTTATTAAAATAAATATGGTTGGGACCTTCCATTAAGCATTGTAACACGCTTGTATTTGTATCGGAAGTCAAATAAACTATTTTGTATAGTGTGTAGTGTTTCCTAGTCATCCTAATTATAACCGAACATGTTTTCCAAGAATACATAATAAACTGCTTACGTACGAGCATTTCAGTCGCCATATTCCTGCAACTTCAAAACTCACGCCATGAAATGAGATTTCATAAGTTTTCCCCAGCCGGGTATTTCCAACGGTGTAAGTTCGCTGACATTCTGTAGGAAGGATGATCTGTCTTACGCCGCGGACCTCTGATAAACTTCTACAGTTTCCACTCAATACCCGGCCATTTTGTGGCTTTGCTGGCCACTTTATCAATGGCTACATTTTATAGACTTCCTGATAACGATATTGGTCGTACTTTTTCTTAGAGTGCTCGAGTGGTTACAGATGATGACTTTTTGTAGCGATACGCGATACAGTATTGAAGCAGATTTATATCTTGAAGGAGAAGGAATGGGCAGAGTCCCCATGCTGGCCCAGTGCGGATCGGGGACTTCACACACATCTTTTAATTCTTCGGAGGTAGGGTCATTATTACGCTGGTTACGCGACCACCTTCGGTTAGCGACCACCTGAAGGAGAAGGTTTTTTCTATTGAAGATAACATCAATTCTACAGACCCTATTGAGACAATTAGTTGTACATATGCATTTTTTTTTGTTGTTTTAGAATATAAATCTATTAAAACACCGAGAAAATATCCTTTCAGTTCACCAGCTCAGCTAAGTGGTCGCTAACCGGCACATGAAATTAGGTGGTCGCTAACCGGCGAAATGACCCTATGCTAACAGTAAAATATCAAATGTTATTCCGTACATAAGTTCAGAAAAACTCATTGGTACGAGCTGGGATTTGAACTGGCGACCCCTGTTGGACAGCCGCATGTTTAAACCACTAAGCTACCGTCGTAGCTACAAAAGCAGGTGATTATCACTTGATAATTTACAATAAATTATTGAATCACAAAAAAGAATCACTGTAGCATAATTCGTAAACGAATCGAAGTCACACTCAAAAACTGCTAACATAGTGAAATAAAAATAAGAAACGAAAACAAGCCACACAACCTATCGAAAACAATCCCAGAAATGGGTGAGTCATCCGACAATGCTCCAAAGTATATACTAATCGAATCGTGTGTGCCAAAAACGTCCCCATATTATCCGGGGCAAGGCAACAGTGAAATTGAAACCAATGAAATGCTGCTTGTAGTAAAACGTTTTCCATGTAGCGGGCCGCGAGTGACAGGGGCGTTCACGAGGCTTGTCGGCTGAACGAACCAGTGTTAGTCAGATCCGGTCCCCCGATTAAACCAGTAGTTAACATCATTTGCAGAGATTAATTGCAGAGTAAATGCTTAAAGTGTAGAGTGTAGTACCTACAGACTTTTATGTTTTTATGTTACCCATTGTTATTAACATAGTAGGTATTTAATAGTTCAATTTGTAATAATTTATTAAACATATTTTACAGAACAGAACTATGTACTACAGAAATAGTTGAATAGTTTTAATTGAATTGTTTGATATTGTGATTATAATTTTGAATCAACTTTATTATGAAGAGTAGATTGTTTGTTCAAAATCGAACTATAAACCGCTGTCAAGCTGAGGGGTAATGGCGTATCTTTTCGAACGAGCATTTGGACAAGTCAACGGTCATTTTCTGATGCAAAAATACGAAAGGAAAGGTCTTCAATAGAGTGACCAAATTGTATGAAATAGTGGTTCTTTTTTGGTACGACCAAGGCTGGTCCAGTCAAGTGTAAACAAATGGGTGCCCAACTGCCCACAACTTAGGTACTCATAAATAAATATGTCGCATAGCTCTTATAATGTCCGCCGTCATCCCATAATAAAAGTTGTTAAGAATCATTAACGGATTCACTTTATTATTTTGTTCGCACAGAACTGCCTCCCTGATGCGCCGCGTGTGTGACAGCTCCAATAGCCTCGTGCGCCTGGTGCTGGAGTCTCCTGCCTGCGCTTTGTGGAAACACTGGGACTCGGTGCATATGGAAGCGAGAGGCTCTGTATATAAGATTGTATGACATTTTATTTTCATTTTTATTTTATTTTATTTTATGACATTAGATATAACTAACTTAGGATTAGTAAATGTAATGTATACTTAAACTATGGACATGGTCTGAATTAAATAATTTGAATTGAATTGAATTGAATAATGCCACCAAGCAGAATGATGGTGAGCGGTGAAACGAGGAGAAACTTGTTGTGAATGCCGCGCAGGGCTCGTGACGAGGGTTGTCATAGTCATAAGTCTTCCTTACGCACTCCACGGGAACTAGTGCGTTCATGCGAGTTGTTACTAGGAGCGTTTATTGGCAGCTCGCGATAATTCAGACGGAAGAGACGCGTGTCGGGCGAGTGTCGGGACATGTCGAGATTCAGTTTACGGTTGTACAGCCGTACGTCGTGTATCACACGGTACTTCTTTGATGCTTGTGGAAATTAATAGAAATAATGTATTGAAAGTAATTAATTATAAAGGTAATAATGGTTCCATGGTTCGTCACAATCAGCCATTAATGTGAGAACAATGAGAAATAAGTATTTTGAAAGAAGAAGTAGAAGAATTTCCTCCCTCCTTGTGGAGAATGAGTCCCCTGCCGAGTTTAACTGTATGTCATCACTATCACTACACATAGTATAAAACAAAGTCGCTTCCCGCTGTCTGTCCCTATGTATGCTTAGATCTTTAAAACTATGCAACGGATTTTGATGCTGTTTTTTGAATAGATAGAGTGATTCAAGAGGAAGGTTTATATGTATAAAATAGTACCCGTGCAAAGCCGGGGTGGGTCGCTAGTAATTTATATACCAGTGCCTCCGTGAACTGAAGAACTTGCGATGATTATTATTTTAACTGTAAGCTACGGTAGCCTAATGGTTCAGGCATGCGGCTGTCAAGCGGCGGTTGTGGGTTTGAATCCCGGCTCGTACCAATGAGTTTTTTGAAACTTATGTACGGAATATTTACCGTTGGCTTTTTGGTGAAGCTTAACGTGAGGAAACCGGTCTAATACCAATAAGGTGTAGTTTCCCCTCTCGGTCAGATGGCAGTCGCTTTCGTAAAACTAGTGTTTAAGCCAAATCTTGGGATTAGGTGTCAAAGCGGACCCCGGGCTCCTTTAGGGTACAACCGGGAATAACGATAGAATAATTATACCTGTATTGACCAAAGAATTCTGTATACATAAGTAATTATTAAACCTGCTATTAAAATTCGGTTCACGAGACTCGGTTGAGAAATGTGACCTGTAGTGGAGAACAGCCGGACACCTGTACACCTGGACATACGAAAGGATTTTGCCCCAAGTTGAAATGGAGGACTTATTTCGCTTCGCTCGCTGGTTCAACAAGCTGGGTGAAAAATAGGCTTGGCTTAGTAGTAACGTACAAATCATTATACAATTACAATTAATCCATTATTTATTTATTTAATTATTATTATCAAGTGTGCAGGCTCATGCAGTTTGCTCCATCGCCTCATGAGTAAATGGAATGATGATATAAATATTATCCATTGATAAATGACCGATTAAAATGGTCAATTTCTGCCTGAATCATATGAGAGTCTGGAGTATGGATTAATACTAAATATCCAAGTCGCATTTGTCTTACGAAAACCCGCAGGTTATCACCCTTACTAATCTCTGTGCGTGATCACGCACATTTAACACTGTGTATTCTACGCCAATGTCTGCAAAGTTTCCAGACAGCAATAACACGATAATGACATACCTACACCTAAATAATGAATTGGGTAGAAATAGAAATTGTGATAAAGATCAACACGAAAGCCACAAGGTAAAGCCCAATAAACGAACTCTAAGTATTAATCGGTGCGTGCGGGAGCTTAGCCTACGGTCATGAACACATGTTATGCGTTGCATACGGGCATCATACGGGCATAAAACGCTGTTGATCCGTTTCAGTGGGCATTAGGGCATAGCCGTGTTCGGGACGGGACGCTCCGCTTCGTGCATGGCACAGTCCTGTAATTACGGTCATGGTAAGATACGGTCTAGTGGGCGAGCTTTATCGAAATAATTCGAAATGTTTGTAAAATCATAAATAAGTCGTGTCAGTACATTTTTTTCATACCGGGTCCCGTATCATGGTCGGTCTTATCACTCGATAAGTGTCAAGATAGAGCGTCAGTCTCGTTCTATCGAACGGTGTCAGCCAGTGACGGACGCTCTATCTTGTCAGTTATCGCGTGATAAGGCCGACCATGATACGGGGCCAGGACGGTTGTGAAGAAGAATACGATCTGCTGGATGTTAAGCGGACAACATACCTGATGGAAAAACTACAGAAAAGCTGAGTCAGCGTGTTTCATGCTTTGTTGTGGTGGATTCCTAATACACTTAAAAGCATTCTTATTTTGATACGGTCAGCTCTAAAAATATGTATCCAATTTTCAACTTTATTCCACCGACATAAATTCATTAACAACTCGCTGGGGCCGACAGGTTCTCTAGTGGCGACCACGTCCCGCAGAACGCAGTGTGGGTAAACCCCGACTGCTACAGGTCGCGGGAGTCCGCTGGATGTGGGTGGGTCACTTTGGCACTCTTTGGGGAGGCCTATGTCCAGCAGTGGACGTATTTCGGCAGATATGATGATGATGATGATGACATTCGTAAACGTATACATATTTATAGACGTGAGTGTTGGTACAAACTCACACGACTCTATTTCTTGTACCTTTTGGGGCGTGTCCGATGTTTTTGCTCGCTTTGTATTGCCAGATATTGATGACTCGTGACCGTATACTTATTATTATTATTACAAGTTTTATTTTATTTTATTTGTAATGTATGTATGTTTGTCCGGGTGGAATCTTGCATATGAATTTTGAAGCAGATTTCAACCAATTGAGCTGAAATTTTAAGTAAAAGTATAGTTTGGATGACAATTCAATATTATGGTACCATCGACCTGATCTGATGATGGACACAGAAGGTGGCCATGGGAATTCGCTATAACGCATAATTCGGAATGTAAACAAAGATAAACCCATTTTAAGAGTTCTTCTTAAACCTAAAACACTTTTTGACACGCAAGTTCTTAATTTATTCCAGTTGGCATCGGGTCTGTAATTTTTCATTAAAAATAATGGCGTCCAATGTTTTTTGAACGACATCGGCACGCCGATACACTCCCTTATTGGCCGTTAAGGGACATTCATCCACACGAAGCTCTTAAAGTCTTAAACAACCATTTTTCGGAGTTATCATGAAAAGTAAATAACATTTCCCTCTCTCGCGATACTATGTCAACTTCAAAAGGCTAATAACTCACGTACTTGTATTTTTAAAGACGATACAACCCCCAGGGCAATCCGTATGTGCTCGAGAAGTAATATTTTGAACGAGATAGGGCAACGTCCGTGGAATGGTCGATGGTGATCGGGAAGTGTAGACCCGACAGTCATTTATTATACGAGGTAAGTTACGGTGTAAAGAAAACTAAACGAAGATAAATAACGTAAATAAAGTAAATTATATTTTATTTGAATTTAAGAAGTGTTTTGTAGTTTCGCAACTTGAAAATTTTGTCGTCGATGCTTTTATAAATTAGGATAAATTAACCGCGATTTTCCCATACCAAAAATTACATTTAGATCTACCAGATGTGTCTACGTACGAAGAGTTATGCAATCGAACATAAGGCTCGAGCTGTGGTGGATCAAAAAATACACATTTTTGTGATCAGAGGGGTCATTGCGTAATTTTTAGAACGAGCGTTAGTAAAGCTCAACTGCCATTTTTCCATTATAGTTTTTTAACAGCCGATATTTGACAGCCTGACCCGGTACAATAAACGTCAATGATAACATACATTTTACTGGGATGACAGCTTTCAAATATAAAAGGTAAGGGCATTTTCACTACAGATCTACGTAAAGAAAACCCTACGCAATAGACCGGTTGGAAGCGGCTTCAGCGTACTTTGGGCTCCATTTTAAACTCGAGACGCGTACCATCATGTTTCAAACTTCGCACTAGTCGATCCTTGTGTCTACAAAATACTCGCCCACCGTCCTCTCATACTCTTTGTCGGAAGGGTTTGTTGTGACAGATGACTAATGTTGTTTGTAGCGTACGTTCCACTTCTGTCTACCCTCGACGTACGACCGTGCTTAATAACTTTTACACTATATCATTACCCGTTGATATTGCGTTTTAGTACATTGAGATAAAATGTGTAATAATTTTCGCTAAACGCTTACTTAATTCTATGTATTTATTTATATCGATGTTTTTTGACGGACACGTGTCAACATCTTTGGCGTGAGAAGGCTGACGAGGGTGAAATAGATCAGTCATCTTTACGCTCGGCTGTATGCTCGGGTGGGGATTAATTAATGTACTTAGGTAACTTTTTATACGCCTATTATTGGAATTGGAATCTTCTACCCTGGACGCTAGAGCTGCTTTTTGAATGGACTACTTTGATGCAATTCGGCCAACTCAAATAATGTCAAGTATATGTGCTCGTGCGCTGACTGACTGACTTGAACTGACGTTGCGTGGATGCGTGCGCCTCTGACGAAGACTGCGTGACACGGCCTTACAAATCAAACCTGCATAGTTACAAGCGTACGCACACATGCGGCTGCATGTGTGCGTACGCTTGTAACTATGCAGGTGAATTGAACTACCTATACAGCACAGATGAATTGAACTACCTATACGTAGTGACTAGGTATGAGACAACATGAGTGTCAGTTCGACCAGCCCGTACAACAGCTACTGGCACTTGCAGCAAATGTATGGACTCGCACTAATCACTAATCAATGTGTAAACCGGCCCTAAGAACGGATACACAGGGCAACTTTTGGCGGCACTACAAACGAAATACAATAACGATACATCATACACGATACACGTGCAGATGATTTTGGCAGATAGCATATGGCAATAAGCGTCGTGCAAAAGACGCTCGTTTGTATCGATGCTGAAAATCGCGCTATGTAACCGGTCTACTTCGGTATTGAGCAAAGGATGTTTTCTACCGACGTACTATTCTGTTTTATTGGTCAAGTTTAATAAATTTAAAGTGGCGGGTAAATAATGAAGGCGGGCGAGTGGTCCCCGAGCGCCGAGGGGTACGGTGTCCGCCGTGTTCCGTAATAAATACTTAACTTGCTGTTAAAATACGATGCGTGCACGCTTTTTGCTAGATAATTATATACCTATCTATGCATATAATAAAACCTTTAGAGGGTCAAAATCTGTCCATTGAAGATATATTATTAGGAGAAAAACTAAATGAGGACTCTTAGAATCGATAACAAAAAAAATGTGTTTGTTTGTCTGTTTATTTGTCTCGGCATCAGCACGGCAACTATCGAATGGATTATCTCGCAACCTTCTCTTATAAGTTAATTTGGCCTTCGGCCGTGCAATAGGTACTTAAAATCATAAAGGTTAGGGCTCAAAGGTAGGAAATGGGGTGGAACTTTGTATGGGAACTCTTTGGATTAAATAAACAAATATATAAATATTAGCACAAATCGAACAAGTCCCGTATTTAAGCTCGATAAGGCTTGTGTTATGGGTATGTTCGACGATTTAAGTAATAGATATAAATACCTAAAACTCGTAGAAACATCAAAGACTCATAAAGAAATATCCATGCTCATCACACGAATATAATGCCCTCACCGGGATTCGAACCCAGGAGCGTCAGCGTCGTAGGCAGTGTCAGTATGAACTAGGCTAAGCGAGCATAAAATCAATAAATAAATTAAATACATTTTTTTTTCGAAGCCTATAGAGTGTCCACTGCAGGGCAAAGGCCTCCCCTCTCGACTTCCACTCGTCCCGGATTTGAGCAATCTCTGGCCAATCGTTACAAAATGCGTCTAGGCCGTCCCGCCATCTCCGTCTCGGCCTGCCTAGGGCTTCCAATCCCGCAGCCTATCTTTAATCTCGGTACCTGCGGGATTGCACATTTTCGATCCCGCATAGAAATGAATGATATTCATTATAAGGTAAATAAAACAACAAAATAATCAACGTATTTAAACTTTTATTAGAGACGCCTACCTTTTAAACATTCAATATTACACTTAAACGTACGTACGTAAACGTACGTACGTATTTAAAGTTTTATTAGAGTTTACCTTTTGAACATTAAATATTAAACATAAAAAAATTACATTGCACTTCTATTTGTTCTATTGAGATCAAAATCAACCTATGTTAAACAAACTGTAAGGAACTCAATTATAATTTAAGAGAAATTATTAAAATATCAAATTTATTATTTGCTTTCATCAATATTTTGTTGAAAATGTTTTGCGAAGAAAACATAACATGTCTAAAGTGTCGTCAGCCAAACTACTACGAATTTTAGACGCAATATAGCCAGCCGCCGAAACAGCCCTTTCAGCTTCCACGCTAGTTGGCGGAATTCCTTTTAAGGCGTTGTACGCAAAGCTTAGATATTTGCCTGTGGAGCTGTCAGCATGTGCCTTTTTACAGTCCCGCAATACCCGCGGGATCCCGCGCTCGTAATCCCGCTACGAGCGGGGCTGAAAAAAGGCGCGGGATCTCGGAATACCGGGATTGGAAGCCCTAGGCCTGCCACGTCGCCGCTGCCCATCGTGTGGCACCCACTCCGTGGCTATTTTCGCCCACCTCTGTGGGCATGCGGCAGACGTGGCCAGCCCATATAAATAAATAAATTAAATTAAATTAATTAAATAAATCAAATAAATTAAATAAATAAACAAAGCGAGATTATTTCTCTAAGATTACAAATCAGTTAGGCGAGAAACATACAACATTTGAGTATACATTAGTAAGAATTCTTATAGATTAAGTATGCAATGAAATATAATAACGGTATTTTTCTATTCAATTTGTAACAAATCGGTTAAAAACGTTTACATTAAATGGTTGGAGCCAACTCATTAGCCGAGCGCGGCTGATAACAACGATAACAAGTGACGTTTAATAAAAACATGGATACTCGAAGAACGTTGGCAACCTGCAGGAGTAGGATCTATGTCACGTCCGTCACTCTCGCACTCGCATACTCGCCAGAACGTAAAATCTTATCCACAGCGATAAGTGATAAAATGTCACCATCATAACACCAAAACGGCAAAAATCATTTGCCCGCTATTATGTAGGTAATTAAATTATGAGCATAAGTGCCTACGAGTACACTTTGTATCTAATTTCGTAAAACAACGACTCGCTTTTATTGCACTCGAGTGTAGTAAATCGATCGTATATTGCATAAAATTTTAGGTAACGGAATCATTCTCGAAGCCGATTCAAGTTATACAGAATTAGTTACTTAGTAAATTTTAGTACAATCAGAAGAGCAGCTAGCTGCCGCCGCCGGCCCGACCTCGGCCTTTACTTAAGCAGATAAAATGTTCATTGTATATAGATCACAAGTCGTATGACTGATACTGTTAAATGTTAGAAAATTCATCACAAGATACAAGAAATGTATCCTTAACACCTTTTCAGCGAACTATTTTGACTTGTTCGACTGCAGGACATTTGGGTCAAATAAGAAACAAAACCTAGGCGTTCCGGCGTAAGTAGTTCCGGTCATGCAATACCTGAGCCATGAGGCGCTTTTAGACTAACGACTTTGGACTGTGTGTCACCAGAAAAAACTGCACTAACTCATGCTGATTAATAAATGATTTTTACCCATTCAATGCTTGTATTGAGGTCGGCCAAGATCAAAAGTGTTAACCTGAGTCTTTGTATTTTCAACTGACAAGTTTTCTCTGACATACATGAATAATTGGATGCTATAATAACAGACCATAGTCATACATAATTAATGTGACCTTCTATCCCCTATTGTGTTTAACGCCTCCTCACTTCAGCCAACGCCTACCATTTATAACAACTACGGGTATCGGGTACAATAACAAGCAATTTCTTAGATAAAACAATTCGGCGTCTACCAATCATATATGATGGTCATAAATCAACAATTTAGCACGGCAATTTCCATAATTCACATAGTATCAAGTTACCCGCGCGAGGATAAAGAAAAATCCAATTTCCTTCGCTTGCATCACGGAGGGGACGTAGGGCGTCCACACTGGGACACTTGGATGACCAGCGGACGTTCACAGTGTTAAGCTTGGATATTCTATGGAACATGACAAAGATGAATGCATACTGTTACAAAAAAAACAAAACAAAAACAAAAATCATTTATTTGCTTAACAATACACATGTTTACATATAACATGAAATGCCTGGCGGACCCCAAACTAGGCTGTGCCTGAATCTTGGGACCCTAGAGTGCAATTTGTAAAACAATATGAAGTTATTCAAGAAATCAGAATGAACTCAAAGGAAGAAAGTAATTACAAGCATTATACCTACATATAAGAAAAATGTGTGTGCGTGTATATATATGTGTGTGTGTGTATGGTGTGTGTGTGTGTGTGTGTGTGTGTGTGTGTGTGTGTGTGTGTGTGTATGTGTGTGTGTGCGCGCAGGTGTGCGTTAGTTAGTGTGCACGATTGCGTTTTACTTGATAAGAAGTAGGGCCTCTGTGTCACTATATGATAGAGAGACAAGCCACTTTTTCACAACCGCCATAGCGTTACCAATAGAGTAATGTTGAATCTCTAGAACTTCGCAGATCTTATTGTAAATTCGCCGATGCATATAGTCAGGTGAGCGTTTTGCGAATAATGTTCTATAATTAGGGAGAGGGGCTCTAAATACACGTTTGGTCAGGAGCTGCGGAAAAATTGATAATTTTGTAACTATTGCATGGGATCGTGAAGTAGCTTTTAAGACATAAAGTCGTCTTACACTCAATAGTTTGGAGTCCCGATAAAGAGCGTCTGTGGGGAAAAGAAAAGGTTTTCGGAGCATTACTTTAATTACTGCGCGCTGTGCCCTCTCCAGAACTATCAGAGTGCTTTTTGGAGCACTACCCCAAACAGATATACCATATTGTAGTATTGCTTGGCACAGGGCATAGTATACAATACGAAGCACTTGTTCCGAGGCACAGTAGCGGAGTTTCTTTGTTATGTAAATACATTTTCTGACTCTATTGGATAGTGCAGAGATATGCTGCTTAAAGGATAGCCTATCATCAATTATTAATCCCAAATATTTGACTTTATCAGTTTTAACAATTGAACTACAGGAACATGCGATAGAACTATTGGCACGGCTGGGACATTTACTAGTGTGTATTAATAAATTATTATTTAGTTGAGCAAAAGATACTGGGGACTTAGAAAATGTAAGAAAGTTGGATTTATTTGTATTTAGAGTAAGCAAATTGTTTTCTAGCCATGTACAAATGTCGGATAGCCCACGCTCCGCCAGGTCAAAAACATGTTCCCATGTCTTACTGAAAAACAGTACTACAGTGTCGTCCGCATAACAAATTACTTCAGCACCATCCAGATTAAGCTTAAGGATATCATCGACGTAAACGAGGAATAGCGTAGGGCCGAGGATGCTACCTTGAGGAACTCCAAAAGTGAGCGGCAACTCGTCGCTGCAAAATTCGCCAACTTTAACCGACTGACACCTGTCAGTCAGGTTAGAAGGTTAGAAAGAGGTTAGAAAGAGAACACTAGCGTAAGACGCGTGATGATTTAAAAATTGTTTTAAATATGGTACATTTTGTACTAGGGCCGGGTATGTACTGCAAAATTCCAGAGAGTCATATAGAAGAGGCAAAATAATCGGACACTTAATTCACGCCCGATGACTTCTTTTTAAATATCTTGGAGGGCAAGATCGAAGGAAAGAGAGGCAGAGGAAGGCCCAGACATACTTATCCCAGCCAAATAAAGGCGGTTACTCCACCGAAAAGAGCCTAGCTCTCAACTAATGATAATAATGATGTATGAGTAACACGCGCTGACATTTAAATAGGATTACAATGAAATTTGAATACATTCTAGCGGCGCCCTCATTCAAATTGACTGATTCATCCGTTTGGGAGCTAATACGATGCCATAGACAGACACACGGATCAACTAGCGTTTTCCCGGTTTTACCACACTTAATGGAGCCCGGGGCCCGCTTTGGCAACTAATATATACACAAATGTACAGTTTGTGTATATGGGCATTTATTAAAAGTGATAATAATTATGTTCCATTCCATTAGCAATTGTTTGCATGCATTAGCAAATCATAATTAAATGTAAAGTACTAACTGCACAATTAAATTACGTTAATTAACGTACATTTAATGTAGATAAATACAAGGTGTATGACGTCGTAATAATCAAAGTATGGAGAGCTGTCATTTACACTTACTTGTCAATTCACTTTGCTGAACAATACTGGCAATTTACATTTGGTTAGAATATTTATGTAGTTGGAATTTTAGTTAATAAATTGAGTGAAGGTCAAGTTCAAGTTAAAGAACTACATGAATTAAATAAAAACCATTTGCCGGTACGGTACATGTCGAGGGTTAAACAATTAACAATACGTTGTTGGTAGGTCACTGAAATGTTTCACAAAATTAATAGTGTACCTAATATTAACAAGTTGTTTTCGCCCAATGTGGACGGATCTCGAGGAAGGTGTTTCGGATATGAGCGATTATGCGGGGCCACGATAACATTGCCGTAATAAATTATGATTGATGAACACCCCTAAGGAACTCCGTGCTTACGGCGCAATGAAATCGGTTGTTTTTACGGAATATTTGTTTTAATAATAAATGCATTCATTTGGGAAACTGTTTGCTGATGATATTGATTAACGGCTTACCGGCTGAATTCTCTAGAAATGAGTTTCTGTTTACCACTTTTTTAATATTCATATTCACATATTTTATTGGTAAAGGTAATGGTAAGTGGAAATTTGTTATATTTCTGGTTAGACATCCTCAGTTCTGGTTAGATTCTATATTTTTTTACAATAAGTTCATCTATGCTAACTACATACCTACTGCTAGTAGCTGCAGTTGCAAACGAAAGGTGTTATAAGCTTAACCTGTGTACCTATATGTTTGTCTGTCTATGACATCGTAGCTGTCAAACGGAAGAATCAATTTGAGTGCGGTTTTTAATTGAATTATTATTTTATATTGTTTGTGTGTAATATGTATTATATTTAATTTATTGATAAAGGAGGTATGTCGTCAGGTATGGTGCCCCGTAAGGGCAACAAAATGTCAAAAAACAGAGAAATTTATGTTCTAGAATTGAAAGCTACTTCCGTTAAATTATACAGTATCTCTGCTTCATCAAAATACTGTTAACAAATCCAGTGTCTAAGAGCCTTATCACACTTGCGATTTGCGAGCGTATTTTCTATACAATTATCAGTCGCGGCGAACACGCTGCGTGATCGCCTTCATACAAAATACGCTTGGAAATCGCAAGTGTGATAAGGCTCTAACAGTTTCCTGTCGAACCACGCTGCTCTCACAGCCTCGTTCCGGACACACTCCAGCAGTACATGTACAACACTTTCCACAGTTCCGCACTCATTACAAATTAGGGACGTTTCTCATCAAAAACGGAAACTAGTTGGATGAGCGCAGGTTCTATTAAATGGGGCCTGGTCAATCCATGGATAATAAGATAATAAATAAATAATAAAATAATCAATTAGCCTATATACGTCCCATTGCTGGGCACAGGCCTCCTCGTGTGGGGAACGGGCAGGTAGTCCCGACGCAAGCCCAGTGCGGGTTGGGGACTTGACATACATATACACCTTTGAATTTTTTCGTGGATGTATGCAGGTTTCCTCACGATGTTTTTCCTTCACCGAAAAGCTAACGGTAAATATCAAATAATATTTGACGACCGGTTAGCCTAGTGGGTAGTGACGCTGCCTACGAAGCTGAAGGTCCTGGGTTCGAATCCCGGTAAGGGCAAATATTTGTGTGATGAGCAGGAATATTTGTTTCTGAGTCATGGAAGTTTTCTATGTATTTAAGTATTTATATCTATTATATATATCGTCATCTAGTACCCATAACACAAGCCTTAATGCGCTTACTATAAGACTAGGTCGCTTTCTGTAAGATTGTCCCCTAATATTTATATTTATATTCCGTACATAAGTTGTAAAGGTTTTAGCGGGCGATAGCTATTTCTAAAGCTAACATAATTAGTTCATCGGATATCTTTACGTTTGCGAAACTAGCAACTACCCTCATCGGCTTCTGTAATAGTACATTGTTTAACGAGGGGCGTAAGTGGAATATTGCGAACAAGAGTCTATTAGAAGCCCGACGTCGAAGGCGGAGGGCTTTTGATGACTCGAGTTTGCAATATTCTTACGCCCGTGTTATACACAATGTTTTTCATCACATTTGCGAGGAAACAAATACATTTTAGATGGAATGAATACCAATCGTAATAAAAACTGCAACATGTCTGTCGTTCATTTTGTTGAATTTGACGTGAGGCGCGTATGGCAAAGACCCTTCGGTATACAGCCACGATTTGAAAACACTTTAAAACATTATACATAGACACTAAATAACTACATATTAAATCTGTAAATAATTCAGTTAAACATGTTAGGTAGTTTTTTAAGTTTAAATTTATTTATAAGTACGTTTTCAGACATCGTATTTGATATAAAACCTCTTTGCTTTGTAACTGCCGCATGAGTGACAGATACAATTTAAGAAAAAAACCATTACGCCCGTGGGCGTAACACAGGCTATTACAGCTCTGTATGGCTGCGCATTATGAAGCCCTTTTCGAGCAAGTGTGATGAAAATATTGATAATGTTTCATTCTATGAGCTCTGACTGAATCCTCAATGTGGTACCTATACATGTAGGTATGTAGATGAAACACGATGGGCCCCGCGATATTAGATGAAAGGAATTAACAGAATAGTACTTACCTCATCATTCTCCTAGCGTAATTTCTGGTTGTGCCATCAAGGAGCCTGGGGTCCACTTTGACACCTAAATCCAAGATTTTTCTGTTGTATCTCTATTGGTTTCATGTTCTCCTTCTTCCTTTTGTTGGTGAATAACATCAGCTTCGTTTTAGTTGGATTTAGATCCAGACCTCTCTCTCGGCACCATCCTAACACCTCTCTAAGACCTCTGTTCAATATGTCTCTTACATCATAAGAGACATGATTAAGGAGATTGATTAAGGACCGTTCCTTAGGCTTAGGCGCTATAGTTTTATGAAAGCGACTGCCACCTGACCTTCAAACCCAGCGAAAAAACTAGACCTTATTGGGATCAGACCGGTTTCCTCATGATGTTTTCCTTCGCCGAAAAGCTAAAGGTAAATATACCGTACGTATGTTCCGAAAAATTCATTGGTACGAGCCGGGATTCGAACTGACGACCGCCGTTTGAGAGCTGCATGCCTGAGCCACTAGGCTTGCGTAGCTTCGTTATAGTACCTATATTACAACGGGCGGTAAAACAAATAATATCTCAGATCGCAGGTATTTGACGCACCCTCAAAAAAGGACCTATCAGTCGCGAGCTGCTAGCTGCTGCAAAGCTATTCTTCCTTCTTAATGATTTACTAATCTGTGATTGAGTTAGTGTTTAGACTTCCCTGCATAGATATTGTCAGTCTTTTTACAAAAAACCGGCCAAGTGCGTGTCGGGCCACGCGCAGTGTAGGGTTCCGTAGTTGCCTGTCTGTCTTAGTTATATCGACGTGCGGTGTGGTTGCGTCAGCCGAATTTGTACGAAAATTGGCCTTAACGAAAACACATTAAGTTGGTCGACTATTACTCGGTAACTACTTCTGCCTACTTGTCCGTGATAGTTTTCCTTGTAAATTCATTATATGAAGTACTACCACGAATTTTTTCACATCCCCAGTAGTAGCCATTTAGCCGGCAGGGGGGGGGGACACATGACTCGAACAAAAATTAGGGCTTTAAAGCCCAATATCTCGCAATCGAATTACTAATTTGAAAAGTGGTTTTAGGAAACCCATAATATTTTTAAATGAGCTATCCAAAGATACCATGGGTTTAACGAGAAGAAAAATGTTCATCCCCGCTTTAGGTGTAGGGGAGGTACCCTAAAAAATTTTTTTTTAAGATTTTATTGTACCGTTTTGTCGGCGTAATTGATTTATATCACCATGCCGAATTACAGTTTTCTAGGAGTTATGATTACTGAGCTAAGCTTAAGACGGACAGACAGACGGATGGACATGGCGAAACTATAAGGGTTCCTTGTTGACTACGGAACCCTACAAATTAAAACAAATTTCCCACTTCGTTAAGAAATGTGCATTCTTATCCAACACGACACAGGTAAACTTTGCAAAATTCACGAACTGGCAGCGTTAAGCTAAGGTAATAATATAATTAGTATACAGTACTTTACTTTCAGAGAAGCGTAGCTCAATATGAAACGTACGTCACTTAATGCCTTTTTGGGTCAGGGTTGGCGCGTGAACTCTGTTAGGGACGCGTCAACGGCGCCAAGTCATGTGTGCTTCCCGCTTGACGCACAACCCTTTGTAAACACCTCGCGAACTAGCACACGTTCTGTAATTACGGGAATTGGTGCCTACAATAGTAAAAACATTGTGAACAGCATGTTGATGTGAAATAGGGAATTATTGGAATGACTAGAAGCAATGAGGATGTCTAAGAGAATGTACGGCCCAATAATCTCTTCAGGGTTAAAAGAAAAAGAGATAAAGTGTACAAAGGAAATTATAGGGGTCCGCACCGGGTGGTTCGGTGTTAAAAATTTTGCGTAATTTTTATCACTTGCCCCCTATTACTAGTATAGTTTCTTCTAAGTAGTGTCTCAATTAACAACGCGTTATCCATTATTTCCGCTGGAGTAAAGTAATTCTAATTGGAATTATATGATTGTGACTCGTATGGCATAGATAAACCGCTTCTAAGCGTAGAGTGCGATTTAAGTTTAGTAGCTTAACAAATGTTTAATTTTAAAATTGTGTTGTATACTTTGAATAAAACCCCGTTGTTTGGACTACGTAAAATAAAATGCTCCCAAAACACGTAAGGAAATGTAAATACCCTTATCACGAAACAAATTATTTTAACGAGGAAGTTACCCCGATCATTTTATAATCGATATGATACAGAGAAAGAATATAATGGAAAAATAAACCATCTTCGTCTGTAGCCCCCGACAGGATTCGAACCTGCGACCTTTCTCTTAACGCTAGACTGCTCTACCAACTGAGCTACGAGGACAGTGACTTACGCTGTGTATATTTGCATTATATTCCCGCTAAGACTAGCGCACCCTCTGTATCGTGTTATAGACTTGTTTCACAGCCTTGGCACACCTCTAATGGGCGAGCTATACGCTCACTCCAAGGTGTCTCTCTGTCACAGCAAATATTGTTGTTTTTAGTGTTCCGTACCAAAATTGGTCCAACGGAACACTTATGCGATCACTCGGAGGCTGTCCGTCTGTTATTTAAGACCACGACGGTTGTCATGTCCAAGGATAGGACAAACGCCCGTCATTTTGAAAACTTAACCCTGTTCTGTACAATAGAGACTTCCTTATATTAATAAAAAAAATTAGGTACTAAATAAGAATAAGAATAGTTTATTCGTGACAATACAAAACAAAGGACAAAAGTAATGTTTTATAAATTTATTTTAAGTACCATAATTTATATGTTTCCAGTGACAAATTATTCAAATGACGATGATTAAGGCGATAAATCACTTTCGCCAATGGAAAAGAATGACCACAATATTTCCAAATTTTAAAATAAAAATTAATTAATAATTATTTAATTTTAATTTTAAATATCATTAGAAGTCTCTACTGTACAGAACAGGATTAAGTTTTCAAAATGACGGGCGTTTGTCCTATCCTTGGCTCATGTCATACATTTTGTGATATTGCGTATTGTGAGTGCTTTATTGCGTTGTAGTCTGAGTAGCATTATACTCGCTCATTAGTTATATGTCCGAGTTTGACGACCGGTTAGCCTTAGTGGGTAGTGACGCTGCCTACGAAGCCGAAAGTCCTGGGCTCGAATCCCGGTAAGGGTAAATATTTGTGTGATATTTGTTTCTGAGTCTTGGAAGTTTTCTATGTATTTAAGTATTTACGAGTATATCTGTTATATATATCGTCATCACTAGATACTAACCCATAACACAAGCCTTAATGAGCTTACTATGGGACTAGGTCGATTTGTGTAAGATTGTCCCTTAATATTTATTATTATTATTATTTATTTATTTATGTATCTACCCGTTCGAAGCTTGTCTGTACTGTTGTACTGTACAAAATACTTACATCGTGGTGCGTCACCGATTACACGTATCTGGTGATGTCAGGTTCGGCAATGGCAATGGTGTCGTGACATCGCGTAAATTAGGCTCCGACTTGTATGAGAATCCTCTGGATATGTAAGATTAATTAAACGTAAGCAGTGTACTTATCTGATATAGCACTTCCACGCGACTTTATCTGCGTGAGCTCCCGCCGTGCTAATTTTCATCCCCAATTTCATGGGTATGGAAAATGTTCACGTTTTTAGGTTGTGATTTTTGGGGGGAGGGGAATTTTCGAATCCAGGTTATGAACCCTTATGTCAAATCTCATTGTTCATCGATTTTTTAACGGCCGGTTAGCCTAGTGGGTAGTGACAGCTGAAGGCCTGGGTTCGAATCCCGGTAAGGACAAAATATTTGTGTGATGAGCATGAATATTTGTTTCCGATACTTAGGTGTTTTCTATGTAGGTATTTAAGTATCTATTAAATATATCGTCGACTAGTACCCATAACACAAGCCTTATTGAGCTTATGGGACTAGGCCGATTTGTCTAAGATTGTCCCCTATTACTTATCTATTTATTTATATTTAATATAATTTTATCTTGTTCGAGATATTCAAACATGCAAACATCCAAACATTTTATTGATAGAGCGAGCGAAGACAACGTAGATCCCCGTTACAGCTTGGGCAAACATTCTTCTTACCTATGTTCTCGGCTGTTCTTTTAGCCCAAGCTGGAACGTGAAGGTTAAATCAAGCAACCAATAAAACATTATTCTCACGGAGGATTCAATTGAAAAGACTAGTGCAATCAAATAAATCTCTGGAATCTCGATATCGGCACTCGAGTCAATCACAAAGACCGACCTACCGATATTGCACGCTTGTTAGCGAAGACTCCCGCTTATGTTCATTTTCCGTTATTATTTTTTTCAAAGCCCCAATTAAGCAAACGTGAAGGATTCCGGTTTAAATCTTCTTAGGCATTCTTTTGTCGTAATTACGTTTACGGTAACAATCTCGTTGAAAGATTACGGGAATTTTGTGCGCGTTCGGGAATATTTTGATTTTGGATTTATTATGTTTACGATTTGTTTTGCAGTGGCTTTTTGGTGAAGGAAAACATCGTGAGGGAACCGGTCTAATCCCAATAAGGTCTAGTTTTCCCTCTGGGTTGGCAGGTCAGGTGGCACTGATGGCAATCGCTTTCATAAAACTAGTACATACGCCAATTCTTGGGATTAGGTGCCAGAGCGGACCCCGGGCTCGTTTGAGCACTACAGGGAAAAGTTTTCCTCAGGGAAAATGCTCGGAGGATGATGATGTTTACGATTTGTTTTGTTTAAATCACAGTATTTTATTAATTTATCATCGTGTACGTCTGCGGGGTGTTCGGCAACCTTTTAGCAGCCAAGGGCCACATAGTTACCAATGAAAAAGTCGCAGACTTGCGCGCGTCCTATACAAAATTTGCATTTCGAGCCACCGTACATCCCTATTTTCTGCGTCAAGACCTATGTATTTTTTTCTGAGTTGTACTATTTACGTGTCTGATAGTGTTTTTTGACTTTCGATGGTAAAGTTAGCGTATTTTTTAGCGTTGTACAAGCAGCTCTAGTTCATTAACAAAATCAGTCATCAAATAAATCAGAACATAGGGATAATATTGGAACTTAGATTTGTGTCGTGTAATTCGTGACTTTATCAGGTGCACGCGGGCCACACTTTGTAATAATTTGTGACTATTACACTACGTACGTTCACGTTCTTTGTTCTACATGTTACTAACACAATAATCCAAGTTGGCGTGAATAAGGGGCAACGCTACGGAATTACGCAATTGAGCGAGAATTTATGTACACAGAGTTCGATTCTCAGTCTCCTAATGTAAACTTCCCATTGCTAAAAAAAAAAACAAATATTTATTGTGGAAATAAGCCACATGGGCACTTTTAAATGTCAAACGGTAATTTACATTAAAATAATAATAATCTTACACAATAATAATTTAAAATTTGCAGATCAAGGACCGATATAAAAACGGTTAACAAAATGAAAATGTCACTAAGTAAATGAAAACAAAACAAAATTGCGAAATATGACCATTACATTCGATATAGGGTCTGTAGCAGCATTGACAAGAAGTTACATACATACATACATACATATTACATACATTCACGCCTTTATCCCTAAAAGGGGTAGGCAGAGCACATGAAACTTGTGTTCCAGTACCACTTTTAGCATAAATGTGAGTATAAAAGATCGACAACATGTGATATAGCAGTGACAGGTTGCTAGCCCATCGCCCACAACACACTTCAACCCACACAAGAACCCTTGACAAGAAGTTAATGATATTAATTTAGTATTCCAAAGATGTATAAGGTCTCTGAGCTTCCAAATACCATTAATAATTATTCTAATGTTCTTAGAGATGTATCCATATATCTCTAAGCGTCAAAACAAAACAAAGGAACATTAATGTAATATTTTCAGAGATGTACAGGGTTAATAACAATAAAACATGTCAAGATCAGAATAATTTCTCTCGTCTGTAAGTTAATAATAATAATAACACTAGTATTTAAGTAGTTAGGTATTATGCCCTTGCAAGCATGAACAGTCCGGACTCCACAAACAGCACCCGATCACGAGTATGACGCATATCTCAGCCATCGCTCATGCTCGACACCTTAATGCCTAATAGTTGACACCTATTGTTTTGACATATGAGTGAAAGTGTCATGTATTGGGCCAGTGTCGGACACTGGACACAAGAAAATTGAAACGCGCAACTAGCGTAAGGTAAACACGCTAGTTGCGCGTTTCAATTTTCTTTGTGTTTTGGTCTTTGTATCAATGGTACAATAAAATTGTGTTGTATTTTTCACATTAAAATTACGAATCATAACAATGTTTAAATGAGGCTTGTGAAAATATCGGAAAAATACTTTTCAGTCATTACCCTGTCAGTTGCTATCGATAAAAGGCTTTAATTTGTATTCCAACCTCATCGTGAATTCTTTGTAAAGCCACTTATTTCTGGTAAGTACTTACATACAATAAGTAATTCAACATTACTTATGCCGATGTTACTACAAAGATATGAAAGGGACTGTTGATAACCGTAATTATGTATAGTTTTAAGAAACCAACACCTTTTTGGTTAATTTATCAATTATCTATTGCACAAAAGCAAATTTATCTTAAGTTCGCCTTTTAAAGTGGCATTTCTATAGAATTTATATTTCTCCGAAATAGGGAATCACGTTGAGTACTGTAAAAATTTTGGCTTCTATACTGGCCCTACATTTCAATATATTGACAAGTTTATTAACTTATATGATATAAAGTATCGTTTAGTAATAAATTACTTTAAAAACAAAGTTTTAACCGACTCCTAATTAGTACTCCGCTTCAACTGTGCCTATAAAATTGGAAGAGTTCCCTCAATTTCATGGGACGGCCGCGACATACTCTCGATTTTTCTCGCACTATACCTCTTGTTGTAAGTGTTCTAATAAGAAAGAAACGGATAGTGCGAGAAAAATCGAGATATCTCGCGCGGTCGCGTGATAACCGTGCAGGATCCCATCATCTAATCCTGGACCACCAGGGAAGGATACCCTTTCAAATAAAAAAAGTCCAAAGCTTTCCAAATCGGCCCAGGCATTTTCGAGTAATCTTGGAAAGTTAGAACATACATAAAAGATTTGAAGACCTTCTTTTTTGAAGTCCGTTAAAAAAAATGTGTGAGAACCGACAAAGTTCAAACCAATATTGTGTTCACGAAATCCCTTCGTTTATCCGGAAGCCAATGCTGAAATAGAATTTCATGGGGTGCAAAGGATTCTGATTGCATTAATAAATAATCCAGGGCGACCACCGGCTGACCGCTATTTACATTCTTATGAATAAAATCAAACCCTTTCGCTGCCTGATGAAAATCTCTTTGAGTGCCTATATTCCCGCATTATACTCGTACGGTGTTGGACTCCCTCGTGTATAATTCAGTTTGACATAGTTAGTATGTTAACAAACAAGTTTAGTTCATAAGGACGTTAGAACGAAGTTTGTATTGATTAGCATGGTTTGTTCCAGTTAAAATGAGCAAATGTACTTAAAACCAAGTGTCCTTGTTTCTTTGTTATGTTCAAGTAGGATTGTAAAAAAATTACGCATAAATAATAGAACAACTAGTAGCTCCTCCAGTACACGCACACTTCGGTCAGTTTTATGACGTCTCTCTGTTATCTTTTCCTTTCATATTAAATATTTACGAAGTTGTGAAATCCCACGTTAAGTGCATTTTCGTCGTTTTAAGTGGAACAGACACCACAAAAAAAATGCCATTACCTTACTGTTTGCCTTTGATTATCTTGTTTTCAACCCTGGCTATTTCGATAACTATTTTTATTGCTATGTTCATTTTATTTTAATAATTAAAATTGTCGAAACTTGCAATGACGGTCTTTTTTTTTAATTATCTAAGCCCACTGCCTAGATTTGTTCAAACGTAAGGAATGTAAAAAATCCTGTTGACCCAGTCAGTGTAGTTCTTGCCGCTTCAAATTTAATTTTGTGTACCGGTTAATCTAGTGGGTAGTGACGCTGCCTACGAAGCTGAATGGGAAAAAAATCCTGGGTTCGAATCCCGGTAAGGGCAAATATTTGTATGATGAGCATGAATATTTGTTTGTGAGTCATGGATGTTTTCTATGTATTTAAGTATTTCTATCTATTAAATATATCGTCGTCTAGTACCCATAACACAAGCCTTATTGAGCTTACTATGGGACTAGGTCGATTTGTGTAAGATTGTCCCCTAATATTTATTTATTTAAATTACCTATGTAATTTATATTTATAAATAAATAAATAAATAAATTTTATTTATTTTAATAAGCCGAAAACTTGTTCCATAATTGTCCTTCTAACTTATTCAAAAGATACCCTTCTGCGATACAGCGGTAAGCGAGATGCTGACATACATTTTTAACATTTATTACCATTTTATATGTACGCCGGGGGAAGTATTGGCCTATTCTGACACTTAAAGGATGTACTACTTTTTAACCTGCTGGGTGATGGTTTGGTACATACTAACTCAAATTTTTCGTTCGCTCTTCATTTCAGTTTAACAATATAGGCGTATCTTTTGATTGCGTTAACTTAGGAGCCTTTTACAGCTTCAGGTCTTTGAAATTAACCTCAACCCAATTCCCCACACATTTATTTATTTAAACTTTATTGCACAGATAAGAAGTTCAAATGGCGGACTTAAAGCATTCTCTACCAGTCAACCACAGGGCTAAACAGAAAAGCTTATAGGGCAGGCAGTTGACCAAGAAAAAGACAAATTAAAAGGATAGGTAGCTAATGGAAATACATTTCCTAATATAATAAATAAATACATTTACTTACATAAATACAAAAATATAATATACATACATACATATTACTTTGCGTACCCAGTGCAAAAAACTATGTCACTAAACAAACCAGAGATATCGTTGAGAAAATGCTTGCGCAACATGCGCTTGAGTTTATGCTTGTCTGATAGTAAGCGGGAGAGCATTCCAAAGCCGAATGGCCTGGACAGTGAAGGAATTACTCATAAATCCAGTGCGACGAGGGGGGACTACAAGCTTCAGGCTTCGGGACTGGCGTAGAGTACCACCAGGTCGGGCGGTTACAAATTTAAAAGACCTAAGATAGCTAGGCGCAGCAGGATCGAATAATATGGGAAACATATTCCAGACATGCAGACAACAAACTTGCAATACGAAGTAAGGACGTCGAACCCATCATTTGACATGAGACGAATGGTCTTGCCGACTGTAATTATACCTGGGGTTCGAGATTAGATTGGTATTGTATCGTATTAATTATTGCTCTGTCGCTCGTGCTTACGCGTAGCTAGTTAACCCTTGGCATGCCTGGTAGGGTCTGACAGACCCGGGCTGTTAAAAATCCGTCGTTATTTTTTGAAATTTTAAATTTACCGCGTCGCGTTTCTGAGTAGCTTCGCGTCATGAACTACCCGACGTTTTGACGCTGCTCCCGCAGTCGGCCGCGAGCACCCTTTCGATTTGGACGTGCGTAAAGTGCTCGCGGGCCTGAGAAACCCGACCAGGCATACGGCGTAACATTTTATCGCTAAGTACATTTACGTTATTTTTCGTATATATTTTATATACATACGAGTATATATTTTATAGATAGTCACAATGATATATCAGTGCCAAACCTAAGACTGACGTTGATCTTAGGCATAAGTTTAATTTTTATGTTTTTTGACATGAGAGTCTATTTTTGTTGATGGAAATATCAAATGTTTTTATTTATGTAATAAGTTCTTAAGGAGTTTCTTGGATTAAGACTTGTATTTATTTCTAGTAAAAATAATGTACAAAATAACCAAAAACACACAAACCAACAAGTTAAAAAAACAATTCATATGTATTTTTTTTTTTACATTTACGGGTTTGTCAGACCCACCAGGCATACAGTGTGACTTTCGTTCACCAGGCATGCCAAGGGTTAAAATGTGAGATCGCCGCGCAATTACAAATGCAAAACAAATGTTTTGTTCAAATTCTAATAAAATTGTTGCCTCTGAAGACAGAAGCGATTTGTCCGAAAATGTGTACCTAAGTATGTATACCACGTTTACCGTGTAATCACTGTAATCAGCTTAAGTAAGAACTGAAATAAATAAAAATAAATAGCTTAGGCTAATTAGGTCACACCATAAAGTGTTCGCATACGCCACACCTTTCCAACATTCCTTTACCTTTCCGGCAAATAAAGTTGCAAATTTTATTGTTATAGCTAGGCCTGCGAGTGCCAAATTCGAGGTAATACAAGTTGGAGAAATGTTTGATCAAATGTTGAGACCAAGGCTTTGGAGCAAATTGCGACCAATGGTAATGTAACCAGTGAAGGCTTTTACCAATTACAGTAGCCATTTTGAGGGACCTGATTTTATTAAACATGCTACGCTGCCGAAAAAAAATACTTCGAGCATAATTATAGCTGCTGAAATATAAACTGGTGAAAACAAAAGATTTCTATCATGTTGATATTTATTTAACAGGAGATGACGAAGATTGAGGAGCAGGTTTTCACTTTCATCATTATCATCATACTAACATCCGAAAGACGTCCGCTATTGGCCTCCCCCAAAGAGCAAGTTATCTTACTATAATCCTACTATATTATAAATGCGAAAGTTTGGATGTTTAGATGTTTGGATGTTATTTATTAATCAATCACGCTTAAACGGCTCAACCGATTTGGTTGAAATTTTGCACGAAGATAGTTTGTAGCCTGGATTAACGGTCCACGCAGAAGAAGTCGCGGGTGGAGGATAGGATTTCTTTTTTAAATATTAGCTATTACTTAGATAAAAATATCCTACTAATATTATACTCCTAAGTGCGAAAGTTTGGATGTTTCTTACTAAATCGTCCAAAACCGGCTGAACTGATTAAGGTGAATTTTAGTATTCAAATAGAGTACATACATTTATTCTGGATTAACATATATAATAGGTTGCCAGGGCCAGGGGTCGTCGGTGGTGGTAGCCGGATCTTCGCCGGAGATTCTTCGCACCCGTGACCCCGCTGGTACCCTGGCCGCTACCACAACCAGGGGGGGGGGGGTCGCCGGTACCTCGGGGCCGTGGTTTTTTTGTACCTTTCATTTGGGGGGTTGTCTTTTCGTCCAATATTCCGCAGTGTCTCAAGACGAGAGTCTTTGACCAGTGTGTGTTGCCAGTGATGACATATGGCACTGAAATGTGGTCGCTTACTATGGGCCTCTTAAGAAGGCTCAAAATCACCGAAAGGGCAATGGAGAGGACCATGTTGGGAGTTTCTATGCGTGATCGCATCAGAAATTAGGCTGTCCGCAGCAGAACCAAGGTAACCGATGTGGCCCTCCGGATCGCTAAACTTAAGTGGCAGTGGGCGGGGCACATAGCACGTAGAACCGATGGCCGTTGGAGCGGAAAGGTTCTCGGGTGGCGTACCGGAAGGCGCGGCGTGGGTAGGCCCCCGACAAGGTGGACTGATGACCTGGTAAAGGTTGCGGGAGTCCGCTGGGTGCGGGTGGCGCAGGACCGCTTTGGCACTCTTTGGGGGAGGCCTATGTCCAGCAGTGGACGTCTTTCGGCTGATATGATGATGATGAACTTATATAATACTTTTTATTCCAGTAAAATTCCAACAAAAGCAAGTCGACGCGAACGGAATCGCGGGCTAGTGTAACATAAAAATGGGCATTCCGCTTGAGATCCTGTCTTAAACAATACATAATGCTGAGCCGAAAGAACCTCGAAGTACATGTTATATGTTCGTTTTTAAATTGCTTAATTTTTTTATTTATTTATATATAGACACGAAAAAAAATTACAAAAAATGTAACATTACAGGAAATATCCTAAGTCATTACAATTTTTTTTAAATCATGAGTACATTAGACACACATTATTATTATTATTTTTTTTTTTTTACAATACTTGGCCAATCTAAAAACCTTGAAGCGATACATTTATCCCCGGAATTTCAGAACTAGCCAATTAAAATTAAGTTTAAGGCGTAAATAAAATTTGTGCTTCACAAGACTCAGGCGAAGTTTGAGCCTTTAAGTGCCACAGGGTAACATTAAGCTGAGAACAGTACCTAGCAGAGCCAGTATCAGTAGAGTACAGTTTTTGTATCGTTTTCTAAAATATTGTAAGGTTTATTAATATTAACTACAATACAGTGGCGGCGCGTGAAAACGTTCGATGGGCAACCAGGAACAAAAGAGTTAAGAGTACATATAATAACTATAGGCCAACTCAGCTTGTATGGGCGCTCCGCCAATGCAACAATACAAATTCTTTATTGCACACCTCACAGAGACACAGGCAGTAAGAGTGAAACAGGCGGTCTTATCTCTAAAGAGCAATCTCTTCCAGACAGCCTTTGGGTAGTGGGTAAATGAATAGTAAACTAAGGTGTTGATGATAAATCACAATTCTATAAATATGTACACAATTACACATACTTTAATAAGATAAGTATATATACAATAAAAGATATATTAACACAGTGTAGCAGTTTTTTATTAAGTACATATATTCTGATTTGTAAATGAGATGTAAGTACATTTATCAATTAATAACCTATGCCACAACCTATAACATATGATTACTTAACTCAATCTTTGATTACAATATTTATCAGTAACAATAAAGTTTGGAATTACTGGTAAATAGTTGCTTTAACTAGTCAATACGTAAATAATCCAAAAAAACAGGCCAAGTGCGTGTCGGGCCAAACGCAGTGTAGAGTTCCGTAGTTGCCTATCCATCTTCGTTACATCGACGTGCGGTGCGGTTGCGTCATCCGAATTTGTACGAAAATTGGCCTCTCCAAGTATACATTAAGTTGGTCGACTATTACTCGGTAACTACTTATGCCTACTTGTCCGTGATAGTTTTCCTTTTAAATTAATTATATTATGTACTACTACCACGAAGTTTTTCACATCCCCAGTAGTAGCCATTTAGCCGACAGAGGGGGGGGGGGGGGGACACATGAATCGAACAAAAATTAGGGCAATATCTCGCAAACGAATTACTGATTTGGAAAATGGTTATGGAAAACCCATGATATTTTTTAACGAGCTATCCAACGATACCCCACACCATGGATTTAACGAGAAAAAAATATTACATACCCGCTTTAAGTGTAGGGGAGGTACCCTAAAAAAAATTTTTTTTCAAGATTTTATTGTACCGTTTTGTCGGCGTAATTGATTTATATACCCATTCCGAATAACAGTTTTCTAGTAGTAATGGTTACTGAGCTAAGCCGAAGACGGACAGACAGACAGACAGACAGACGGACGGACGGACATGGCGAAACTATAAGGGTTCCTTGTTGACGACGGAACCCTAAAAAAGTGAAATCCTCTACTGCTCTATCGCTTTGTATGTTTCTGTTAAAGAGACTTTTATTTTCTTTATAAAAACGCGAACAGCAGAGGTTTTCGCGAGCAATATTTCGCAGTGGTGTTTCCTGAGTGTCTCAGTTGAGATTTAAGTTTGGTAATTAAAAGTTGGGCTCGTTAGGCGCGTGTCGTTTGGTGCTAAACCACGACAATTTTCCGCGTGTGAGTGCGAGCAGTACATTTGTGCTGGCAGGTGTAAACACGGCTTTAATCTTTTAAGGGGCGCGATTCCGGTTGCTTTAGTGACAGGAGGTTACGTCCCTAGGATATCGCGATTGCTTCTGCTGGTCATTTACGTAACGTTTCGTACGTACGTCATTTAAATAAAAACAAAAAAAAAACTACGGAAATGTGACAGTTCACCTTGTCCTATAGCTTTAAGTTTTTGATAACAACCAACTCCTCCGTTGGCCATATTTATTTTTCATGCGGCCATTTTAAATTATAGTTAACTAGCTTCTGCCCTCTTATCTCGTGTGTCGTATGCGCTCTTTTCTCGTGTGCCTGACTCCTTTAATCATTAGAGCCGTTTTGGAGAACGTGATTTAAAATATATATTCAAACTAGCTTCTGCCCGCGACTCCGTCCGCGTGGAACTCGGTTATATCGTAGCTCCATACAAACTTCCACCCCCCACTTCATCTCCTTGGGGGATGATTTCCAGTATAAAAACTATCCTATGTCCTTTCCCAGGACTCAAACTATCTCTATACCAAATTTCATCCAAATCGGTTCAGCGGTTTAAGCGTGAAGAGGTAACAGACAGACAGACAGACAGACACACTTTCGCATTTATAATATTAGTATGGATATGGATATGGATAGTATG
Source organism: Epinotia ramella (assembly GCA_947578815.1). Lineage (NCBI taxonomy): Eukaryota > Metazoa > Arthropoda > Insecta > Lepidoptera > Tortricidae > Epinotia > Epinotia ramella. The sequence continues at coordinate 890,910 of OX388213.1, forward strand.
GATAGTATGGATTATTCATATTTTAGTTCTAATTCACTTAGAATCACAAACTTGGTGTCTTGTTTATGCTAAGTATATGCTGAACCGCGTACTTATATAACACTGCATGTACATTGTACATGCAACACATCTTCGTTCTTAGAGTTGGTTTAAGTTATGTTAAAAAAAACAATTAGTAACGTTATAATATGTCTATTACTTGTTATTATAGAGGCTAGATATAGTAATACATAATCTGCGGAAATTTCAAGTGTCTACATATTACGGTTCAAGAGATATACCGATTGTTATGGGCGGGCAAAAAAACGCCATAAAATTACGTTTCTTGTATTAGAGCACTGTTTAATTTTTAATTTATTTTAATTTTCATGAATGTATGTATTATGTTAAGGCAGCAATAGAAAAACAACTTCTGTGAAAATTTGAACAGTCTAGCTATTGCTGATACGCAGACATCCGGATGGACAGCGGAAGCTTAGGAACAGGGTTCCGTATGATATCCTTTAGGAACTCGACTCTAAAACATATCTAGTTGAATTACTTGACCACAAATATGTTTATTTAGACACTAAGTTTGTGATTCTACGTTATTTAGAACTCGAGATATTAATGATATAAGTACGTATAATTCAAAATTGCCGCCATAAAATTAAAGATGGCAGACGGAGGGGTTGGTTTCTATCAAAAACTTAAAACAAGGCAGTTTCAGGTGATAATGTGGACACGTTGGACAAAAGCATCAAATTTTTTTCAGGTACTTGTTAGGTCCTTTAACAAGTATGGTCGGTAACAAGTATAACGGTAGTTCGGGTATGTGCGCCAGGGGGGGAAAGTGCGCCTCATTCATCATTCAGTCATTTAAATCAATATAAACTCGCTGAAATTCATGCAATAAACTTGTTTTAGTTTATTGCATGAATGTAAGATGTCGTTATTTGTGAAATATCTGTAGTATGTTTGATGAAAGGCGCACTTACCCCGGGGGCGCACTTGCCCCCTCTGACAAGTACCTGAAAAAAAATTGATGCTTTTGTCCAACGTGTCCACATTATCACCTGAAACTGCCCTACTATTACGTTTATTGTTTAAGTTTATCTTTATTGCTTAAGATTATTTACTAATACAAGCTTGAGTGAACTTGCATTTCCAATTTTCCGCAGCCCAATTGAGTTATAATTTTGGACTTCTAAACTTCACAAGATGAACCCAAGATCATTAAACTCCTCGCAATGAAATAGTTATTGATGATTCCGCAAATAATATAAGGGGCAACAAAAGCTTCTACCAAAAAAGTCCTTTTTCACATTCTGTACTTCTACATTAAGCTATTACTTATCTATTTTGTACAAAATCACAGAAATGTTTACATTTTCAGAAAGTGAATAAAGAAGTTACATAGTATATTTACAAAAGATTTTTTCGGCAGAAGTAGGGAATTCGTTTAGGCATCTTTCTGTATTAGTTTATTTAGAACTAAGTGCCTAATAACGTAGCTGTTCCAAGCCACAAAAGCGTTGTATTTTTGTTTGGCTTTTGCTCACTTATTTTTAATATAATCAATTACGCTATCAGTGAGGATCAGCTATTAGCTCACTGTCACTATTGTTTTAAGTTACCTACTGTGTAATTTTTAAGCTGATTATCTTCCTATATAAATAATTAAAAATGGCCCTCGCTTAGAGAGACTTACCAACAATATTTTGTAAGATAACACAATACAGCAGGCAATTGGTACGTCAGGGGTCCCGTCGACGGCCAAAACAATAAAAAAGTTGGAAGCGAGCTAAGTTTCCAACTTTTCGTCAAGTCACATAAGCTAAAATACCACTTAACCTTAATGGGTAACGCCATTAATTTCTCTCGGGACACCGTAATGGTTTTGTCGCAAAAAACGCCTCTGAATAGGTGCGAACCTTGGAAATTTTTAAGCTAATTCCTCGCAAACCAGGGCAACAAAGAAGGATGAGTAGGGGTTTCCAAACGGTGTAATAAACGTTTCAATACAGCGTTCAATTAGCTTAACAAATACAAGTCGGTGGCTCGTTCGAACGTAAAAATATTCATCGATTCAGAAGCTTGAACAGTAATCGTTGTCGAGAAAAAGTCGGGTAATTGGTCCTCTGAATAAAGACAACAAACAGCGTCGGGGAGAAATTGAATTAACCATTATCCGTAAGTTATTTGATGTCTCTGAAACTGATTGGCGTTTGCTGCGATCGTGATGTTTGACAGTTGCTTTCATTGTGTTTCCAGGATATTGTTTGATCGAATTCGTAAATAAGTTATGGTTTGCTTTGTTCTTGAAGATGTTCCCCACGTAACACTTTTACGAAAAGAAGAAATTAAATTGTATTATACGTAGGTAAGCTACATATAAAAGCTCCTGCTTTCCACAAACTTTTATATCATGAAATATGTTTTAACCGGTTTCTGCTTTTCGGTGAAGGAATCCATAGTGGGGAAAACCGGTCTAATCCCAGTAAGGTCTAGTTTTCCCTCTGGGTTGGACGGTCAGATAGTAGTCGCTAAGTCGTAAAACTAGTGCCTTTGCCAAATCTCCGCCTCCTCGGGTTCCTTGGGCACAACAGGGAATAAAGCTAGGAACGTGATGATGTTTTAACTGGTTTACAGTACTAGTAGGTATACGTAGTGCATACGCTACTGCACCTGCCGTTAACATTAAATAACAGCAGCGAATGTACCCACATAGATAGGAACACAGCTGTATAACCATAGGACTAATGCTGTGTAAGGGCCCGGCCACATTACATGCCCACGGCACGGCGCCGTCGCCCTGAAACGGCGCGACGCACGACATAATAACCTACTGGGCAACGTGGGTTTTAGTGTTTTTACACCGCGCGCCGTGCCGTGGATATGTGGGGTGTTTAATGTTTCATAAAAAAACAAATTGCATATTTTCATTTTGCATAACAACGACTTGGATAATTTCAGGTTGTACAAGTGGTTAAGTTGCATACAAACAAAATGAATAAAAACTATTTTCATAATATCATCGATTATAATCATCAATGTTAATAAATTCAATTTATATAATACACAAACGCTATAATGGTCACTCTGTATAATATTTCATGCTCATTATGTTTTTTTTTCATAAAGAACTTTTTCCATAATCTTCATTTACTCACCCCTTCTGTGCCCTTCTCATATTTAAGCTAGATAGAATGACTGTCGATTGGACGGTGACAGGACTCCGCCTTAGCTCCGGCGCTACGGCGAGAGCAGCCCTTTCGTCGTCGCGTGACAAAGCACGGTCGCCCGTGCTCCGCCCCGCAGCTTCGGCTTGCTGGTCGCCTTTGGCGACCAGCCTCAGCCGCTCCGCTTTGCACGGCTCCCGCGCGCCGTCACAGCGGGCGTGGGCTGCTCTCCCTCCGCGCCTCTGGCTTTTTATATACACTCTAGGGGTAGGGCAGACAAAACCACGTGGATATTGGGGTGCTCCGATTCGGTTTTGTTACCTCTGTCTGTTTTTCTAGGATGTGATAGCAATCGCTTAGTAAAACTAAATACATACTAAGTGTTGTTATCAGTTTTAATCATTATACTAAATGTATGTTATGCAAAAAGAAATTAGTACACATAAACGTTATAGCAAATGTAGTGGTGATAAATGAGTGTTATGTTATTTAAATGTTATGACCAATAATAATATTCATTTTGTTATTATGATAAAAGTTTGTTACGATTTCCATACGTATGCTACTTGAAATTATGCATTTTGTTTTTATGGCGAATGAACGGCACCCGGATATGTGGCCGGGCCTTAACAATGTTAATGGTCACTTTGGTTGCTATAATCTATCTGATACTGATACATAACACAATTCAAGTATTCTTTATTATTGCTCACCAGAAACAGTACATAATAGAAATACAGAGGTAAATTAAAACAAACAAATGATAGAAACCAGGCGGTCTTATCGCTAGAAAGCCTTTGGGTGGCGGAGACGATGTAAAATAATCATTATGATTTGAGTAGGTGAAACAGGAAAACTGAATGTAAACAACTTAATTCAATAAGTTTAGTCAAAATACTTACATATTGTTTATTTCATGTTTAATTATATTTAAAAATAAAAACTTAATTATATAACGAAGAACGTAATCTTTTATACTTGAAGGTTGGAATATTTGGTCCTACAACGGCTTAGTTTGGTTGGAAGTGTACTCTTCGGAATTCTGGAGTTCGTTCACACATTACGGCTGTACCCTGCCGCACCTACCTATACTAGAACTTGCTGCAAAATGATACGATTATTGTAGAATTTTAGCTCAAGCTGAATCGGAGAACTTCGTTCGCTTCGCTCGCTCGATCAATAAAATAAATGTAAAAAGCCGTCTTTTGGTATGTTGATTTTTTACGACCTCTGTAGCCTAGTTGGTAGTGACCATGCCTCGTAGCTAGAGTTCGGGTTCGAATCCCGGTAAGGGCATTTATTTGTGTGATGAGCACGAATATTTGTTCCTGAGTCATGGATGTTTTCTATGTATTTAAGCATTTATTTATCTATATAAGTACCCATAGTACAAGCTTTGTTTAGGTTGGGTGGAACCTAGGTCCATTAGTGTAAGATTGTTTCCAAATATTTTTTTTATATTTATTTTGCAGAATAGTTTCTGAGCAGGGATTCATCATGATCTAAAAAATGGTCGATTATAAAAGGAACACATAAATGTTGACATAATTTAAAGTTAGTGCATTAAATAATTGTAATATTTGGCCCTTGAAACAAATTATGTTGGCATTCTTCGTCTTGCACATTTGAATTCAAATAAAGTCGCGTTCTGGATGCCCCGGGTGATGAGTAGCAGTTCATACATTTGTTTACGAACTCCCGCTCGTAGCCCCGCTGCCCGCTGGCGCCTAGACCGCGGCCAAATTTGAACTGCTACTCATCACCCGGGGCATCGAGAACGAGACGAAGAACGCCAACATTATTTGTTTCAAGTGTGGTTGTGTGAAGTAGACTTTGACGTCCAGGCTAGTTTAGCACAATTGACTGACCAGGCAAAATGTAACCGGTCCAACTACGCAACTTTAAAATGAACTAGTTACCAAATTCCAGGCTCAAATGAAGTTAAAAACTTATTCAGCAACAACCTTACCGAAAACGCTGCAATAAAACTGCACTAAAGCGTGTAAAAGTTCGTTTACAATCGTTGGTGGCCTAATTAGGAAGTTGGGACGTCGCTTCGCTCCCGTAAGAGTATTCACGTGTAGAGGCGTTGCCATTGTTGAAGGGCTTGGTGAAATTAATTAAAAACATTCCTAAGAAGGAAAAGCATAAGTCGTACAATTAAATAATGACCTTACAAGCCTTTGTGACGGTATTTTCCCACTAGTTCTATTATCTGTTCTATTGATGGAACTATGTAGTTGGAATTTTAATATAACTGCTGGGAAGAAAACTTTTTGAGGACCGCTCACATCGAAACTTGACGCTGTATGAGTCTTCGCCGTATGTCTGAAAGGAGACGGTGTCAGCGGTGCCGTCGATCCTTTATTTGTCACATTCATCTCAGTGAAAGTGAACTTCATTAGGTTTAGGTATTTCCTAACCTTTTCAATATCGTTACCCCCATGACCTAGCACTGATTTTGATGATCTTAAGGCATTCTTGACGGATGATTTAAATAAAATAAATAAATATTAGGGGACAATCTTACACAAATCGACCTAGTCCTATAGTAAGCTCATGAAGGCTTGTGTTATGGGTACTAGACGTCGATATATATAATAGATATAAATACTTAAATACATAGAAAACTTGCATGACTCAGAAACAAATATTCATGCTCATCACACAAATATTTGCACTTACCGGGATTCGAACCCAGGACCTTCAGCTTCGTAGGCAGCGTCACTACCCACTAGGCTAACCGGTCGTCAAACAGCGTCTGATCACGAGGGCCAACGCCTCTCGTCACTATTGAAGCCGGGATCGGCACTGGCGTCCACATTTGTGGCACGCAAATTGAGGGACCGTATCATCGGCAACCTTTTGACGATTGTGCCTCTTAGCGCGTATGTTGGCTAAAGCTAGAACTCCCTATTTATTCATCCGTTTTAGATACTTACTCTCAAATAATGGCCGTTTTACCTCCACGGGGAAATTACCCCCAGGCATGGAATCGATGGTTTGGCACTATTTAGTATTCGTAAGCGCTTTCCTCTACATACCGGGTTCTCCGCTACGAGCGTAGTGCTACGAAATCTTCGGCACTGAATGTGTTAGGCTGTGCTGAAGTTTTTTCATGACAGACTAGCTTCTGCCTGCGACTCCGTCCGCGTAGACTTGTTTATATCGTAGCTCCATACAAACTTTCTCCCCCGATGTCGCCCCTTTAGGAGTTCATATCCGGGATAAAAACTATTCTATGTCCTTCCTGTCCTGTCCGAGACTCAAACTATACGTTTACCAAATTTTATGTAAATCGGTTCAGCGATTTGAGCGTGAGGAGGTTACATACAGACAGACACACATTTATACCATAGATACTAAATTTAGCTGGGGTACTCACATAGATATAGTATGCAATAAACTTCGAGCCATCATGGCAAAGCTATTTAGTTCAAAAAATATTGTTAACAATAACACAATGCACATCCTGTACCACGCGTTAGCCGAGTCAGTGGTTTGTTATGGATTCAATGCCTATGGACGCACTTTTAACTTACCTTGACAAAATTTGTGACATCCAAATAAGAATAAATAAAAATTTGTTGGTAGATAAAAAAACCAAAGGCAGTTGCAATGGAAACTATAAATTCCTGTATAAAAATTGAAAAATCTTGCTTGTTCGTAAAAAAGTTAAATATTTGATAACTATGGCCTTGACCGCTTCAAAACGAGCAGCAAACAGTTACGTAACTTTAGGGTGGGCACAAAGAGAAGATATTTAGAGTATAAATCTACTACGTAAATACATGATACCTAGGTTTTTTAACCAATTAAGCCTAGCAGTGGAACAAAGTACTAGCAAACAGGTATTTAAACAAAGGCTTAAAACAATACTTTTAGATAAGATCAATTTAGATAGTAGTATATAAAAATTGATATATAAAATTAGTAGTATATAAAAATATTAATATTAATATTTTGTACTTGCACGTACGACACGTACTAGCGGCAACACACTTAGCTGACTATTGGTGGACTTTAAGCCGTTGTAGCAGGGTCCACAATTGAACGGTTGAGTGTGCTGTCGATGGTGCACTAAGTTCATTGCCATTAAAACAGATCATTTAGTAGTAAATAGGTAGGTAGGAATAACACAACCCTGTTTAAAGTTAAGAAAAGAGCGCACATTCGCCGACAAACTGCCCTCAGTTTGGCGATCTTGAAATGTATACTTACCGCTAAGATGTTATTTTGAGAAAAATATATATATATATATTATTACTACTAGTTTTCGTCCCCGACTTCGTCTGCTTGGTCCTGGGATAAAAACAATTATATATTTTAATCCAGGCTATAAATGATCTTAATGCAAAATTTCATATAAATCGGTGAGTATCGAGCTTTTAAGCGTGATAAAGTAACAAACATTCAAACATCTAAACATCCATAGTTTCGCATTTATAATATTAGTAGGATAGTAGAATCTTCCCAGAAGCCTATACACGGTGTTTTTTTAACCGTCTTAGAGCCGAAGACCGAAGAAGTATATACATACATTACAAAGAACCTAAAAAAAAGTTATGGTTCGTATGTTTTTCGTTTATATTTAAAAGTACTATAAATATTGTTTTTTAGGGTTCCGTAGTCGACTAGGAACCCTTATAGTTTGTCTGTCCGTCCGTCCGCGGATAATCTCAGTAACCGTTAGCACTAGAAAGCTGAAATTTGGTACTAATATGTATATCAATCACGCCGACAAAATGGTAAAATTAAGTGTTTATTTTTTATTTTTTATTAGGGTACCTCCCCTGTAACGTGGGGAGTGTTTTTTTTTTAATTTCAACCCTAACGTGTGATAAATTGTTGGATAGGTATTTAAAAATGAATAGGGGTTTGCTGAAATCATTTTTTGATAATGTTAATATTTTCGGAGATAATCGCTCCAGAAGTAAAAAAAATGTGTCCCCCCCCTCTAACTTTTGAACCATAAGTTGTAAAAATATGAAAAAATCTCAAAAGTAGAACTTTATAAAAACTCTAGGAAAATTATTTTGAACTATAGGTTGAATAGTTTTTGAAATAAAATACAAAAACTACGGAACCCTACACTGAGCGTGGCCCGTCACGCTCTTGGCCGGTTTTTTTTTGTATTATTATTAATTTTAATCATCCGAGTGACCGCAGTGACCGCTAGCCGCCATTTTATCATTACACATTATATTTCACTTTTTTTCGCGAATGATTAGTACGTATTGGATACTTTAAGTGGGCTTCGGCTCTAAGACGGTTAAAAAAACACGTTGTATTAAGGCTTTTGTTGGACATCTGGGCTGCCATTACTGGGCGCCTCCATGGGACCAACTGACAGGGCGAATGTCTGTATTGAGTGTCGCCTCTACACGTTTTTACTCTGACGTCGTTACTATCTAGTTAGGGAAGTTCGTTAGCGGAACCAGGTTAGTCGTTGATTGTAGGTGAAAGTGAGAGGTGCCTCTTCGCTTCATTTATACAAAAGGTCACATCTCATTAGATAAAGCCTGTCGGTTAGGACCTTTTATATTCTGAGGGCGGTAGTGTGAATTATAAGTTTTACGATCCTGGGAATATTTGATTGTTTTTAAAGGCTTTAATTATTATACAATTTCAAATGGCAGTTGAAGGTTGTAATAGGGGTGCAGTCACCAGCACCAATATCTGCCGTAACAAAGCGGGCATAAATATCTGACACATCCTTACGGCCTTAGAAATAGAGTCGTGTCAGATATTTATGCGAGCTTTGTTGTTGCAGATAATAATGCTGGTGACTGTAGACTACATAACTTCGAAAAGACATTTGTCAGAAAGCATATTTTTTTAGAATTTATTCATTCCGAAAACCAATAATTATGTTTACGGACGGAAATGATTCTTCGGAATTTCTGTGTTCCTTGTAATAGATAAAGTGCCAGTCTCTCACGTAACCTCGTGTATTTTTTTTAATTTAGTTTAATTAAATAGTTAAGACATAAATGAATAATTACATTAGACATTAAAAGCCATGTAATTTAATTTGTATACCCATTTAAAATAAATGTTTAATAATAACAGCTATCTTGTTCTGTAAAACGATGTGTTCACCTGTAATTGGGGTGCATAAAGCCCCTACAAATTTTATGCCAAAGATAACTGTAATCTTAGCTCTACATGATACTGATTTTAAATGACAGACATGAAAGTGGGGATATTTGAATGACATACTGGGAACCTGGGACCAAAATGTATCAAATGTATTTTTTTCTGTAAAAAAAAAACAGAAAACTATAAAGATCTGCCTTACATTTCTCTAACTCTTGCCGATTCTGATCACCTCTCCGATTTCACCCTGTATTACGAAAATCCCGCTGTACAATATCATCCCGATTACACGTACGCATCGTAATCCGTAATTACCGCGGCTTTAAGAGATACTACACTGTGCTAATTCCCGAACCAGTGCGGCATACAAATGGATCGAGCCTCCGTTTTGGGACTTACGATTTTATCCCAATTTCATGTGGATCGCGTTTTGTCAATGCAAAAGTGAACGCATGACTATAGACGATTAACATAATAATACATAGGTATAATCTGTATCAATGTATCAAAACGCCTGCAAAAATTAGACTTCTGCAGGGTACGTACTCAATTGCGTATGTTACCAACCAAAGAGGGTACCTACGGGCTTTTTCAAAGTAAAAATAAACGTCAGTTCATGTTGGGGACCGAACACAAAAAAATTACCAAGTTAGTAATTTAAGTCATACTGGTAACACTGATGCGTTTCGGCCAATGATGGGTGGCCTCTGACCACTGTTGCCAGCTTAGAGTAGTAACATTGTAACATTACTAGTGTGAAAAATAAATGCTTTATCTAATTTGTATCTTTATAACCCGACCTTTAAAAATGGTCCTCGCACAGGACTTACTCGTATTGTCTGTCAGAGATGATTAGAGAAATATTTATTGGCGTGGGTGTGTAAGCGAGTTCGCATAACACATTGGAAGCAACTCAAGATCAAATTGGAGTGCGTGACAAATGTGTCGAATCGACCCTTAGAAAGTTTAGGTTAGTGTGTTAATATTTTAATATAATGTATCCGTTACTTCTTCTTCTTGTCGGTGGAGTAATTTCCATCTTATTCTACATACCGCCTTTTTTATATCTCTAAACGATGAAGCGTTTATTTTTTCTTTTATATGCTCTATGTCAGATATCCTCGTCCTTCCCCTTTTCCTCTTCCCTTATTTTTTTCCCCGTATCCGTTTAAAGCTCTTTATTTCTCAATTTAAAAAAATTCTTTCAAATTAAGTGATTTATACAATTCTTGTATAAATCACTTAGGTATAGGAGAAATCTTTCACAAGTTATGTCAACTGAAACAGGTGGATTTTGACATATTAAGCTGCTCGCGTGGTAGTAAGCTTTGCTTCACCACTGCGCGTCAAACACAAAACCAGTTTCAATTCCATTTTTTTTTTTTCCAAATACAAGTTACATGATAAATTACAAATTATATACTCGCCAAACTATTAAGTTTGATGGCGAGACGCGCTCATTTACTATAACTATTGTAACTTAACCTAATTTGCTTTTATTACTATTACCTAATCTCTTCTCTAAACTTTTTACAGATGTAGGTAGAATGGCAATAAAAGGTAGACCAAAATTATTCACGCGTGGTCAGTTTTTAATACAATACAAATACTCTATAGTGCACACCTCAATAAAAGAACAGTGTACGGAACATAATCAATGGTAGCGACAAAAATGCAAATTACAATCGTATATGCTCCGTTCTGTGTTTATTCGTCGTAATATTCAGGGCAATTTCATTTTTAAAGCGATCATCAGGAATGCCACCGAAACTTTAGTTAAGCGCAAGCCGCGTTTAAAAATTGACGCGTCATATGCGTCATGAGTTAACGTTAGTCATTGCGGGATACAAATTGAATTGTGAAGCAGATTTGAATGTGACTAACCAAATTGAGGACATGGAAAAAGTTTTAATTAACCAACTTCAACCACCGGATTACGCAGAACACAAGCAAAGCAACGAAATAAAATATAACCTTTACCCATCCAGAAAGTTCGTTCTATATACTGGTGAAAGTTTTCTAAAAGTCGGATGAGTAGTTCCTGAGATTAACCCCTACACACAAACTTACAAAGCTACTACGCCACAGACATTTATTATTTATTATATAAGTACTAGCTTCTGCCCGCGACTTGGTCTGCGAGGACCCGGAATAATAATAATAATAAATACTCTTTATTGCACCACTACAAGAGAGAAACATCTTACAAAAAAATTTGCTTAATAAATCAAAACAAAATAACCAAAAACAAAAAAAACTAAAAACTATGCTATATTTTAATCCAGGCTATACTATCTGTGCAAATCCAAATCGGTGAAGTCGTTTAAGCATGATTGAGTGACACACATCCAAACATCTAAACATCCAAACATCCAAACTTTCGTATTTATATAATATTAGTAGGATAATAGATGAAGCAAAGCGAAGTTAAGTCGAAAACTCCATGTTTACACACAACCGGTGAAAAAGTATATTACTTTTTCATTTTCCGTGTTTAAAATTAATTGCATGGGAAATTCGTATCACAGTGGGGTTTATTAGCCAATATTTCACGAGAAATGAAACTTCGCGATAAGGCGGCGGTAAATAACACAGTGTACACAAGGTATGGTCATATTGTGCCGGGGAGGTGTGTAATTCTTCACTTTAAACTCATTACTGTGATGTGTGTGCTTTTAACATTAGTATTATTGATGGTAAGTGGTTTTAGGGTTCCGTAGCCAAATGGCAAAAAACGGAACCCTTATGGATTCGTCATGTCTATCTGTCTGTCTGTCTGTCCGTCCGTATGTCACAGGCATTTTACTCGAAAACTATGCGGTGTATTTGAATAAAATTTTGAGGATAGGTGTATTTTGTTAGCCGCTACAGTTTTGTAATTAAATTACTATAAAAAAATTTTTTTTAGGGGTCCACTCCATACATAAAGCTGAAAGTCAACATTTTTTTTTCATTGCAAGCCCACGTGTGGCACATTAATCGATAGGCCTTTCAAAATAAATATAAAGTTTCTCAGCATTTTTTTTGATTAAGTGAATAGAGTCCGAGATAATCGCCCCGAAAGTAATATCTACCTCTTGGTGTCAACCTCACTATCCATTTGAGAAGCCACTGTTTGTAGCGTGAGGCGCGCGACTCTCAATCTGATGGTCGCTGGCAGTCGCCATCAGATATATCGGAGCAGCCAAAGTGCTCACAAATATCTGAACACGTCTCTATTTTGTAGGCATTGGAGACGTGTTCCGATATTTGTGAGTACTTTGGCCGCTCCGATATATTTGATGGCGACTGTACCACTGGGGTTGTACAAAAATCCTTATGTACGAAACATCATTAAATATTTACTTTTTTTTTTTTTGTTCTTAGTTCCAAATAATTTGATTTTATCGCAGAGTTTCATGTTCTATGTGGCCATTAATGGCTTATTTAAAGCTAGTGTTCGGACTAACTATTTGCTGTGTAAGTACTTACATTACATTAACATATTTTTTTACTAACAATGACTTTTCGGTGAAGGTAAACGTCGTGACGAAACCGGCCAAATCGCAATAAGGTCTACTTTTCCCTCTGGGTTGGAAGGTCTGATGGCAGTCGCTTTCGTAAAACTAGTGCCTATGCCAAATCGTGGGATTAGGTGTGAAAGCGGACCCCGGGTTCCTTTAGGGCACAACCGGGAATAACGTCTAAGGATGGAGGTATCAGCCTTTGTTAACTTCAACCCTGCACACAACAAATAATAACTGATTATAAAGCATATCAAGTTACCCCACTTCAGCACTTGACACTTTTCTCACTTACATAATTACGAACATTATTTAACCAGGCTAATGCAAAAAGTTTCAAGCCGGCCATTACGATTATGACGGGTATTAAATTCCTTTGAAGCCCGTGGAAAGTATCGATACTGACCGGGAACTTCATTTCCGGTCACGTACAAACGTCCGGGCAAAAGGCTCGATGAAATTTTCTACAGACCTACTTATTACAGCGGCCCAGGGAAGACAGCTTCTTGACTTGATGTGTTTGTGTTATAGGTATTTACATAAAAAGAGTTTTATGTTTCATCTCACTTTTTTACTGTTACTAGTATATCGAAAATGTTGGACATATCTTGAAATATTACAGTGATCGATGCAAAAAGGTTGGCTAAATCTGAAATGTTTACAAGACAAATAACGTAAGTGACTTTACACACTTTTGCCAGTCACGTAGGTAGTGTCCCGTAGTTTCTTTTTGCCTTGAATTAACAAAATAAATGTAGTTAGTGTACTTTACCATATATATATATATATATATCTTTAAGGACATATATCATATAATATTTGGACTGCACTTGGAGCGCTTGTAACAGGTACTCGCTAGGGAAATTAAATATATTAGAATAGAATAGAATAGACAAAACTTTATTTCGCAAATAACAGTGAGTACCTACACTTTTACATTTACACTTAGATGCAATAATAAAACTAACATTAGATACGAAAACGGAGTCCACTCAGCATAATGTCGCTCCACAGAAGGCCAAACGACGCCACAGATTATATAATAGTTGACGACGCTGGTATTATGTGGATCCACATGTGCGGTGCGCTACAGAACTGCACGTTACTTAATATTTTTACTTAAAGAGTGTTTATACACACTAACATTCTAAATTAATTATTTATTTCATCCAAAATTACAAAATATGCATAGTTATAGAATATTACATTCACTTTGGCGCAGACCTTTCTACACCTGTAACAATCGTTTTAATATCAATGCATAATATTTTGTAATTTTGTTTTCATTTTATAATATTATTATTACAGTTTTAATTTATTATTTTTTCCGAGAACAACTAGGACAAATGATGATTAAGGCAAACGTTACATTTATGGCAAATCAAATAAAGGATTTCATTAGTAACTCTTAATTATACTACTACTTAATAATATATTCGTGTTTTATTAAGTTATTGGTAATAATTTTGTAATATTTTTTTATTTATCTAATTTATCTAATTTGTTTTGACATATAATACCAATAAGCACGAAAGGTTTAACTGTAAGTGGTAATATTGCAATAAATAAATAAATTAATAAACAAATAAATAATAAAACTGTATCAAAGTAAGGCTCTTCACCTCTGGTTCACAGCTATAAGTTTTAAATAGACTTTCTTGACTAAATGTTTGCTACATTTTTATTACGAGATAGCCGATATAATTATGTTTCCTAGAGAACAAATTATACCTCTCAATAAGGTTACCATGAGACGGTATATTAGTTCTTTTAATTGGCCTCTAAATTATTTACGATCCGTCAAACTTTTTGATATTGCTATTGTTTTTGTTGTTTAATTAAAGTTTGTTTTGATTTGCGAGCGTAATTTCCTTTAATTTCCGAGGACTTTCAGTGAATTCTCACCCTTCAGAAATATAGGCTGTTGAGTGACTCCCGTGGCTATTAAAGCACTCAAAGGGGTTCGCCTTCCGATCTTGATTTTTATGTGGTGCGCAATAAAAATATGAGAATCCCCCACACTTGAACGAAATTTAACTGCCGTCGGAAACATAAAAAGCGGTTTTTTGGCGGTTATTCTTGAATTCGAAATACAAACGAGTTCGGTTTTTATGCTGCCCCTCGTCAGACAACGCTTCGGGCCACTTTTACAATTGTAATAAATTGGAGTTTTGCGGGGCAGCAAAAAAGTGACAAGTGATAAAACATTTTCAATTTTGTGACAAATAATAAATGCGCATACGTGTTTCATGTTTATGTTAACTGGGCCGGCCTTTTATCCGTTATATTTGACAGATGGAGCATATCCCGCACTTGCTCTGCACCATCGCCAAAACAGTTACCTAACTGAACATCCGTGGACTTTATATGCATTGTAATAAGAGTAACGAATGATCAGTTAACTGTTCGGTTTGTACTTGGTGTTGTATAATGTTCTTGGCATAAGGTAGCCAGAGCTCCCGAAAATGCGCTGTATTGAAAGTAAGACCTGCGTTTCTCTCTAAAAACACAGCGAAGCCTTAAATCAATAGGATCGGCTCCTCTGAAGTAGAAATTGCAATTTTCCACAGGCAGACCGAATGCCTGTTTGCTAACGTCGTGGTAAACAAAATACATATGTCTACTTTTATCTCTGTCACTCTGGTATAAAAAAAAAGATTCTGATTTCAAATATCGAAGATCGAATACCGGCCCTGAGTAAACGTATGTACCTATGTGGTGTTGTATTAAGTTCTGGCATCAAAATATGTATTGTGTTCTGTACATTACCTGGCTAATGTGCAGCATTCGACATTCGAGATCCGTTCTTTGAAGCGCTCTCAGAGCAATCAATGCGCGTGGATTAGCCTTTGTATTGCATCTGCACACTGATTAACAATCAACTTTGCTGATCAACAGTAGCACAGTAGATAGTGCCGACTCTATATTCCCAACTTGCAGTATATAGGTAGGACATTAAATAACATTTTGGGCATTTTTTTTATTTAGAAGTGAAATAATATATTTTGAAAATGATTTAGGTACGATTTTTTTATGGTACCTATTATGCATTATAGGTACAGTCACTGCGAAGCGAGAACCTAGGTATGTGATAAAAAATATGTTTTTTAGATATACTTACTTTACTTGATCAACCCATAATTTAGCGCGGTAGATTTATTTCGGCGCTTTGCTTCCAGTTTTCTTGCGAGGACATATAAAGTATGGACCTCACTTCCGGCACACATTTTCCAGTTACTTATAACTTGGATCTTTTCAAAACGAGGGGCAATAGGCACTATCTAGGTACGCATGTAACACCATTGACCTCATCATCAACTACCATCAGGTGTGATAGTGGTCAAATGCAATTTTTTTATTACGTATACCTATACGTAATATAAAAAGAACTGAAAGTAACCCTTAAGCGGAATAAGTAACCATAATTTGGTATCGTCCAACTATACATTACCTCAATAATATTAGGTTTAATCTAAGGCCTATTTGACAATTCTGTCAATATTTTCGAACCTCTTATTATTTTCCTAAAAACTTATATTCACTATTACTAACTTTTCAAACTAACTACTTGAAAGAAGTAAAGTTAAACCACTTAACTATTTAACTTGAATTATTTCAAATAAGTAGTTCGTTCATGTCAGTTGATAGAAGTTATCAATGATACCTCACTTCCTTTTCTGAACAATGAATTTTGTCTGAACTTTTATTAATTTCAGAATAGGAAGCTCAATACTTTTACAAGTTTTACAACTCCATGTTCGTGGTTAAAGAAAATTTGCTCCATCGCGCTTATGGCCGCAGATCGTAAACATTTTTTATTTGTCATCGCGATATTATTGTTTTTATCTTCACGCGATTTACGATGATGTTCCCCTTTGTAATTTTACGATATTTTTGCGTGAATTCAGCTTGACTTTTGCGTTTTAAAACATTTATTATCTTCTTTGCATTTTTCGTAGGTGTATTTATTTCTTTTGAAGGGATGTATTCTGAATAACGATACAAAAAGGAAAATTTATACACGTACTTTATATTATATTTAAATGCGAAAGTAACTGTGTCTGTCTGTTGCCATTATACCACGCGCAAACTACTGAAGGAGTTTTGATAAAATTTGTAATATTGGGAGCAAAAGCCACTAGATACCTACTTTATCGTTTGAACTTGGAAGCGGAATTGACAGATATTTATTAACTCGGTCCCCGCTTGGCTTTTCGGCTTTGCCTCCCACACTTCGCTCGCGCCCCGTTATCATTATACCTCTGCACCCATACGAGGCCCGAGTTATACGGTGTGCCCGCACCTAAACCGCATGCAAAACGTAAACAATTACCTACGTAACGCAATGTATGTGACATTACATCGTTGTGACGTGATATTTAGGTTCTAAATGTCACTTTGCGAATGGGAAAATACAGTGTCGATAAGTCACGTGATCACCCTTATGGCCAAGACCATCAACACCAATAAAATAGATATATTGGCTACACATTATTCTAAGAAAGACTATTCTGCAATTTGGAAGTCGACCTAAACTAAATATCCAGCCTGGCCCTCCCGTGAGTGTCGATGGCGTGAATGACCCTAGAGAAATTGCCAACGTGTTCAGGGAGCACTTTGTTGTGAAGCCTAACTTAAATTCTTGTGGGAAGGGTGCCGACACTGGGGCTGTGAATGAGAAAGGTAATAATAATCTCGGCCCGTGAAGTGGCGAATGCCATTAAGTCAATATCAGGAGGCAAATCACCAGGTCATGATGGCCTCAGTATCGAGCATCTACGCTATGCGGGTCAACATATAACAAGAGTGCTGGCGATGTTCTTTTCTCTCTGTATTGCTCATACTTATCTGCCCCCTGACTTGATCAAAACGATAGTTGTACCAGTCTTAAATAATAAAACCGGGGACTTATCAGACAAGTGCAACTATAGACCAATATCACTTGCGACTATAACGTTGCAAAAGTGTTCGACGGTGTGCTTAACGCTCAGTTCAACAAAGTACTCTTGCTGCACGATAACCAGTTTGGGTTTAGACCTGGACTTTCTACTGAAAGTGCCATTCTGAGCCTTAAGCACACTGTTGAGTACTATATGTAACTAGAAACACGCCGGTCTATGCAAGCTACCTAGACTTGTCGAAAGCATTTGATCTGGTTTACTACGATCTATTATGGAAAAAACTCAATCAGGAGTCAATACACCTACCCCAGGAACTCGTATTTTTATTCAGATAATGGTATGGAAACCAGATCAATTATGTTCGGTGGGCTGATGCGCTATCTGATTTATATAGTATGGAATGCGGTGTGAGGCAGGGCGGATTGAGCTCGCCAGCGCTGTTCAACCTGTACATAAATGAGCTGATTGTCGCGCTCAGTAGCATGCATATAGGTTGTCACGTACATGGCGTCAACGTAAACAACCTGAGTTATGCTGACGATATGGTGCTGCTGAGCGCGTCAGTCTGCTAAAGTCAGCAAAAGTCAGTATAAGGTTTTTGGGGTCGGTACTAGTCTTTCATCTGAAGTACCACCACCCATGCGTCTGAACTCGGTGAACCCGACAGAGTGTTCAAATATAAATACCTAGGGCATATACTCACCGCCGACCTCAAGGACAATGCTGACATTGAACGCGAATAGGGCCTTGTCGATAAGAGCAAATATGGTTGCCCGCAGGTTTGCTCGCTGCTCAAATAATTGTAAATGAATAGGGTTTCAGGGCTTTTTGTACCACTTTATACACATGCAGCCTGTGGAGCAGATTTACAAAAAGATCGTGTAAGGCCCTACAAGTTCAGTATAATAATGCGTTCCGGGTGCTGACGGGCTGCCGCGCTATTGCAGTGCCTCACAGACACAGAACTATATCAAGATAGAAGGAAAGTGCGCGCCGATTAGTATGGGAACCGAGCGTGTAACATTTTGCGTAGGTAATTTGACGTCACAAGCGTAATTTAGTGACGAGAAACATAATCCGCGCGAAATCGATTCGTCAACATCGACTAGCACGCGGCAGTTGTAATAATTTTGTATTGATTCAAAATATCGATAAGAACCGACAGAGAAATGAAAAATAGTCTTAAAAAAGTCTTATTTTTTTCACATCTTCTTGTGGGGGTGGATTTTTCCAAAACGTTTTAAGGGTTTTTATTTTGTATTTAAATAAGTAATCTTTCTACAAAGTTTCAAGCTTCTAGCTCAAAAAATAAAATTTGTCCCATAATAACTTTGCATCCCTGTTTAACCCCCTTAGGGGTGGTATTTCCTAAAACACTGAAAATTCTTATTTTTGTATTTTAATATGTAATCTTTCTGCAGTTTCAAGTCTCTAGCTCAAAAAATAAAGTTTCCCCCATACAAACTTTGCACCCTTATTTGACCCCCTCAGTGGATGAATTTTTATAACAACGCTAAATCATTTGTTTTGTTGTTTAGTAAGAAACCTCCATACAAAGATTCGAGTCTTTAACTTTCCAAATGAATGATTTCCATACAACGGTTCGACCCCTATTTCACCCCCTTAAGGGTTGAATTTCGAAAAATCCGTTCTTATTACACGTCCACGTACTGTAAAGAATATATGTTCCAAATTTCATGCTTATATCTTTAGCGGTTTAGGCCGTGCGCTGTCTGTCAATCGGTCAGAAACGAAAGAGTAGATAATAATATAAAAACGTAATTTTCATTTCTCTGCTTTTATAATCGATTTAACCGAGTAAGAAAATCACAGTGTACAGCACACTGGTACAGCACTAGTGACAGAAAAATGAATAAATCGACCATGAAGCGACTCGACAATTTGAATAGCCTATTTATACATCGCTGGTTTTGAACGCACGTCAAGTGTGTCTCGTCAAACTAAAGCCGCAATGGAAAACTAGAGTTGGACATAATCTATTTTGATGAAAATAATACAGAGCAATAAATAAATGGTTTTTTTAATTAATAACAGGTATTTTAGGACAAATAGTACTTACCTATGATAGGAAATACCACGATTAACAGCTTCACCTTTTTTGGTAGTGTTTGAACAGCTCAGTTTCGAACAACGAGTCATTTTGTGATTATAACCTGACGTCGCACGCGTTCCGAGGTCGGGAGCGGACTGAAGTTCGCGGCGAGCAAAGAAGTCCATCGGACTTACTTTTGCCACGCGAAGTACATACACTCTTTCCTTCTATCTTGATATAGTTCTGTGCTCACAGATGTTCATAAGGCGGTGCATTGGAAATTATCGCGTGCTTTGAAACGCCGTTCTGACTAGATTAAGAAACAATAAGGTCTGATTTTCAGATATATGATTCTTGACTATATGATTGTTTATCTGATTTTATCGATACTTGATTGCTTAACATTTCATCGATAGAAAAAAAATCCAAAGTTGGGTCTGTATATTCCTTTTTTACTCAGCCTACTCAAACGATACCTTATTTTACGACACAATCAAGTTAATACTATAGTATTTTATCTCATCTAAAATCTCACTTTATGAAATTTTAATAAATCTTCACTAAGTTAAGTAATTATTGAAATTTGTCCAAAAAAGCCATTCCCGAAGACATCTCTTTTCCTCGTGCGCGGAAGGCATCAGCGTGTCTCTGCCTAGGGGGCGTGTTCGAGTCAAATCAAAACATCCCCTTACGAGCCGCATCGCTGCCGCTGGTGCGGCGCGTGCGCGCCAGCCCCAACACCATCCTATATGATTGCGGACAGGTTTGACTGTCCGTATATTATGCACTGTTGTGGACTTCACAAGCCCAGTAACAGTGAATCATTGCTAATATAGTAAATTGTTAGTAGCATAGCTTTTAAGTCTAATTGTAACTAACACTTGATGAGTCACAAGATTTAAATTAACGTTAATTTCATAAAAATATAAAAAAATATGGGCTTGGAGTTACAGGGCTGTTATTCCTCAAAAAAAGCTTATAGATGTCATAGTTTTGTTTTCAAAAATAACTTTTTGTTTTCGTCACCAAACAAAGCGTTTAGAGTAGCCTACATATTGTAACTCTAGTGGTAATACATTTTAATTTGGTTTAGAATAGCACCCTTTCTTCCCGTGGGTGTCGTAAGACCTCTAATTTCCTGTAACTTACTACTTGATTTAATCTACATAAAGTTATCAATATAATATATTTAACTTCTCCAATTTACAAACATTCTACATTTTTATAGGCGGAAACCTACTTACCTACCTACTTAAAACTTTTGCCAATGTTTACTAATCTGAAAATCTGAATCTTCATTCATGTAATTTTATATGTTTTTTTTTTTGTTACTCTTGATTTTACACATGTGCGAGCTGTGGTCACCTATAAGTGGCTAAGCATCTTACTTAGATTTTATTGTATTTAAGCCAAATGTATTGTTCAGATGTTATCAGTTGGTGGTCCTTAAATAAATAAATAAAGAGTAGAACTAAGGAAACAGGGTTGAAATGTGTTGTGGGCGATGGACCTATCATTGCGATATCACATTTTGTCGTTCTTTTATAGGTACCCAAATTTATGCTAAAAGTGGCATGGAACTTACGTTGCATGAGCTCTGCCTAACCCTTTTGGGAATGAAGGCGTGAATCTATAATAATAATAATAATAAAACATTTATTTCAGGCAACTAAGGCCCATAGTTACAAATACCTTACAGACTAACATACATACAATATAATATTAAAAAACTAATTATTATTTAGGCGACGAAACAGTGTGGCTCCGTTGCGTCGTCAAGTCCGGTGTAGAGTTCGGTAGGTTGCCCCGGAACCGCCGAAATACGACACCCTTCGGCCAGAAGTCAGCACACGCGATGGTCTCCTGCAGCGGCCGCGGCACGCGCACTACAAACGATCTGAAGTGCACGTAGTGGCGCGAACGCAGCTGGAAAACCCTCAGCGAGTAGCCCGTCTTCTGGTGAATATACTCCACCACGTCACGTCACGCCACGCCACCGTGTCATCTATGTATGTGGTATCCCGTTTATTGCATTTTGATAGCGTAAATTGCCGACATTTATGTTACGAAAATCGTTTTAAAACAATGACTTTCGTGTCGCTGTTTGCAGGCGCTTTATGGGAGTGAATATTCGGAGTTTATAATTAAAACGGAAACCATAAACAAGACGACTTGGAATTTTTACAAGCAAATTTACTGCGGTGACGATAAAACCACAGGCTCATCAACTACAGTAAGTGACAGTGGGGCAATGTGGGAGAAATACACACTCGTTGCATCGTACACTTGTCTATTTCGACATCGTGTATACCTAACCTTATTGAGTATAGCGGCTCTGTGAGCTGTTATGTAGAACTCGATGCTAGATTCGAGTCGATTCGCGAACTCACGCCCCTTTTTGAGAGACATGCTTGCCTTCCGCACACCAAAACAGACATGCTACTCTTCGGTAAAGTCTTTTTTGGTAAAAATTCGATAAATACCTTTAGTGAAGTTTTAATCACATTTCATTAAGTGAGATTTTAGATGGAGTAAAATACCATTATTATAAACTTGATTGTGTCGTAAATGAATGTATTGCTTGAGTCGGCTAAGTTAAAAAAGGGAAAATAAAAACCCAAAATGGGATTATTCAATCGAGGTTTGAAGCGATCATGTATCGATTAAATCAGATAAACGAGTCAAGAGTATCTGAAATACAGTTTTTATTGTTTACTAATATAGTCAGAACATATTTTCCAATTCACAGCTTTAACGTACGTTCGAAACGTTACGCAATAGACTAGTAGGCATCAGCCCCGCTATTTAATTCTGCTACGTGTTTTAAGCTCACCTCAACGTTTACTCACAAATATATCATGACGCAGCATTCGTTGTAACTAAGCGTAGGCAGAGGTCTAGTTTCGTTAGGCGTGATGGGTGGAGTGAGGTGCATGAGCGCGTACAGAATAACAGCCGACCTCATATCATGGTCGGCCTTATCACGCGATAAGTGTCAAGATAGGAGCGTCGTCCCGTTCTATCGAACGGTGTCAGCCAGTGACGGACACTCTATCCTATCACTTATCGTGTGATAAGGCCGACCATGATAAGGGGTCAGGTTTCTCTACTGCGCTATCTTCAGCTGCGAGGGTCACAATGAAATAAAACGACTTCATTGTTGGTTTACGACAACCCTTTTCTGGAAGCACTGATAGCGTGTTCCTCCCGGACTACATTATTAGATCAATAGTGGGACCGGATTTATGCCCTAAAAGTTTTGATAATTCTAAAGATGGAAAGGTGATGCTTATATGACATCGGACATATTTTTAAGTATATTTGCAATATATGATGAAAAGTTAGAACGAGCGTTAGGCATAAATTAGGTATTTATATATTTTTATTTATAATTTGTGAATATTGAATTAAAGTGCAAAGTTTTAGCTTCATCGTTTATAATATGTATGACGCTATATGTTATTGAGTTTGTAGAACTTTTTTTACGCAGCTTCTTTGTCAAACCAGAATTAGGTTATTACTTTGTCGATATTGAATTAAAGTTTAAAAATCCTCAACAATATCTCTAATTTCTTAAGTTAATAGACAAAGCTAAAAATGTAGAAGAATAGGATACATGCTATAAAAGTAATATGCGTTTTTTGTCCTGTAAGATCTAATATTGAATTAGAGTCTGTAAAAATAAGTCTAATACTATAAAATAATATATGCAACCATATTATGAAAAGTAAGAAAATTCTGTGTATTGCTTGCATTAATAATACTATAATTTATTAAAAATGGCGCGAAATTCATAACCACGCCGCGCTGGCCCTTCAACGGCGGCGCGCGGGGGCCGATCGTAGTCGACCTAGCGAGCGATACCTCGCCCCGCCCTCCCCGCATTACCGCGCAAGCGCTGCTGTTGTCTTTCAAATCATTCATTTGTTTGTTTACCGTGCACATATTAGATGCAATATTTAATACATTTGCTCAAAAAGTTCTACTTTTACGTAGCTGTTTAGCGTGCGGAAAGTTGATTTTCACGAACTAGTGCTTTTCACTTTTCCCACTCAATAATCGTACAAATTGTACCATTCATTATTATGTCAATAAAAAATAAATAAGATAGAGCTGTACTAAATAAAATGATTTTTGAACTTCATCATTTTTCAACTGTATTACAATGACGTTACAGAATGAATAATATAAAAGTTTCGAATTCCTTACTTGTTGTTTTTCTTATTTTTTCGCAACTGTATTAAAAAACGTCGTTGTGTAGATTACTATACATTGATTCGAAGGCTATATCGGCGCACAAAAGAAGAATGGAGATGGAGGCACCTTTAGTGTGAGTTTGCATTGAGTCACGTTAACTTGACTCGATCGCGTCTGCGTAAATTATTAGTATGAAGAATCGATACACCGCCCCTGGCGGTCACTTATAGAACTAAAAATCCAGTCGGTAGCTTGAGTCACTTATAAGTTTACTGAGACGCTCGCGTCAAGTCGATCGTTCGTATAGTTTACTCGATGGACGCTTCACGGAACTCACGGAGTGGTGTGGCTAGCGCAGAAAATGATTGAATTAACACTTGTGAATCTTGTGATTTGTCGAATGCGATTTGAGCCAAATTGTACCAATTCAGCACGTCTATCATGCGACGAGCGACGGCTGCGACATACTCTCGATTTTTCTCGCACTATACAAATACAAATACAAATATTTATTTGCCAGAATATGGTAACATAAGGTCTTAAAGCTAAGTAAGTACGTACATATTCTACCTGCATGCAGATGCAGATGATGATATCTCTTGTTCTAATAAGAAAGAGTAGGATAGTGTATATATATCATAATATTGTTTTAAGATTTTACACTGTAATTCTCATATTTCGTATTTTTTTTTAAACGGGTGTAGATAGAATAAGAATAACAACGGAGAGTCGTGCTAGTCGATATAATATTAATCATATAAAATCAGAGTCCTCTAAGATCACATAGGAATACATGCGCTAGAGCAAACACTGTTTTCTGTTTTTATTTCAAAGTTAAGTTAATTTTGACAGCCTGTACCGAGCACCAGACGGTCCTGCGTTGCGGACTGCACGAGCTATATGATACTGTAAGATAAAGCGGGATGGGGATACCTATGAAATAATTTCCAGCACGTCTATCATGAGACGGCCGCGACATACTCTCGGTTTTTGTGTGATGCACGGCTATCACGCGACGGTGCGCGAGCTCTCTTGATTTTTCTCGCACTATCCGTCTCTCTCTTATATGAACACTTAGAACAAGAGGTGTAATGCGAGAAAAATCGAGAGTATGTCGCGGCTGTCCCATAATAGACGTGCTGTCTCGCCCTATCTCGCATTATGCGTTATGCGTGCGAATAAGGCAAATATAGACGAATAAACCGTCCACACTGCGTCGAATACAGGCGCATAAGCCGAATAACGAATAGCGCATAGCGCAGTGGGGTGTCGGCATAATGGGGCATATACATTACATGATTTGTCAGCCCCATTTCATCAGAATCTGACTAATTGTTATCGTGTGGATGCATGTTGCGGTGCTGATCCAACTGTCAAACGAGTTGTCCTGACTAATTGCATGAAAATCACAATTTGGACCATGGAATTGGCATGATCTGCCAAGTGTTTTTTTTCTCACAAATTTCATTCAAATAAATTTAAACGAAAATTAAAAAATATATACTAAAGAATATTGTTTTAATAATTTACACTGTAATTTTATCATTTTTGTTAAACCGGTGTTTTGCAACTACAATTTCATTCAGTGTGTCCAGTTAACAGTAAGAAAGCGAAAATTGCCGCATTCAAACGGTCCTGCGAAGCGGACTGCAAGATTGTTACTAACCGATGAGATAGGGCGAGACAGCACGTCTATCATGAGACGGCCGTGACACACTCTCGATTTTTGTGTGCTGCACGGCGCTCACACGACGGCACGCGAACTCTCTCGATTTTTCTCGCACTATCCGTCTCTCTCTTATTGGAACACTTAGAGCAAGAGGTATAGTGCGTACGTGCAACGTAATGTGTGTTTTCTATAGTGTCTCACACTAATGCTAAGATCGCAGGTGTTTGTGGCCCGAACCGAAGGTGAGGGCCATAAATATGCGATCTGGGGCTTTACGAATTACCGCCCGTAGTAAGTACACAATTTTACGTCTTCATCTGGCCACAACATTGTTTAACGAGGGGCTTAAGTGGAATATTGCGAACAAGAGTCTATCAGCTGCCCGATGCCGAAGGCGGAGGGCTTTTGATGACTCGAGTTTGCAATATTCTTACGCCCGTGTTATACACAATGTTTTTCATCACATTTGCGAGGAAACAAATACATTTTAGATGAAATTAAGTAATATAAATCGTAATAAAAACTGCAACATGTCAGTCGTCCATTTTGTTGAATTTGACGCGAGGCGCGTATGGCAAAGACCCTTCGGTATACAGCCACGATTTGAAAACACTTAAAAACATTTTACATAGACACTAAATAACTACATATTAAATCTGTAAATAATTCAGTTAAACATGTTTAAGTAGTTATTTAAGTTAAAATTTATTTATAAATACGTTTTGAGACATCGTATTTGATATAAAACCTCTTTGCTTTGTAACTGCCGCATGAGTGACAGATACAATTTAAGAAAAAAACCATTACGCCCGTGGCCGTAACACTGGCTATTACAGCTCTGTATGTCTGCGCATTATGAAGCAATTTTCGAGCAAGTGTGATGAAAAATATATTTAGTATACGATAATAAATACTAGACGTCTAGACGTACGGTCAAGGACTTTAATTGTTGAGCCATTTAGGTGTCAACTCATTTTGGTTTTTAATAGTTAAGCTATGAATTGTCCAGTATAAAGTGAGCTCTAAATGGCTCAACAATTAAAGTCCGTGACCGTACGACCAGCCTCGGCCGTGTATGAGTCTGACATTAAAATACGTATCGAATTAAACGCTGGCGACGACTAACGGTTTGTAATTTGTATCCATGTCGTAGAAATTCGCCTACCTACCTTCGTAAAATAGCGTATTGGTTGTAGTTAACTATATCTATTTCACTAGCAAATCGGAGCGTAAAGACATAGTAAAATTCTTAATCGTTTAATTAAACAATGTCTGCAAGGTACTATTTAGCGTGGGATATGTTATCAAAGGCTGCATATCAAGACGAACGACGTGAACAGGGAACATTTCAAGCCGATATGAGGGAGATGATACTGCGAAATCCACTACAGCATATAAGTGAAAATAATTTTATTAAAGAATATAGGCTCAACAAGGAAGCTTTCGAAACCCTGTGCGACTTGTTAAAAAAACATACGGATTTGGAACCCTCGCAAAGAGTATCGCTGGAATCAAAGGTACTTACATTCCATAATATAAAATTTATTAGCCATCTATATTAGTGTTATTTTTGATAATTATTAACTATAAAGGCGCAATATCGAACTTTTGACCACTGCTTGTCGTATTCTGAAAGGTGAGTCAGATTGCTCCGACTTGAACACGAGAATATGCTCTCTGTTCTTTCCTGACAAGTACCTCCGTGGCCGCAGCCACCGCCTCCTGGCGGAAGAGCCGGCTCGCACGAGCACTCACCAGTTTTCAACGCGCAGGCGCTACTTAACAAAGTAATTCTGTATGCACCGGATTGCGATTTGTTTGCCTACACGTCTTCTGCCTATTGTTAAAAGATTCTGTGAGATGCATTTTTAACCTTTTCAACGCTCTCATATTTGAATGAAGTGATCATTCACACGCCAAGAGCTGTTGCCTTATCAAAAATGACGAATCTCGTAGTGCTGTGCAAAACATTTATCGATAAAATTTACTAGCCTCGGTAATCGTACTAATCGTAGTACGAGAGTGAGTGCTCATTGAAGCAATCTTATTGACATTGACGTAAGTCCTTTAAATGGTGACTTGGGCGTGTTGCTGTGAGTACAACTTATTTTACTAACAGCAACACGCCCGAGTTATGGCATAAACGAATTATTACATTTATTAACCAGTAAGTAATTTTGTTTTGTTCTACTTACACTGACCTTGATGACGTTTGAAAGAAATGGTATACAAAGTATGTCAAATGAGTAGGTATGACTACAGCAAGTAAATATTCTTAAATAAAATAGACGTGATAATGATAAAATTTTCAATAAATAAAACAACATATACCTACTTATACAGTTTATTTCATTACAATGAAAAATACCGGTAAATATGTTTTTCAAGGATATTCATCACGGCAACCCAAATTATTTCTACATTTTCCGGTGGAATGAACTGGGGCATTTTTCTTATATTTGATTGCCGATTATTATACACACAATATCGTGCGTTTTCATTTTGAGCCAAATGCTCCGTTTGATATTTTCGGAAAACACCAAGTACTTCTTCCCAACATACGAGTATATACGTCAAGTTTCTCAGAATGTTGTGTTATACTGTTTGTTTAAACATAAATCGAATTCCATTTTACGAATTTGGTTTCTTATTTACACCACTACGCCATCACTAGTACACACTATTTACCGTCCATGACGTCATAGGCTAGCCTCTAAAGTGGTTGTTGGCGTATAAGGAACTATGATTTCCCGCGATCATAGAGAAGTGACTGTTACGCTATACAGATATATTTTTTGTATCGACAGATCAATGTCAGTAAATCGTAATAGACTTAAATTTTGTTTCAGTAGGTTTTTATGCTAAGACGATGATTTAATTTTATTAATGTTACAAAATAGACTAGGGTTACAAATATTGGAAAAGACATCTTAGTAACAATATTTTCACAATAATCAAATGTAAATTAAACAGATCCGGCGACAGCACTAGCGACCACTTTATGGGCTATTGGCGTATGGGACACTGACATTATTGCGTCAAATTATATCCGAAGAATAATCCCGAAATTTTCACATTTTGACCTGTCCAAGAATTCGTCAATTCTTATAAAGAACAAAACATGTATTGATGTAAAGTTTAAGCCAGTAAAAAGAAAGGAAAGCAGCTCATAATAGATTTTATTCAGGATCAAAGTACAGCTTCTCTCCGACCTTTTTATGGGTTGTTGGCGTGGTGGGCACGACAGCACTCGACCACTTTAGTGGCTCTCGGCGTTGAAAAGGTTAAATATCATTTGTTACTAAGTATAACTTTGTTTGTTATTGTGTATATGTATGTTTAGGACATTACTTACCAAGGGCTGTAAAAGAAAGAAAGCCCGAAATCACAGGTAATTGTGACCCGAGCCGCAGGCGAGGGTTATAAATATGCGATAGAGGGCTTTCTTTTTTACTGCCCGTGGTGAGTACACAATTTTACGTCTTCACCTGGCCATAATGCGAGTTTAACCGTACGCGCTGCGTGCGGTAAAACTCACATTATGGCCAGGTGTGACGTAAAAATAGTTTAAGTTTACCAGCGCCTTGGCATATGCTGTAATGCTGTTAAATTGTATATCTAAATAAATAAATAAAACAACTTGCAGGTTTTATGTGCATTACTATTTTATGCGCAAGGTAGTTACCAGCGTATCACTGGTAAGGCACACCATTTTTCACAAAAAGCAATGAGTAACTATTTACAAGAAGTAACAATTGCTTTGAACCACCCCAATATTTTAAAAATATTCATCAAATTCCCAACCACACAAGAAGAAAAAGATGCCATTAAACGTGGGTATGTATTAGATTTAACTATTTTTAATAGTCAGTTTAATCCTACGAAGCTAGTATTGGCTCTTGGTTTCCGGGACAGAATAACAACAAGAAAAAGTTGATTGACCCAGATGATGACAAAGTATTCTTAACATTTCAGTTTCTACAGTAATTATGGTATCCCAGGGGTGCTAGGATGCATTGATGGCAGTCACTTCAAAATATTCACTCCCACAAAAGAAGAGGAACACCTGTATTTCTGTAGAAAACACTATCACTCAATGAATGTACAAATGGTATATATACATACTTACTTACTCATTTAAACTTTGTAGCAGGTAGGAACGCCATCCCACCTACTACCCAGGTGGAATTGGGCTAGAGTTGTAGTAGTTACTCAAATATATAGTATGTGCTACACTACTTTCTAAAACTTGCTCGGATTTCAGTCGGACCAAACTACTGAACTATTATATTCAAGGGTCCTCCCTCTTGGCTCTTATAAGCCGTCTTGGATTGAGACCTACAGGGATGCTATATAAAAAGCCAGATTGTGACACATGCAATGTATGTATTCAGCGGAATACTTAAACACACTTGCAGAGCGCTGCTACTTATATTAAACGCGAATCACACGGGCATTCACTGACTAAAGTAAACGCAGGGATCTCATAATATGACTACTGAAAGCGACGGTGCATCGCGACACTGACCTGGCCAGGTTACGCACTCATTTACAATCTAAACTAAACAATCACTACCCACAACTCTCTATGGTCTTCAAAAAGGACGACCTCACGCAATACATGAACAACGCGGTCGTTGTTGTGCATCGTATTTGCGCGCGTCGCGCCGATGGCGCCATGAGGGTGCTTGATCTTCACCGCAGGCTGCGAGCTTTACGGGCCTGTGGGCTCGCGATCCGTCTGCGCGCTTGCCTTGAGCGTAGTGGCCCCGCGCTCCCAAGACGACCGGCGAAAAATGTATGTAGCTGAGGCTACATACATTTGTGCTGAAATTGTAGGCATGTCTTTCTGAATCGATTTCCATATAAACTAACATAGTCTGGCTGTTGAGAGGTGCGGGGAAAGATTATTGACCCTCCAAATACTTAAGTTAAAGCCGCATCAGTAGCCACTACAATGTACAACAGCTTCAACAATCCCAAGATAGACACACATGGTTGGCAAACTTCACACACACATTTCAATAGCTTCCTAGCACAGAAACCCAACTTCAAGCACACCAAAATCATCACCGCGAGGAGGCGCATACATGTATAATAATTATTTCATAAATTATCCTAAATAAATTCAGAGAAATTAATTCTTAAATAAACTGAAGCCTAAATTGACGGTAAAATAACATTAATACTAGTGACAGCTGTCAGGACATGCGTTCCATTTTGCGTATTTAATTTCAAGGAGTTTGTTTAATGTCATTAGTTTAAAGGTATTAATGGTGGTTTGTTGTGGTATTAATTTATTCAAGACAATTAATAAAAACAAACATAATAAAACTTAACCTACAGGTAAAAAAAATGGGCATAAATCGCCGTCAACGGGCAAGGTGCCCAGAAGGCTGGCCGTATTCCCTCGTTGTATGGCGATACTAATACGCTGTAATAACTCAAAAAAAATATAAAAATATCCCACCTGCCACAATACCACGGTAGTAGGTGGGGTGGCGTTCCTACTTGCTACAATTTACCTATAGGTATCTAAAAGCACCAGGAAACACTTGTAATTAAATTTATTTTTTCAGATATGTGACCACAACTGCAAAATTTTATCTGTTAATGCTAAGTTTGGAGGTGCAGCCCATGATTCCTTCATATGGGAAAATAGCAATGTTAATAGTTATATGCAATCTTTGCACAGACAACAAGAAATTGTCTGGCTTTTAGGTAAGACAATATATTTAGTATAGTAATGTTATTTACATTAACCATTTCATACTAATGAAATCAACCATTTATTTTTACATACATACATACATACACGCCTTTATTCCCAAAAGGGGTAGGCAGAGCACATGAAACGTATGTTCCAGCGCCACTTTTAGCATAAATGTTGGTATAAAAGATCGACAAAATGTGATATTGCAGTGATAGGTTGCTAGCCCATCGCCCACAACACACTTCAACCCTGGTCCCTTAGTCTACTTTTACGACACCCACGGGAAGAAAGGGGGTGGTGAAATTCTAAACCGACACCACACGGGTTAACTAAAAAAATATTTTTGTTTTAAAAGGTGATTCCGGTTATGCTCAACGGCCATGGATAATGACACCATATTTAGATCCAACTCCCAACTCTATTGAAGAAACATTCAATAGAGCACACACATCTGCGAGAGTTCTGATTGAAAATACTTTCGGGCGGTTGAAGAACCGTTGGCGTTGTGTACACAGAGACAGGACATTACATTATAGTCCACAAAAGTGTTCGCAAATTATCATAGCATGTTCTGTGTTACATAACATTGCGCTAATGTATAATGTACCAGATCCTGAACGGGAGGTATCTGCACAAAATCAAGGTATTTATAGTAAAATATAATAATTATGTAGTAAGTAGCTGCTTTGGCGGCCCCGCCCGCATATTAGGTACACAGAACGCAGGCGGATCCGCGGGATAAGATGTATACTTTGGAGATTAACCGACTTACAAAATCATAAAGTAACATTTGTGTCTACACTAATATTTTTTGATGTAAAGAAAAAAAGTTTATGAGTGTGCAAGTAATATATGCAAGAAGTAGGTAGAACTAGTAAGCCGATTTCAAAAATCTTTCACACATATGTATATGGGGTCCCAAAAGTCAACTTCAAGCCTCAAACAAGCTATAGTCGTCCAACGTCCAAGTCATGTATTAAAATAAAGGTTTTATTCCTTACTTGATGGAAATAGAACTTTGATTTTACTATGCTTTGATATTACACGTATACTTACTCGTACAGATACAACATGCATCCAACATCACTCCTTTAAAAAAACACAAGTTATAGCAAGTGAAGTACCATTTTGAAATTCAGACCAAATGGCGCCATCTTTTGAAGCTTCTTGCCAAATTAACAAAGTATTTTTATCTCATCAACAGTTTTCCACGCGGTGATTTATAATGTTTAGGGTAGACCGGGGGCAATGGTACCACTTTGGAAATGATGCTCTATAACTCAGAACCCACTCGTCCATCTATTGCCTACTTTCTAGCCTTTACAACAATGTACTATACTAAGTTTCTACTTTATTTTCAGAGTTTCAGCGACAGGAGTTGGTGCCAGAGAATGAAGGTGCTAGTGATTTATTAATGGGCAGAGCGCTACGGGATCAATTAGCTAGGAGACTTGCAAGTAGACGGCCATAGAAAGAAGAAAGAAAGAAAGAAGGCATTTATTCACTACGCAAAAGACACACGGAGTACAAAAACAATACAATTTACACATAATGTGTGTGTCTTCGCGGCAGTGAATTGGTCGGATAGCATATTATTAGTTTCACTGATGACATCCAATTGGGGATGAACGACAGATAGCTTACAGTTTTAACTTTGTTGGATTTCAGCAATGCTTTCAACACTGTCGATTTTGACATTATGCTCGCTATTTTACGCTCTCTTAACTTATCTCCTGCAGTAATTGACTGCTTTCGTAGTTATTTAAATGGTCGTCGGCAAAGAATAAAGGTGGATTCTTCTTGTACTTCTTGGTGTAGTACTCTGGCGGGCGTTCCGCAGGGCGGTGTGCTATCTCCTCTCTTATTTTCTATCTTCATCAATTCCATCACACATAATATCTCCTCTCATTATCACCTTTATGCAGATGATCTTCAGATTTATACACAGTCCGTGCTTGGTAATCTCCCTTCTGCCATAGAAAGAACTAATGATGACTTGGTACGCATTCTGAAATGGAGTCAAAGATATGGTCTGAGTGTGAACCCAGCGAGGTTCCAAGTCATTATTATTGGCAGCAGCAATCTGATTTCTAGAGTTGATTTAGTAAATCTCCCTCCAATACTTTTTGATGGGATTCAGATTGATTATTCGATGCAAGTGAAAAATCTTGGGATCATTATGGATCGCTCTTTGTCTTGGGTGCCTCAAGTGAGTGAAGTGAGCAGGAAGATATTTGCTGCTGGGGTCTCTCAGGCGGCTTCGTAATTTTCTGCCTACTGCAACTAAAATTGCGCTTGCTCAAACTATACTTCTTCCTATTCTTGATTACGCTGATGTATCCTATCTCGACCTTTCTGAGGAGCAGCTTAATAAGCTTGAGCGTCTCCAAATTGTTTCTCTTTTTAACTGCTTTGTTTGTGTGAGGTGTGCAATAAAGAGTATTTGTATTGTATTGTATTGTACGAGTTTTTCAACTATTTGAACGATATCCGACGATGTGACTTCAATCGGCCGTCCTGGGCGATCGTCGTCTTCAATTGACTCTCTGCCATGTTTGAAGTGGCCATGCCACTTGTAAATCAGTTTAAGCAGGGCACTGGTCCCCGTAGATGGCTCTTACGTTTATTCCGAAATAATTTGTTTGAAGGGCGATATCTTCAAAACAAATGACGATTATGAATCGACATTTATAATTTTCTTCTCATAT
This sequence comes from Epinotia ramella, assembly GCA_947578815.1. Taxonomy (NCBI): domain Eukaryota; kingdom Metazoa; phylum Arthropoda; class Insecta; order Lepidoptera; family Tortricidae; genus Epinotia; species Epinotia ramella. The sequence continues at coordinate 924,914 of OX388213.1, forward strand.
TATCCCATACCATAAGCAAAGAGGTTTGGTACCATTTTACCTCCTACTTCATTCCACGAATATTTGTACCTCCCCTCGTACCTTAGCCTTCATAGTCGCTTTTGCCCCAGATGACCTTACACATTAATATTTACAATTTTTTCTCTAACACATCTACGATTCTATTGCCTAGTATTAAAAATTGACCAAATAAATCCAACCATCGTTCTTGATTTCTTATTTCTAATTCCCTTAACCTACTTCTCTCCCGCTCTGCTTCCTGCTCAAAAGCGCGCCAATCACAGTCAGACCTGACAAAGGCTTGCCTCGCTAAATCTGACTGGGTCTGGGTGCGAGTCCTTCTCTGGAGAGGAGACGAAACCATCGGACGTCTTCGCCGTCGACGCGGCGTGGGTGGTAAGGGCGTGGGACTCTGCGACACGTGCTGCCTGACACCAGCACCTGGTGATCTTCTCGGAACTTGATCCGCAGGCTCGTCACCGAGCGATAGACCGGTCCCACTCCTCTCTAGAGGATACAAAACAAAGACAAATCAGAACTGTTTTAGTTTTTATGGTTTCATTCCCCAAGTGCGTGCCGTGCCACGCACAGTGTAGGGTTCTGTGGTTACCAGTTTGTCTTTTGTTCCATCGATAAGCGCCAACTAAACGTTGCGATTGCGTCACCCGAATTTGTACGAACGTTGGAACGTCCAGTACCGTTTTAAAGTTGGTACAACTTGACTCAAACAAATATGTATATTTTTTCTTAGAAGCTTGTTCAAAAATATTATTTCCAAGTTGCAGAAATTTATTTAGCAAGCAAATAAACATTAATAAGAATACCTGACTTGGCTCCACGTAATATGTCACAACTTTTTACGGTGGAAGAATTTCGAGACTTGGCCTATTTTTAACCTCCGACGCAAAGAGAGGGCCGAGAGGGGTTTAATAAGTTTAACGTGTCTGTGTATCTGTGTAGATCTGTCTGTGGTATCGTAGTTCCCAAACGGATAGACCGATTTGAATGCGGTTTTTTTTATACGAAAGCTGATGTGATTCCGAGTGTTCTTAGCCATGTTTCATGAAAATCTGTTAAGCCGTTTTTGAGATATTGGATTTTGAAATGAAAATGTCGGGGGTTTTTCAACTTTTCTAAGTTGTAGTTATTTATGGGATTTAATAGATATAAATACATACATAGAAAACATACAAGACTAAGAAACAAATATTCAAGCTCATCAAATAAACATTTGCCCTTACCGGGATTCGAACCCTTCCGCTTCGTAGGGAGGCAGGCAATTTTTTTTTTTTATCGGGTTACGGAGTTCTACTGCAGAGACTGTACCTCGGCTGAATGTAAGTACTGGCTCCTCTCTAGGTGGTAAAACGGTGGGTTGAGCCGATGTCCCAGGACGATTCCAATCTTCAGGATCTGCAACATCAACAAGTATCTCACAACTTTTTACGGTGGAAGAGTTTCGAGACTTGGCCTTTTTTATGGGATTTAATAAATAAATACAATACTTAAAATAAATAAACATTCTGGGGACAATCTTACACAAATCGACAAACTAATTGTAAGCAAAGCTTGTACTATGGGTACTAGACGACGATATGCATACTTATATAGATAAATACATACATAGAAAACATCCAAGACTAAGAAACAAATATTCAGGCTATTAAATATTTGCCCACCGGGATTCGAACCCTTCCGCTTCGTAGGCAGGCAGGCAATATAACTATTTTAATCGGGTTACGGAGTTCTACTGCAGAGACTGTACCTTGCCTGACTGTAAGTACTGGCTCCTCTCTAGGTGGTAAAACGGTGGGTTGAGCCGATGTCCCAGGACGATTCCAATCTTCAGAATCTGCAACGAAAAATTAAAACAATTACTTAACCCTTTGAACGCCAAGAATACCTAAAGGTGTCGTGTGTCGTCGAGGCCACAGCGCCCCTACAGGCGTTATGACGACCGCTGTCAAAGCAACCTTCAGTCTTTGATGTAAGGTTTGTGTCCGATCTCTTGTAACAGTGACGTTGGCGTGACAATGTCTCTTTTGGTCTTTAGTCTAGGCGGCGAAAGGATTAAATTAATATTTAGGGACAAACTTACAGTTCTTTCTTGTCCCAAAATATGCAAGGTTTGTACTATGGATACCAGAGGAATGATTGCGAAACTTTTTCATTAACAAGTGTTAAGACTGTGATTTTTTCATTCAAAAAAATAACATTTAGCGTACCGTACCTAACATATGTATGAACAGTACGGTAAGCGAAACAGTAGGTAGGTTGTATACATACTTACACAAATATAAATAATATAATACTAATTTTGATTTTGGATTTTGGAATCATCCATTACTCAAGGAAAAAATGTTTATGCTTAACCAAGCCTTTTCTGGGATTCAAACCAGAGAGCATCACCAGCTTCCTATTTAGGCAGAGTCAATACCAACTAGGTCAAGGTAACAATGTGAACTATGAACTTTATATTTTGAATGATTACTAGGAGATAATGTACATGAACTTTCTTAATTTATTTGGATAGTCATTATCATCATCATGACAGCAGAAAGACGTCCACTACTGGACAAAGACCAGCTCTGCGCCACCCACATCCAGCGGACGCCAACTGCTACTCGAGAACCTTTCCACCTTAACAGCCATCGGTTCTACGTGCAATATGCCCCAACCACAATAGCTATTTTAATAGTGAAAATAAATAAATAATAATTGTAACTTACTGGAACAAGTTTGTTGAAAATGTTCGTGTAACACCAATATTGATGGACTTTCGTCTGGTTCAACTGCTATTAATACCGATTGGTTTGTTTCTGTTGGTTCAGTAAGTACAACCTGTAAATATTTTATTATATTAAGTATCATCATCAGTCATCAGATATATAAATAAATTAAAAATAAATACTAGGGGACAATCTTACACAAATTGAAATAGGCTCATAGAAAGCTCTATAAGGCTTGTATTATGGGTATGTTTTACTAGGCAACAATATATTTAATAGATATAAAAAACATATTTGCGATTACCAGGAATCAAACCCAGGACTATCAGCTTTGCGCGCAGGGTTACTAGCCGCAACGCTCAACTTATTCGTAGATATATAGGTTATAATCACTTAAAATGTGATTACCTATAAAATTAAATTATTATTAAAAAGAACCCATTACTCTACCTCCAAGCCAACCTCCGGAATTTCTACAATGCCTGTAGCCGCTCGAGTGCCTACAATAGAAATCACTCTCTGCTCCAAGTCAGTCAATTTCAGAGCACTTGCAGGACCGCCACCAGTCCCTCTTGCCGATCGGTATAGCCGGGCAGATTTTTTTTTGGTGTTGTTTTTGAAGTCGCTCCAGACCTTAACACCCAACAGCCCAACACGCACACGTTTACACACACACACAAAACCAATAAAGAAGAGTGAAGCAAATGCACATACAAAGAAAGAAAAAAAGAATAAGTATGTAAATTAATGAGTTGAATAAAAAAAGCTATACACATACCTTTCTCCACTTTTCGACACTTTTGGTATCTCCTGTGGCATCCGCATTTAACAGCTCTGTAAGCTCAGACCACTGACGCAGATTCGTTTGCTTCCCATGTGGGCCATCACATGGTCTACTAAGGTCGCCATTTCTGTTAACATATTAAAAGAGAGGGCACTTCGAACCAATTTCCTGCACTTAACTGGGCAGATCACTTTGACGTTATTAAAACTAAGGCAAAGGATGAAGCCCTCTCGGTTGCCACGTAAAACTCAGATTACGCTAAGCGACCGGCGGGCAAAACGTGACATGTTGTCTTCCAAGATTGACCCCACGAACTACGAGAAGCAGTCTGAGGACAGAACCCTTTGGAGGAAAAGACTGCGTCAAGGCGTGATACTACATGATACATGAGATACGAGCGCTTAGCGCAATAATTATTGTAATGCTTTTCTACCCACTTTGATTTTTAATATTGTACACTTACCTTATTTTTAAACACTAGCCGTGTTCCGAATCACGACAACAACGATCACAGCGTTTACAGTGCTTACGGCTGGTCCGAATCAGTAAGCGCGCTCAAGGCCGCGTAAGTGGTGTACTGATTCGGTCCGGTCATAAGCGCGTTTACTGTCATGTGTCAAACTGTCAATGTCAACGGCACATTCATTTGAATTCTGTCTGAGGTTCTGAGCAAAGAGAATAAATATAACCACTACGTTTTGAGTTCTGAGTAGAAAAGTTAAATCGCATATGAATATATAATGACATATGATACTTAAAAAAATGTAAGTGTCATATGTCAAACCAAACCAAACGTCAACTTGACGTTTGGCTCAAGGTGCTTACGCCTGGGAGTGTGAGCACCGTAAGCGCCAACATGGCGTCGTCCATGACATCATCAATGACGTCACGATATTTATGTGAGCGTTGTAAGCGTGAATCGGTCCGATCGTAAGCGCGCTTAAAACGTTTTTGTCGTGATTCGGAACACGGCTACTGTATGCTTAGTTTTAGTTTTAATTTGTATACTTTCTCATGTAAGTGAATTCATGTAATTCTTATGGGAAAAATAAATATCTTTAAACCTAAAAAGAAATTTCTTTAAACTTACCCGCGGGAGCTGTCGCTCTCGTTTATGCAAGGGCTACACAATTACGGAAGACGCTTATTTTTAAGAAATTATCTTTTATAGGCTTTAGAAAGTACTTACTGTTCCATATAGTCGACTAGCAACTGGAACTGCGTAGAACTTGTACGCATTTTTAATAAATTATCGTTATCTAAAAGTTTAAAACAGCACTAACCAACGGATTACTCCAGAAAGAATAGAACAGAAACAGATACACAGAGTACTTTTCTATATATAGTAATATAGACCAATCATGGGGTGCATACATGTCATGATTAGTCAGCCCCAGTTTATCAGAAACTGACTAATTGCTATCGTGTGGAGGAATGTTGCGCTGCTGATCCAACTGTCAAACGAGTTGTACTGACAAATTGTATGCACATTATGGGGCATCCAGCCCCCCTAGCACACTAAGTTTTATGTCGGACATAAAGCATTCGGCCCTTTCTGGCAAATATGCGAGTGCAAGAGGGACAAATGCTTTATGCCGGACATAAAACCTAGCGTGCTAGGGGGGCAGAGGGCCTACCGCGAAACGAAAACGAACTTCGTTCGTGTATCTCCGTCTCTATCGCACTTGCATATTCGAGCGACAGGGAGAGAGATACACGAATGACGTTCCTTTTCGTTTCGCGGTAGCGCCTCAGATTATGTGATTTTACTTCGCAGGACCGTTTGAATGCGGCAATTTTCACTTTCTTACTATTAACTGGCCACACTGAATGAAATTGTAGTAACGAAACACCGGTTTAAAAAAATTTACAAAATGACAGTGTAAAATATTAAAACAATATTGTTTAGTATTATATTTTTTAATTTTCGTTTAATTTTATTTGAATGAATATTGTGAGAAAAAAAACACTTGGCAGATCAAGCCAATTCCATGGTCCAAATTGTGATTTTCATGTAATTAGTCAGGAAAACTCGTTTGACGGTTGGATTGCAGCGCAACATGCATCCACACGATAGCAATTAGTCAGATTCTGATGAATTGGGGCTGACAAATCATGTAATGTATATACCCCATCACAATCAACACAATTTGGACCATGGAAATATTTATGATCAGCCAAGTTTTCTGTCATGGGGTGTATACATGTCATGATTTGTCAGGCCCAATTCATCAGAAGCTGACTAATTGCTATAGTCTGGATGCATGTAGCGCTGCTGATCCAACTGTCAAACGAGTTGTCCTGCCTGACTAATTGCATGAAATTCGCAATTTGGACCATGAAATTTGCAGGATCTGCCAAGTGTTTTTTTTCTCACAAATTTCATTCAAATAAATTGAAATTTAAACTAAAAAATATTTATAAAAGCTTAATTATTTTAATATTAGACACTGTAATTCTCATATTTCGAACAAATTTTAAACCAGTTGTAGATGGAATAAGAATAACTACGGAGAGTATTGCTAGTTCATATAATAATAATGAACGTAGTGGTTATATTCTCTTTGACAAATGTTGCAGATGACGAATACATGAAATTTAAATATCGATGTCGATATCTTGTAACAAAATATCTTTCGCTACACTAAATCTCAAGCGAGCGAGAGAGCTAATTACATCGTGCGAGCGAGAAAGCGGAGACAATGACGTATGAAGACCTGTCAGATAACATGGTTCTATCCCTTTCTTACTCGTCGTTCAGTACGTAAGCGAGAAGAGATCGGATAGAAAACGTTCAATTTATTAGGGCCTATCTGCCTTTCTCTGTAATCTGTGGATAAATGTAAACAGCAGCCTTCACGACAGAGAGCACCACAACAAAACACGACAGACAAATGTGAACGCGGCTTAATTATTTTCTCATGTAGCAACCCAGGTTCAAAAGTCACTTTTTCCATATGTTGGTGGGTTTTGAATTATTTTATTTTATTTCCACCGCGGAAAAATTTATATTACGACAACGACAACAGCAGCAAATACCGAAAATACGGCCAATATTACAGCCAAACAGATACGTCAATAGTTTGAGCGTTGTCTTTGTGTGAGAGTATCAATTGATAAGTGTGTTCAAGAAAGTTACCGCAAACATGGACATCAAAATATTCGACACCACTGGATACCAAATTGAGTGTGATGTCTCTCAATGAACGGGGTTTAAAAAGCATCAATAAAGGCTGATTTTCAATAATCCAGTAGTTGGATCCAGCATCACTGGATTCCAGCGCTGGATTGCCACTGGCAATGTCTACTGGATTAAATGTAAATGGCGCGATCCAGTGCCAGTGGCAATCCAGCGCTGGAATCCAGTGATGCTGGATCCAGGTACTGCGGGTGTGGGTTTACACGGATTCAGTGCCGCTGGCACGGAGTGCGCGGCGTGCGGGGGGCGGTAACTGGATTGAAAAATAGGAACATGGTCTGTTCCGATCCAGTGCTGGATACTGGATGCTGTACTGGATTGAAATATGTTTACATTAATGGCCGGTTCACATTATTCCAGTAGCATTTCAGTCCAGCAATCCAATTCAGTGCTGGAATGCTACTGGAATAATGTGAACCAACACTGGAATGCACTGGAATGTGCCATTCCAGTGACTGAAGAGACCGTCAACTTTTCATTCCAGCTCACCCAATCCAGCGCCACTGGAATAGTGTACCTAGACAGCCATTCCAGTCGCAATCTGATGTGTTACCAATCCAGCTACTCTTAAGACTGGAGTAATGTAAACAATATGCTCCAGTCCAGCACTGGACTGGATTAGCCCGCTGGATCACTGGACTGGAATATTGTGAACCGGCCATAATCCAGTGGCAATCCAGCGCTGGAATCCAGTGACGCTGGATCCAACAACTAGATTAATGAAAATCAGCCTTAAGTTACCTATGCATGAAACATACTAACCTCAATTTTTTGCAATGAGACCAGCAACAAACGCTCTTTTGTGGACCTATCCATGAGTTCTGGTAATTTTTATCACAACCGCTTCAAATAAGACTTAAAACTTCATCTATCTAGTCCCTTTCTTAGGTAAAATCCTAATCCAATCTCCATACAACATGGTTTATTTCTTATTTTATAGTGGCATGCTGAAATAACATGAAACTTTTTATACACAATGGGATCCGCCATATCTTGGCTGGAAACTAGTTTCTGTAGGTAGCTATAAATTATAATGCCTATGGATGCAAAATCTGAAATAAATTGCTATTATTATTATTAAAATAGAATTATAAATTATAATAGAAAAAAAATAAGCGATTAGAGACTGATGACTTCTACTCACTCAATTTTCAATTTTTTTTCTAGAAACAGAAACTAGTTTCCGACCTAAATATGGTGAATCCTAATGTGTATACAAAGTTTGATATTATTCGTGCGTGTCGTTCTCAAATGAGAACCAAACAATGTATGAAGAACAGTTGAGCAATCTGGTGACCCCTTATGATCCTTCAATCTGATTCTAGTTAACCACTTCTCTGGCAGAGGCATTACATCGACCCTGGCATCATCATCATCATATCAGCCGAAAGATGCTGCCACTGCTGGACACAATAAGCTTGCCCCAAAGAGAGCCATAATGTCCTAATTTAAAGTAGTAACATTGACATACATGGCCATATTTGTTTACTGAAATAAAATTCTAATTTATTTCAGGTTTCTGGAATAGATGTGATCAACCATACATACTACGCTCGGAAGTCAACAAAATAAAGATTAAATGCGATCAGAAAAATAAATAGTTTAACCTTTTTTATTAAATGAAGAAGTTTATTTCAATTTATGCAGATTATTAAAATGATTATGGATACTCTTTGTTTATTTTTAACCCCTGACGACCCTTATAAGTTTAACGTGTCTGTCTGTGTATATGTCTGTGGTATCGGTATCTACATAACACTACACATATGTCATAGTCAAAGTTATTTATTTGTTCATTCTTTAATTTCGGTATTACATGATAGATATAATATATGTAATTTTATTTAGGAACTTGCTGTACATTAATTTTTGTCTGCTTTCTTTGGTTTAAAAGATCTGTAAAGAATATAAAATTGCACATATCAGTATGTTGAAAGATACAATAGGTAACACAAATTAGATAAATGCTAGTGGAGCCGCAGGGAAAGCTAGGTTATTTATACTAACATTATAAAGAAGAAAAGTTGCAGAATTGTAAGTTTGTATGTAGGGGGTAATATCCAGAACTCCTCGTCCGATTTCAACAATTCTTTCACCAGTATGTAGAATGCACCTTCAGGATGGATATATAGATTTTATCTAGCAACTTTGCTTGGAAAATTTATAGAAAATTCAATCAATCATTGTGACAGTATCTGGGTCAGCGAATTAGAAGACATAATGACATCTTGGTTTACAGTATTGAAAAGCAGTCACATTTTAGATGAATACAGGAACATACACAATGGACACACTGGTATTTTATCCTGCAAATGTGCAATCTATTACATCTCTTATCATTATCTTAATTTTCAAGATACCAAGAAGAATTATATACCTACCTATATTTACAGTAGATCTATATGTTACGGAATGAGTCTTAAATTCCTCAGTTGAGTAGCGATTGGAGTACCTAACTAAAAATTTAACGACAGTAAAATAATCACGGGGTCCTTTGTTTTAGGTAATGAATACGTTGTTACTAAACACTACAACACTTCGAAATGCAAGTTTACATATTTTCCATAGGTACTTACAAATTTATCCAAATATCAGTAGGCACCACTTCGATAAGTGTGCCCTCCTTGCGCACTAATGATTTGCATTGAAATATCTAGTTTCGGAGCTCCAAGTAAGGGCCGACTGCGAGTGCGGACTCTTCCTTCTTGATGATTTTGATATTTCGACATTGTTCACATCACGCATTTGTTTGTTCGATTATTGAAATAAATGAGTATATCACTATTATCACTGCAACTACCATTATTATCACTAGGAAATCGAATATTCACTCGTAATTTTGGAAGGGATATGTATCCACAACATACACAATAAAACAGAACAAATAGTACGAATACTTACCTATGCCAAATATGGCGGAGTTTGTGTCATTCATTTGCATTTTTAAATACAAAATACGCGACAATCCGAATTTTGCGGATATATGTTGTCGATTCCAAATTATTATATTTATATGTTCTTTAATATGAGATAGGTCTCGATTGGATCCACCGGTACCTCTTGACGGCTAAATACGATTTCACACGCTAATTTGCAAGTGAAATAGTTAACTACAGTCGCTACGGTATTCGTCGCTTCGAAATGTCAAATTTGTGTGCCATACTACCGAATGGTCGTACGAATCGAAAGTTTAAATTACGCATCGAAACCTAAGCGCTTGTGAGACTTATTTCCGTAGTACAACGGCAGCATGAGTTACGAATTCGACAGCTCGAATTTGCGACATTCGAAATCTATTCGAAGCGCGTTAAGTCGATCACGAGGATCGACACGTAATGTGTGTTTACTATAGTGTCTCACACTAAAGGTACAGTAGCACAGCCTAGTGACGATGAGGAATGCTTTGATTTCCAAAACTTTTGTTTTTTTTTTGCAACGAAGCTGCCAACGAAGTGTTTAAACAGGGTCAACTCAAACGCCCTGTTCAAGTCAGAATCACTGTCAGCGAAATAAAGAAATGTACTACACAGATGTTGTTAAACGCAGCTATAGCTGCTCGCCGCAAGCAAACCAATGTTAGTTTGCCCCTGATTACGGATTGCTGTTACGAACACCAGGGTGATGTTGCAGGGTAATATCGCCGGTTAGCGACCACCTAATTTATGGTTCCGGTTTGCGACCACTCATTTCAATTGGTGTCAGGAATCTACCGCAAAAAACGACAATATATCCTTTCAGTTTTTTCAATAGATTGCATACATACATTCATATACTCACGCCCGTATCCCATTGGGGTAGGCAGAGACTAAGGAACGCCAAATACTGCGGTCCTTAAATACTTCTTCAATAGATTTCTGTTTAATAATTACTTTAAATAATACATGCGGGGCACGGTTTATTTAGAGTGCGTTGTAATGTCATTTTATTAGGTATATTTAATTGGAAAAAAAAAATACGTTGTCTTTCACGTGGTCGCTAACTGAAGCTGGTCGCGTAACCGGGGCGGCGTATTGACCCAACGTTATTAAATTAAACATTCCAATTTACGTTAACACTTAAAATAGGCCGTTTCTGCTCTAATAGTACCTGATTAAAGAAAACTTAGAAAGTAGAGCATAATTTAAACCAAAACAGTGAAAAATATATTATTTGATTACAAATATTATTTGTATGCAGAATGTAATGATAGTGAATGAAGCAAGAAAGGTTTGTCAAGATCGTAGCAAGTGGAAATCCGTGATCTCTGCCTATCCCTCCGGGAAATAGGCGTGATGTACATTTGTATGTATGTATGTATATTATTTGTAGTAAGGTAAATCTCCAATAACTGGCCACCCTTGAATAATCGGCCCCCTCATACTAAAAATTAACTCTATTCACGTATAATAGAATAGATATATATAGTATGAGGTGGCCAGTTATTGACGATTTACCCTACTTGTTAGGTTTATTCGAGACAATTAAAGGTTTACTAAGCAGAAACGTCTGCTAACGAAGTTCTAAAGGACAACGCTCCCTAGGATGAAAAAAAAGTTGAAAATTTTGTTGAAAAAACTATTTTGCGTATTAATGTGTATTATTTCAAAAAAAGTGAGTACCTTTACATTTTGAGGAAAAGAAATGTGAATGGTGACCCAGATTTGAGCTGTATAGTAAAATGTATGGAGAAAAAACAAAAGTGGTCAGATTGAAATGAAAATAATGTATGTCATAAGAATCGTTTCAAAAACAACTTGAAAAAAAATCTTACTGGTAAAAGTAGGAAGAATCTAACCACTTATTTTTTTTTCTTTTACATTTTACTATGAAGCTCAATATCTGGTTCAGTTAACAGTTTTCACAAAATATATTTTATTGAAAAACTAATCCTTACTTAAAAAGTTTTTGTACCTTCATTATTTTTAAACATACTTAAATACACAAAATAGTTTTTTTTTATTCAAAATATTCAGTTCTTTTTTTCCATACTAAGTGTGCGGTGTTTTTTCGATCAGAATAAAAAAAAATCGCCAGTAGCCTTTTCAGGTTTGCGTAGGCAACAAGGAACCCTTATAGTTTCGCCATGTCCGTATGTCCGTCTGCGGCTTAGCTCAGTCACCCTTACTACTAGAAAGTTGTAAGATTAGAATTGAAGACTTTATTCTATTGCACTTCGAAGAATCGAGATTAGACTGTAAAAATAAGAGTTCAATTTTAATAATAATGAAAAAAAAAGTTCCGTCTTTTAATTATTTTAGTTATTTTGTGAAAAAAGCTGCACAGAATAATGAGAAGTCGCAGAAGTTCACTTAGAATTGTCATTAGGTGTAAACAAATATGAATGATTAATACTTATACAATACCTACTTGCAATTTTATTATAATGTTGTCGTAAATGGTTGTATTTTTTTGTAATTTTTTACTATTGTGTTAGCCATCCATACTGACTTTAATATAAAACAATAAGTACCTACTTTATAAAGGACTTAACGTCGAAAATTTATAATATTTCGACTGAAAATTTTATTCTTTGACACTTCGAATAATCGAGATTATACTGTATTAATAAAAGTTCGCTGTCAGTTATATTATAATGTGAAAAAAGTTACAATTATTTTTTTTGACTGTTATTGTAATAAAAATATACAAGCTATTCACAACTATTTTTATTATTTCTGTTTATCCTGGTTCCTATTGTCATACCTTGTCCAGTCCTATTCGCCGTCATGTATTATACTTACCCCACCATATTATACGGTCATTCATTACGCCGGTTACGTGACCAACTTCGGTTAACGACCACCTTAAGGACTAGGTTTTTTTTTTTCAATTAAAGATATAATAACATTTAAACAGGCTGTAAAAATGCCTCGGTACGTACGCAATTTTTAAAGCAGATATTAGGCAGGAATCTACTTAAAAAACGAGAAAATATCCTCTCGGTTCACCATTTATTACTCCCGAGTGGTCGCAAACCGGCACACTAAATTAGGTGGTCGCTAACCGGTGAAATTACCCTACAACCTAAATATACAATTTCATCTGAGGTAAATTGAGTTTAACTATAGCTTACTGCTGACCACGTCGCAAAAAAATACATGTAGGTTATTTGTTAGTAGGTATTTATGCAGCTGGCTTAAAGGAGTAACAAAACATGGAAGAGTGGTCATTTGTACAAGGGGCGATCCCTAAAATATTTTTAAATTATGTGTATAACGCGATAACCAGTTCGACGAAACCGCGGGCAATTCCTAGTATAGTTGGTAATAAATAAGGATACATTTCTTCTTTGTATTTCCATTAACGAACGTATAACAAAATAACATGTGTTTTGCCATTGATATTTATTCTTTGTGGATTTTTTTATGGATCGTGGACGCAATCAAGGGCACTCCTCTACCGTTGCGTTGATCGCTCGCTGCCTGCTGCCACAGCGCACAGCGCGGCGCGCGCATACATGCCGCGCTTTTTAAATGTATTCATTTACGCACGGAGTACTTAGGTATCAATATTTAGTGTCGCCGTAAGTTTATTTTTCTTAACTTTTGTTTGGTAACTGATATCATTGTCATGATCGTTTACTATTAACTCTACAAACTTTAATTCAATATTGGCTATACTGTTTAACCGGAAATCAATATCTAGACAAGCCGATTGTCTACATTTCTAACTTTTTTCCAATATGTTAAGTGGATCGACAATATCGTAACTTTGCAATATCAGCTACTCTAATTCTTTATTTACAAAATTATTTGCATTTTTACGTTCACCAGGATGCAGAAGTCCCAGATTTCTAAAAACAGAATATCGTATATAAATTAAAGTGTTATTGGATATGTTACAGTTTTTTGTCACTCTAATTCTATATTGACATAGTTATTGGCAAAAACTAAAATATTTCAATATAGCCGAAAGCTCCACCTAAAATTTTCTAACTTTTTACATAAGTATTATTTAACATGCCTCCAACGACATATCAAAAATGAAAAAACTTTAATCTTGTAATAACCCATTTTTGTTCAACCGCTGGTCTATATTGTCGGCGCGGACATTATTTAGATTCACAATTACTGCTGTCCATGAAAACAAAGTCAATTGGAAATACCTCAAAACGGAAAGAGAACAGGCGAGTTTATGATATGGCAATATCGTCGTCGGATCAATGATCCTACTAATATTATACATGCGAAAGTTTGGATGTTTGTTACTTCACGCAAAAACGGCTGAACGGATTAAGATGAACTTTAGTATACAAATAGAGTAAAGGCTGGATTAACATTTATAATACTTTTTATCTCAGTGAAAGTCCAACAAAAGGAAGTCAACGCGAACTCAACAATCGCGAGCAAAATCTAGCGTTATATAAAAAGGATTTTTTTTTAGGGTACGTCTCCTCCCCCTATATTATCACACCTAAAGTGGGGATGTAATTTGTTTTTCTCGTTAAACCCATAGTGTGGGGTATCGTTGGATAGCTTGTTCAAGAATATTATGGGTTTTTTTAACCATTTTACAACTTAGTGATTCGTTTGCGAGATATTGGGCGTAAAAGGGTCATTCTTGAGAATTGCATTATTCATCTCATTCCCTCGCCTCTTTTTATTTTAAGAAATTTCTACTAAGTTACAATAAAATCAAATTAAGTATTTAATAATAAACATATTTATCGAATAGGCATCACTTTGGGTCAATTAGGTACGGAAATATACCAATTCAAAGTTTAACTGTCGAGGGAATGAGAAAAAATGACGGGGGAATGATATAAAGTACGAGGGAATGAGAAAAATAACGGGGGAATGATAAAAACTACAAGGGAATGATAAAATTGACGAGGGAATGATAATCTTTGGTATTAGATCAGATGTTTTATTAAATAATACAAAATATCAGTTTGAATAAAGAAAAAATTCACAGTTTTTTCTTAATAATCTTATAGACTAAGTACCATAATTTGAGACTTCAGTCTTAACCATTCATTGACATTAATTCTTCGCATTACTTGCAACAATCATCATTATCCTAGCGTTTTGCCCGGTAGTGCCCTACACGAGCCCGGGGTCCGCTTTACAAAAATACTTCTACAAATATATATTTTTCTTTTGCTTATCACAATCTAACAGGGAAGTAATTTTAATAACATCTAACTCACTTAAATTCTCAAACTTCTGAAAATGATTAACATTAGGTATACGCTTCGTATCAAAGACTAAAATAGGTACTTTATATTTTTTTCTCAAATACTTGATTTAATATTCGAGATCCCATAAAATTGCATGCATGATTAGAAACAAGTGAAACAACACACAATAATAGGTCCAGTTCAACAAAAATAACACAAAAATCGTTTTGTTTAACTGGGCATTTGTTTTAAAGTAATTCTTTTTTTATAAGTTACATTTGTTGATAAAAATCAGACTGTTAGTTAGTTACCTAAGTATTAACATCTTTTTGGTTTGATTCCTAAAGAAACTAAAATTCACAACTTTACTTATAGCATTAATATCATATTTTTGTATTACTGGAATAATACCTTTTTTTACTATAGTCGTAACATTTTTTTATTTACTACGTAATCATAAATATCACTTGAGATCACAAATAAAACATATTTGTAACATTTATATAAAAATCAGACTCTTAATTAGTTATTAACGTTTTTTTAGTAACAATTTAATAATAAATGTAAATTTTCTAAATTCTTAAGTAACCTAAATTGACAACCATGCTTATACTTAGTATTGATTTCAAGACCTTCTATTTAAGAGAAAATGTAATGTTACGTTCATGATATTATAAATAAATTGTTGAATAAATGAGTCGACCATAATATGTTATAAGTACGGTATAAGGGTTTGGCCTGTAATAGGAGCAATAAATGAAACGGTGGATTACTAACCCAATCAGCAATCAGTTCTAAGTGGTTTAATAAAAAACAAACAAGAAAACACTATTAATCACTATGACATATATATTCTATGGAGTCATCCTCTAAATGTATTGTTCCTATTACAGGCCACAGCCGGTACATATGATAAAATGTTATAATTTTCAAGAAACTTCAGAAATCTATCATTACCCCGTTCAGAAAACCGGGGGAATGAGAGTCGAGGGAATGAGAAACCGAGGGAATGAGAGTCGGGGGAATAAGAAAAAGTATGTTTCTTGTCGATTATGCCGAAACTGTTATTAATATAAGAGTAACTATTAAATCAACACATGCAATCATTCATGTGTTATTCTCTACACTACATATTGTATGCCAATTGCAGGAAATAGATTTTATACGTAAATATAGGGTAATGATAATCATAGTGAACCAAAGTTAGGGGATGATGTATCTACCTTCATTGCTCCGAGCTCCAGCGACGAGACGCGTCCTCTCTCCGCGGAGTCGGTAGCGCTACAGACGAGGGTGAGACACGGCCGAGATTACGCGTCACAAGACGTTGCAGTAAGGATGTACGCGTTGTTTAGTCAGGTATTAGGGAAATAATAGGTTAGCTCTAGACAAACCTTTGATATAGATTCCTATAAAAACTATGATAAATAGGGGAACCATATTTTTATTTTTAAATCATTAACTTATATTCTAACGATTTAACTCGATACAATATTTGATTTTGATCCATAACTAGTTGTTTTCAGAGTAGATTGTTCACAAAATGGCGGATGGACGCACCGGGGGAATGATAATTTAGGTGTTTGACATTTTTTTATGGCTAATTCTACTTACCTTTAACAAAAAGTAAATCCTGCCCCAGTTAGATTAAGTGTTGAACTACTGTACAAAAATGTGTAAGGTCAATTATTTTATTTTTTCGGGTACTTTTTCCCTCTGGACGCTGAAAATTGACCCTCTCAAGAATCACCCAAAAGCTATCAGGCATAACTAGTTACCGAGTAGTCGACCAACTTGAAACGTACTTAGAATGGCCAACTTTTCGTTGAAAAAATCTGTCCACACTCTATGTCAAGGCGTTAAGGTGAATGCTAAGATATTTTAGAGTACTTTGGAAAGAAGAGACACATTTCCGGGCGACTACTTTATTGAAGTATCTATTTCATCCACATTGCAGCTGAGTGCACTAAATCTCAAGTCAATTGATAGAGGAAAACGTACTTTTTATAGGCAATATCAAGAGATTTACCGCAGCAAACCAAACAGGAGACGTCATCAGGATTTCCGCAACGGTAATCCGCAGGGGGCGAGACAGGAGCGCGTTCCTAAATCTGCGATGTCATGAACATTTTCGACACCGGTACCTGCTTGTGCTTACACTATTCAAATTTATACAAGCGCTCGAGGTAGGTTTGCATAAGCAAACTGCTGGGGGCCGAACACGGGCACAATAATCCGCCTACAGTTCGAAAGAAACCAAAATCAAAATTCATTCCCTTGACCCGAGCGGCCGTAATTCCTCTACAGGGCCGGAAACTATTTCTATTCAGAGGGGATTCAACCCCGAGGGCTCTGCTTCCTTGTTTCCAAATGTTCCCGAATACTTTCAACGTGGGCCTTAATGCAGCAAAGCGAGCGTGCTTCTGCTTTAAATAACCGTTTAAGTCGAGTTACTCTGACTTTCGAGAGCTGGCGTCAAACACTACACGAATTGTGATTGTACTCGTGTTTGAAGCATTTTACTCATGAAATTTGAATCAATTAATGTTCTGCAACGCGCTTTTCGAATCGCAAGCATCCATAAACTATGGTGTCGGCTTACAACCAGGCTTACCATATGCTTGTTTAGCACCATCGTATTATCCTACTATCCTACTCTTTTTTTACTACTATTATAGATGTTTGTTAGCTCAATCACACTTAAACGAAATTTTGTACGAAGATAGTTTATAGCTTCGATTAAAATATAGGATAGTTTTTCTCCCGGGTCCACGCAGACGAAGTCGCGGGCGGAAACTAGTAAAAATATGTACAAAAACCGTTTTAATTTCGAAAGAAAAAAGTTGACGGCGGATAATGAAAGCCGAAGTAACAGAGTTGTAGCAATCTCGTGGCTCGATATACAACGTCAAAGGGCACGTTATCGTCGCCGGAACGGTAATGACGGGGCGATAAGATCGGTGGGGGCGGGAGGGAATCAACTGATCTCAGACCGCGGAGATTAAATCTCTGTAGGAACTGCCCGGAACATTAACTAATGACACTCCGGAGATGGGACCGCCACCGATAGCCTCGATCTAGGGACTCGTTTAGTTCGGTTAGGGGTTTGGGTGATCGCCATTCTATTAATTTGCGCTGATATAAGTAGTTGCCAATGATTTGTGAGATTCGATGATGCTGCCTTTATGTAATAGACGAATATTTGAGCTGATTGAGTAATTTTGTTTCGAAATTCAATCAACTTTTTTCTGTCCCTAGTTAATAGTAACTGTACCATAGGGTAACGTTTCCTTGATCACTTCATTTATGGGCAAATCAACATGCACTTTTTGTTGACATTTGTAACCTTGGGTCATCTCCTAAGCATATTGAATGTGCAAGTCCATGTTTTAACAATTTTCCAAAGAACCTCTCTCGGTCTGTCTTCTAGCAAAACAAGAAGTAACTAGTTGATTATCCTTTATGTTCTCATGATCCAAACGATTCGTTAGATATCTTTTAAAGAAAGCCAAGATAGCTAACTTTCAAACGTCCTTCAAAGCAAGAGCCGTTTAGCAAAACTGGAAATAAACAACCATTTCTCTGTATTCAGTCGGAACTGATATAAATATAGTATTGCAAATTGAAAATAAACGAGGTACAAAGAGGGTTGTAGTCTCGGCTTACGGCGACGGCCTCTGTCAAGTCCACAGTAGGGACTTTCAGATACTTAGGTACCTAGACGCTCTTTAGCGAAACCTGCAGCTTAGACTAGGGTTTATGACGGGTGTTTTTGTGACCGTTTTCAATCAAGACGTATTTGTGGAATAGAATTTGTTTTCGAGACAACTAATAAATCTAGATAAGTAGCCTACAGAGCTGTAGTAGTGATATTACGTTCAGAGTTGGTTTTGTAAGGATTCGTCAGACCACATATCGTCAGTGAAATAAAAATTAGAAAAGCACCCTTATTTGGTCTGACACTTTATTTATAAACTCGGTTCTTGAATGGCTTATTCATTCTATTCTAAAAAAACACAGGCATGACTTACGTAAGTCAAAAAATAAACCAGCAATAAAGAATACCCTCAATATCTGCCCTTTATCTATTCTCAACGACCGAATTTTCTGTTTCCGAGTTTTTCATTTCCTATCTCAACCCTACTTGTACTAAAAATAATATATCAAGGGGTTGTTTACTCCTCCCTAGAAGGCAGGGCGGAGATAATAAAACTTATTCCTGCTGACGTTAACCATGCTCTAACCAGCAGGCTTGACTCACCTCGCTATGTTGCCTTTTCTCGAGTGCTGCAATTCACTCTAATAGGTATTACATTTCTTGGAATTGTCTATGTCTATAGGTATTATACAATAATACTAAATATAATAAAAGGCTAAAGTTTGGTATCAATCAATTAATTATTTCAGACCAGAGGGGTAATCACGTAACGTTTTGAACGCGCGTTAGGTAGATCCAGCCGTCTTTTTACACGACGCGCGTACAATGCGTTACGTGATTGAACTGCAGGTCCATAAAATATGTTAGAACATCATTTATAAATACACAAATTATAATAGATGATAAACACTCCCTCTAGACTCCATGTGGATAGTGTCCCAGTGTTTCCGCATTGCACTGGGCGGGTACTCCACCACTAACTTCAGGAGACTGTTGCGACTCGCGCACGCGCCGCATCAGGGAGGCAGTCCTCTTGCGAATTATAGCGCTACAAAAACGTGATAATCCCAGAACCAACCTAAATCCATCATTAAAGCTGACTTTCCACTGGAGGGCCGAGACGAGACGAGGCGAGCCGAGAATTGAAATTCGTATGGCTTTACAATTCTCTCCTCGCGCACGCGCGCGCGCTTGGTGGACATAGTACTTACTATACAAATTTCAATTCTCGCCTCACCTGCTCTTGCCCCTCCGGTCGAAAATCAGCTTTATACTGGACGCGGAGAGGATTGTACGCTTTTTTTGTGTAGTTAGCCCATAGACTGCACGTTATATGCAAGTTTGTAGCTTTCTAAGTTTTTGTTTAATGAGTGATTTCCGGAACCAGTCATCCGATTAATAAATAAAACCGGCCAAGAGCGTGTCGGGCCACGCTCAGTGTAGGGTTTCGTAGTTTTTCGTCCAGAAATTATTTTGTAATTTTTTTCAATACCTATTCAACCTATCAAGTTCAAAACAATTTTCCTAGAAAGTTTTTATAAAGTTCTACTTTTGAGATTTTTTTCATATTTTTAAAACTTATGGTTCAAAAGTTAGAGGGGGGGGGGGGGGGCACATTTTATTTAACTTCTGGAGCGATTATTTCCAAAAATATTAACATTATCAAAAAAATATTTTAGCAAAAAGCCCCTATTCATTTTTAAATACCTATCCAACAATATATCACACGTTAGGGTTGAAATGAAAAAAAAACACTCCCCACGTTACGTATAGGGGAGGTACCCTAATAAATAAATAAAAACACTTTTTATTTTACCACTTTGTCAGCGTGATTAATATACATATTAGTACCAAATTTCAGCTTTCTAGTGCTAACGGTTACTGAGATTATCCGCGGACGGACGGACAAACAAAGCAAAACTTTAAGGGTTCCTAGTCGACTAGGGAACCCTAAAAAACCTGTCATGATTGTAAACAACGGAATTTTGAGATGGACACATTATGTATAATTTTTAAGTAGGTAAATAAATGAATAAATATTTGCGGACAATCTTACACAAATCGACCTAGTGCCAAATTAAGCAAAGCTTCTACTGTGGGTACTATTTAGACGACGATAAACATACAATTATATTATTTGCAATCATATGAACTGCGGGTAAACGTTTGAATGTCATAAAATGAATGTTTGATTCGCCACGTATCAAATTCAACAACAACAGGTTAAGTCAATCTTGCCAAAACGGAAACAAACCAGTCGAGTGTTTTGTCAGCGACTCCTTAAATACAAAGCTTCTTAAATACACTCGTGAACAAACATAATTCTTGAGGTGAAGTATATTTGAGTCGTAGATGCGGCCCCAAATATGGCGGCATACATTTTTACTCGTGTACACATAGTAAATCGCGTGTGGGACGGTGAAAATTAAAACATGAATAATAAATTGTTTTGTTATTTTTAAACATACGCCCGGTATTTATTAAGGACTATTATTATTTAACGTGGACTGATTGTATTCATTGATTTGAACTGGTGTTTTTGATTAAAATCTTTCATGCTATACATGAAAGATTTTAATTTACTCTACTTCCGAAACGATAGAACTAACGACAGAACGAATATTTTTTAATTGTAGGGCCATATTTTATGGCGTGATTCTTTCATACTAATATTATAAAGATGTTAAGTGTATTACTTTGAAGCTTTGTATGTTTGTATGTATATGATATCCGAAAGTACTCTTCAGATTTCATAGATTCTGTTATAAATACCATATTATTGACTCACGAATCAAAGGATAAAGGATTACGATTTTGCGGCGCTTGTTGTGGAAACCTTGGGTCCCTGGTCGTCAGATATGAGTAACTTCTTCAAGACCTTGTCCTTGCGGCTGGTCCAAGCAACTGGAGACCTTAGAGCTGGCGCTTGCCTCTCGCAAAGAATTTCCATTGCGTTTCAGAGAGGTAATGCTGCCAGCGTAATGGGGTCCATGCCGCAGTCTGACCTCCTAGAGGCGGTGTTCTTTTTATAACTTTTCGTAGTCGACTAGGAATAGGAACTCTTATAGTTTCGCTTTGTCTGTCCGTCCGTCCGCGGATAATCTCAGTAACCGTTAGCACTAGAAAGCTGAAGTTTGGTACTACTATGTATATCAATCACGCCGACAAAGTGGTATAATAAAAAGCGTTTTTTTATTTTTTATTAGGGTACCTCCCCTATACGTAACGTGGGGAGTGTTTTTTTTTTCATTTCAACCCTAACGTGTGATATATTGTTGGATAGGTATTTAAAAACGAATAGGGGTTTTCTAAAATCATTTTTTGATAATGTTAATATTTTCGGAGATAATCGCTCCAGAAGTAAAAAAAAGGTATCCCCTCCCCCCTCTAACTTTTGAACCATAAGTTTTAAAAATATGAAAAAAATCTCAAAAGTAGAACTTTATAAAAACTTTCTAGGAAAATTATTTTGAACTTGATAAGTTGAATAGTTTTTGAAAAAAAATACAAAAACTACGGAACCCTACACTGAGCGTGGCCCGACACGCTCTTGGCCGGTTTTTTTATGCTATCGTTTATAGTTATAACCAATTTTGTTTTTTATTGTTCTTGTTTTATTTTTGCTATCTATCTGTGGCAAATGAAATAAGCGTTAAGCGTGCTGCACACTAAGGCGAGAGCGGAGACGAGCGATTAAAATAAAATCTTACCATATCTGCTTAATGTGCAGCACGCTTTAAGTAATAATAATAATGAGACTGCTTTATACAGTTACTCACGAATCACTCGCCTTAAAACTGAGGATACAGTCTGGCGAATTTAAATCTGCACCTATAGGTAAGTTATTTTTTTTAAGTAATTATTGAGTTCAATTAATAAATAAAAATTACATACCAGCATACAAAATGGACCTTCTGCTATATTTAGTCCCTGCGTTGTACTTTACATACGATAAGTCACTGTTTTGTGAATAAAGTTAATCTTTTATAAATAAAAGCCTGAGTGCCTCGGCAACACTCACTCACATATATGCTCAGGTAAATAATGAACACGCAACATAATATGTAGTTTATGTTTCACCTCCCGAGCCCGGGTTTGTTTGAAGTGGTAATTCGGGGTAACAGTCACGCGTATGTTTCCTGTTTTCACTCACATTTGTCACACTTCAAAGGAAGAATCACCCATTTATCATTTGATAAGTATACTCGACGGTTCAGGCTTAAATGTCACAGAAAGGTGTGTAGAGGAAGAGGAGACAGTGTTATGTTATACATCTTTACTGTCAGATAGATACTACCTGTGTATGTTTGCATGTAGGTGGTAATATCCGGAACTACTCATCTGATTTCTTAAATTATTATCGGTGTATAAAACGGATCTTCGGGGAATAGGTTTTCTTTAATAACAAAGTGCAATTGCAGCCTACTTGCAGAATACAATGTATTTACCGTCCCTTCGCCTGCATTCTTTGTAATTAGCAATGTACAAGTTGCAGAACATTCTCAAAGTATGAAAATTCTCAGAAATTTTCGGTTCTTTTTTCCTGATTTCAAAAACAAGTTTCCGTTAGGAAGTCTCAGAATATAAATTTTCGTGGATGTATCCTTATAGTTACATGTATAGGTATAGGTAACTTATCTTTCTGTAGGCAGGCAATCAAAACAGCTAATAATGTATGTTCGAGGGGGTCTTGTCATGTTTTCAGCATGTAAAATTTAAGTTGTGAGAAGTTTCCATAAAAGATTTTTCCCACCTTTGGAAACTTCTTCACGGTGCATTGCTACACGTGGGCGGAGCCGTGTGGGCAGCTTGAAATAGATTTTACTTATTTAATGGCATCAGCATTGCAATTCAGCGAGGAAATGCCGCCAGCATCCTCGGTGCAATGCCTCGAACGCCTTTTTTAGATTTAACTTAGTTTTAATTAGATTTAGTTCATGTTAGTTTTCATCTTGTATATACTTTAGAAAATAAACATTTTTACCTTCATAGTAATTACTTATTTATTTATTTAATCTTTATTGCACAAAAGAACAACTTATCGTACAAAAGGTGAACTTAATGCCGTAAACATTCTCTACCAGTCAACCGTTGGGCAAAGCAGACAAATTGTGGGCGGCGGTGCAACTACATGACATGAACTCGTAAACACACAGTGGATATACATACATAATAAATAACAACAATAGTCAATTAAATAAAAGTACACAGATAAAATACATACAAATATATACATATACAGACGAAAAGATGGAATAGAAACACTAAGAATCTACGGCTCTACTAGCAAACAACTTGCGTAAACATCTTTTAAACGCGAATCTGGTCGGAGAATGTCGGTAACGTGTAGACCGTTCCAGAGGTGTTTTATCATATCTATCGTTTTCTGAAAATATAATTCCTAGATAGAAACGCATTTCAGTGCCTAATTTGAAAAGACACCAAAGTCACTTGTCTGCGACTCGAATTTGTTTAATGCTTAAATTTTAACGAAAATATTATTATTTATATATATAGGTACTTAGGCGAAATGTGATAAGTAATTGAAGCAAAATAATCACTCTCTAAATGGAAGTTCTCTGCCATCTGCATCTTTTGAAGTTAGATTTTAATTCAACTGACATTACATTTATTAGTTTTTACCCGCTGTGTTTATTACTCGTTGAGAGAGTGAGGTTTATGATTTGATTTTAAAAAAAAAACTTGTTTTAAAAGCAAATTGGTTTCTTAGCCTTGAGCAAAAAGTCGTCATGTGTCCCTTACGCCCTTTGAATACCCTGATCAAATATACCTGAAATGTATCAGAGACGTTTCTTATTTAATTAAATACGACATAATGCTCTGTAATATTAAGTTTCAACGCAATATTTTTCGTGGTACTACCCTGTTTTCTCTCCATCGAATGGTATAGAATCTATACCTAGACTCTATACTATAGATAACGTCCCGATAGCTTGATAAAAAATTGTCCGTTACGGCCAATGATGTTATATTAAAAAAGAGGTATTCCATTCGATTGAGAGAAAAAAATGAGTATGACTGCATTCATAGCTTATTTTCAACATTTTGTCTGTCAAAAAAAATGATTCGACAAAAATCTAAATAATTAACGAACCTGCTCATAAAACTTCACGAGAATCAGTTGAGAAAGGCGACCTGTAGAGGAGAACAGCGGGACAGCAGGACGTCGGGACAGCGGGACATCCGACCACGAACTAATTTTGGGCTGAGCATTGAACTTCGTCGTTTCGGTCGCTCGTTCGACAAACGTCAATCGCAATCCCTTTTCTAATATAAAAAATATATGTTCAACGAATTGAATTAAAATGCACGTCGAATACATCATTACAGAACCCTTACCTTTACTACGAAATAAATACATCAGGCTTACCTGGGCTAGTATTCACGACGCTTACCGTGGACTTGCTTTAGAACCAGCATAAGTATGACCTGCGTATACGCATAGTTGGAACACATTTCGGGGTCATGTTATACTAGGGGTTGTAACTGAGGTGAAAATATATTGATTGAGAATCGCAGTCCAAGGGAAAATCTTGGGTCCTTAATGGAGGGCAAAGTGCGTGAATTAATTAATCCATTCGATGGTTACCTCCCTAATGGACTTTGGTTGTGCTAAGACAGCTTGTTGGTTCCTTTCGAATGGACAGTGGTGGATGTCTTGAGTGCGGTGCTGAGGTGTAAGTAGGTTATAATATAGATGAGGTATAATCACAGATATAGGAAATAAGGAGATCGGAAATGCCGGGCGATTTGTATTGAATGTCGCAAGTTCTTGAATTCGTGGTTTTATTTGAAATAAATAGTATTTACCTGTGAAAAGTGATCTCATTGGTGTGGAAATTAATCAAAGCACTGCAATGTTTGCAAGTAATTATTGCACAACTCGGCATTTTGGAAAAGAATGGAACTTTCTCGGTGGACAACAGACGGTGAACTGGCGGCGGAGTATGCCCAATGAGCTAACATGTGTGACACAGGCTTGTCCGCTCTATAGTATTATATGCTCTGAGGGTATAATATAGTTATAGAGTGCAGGCAGCAATGAACTAAGAAAGTACACATTTCGAATTTTAAACTTCTTAAATTAGGTATATCATAGTGTTAGCAGAGATTTTATTTGGATCATTTTACTGCCAATTTTCAAACATAATGCACAATTAATATGGTCTAAAAGTGGCAGACCAATATCTAGGCTCACTGTACCTAGTTTCAAACTAAGCTCAAGGCTTAGAGCAGCGTAGCAAGTTATTAATTAGTGCCATTAGTGGTTTAGATTCAAGAACACATCGGAGCTTAAAATAAGCTGAAGAGTTTCTTGACCCGTTCTCAATTTATCTGCATCAAAATCACATTCTATAAGCGTCAAAATCATAATACAATACGAATACTTTTTATTGTACACCTCATAACATAAATCAAATACAGAAAATTAATATTTTATGAATCTCATTACATAAGTCAAAATGGCGACGCGCAATACGCGTCAATGCAACGTCACGACAGCACATTTTGTGGCCTAGCTAAATATTTAAGTTGATGCAAACATAGTTTAGAACATAAATGTATTTGGTGGATGCGCAGTGCCGTCCGCGAAAGATTATCTACTGAGGCCCAAAACAGACGGTGAAACGCAATTGCAACGAAACTGCCACTTCTAGTTACTTTTGAGTGTAAAACCACCGTCTGTTTTGGGCCTAAGGAATTAAAAAAAAGAACAAGTCAACACCAATATTAAACTTATTTTAACATCCCTCGTTTGCGTCGGGAGTTAAAAGAGCGTCATTTCACAAAAAAAGATTGAGCGGCAAAAGTCATACGCCAATACCAATTCCCTATAATTGTATGATCAAAAAAACAATGCCTCGTCCGGCTACGTCATGTAGGGCCGAAATTCACTCATAAATCACAACTCGGAGACAAAACATGCCGTAACGCCGCGATCTGAAAAGCTTTGATTAACCTATCACGCGGCAATCAATCAATTAGGACCTTTATCCCCGAAGCCACAAAGATCATAATAATCTGTCAGGGCTGTCGCCGTATAAGCTGTCAATGATCACAAATGATACAGGGAGGGAATAAAGTCGCGCGGACATCGCGATCGTCATCGCTCATCGCTAATGGTGAGTGGTGACGGGTGTTCGTGTTTTGTTTTGGCACGGGAATGAAATCCGCAACGTTGTTAGTGGACAACGTAATTAATCCGGCTAGACGCGACTATTTTAGCAGTTTTGGAACAGTTGTTAGCCTCCGTGATAATCGTTTACCTTTCTAAAGAAGTGTCAGTCTGTTGGTAAATAATTATGATAATTTTCTGTAAAAAAAATTGGTACTACATTTTAGGCCGACACTGTACTGTTTGGCACAGATTATCAACTACTCATTTAGAGGATCATAAACCTCAAACTTGTCTAGTTTAGAAGGTCCTATTACCTGCCTCAGTCATCATACCAGCTTTAAGTTAGGTACCATAATGTTGCATTACAAGTTGCTTATACAAGTGTACATTTTTCAAATCCATTATTACTTCAAAACAAATATTTTCATAATGCAGAAATTGCTTTTCATCGATGAAATACGACGTCAACGTTGTCATAAACATTTTAGGATAAAAAGAAAAAACAGTTTAAACATCAATTTTTTTTCCAACTACGATTTTTATACTTACAACTATTTTTATACAATTCAATAAGTCGTGAACTTTTTAAAATGTAATGTTTTAAAATGTATCAGCTTTTCAGCAACATCCAACCGATCCAATCGTTAAATATCCAAAATAGGACAAAAAAGTACTTGGACTATTTAATTTCGTTTTTTTAATAAATTTGCTAGAGACCTCGTTTTTCTGCAAATTAATAATGGTTTGGGGACAATCATACACAATACGACCTAGTCCCAAACTAAGCAAAGCTTAATACTATATGGGTACAAAACGACGATATAAATACTTAAATTCATAGAAAACCAACCATCCATGATGACTCAGAAACAAATATTCGTGCTCATCACACAAATAAATGCGCTTACCGGGATACTAAATTAATGATACACTTCCCAAGACAATTTATATTCAATTATTTTCTCGTGAGCTGTATTAATACTGAACCTCATTGAAAGAGATTGCGACTTTATTCCGATTGGTTGGTCCAATTAGCCAGCATCGATACCCTGAACCGCTTCATGGGGTGACTTCATTACGTTGTATCTCTTTTATGTATTTCTTTGTGTCAGTTTATTTATAACTTTAATCTAGTCTTTCTCTCTCTTCCGATTCCCAAGGTTTCTACAGAATTGGACGAACTGGGCT
The DNA here is from genome assembly GCA_947578815.1 of Epinotia ramella. Classification (NCBI taxonomy): domain Eukaryota; kingdom Metazoa; phylum Arthropoda; class Insecta; order Lepidoptera; family Tortricidae; genus Epinotia; species Epinotia ramella. Next base: position 952,710 of record OX388213.1, read on the forward strand.
GTTATTTGGAACGCGCTAATAAGCCTCACCTCACCCGAAAACGAAAGTATATTTCTATCTATAGTTCCGACGAATAGTGGCGTCTAGATATATTTGGGGGTCCGTGAGGTGAGGTAAAAACACGTTACAGAATAGCGGGGCTGGTTCAATGGAAGACTAGTCAAAGAAAACAAGAGCGTTCCATTTATTGTTTGTCTAATTTCAGGACATAAGACAAAGGAAAATACAAATCTATTATATAACAGCTTGGGTTCAAATCCCGTTTAAAAACATTGTATTTTATTTGTATGGCTCAGGAGGCTTCAATCGACGTCCACAATATGAACAGGATACTATTTTCAATATGTCAAAGTGACACATAAAGACAAACGAATTTTAACGCCATTTAAGTTAAAGCAGGCTTGTAGAACGTTTATGAATACGGCCGTTATACGTTATACTCTATACCAGGAGTCAACAGGCGGCCCGCGGGACCCTTGCTTGCGGCCCGCAAGCCTCCCTGGCTGTTTTGTATGTAAAGGTCGTTGAATTCAGAATTTTGGAATTGCCTGATAAAATCACAAATAATTAAGAAGAGCGGCCCGCGTTATTTTTGTTAGCTCCTCCCTTGGTTGCTAAAAGGTTGCCGACCCCAGCCCGGGCAGGCTCTATGCTAATATTATAAAGACGCTTCCTGTCTGTGAGACTGTAGCTTTGTAAGTGTCTTTGTTTTGGGTAATCTCCGGAACCGTTTATCAGTTTATTTAAATTAATTAATTAATTAATAGTTGTGGACAATCTTACACAAATCGACCTAGTCTCAAACTAAGCAAAGCTTGTACTATGGGTACTAGACGACGATAAACATCCTACTATAATATTATAAATGCGAAAGTTTGGATGTTTAGATGTTTGGATGTTTAGATGTTTGGATGTTTAGATGTTTAGATGTTTGGATGTTTAGATGTTTGGATGTTTAGATGTTTGGATGTTTAGATGTTTGGATGTTTAGATGTTTGGATGTTTAGATGTTTGGATGTTTAGATGTTTGGATGTTTAGATATTTGGATGTTTCGATGTTTCGATGTTTAGATGTTTGGATGTCTAGATGTTTGGATATCTAGATGTTTGGATGTTTAGATGTTTAGATGTTTAGATGTTTGGATGTTTAGATGTTTGGATGTTTAGATGTTTGGATGTTTAGATGTTTGGATGTCTAGATGTTTAGATGTTTGTTACTCAATCACGCTTAAACGGCTCAACCGATTTGGATGAAATTTTGCAGGAAGATAGATCATAGCCTGGATTCAAATATAGGATAGTTTTTATCCCGGATCCACGCAGACGAAGTCGCGGGCGGAAGCTAGTAGATAAATAAATACCTAAATACATAGAAGACATCCATGACTCTGGAACAATTTAGTCGTGCTCATCACGGCTCACGGCATTCGAATGCCTTATTAGCCTTATTGAGCGTACTATAGGGCTAGTTCGAATTGTGTTAGATGTCCCCGTTTTTTTTTTTTTAGCTTTGTTCTGAAACTGACTGAAACGGCATAAGTACTGGAATAGCATGCAACTTTTTATGCACAATGAGATTCGCCATGTCTATGTCGAAAACTAGTTTCTGATGCTATACATTATAATAGAAACAAAGGCTATTAGAAACTTGTATGAAAAACGTTCTAGATGCGCTTTACTTTTTGGCAAAAAGGGGTTTGTTTCGGCGTTTCTTGACTGACTTGTAAAAGTGCCATTGCGACCTACTTGCTGAATAAAAATAATTTATTTAGGCTAGTAAATAATAAATAAAATTTCATTACAATTTGAACATGCACTTTTCTACGATTGAATTTATTCGACACAGTGTGCAATATACCATGGCTCAGCCGGAGTGACCACCCGCCGGGGATTTTTATGTTCATTAAATTAGGAGTGTGGGCGGCCAGCTTACATGTTTACGTAGTTTATGTAGGTATAATTATAATATCTGGTGGTGGTTTGTACTTTGCACTCAATGCGAAGGGATTGCTTTCATAAAATAGTGTCCCGTTGGGTATAATTGTCTATAAATTAGGTAAATAACTTAAATTGGAAAATATCGCTTTCTTTGAAACGTCATTCTGACTATAGATTAGGAATTAGTAAAGACTGATTTATAGATATATGATATTTGACTACTGATTTAATCGACACATGACTACTTAACATTATCTCGAGACAAAAAAGCAAAATTATGTCTTAAATTCAGCCTACTCAATTATTTACGACACTGTCAAGTTTATTATTGGTAGGTACATATTTTGTATAACATAAACCGAATGCCTATTCTAGTGGTTCTTAAACTTTTGCTAGTCATGGACCATTTTCAGAATTTCAAAAAACTATAATTACGCCCAGGGAAGGCTTTACTGAAGTTTTTTCCCTATAACGTTATGAACGAGCGTCTGCAAAGCAAAACTCAACTGCCTTTTCCCATACAAGAAAAGACATTTAGATCTACCTAAGAATGTACATCTTTGGAGGAGATCTATAGCCAGCAGTGGACGTTTTTCGGCTGATATGATGATGATGACGACGATGATGAATAATGTACGTAGGTACAGTACAATACGTTACGCAACCGACCAGCACACGACAATATAAAATATATATACAGGGTGATTCAGGAGACATGAGCAGGATCAACCCTACGGATTCAATAGTTTATAAGCTACTCAGTCGTACCAGCATTGGTAAGATTAACGTTAATTTTTTTTTAGTTGTGTAGGGTGACCATGATTTATTGTGAATGAAACTTGTACACAAAATGTAAAAAAAAACTGTGGGCGTTTAACTTAATTACGATGATAAAAGATCCATTAACATTAACTGTATATGTAGGGTTGATCCTGCTCACGTCTCCTGAATCACCCTGTATATTAAAACTCTCAAGAAAACTGTTTTAGAAACTGTCTCACAACGAATAGCAGGATCATAAACCAACTTTATTCTAAGTTATCTCGAAAAAAAATTTCCTAACTCATCTTCTTCCACATTACAGGTATTATCTTTCCTCAATATTGCGTATTTCGTTTCGAGATTTCCTCCTCAGCCGAAATGAGATTTCATTACAGCCATTGTTGAAATTTAAGTCACGTATAATTTTAATATTGATGTTGTACAGAAAAGTAATCCTACGCCACGGCGAAATTAAGGATAACTGAAACCAAAATAGCAATGTTGTACTCGTAGGTAGGTACTTACTTTTTATTTATGATTCCATTCTGTATCTTATACTCGTAGTGCTTCAAGCGACATTACCGCGAAAGCACTCATCCTGAAGATGAACTCCCGAAGAATTTGAAACATGTCACCTGTCGTGATATTTGATACATGAGTTTAACCGTAGATTTATACGTAGTATTTTAGACATTTCTCACGAAAGTTTAAATTTGAAGGTACTTACTGACAATCGCACATACTATCAATTTAAGTTTTTGAGGTCCCCGTAAGAGCGTACGAAATTGTTATCAAATTACAATACTGTCCTGCGAAACTATTACGATTCTGATTGTCCCCGGGGTCAACGACGTGTATAATATAATATTAAAACCTCGGCAAAGTAACCGGCCTGATAATTTATGCACTTTGTACATACGCAGGAAAACCGCGCCATTACAAACGTGAGCCCACAATATTTGATTCACACATCGGCTCATTTCCATAGCCAAATTAGCATTGTCATGTTTGTCATCTTATGGGGATTTTTCGGCAGTATTTTGACTAGTCTTTCCTGTTTTATTTGTTTGTGTTTCCTGTTTTAGAAATTCTTAAGGGGCTCCCATACGCCAACGACCTTCGATCTGAATCCCTTCGTTTTCTAATGTTTTTTGTAGCTTATTATATTAACAACAACGGCTTTAAGCAATATAGTATCCCATATTTACTTCAAAGTTCATTGTTTTCGAGATATTTGGCATCAAAGTTGAACAATTTTAGGCCAAAAAACTGGTTTTCTGGCCATAACTTTTGTGTTAATTAATAATATTATAAAAACGCATATCAAATTTATAGGTAAGTTCAGTATGTATGAGTAGGTATGAGTTTCGGGTGTATAAAAGTTTTAATGAGGATGAAGTGTCGGGTTTTGTATTTTTACAGACCTCTCTTTAAAAATGGATAATTAATTCTGTATTAACATTTTTCAAGTTATTCAATATCAAAAATGTTAAACAGGAATCAAACTTTCCCATATCTGCACCTGAAAAGCTAGCTTCAATAAACCGAGGACGAGTGTCGAAATGAAAACTACAAAATTTCGTTGATTTTTGACGGGAGCCCCTTAAATTAAAGTATTTGGGCTGTATTCCATCATCATATCAGCCGAAAGAAGTTCACTGCTGGGTGCAGGCTTTCCCCAAAGAGTCCAGCGGATTCCCACGACCTTTACCAGGGTCATCAGCGCACCTTACCCACGCTGCGCCTTCTAGTACGTGCTCTCCACTCAACAACCTTTCCGCCCTAACGGCCATTGGTTCTACGTGCTATGTGCCCCGCCCAGTGCCACTAAAGTACCTATTCCACAGTCCCTATGCCAGATGTTGATGCCTCTGTTACCCCGATTTTAGCCTTTACCGGGATTTGAACCCGGGTCCTCCAGCTTCGTAGGCAGGTTCACTACCAACTAGACTAAACCGGTCGTCATATACACATAAAAGTTACGATTATGTCCATATATGGCAATTATTGCAAATGGTATAGTGATCCTGCAACACACTAAGTCATAGTGACGTATGTAGAGCACTCGCGGCATTTAAGCAACGCTCAAACTATATTTAATTAAGGCGACGACCGACGTTTCGCACGCTGTCGGCCATTAATCATCGTGTAATCCCGCCCGTAATTCAGGCCGTACAAAATCCAAATACGAATTCGTTGGATGTAAAGGTGCGTTCACATTTAACGGGAATTAGAGACAGGTATGTTTCAACTTAATTATGCTTCACCCTAGTTAATCTTACGCTTCATTATCATTTAAAATAGAAGAAGGAATATGTTGGGGTTTCTCACACGGTGTGACCATTATATTTCTACCAGTGGCTCTTTTTTTTTTATATGACGTGGAATTTATTTATTTTAGTAATAAACAAATTTAATTGAATTTTGGCTAAGGCTGAAGCAGAGAACACCGTTCGCTTCGCTCGCTCGTTTAAAAACTATAATTGAGGGGGAAATAGAAGGAATGACAGGAAAGGGAAACCCGAGACGAGCATTCATGGTTCAAGTCACAGAGAATGTCCATGTATTTTAGTAACAGGAACTCAAGGCAGTGACAGACAAAGTAATGAAATGGAAATGACTCCTCCGAAAAGTGCAGGAAATGGGATTATTTCAGTAAGGGCTCGAAATCATATGAACGTAAACGTAATTTATTTATTAACTAGCTTCCGCCCGCGACTTTGTCTGCGTGGACCCGGGATAAAAACTATTCTTTATTTTAATCCAGACTATAAACTATCTTTGTGAAAAATTTCATCCAAATCGGTTAAGCCGTTTAAGCATGATTGAGTAACAAACATCCAAACATCTAAACATCTAAATATCCACACATCTAAACTTTCGCATTTATAATACATGTATTAGTAGGATTTCAGGACATTAATTAGAATGTTATTAAATTGTATGTACGTCAGTTGACATTTTATTACAATTCATATTCTACTTAACAATGGCTAGTAAAATAAATACATACTTGTAATTAAATATAATTGAGTTAAAAATTACATACAAATCTAAAGATCAGAATTTATTTTAATGCGTTCAAACATTGAATAGTTACTACCAATACAATTTTTTCGAAAAATAAGCTCTCTGAAATGATGAGTTAACTCCAATAACGCATACTTAATACATGTATCCTATCTATGTCCACATGCGATAAAATTGTGTACACAACTAATTAAAATGGCATGACGCAGTCGCCTTGCCCGCGGCTCCTAATCTAATTCTGGGAGTGTCGGGTACGCCCGAACATTAGTAATTAAATTCCGCACAAAATGAACCATATTTCTTTGATAGGTAAATGTCATGCATGTTTGTGGCCGGCGTTTTTCCAAAAACTATTTTATATGTACGGTCGTGTTCTTTAATTTATTACCCACTAGCTTCTGCCCGCGACTTCGTCGGCGTGGAACTTGTTTGTATGGTACCTCCATACATACTTTCGCCCCCCACTTCGCTCCCTTAGAGGATGATTCGCGGGATTAAAATATTTTTATTTGTTAATCCAGGCTATACACTATATGTACCTATACCAAAATTTATCTTATTCCGTTTAGCCGTTTTTGCGTTATTGAGTAACAAACATCCAAACATTTATAATATTGGTAGGATTTTGCAAAAACTTTCTTTTAATTCCTATACAATATGACAGGACTGTTGTTAACCTTGAGTGGGTCCCAAATTAAAACTCGTGACATTACTGTGGTAACTTTGTCCAAGTAGTAATTTTTTTTTCCGTTTTTTTACGTTGGAGCTACAGTTGAATAGGTAGGTACTGTCTTTACAATTTTTAATACACAAATCAAGCACTATGAAAAATTACACCATTTTTAGAGCATTTTTAGAAAAGTTTTTGTTACCAAATTCACGAATTTTATATGAACTTTATTACTATTTATGGTAAATAAGGTGCTGCTATCCTTATATGTAGTTTCTTAATTGTTCAGACTTAATATTGATAACCATTATGTAATTTAAATGTATTTACCCTGTACCATGAAAATTACCAAACTTCTGAAGAAAGATACACATAAATAAAAATCTCGTTTAGATCCTGTCTGCAACACAAAACATTTAATTATAGATAGGCCAACCCAAGGCCCGAATGCCTCGATCAGTACTCCCGAGATCCGGATTGCCTCAACGTATCCAAGCATTTTTTGCAAGAAAACATCGCAACAATAACCCAAGACGTGGGGACCTTCTTAATCAGCCCATTATCATTCGGGCCGGCTGCTAAGGCTCCCCTGGCGGTCTCGGGTTACGAAAACCGGGTACCTATTCACAACCCCTTACCTAACTACCAAATGCCTGCCCAGTGTTAGGGTGAATTAAATACCCACTTAAGATGTGCGATGTGTCTCATATTTTGACATTTGACAACTCTTATGCATGACCGGTTACTTTTCGAACGCACGTTGTATTAGGACAATTCAACTGTCATTTTCCCGTACAAAAAGTGACATCTACCTGACGCACAGTACAATGCGTTACGTGATCGAGTGTCAAATATTTCAAGTATTTTTTTAATATTTACTTTATCAATAAACAACGCGTTAGAAAATACTCGCATAACATCAGCTTAATTTTGCTATTTTATACGTATAGATGGAGAAATGGACGCACTTAGAACCCAGAAAATTATGACTTCACTCAATTTCCTTACCAACTTAAAATTAACTAAAAATTTTTTAAGTTCCATTAAACGTGAACTGAGACGTTAGAATTGTTATGAATCGCATAGCTGGGTCGAGAAATTCACGCAAACCAACCTGGAACACAATTCGAGATAAAACATGCTATTTCTAGATACTGGGAACGAGCACTTACAACAATACAATGCTGTAAAAAGTTGAAGGTTTTCGTAAACATCTCTTAGTAGGCCACTTTGGTTTTTCAGGGCGGAATTGCTATGCGGCATTTAGTAGGTACTTTAGGCGCAGCGTGGGTAGACCCCCCCCCCCCACTAGGTCGACTGATGACCTGGTAAAGGTCGCGGGAGTCCGCTGGATGCGGGTAGCGCAGGACCGGTCACTGTGGCACTATTTGGGGGAGGCCTATGTCCAGCATTCGGCTGATATGATGATGCTTGATGATGATGATTTAGCACTTTACCGAGAGCTTACTAATTTCACCTAGATTTCTTTACCTCGGTACTATTTATAACATCGTTGTAATAATATCACGGGCCCAAGATTGTCGTCTTATTTTTTTTACTTAGATATTTACTCGAAAAATAAGCAAACACAGTTAATAACAGTAGTACCCAAAGCAAAAACACGATCCTTACGTCACTAAACTACATAACTACGTGGCAATCTTGCAACCGTCGAAGCATTCAGGAAGTATAGTTTTATTCAACGCTTCCGATCCCAATAGAATTCACTAAGTCCAATGTCTCGCATTCTCTCTCGCACTCAAGTCAAGCTAACAGGAGAGAGACATATTGAAATACTATCGGAATGCGAAATACATGAACCGAATGGCAACCCTGATATAGAGCAGAGGCAAAGGCAACGTAAACGAAAATAGGCTAATCAAGATGTTAATAAATTTCCTTTTTCCCTCGCCTAACCTCGGCGATAAGTACGGGAGCTTTTAGCAGCACTCCCATAAGAGAAAGTAACTTGTAATTGAAATGGACTACTTATTCTTGCCGATGAAAGTATGCAAAGCATGTGTTTGGTGTTGGGAAAGGGTTCCGTTAAGGACTTGCGACATCGGACCTTGACGCCGCTATGCAGCGACGCGTCGGGATTACACCGTTGACTGTGCTGTGTTACATTCGGCGTTGAGGTGTTATATAGAAAACAGAAAACAAGAAATCTGTCACGAAATAGCAACTCAGCATGTTGCTGGCGTGATTTCTAGCGCTGGTCTTCCGTTGAAACCATTTTATGTTTCGAGGTGGCCGTTTATTTTTACTTATTTTTACTTGCGTGTAACACCAATTTTGTGAAATACTTATACAAAAGAGCACCAAACATTTAATAATATTATCAAATAAGGTACCGGTGGACTGGAAACTCGCTTCCTACCTTTGGTAACTTCTTCGCTACAAATACCTGTCAAATCTTTAAAATAATTGTAAGATCTGTGACAATGACCTATTGCCAACCGATTTTGTTTTTGAAGTGTATTTGTACCTATATGACCCAATAATTTAAAATAGGTACAATTTTTTTAATACTTTTTCAAACGTATTTCTAAGATTTCTCTTTGATAACAATAATATATTAACATAAAATTACCTACATATTTAAATTGAGTAAAATTTTGTCGTACGAATTTGAAAAAAGGCCAGCGTTATCAAGATTGTAGGTATATTTTAAAATATCTTTGACGTATTATAACCGTTTTTTTTTTTTTTATATGGTGGCATACAACTTAAACATTAGTATGTCCCATCGATCGCTCTTATGTCAGCGGATTAAGGTTTTGGTACATATTCATGAGAGGATTAAATCGATACAAATATTTTTGCACTTAACTGTACCTACCTTAGCTGGCAAATTTTGGAAAGGCGCATATTTCTGACTTGGGACTTTTTAGATCAAATATTTGCCGAAGAAGACCGTATAAAAGAATGGGCCAGGAAATCCTCTCAAATGCCGCCACCGGTACCATGAAAAATTAAAAGTTGAATAAAAAACGATAAGCCTAGCTTTCCCGGTATCATCTTTCCAAGATTAACGGCTAATAGGGGAAATGGATGTTTTTAGCGCTTTCTTTATCGGATTTACCCCGGACTTGGTTTAGAGTGCAGTGTTGACGGTCCTAGATTAAGGATTAATAACTTTTCGCAAAGATCCTTCTGATAATGTGTATTTGGTAGTTACTTGAGTAGGTATATTTACTAGGTATATTTTCCCAGTTTATTTTGTATAATTAATTAACACTAGCTTTTGCCGCGACTCCGTCCGCGTGGACTCGTTTAAATCATAATAGCTCCATACAAACTTTCACCCCACATTTCACCCCCTTGGAGGAAGGTTTTCGGGATAAAAACTATTCTATGTCCTTCCCCGGGAATCAAACTATATTTAACCAAATTTCATCTAAATCGGATCAGTCGTTTAAGCGTGAAGAGGTATTTGACAGACAGAGAGACAGATAGACGGACAGACAGATAGATAGACAGACAGACACACTTTCGATTTTTTTTTTTTTTTTAAGTTAATCTGTAACACTAACACTTTATGGACTTCAAATGTCTGAAATAAACGATTTTATTTTTATTTTTTTAAACAAAATAAGGACCACTTACATGAGTTACATGTTTCTATTTTATTGTTAATTATTGCACAGTGGCTAATTAATGATGTCTCGCATCCTTCAGAATCCAACCTCTATCAATCGAATAAGTGGAAAAAATATATATTACTCTTTATTTATATTTCGTCTTAGACTAGGTTTTTACAATAATTATATATAAAAAGTAAATTATAAAACTATACATACAAAACATAAAATCATTATAAAAACCTAACCTAGGGTGCAGCCGGCAGCGAGGCGGGGCCTAAGCTACCGGCGGTCAGCGCGACAGAGACAGGAACCTCCTGACTATCCGCGCAGTATCCAGGAGTACCGCCTAATGTATCTGACCCCTGATCCAGCCGCCTAGCGAGAGTCTCTTGAGGTGATGGTCGAGACTCTTCGCTATTAAACCGTTTGCCGAAACGAATATCGGGACGATGATCGTCGAATCAACAGCCCACATGGCGGTTACCTCGTGAGCCAGGTCTAGGTACTTGCTGACTTTGTCCTTCTCGGCCTTCAAGAGGTTCTCGTCATAGGGGATGGTGATGTCGACGAGCACTACCTGACGTTTCGATCGATCTGTCAGCACGATATCAGGCCTATTGGCTAGAATAGTCCTGTCCGTGATCACAGATCGATCCCAATAGAGCGTGGCACGACCATTTTTGAGAACTGGTGCAGGTGTGCACTTATAGTAAGGCACTTCGGAGGCCACAAGACCGTATAGTAGAGCAAGTTGCTGGTGAATAATTCTGGCTACAAGGTTATGTCTGTGCAAGTACTCACCGTTAGCAAGATAACCGCAACCTGAGATAATATGCCTGCGTGACTCCCCGGGACGGCGGCATGCCCGACAAATATCGACCGTACCGTCCTCCAGGATATACCTCCGGTAATTGTTCGTCATGATAAATTCGTCTGCAATTGCACAGACAAAACCTTCGGTTTCCCCGAAGAGATCCCCGAAACGTAGCCGTAGTTCACCGTACGCGAGCAGATCTACATCGGGCCCTGTGAGGGCCTTGCAGAACCGCCCGTGTAGCTCCTTGCTCCTCCATACCGCCCTGCGGTCCTCGGCGCTCATTACTTTAAGCCTGCGCCAGTTCTCGTTTGCCAAGGAGAGCGGGATGAAGTTTCCGTCTACTGCTACTACGTCGCGATGCATCCCACACTCGTCGTTTAGGAAATAATCCCTGAGGTTGCACACCTCGCGGTTGTGGAGATCTTTGGCATTTAAAAAGCCGCGACCTCCACACTTCCGCGAGATGTACGGTCTCATAACAGACGAGCGTGGGTGTAGCATACGATGCGCAGTAAGCAGTACTCGGACTCTTCGGCCCAGGGCATCCAGCTCAGTCTGGGTCCACCTTAGTACGCCAAAGGAGTAAGTAAGCAAAGGCATCACCCAGGCGTTGAAGGCGCGCACCTTGTTGCCGCCCTACAAAAGACTATTAAGTACTTTGGTCAGGCGACAAAAGAAGCGCTCCTTCACCGCCCGCTTTACGCCCTCACCCTCAATACCCAATGACTGTGACATACCAAGATACTTATAGGTTTCTGCTTCGGAGATAGATTTGAGGGTCATTGTCTCAGAAAGTTGCAAATTTGTTGAATTTACAACTTTCCCCCGCTGTACATATGCATGCATGTACACTTATCGACACCAAATTCCATTTTGATGGCGCTACTGAAGACTTCTGTTGTTTTCAGTAGTTCCAACAGGTCATGTGCATTCGGTGCAAATAGCTTAAGGTCATCCATATAGAGCAGATGAGAAATGACCTCACCGTCTCTCAGAAGCCGGCAACCTAGCCCTGAATCCTTGAGCAGGGTGCTAAGCGGATTCAACGCTAGGCAGAACCACAAAGGACTCAGACTGTCGTCCTGGAAGATCCCACGTTCAATCCTTATAGAGTCTTGCAGACCAGACGGGCAATCTCCTCCCCCCGGTTGACGAAGGACTGTGGTCCACTGCCCCATGCAAGCGCCTAATAAGGATCTCAGAACTGCATCAACTTTATACAACTCTAAGATCCTCCTCAGCCATAAATGAGGCACCGAATCATAGGCCTTCTTGTAGTCAATCCAGGCGGCCGAGAAGGCCCCTTTGTTCTGCCGGACTCGTCGGCAAATGGTCATGTCTATGAGGAGGAGCTCTTTAGTACCAAGAGACCCAACCCTGCATCAATTTTGAGCAGGGGCCAAAACGTTGTTTGCAACGATGTGTGTGTTAATTTTTGCTCTCAAAATGGATGAAAGGAGCTTGTACAGCGTAGGCAAGCACGTGATGGGTCTGTAGTTTTTCACTTCCGTGGTACTACCGGACTTATAAAGCAGGGAGGTGATACCAGTTGTCAAGAAAGATGGCAGGGAACCGAGCTCAAGCGCTCGCTGGAACTGCGTTGCCAAACGCAGGTGTGAGCATCGAAACCATTTCAGCCAGAAGTTGTGTAATCCATCCGGTCCAGGACTTTTCCAGTTCGGGGCCAAACGGATGGCACAACTAACGTCTTCGGGGCTAACGGTAACAGTCCCCATGGGTTCGATGAACTCACACTCACGTTCAACAACACTCATCCACTCGCCTTCGGTGTGTTCGACTGGCACCGACCAGATACTACGCCAGAAGTCAACCATGCATCCGGCTGCCACCCGTCGGACACACGAAGGTCGGCTCCCTCCCACTTTCGGTATACCTTCCTTTGATCGCTCTGGAAAAGGCGATTCTGCTGGTATTGGTCCACACGCTCTCTGTAGCGGCGAATACGGCCTGCCCATGCATAGACTTTCTGCTTCAGAAAGTCAATACGCTCTGTGACACAGGCCATGTAGTCGCGGGGCCTGATACCAGTTCCCGCGAAGGCCTGGTTCACAAAGCGCATGACTCGGGGGCGGTTGTTGCCCCCCCTGAAGCAGATCAGCTTTGCAATGAGAGTCCTAAACGTATTGATACGGCACTCAATCCGTACTTGCCTTGCAGGGACACCCCCGGTGGTCCTAGATGCACGGTCAGCGTCCAGAAACTTGACGCGAGCAACACGGCACGCCGCGATGGCCCCGCAGTACATGATTGAGTGTGTATCAAGTAAGTCTTCACTAGCCCGTATATACGGGTCTAGCAGACCGTTTAGAGCTCCCATTAACGCTAGATTGCGTCTATTTACGGGCAGGCGTGGTAATCGTGGCCTAGTGTAATGTTGCTTGTGGAACGATACCCCGTAATCGCATCTTCCAAAGCCCTCCTCAGTTGCTCATTGGTCTGGCTACTCACGCTCTGATTCGCACAGTCCTCCTCATCGGCACTGGGCTCAACCCGCGGTGCCCCCGGTGCCAGGTCGGGTGCAGGCACCGGAGTCTGCAACGTAGCGTGTGGATCCCGCGCCGAAGCAGAGGCGGCACGAGCAGAGAGTGCTTCCAGGCGTAACCGATCAAGTGTGGCATCATCCAACCGCGCTTGTGCCGCTGGATGACGCGCACTTGATCCGATAGACGCGGCGCAGACACGGTGACGGCCGGCTCAAGCGCCTGAAACAGAGGCAGCATCCGGACACGGTACGCGGATAGATTAGTTCCTCCCTCTGTCGCACCATAGTAGGCGCGCATGCAGTTTTGCATGCGGCGCACTGTACTACCGGTAGCGGGAGCCGTGGGCGGAGCAGGATGCCCCGCAGGCCCCAAGCGTGCCGGCAGCGGAGGCCGCCCGCGCCGCGCAGGTGGTCGTGGCGGCGGCGGCGGCGACCCGCACTCGGCACTTGAACTGCTGCTGCTGTCGGCTGCGGTTTCAAACTCGTCACCCGACGATGATGTGCTGGATGACGGGGGCGGCGGCGAGGCGGGCGGAGGTGGAGGGTGTGCTTGTGGTTCCGCTTCTTGTGTTTTACGTGCTCTTGATCTTGTTATCATCGTGGATGTTTATTATTATCATTATTATTGGGAGCCTGTAGTATATTCATATAATTTTCACGTAACGATCTATACTTGTGGCCTTCATATTCTTTTGAGTAAGTAGTATATATTTATTTTGTGTTTTTTGACTTATTATAGACTAGCTTCTGCCCGCGACTTCGTCCGAGTGGAACTCTTTTATATCGTAGCTCCTTACAAACTTTCGCCCCATTAGACGATGATTACCGGAATAAAAAGTATTATATACTCGTATGTTAATCCAGGTTATACACTATGTGTATACCACAATTAATTTTGATCCATTAAGCCGTTTTTGCGTGATTGAGGTCCAAACTTTAGAATTTATAATATTAGTAGGATTACAAAATTTCCAGGAACATGACTCGCTTGACGCTGTTGTCCACGTTAATCCCCTAGCCTGATCCCCCAGGGGAAAAAAACGGTTAGGTTGTTAGTTGAACTGCGACCCTACAGCGCGCGAGCCGAGCGAGCGAAGCGAGCGTGACGCGGTAGCGTCCGGCGAAGCGCCATAACCGAACATTATCATTTTTTCCTAGTTGAATATAAAATAATTGCCGCTAATTCCCCTGGGGGATCAGGCTAGGGGATTAACGTGGATAACGTGCGCTTGACAGACTCTAACGGGCATTTTAAGTTTATTGAATTTATTTAATTTCGAAGCGCTCATAGCCTAGCGGCGGCTGCGAGTTGGAAAAGATAACGCAGGTTAAGCAAAGATGGCAGCGGTCAGTCTATAGATGGGTGACCGCCTGTTGTTTGAGTGGTTAATATAAATGAGCGCTTCCGTGCTATGGAAGGCACGCTAAGCAGTTGATCGCGGCTGCTGTCTATGACATAGTCGTTGAGCCGAAGTTAAGAGCCTTCGGGCGGCTTAAGAACTCCTAACAGTCGAGTTGCCCACTCACTGGACAAAGAGGGCACAACTGTTACTCGCGTCCGCAGGAGCTACCTACCACAACCCTGCACGTGCCCCCTGGTGGGTACTAAAGAGTGACAAACTTTAAAGACCAATAACTACAACTTAGAAAACTGGAAAAACTCCTGACATTTTCATTTCAAAGTCCAATATCTCAAAAACGACTAAACAGATTTTCATGAAACATAGCTAAGAACACTGTATGCCATACGATTAAATAGTTTAATGAATGAGGGTTATTCACGATTTTCGTTACGGTGATAAAATTGTGCTGGAGTTTACCAACAAATTGAAAATTTAATTGATAAAATATAAAGTAAGGTGAGTCGGGGCAAGAGTAACATCGGGGGAAGAGGGTCAAAAGCTTCTCCAGCGAATTCTTTTGAATTGAGCGCCTTTTTGTACCGTCGGTAAAACCGACTAAGCGCCTGTCTGTTTTACCGACGGTACAAAAAGGCGCTCAATTCAAAAGAATTCGCTGGAGAAGCTTTTGACCCTCTTCCCCCGATGTTACTCTTGCCCCGACTCAGACTCACCTTAATGGATAATTAATCCTACTAATATTATAAATGCGAAAGTTTGGATGGTTTTGTATATGTGAAGTGGAATAAAGAGTATTGTATTGTAAGATAATTGTATAATTGTCATGACATTTTTTTAATTTTATTAATCGTAGACTATCATCAGGTAAAGTCTTACAAAGCTTTAAGGGAAGTTATTTAAAAATGCGTTTAGTAGTTTTTGTGATCGAAAAATGTGAAGCTACGTCAACTATTCTACTGTGATTTTTCTACAAAAACGTGTACAGCATATGCCATCTAATGACGGGTAGATAATGTTGTGGTACTTAGGGTTTCTTAATACAAACTTTCAACCAAGTTTTAATTTCTTTAGAAGATGAATTTTAAAAAACGCTGAAATTGGTTTTCTTGTGTTTTAATATGGAATCATATTACGAAGTTTCAAGTCCGTAGCTCAAAAAATATTAGTAAGTCTCATCTTAAAATATAAACTAATTCCCATACAAATTTTCGACCCATTTTTGACCCCTTTAGGGTATGAACTGGCAAAAATAACGAAATTGGTTTTCTTGTATTTCATTACAGAACCTTTTTACGAAGTTTCAACTCTCTATCTTAAAAAATAAATTAATTCCCATACAATGTTTTGAACCTTATATCACACTCTGAAGAAATTATATCTAAAAACACGCCACGCTTTGTCCTATTCTGAGGTCTAAAATACAATATTAGAAAGTTTCATCAAAATTAGTTCAGTAGTTTTTGCTATATTTTGCCCCCAAAAATATACTGGTTGTTATCTCCGCCACGGGGCGTACACTTGACTACAAAAGATGGCGCTGTTACGTATACACGACTTCATCCAATCGGTTATCCTCAAATCTGGTCTGCGGGTCACCTTGACTCCATAAAACTTTATTAATACGTTTCATATGGTTTGACGGAGTTTAGACGCCGACAAAATACTGGAGAATGACCTACTAAGGCTAGAATATACGTGAAAATTGGTGATGTTCTGCATCGCGCTGTTGAAGTTTTTAATTTATGTCGTATAAATACAATTTCCTTCAGGATCTTCTTATTATGTCTCTCTGACAACATCAACGAATTTTCACATTTATAATATCAGTGTGACAGTGTGATTTTAGCGTCACAATGAAACTTGATAACAACCACAGTTGATGAATGAATTTACATTACGAGTACTCAAACAAATAATTAAATACGAGTACATAATGCCAGTGACGTGTCCTCGGCCCAACTGCAATTTAATTATTGACGACATCGCATAATAATGCACCTTTTACAATTTGTTAATGAAATTTACGTTGACATAGCCGTTCCGGCCGAAATTGGACTTCATTGTAAACAAATCTCAGTTTTATTCATTCTCCTCGCACTGACTGTTATTTTTTGAAATACTTCGGCCTTAGCAAACATGCAGTCGGCCTGTTTGAGGCTAAGCACACATTGCAGCTGGACGCTGCACTAGCGACTCCTTAAGCGAATCATTAGCGAGTTGCCGACCCTCTATTGAATTGAGGATTCGTTGTGTTGACATTCGTTAGGGATCTCTGGGGACCTTACCACGTTCACTGCCAAAAATTTCGTAAAACTACGCTCGTAGCCAATGCCGTAGTTTTTCCCGCTAATTAGAGGCAAGCGCCTATGAACACAGCTCCCGAACCTGGCAGTGAAAGTGTTACTAAACACCAGGAACACAACCGCATATTCGCAGCATATTATGACTGCGGTTAAAATGCAATCCAGTCAGCCAGCTCCAAAATGACATTCCACTCATGTCCCACCTCTCTAAAAAACGTCCAAGTATTAAAAAAATGATTATGCGCAAATTTAACAATTCATAAACCGTACTATTAAGTAAACACACATTCCCTAGAAATAAAGGGGTCCCCCTTAACGTGTTTTTCACGAATCCCGACGAAAACAGCCTTTCAAATATTAATTATAAAGCGAACATACGGGGCGTGCGCAAACCCAAACACAATACCTATAGAATGGGGCTTATGATAATGGGACGTCCTTTAAAAGGATTAAAAGTATATCAGGATCCAGCGTAATACAAATAAGGGTACGAGAGATGGAGATTAATAAGATAAACAACGTAAGTGTCCGGCCGCGACTACGAGCGGCAGCGGGGGCATGCGCCACACTTGTGACCTAGCTGCACTCCGGTCTCTCGCTCAGGCTGCGGACTGGACACCAGTGGGTAGCGGGGCAACGAGCGGCAGTTCATACATTCGAGCGCCTACAATGTATGGGCAGCCGCTCGCCGCCCCGCTGCCCGCTGGCGTCCAGACCGCGGCCTCACACGAATCGCTAGCGCTTCCGCTGCCGCCGCCGCTTGAAGCCCTGGCTGAGTCGTAAGAGATGCAAAACATTTTCATGATGTAGGTAAATAAGTCGTGATGGAAGATTTAAATTTGAATTTGCATTGGGCATTATCTTTGAAAGCTTCGTTGTTTGTTTACGAAGACATAAATTAAGTCCCTTTTAAATTGCTTGTAACCATTGGTGAATTACTTTGTTATGTGTAAAGATAATTGGCATACTTACAGCTGCGCATCATTTTACAGATGAAGCGAGAAAAGTTTTTTTCCGCTGAACACAAGCTCTTTCGATCCTGGTAGGATAAAAAATGACCCAAAGTTCAGAGACGCGAAATTGAATTGAATTGTAGGGAATTTTATATTTGGATACAACAAAACTCAGTAATACATCTACGATTTCTTTTAGTTAAATCGACGCGTAGTTTCAGTGTCCGAGAGGCAACCTGATTGCTCTCGGTATTTGAGATCGCAAAGCGTATTGGTACCGCCCTGTGCAACCCAAACTGAGCCTACTTCGACTGGGGCGGAAATTGCCCCTGCTGCAATGAAAAAAATTAAACTGTCGCCAGGCATTCGATTGAAACAGTATTTCATTATATAAACAGCGTATACACTTTCAGGCAACCGCAGTTCCAATCGGCTGTATCGCGACAAAAAAAAATCCAAGTTGGCTCAGTTTGGGTTGCACAGGGCGGTTCAACAACACTTCTCGAGCTCAAATACCGCGAGCCATCCGGTTGCCTCTTGAGCACTGCAACTACGCGTCATTACTCTGAATATAAATTCGTAGGTTAAAACAAAACATTATTATCAACAAAACTTTTTAAAACTCCATAACTAACTGTGCAACGACAGACTCCCTCCGTCATGTGCGCGTAATTTAAAACTTGCAACTGTTTTAAAACTACCATGAATTCCCCAAACTACTGTCTGATTGCTTTCCAATCTATAAATTTATCGTTGTGCGAGTATAAGTAGTAAACAGTTTGAAAACTCTCTTTAACATGGAAAATAATTCAAAGAGTTCGGGAATAATGTTCGTACAGTATGTTTTTGGCGAGTGATAAATTGAGGTTTTATTTTGTTTGAAATTTATTTTGGTTAGGTTAGGTTAGTAACATGTCGGAGTAATGTGTTGTTGTACATAAATTAACTAATTTGTATTAAATGTGAATGACCATTTATCGCTTACAATTTCGCATTTACGTGTAATTAGGTACATGTATGTATTTAAAAGATTACTTCACATGGGTCTAATGTGTAAACCATCATCTGTGAAAGCCAAACCTATAGATACAAAATCCATACTAATATTATAAATGCGAAAGTATGTCTGTCTGTGTGTCTTTCTGTCTGTCTGTCTGTTACCTCTTCACACCTTAACCGCTGAACCGATTTAGATGAAGTGGATGAAAGGCATAGAGATAGTTTGAGTTCCGAGGGTGGACATACATAGTTATTATCGTGAAAGTTTGTATGGGGCTACGATATACGAGTATACTTACCGACCAGTTAGCCTAGTGGTTAATAATGACGCTGCCTACAAAGTTGAAGGTCATGGGTTCGATTCCCGGTAAGGGCAAATATTTGTGTGATGAGTATAGAATATTGGTTTCTGAGGCTTGGATGTTTTTTATGCATTTAATTACTTATAATATATCGTTGGTACGAACCCATAACACAAACCCTTATTGAGGTTATTATGTGGGGCTAGTTCGATCTGTGTAGGATTGTCCTTTAATATTTATTCATTTATTATTATTTATTTACTCGGGCAATACGAGTTTATAGGGTATTTTTCTTGTTTACTCAATTTAGACAGTACTCAATGTTGTGGACATATTACGCTGTACGTGTCGCGCCTGCATTACTCCGCCACGGCTGATGACATGGGTATTCACCAGAAGACTGGCTATTCGCTGAGGGTTTTCCAGCTGCGTTCGCGCCACTACGTGCCCTTCAGCTCGTTTGTGGTGCGCGTGCCGCGGCCGCTATGCAGGAGACCATCGCGAGTGCTGACTTCTGGCCGAAGGATGTCGTGTTTCGGCGGTTCCGGGGCAACCTACCGAATTCTACACCGGAGGTGACGACGCATCGGTGCCACACTGTTACGTCGCCTAAATAATAATTCGTTTTTAATTTTATAATTGTATGTATGTTAGTCTTTAAGGTATTTGTAACTATGGGCCTTAGATGCCTGAAATAAATGGTTTATTATTCAAGACTTACACAAACACACACACAAACTTATTCAAGATCGAATTAAAAATATAGATCATTATGAACCAACTCAAGGGCCCGTCTTATAATGGCGGACTCAGGAGGCACTACACCCGGTTGTATTTATTATAATGAGATGGGACGTCAAATACGGATTTCGGTACGAATTTTAAGAAGGTATAACGCAATCTGGATTAGTGCCATGGGCATTAATGAAAGGAGAAATTCAGAATTTTCGACATCTTGTGATACCGACGAAGTGAACATTGATTTAAATTAAAGGAAAATTTTAGAAATTTAATGCACCAAGCCGGGGCCCGACCGGGTTTTTTTATTTTATTTAAATTTATATGTTCGTTTGCAGCGTTACTGTTTAATACAAAAATAATTTGCGATATTGATTTTTAGGGTTTTGTAGTCAACAAGGAAACGGAACCCTTATAGTTTCGCCATGTCCGTCTGTCCGTCTGCAGCTTAGCTCAGTAACCATTACTAGTAGAAAATAAATCAATCACGCCGACAAAACAGTAGAACAAAATCCTGTTTTTGTAGCGAAAACTTCTTTAGCGGCGCTGAGCACTTTTTGGGATGGGGAAAAATTGTTAAATACGCGACAGAGTTTTGTGACGTCAGATGTGAAGGAGGTCACTTTTTGCTACTAGCCGATTCGACTTCATTCACAACTGAACGCTATTCGTAAGAGTATAAAGCCGTTAAACAATAGCATATTCTGCAAATAAATTTGTAATAATACTAACGCGTCCTTCACCGTTTTGCTATTGAGAAAATTCGAATAGTTCGAATTTAGGCGTTACTCCTAAAGAGATAAAGCTTAGAAAAATATTTACCAACGGCAAAAACAAATTGATATTTTGGTCGCCACCGCCGTCTGCTGTTCTTGCAAATTCGAATAGTTCGAATTTAGACGTTATTCCTAAAGAGATTTTAAAGCTTTGAATAATATTTGGCAATGGCAAAAACCAATTGGTATTGTGTTTGCCGCCACCCGTCGTCGCGCCGACGGGCGAGCCGGCGGCCCCTCGCGCCCAACGCGCCCGCGGGCCGTCCGCCTAAATAATTGATAATTCTTTATAAATTTGCGTCAAATTCATTTTTAGGGTGACACCGTAAGATGTCACGTGACCTGATCGAAAAACTGTTACAATTTTATTGAGTTTTCACTTCTGCCGGCACTCCCGGAGTGCAACCCGGTCTTTTTTTATGGTATGTACCCTAAAAAATGTTGGTGTAAGGTAAGGTAAAATTATTTTCTTGATAAACTCATAGTCTGGTTAGCTTGTTTAAAAATATTATCTGTTTTTTCAAGCCATTTTTCCACTCAGGGATCCGTTTGCGAGATATTGGGTTTCCCTAATTTTTGTTTGAGTCAAGTGTACTACTGGGATGAGAAAAAAATCGTCGTAATAGTACATATAATGACATTTACAACGAAATCTATCACGGCTATGAAGGCGTGACTAGTTACCGAGTAACAGTCGACCAAATTAAAATGTTGGTACCTACTTAGAAAGGTCAAATTTCGTTCAAATTCGGCTGACGCAACCGCACCATTTAGCTGGCGAGCGCGTGTCGATGTACTCGTAACAAAGACAGGCAGACAACTCCGGTACCCTACACTGCGCGTGGCTCGACACGCACTTGGCCGATTTTTAGATAGTACACTTACTGTTTTGTTATTGTCTCTCTGGGTTTATACACAGGTCCGGACTCCGCCCGGGTAATACAAAGACATGGGATAGAGTACAACCTACCCTACCCGGAGGTCTTCGAACGTCATGCTTTAAAATTTGCACCTAGGTGGTCACACAGGCAAAACATTTAAGATTTACATCCAGAACTTTTTCCCGTAATGCTAAATTGATCGATTTTTGCCCCCGGAAACCATCTCATAAACATCGTTTTTCAGAACGTATTTACAAACAAATAAAATAATATAATATAGGATGAATAGATACTAAACAGCAAAGCTTAAAACTGCGCGTAGACAACTCAGACTAAACCT
Organism: Epinotia ramella; assembly: GCA_947578815.1. Classification (NCBI taxonomy): domain Eukaryota; kingdom Metazoa; phylum Arthropoda; class Insecta; order Lepidoptera; family Tortricidae; genus Epinotia; species Epinotia ramella. The sequence goes on from OX388213.1 coordinate 974,670, forward strand.
AATACCTACACTCATAAATAAAACATTTTAGATCCCTAGTAGGAAAAATATCAATGTCCTCTGTCTAACCAATGACATGCTCTTAGCGGCGGAAATTTATAATGGTAGTTTCCATTACCCGAAGTGCTCGCGTCTGAGAACTGATGCATTACGCACTTGGGAGGAAATATTGGTCACGTGAACGGCCATAGGGCCCCGGAGCGTCTTTGTGACGATGTTTTTTTAAGCTTAAGGAGTTTATGAGGGACGACAAGTGATTTACATTATTTCCTTCTACATAGGGCTTTATATTTATTTTTATAAGACTTTCGGGGCCAGGAGGTCGTGGGAGGCGCTTTCCTCTACAAACGGGTTTTCGTATGTTATCGGCTACGAGCGTAGCGCTACGAAAATTTTAGTAATTTATTATTTATAATTTTCTCCGACTATTAAGTTCTTGATCAGCATGATGACGAAACGACCAGAAATGTATAATATTGGCGATCAAATATTAGTCTAATATTCGATTGCATCTTTTTTTATTACTCCGTTCGTCGCCGTGAAAACCAAACGCTTCTTAAGTTCATTGTTCGAAAGGTAATCGTTTTAGTCTCGCCCTATAATTTGCCAAATGTATGATGTGTCTTGATACTTTGCAAGATTTAGACGCCATTTAACCCTGACATGACGAGAATGTCATGTCGATTAGACTCATTAACTGGTCAAGTAACTATTTATTGTGACCATCACAGTAAAATCTTGCAATGTAGAGATCCAAAACCCACTACCCAACATAAACTGACCAAGTTACGAGTATAACCTGTACTATTTTCGTATTTTTTTTCTTCAGGTTCCACGAACATAACTCATTCATTTTTGAATTATTTATTATAAATAAAACGATTTGAAAATACAGATGTTTACTAAGCAGAAAGGTCTGCAAATGAAATTTCAGTAATATAGATGTATTGTAGGTATATTCTTTTTAATACTAGCTTTTGCCCTTAGGGGATGATTCCCGGAATAAAAAGTATTCTATTATGTTAATCCACTATACAGAGTGTTTTTTTTTAAATGGGACAGTATGGGGAAATCCGAATCTAAGGGAGATAGAGGAAAAGTGTCCAAGGAGACATTAGGTGTTTTTTTATGTAAACAAATTTGGCTCATTAAAATTTTTGGTCAAGCGTGAGTTGTTCTTAAAAAATTATAAAGTTGGTCATTTTTTTTTTTGAGGCGGGTCGGCTCTGTTTCATGTAAGGATTATTTCATTGTATAGAAAGAAAAAAATCTGAACAGCAGAAGTTGGTCAAATTTAATGAAAACTAATCTTCATACAATTGCAGTATTAGCCTTTTAATATTGTTACAAGTGCCTAGGCGTGTAAAAAAATATTTTACAATGCATGTGCTCGAAAAGAGCGTTTTCCAAGCACTAAAATCGTGCGGAAAGTGCCACTTTTTCGCACTAGTGCTTTTTACTTTTCAATTTTTTTTTAATTTTCTAGTCCGTCGTCAGCCTGACACAAAGAGTTTTTATTACTCGAGAAAAGTTTTACAATTATTTAAATTACACGTTTTCTTTCATATAAAAGGTATATAAATACTAATAACGTATAAAATGATTTATTAATGTTTATGCATTTTGAATTTGGTCAATAAATTAATTAATTTTTAATATTCACTTAATGTGTTTGGCTGAATGCATATCTTTCTTATGCCTTTTACAATACGACAGTATGGCGGCTTGCACATGCGCAATGTGCATATGTATCTAAAAGCCCGCCATTGTTGTTTATTGTGAGTTTTGTGTAGTTATTTCATGTAAATATGTTAAAAAGGTCGAGTGAAAGTGAGTAATCAATAATAATAATGATTTATTGCGTTTCAATAGTGTTTAGTGTCAGTATGTTTCTTAGAACTACGACGGTACAGCGTCTTTTTGTTGTTTAATATAATATTGAGTTACTCAAAATTAATTGTGTTCCAAAACCACAATACAATGGTTTTAACTTTTAAGTGAATAAGCTTGACAGCAAAAGATGTGTAGAAGTTGTTAAATGCAATTCCAGATAATAAGTAGGTACCTGACAATCTACCTGGGTTCTTCAATTTTAACCTAGATCTATTTTAAACCAACATTTCAACATTTAATATATTTCCTCACACAAGGCATAGTAAAATGTTGTATGATACACGCGCGTAAAGATGATTTCCGACTCGTGTCGAATTATACATTCGCTCGCTTCACTCGCTCATGTATAAAAATGACACTCGTCGGAAATCACCTACTTTCCACACTTGTAGCATAAATAACTATAAAATTATTCCATTTTTAAATTTCGATAATCGATAAGAGCTCCAGATGATTCAAGAGAAGAACATTTTTTTTAATCTTCGTAAACATCATGGCACGCGATAGTCTTGAAATTATAAAAAAAAGAATTCAAATTTGGAACGTAAGTTATTTCTGCAGCAAAGAATTCAAATTTGGAACGTACTTAAGTTATTTCTGCAGCAGATTTTGTTTCCAATCAGTTCATGCTTGTAATTTTTTTTTTTTTTTTTTTTTCACTTTAATCACAATTCACCATAAGTCTCTGTTAAATGCAACTAGAAGTGTCTTGAAGCGTGCTCGTACCTGCATAAGACAAGACGGCGGCCACATCGAACATTTACTCAAGTAATAAACCAACTGTATGAAGATTAGTTTTCATTAAATTTGACCAACTTCTGCTGTTCAGATTTTTTTCTTTCCATACAATGAAATAATCCTTACATGAAACAGAGCCGACCCGCCTCAAAATAAAAATTGACCAACTTTATAATTTTTTAAGAACAACTCACGCTTGACCAAAAATTTTAACGAGCCAAATTTGTTTACATAAAAAAACACCTAATGTCTCCTTGGACACTTTTCCTCTATCTCCTTTAGATTCGGATTTCCCCATACTGTCCCATTTAAAAAAAACGCTCTGTATAGATACCAAAATTCATCTTAATCCGTCCAGCCGTTTTTGCGTGATTGAGTAACGAACATCCAAACAAATAAAATTTCGCATTTATAATATTAATAGGATTGAGTCAGCAAATACATAAATGCTTTGCATATGTATAACATCGTCACCTGACTGATCGAGTGTCAATCTAGACTAGTTCTCCGAAACTTCAATGGCCACAATATCGAGCACCATTGCGCTTAAACGTAATATGCTTTATTGGACAAAACCACTATTATACCTAGCCTACTATAGTAGTAGAAATACCATAGCCAATTCACCCGCCTGAATACGCTGCAGATCTATTATTGCTGGGACAATATCTATGCTTTGATGCCGGTGGATATAATACTGGGATTAGATTGTGCGATTCCCAATATCGATATTGATTATACATGCTTGCGAACTAGCTTTTTTATCTATACACATAGAAGTATGTAGGTATAGAGGCGAAATACTGTTTTTTTTTTTTAAATAGGTAGGTAGGTAAGTGGTTAGTTGCGCGACTCCGCCCGCGTATAACAGATAACTTAGACGAAGCCACGACATACAATATTGTAGGCGATGTCCATACGGAAAGTCCATTTTAAATAGTTCCGGACATTACATCAACTTCCAATTTTACAACCTGACAGCCCACTGGTCACGGTCTCTGGGCCCCGTATCATGGTCGGCCTTATCACACGATAAGTGACAAGATAGAGCGTCCGTCACTGGCTGACACCATTCGATAGAACGACACGACGCTCCTATCTTGCCACTTAACGCGTGGCCGACCATGATACGGGGTCTGCTCGTAACAAATTTTCATAAATCAATTCAAGAACTATGTGAAGCATAAACTTATTTCGAAAGCTTATTATAGCACACAAGACTACATGAATGATAATACTCCATGGAACTAATTGTTACTGGATTTTTAATCAATAGATTAATTCTCGTTATATTTTGTTTTTTGACATTAGATTGTTTTTCTAGAAACATTCACTAGTATTTTCTATACAATTTTTACTTCATATGTTTTTACTTTTTTGTTTAATAAACTACTTTAAAAAAATAACTGACGATTTGAAAGTGCTTGTCCTACTTGAATAAAGATCACTTTGAGTTTTGAGTTTAAAAATGACGTAGAAAAACCATGTTATCGCATAGTCTATAGCATAATTCTACGATAACCTTGATCCATCATAAATGAAATAATAATGGCACGATTACAAGTCAAAATTCTACCAGTGTTTCTGAAAAAGAAGACCACTGTTAAAAAGGAACGCCGAAACAAACTCAACAATAAGTAATTTTTTGCCAAAAAAAAGCTTATTGCAATGATAGTACTTAACCTACCTAAAATTAGTAAAACTAAATATGAATACGAAGAGAAAAATAATCTTAATGCGTTGTTCTACAAGAAAACACGTCCGAAACTGTGTCACATAAATCATAATACCGGCACAGATAAAACAATAAAAATCCATATAAATAAGGACCGTGATCTAAAATCGAAAACTGATATAGATAAGTTAAATCTTGAGGAAAGAACTAGTAAGAACAAAGCTCCTAATTGATTACTTTAGAGCCAGTTAATTCCTCTTCTCCCTCAATGTTGACGACCATAAGCATCAGCGTTTGTTTATGTTGAAAACTATCGAGCGAACAATACCGCTAAGGCCGGGTTCTGCTTTGGCGGTAATGGTGGTGTGGAATGAGGTTTTTTGACGACCTCTGTAGCCTAGTTGGTAATGACTTGCCTACGAAGCCGGAGGTCCCGGGTTCGAATCCCGGTAAGGGCATTTATTTGTGTGATGAGCACGAATATTTGTTCCTGAGTCATGGATGTTTCCTATGTATTTTAGTATTTATTTATGTATGTCGTCGTCTAGTACCCATAATACCAAGCTTTGCTTTGTTTGGGACTAGGTCGATTTGCGTAAGATTGTACCCTAATATTTATTTATTTATGTTCTACTATACTGAAGAATTACACAACTAGCTGTCTAGTCGCGCAACTTAGCCGCTCCTATCTCACTGAACTGTGCAAATTAGAAAGAGGAGAGTAGATTTTATCGTGTCGCGTCGCAGCGTCAGTTATGCTAGCCCCGCAGATTTCCACATGTCATTTTCATTGTACGGTCAATATTATATTGGCGCATAGCGGTTTAATGCGAGGAAGCGAGGCGGTTCGTATGCAACCTAGCTTAATCAGACATAACTGGCGTCCCTCTCGCACTTGTATATTATGCTAGCAAGAGACGAATGCTTTACATACGACATAAACGAAATTATGCTAGCTAAGAAGTACTGCATTACTACTGCCTTGCTTCCGGGCATCCCGGGCCAATCAGGAAGCACTCATTGAAATGTAGGCGCCCAGTAAAGAATCTGTACTGACCAACTGATAACTGCGCCATCTTTGCACCGCCAAGGAAACGGCCTGAGGGTAGGTTGTGCCAAACCTTCTGTAAGCGACACAGTTTGTGTGGAAAGTTAGGCAAGATTCTATGGAACGACAGTTGTCAGCGCCTTATTTAACGTTGATCAGTCTGTAATCGCAAGTTGGTATAACCCGCCCTTAGTCTGCCGATCTGCATCGAGCAGAACCGCAGATAATTAAACCTTCATCCAGGACAAACACTGCGTCCAATACAAAGCGCAAACACACTACGATTCTGATTATTCATAATGCTACATCTCACCTCAGGACAACCAGTGTAATTCAGACCTCTGGCGCTTTATTAAACTAGTCACAACCCTTTCGAATAAATCGAATGGAGCAGCGCCAAAACTGAAGCGCCTAAAGACAGTTGGCGGGGCCCGTTGAACATTCAAACGGATGGAAAGCCGGCGCAACGCGCCAACCCGCCTTGCAAATGGAACTATCGTGAAAGTCTAAATTCAACGATGGAACGTCAAATTCAACGTCCATTTGGATGCATCCGTTTCTCGCAGAGACTAATGGTGCGCTAGTGAATGGCGAAACAACACACGACCACGACGAAGCGACATGGCGCGCCCGTGAATGTAGTCTCAATTATTTATTTGTCACCGAGACATAAGGCGCGGAGCGATGCTTAGTTAAGTTTGCTTTAGTGGCACGAAATATCATGCTATTTGCGTACATGATAATCGAGCATGTTCACTATCTTCTGCCAAAAAGCATGTGTAGTGTAGTACCTTGAGAAGTGTCAAGATACTGGTAGCGGTGAAGCGAGGTGAAACAAGTTGTGAATAGCACCTCTGGAAGCGGGTGAAACTCAAATTTGCCGGGATATTGAAGACTATGCATTATACTTCAGTACTTGGTGCAGCGTTTCAATTATAGAATTACGGAAGTGGATGCATTTTTCATGCAACTGCAACGCACCTCCCTGCTTCCCTGCTGGTCGATGGGCGAATGAAGAAAGAGCTACGGTAGCCTAGTGGTTCAGGGATGCGACTGTCAAGCAGCGGTCGTGGGTTTGATTGAATCCCGGCTCGTACCAATGACTTTTTCGGAACTTATGTACGGAACATCGTGAGAAAACCGGTCTAATCCCAATAACGTCTAGTTTTAAAACTAGTGCCTACGCCAAATATTGGTATTAGGTGTCAAAGCGGACCCCGGGCTCCTTTAGGGCACAATCGAGAATAACGCTAGGAGGAATCAGAATCAAACATTTATGTGTAACTTAACACAACACACATGTATTACAAGACAAAGACAAAATAATAAGTTAATCTGTGCCGTGTCACGAAATGGGCCCAACTCAGCGTGATGCTGGTGTACCTAAAAGTATGTAAATCCAAGTCACGGAACCGAAATGTAACTAAACAGATGTTAAATCCTGGCTCACAGCAGCAAAAATACAACTAAACAACTGCTTCCTATCGCTAAATTAATGTATTTACCTACAGAACATAAATAATTAAAATTAACTTGAATATGGCCAATAGATCGTCTAGTGTCTACGTTGTGTGCCGAGCAACCTAAATTCTTTTATGTGTAGCAAATTAGACTTTGACTCCTCCCTACCTACTCAACCCTACGTCACCCTACTGCATCCTAGTTCAAAATGTTAATTATGTAATAAATAAAATTTGTTCAAGGTTAATAAACCCCAACCAGGTCCTACCGTGGCCGGTTAACGTAATGGTAGCTTTATCAATATTTTCTCAACATGTAATATCCTCTTAAAACAAAGCCTTTGTTTCTTTATATACCAAAACATTGCCTCAATTTATAATCATACCATCAAATCAGATAACAGACCAACCTAGCTAGCTAATTGTTTATTATTATTATTGTATGGAAGATTCTCTTTCATCCATACTATGCTACCATTTCCGCCTGGATGTGGGTCTGGCCATCTAGCTAATTAAATACCCATTTTATTATATTTTGTTTCTAATAGGTAATCCTAACATGTTTAATAAATTTACCTGTGCTTCGTACCTAATTTCTGATGAGAAGAAGCACTCAACAAACTCATCAGACCTATCAGTTGAATATTATTTCCTTCAAGGAAAATTATGTATTAAGGCATTATTCCACCCTTTACATAGAGACTAATGTATCCATTAAATTCCTATAAACCTGCTATAGTGAAGATATTTGTAATACTGAGGTATACCGTCCATTAAATATGAAATATTGAACCTGAAGTTTACCCTAAGTAATGAGTATATTCCACTCATGATAATTCGATACCTTAATATTAGACATAATGGACTGCTCCGCTTGCCATTAGCCTAGAATCATTTCATCTTTCTGAAACAATTCTGATATCCTAATCATAACTGGAAGTATAACACCTTGATGACAATAAGCAAAATGACGATTACACCTTTAATATTTCATATGTAATAAAATACGGAACCCAATACTCTGATCCACACACAATAACTAATTCCTATTCAGTTACTCATAATTGCAATTAAACCTTCAAATAAATGTTATTTGATTTGTAAATCTTCATTCTAACTATCCATCCCTAAGAATAGTATTCCTAATACCCTATGACGGTGTTTGACTCTATACCTAAGCCTACCTACCACTAAATCCTATACTACTGTATGCAAAACTCCCATCATTACTTTTATTAACGTTATGTGATGTGTATGTTCTAAGTTAGCTAGGGATCTAAGCTGTAAATCGTTCGGAAGGCTAATCCGAGAATGCAACCTAGAGCCTGTGTAATGTACATTTCACAACGTGTCCGTGGACTTAAGGGTTCTGTGAAATGCACGCCCTATTTTATAACATATAAATATATATCCAATAAAAGAACAAGCCTTAAGCACACACAAGACCTCAACGAGTGGATAACAATCCTAGCGATCGACTTATGGGAAATGGCGATCTTCTCGCTTCAGCCTGTGGCCAACCTTAAGACGAGTAAGAGGCCCATCAAAGATAGGCTACACCATCTGTGCAAATAAAAAAGATGGTGCCAGGCTTCTCTCAAACCTGGCCTACTACTAACAGGATCCCGAAGTATACTTCCTTGCCACCGTTAGGGGAAATGCACTTCGTTAAGTTGACCATGCAACTAAGACTTTGATCTGGTTCGAAATAATAATAAAATCATCTAAAATAAACTCAAAATCTAACAGAAAGTGAAATAGTTCATTACTACGCAACATAATTGCACAATACTGAACCTTAGAATAAACTCAGATTTTAATAAGTAGTGGAATAGTTCAATACTATGCAAAGCAATCGCACAATATTGAACCTTCCCGCCACCACAATAATGTATCTACGAATGTTTACGTTATGAATTTAGGCTCGACCCAGAATCAATGACAATCCGAGAGTTCGCTAGAGAAAGAATGAATCCGTCTACTTGGTGCGCCGGTCTTATATACACTAAAAAAGGCTGAAACGCTTGATTGGCTTGATCCGCATTAAGCGCTCGATGTGCTTGACGTAAACGAAATAATACCTTACCAGCATTAACTTAAGGTTTGTTTTCAATCGTGCCGCGTACGTATTTATTCCCTATTGGAACCAACTTTACTCATTGCGCAGTGTTTGCGCCAGCTCCGTAGCGGCAACACGTATTTAGTTTACTGAGAAATATGAAAATATTACGTTTTGTTACGTACGAACGACGATTTAACTATGTACTATTATATTCTATTCAGGTGCCCATATAATTTCGATTCATACCAAATGATGATGACGATTAATGTATTAATTCTTATTATATTATATTATTCCTTCATTTAGCATTAATTAAAGACCATAATAGCGCCATAGGCATAGTTCTAGTTACACTGGCTTTACAGTCAGCGATGGGCTTCCGTTGGGCCCATCCAGTGAGCACAGGGTATGTAACACACAACACATAACAATAATTTAAAAAGCAGGACGATGATGATGGGCGAATGTATGTAATATTTGTCTGAGGTACTGCGAAACAGTGGATGTTTAAATTTTAAACCGTACAGAGCTTTGGTTCCTTACAGTCAAGCTGTGTAATTAATAAATGATTATCACAATTTCTCCGCACCGCAGTGACCTTAGGCTTGAAAATAACTTGACAAGCAAAACACGGTAGGTAAAAAATCCTAAAGACGTATGATCCCGAAAATAGAACAATATTTCGTATCCCTTGACGAATTACAACATCGGCGTTCTGACGTTTATAAAGCGACAAAGGTGTTCCGTTAACACTGTACGTGCTACAAAAACTGTCCATAAAGGAGAATAAACGTGTTTACAAAGGTGTCTGGAAGCCATTAGTTATAGTGGCTGCAATCAGTTTCGTTCTTGCCAACGTCACTCGTTTCATTTTTGACTTTATCAATAATGTAGTACGGTCGGTATTTGCTTGTTATGGTTTAGATTTGAATCTATTATTATAGGTATACCTTGAGTTATTATAAAACGGTTCATTAGACATTGTCGCCTCGGTTAGTAATCATCAGTTAGCGTTGACGCTTGTGTATCACCACCGCAAATCATTGGCAAACGCATTCAAGGGTACTACGTCGTAACTTCGTAGCGAGAATCGCTCATTGAGAAATGACTCACTTGTAAGTTTCAGTCCTTATTGAATTTTCGTAAATAATTTGATAAATGCCGTAATGTCAGTTGTGTTCTAACAAAAGCTTATTTAGATTTTGAAATACCCCCATGACATGCCAAGTATGCCATATTTACGAGTAGTCACCTCGAATTCCGCCGCTAGCCGATCTAGTAGGTAGGCATATAATACGCAACATCTTATATGAAACGAAATGAAAAATGTATTTGTTATTTGCGGAGGGTGACCGCGTCTCGATCCAGTGAAGGGCCGCATCCATCACGGAACCCTTCCGACTATTTATTATTTACCTCTGACCTCAAGACTCCAAGAGTGTTGTGCGTGTTTTGTTGGTGTATTGTGGAAATATAATACTTTATGTCGTATCAAAATAAAATATGGTAGTACCTACCTGCAATTTCATTTTTACACCAAAATAAAAATTGTTTTAATATATTCAAATACCTTCAAACATGTACAACTGACGTTATTTCCTATTGTAAATTGCGTTTTGCCGGAAAGGTTCACTCGCCCCGTTTTCATTCACATCTTCTAAGCCATTTGCTTTTTTTTTTCATTTCATTTATATTATTGTAAAAATCATGTACTTATCAATTGTAAGACCTTAATTATTAAGGTCTTACATTGCAAAAGTCAGTCCATGACGCCCTGTTAGGGCATACATTAACTTAAGATACTTACAACTAGATACCTAATATATCAATTGATCACTTAAATATGTTGTTATACCTTTATAACGAAACAAATTATTTAATTAAATATTTTTTGTTTCGTGTTATTTTTAACGAGGAAGTTACCCCGATCATATTTTAAACTATATGACACAGAGAGAAATAATATAATGGAGAGAAAGAATATAACGAAACTACCTGATGTGGTTCGATTGGAACGGAGCGGGCGCATAGCTCGCCCATTAGAGTGATGCCAAGGCTGTGAATAAGTATTTCAAGGGGACACAGAGAGGGCGCTAGTCTTAGCGGGAATGTAATTGAAAAATATACAACTTCCGTCACTGTCCTCGTAGCTCAGTTGGTAGAGCAGTCTAGCGTTAATAGAAAGGTCGCAGGTTCGAATCCTGTCGGGGGCTACAGACGAAGATGGCTTATTTTTCCATTATATTCTTTCTCTCTGTGTCATATAAGTTAAATATGTATTAAAATAATAAATTTAATAAGAACATTTGAAGACTTTTTCTTCGAGCACATTCAAAAGAAGTTAAAGTTTTAATTGGGCTTAAACTTTCCTATTATCAATAGGAATAACTATGTCAGTATAACAGTTAATAGCGCTATTGAAAAACTAAAAAATAAAGTAACCTCTCAAATTAGAGGTATTTATCATAATGCTCAAACTCCTCTAGCCTAGTTATTAAAATCAATCACCAGTAACTGACTCATTAACTAATTTAGTTCGTACAAGGCAAGCTATAACTGAACATTAACTAAATTGATTAATTGTCATAGTTGTGTGTATTGCTCATTTAATTTCCTTAACGAATTTCATGCAAATTACTATGCCACCGTAATACGCCCCTAGGTAATTATTTAGTTGCTCCTACCCGCTCCATATTCAATAAATCACTCTTTTAACTACGTATTCCGTCAGCAGTCGCACTGTAAACTAAACGCTAATTCATGACACATAAAGTAATTTTTTGAACGCAGCGGCAAACGTAGTTAATAGGTTTTGAAAGTAATCAGTCGATATGACCTGCTAACTCCTCATACTCACAAAGTGTTATGCCTTATTTTATAATGTCAACTGTGTTATCAATGTAGTAAGGTTTATATTGGATTGCGCAGGTGAGTGAGTTAGGAGTTTAAGTAAATAAGTATTTCGCATTCTGAGATTTGTTAATCAACATCTTAAGCTGCTTTATTCTGCGGGGTTATTTTTATTATTTGAGTTATTTTCGTAACAAACAAGGTAAATAACCAGTCTACGGCGATGATAGCTGTTAATTTACAGAGATTTTGTTTATTTACATATTATTTATATTAAAATGCTTTATATTGAAGGTTCCCCATAAACTTTAATGACCTTTACATAATCCTTCACCTATGTAATTCGAAGCGACGAAATTCGAAACTTTTCGCAAGTTCACCCCTACTAATTGAGTCACAGCAATTACAGTTTAGCGTGACCTTTTGACAATTTAATTGGTTCTTGTATTACCCTATTAATACCATGTTACAGCACATGAAACGTCAGTTCCAGAGCTAAGAGGAACTTCATAACTGTGCGGTCTGAGTCCATTATTTCGGGTGGAAGTTGTAAGTGCCGAGCACCTTACCTTGGGGGATCGCGGTTGGATTCAATCGGTCGCGTTTTGACGCTGACATCAAAGAGTATATTGGCAGTTTACGGGCTACGTGAGAGACTGCGAAACCTTCTGGGAATATTAGATGGGGTTTTTGACAGATTTTCAAGATGCTCGGGTTTGATTCAGGTTGAGAATTTTGTCATATATATCAAATGTGTTGCAGTTGTACTTTAAACAGTCCATAATTTAGTAGCTTAAGTTGCCATTTAATATTAGTTTTATTAAGTGTTTTGTAACTAACAACCTATGGATCTGAGGAATCTCTTTTTTTATAGCTCTAGTCCACAGGTAAGGCAGGATCTTAAATCTCCGTATGTTCCAGGACCTACCTATTTAATTACAACACATTGCTTGACACTACAATTTTATTTTATAACTCCTAGTTTCCAATAAGTAATACAGAGTTGAACAAAGACCTTTGAAAATACTATACATATTATTCGTGTCCAATGATCGATCCTTTTTGCGAGCACATTCACAGCCCGTCTCAACTTGCCTGTCTTGTCTCTGGTATGACTTGGCACCGACACCGGTATTAACTATAACAATTGTAGGTAAGATTTATGTTGGTTTGCTCCAGGGAAATATATGTTTAAGTGTTGTGAAGAATCCTGGACTGACGGACTCGCCGCCGGCCACGGCACTTTTATGATTGGCTTAAAAGCGTTTCGCTGTTTGGTGATGGATCTCTATTTACTTGTTACTCGTATATTTGTTTATCAATCGCATAAGTACATCGGCTGTAGGAAAACTTTGAAGTTAAAATGATAACATGCTTCTGAATGTTAATCATTTTACCTTTCTCGTTTCTCGTTTTTCTTTTTTTCGTTTCTTTGTCATTTTGTGATTTTATTTTACGCTGCTCATTTCACAGAGACTTGGCGGATGATAGTTTATCAAATAAAAAGAGAAAATTAAGAAAGCCCATTTTAAGTGTTACTGTGATGAGCACGACTAATTTATCGAGTCTCGGATGATTCATTTTTATTTAAGTGTGTATTCATTTTGATTATTATGTAGGTACCTATATCGTCACCGTAGTCGTCGCCGTCGTAGCCGTCTATGTCGTCGTCGTAGTATCCATAACTTGCCTTATTGAGCTTACTGTCGCAGTAGGCCAATTGGTGTAAGATTGTCCCATATTATATTGGTATCACCATCATCATTCAACCGAAATATTTCCACTGCTGGACTTTGGGGGACCGAAGAGTAAGAAAATGACCGGTCCTGCGCCATCAGCATCTAGCATACCCTATATCATCAATATCATCATCTTTCTAAGCGTTACTCCCGGTTGTGCCCTAAAGAAGCCCGCTTTGACACTAGCATACTTAATATATTTTTATTTATATAAAAAATATCAAGATAATAAAAGATGCGCAATTGAATTGTGATTCGGCAAAGGCAACGTCCCGTAAAAAACAGCGAAAATCTTGTATTTGCAACCCTAAATATTTATCGATTCCAACTGAACCGCGAAAACCCGCCGGAATGCGATTCTTTTTGGGTTTAAAGCAATAAGACAAAGGTATAAACCAATTTCGCCCTGTCGACAGCCGATACCCTCGGTTTGTTTCGAGGCTGACCTATTCAGAACCGTACAATGGTTTTCGAGTGGTACAATTAATGGAATACATATTTGACTGGTGGGCAAGAACACTTAAAGCTAACTGACTTCAATGACTGGCTAAAAGTGAGTCTTGGTCTTGGACACAATTTATCGCCCACTTGTCCTGATCTTGCGTCATTTTCCACCAGTTCATAGTTTGAAGATCGTGCTGGTTTGAGTCGTTTCACCGATACCTACAGAGACAACATAATTCAAAAAAACTAAACTAAAACTAAGAGGCTAAACATATTCTACTGGACAGCAAGAGCAGCAGAAGCTTTGGGCTAAGAGACATAAGAGAGTGCAAGTTATTCGAAACCGATGTGGAAGACAGAGCGAAGTGAAGAAGTAAGACGAGGAATGCTGACCTCACCAGCATGTGGGATATATAGCTAGGAAGAGAAAGAGAGAGTAAGCAGGTAGAAGTATAGAGGAAGAAACTCCTAGGGTCTCCCGACTCCCGACAAACTACGGGAGGGAATAAGCAAAACCAAGGCACTCACTAACTTTTCAGAGGAGCTGGAGTGGTTGGAGTAGCGTTACCGCCCCTTTTTCACAAGATAGGCACACCGAGTAACGAGTTGCGGAAAATGACTAGTGCCTAAAAATAATAAAATAGATTGTTTCGTTTAGCTTTTGTCTTGTTTATTTTTTTTGGCTCTCACTGAAAATCAGCTTCACGGCATCCGTGAGAACATGCTGAGGGTCCTATTTAGCACATTTTATGTTATGCTTGTACCTTTTTCGATTACATGTATTGTATTTTCTTTACTTGTGTGCTAAATAAATATATTTTTATTGTTATTTAACTCTACCGATGCGTGGGACATCCGACCAATGCAGCCCCTCATTTTCAATACAGCGCACCCTCGGGAGCTCTGACGACCTTACTACCAGGAATACATCACCACAGAGCAAGCAAGTGGTCGAGTAATCGTGGCTGCGGTCTTGGACTGCTCCACATATGAGCGAGATGACATTCCGCTCTGCCCTCTTTAAAATGAATTCACCATAGTTCGTTCTTTGGGGGAGGCCTATGTGCAGAAGACTCCTTTCGGCTTATAGGATGATTATAATGATGATGACGTTCAGTAAGAAATGTATCGACAACCAGCTTTTCATAAGAGCTATCTTCCAGTTGAAACGGCACATTTCTCAATGACAGCATGTCTATCATGGGACGGCCGCGACATACTATTTTTCTCGCATTATATATACCTCTTGTTCTAAGTGTTCTAATAAGAGAGAGACGGATAGTGCGAGAAAAATCGAGAGAGCTCGCGCACAGTCGCGCGTTCTTCTCATTTTTCTAATTACGTCTTTGGATGGCTCGTCAACTCTTGCTTGAGGTGAATAATTTTGTATCATTTAATTTTGATTTAAATTTATAAGTTCGTTCACAGCTGCTTCTCCTTGGTAACAAAAAATTTATTTTTCTTCTTGTTCATAATTATTTTTCGTGGGTGTAATAGTAACACAATTTAAGCATAATCTTAAATTATTGTACATTAAGTATCTATAAATTCCGCTACGTTACGTCGCGTTACGTCTGGTTTGTTACTCGATGGAAATTTTGGTGATTTTACTGTTTTACTGATTTTTACTGGCTGTTAGATGAAAAGTAAAGAACTATTGAGTATGTTTGCCTACCTTGTTGTCCACAAACATGTAGGACACATACAGGAATATTTGTACATAACGTCTAGAAATCAATTTGTGTGTAATAACTATAACAATTACAATAAACTATCGGACGAAATAAAAATCGGTCAATTAAAGAAATCTATAAATTAAGCATAGAACAATGACGTAAGTAAGTAATATTTACTTCTGCCTTGTTGATTATATTGATTGTTTATATCACGAGTGCAAGGAAAGTTAAGAAACCATGATTGTGTGTACGCCTAGCTCAATACTGAATCGGCACTTCCGTTGTTTAGTTAAACGGAAAGCAAGTTTTGATTGCAACGGAAAACATTGTTTCCGCCAAACACCGTGCATACGGGGTCAACTTCCAACCAACAACTAATTATGTTTCGAGAACAAAACAAATGTAACGTTGTATGTTGCGATTTTTAAACTCGATAGATGGCATTTTAGGGTCTAAAATATTTTTAAGTCCGAGGTACTTACTGTTCACGTTCAGTCTTGCCTTACACACATCCAAAGCAGTTTTGGTCCTGGACTCAAACTTCATCTTGGCCCAGAATGATTTCATGTCTGGACGTTCTCCTCAGGGGGCATTTCTAAACCTATCCCCAGGGAAAAAAAATAGCAGGTTCAATAGTTGTTATATACTTAGTAAGTCTTTTGTTCGATTCAGTTTTTGTAAATTCAAAATATAATACCGGCTCGCGAGTTAGAGCCACTTGTTTACATGTAAGTAGCTAAATCATTAATTATGGTTTTGTTTACAAAAGAGACGCCTAGTTTTGTATTTTGATTTTGACACTTTAGGGCTATTCTTATTTTTGTAATACTTTGCTGGAATAATATTGTTTACAAAACGATACAAAAAATGCTAACTTAAGGGGCTACCCGAGGTTTTCATCGATTTTTGACAAGTTTTGAATCGTATCTACTACTTTTGCACTACAGATAGAATCATAAATCAAACGGCTATCGGTTCTTCAATCTTTTATCTCCATTTTGACAGACCGGATTTTGAAACAAATTAATACTTAATTTTGTATGATTTTTTTAAACATTGTCTAAAAAAACACTTATTTCGCATCTCTATTGACGTGAAAGATCTAACATATACGAAATCTACAAATTTGGGTTCGTCTATGACGTCTCTAAAAACTGGCAGAGGGTTTTAATTTTAAACCAATTAACACAAAAGTTATGGCCAGAAAACCAGTTTTTTGGCCTAAAATTGTTCAACTTTGATGCCTAATATCTCGAAAACAATGAAGTTTGAAGTAAATATGGGATACTATATTGCTTAAAACCGTTGTTGTTAATATAATAAGATTAATAAGCTACAAAAAACATTAGAAAACTAAGGGATTCAGATCGAAGGTCATTGGCGTATGGGAGCCTCTTAAAGCATTATGTTGATTGGTTTCTTTTTTAAGTTTACCTGATAGCTTCACAAATGTGAGTAAAAGAAAAACAGAAAGAAATATACATTTATTCACAAACACACAGGACACGCATATGAATCAATAAAATAAACAAAAACCGGCCAAATGCGAGTCGGACTCGCGCACGAAGGGTTCCGTACCATTATCTATAAAAACAGTAAAAAAAAAGTTTGTTGTATGGGAGGCCCCCTAAATATTTAATTTATTTTGTTTTAAGTATTTTTTGTTATAGCGGCAACAGAAATACATAATTTGTGAAAATTTCAACTGTCTAGCTATCGCGGTTCTTGAGATACAAAAAAAAAACGTTTGTTGTATGGGAGTCCCCCTTAAATATTTATTTTATTTAGTTTTTAGTATTTTTTGTTATAGCGGCAACAGAAATACATAATCAGTGAAACTTTCAACTATCTAGCTATCGCGGTTCATGAGATACAGCCTGGCGACAGACAAAACGGCAAAAAAAAAACACGTTTGTTGTATGGGAGCCCTCCTTAAATATTTATTTTATTTTGTTTTTAGTATTTGTTGTTATAGCGGCAACAGAAATACATCATCTGTAAAAATTTCAACTGTCTAGCTATCGCGGTTCTTGAGATACAGCCTGGTGACAGACAGACGGACGGACAGCGAAGTCTTAGTAATATGGTCCCGTTTTTACCCTAAGTTGAGCAGTTAAGTTAAAACATGACGTGTAAAAGAGCTAGCTTAAGCCTATTTACAAAATAAATATTTTGATTTGATTTGATTTGATTTGGTACCCTGAAAAACAGATAAAACATGAAACGTGTGTCTCTGCGGCAGTGAACCTGCAGCGCTGATTGTCAGCCAGCACCGTCGGTGACTCACGGAAAGGCGAAAGAGGAATAAACATAAATACAAAGTGAGATAATACATGAACACAGTTTACACACTACCTAGATGCAGCTTCTATAAAATATTAATATTTACAGTACACATTGAAAACAAAAACTACATAAAAAAATTGCAATTGGCATATTTATTGCTGTCACGGTAATCCCCAGATTAGGATTTTGATTTCTGGAGCGTCAACAAATAGTCTTTAGCATACGCTTAGGTGTATCTGCTAAGCGCCCCTTGGATAGAAGTGTGAGCAGATACATCTCCCCGCGTTACTTCTTTTTTCAAAACATTTTATCCAGTTGATAAATAAACGTACTTAGTTACTATTTTACTGTATCAAATGAATCAAAACATTTGGAATGCATCCAGCCAACTGCATCGCCATGGTAAAAAGTCAAAGAAAGGCTTGGCCGTCGGCATGGCTACGTTTTAGCCAAAAAGCTTTCATTGCGTTGGACAAGTCGTATATTATATGCGCGTGTCATAGATATAGTTATTTTCTCAAAAATGGCCCGCAAAGTGAACATAACTCGCTACATATTGGAAGGTAAAGTGTATAGTTTAAGGTCAGATCCTCAGATCTAAATTAAAAAATTAAAAAACATTGCAGGCCGCCTGGAATGTTGTATATAAATTCCTTTATTTGTCGAGTACCAAATTTTTTTAAAACTATAAACTGGCATATACGAGTAAAAGACGGCACAGCTCGTATTCAGCCAATGCAACTCGTATTTTTCTGTTGCAAACACGACGTTTTTGTATGTGTCTCAAACAGTTTGCGTTTGTTGGTGGAAAAATACACTTGCGATTTATTTTATTAGATACTAACTAAAACGGCAAGTTAAAATAAATCTTGTAATAACTAGTACTTCGTGGTATCATTCCCCGCGCGGTGTTGGGTCAGAATAGCAACTCCCCCTTGTCTTATCGTAGGTGTTGTCAACGATAGGCTGGCAATCTGACCTTTCTCCGTCTTTGGTTTAAACCTACAGCTGCTGGAAGTGACAATCATAATCAAGTTTTATTCGTTTTGCCTACCCACTTTGGGAAAACAGGCGTGATTTTGTATACATACTACCGTTAATCGTAACCGTGCTCTTAAATGCGTTCAGAAACCGTAGGAAATGACAGCATTATTACAACCAATTTTACTATGAGAACTTTCTTTTCTGTGGTAGTGGGTAAAATCTGTACTGTAATGTTATTACAGTACAGATTTTTGCAAGGTTATGAGTTTAAATTTGGAACAGCTGTCTAACTCATACGGGTCTCTATTCTAGTATTAATAGATATTAAAACAGTTTTCGACGCGAAACGTCAATTCAATATGTATATAAAAATATAAACCGCGCGATATTTGATGTCGAGTGACATGAGAATAGGGACTTCATTCGTTGTCTATGATTTAAAAAAAACATTCGTCTTGACGTAGGATCGAATTGCCGCCATTACTGTTGTCATTTCTTTGTTGGTTTTTTGCTGTTACGAAAGTAGAATTGTGAAAAGTGGTTTGTTACTCACATTTTAGTTGAAAATATGAGTAGTAGTGTCTCCGAGAACGATATGCACACCCCGCCGGATATCGTAAATGCAGCAACGATTGCAACAAAGATATTTTACAGGTAGCACTATAGTAGCAATGCAGGTCATTTTTCTACGGCTTCTGAACCCATCTTAGATTATGATATGTGGGTAGATAAAGTAGTGTATGAAACTGTACATAATGTGGCCTTAAAACACTCCTATTATAAAACTCGCTAACGCGCGTTTCATAAAACCACACTCGTATTTTAAGGTCTCTGATTATGTATCAGTTGCATAAACTACTATTAATATATTGTTTTAAAATATTCTGATTACGTGTTTCATCTTCGCGACTGCATTTCAGTCCTTCCAATAAGTCATAAGTCATACATGAAATTTACGAAAACTACGAAATAATTTGGACAATGGAAGTGGCGCAGTAAACTTGCCGGAGGCTCGGGGAAGGTATACAAAATTACCGAAACTCAAGCAGGCCTTACAAATTTATTAAGTAGTTATTTGAAATAGGTATTAAAAATAAAAATCTTTATTTCAGACCGGTTGATCCATAGTATGTTAGTAACAGGCGACTTAAATCTAAATTAGGTTAGTAAAAGTAGGCAGAAAAAACAACATACAATTTTTAGATGCTAAATTGGGCAACGCCCTTAATCTGCCCAACCCAGAACGATAAGATTGGACAGTTAAATCTTAACGCTATTTCTTGTAGAATGCTGTTGGCGCTTGCTCTCACCCTGCCTAATAGCGAGGCTATCTTTTTGCGCATGATCGCCTGGCACCCGTCTTCACGGGCTTCGGCAAACATGCCCGAGGCACGACACCTCCTCGGCAGCCCAAGCAGCATTCTAAACGCATTATTGTATTGGACACGCAGGGCGCTATAGGCTCGCTTTGTATATTTAACCCACAGGCTGCTCGAGTAAAAAGACTGTGTATAAGCTTTAAAAAGCGTTATTTTTACTTCGTATGAACATCGAGCAAACCTGCGCGCAAGCATATTACTACGAACCGCTAACGCCCTGCGCTCCCTCTCAATGTCCATATCATCTTTTAGGTCACTCGTGATAATATGTCCCAGGTACTTA
This sequence comes from Epinotia ramella, assembly GCA_947578815.1. Lineage (NCBI taxonomy): Eukaryota > Metazoa > Arthropoda > Insecta > Lepidoptera > Tortricidae > Epinotia > Epinotia ramella. The sequence continues at coordinate 995,187 of OX388213.1, forward strand.
ACCTTATCCACAACCGACAGCTGACTACCGCTTAGCCAAATTGGTGGTACATAATAGGGCTTAATTTTCCCAGCCGTAAAAACCATGACTTCACTTTTAGTGGGGTTGTACACAAGCCCATGGGCCCGGGCATACGCCTCGCAAGTAGTCAGCAGTTGTTCGATGGCTCCAACAGAAGGGCCGAGCTGCACCATATCATCGGCATAGCTTACGTTGTTAATACAGGTGCTCCCCACGTAGCAACCAGCATGCATACTGCTTAGCCCTTCTATCAACCCATTAACATAAAGATTCAATGTTCCGTAAAAATCATTAAGTCCGTGTTAAAAGTGTTAAAACTCACTAGTTTGTACATGTCATGAAAATAATGAATTAGTACTTAGGTGTAAAAAGTAGAGCTTATTTACAATGTATAATAATTCACTAAAAGGCAGCTAAAGTCCCGAAGCTGCGTTTGCGAAGTGAATTAATACTAACAATTAATCATTGAAAATTAAAAGGATAATAATAAAGTAGATAAGTTACTAAACTTTCATCGTCAGTCGGCAGAGAAAAAAAGGATAAATATCTAATTGTTACACCCCACAACACTGCAGTGAACCGAATTTATTCGCGACGAAGTTATTTTTTAATAACTTACGCGCATAAACAGCGTCCGTGCCAACCAACTGGCTTAATCACCGACAGCGGTGCGCAAATATTAGGTATAAGTTTCCACGGTGCAGCTAGGTAGCACTGCTCAAAGCTCAGTCTCAATCAACAAAGGAACCTCATAAAAATGATAAAACTGAATGAACTCAAACCTCATCGCCATTACGCATCTGAGGATTACGGATTTATGTTTTGCAGAATTTTCATTTCATTGAAAACCATTTTTTTCAGAATCAGTAAACTTGTTAGGTTTGTTTTATAACAGTAAAAATGTTATACAACAAACCTAACCTAATGGATTCTAAATAATAACCTTTTAGCAGTACCTACAAAGTTAACGGTTTCTGAGTAACATAAGTTCGATGAAACGAAAATTCGGCGAAACCATGCATTCGTTGAAACGTTTGTTGGTGAAATAAGGGGACACCGGGGATTACATCAACCGCTCCTTACAGCACGGTAACCCCCAGAAGGCGCGCGAGCTGTGTCGCGGCGAGATATACTACCTATCCGTTTCTTTTTAAGAGTTCTAATCAGAAAGGACTTGTGCTAACAGGTGCTGGCCCGTAAAGGTTTAATATGACGCCGGCATATGTTATGCCATAGAAAACTGTCAGACCTCCTCATACACCCGGACAATAACAAACGTTACTTACGATCATCGACGTTTGAAACAACCGAGCCTTAAGAGTCCCCAGCACGGACGACTAAGTCGACTCTCCATACAAACGTAGTTTGGTTCTCGTTTTAAAACGGCGTACTGGAATAACATGAAACTTTTTATACACAAGAGGATTGGTTGGAAACTAGACTTTGTTGCTTTAAATTATACAACAAATGTTAAATAAATGAAATGTTACTCGAGCATTCTTTTTAAAATGAGAACCAATCAAGGAGAGGAGGGCGCCCTGGCGACCCTTTATACAGACCATATTGCACATAATTTACTTTAAAAAAAAACTTGAACCGTCTTCAATTCAGTACTTCGCCAAGGAACAAACATGAACATTTTCTTTCCACTTTACCACATGAACTGCTTTCCGAGAGCTTTCAGAAAAAAAAACAGCGGTATGTGGATCGATAATATTTGAGGAGTTCCGTCGATTTCTTAAGGACCTTAGAATCACCTTTAATACTTCATTAGTAGGTACTATTTCAACGGAATCATTTCAGAATATGTGATGATCATATCATAGTGAATCATTCGGGAGCTCTATAAGCCATCTGGGGTCTTTATCATCAGTTTCACTTCACCAAATTTATGGTTTCCGAGGGTAAATACACGAGTTTTAATATAAAAAAGCGGAATCACTAATACAGGCACGCCTAATATAATTGAGGAGTTCCCTCAATTCCATATGGATCCCATCATCCTTTGAAAACAAATACTACCTAATTGAGAACCTCCTTAGTTTTTGAAGTCGGTTAAAAATATACCATGTCGCTATTAGGTATGTAGGCTGATATTATTTGAGGAGTTTCGTCAACTCCTCAAGGACCTCAGAATCACCTTCCGCACTTCATTAGATGCTACTTAAACGGAATCATATCCAAATATGTGACGTTCTTTACCATTGATAAATAAATCATCTGCCTTTATCATCAGTTCCACTTAAACATATTTGTGATTTCCGTTCCGAGTGTCAATACACAAATTCTGCGAATTATGAACCTAAACGAACTGTGCGTCTACTACGTACTACCTACGAATATCAAAACCCGTGAAGGTGCCAAAGAATCGCTATTACATTTAGTCGATCCCGATTTTCCGCGCGTTATATTACGAATTCCCGACGGAATTGATAAATGCTCATTGACTACTGCCGATGAAATCGTCAAGTTTTCATAACGAGTTACTGAAAGTGCCACGGCTAAGAACGGAAAATACGAAACTCAAATAAAACTTGCTCAGTTCGGAACTCGATGAGGAAATTCTAGGGAATCAATTGGTCCCAATTCAAATTAATGTTTTCGTTTAATTTCTTTATGACTACAACTAGCTCACGCCTTCATCCGCTTATTACAATGCAAGCGAAGCCGTGCTATAAAATATGGCCTACGTCCATTCATCATCATCATCATCATAACAGACGAAAGACGTCCACTGCTGGACATAGGCTTCCCCCAAAGAGTGCCACAATGACTGGTCCTGCGCCACCTGCATCCAGCGGCCTTCCGCGACCTTTACCAGATCATCAGTCTGAGTGTCTACCCACGCCTATTATTACGTCCATTACTCTGATATTACACTCGTGAAATAATTTTAGAAATCCTACGAAGTGTTCAAACTAAACCTCAAACATTTATTCGTGACAAACAATACAGAAAAGACACCGCAACTCCGTGTTCCGGAGAGAGACGCAACTTAGAAACTGGCAAAGCTGCAAACTTTACCTCTTTTTATAATATTGTTATAGATTAATTAATGTTCTGTTAATCTGAGATGTCTTATAGTATGCTTAAAGTGAAATAAATAGCACTTATAAAAAACTCGATTGTCGCCGCAGGTGTCATATTAGACGTGAAGAAGAACCTTACTAAAACTAATTTTCCTCGAAATCACATACCACAAATCCTTTCACGTCAAATACATCAGCGCCACAATCAAATATGATATGATAGAGAAAAAGAAATACGAAAATAATCCAAAAATACTTCTCAAAAGGCTCCACCACATTACTTCTTAAAGAATCAAACGGAACTTTTTTCTTGCATTCGTTCCACTGCGGAAATTGGTCCGCCTTCCAAAAGGACATCGATACATGTTTACGTTCAACGAATGTTTTTCACATTCGTTCGTTATTTCAAAGTGTAGCGAGACGGATGTCCGGGACGAGAAATAAATGTCGTCGCGAAAATCAATAATGTCAGGAACACAAAACAAACTGGGGCGCTTGTGGCGTTTTCGACATTGATGGTTGCCGAGTCCGCGCTTGCGGTGAAAGATAACTCTATTGGAGTTCATTGAGCGTGTGGATGCAATCTTGTTGTTTACATTGGTCTAGGTGCCAAGTGGAAGGCATAAATCCTCTAAGTATTGTTCAACACTAAGGGGCGTTTCTGGACGTTTGTTACCGCGTACCGTTTTGTTTTATGGTGGGTTGAGAGCAAACAAATGAATGAGCGTTATTGCACTTACACTTTGTTTTTAAAAGCATTATATTCTAGTAGTGTAGGACGTGTACCGCGTGTACGTAAACGTAACGCTGTGTGGCGTGTCTTATGAGGATTCATTCTTTGCAACGACATGATGCACGTGCAAGTTTGTACTATGGGTACTAGACGACGATAAACATACTTATATAGATAAATAAATACTTAAATACATAGAAAACATCCATGGCTCAGGAACAAATAATCGTGCTCATCACACAAATAAATGCCCTTACCGGGATTCGAATCCAGGACCTCTAGCATCGTATGCAGGGTCACTGCCAACCAGGCTAAACCGGTCATCAAATCCATGGTCCATGTTGGTCTGTGAATAAAATTAATTGAATTGAATTCAATTGAAATAAAGCATTCTTTATCCCCTGTGCGATACAAGATTCCTTGAATAAACCGTCACTCTCTCCTTCACACCATATTATTCCACAAAAGGTTTCAAAAGAAAATTTCAGCTCCATTCTTTATGATGGATGTGTTTGTTATATATATTTTCCACAAAACAATTTTGCTCGATAAGGGACGGTATAGGTACCTATAATAAGTATACGGATTCAGTCGCTCGTGTACCTATCTATGAGCTTAATAGGCTATCATTATCATCATCATCATATTATCAGCCGAATGATTTACACTGCTGGTGGCCTCCCTCAAAGAGAGCCAAAGTGACCGGTCCTGCGTCACCCGCATCCTGTAAAAGGGTACAGTCGCCCATGGAAGTGGTCTACCACTTTTCGACTCTATTGCATGTAAAATAAGGTCCAAAAGTGGAAGACCACTTTCTTTCCTGATGGTTCCTATGTAGTGTCATTATTGAACGAAAGAGCGAAGTCAACGAAGTTCGCTGCTTTAACTTGGGTCTAAATTCTTTGTATATGCGGTCCAGCTGTTCTCCTGTAAAGATCGCATTTCTCAACCGATTTATGTGAAACCTTGTGACCAGGTTCGATAATTATATAGATTTTTTTGACGATTAAGATTATGGAAATAGATTGTTAATTAAAGATAATTTACTTTAAAAACAAAAAAATTACCTACTCCGCTAAGCCACGAGAACATTTTTACATTTCTTTTCTATTTTACCACATGAACTGATTTCCGAATGCAAATGTGTTGATCATAAGAGAAAAGACCACGCACAACGAAGGGTTCCGTGCCTATTAAAAAGGTCGTATCGTTACTGAAATATGGCACTCACATCCTTTTCTTTAAGGAAGGCAGTTTATTAGAAATATCTTAAAAACTTTTGAACCAATCTTGTTCAAAACAGTTTTCGCTGAAAGCATTTAATAATCCCTATCTATGTCCATGATTTTTTTCATATTTTTAAAATACACAGTTCAAAAATTAGAGGGGGTTGGGACACAAGTTTAGTGACTTTCGGGGTGATTATCTCCGACTCTATTCGCTCAATCAAAAAAAAATCTATGAAACATTATATTTATTTTGAAAGGCCTATCGATTGATGTGCCACACGTGGGCTTCACATGGAAAAAAAAATGATTTTCAGTTTTATGTATGGAGTAAAACCCTAAAAAAAAAATATTTTTGTAATTTCATTACAAAACTATGTAGCGACTAACAAAATACACTTATCATCAAAATTGTATTCAAATACACCTTATAGTTTTCGAGTAAAATGCCTGTGACATACGGACGGACAGACAGACAGACAGACATACAGACGGACAGACATGACGAATCCATAAGGGTTCCGTTTTTGCCATTTGGCTACGGAACCCTAAAAATCGAATCGCTGTATGTGGCCCGATAATTATTGAGGACTTCCGTCGATTCCACAAGGATCACCATTGCCACTCCATTAGTTGCTATTTCAACGGAATCTTATCACAATCTGTGACGTACTTTTGTACTTTTAAGCACTTACATAATTGAGGAATTCCATAAGTCATCTGTGGCCTTCATCATCAATTCCACTCCACCAAATTTATGATTTCCAGGTGTATTTTCTATTATAACTCGTGTATTTGAGTTATAATAGAAAATACCAAAATCACTACACGCGTGCCTAATATAATTGAGGAGTTCCCTCAATTCCTCTTAGATCTCATCATCCAACTGAATTCTTGACAAAATGGGACCAACCTGGAAGCATATACTTTCAAACACAAAAAAAAAATTGTACGAATCGGCTCATAAATGACGGAGTTCTGAGGTAACAAACAAAGAAAAAAAAAATACAACCGAATTGAGAACCTCCTCCTTTTTTTTGAACCCGGTTAAAAAACAGATTCGCGGTTTCTACAGCTCACAGAGCCACTAGGTTAAATGCTATAGCTTTGGAAATAGAGAGGACAGTTTTTCCACGAAATTTTATGAAAACCTTTATGAAATCTCAAACTTAAAGCGCTTGTGTAAAACAGGCATACCTACCGCTCAACTGAGACCTTTCCCGCGGTAGTTGCGCGGTGCGAATGGTGACAGTGCTAGCGAAACGTGTACTAGATTAAGGTTAAAACGACACGTTTAACAACAACTGCCTAAAAATAAAAAAGGTTATCGCCCAGATTTAAAATGATGGATTCGCTCGACTAGTTTTAAACAAACCCGTATACCGAAGTTTTCGGCAGCTTGTCAGGATACCGGAAAATCGGGGATCAAAGTTCGCGGAGACCCAGCCAAAACGTAAGTCACCCAGTTTCCTGTTGGCGTCTACACGTCGTATGTACGTTGGTAATGAGGGGACACGTACGTCCTTTAAGTTTTAAGTTAAGGTAGTTTCCTTCGAGCGTAGGTTCTTAAATAGCGACTAAGTTCAGTTTAGATATTACCGTAATAAACAACACGGGGCAGGCAAAAACTGTGTAGCGTGGTGGAATACGTGCAAAACTTTGTAGTATTTGATGCAGTTTCGTTTAAAAATAAGATAAGATAAAAGATGTTAAATATATTACGTCACAAATGGCCATAAAATTACCGAACGCAAAATCGCACTTCCTGTCCCTCTGGACAAAACGTAACTTTTCGAACAAGCGTTAGGACAATTCAACTGTCATTTTCCCATACAATAAGTATCATCTGTCACCAGGCTGTATCTCATGAACCGTGATAGTTAGACAGTTGACATTTTCACAGGTGATGTATTTCTGTTGGCCCTATAACAAAAATACTAAAAATCAGAATAAAATAAATATTTAAGGGGGCTCCCATACAACAAAAGTGATATTTTTTCCGTTTTTATAGATAATGGTACGGAACCCTTCGTGCGCGAGTCCGACTCGCACTTGGCCGGTTTTTTTTACTTATCACGGACGGTAGTAAAGAAAACCCGAGATCACATTATTACCTTTGCTTTCGGATTAGACATTAATTACCTGCGATCTCTACATTCTTGTCTTGCTGCCTTAGGTAACGTATATACCATTATGTTTGTATTGTACGTTGCAAAAACCAAGTACCAAATAATAATAATAAAATAATAATAAATGATTTATTTAACAAAACACTTGTTAATACATGATATAGGGTATATCCATCAGACTCCAATCCATCCTTATATTAACAACCGTCTGGGGTAAAGCAATGGCTATAAATATAGCTTTCAGATGAAATACGTGCGCCAATCATCCGCCCGTCGATTTCTGTTTATTTTCAATGACAAAAGGTAAATATGGAAAGCAGTCGGCTCTAGACATAACATCGCTACCTCCAGTCTGCCTTTATAACGTTTGTTTTGACGAGCTACCGGTTTTTATAGCAGTGAAGCTGCTTAAAACAACTGCAAAAACGTTTTGTTTGTACCACGTCGGCAGCATACAAGCTTACGGCTTGATGGTAAGCGGTTACCATAGCCAATTAACGCTTGCAACCCCAGAGAGTAGAGATGCAACGCATATCCGACCACTGTCCGGTATCCGGCCTATCCGGCCACAATTTTATTATCCGGCTGAACACCGAATAATACGGAGGTATATATCCAGCTGGATACCGGATAGTATTTTAACACAGATGAACATAGGTAAGGAAAGAACAAGATTAAAAAGAAGGGGGAATAAATAACAAACTACAAAGTCAAACTATGGCAAATAATGTATGTGTGCAAAAGAAGAACTTTTGTGCAATAAAGAGTAGTGATTTCCCAACCAGTCAATCTTAAAGCAAATCAGATAAATTGCAGGCTGTGAAAACCACTGTACTTAACACTTTCAGTGCTACGCACCCGCCAGGTGGGCGTTCTGCTCACAGCAGGCTTTCCTTTACAAGCGGGTGATCTCATGTTATCTGCTACAAGCGTAGCGCTACAAAACCGTTAACACTGAATGTGAACATTACACTGCCAAGAATCACTACACGCTACGCTCGCAGCCGATCCCGTGGTTGCCTCGTATGTGGCGGAAAGCGCCAATGGCGTAGCCGCCCGCTAGTCGGATTTCTGGCAGTGGAAGTGTTAAGTGCAATAATAATTCTGTAGTTTAACTGTATTTTCTCCAAGTTGTGAAGGTAGGGTTTACTTCTCGAGTGCATTGCCTTATCGTACTCCCAAATTGTAAAGCTCGCGTGAGATATTATGCAGAGTGGAACAAACGTGAAGTCTAGACAAGAGAATTTCGGCGAGAAATGCTGCATTTTGGTCTAGAAATAGGTTATCAGTATCTTTATTATTCTAGGCTTCCAACATGAACTGATAAGAACAATTACAAGCTTGGCTTACACTGTGAATTTAGTATACAATATTTAATTTTATACAAAGATTCATTAATATAAAAGAAGTAAAACATAAAAAGAAGAAGAGAGGTAGCACAAAGGAAAACGTCATCTCACTCATCAGGGTTTGTAATGATTGTTCTTAGGAATCCTGTCACTTGACCTACTAACATTTGTCCTAATGTTTCCGTAGACCTAAGCTGCTGCGAAACAGCGAACTTTTCGAGTTTTCTTTGAATATCATCAAATGTAAGTCGTTAGGTTTGTTTTGCAATAATCCTATAAAGTTTATTATTTTAGAAAAAAATGCATTACGTCTAATGAAACATTAGGTCAAGTTAAGCATTTAGGGCTAGATAAGTTACTTATGTCTGACAAGGGCGCACCGTCCTTATTTATTTATAAGTGGCAATGTGGTTATTCCTTTTTAAATGCCGAGTTATGTGCATGTATTATGTTGTTGTCATGAATAAATGTTTATTCTATTCTATTTTAAAATTTATAATAATATACATACGTTAGGAATTTACGTGAAAATACTCTTTACCGGTATTTGCACTAAAAGTAACCTAAACCTACTGGTGACTATCAAAATGTAGAAAATTTTCACCAAAATTAATCGTAGCCTTACCTATATACTACAAGCTAAACATGTAAAGCAAACTAGGTACCTAAAATGTGTCGTGGCATGGTCTCATCCCAAGGGATGGTAACCACATCAAAGCTAATATTTTCGGCACGAGGTTGCGTTAAAATAAATTAAGATACAATTTTTCGCCCAAGAAACCAAAGCAATTTAACTTTAATTACTTACGTCAAGCCGTGTTTGCTTTCGGTTAGTCTTTTTGAACAAGATTTTTATTTAATGCCACTTTGATAAGCTTAGATCAGAATTTGTTAGCGGTTTATAAATTACAGACTGGTATGAATAAATAAGGGTACATCTATTTTATTAATACAGCTGTTGTTACACTTAATATGGATTATAAACAGTCACCCACTAAAGTGGCCGTCAATAGAATTTGCTAACTATGTAAACAAACCGCCATATTGAAATTGTCTTTCACTATCACTACACATATAAATCTAATCAAAAATCAAATCAAATCAAAACATTTATTCGTGACAAACACAACACAGCAGTTGCGTAAGTAAACATTTTTATTACACCGTTACTTACAGCCTGTATAATTATTTCATTAGCATAACTTTAAAAAAGTGCTGTGTGAACATAGTTACACATAACGTGTTATAATCTTTAAAGTCGTATAATTTTGTGACGTTCCCATTTTCAAGAAATAAACGTCCATTAATTACCAATCAAGGATGGACCAGCCAATCCTCCGTTCCATCGAAGCTTAAATGATTAACGATAAAATATTGATGCAAAAAATAATCCTTTACCGCTCTGCAGCTTCCGGGAATACAATTTTAAAAATATATGTTGATTCGGTTAAAAGGAATTATGCTAGGCTTTACACAGAGCCGTATTGCCTTGCCTATTCGCAGTTTTTTACAAACGCATTTTGTACAACACGTACGTCATTTCGATAGGAGTTTTGCCGATATTCGTTTCGTCGAAGACGCTTTATTATTTTACTGCTGTTAGACGAAAGCTTGATCAATCGAAAAAAATATTTTACCGACAGTGCTCCTTGTCGAAAGTTTTAAACATAATTTTATCGAAACCTTTTCACTGATGACATTACATCGATCGTAGCCATGCAAATTTATATTTCAGCGAATCTAGCTAAAGCAGTGTCTTTTGATGAAATATTGGTAAACACCAACGAATAAAATTGTTTTAATTTCATTGTAACTTACCTGTTATACGCATTTATTAACTAAATACAAAACAACCTTAAAGGATTTTTTTTACTGTGGATCCGAATAAACCAAATATATTAACATAGGTAATTAAAATAAAATATAAGTAAAATAGAAAACAAAGTATACATAGATAGGTATATCAAATATTATCTTATATTTTATTAATATACGCAAAATGATATATTATGCCTAAAATATAGTATCACTACTACGGTAACCGACTCGTAATTGTTTAAAAGTTTCGTAATTAATCCTAATTTTATTTTTCTCTCTCAACCGTAATGCCGGCTGTACACATTGGGCCAACGTTGGCGCGTGAGCAGGAGGCAGCTATGTAAGCGAAAGAGATCGAGTTATAGCCGTCTCCCTCTAACGCATAGCTGCCTTCTGCTCACGCGCCAACGTTGGCCCAGTGTGTACAGCAGGCTTAAGATAAATATAAATATGACTGTTTGTTGAACATTGTCATAAATGCTTGTTTTTTGCGTAAATTGTAATAGTTTTACACAAGTTAACTATTTATAATTTATTTTGTAAGTGAAATATTTAATTTCTTTAGACAATAAAGTGTATTTCAACCGAAATAAGACGGGTATGACACGGGTCTATTAGAATGTGAAATCCATTGGAAAATAGATTTAAATTCTTCTTTAAACCTGAACTATCAGTAGGTCTAAAGGACCGTTACAAAGCCTGCAGGTACACATGCTCTTCATTTTAATAAGTTCCACTGTCTCTCAAGGGACACGCGTGATTGAACCAAATGGGGCCGCGACTATAAACGTCCCGCACTTGACTACGCGCGACACACATACATAAATATTAATTATGAGAGAGGTCCGGATTTTATGACGCAACGCTTTTACGCTAAATTGAAAACAACTCATGGTTTATTCACAACACGCAGCTGGTCACTAAACCAATCTAAAATGACCCTTTCAACATCTCCGCTTTTTAACGGAAAGCATTGAAACTGGGAAGTCTTTTTAACAGCGCAGGTCACGCGTTAATGGTCGCTATGATATCGCCCGGCAATGTGACTTCGAATTGGCGCCATTCAATTCTGAATGTAGTGTTTTCGATTCATTATCCGTTTGGATTATCGAAAATCTGCAGCGCGGGGTACAATTATCTGTTAATGCGATCGGATTATTATATCGGTGTGATTTTATGGAATGCATGTGGAAAATAGGTTATTTTAGGAATCATATCATATTGAAAGTCAGGCTCATTGTCGGTGGAGTATGTATTTATTATACATGAGACACTCCATTACTCCAATTTAGTGATGTGTTATGTGGTGGGTTTCCCCTTGCCTTTAAAAAAAAACAAATCAAAATAACAATAAAAAAATCGTCATTAACTATAACTTGCTTAACAGTATCGACGATGATGCCTCATTTTGAGTACCTATTCAATATACCTGTGTTAAGAGTCACCGCTCTCCTGTGGATGGTAACGTTAGTTTATATTACTGTAAAAAAATATCATTTAAAAAGCTATATAAAAAACAAGTACATAGCGATTTTTTTTCTTGTAAAAAGAATCGATATTATTGGAGCACTTAGTCGAGTGAGTTCAAAGTTACGACAGCTGACACTAAACCTCCCGATAAAGCTTACCGCAGCCGTTCTCACCGGTACCTTGAAAGAAATTTAGATTTTATTATCAAGAGCTCTCCGTCGCCGAATCGCATTAAATCGCGGAAAGCCTTCAATGAAAATGAAAAAGAAACAGTCTGGAAAACAATACACACTGCAGTTAACCCTGTAAAGTGCTCGGCATCCCGGTGTAAAACATTGCGATACGGGGGCTTAGTCGGTCAGAATAGAAAATTTATCGTTTTGCAACAATAGGTCGCTTAATCCAATTTCGCTGGGGCTCTTCTGATTTCATTCCGCAAGCTCACGCGTTAGGTGCTGCATTTACAATGCTTTTGGCTTGGCTTTATGGGCTTTTAGTCTCTGCAGATTTGCTGAAACAGAGGCATGTTTGGTATCAGTTTGAATTGTCAAAGATTACTCTGCACGAACAACATATGAAAATGTATACAGAGTCTAGCAGCTCGCGCGGCTTTACCCGCGTCTTGGAAAGAACGCAGCCAAACCTGCGAGATAGAACATAGCCCATGTCTACCTGAAAAGTTCTTCCGGTACGCGATTACCCATTACATACAAAGTTATAAACTTACAGAGCTACTCTCATCGACTTTTCCTCTGTATAATAATATTAATATAGATAAAACCTGATTTAGACAATTAATAGTGCGCGTAGATGTAAGGCGATGATTCTGGTGCCAAAGCATTGGACCGCAGCATTTCGAGGTAGCTTTAGGTTCGCGACGTCCAAGTGTTGGAATGATCTCCCTCCACCTATCCAAGGAGCGTCTAGCAAGTATACCTTTAAGCGCCAGCTTAAAGGCTATTGCTGAGGCTCCAAAAATCCCAACCCATGCAGCACTTTGTCGCGTTTTTTTGCTTTGTGTTTTTTTATCCCACTGTGGTACATATTTTTCAAATTTATTACATTCATTATTTATTTAAAGTGTATACGTTTGTATCTATAGTATGTTGTGTTGCCTTCCGCGCGGGTCACGTAAGGCCCAGTCTGAAAACCAGTGCTGTAGGTGTCTGACACCTCGGCATAAGCTGAGACTATACGTGTCAATGTTATTTTATCTCTACTCCCTTTGTCTCTGTGTATCTTTTGTGTAGTGAATAAATGTTTTCTTTCTTTATTTCTTTGTTTCTTTCTTATAAGTGAAGTAGGGGTGTAGGGGGGGGATGTACGCTCAAAGTGTGCGGTGTTTGAGCTACCGGCATGCTCCCTCAAGTCCGTCATACACGTCCACGTCGTCCCTGGGCCTGCCGTCGCAGCCCAGGGACGAACCTGCCGGAGATGGGCAGGTCGTACACCCTGGTAATACTGATGGTCGGAACGGGCGCCGCACGCTTACTATCTACCCCGGACCATGCAGTAGCCGAGTATGAGGGCGATGCCCGGATGGCAATCCCACTGTCCGGGTGTAACCTAACCCCAATTCCCGTGTTCCAAACCTAGTCAATAGTCATATCCTATCCAAAATCCTGTCTACTCCTTTCCTGAGTCATCCTCCCCTTCTGTCCTCTTTTCCACTCCGCCAATCCTAGGTGTTATTTCGTACCGTGCCGATGGATGCGTGGCTGGGGGCGAGCCCAGTCATAAACGGTGTCTCTACAAAACCAGGGCGAATTGTAGAGTATACAGCCCTTCAGGCGGTAAGCGGGGCTCTGCCGTCTGCGACCAGTTTTTCCCTAGCTGATCGTGGGAATTTTTATGGAGAAAAATAAAACTGAAAATAACCCGTCGTTTGACGACGTTGTGTCCTCCGTCCTGGATTCCATCCAGGGTGGAGATGATAGTCATGAGGCGAGGAGGGCTATACAAGCCCCCGGTACGCCCGTCTGTGTTAGTCCGGAGGTCATGGAGACGGAGTCCGTGGTCGACAGAGACGTAACCATCGTCTCTGGTGCGCCCGGCAGTTCGGCTCGGGCTGACGGCACTAAATACAAACGACTCTGCGGTGCCGCGCGCAAGAGGCTACATAAGCTTGTTGACAGCGGCCTGCAGAAGAAGATGGCACTGACAATGTGCAACATGCCGTGGTCAAAGATGCCCGTGGAGAAACCGGCCCCAGTAAACGCCCCTCTTAAAAGGGGTCGATCGGAGGACGAATCTCCACAAGGGCACGCAAAGAAGACCGTGAAGCTTACCACCGGAGATGAGGGGGAACGTAGGCCCCCCAGTTTCAAGGAGGTTGCGGGCTCCACACGAGTGGGGATCCGGAATTCGGAACCCATGAGTGAGGAGCAGAGCAGAGCGGCACCGTTCTCATAGGGGAATGGAAGGATGCGAGGGGTGACGGACCGAAGTTTCTGGGCTTCCTCCACAAGACGGGTTGGATCCTGGTCACCTGTGCGGACCAGGCAAGTCTGTACTGGCTTGTGGGGGCAATCTCGAAGCTGAAGCCGTGGCCGGAGGCGACCCTTTCGGTGATACCGGAAGGAGAACTGCCCAAACCAGCCACGGCCATCACCTTCATCTCCGACGCCGATGTGTCCTCCATTACGGACGCTCTCTCCCTAATCAGGATCCAGAACCCGGGCCTGAATACGGAGCTATGGCGGGTGCTTGGCGAGAAGGCGGAGCAGGGCGGAAAGGTGGTTACCTTTGCCCTGGACGAGCCATCCGCAGAAGCCCTGAGAGCCTGTGGGTGCGAAGTCACCATAGGCTTCAGGAAAGTGGCGTTCAGGCTGAGGGGTGGGCCAAATGCTCCCCCAACGACTGCAACGCATTTACAGCCCCCCGCGGAAGCAGGCCCTAGCACAAGTGCGCCCGACAGTCGCGACTCCACACCCCATGGCACTCGAGGCCGTGGTGGCAGGACGCGACCCGTTGGGACGCACAGAGGGGCGGCGAGGGGCGCGATGAACAGCCGGGATGTACACTCCACCCCAGCAGCTGGCACCTCCCGAGGGAGAGGTCAACCAGCAGCTAGGAGTAGGGGTAGTGCCCGGCAGTTCACCAAGAGGGCCAAATAAATGGCGGCCCTCTCAGCACCCGCGAGGATACTGCAGGCGAACATCCACCACGCTGCCGCAGCGACAGCAGTGGTGGAGAGTCGCCTTGCAACTGACGCTGACCTCGCCCTAATACAAGAGCCATGGGTGCGAAACTCAACCATACTAGGACTAAACTCGGTGGGTAAAACGCTGTATTACACCGATGGAATCAGGCCTAGGGCATGCATTGCTTTCAACAGAAACATTGACTTTTTACCTGTTCCAGAGCTGTGTACGGATGATCTGGTTGCAGCGTATGTAAATCTGAAGGGCTGGAAGGGTCAAAGAGTAATAATGTGCTCGGCCTACCTGCCCGGAGATAAGGTGAACCCCTCCGCGGACCTCGATGCAGTGGTGGACTACGCCCGCAGACACAACGCAGAGCTACTGGTGGGATGTGACGCTAACGCCCACCATACAAGCTGGGGGAGCACCGACATCAACGATAGAGGTGAGTTACTACATGACTTTCTACTAATTAACGGCCTCCAAACCCTAAACCTAGGCTGCGAACCGACCTTTGTCACTAGGGCCAGGAAGGAAGTTTTAGATATAACCTTTGCCACTCCCCACCTTGCCAGGCACATTGAAAACTGGAATGTAAGTGGGGTGGAATCTTTGTCAGATCACAGACACATCTGTTTTAACTTAACATTTTCTCTCAGTGTTCAAACAGTTATTTTCAGGGACCCCAGGAGGACCGACTGGGCGGGGTACAGAAGCGCCCTTGAACGGACCCTGGACACGGCAGCCAAAAGCGTAAGAACACGAGAAGGACTGGAACTTGCGGTGGAAGTGGTCTCAAAAGGTATTGTACGTGCCTATGAGGAAAACTGCCCCCCCAAGGCTAAAACCACAAAGCGTCTGGTCCCATGGTGGAACTCCAAGCTCAAAAAGCTAAGGGACAAGACGAGAAAGCTATTCAACAGGGCCAAAAGAACAAATGAGTGGGAGATTTATCGCAGGGCCCTAAATGAATATAGGAAACAGATTAGGAAAGCCAAGAGAGCGTCGTGGAGGAAGTTCTGTGAGGAAGTAAACAATACGCCTCAAGGAGCAAGACTCCATAGACTACTCTCTAAAGCAAAGCCTAATCAGATTGGCCTCCTAAGAAGGCAGGATGGAACCTTCACAACCAACGAATCGGAGACCTTGGAACTATTGGCCAATACTCACTTCCCGGGGTCTACCGAGATTAGGGGACCTAGCGCCGAATACGGCATGGACAGGCCCCGATCGGAGGACTGGAGGCAAGCCGCCTTGGTCATCAGACCGGGGATAGTGAGATGGGGCATAGTCGTTCAAGCCGTACAAGACGGCGGGACTGGACGGAATAAGCCCGGTGCTACTGCAACGTGGAGCTGACGTCCTTATCCCTCATCTGGTAAAAATTTTCAGGGCGAGTTACGCCTGGGGATCCTTACCTGAAATGTGGAACAAGGTGAAAATCCTATTCATTCCAAAGGCGAGTAAGAAGGACTATGCCCAGGCCAAGTCCTTCAGACCCATCAGCCTTTCATCGTTCTTGTTGAAGACCATGGAAAAGGTTCTGGACAAGTACATCAGGGAGAGCTGCCTCGGAAACAAGCCTATCCATGACAGTCAGCACGCCTATCGGAGCGGCAGATCTACAGAGACCGCTCTGCTTGAGCTTGTTGACAGGGTGGAAAAGGCGCTGGAGGATAAGGAGATAGCTCTATCAGCCTTCCTGGATATTGAGGGTGCTTTTGACAATACACCCATCAGAACACTGGTGGGGGGACTCCGGTCAAAGGGAGTGGACCCTACAACGGTGCGCTGGGTGCAAAGCATGCTCTCAAACAGAGTGGCTAAGCTAGAATTGCTCAATACCACTCGTGACGTAACCACTGCCAGAGGCTGCCCACAGGGGGGGGTACTCTCCCCTCTGCTATGGACCCTTGCAGTGGACGAACTTCTGCACAAAATGGCGGAACTACGCATCGACACCCAGGGTTACGCAGACG
The DNA here is from genome assembly GCA_947578815.1 of Epinotia ramella. Taxonomy (NCBI): domain Eukaryota; kingdom Metazoa; phylum Arthropoda; class Insecta; order Lepidoptera; family Tortricidae; genus Epinotia; species Epinotia ramella. The sequence continues at coordinate 1,012,084 of OX388213.1, forward strand.
ACCTTGTGGTGACGGTGCGGGGAAACTGCCAAAGTACACTATCGTACCAAATGCAGAGAGCCCTAGACACAATTAACACGTGGTGCAGGGAAAACGAATTATCTGTTAATGCTGACAAGACGGTTGTTGTGCCGTTCACAAACAAGAGGACACTCGACAGTCTGAGACCTCTGTCTATGAATGGCAAAACAATTCCGTTCTCTTCCGAAGTCAAGTATCTGGGCGTTACACTCGACCAGAAATTGACCTGGAATCCGCACGTTAACAGTATTTTACAGAAGGCTAAAGTAGCCCTCTCAATCTGCTGTCGCTTAGCGGGTAACAGATGGGGTCTAAAACCCAGAATTGCCCTGTGGCTATACACGTCCATTGTGAGGCCGATGGTGTCTTATGCCTCTGTGGCCTGGTATAGGAAAACGACACAGAAAACCACAATAGCAAAGCTCAGCAGTCTGCAACGGACGGCTTGCATTATCGTTACTGGAGCCATGTCAACCTCTCCAACAGCTGCCCTCGAAGCCGTGCTGAACCTTCCGCCCCTGAACCTCCATTTGGAAAAGGAGGCGAGGTCCAGCATGCTCAGAATAGCGGCATCAAGGAGAGGAGACTGGCTATCCTCAGCCTTGAGAACACTCAAGGACTCAGTTTACGATATTCCTGTTTTAGGGATGCCTCTAGACACAATGCCCCCAAAACTTTGTACACAGACTAACTACTCAGTGGAACTCCTCAGGAGAGAGGACTGGTTAAACGGCCTCATAAATTGGAAACCAGGCAGCCTAAAGTGGTACACTGATGGCTCCAAATCCGGATCGGAGGTAGGCTGCGGAATATACGGAGAAGCACCCAGGGCATCGATCAGCATGAACCTGGGTAAGCATACCTCTATATTCCAGGCAGAGGTGTACGCCATTCTAGAATGTGCGGCAGCCAATCTGCAAAGCACCTCCCTCAATCGTACTATTTATATCCATTCGGATAGCCCGGCGGCTCTCTTGGCCCTAACCTCTAACGTCACAACGTCGAGGCTGGTCAAGAACTGCCGGGATTTATTGAATAACCTGGGCACAAAAAACAAGGTTATATTACGTTGGGTCCCAGGGCATGCAGGTATCGAGGGAAACGAGAAGGCCGATGAGCTTGCACGAGCGGGGGCGAAGGGGACGCACTGCGGACCAGAGCCGTTCTGTGGCATCCCCAAAAGTCTAACCAAGCTCACTCTAAAGACCTATTGTTTCTACAAAAGTATCCAAGCCTGGAGAGCTTTACCAGGACTGAAACATTCCAAGGCGCTTATTAGAGCCTTTAGCAAAAAGGCGTCCTCCGATGCCTTGGCGCTAAGCAGGAACCGTCTACGCATGTTGGTAAGGGTGCTTACAGGGCATTGTCGCCTAAATAAGCACATGCAAACGTTAGGTCTGTGTGACACAAGGCAGTGCAGACTCTGCCTTGACGCGGAAGAGACGCCTACACACATCCTAACTGAGTGCCCCTGCCTTATGCGCAGCCGTAACTCCTTTCTGGGAAAACACATCATGTGCCCGGAGGAGATTAAATTTCTTGAGATCAACAGTATCCTGCAATTCTTCGAGTTTGCAGGACTTGACCAAGAATTGTAGTAAGTGGCGATCACAATAGATCAGCGATGGTCGCAGTGATATAAGGGCTCTCTAGTCCGGAAGCCACTACCAGAATAATAATAATATAAGTGAAACAGGCTGCATTTTAACCCACGGCACTACTGCGGTGTCTGCTTGTCTTTAATAATATCAAAAACACGAAAAATCTGTGAGATTGTAGCTTTGTAAATTGGTATGTAATCTTCGGAACAACGCATCCGATTTAAAACTCTTTCACCAATATGAAATGGACCTCCGGGTATAGTATAGTAAGGTACAGTCGCCATCAGATATATCGTAGCGGCCAAAGTGATCCCAAATATCTGAACACTTCTCTATTGCCGAGGCATTAGAGACGTGTTCAGATATTTGTGAGCACCTTGGCCGCCACGATATATCTGATGGCGACTGTACAACGAACCCCAGCGTATAGGCGTACGGTGGGGTTCGTTGTAACTCACTGGGTGAGCTGCGTGGGCAACTAGTTCTTTATACATTTACTTTTTACAATCACCTCTTTATTGATCCGCACAGACTAAAATAGTAATCGTCATTTCCAGCCTGTACTGAGTAAAGGACAAAGACTGTCTTATGAATGTACATAATTTACTTTACAACCTTCTGCTTTTTTATATTGATTAATTTTAAGAACTTGGCGGCGGAGTAACAAACTTTTATAGCTATCTCAGAAGGATTCTTCATGAGCGAATTGTCTATATTGACACAGAAACAACAAAGGCACCATTGTTTTAAAAAGTTAGTGAGCCAGAATTCGATTGCTGGGCTTCTATTTTGTTTAAACTTTGGAGTTATTTTGCCACAAATTGAAGCGAAAGACGAGAGGATTGAATTGTACACATTTGTATCAGAAAATACCTGAAATATGTAATGGTATTACTGAAGTTCGCTGATAGTCAATTTTGTAAATTAACTGGTTTTAGAAACGGTAAAGAAATTTTGATTTTAGACCTTTATTTATTAAAAGTAAATATTTCGTAACACACCCTTGTTCTTACAGTAATAAAGCCGTGTACCGAAATATTTGGCTACCTTGGCTGCCAGTTGCTACTAACTATATGATGCTGACTGTATATTATTATGTTAGATTTAATATTTTTTTGAGCCCGGAGACTTTTTACATCTCCAAATTGAATAAAAACTCAGAGGGAACATCTCTCGGTAATTGTGTGATGGGTGATGTTAATATTTTGGTATTGTGTTAATATCGCTCTATGATGCAATTATTCCTTTATCTGTAAGCTGAAATGTCTGTGAATAAATCAATGAATCCACGAATGCCCCTGCATATATGACGGTGTAAGTTTTACGATCACGTCGTTATGCCTTATCAATCACAGTTCAAAAGAGCTGACCAGTCATCTTGCCTGCCCATCGATTATCTTAAGGGAGAATCTTACCAGATCATAACATTATATTACAACACAATACCGTCCTGCTTAGGCGGGTTGCATTAAAGGCATATTACAGCCCACACGTTGGCGCCAACTGTTCAAAAATTGTGAAAGTTCTCATATAATCAGATTTAAATGGACGTTATTTATGATTAGATAACCCTTCGTATAAAAAAAATATGGAACTTCTACGTAGGTATATTGACATAAACTTTCACGATTCTCGCACATTCTTATTACTCACTTGGCCGTCGCGTGATCATGGATGTTGAGACATATTTGAAACGTCGAGAAACCTGAGAGAGGTGTAGGTTAATTCTACGTCGGTAGGTCCCAGGTTTAAGTTATACATATTAGAGGTAGCTGTGTTTGTCAAAGGGCATACACAACTCTTGAGACAAATCAAAGATATTCCAAACCACGCCATGAAAACACGACATGACATGAAAATAGACTAGCGCTACAAAAATCAAACCTACGGATGCACAGGAATAGCCCGCATTCCAGATTTGTAGACATATTTAATAAAATTCCGGAAAGCATTAAATCTCAGCCAAGTTTAACCGCATTTAAAACCCATCTCAAAACACTATTAACAGACAAATATTATTAAGCTGTTAATCAATTCCTTAACGACGGAACTTTGTGATTTTATTTTGTATACACAACATATTTTTCCTTTTATTGAAAACTGACTGATACCTCTGTACTTAGTGAAGTTGTAACTAGAATAATGATTGACATAGTTTAATACTGGATATATAATAATCTTGACTGGATCAAATAACAAAATTGCCATTGACCTAAACTAACGCTAGATCTAAGCACATAGTACGGTATTGATACGGTGGTGACGGATGTCAAACTTGACGGGTGATATTTTCTTCACTTTTCTTGTTATTTTCACAAAATTCTCAGTAATTATTAAAATATCATATTCTATTATGCTACGTGCTACGTGTGTGGTTATGAGGAGGCTGAAAGAGGCTGGAGACATCTCCACGGTGACTCCAGCTCGAAATGTAACGGTACGTAAACCAAAAGCTCCTAGCCCACTGACCGGTCCTACACCTGATAAGGGCTCTAGTATCGAAAACCTGACGGTTCAAATTATGCTACTCAAAAAAGAAATTCTTACCATGAAAACGAACTTTGAGGCTACTATCTCCGTGGTAAGCCGCTGTGAAGGAAGAATTGACGAGATAACTACAAAATTGACATCTCATGAGACTCGATTCACAAGAACTGAAGAGATCGCGTCCGAAATATCAACATTAAAAGAGGTAAATGAAAGTTTTCATACCCAGGTTACCTCACAAACTGAGAAACTTTCTGCCTACGAATCTCGACTGAATAGAATAGAAAACTGTGCTATTAATAACCCCTGCCGCCAGAAAACAATAGAATCGCTCCAAGAGCAACTAAATTACCAAACACAAGCACGTCTAAGAAACGATATTGAAATATCAGGACTAAACGAGAACCCAGGAGAAAATCCCACTCATTTACTCCTTACTCTCTCAGCCGTGGCGGGCATGAAGCTGTCAGACTCTGATATTGACTACGTGAGCCGCACTGGGCCACAGCGCAATAATCGTAGCGACCCCCCACGGCCACTTGTTGTCAGATTCTGCCGCCGGAACGTTGGTGACCGATTTTATCTCTCTGCTAAATCTAGACGCCTTAACACAAAAGATCTGATAATTGATGGACCTGTACAGAACGTCTACATTAACGACCGTCTTACGCGCGAGAATAAGCTGCTTTTTCGTGAATGCAGAACCCGTTTTAAAGAAGCTGACTATAAATATTGTTGGACAAAATGGGGACAAATTTACGTTAAGAAGCGTGATGGCAGAGGTGAAGAATGCAATGCTTATCAAATCCTCCAATGACATCACTTGTATCCTCAATAAACCTACGTCGGCATCGGACTACTCGATTAATCAACGGCGAGAAACTTGAAGCGTGCCCTTCAAACTTTATCCTCTCTAGTTCCTTATTCAATTTCTTTAAATATATATTACTTATTTTCTTTGTTAGAACCTACATGCAACACTTTATATCACACTATATACACTACACAATTCTAAACAATTACTGGCTGTACAATAAAACCACTCTTCTCTTTGTTCTCTTTGTTAAATATTCTCGATCACTCTGGCAGGGTCATCATATTTGTAAATTTTATTGCAGACACAAACAGTATAAATATGATTAATCAGGATATGTTGCTGGATCTGGACACTAATGATTCACCTTGTTTCACTGCTGATCGACCCGAGGCATGTAAGTTACGCATTAATGACAATTTCAACCTTAAAGTTCTTACTTTCAACATAAGAAGCTTGCAAAGGAATTTTGACAATTTTTTACTAAATTTGATAAGAATAAACATTTCTATAGATATAATAAATAGTTCTAACTGAATGCTGGCTTCAGAATGATACCATTATACCTCAAATTACTGGCTTTCAATCATACCGGACACTCAGAAGTATTAATAAAGCGGGTGGTGTAGTCATTTATGTAAATAACTTATGGAGACCTGAAGTGACAGAACCATCATTTCAGGAAGCAGACTGCTTGATGGTTGAAATAAAAAATCACTTCAGTGTTTTAGGTATATATCGCCCTCCCTGTTTCACCGACACTTCTCCTTTTTTGAACTCACTCTCATCTTGTACCTTATCCATCACAAACTCACAATGTGTGGTTGTTGCTGGAGGCATAAATATAAATACCTTATCAGAAAACAGCTCAGATATGAGTACTGTTACGAATTATTTATGTTTGCTAGCTGAGCTCGGTCTTAAACCAACCGTTAACAAACCTACTCGAGGCAATTCTTGCCTAGACCATATTCATGTTTCCTATAGGCTTCAAGCGACCTCAGTTATCTATGTGTCAGGAATCACGGATCATGATCTGGTTATTACTGGTATAGATACTAACATATCAAAACCAAAACATGAAAAGCGCTTTATTACTAAAGTCAATTATACTGCTGTGGCGGAGGAATTGAAGGCGACTAACTGGAGCTCTGTCACAAGCTCTGAAACTGTTGACGACGCTGTCAAAGCTTTCAATAATTTGTTCGTAAATTCCATGCACAAACATACTACACGAACAACGATTAGTCGATCTAAATTTACATTGAAGCCCTGGATGACGCCTGGTCTTATTCGATGCTCCAAACATAGGGATCATCTTCATGCAAAATCCCGAACGGATCCCAATGACGAAACGTTGAAACTTATATACAACCGTTACAAAAATTTTCATAATAATCTTCTCCGTAAATTAAAATATGAATATGAGTCGAAAGAGTTATTTGAGCACAAAGATAACCCAAAAAAGCTATGGAAAACTATAAAAAATATAACATACTCTATGAAAAGCTCCCAAAAACCTTTGGAACTCTCCATAATTAAGAATTCGGTGACTGACTCTCTAAACTTTTGTAGTGAATATTTCTCCAACGTCGGCAAAAACTTGGCAAATCGTATCCTCTCTGACGTGAACAGGACACAGAACTAGCTCAAATGGTCTCAACAGGTGTATCACCGCCACAGTCTCTTTTCTTGGAGCCAACCGATGAAGCCGAAGTCGAGTCACTGATAATTAGTTTACGACCAGATTGTGCTCCAGGCATTGATGGAATTACAAACCAATTAGTGAAAGCAGTTAAAAACTCGATCACGCCTCCTCTCACTCATATATATAATATGAGTATGGCTGAAGGAACTTTCCCAAATGATTGGAAAATCGCTGTAATCACTCCGATACACAAAGCAGGAGACAGATCTGAGCCTGGAAATTACAGACCGATCTCATTACTGGGTGTTTTTTCAAAAATATTGGAAAAGATTATAAGCAAACGTCTGATCAGTTTTGCAGAAAACAATAACCTGTTTTCAGAACGCCAGTTTGGATTCCGAAGAAATAAAACAACTGGAGATGCGGTAGAACTGATGACTCAGCTTGTCTCAAATTATCTAGATGAAAATAAGGCCTGCGTAGGGGTATTCCTTGATTTAGCAAAAGCATTTGATACTGTTTCGATCCCGATTCTACTAAGAAAACTCGAACTCCTTGGAGTCAGAGGTAACGCCTTGGCCTGGTTTAAGAGTTATCTATCAAATCGATCCCATTGTGTTAAAGTTGACCAAAAATCAGTGACAGTACTGTTATTGATTTTGGCGTTCCACAGGGAAGTATACTGGGACCAACTTTATTTATACTCTATATCAATGACATTATCGCTACAAATTTACCAAACGCTGATGTCTTATATTACGCAGATGACACCGCCATTATTTTTAACGATGACTCATGGGCCGAAGTAACTAAATTGGCAGAAAGAGGTTTGTCTACTGTGGCAGAATGGCTTCAGGTCAATTTACTGACATTGAATGTCACCAAAACCAAATTTGTCTGCTTTCATAAAACTAAAGCCTCAGCACCAGACAATTTCCCCAGTATTGCTCTTCACACATGTAAACGTCATGGGCTTCTACCATTGGCATGTTCATGTGCACAAATCGCTAGGAGCACTGCTGTTAGGTACCTTGGCGTTATCTTCGATGAAAAACTCACTTTCCAGCAGCATATATTAATTACGGCAAATCGTGTTCGCAAACTAATATATATCTTTAAAAGTCTACACAATTCAGCTGACAAACGATTATTAAAAACCGTCTATCTTTCCATATGTCATACTGTCATTACATATTGTATCACCACTTGGGGCGGAGCTGCAAAAACATATATACTTCTCCTGGAAAGAGCACAAAGAGCGGTACTTAAAGTTATCCTAAGGGAACGTCGCCGCTTCCCGACTCTGCTGGTCTATAAGATCATGGATGTACTTAATGTCCGTGGGAGTTTTATTATGCGTGTGGTATTGAAATGTCACTCAAAGGTTATTAATTCTGTCGAATATACAGAACTATCGCAAAAACGTAATTTCAGAATTCCTGTTTCCTCTACAAATTCAGTTTTTGCCCAAAGGTTTGGCTCGTTTCTCCATCCATTCATATATAATAAAATATGTACAAAATTTTCTTTGCAAGACTACTCAACGAGGGAAGTAAAACTTAAGGTGCAATCATGGCTCAATTCACTTCCTTATGAGGACATAGAGAAGATTCTGGAAATAGTCAAGTAAAACATACACACATACACACACAAACACTTTACAAACACACATACATTTTTTTCTTCATTTAAACTGATATTTATAATATTTAATATACTATCCAATTTAATAAAATTTAATAATATGCGGTCTCCTGCGATACAGGCAAAGCCTAGTGCAGGGACTGGTACTTGTACGTGTAAACTATTTTTGCTGAATAAATGTCTTATGTCTTAATATATTTTAGGTCACTCTGGGCGGTAAGTGAGATTTACCGCCTACGGGCGCAGCGGTAAATCTCACTTCACACCCAGGAGAAGACGTAAGATTATGTACGCACCACGGGCGGTAATTCGTAAAGCCTCAGATCGCATATTTATGGCCCTCACCTCCGGCTTGGGCCACAAATACCTGCGATCTGAGGCATTCACGAATGCACCGCCCTAGGTACGTAATGTACTAATACTATGTATTATAAGAAATAAAATAAAAATTAAGATAAAATGGAACTTAACATGCATGCTTCATATTATTATTATTACTTTTAATTATAGTGTATGTGTTCAAGTGTACATGAGTGCAATATATTAAATAAATAAATTAAAAGTTTATATTTCTTCTTCTTGTCTCTGGTTACAAAAGCCTTATGTTTCACTTTTACCGATCAGTGGTATTATTTAGTGGCAAACAATTTTCATAAAGAATCAGATTGATTGCCTCTCAGCTATACTCCACGGAAGCTTTTCAATAGAAATGACCCAACGACTTTACAACTCATTCAGCATTCGTAATCGCGTTAAACATCTACGCGTCATTTTGTCTCAAAAGGAATTATACGGGTTATACCACACGCAGCGTGACTTAGCAGTAAAATAGTCTAGAACAATTTGCATTGAGCCAAATGCTTCCAAAACCAATTGCCACTCAAAATTGTAGTTTCATGAATCGTAGTTAAACGAAATAAAATAGTGAAGTTGTAAAAAAGCGTGGCAACGCAAATACGTCAACAGTTAGTACGTGATGGTGATTTCAATCAGCCGCCTCGCGTTGTGTTTCCGTTGTCGACGATTTTATCACGATACGGTCGGCGGGTTCCACACTGCACCATCGGCTGTACGACCAACTTTAGCTGGCGTGGTATCCCGTAATGTGTCCATTGAGTTATATAGCTTAGAGCTGGCATTCTTTAGCATAAGTTTGCGCATGTCAGGAGAGAGGGAGTACCTTTGCAAAATATGGGCGCTAGTATTGAATTCCAAGATGGTTGTCTGAAGAAAGATGTCAAGAAAATGTTTTAGGTAGCCAGACAAGGTCGCCATGAGGTGTTAGAGGAGTGTTGATTAAAAGACGTACGCTTGAGTACACGACTGTAATGCAACTGCTCTTACTTGCTAACAATACATAGTGCACTTACATGCTATACATATATACTACACATACATGCTACACACCTCATATACGTAGGAAGAGTGAATACATGTCTTACTGTTATTATTTGTTTCACCGTTCGCCCATTAATTAAACCCACATATTAGGTAAAAGAATACAATTTTGTCATTGAGGGTGACATGTTTCCAATCCGTCGGGATTTCTTTGTAAGTGTTGCCGCGGCTGTATCACCTGCACACAAGACCGAGTTGGCTAAAATTTTAGTTCAATGACAGAAGGGGAAGTCTAGACTACAAAAGGATATCGCGTTTTATTGAATGCATATAATATATGTCAAGATGATTGATATGAAAGATTTTTTTTAACAATTTTTTTATGTACTTAGTTGTCTATTTCATACAAATAAAGACATAATTTTTCCAGCGATCCCAATAAAAAATGGTTTTTAATAATAATAATTAATCTTTATTCTCAGACCATACGATCCATAATTTGTTAGTTAGGTTTTGCTTGGCCACAAAACATAAGGCCATCATTTCAGAAACATCTCCCATTCATAAGACAGTTATACGCAACAGACATGTTAGTAAAAAGTTTGCTTGGCTGGGGCAAATGACCCGGCGCCAAAAGGCACACACTAAGTGTTTAATCCGGCTAGTGCACTCGCACTGAGCCTTATCAAACAGCCGTGCGTGAGCACCCTTAACACGGCTGTTTTGGACCGAATCCATGTCAGATTTCTGGGACAATACCATTAGGTATGGATTTGCATTCACGATAAGGTACCAAAGCAAACCCCGGGCCTCTTTAGGGTATAGGTACAACCAGCAAACCTAACCTATCACCACTGCAATATCACATTTTGTCGATCTTTTATACCCACATTTATGCTAAAAGTGGCGCTGGAACATACGTTTCATGTGCTCTGCCTACCCGTTTTGGGAATAAAGGCGTGAATGACTGTATGTACAACGAGGAAAACGGTAGAATAGTTTGTTATTCTCATTAGGGGGCATTCATGCATTCGAGCGACTACGAATTGTAGACACACTAGCCACCTCGCTGCTCGCTGGCATCCAGACCACACCCTAAAGGTGGTTTTCCACCGGATGAGCGCGGATTGAATTGATTTTTTATTTGCACGCTAAATTGAACCGTACTGCTGTACTGTTAGAGTGCAAATCACACTGAAGATTATTTTCAAGCGCTTGACATCGCGGGAAAATTTCTTCAGTGTAATGTGCATTCTAATAAGTACGGCAATACGTTTCAATTTAGCGTGCAAATAAAAAATCAATTCAATCCGCGCTCATCCGGTGGAAAACCACCTTAACACTGTCCCGTATTCACTATCGGTCAGAACTGGATAAAGAATAACTGGACACAGGAAATGATTCTGGATATCAATTTATCACTTCAGTAACGTGTTATTCGCGAAAAAACGTATGCGTCTGTGGTCGTTCTACCCGCTAATGGTTAATATTAAAGATTTAATACACCCCACACACAGCTCAATAAATTCTCGACAGACAAGATTCTCAATTACAAAAAACCGAACTCAAATCAGTTCATCCATTTGGGAGCCACGATGCCAAAGACTGACACACAGACACTCAAATACATGTCTTAGATATATTTTCTCCTCATTTTACTCGTAACATGTAAGCTGATAATGTCCCTCTTGTTCGTCGGTTGAAAAATAAAAAAGCGGCCAAGTGCGTGTCGGACCACGCACAACGAGGGTTCCGTGCCTATTAAAAAGGTCGTATCGTTACTGAAATGTTATGTCACTTACGTCCTTTTCTTTAAGGAAGGCAGTTTTTTAGAAATATCTCAAAAACCTTTGAACCGATCTTGTTCAAAACAATTTTCGCTGAGAGAATTTAATAAGCCCTATGAGCATGATTTTTTTCATTTTTTTTAAATACACGGTTCAAAAATTAGAGGGGGGGACACAATTTTAGTGACTTTCGAGGAGATAATCTCCGACTCTATTCACTTAATCCAAAAAATTGCTGAGCAACCTTATATTTATTTTGAAAGGCCTATCGATTGATGTGCCACACGTGGGGTTGCAATGAAAAAAAAAATTTGACTTTCAGTTTTATGTATGGAGTGCACCCCTACAAAAAAAAAAATTTTGCCATTTAGTTACAAAACTATGTAGCGGTTAACAAAATACACCTATCCTGAAAATTTTATTCAAATACACCTTATAGGTTTCGAGAAAAATGCCTGTGACATACGGACGGACAGACAGACAGACAGACATGACGAATCTATAAGGGTTCCGTTTTTTGCCATTTGGCTACGGAACCCTAAAAAGGAACATTCGAAAGAAAAAACACGTCATCGCTGTTTAATGAGAAATTCGTCGTCAGACACACATGGTGCCGACAGGGGCTGTTATTGTTTACGCGCTCATACGCCGCATTCTACCCGCCACGCCTAATGAAACTAGACCTCTACCTGCGCTTAGTTACTACGAATCGCGGCGTTAAGATATATTTGTCGGTGACGGGTGATGGGAGATTAAAACAAGTTACAGAATATATTGGCAGGAGACCGAGATGACACGTACTCGACACAGTTTTTGCGCGAGTTTTATATTAATACGCTCTCGATTACACGTTCGTAAGTTTCTTCGAGTTTTGTTCGTGTTGGAAGTTGTGACAGGCTTGTAAGTATTGGGTTTCGTTTTAAATTAGGTGAGATGTTGTTTGGGAGATAAGATTTCGTAAGCGTGCGGAGAGATAATGAAATATCATTGAAATAAGTAAGAAAAAACAAATATTCCGTCTGGTAAATTCTCGTTTCGCCTTTTGAATTATAGAATTAGGGGTCTAAATATACTGTTGTCAATGTTATACAGGCATGTAGCTTGCGCCCGCGACTACGTACAAACCTTCACCCTCATTTTTGACCTTCTTAGGGGATGCTTTCCGGGATAAAAAACTATCCTATGTCCTTCCCCGGGATCCGCCGGGATTCAGACTATCTCCATACCAAATCTCATCTAAATGGGTTCAGTTGTTTAAGCGTGAAGAGGTAACAGCCAGTGTCTGTCCGTCTGTCTTCAGGCTGCCAGACACACTTTCGCATTTTTAATTATTAGTATGGATGTGCTCACGGACCGTCAATTACTCCTCACTTACCGAACACATTTCTGCAACTGACCCATTGTGCGTAAGGGCTGAAATTGGGGTCCTCTATTGAATTTACCCTCACGCCTTCGGAACTTGGCGAACAATCCGGTTTGCTAATTCGGCAGTTCCCGTACTAGATGTGGGTAAGTTCATATTGTGAGAGTTTTGACATCTATTATCACATGTTACAGAACTTAAAATGTGTTAAATAACAGAAATAGTGGCCTTTAACTTCGTAAATTTTCAATTTTATCGAAGTGTTTGCATTAGGAATCAAATCGACAAGGCAATGCTAAAACTTCTATAAAGCCAACCGTAGCTGTTTATAATTAAGCCAAAAAAAAAAGGTAAATAAGGCTAATCTCGAACTGTTTCAAACTCATTAGAAATACTAATCTAACTACAAGCATGTGTCAATTATCCACGAAAATCCGTTAAATCCATGTAAGTACTGATATTATTAACGCGAAAGTGTGTCTGTCTGTTACATCTTCACGCTTTAACCGCTGAACTGAATTAAATGAAATTTGGTTTAGAGATAGTGTAAGTAGGTACCGGGGAAGGAGAAAATATAGTTTATATCCCGGAAATTATCTCCTAAGAGGGTGGAAATAGGGATTGAAAATTTGTATGGACCTACGATATAAACGAGTTTCACGCGAACGGAGTCGCGGGCAGAAGCTAGTTTACAATAATTGAATGAGCATTATGATCTACTTGTTTCGTGTAATGTATTAGAAGATTTCATGAATATTACATATAATACAATATTTTATCGCACACCTCAAAAAACAGTACAGACCATGGAGCTTACAGTAAGAGGTGATATTAATTTAATATTCTACTTAAGAGCAATTTATGTTGCGTGTTTAAATCGACATTAACATTCAAAACAACTAAAAAAACTCATCGTCTTCCTCGCGTCAACCACATCTTAACGCTTACGCTGTCAGGAACCCGCATATAGCGGGCGCCTACGCCGTAGTCGCTTTCCGCTACATACGAGGAAAGCCTCAGTATCGGCTACGAGCGTAGTGCGTAGCGATTCTTGGCAGTGAATGTGTATAGCTTGAGACTCTTGAGATCAACCGTTTGAAGCGAAATAATATACCTAGTAAGTAGTTTAATTTAAGGGGCTCCACGCGCTTTTTGGCTAGTTTTGACGAGTTTTGATTTGATATTCCTCCGTCAAAACTATAGATATATTTATGGCACAAACACTTATCGGTTCTTCAATCTTTTATCTACATTTGCACGAGAGTTTTTTTTTTAATAATGAATAGTTATTTTTTTATGATTTATTCAAACATGGTCCAAAAAAGCTCTCTTTTCGATATTAGTATGATGTTTATGCACTTTTATATATGACATCTACATATAACTGTTCCTTATTGGCGTCTCTAAAAACCCACGAGAGATTTTTATTTTTTACTTATTTTCACAAAAGTTACGTCTAAAAAACGATTTTTTGGCCTGAAATTGCCAAAGTTTGGTGCCATATATCCCTAAAACTGTGAGTTTTGATGTAAATATGGGATACTATTTCGGTAAACCACGTTGTTGTTAATACGATAAGCCATAAAAAACACGAAAAAACCGACAGTTACAGATCGAAGGTCATTGGGAGCTAGGAGCCCCTTAACGAGACTCTTAATCAGTATCTAGAGAAGTTTAGATAGTCTCTTAAACGTGACCATTTGAGTGCAACCAAAACATTTAATATAGAGAAAGCTTTGAGTGCTTGATTGGAAACATTCTCCAATGCCGTTGCATTAATTATATTGCGATTGAAATGCTAGTTGTCCCGGTCTGACGTATTTGTTTACACTAAAGATAAGGGAGATAAATCTTTTTTAGCAACGTAATCTAATAATTGAACATTGCGGAGGGTTTGAAAAATAACTAGAAATATTCATATTTTTGCTCAAAAACATACCTAAATTTAATCGAATAAGGCAATGCCGGTTGCTTATTTTACTTAAGTGGAATGCCTACCTGCGATTTTCCCATACAAACGTTCTCGACTGTTTCCTCTCTGGTTTTTGAACATAGAGCATTTTTTTTTTTCAAATAAGATCAATATCATCAACAATATCTATGCCGCTATGTTTTGCTTTTTTGGATATTTTTATTTTAAAGAAACTTTCAGCGCCCTGAAAATCGCAAAAACGGCTTAATTGAATTGGCTGCTGTAAGTATTTAACTATCAATGAATCGGGTATTTGACATTGAAAATAAATAGTTTTTTCATTAGCAACAAATACATTACGAAAATACCTGGAAAGTATCAACCTTCCATTTATGTTTGCTATTTTAAGAATTACATTCATAAAAACTATTAACACGCATAATGGACGTTGTTTGATTGTGACGTCACAAGCAAGTAACCCGTAAAAAGAAGCTGATTTGACTTTTGTCAAATAACATATTGTATTACCTTATAGACATATAGAGCAAAACAAGTCGGTAGGTACACTTTGTACGGGTATTAAATACTATAAAATGTGCTTGCGCATTTTTGCTCGTGTCTGTGTATCAGCGCAACTTTACGAACATAAAAAATACATTTAGATCTGAGGGGTGATCACGTAACTTTTAGAACGCACGTTAGGACAACAGAACTCACCATACTAAAATAAAATACATCTCATTTAGCTCTACCTGACTTACGTAGGTACAATGCTTTACATGATCAACTTGCTGCTTTGCGTACGCCTGTTACGTGAAATAGTGTCACACGACTTCAGTAACTTAAACGATATTTTAATTAAATTTAGCTTAGACCCGTACGGTACCCGGTTTGCTTTTCTGATATTTCAGACTGTACATATTACGGTCTCGTGTGTCAGGTAAATTCATCCGAGTTTCAAGTCTCCTGAAATACTCGAGAGACTCTTGTAATTTCATTCGATATGTCTGTCGCTCTCGTGTGCTATGCGGGTTTAATTAAAACGAATTAGACGACTAATTGAATGATAAAGCTTTCGGGAGACCAAAAATTGGTGGAAATCCTTGAATGAATTAAAAAGACTGGATTGATTTCAGTCGATTTAATACACGGTCCTTACTGGTGTAATTGGTAACTTTGATTACAGCTTGACTATACTGTGTTAAACATGCTGTTATTCTTCATGCTACGTCCGTTCACTTGCATTACGTATTTCTAATTTAAGGTTATCTTAGGACTTTTCGAATTCAACGCATAAAATACTAGTTGTCCACGCAGCTCTGTCCGCGTTTATCACAGAACGCAAGAGAAGCTGCGGGATAAAATATAGTGAAAGGACAATCTAATAAGCTGGCCCCGTATCATGGTCGGCCTTATCACGCGATAAGTGACAAGATAGAGCGTCAGTCTCGTTCTATCGAACGGTGTCAGCCAGTGACGGACGCTCTATCTTGTCACTTATCGCGTGATAAGGCCGACCATGATACGGGGCCTGGTGAAAGAATTTCAAATCGGATAAGTAGTTATGGAGATAACCACTTGCATACCAACTTGCAAAACTACAACCTCGCAGACTTTTCATCTTTATTAATATAGATTAGTATAGAGGAAATTAAGAAGGCACCACAATCGTTCCATGCCGGAAACTATGTTGTTATTGTACAGTATACGTCTCCTTATTGCAGATGCTAAAATGTGAACATTTAACGTAGTGCCCTTACAGCAAAACATTCCCAAACAAACGCAGACATAATACATTCTCCACGCAGGAAATTAATAACAGCTTGACAGATTTACATTTCAAAAAACTTTTGTCTCTACAACATTTTTACGTCTTAAACAACGCCAGGGGCGGCAGCCAAAATGCAAATATCGCTGAAATAGCTTCACGAATACTCCGTTAAGATTGTAGACTTGTCTTCTTATCAATTTTCCGGGAACTAGCAAGTTTGCTGGCCGCGGGCGGCGCGCTGAGCCCCAGAGAGCCTCTTAAGTAACAAAACATACTTTATGAGCAATTTCTAATGAATGCGCTGACGAGCTGCTTTTGATGGAGACGGCGAGGGGATGGGCTATTGGATGGCAATGTGGACGTAGATTTTCTGCGAGTCTATAAAATTGTCTCTGTCATTAGACTTGTTTTTTAAACACTTGTTGTACAATGTATTTTACCAGTACTTATCAAAATTATGTCTGATAAATTCATATTAATTGCCACCACGAATAGCGTTATAAACGCAGCATTTCACCGAATTCAAAAAACAATGCTTACGTTTTGTGAAATAAAAACAATATATGAATGAACATAAACTGTGTTAAAACAAACTTTATTTATAAATTGCATTCTGATTTCAGCCCTTAAGGAATGCTCGTGTTTCGTGTGTGACGCACACACGAAACACATCATTAGCTGTACCTTTAATGATGACGATCGAGACATCATGTCTTGGGTTGCTGACTACACTCTTCTACAGGCTCCTAACAACAAGGGTGCAGTGATTTGAGTACTCCATCTAGCAGTAGTCGGTCTGCCCCAGAACCTCTGGCCTCAACCTATCCCATTAGAAGTCCTCGTCCAGACAAGAGTTGGTTGCGAAAGGCGTCCGAAATATGTTAGGATGCGGTCGATAGGTAGTCGAGGGTTTATGCGTAGCTCTTCCAGAATGGACTGGGTTGTTCGCATTGCCAGCCCGCCGGCTATGTAGTGTTAAATCTTAATCTGGGAGCTTGGATCCGGGAACGTGGCCAAAATAACCATATTACATTACCTAACTGTTTAAAATTCTAGTTTAAGTGTTTCCTGCTGTACAAAGGTTGTCTGGAAGAGATCGCTTTAAAGCGATAAGACCGCCTGTTGTTACCATTATTTATTAAACAAATTTTTTTGTAAGATGTTTCTCTCTTGTAGTGGTGCGATAAAGAGTATTTATTATTATTTTTATTATATTAAGTTGTGTAGATTTCTCATCTATCTTCTATACATATACTTCCTTTAATAAAGAGAAAAAGAGTGTAATATACGGAATGACTTATCCAATTAAAAAAAAACTGTTATGTGTATGGAATTGTTTTTTCTAAGGAGCAGGAGCTATATTGAATCCCGCGGCTTTTTGTACTTGCGTTCTGTTCCGTTATATTGCTCAATATTTTTGATGACGACCTACCCACCAAGTATACCAAAAGTTGTTGTCCCCTAATATTTATTTATTTATTATTATTATACCAATAAAGTAGTTCGATAGAAAAGTTTAAAACCACCTTTTATCTTGTCGCATACAATTAAATATCAACACTTATTATACAGAGTAACTTGTATATCCTTTGCCTTTAATGACAATGCTTAAAATAAGAGAATATAGCTAACCCTATCGTTATAAGTTATTTTATATTATCGTATAATTATAGACTCCTTAACTCAAAAAATCTTTATAATTTAAGAGTAGTAGTTAAGCCTTAAAAAAATGTATGCTTTTATGTGAAACAAACAGTTTTTTTTTTTTATGAAATTAAAAATGATAAATATTTATTAGTGTCTTACATGTTGAATATACATTAAAGGTAATATAATATAATTAGGTAGGTAGGATTAGGGTAGGTGGAACCTTCTTTAATATGTAACATGATACAATATTTTACTCAAGCACGACTCCCGTACCATCTCAAGGGCCCTCGGACTTGGACAAACTAGAGGGTCCCGTGTCGCCCCGGAAGGGTCTAACTTAATTAAACAACAGTTACTTTGAAACTAGATTTAGGGTCAGATTGTGAAATGTTCCGACACTTTTGCGTTTGCAATATTGAGTGCCTCGCTTGAGTAATTGTCATTGGAAGTTGTTTTAAGTAAGTATTTAATGTTCGTCGTTTAATAAATATCGCCCACACCGAAGATTAAAATATGGCAAGTTCCGCGTTAACGTAGTACGACGCGACTCACGCGTTGTGTTTTAATGGATATCACATACGAAGAAATCGTGTCAAAATCAATAACAACAACTTAGAAGAGACGTATGTTGTTGTACCTGTTTGTGGCATAACGAACAACATCGAATTTGATACTCCAACCGATATTTGAAAAATAATTAAAGTAGATACCTACGGCGAATGATATTCTGCGGTCTACCGTTGCTGTGCGGTTATCATGAATAAAATAAGGTATTATTTTTAATAAAAACCATAAAAATTTATGAATTAAACATGCAATGAAACCTCGTACAATTTATTTAAGAGAGGATTTAGTAAATGGGTACATGTTATGTATACATACAATTCGTAGCACAATAGAATCAGCTTCACGCCTAAAATTATTTTTGTGAATGAAGCCTATGAATGCCGATTGTTTTAGTGATGGCTTTACTTTACATTTTTAATCTTTTTGTACAATGAGCGGCATGATACAGTCTGCAGTGCTACTATGAAAATAATATTTCAAAACTATAGGTTAGGTTAGCACAGCGACCATTACGCTCTCATATTTTGTATAATTTGTAACACGAGGAACAAATGTGCTATGCCGGCATTTTTAGATTGCTATGATATTCTGCAGTTGACATCAAAAATTCCATACAATACAAATACTCTATACAGCACACCTTAATATATATGATACTAATTAAAGCAGGTCGATCACGCAATGCACTCTGCGTACGTCAAGTAGATCTAAATGTCACTTTTAGTATTGGAAAATGACAGTTGATTTGTCCTAACGAGCGTTCGAAACGTGATCAGCCCGCAGGACATATACCATTAAAAAAATACAGGTAAACACGAGGCGGTTTATCGCTAAAGAGCGACTTTTTCCGGAC
Organism: Epinotia ramella; assembly: GCA_947578815.1. Lineage (NCBI taxonomy): Eukaryota > Metazoa > Arthropoda > Insecta > Lepidoptera > Tortricidae > Epinotia > Epinotia ramella. The sequence goes on from OX388213.1 coordinate 1,031,540, forward strand.
AACCAATAAATTGGACAATTTATTACTAACTAGTATGTTTCTCGCCCTATCAGAAAAGAGTAACGTACTCATACTCATACTCAAGTATTCATAATATTATATAAATATTACGTACAAAGTGTAAACATACACCCGACGCCGACGGTACGAGTCATAAAGAAATTTACTTTGAAATTAGTGGCTAATAGAAACGGTACATTATATGCCGTTAACTTATAATTTTCTGAAATTGAATACCGGCTAATGCCCGCAATCTACATAGTAATGAAGCTACTATTAAAGCACGTTGACATTAATGTGCTTAGTATTAAAAGGACCAAAGTAAGGATTTTTATAAAGGAGAGAAAAGGATAGAGTGATTCAATGTATTAAATTGTTTTAATTTAGTTATTGAAATGAAGCACGAAGCGTAAGAGAAAATATCATTTAGACTTATTTTAACCCCCGACAAAAAACCCATGTTATGAATAAAACGAGAGAGTATGTTTAGATGTAAGAACTTAAATGGAGATCTTAGTCTCGGAACCTAATTGTTGTATACGTATATACGGTTGTAACGGTACGGTGCAGCGACCCTGTACTAGCTGACGTTCAAGTCTAATAAAGCAGTGTGTAAACGACCGCCCTTGGTTTCACTTGTCCCCTGTCACATACCTAACACTAAGATTCATGTTCATTACACAAATATTTGCCCTTACCGGGATTTGAACCTCGGACCGTCAGTTTCAGTCAGTCATTCAGTCAGTCAGTCAGTCAGTCAGTCAAAATCATTTATTTCATTGACATACAATATGCACTAGAATATGTCTTATAACTAGGTTTAGGTTTACAATTATATCAATTTGAGATTAGTAACATTTTATAATTTTAATTCAGAGATTAATATACAATTTGCATAACTAATATTCTATAATTTAAAATTGATATCATAGTACTCTTTTATATTATACAGTGCATTTTCAGTTAGGGTTTGATTAAGGTATGATTGATATTTAATGTCACTTAGTAACAGAGTCAGGTAAATGGTTATACAATTTAATACTCTGATAAATAAAACACTTTTTTTTGTCTAGCCGCACATTTGGAAGGCAGAGCTTATATTACGAGTATCTATTTCGTGTAGGGTACTTATGAATATCACATACTTTCTTGCTGCCACTCAGGTGTTTGCGAGCATATAATAAGTTTTTATAGATAAATAAAGAGTAAAATGTCATTATGCCACTTTCTCTAAAAATACTCTCGCGCAGGAACACTGTAAATATTTCCGAGTGCCCTTTTTGCAATATGAAAACTCTAGAGCCCGTTGCTGCATGTCTCCATATCAGCGCTCCTTAAGACATTAGGAAATGAAAGTAGGCGTAATAGACCGACTTACTAGCTTGGACACGCACGCAAGGTCGCCCACTAAGCTAATCCAGCCGTCTATTAACAAGGGTAGCTCTTACACTATACTAATATAAAACTGTTAACAAAGCTGTACTTAGTTTAAATGTTGGTTTGTATTGAAGACACCGTATAATTGCCAGAAAACCAATCACAGCACCGCTTAGGTTATATCAGACGATTCCTGTCTAAATAGACAGCGTTTCATTGATCTTTTAAGAATGTTCATTTGCTAATTATACGATCTCAAATAATTAAGAGTAAAGTTGCGGTTACACTGTTGGCGAATAGCGATTCATATGATGAATAATAGATTTAAGTACTGACACACATAGACATCATACATGGGTACTTCTAAGAAGTAGAAATAAATAATAAAGCTTAGCACAACAACATTTGCCCTTTTGGGATAGGATTGGTGATGACATACCTTTTCGAACGTAAAGTAGGACAACTCAACTGTAATTTTCTCACACAAAAAAATTGCATCAGATCTACCTGACGTATGGACAAAGTGTTAAGCAATCGACACGCAGGGCAACAGCTTCGTAGGCAGTAGTAGGCTACACTGGTCGTCAAATCAGTCGTAATTAAGATCCCACTAGCTAATTAAGACGCCTACAAGAGGTAGAAGAAACCTCAACGAATAAAACTCACGAAAATCGATTGCGCGTTTCGGCACAGATAATTCAAAGTGACGTTTTGTCTGGCGCTCCCGGCCACGCTTTCGTCTTTAACCACATGCATGGGGTCGGTCATCATCCTTCTGGCGTTATCCCCGGTTGTATCCTAAAGGAGCCCAGGGTCCGCTTTGGCACCTAACCCCAAGATTTGGTCTTACGAAAGCAATGGCCATCTGTTCCCACAGAACTAGACCTTGTTGGCCTTTAACCAGTTTCCTCACGAGGTATTCCTTCACCGAAAAGCTTCTCTTAAATGTCAGATGATATTTTGTCATATGTTTTTTGAGCAACCCGGCAGCACAAGACGGGGTTTGATTGAACACACGTCTTCGAGATTGATAGTCGCGTGCCTTAAAACGACTCAGCTAAAATACAATACAAATACTCATTAAAGCCCAAGTCACACAGATGAAGCAGGTAAGGTTGACCTCCTAGGCATCGTGTTGCATTAGTGTATTACATGGGTACTCTATGTCAAAGCAATGGGGTAAATTCGAACTTAGAGGCTTTTTCTTCATTACAATTTTAAGCCATGTCACTTTAACATAAACTACACTAGTGCAACGTTGAGGCTTTACCTTATAAGAGAATATACAGAGAAACAGGAAGACAGGGGTAAAACTGGTTATATCGCTAAAAAGCGATCTCTTCGAGACATTCTTACTACAGGAGGGGCATTGTACATTTCACCGCAGTTAATTCAAGGTGATGTTTCGTCTGGAGCTCGCGACCGCGCCCTCTGGTCTTTAACCGCATTCTGCATGGGGGCGGATGTAACAAAGCTATAAATTAATCAGCCTCTCGCCCATGCTCTGACCACAGCTCGCCAACAATGGGAAAATACGCACAGCACACAGATGAACAGTTAGTTACTCATAGACCAGTCCAGCTAGCACGATAGGTTTTATGGTCATGTTTTACGGCCGAAATTGGCCATAACGTCACGTAAAATATGACCATAAAACCCATCATGCTAGCTGCACAGAAGTTGTTTTTGAACTGAGAATCAGGTTAATAGTCAGTTAGGTATTTAGAATGTTGAGATATGTATTAAAACCGGCCTAGAGGGTGACAGACAGCAGTTTTCTCCGAAAACTCAAAAACCTTGGGCCTACCGTCAAAGTATGCTTACTTTGCCACCAGGGGGAACTTTGCCCAAAAAACTAATTTTAAATAAATCTGGTAATGAACGAAAACACAACATATTAATGGCAACCTTACTATTTTTAGTAGAAACTTGATTATATTTATGACTACTAATTTCAGCCAGGAGCTTGCAGCAAATTGTGGAATGTGAGGTGTATGGACTTGTATGGCAAAAATTTAAAATGCCCATATGTGCTTTGTAAAACTTTTCATCGTAAGACCAAGATGGTAAAATGGAACGCCATGTTTCTCGAAAATGTTGGACTGAGTCTTGTCTCAACATCATAAGAGCTATTAGTTGCGTCAATAATTTGACATAGGCAATGTTGGTAAAAGTCCAGCTATCTTTAGGGATCAAAAAAGCTAAAAATTTGGAATAGATGTTGATTAAAACAATATTTCTCCTAATAAACACATGCGTATTACTAGAAACAAAGGATTCGTTAAGCAAAAAAAAATATATCATCCTATCATAAAATAAATATGAGATATTTGGGTTTTTCAGAAAAAAGCGTGCAAAGTAAGCATGTTTGACGGTAAGTTTTTCATAACCATTTTCGCTGAAAGTATTTAATTTATTTTAATATACAATACAATTTATCAACATTAGCTTATGCCATGGCGTTGGTAAACTTTAAGTGCGTCAGTAAGTACATAAAGATTGTGTAAATATGTTGTATATAGGAATACCGTAATGTTATTTTTTTTTAGTTGTTATTTGCACTGCCCCACAATCTTTTCCGCTTTGCCTTAAGGTTTGACTGGTAGAGAATGCCATATGGCATTAAGTCCGCCTTTTGTACGATAAGTTTTCTTTTGTGCGATAAAGTTTAAATAAATAAATAAAGAAATAAATAAAGATCGCACAATAAAATAAAATGAACACAAAAAGGTACCTACTAATAACAATTAACAAAGCACTATCTTCATATTTTTTTGCATATTTTTGGATTCCTCGGTTCGAAAGTTAGTTAAGTACACTTATTTTTAAAGACCTATAGATTGATGAGCTGTGTAAGGGTTATTATTAACTCTCATTTACCGCCATGGAGTGACGTACAAGCAGACAGACAGAAAGGTCAAAGGCAGACGAACAAACACTGTAAAGGTTTTCCTACGGAACCCTACATTATTCTTTAAATTCAAATTCAATTCAAATTCAAATCATTTATTGCCAAAAAAAAAAATACACAAAATATAACTTACTAAATACTAAATTGCGTTAGGTTGGGCAATGGGTGCTCGTCTCAGCATATGCAAGGCTTGAAGCCTTGCGCTGGTTTTCAGACGAGTCCCTTCGACAGGGTTGGTCGTAACACTACGTCTATCTTATACACGTACTTAATGTTAAATTGGTAAATGATTGCTCTACGATCATATTATTCTTGTGTTAAGTGTTTAGATGTATAAGAATACTATAAATAAATAGATACTATAGATAAATAAATACTATAAATAAAAACAAATGTTAATAAACGTCTTGTCTATCTGTATTTTACGTATATATATAACGATTGTATATGTATGTGTGTTCGTTGTTGTGTGATGTGTTGCTGTTTTGTGTGTCGTGTCGTGTTGTGTGTTGCGTGGGTTTTAAATTTGCCTCTGCAGTTCGAGGAAATGAGCTCGCAGTAATTTTTTAAATTTAAGGTAGTACATAGGTTGCCTTAAAGGCGGCGGCAGGTCATTCCAAATTTTAGCTGCGGCAAATTTAAAACCCCCTCTGTAGAGTGCTGTGTTGTGTTGCGGAACAACAAGTTTGAATTCTCTGTGGCTTCTCAGTGGTCTTTTGTGTGAGGATCTGATCGGCTTCAGCTCATCAAACAGGTATTGCGGCGTTTCGAACTCGATAACTCTGCGTACGGTGTTCGCAAGGTGTATCTGCCTTCGGCTTGACATATTTAATATTCCTCTGGCATTAAGGTGTGGCGTAATATAGTCTCGTTTCGGTATGTCATAGCAGAATCGAGTACATGCATTTTGCACACGCTGGATAGATTTTTTGGTTTTCTCCAAAAGCCTTGGGCCATACACGACATCGCCGTAGTTCAGCTGTGACAGGACTAAAGTTTCAATGAGTATTTCCCTTACTCCTTCATTCAGGTACTTCCTAATTCTATACAGCGATTTTAGTCTGAAAAAAGCGTTCCTTATCTTAGTATTTACATGTTCTATGTATCGCAATTCGCCGTCCAGGGTAATACCAAGATTTTTCACATTTTCCACTCGGCGAACCTGTTCAGATCTTATGGTTACTGTGGGGTTTTGTTCAATTATTGCCAAACGCTGTGTTTTGCTTCCCATGACAATAAACTGGGATTTTGAGGGGTTCAAAACAAGGTTATTCCTAACCGACCAGTCTGCGACGACATCAAGTTCTATATTTATTTCGCCCAACGCGACGGTCATGTCTTGTGGTGCAAACGAGCGATAAAGCTGCGTGTCATCCGCGTATAGGTGCACATTACAGTGTTTTAGCTTCGTAACTAGGTCTGCCGTGTATAAGATGAATAGTATCGGGCTTAAGATGGATCCCTGTGGTGTGCCACGACTGAGAGGTTTGACGCTCGACGTGACAGTTTCTCCGTGTTCGTTCAGAAGTTCCACAAACTGCTGCCTGGAAGAGAGGAATGATCGAAACCATTCGCACGACGGATTGGATACTCCATAGTACGCCATTTTCGTTAGTAGGAGAGCAGGGTTTAAGCAGTCGAAAGCGCGAGAAAAATCCAGCAATACAAGTACAAGTTTACAGTATTTAATTTAATATTTCAGAAAATAAAGTGTCCATTAAAAATAACCTACTGTTTTCTTACGTTTACTGCGATCGCTGTATGAAAGCCCCTTAATTATCATTCTTGGTGCACTGAATCAGACGCTATTAGACAACAAAGGGATCGATTATTTGCAGCCTTTGTTCTACAAATATAAGGTGCAAGTTTGTAGGAACAGTCTGGGCTGAGATCGATCCGATATTATTCAAGTCGGCCATTAATATTCTGTCCCGTATACGTAAAAGGTCGTATCTTCATATAATGATAAAGTTTGGATGTTAAGAAGGTAAGTAGGTAAATAAATAAATAAATAAATAAATACGTACAATCTTGACACGAATTGACCAAACGAAGCAAAGCTTGTACTATGGGTATTAGACGTAGATAAACATACGTCCTCCTCCTAGCGTTATTCCCGGTAATGCCCGGGGTCCGCTTTGACACCTAATGCCAAGATTTGGCATATGCACTAGTTTTACGAAAACGCCTGCCATCTGATCTTCCAATCCAGAGGGCAAACTAGACCTTATTGGGATTAGACCGGTTTCCTAACGATGACTTCCTTCACCGAAAGGCTAACGGTAAATAATCCGTACATAAGTTCCGAAAAACTCATTGGTACGAGCCGGGATTCGAACCCACGACCGCCGCTTGACAGCCGCATGCCTGAACCACTAGGCTACCGTAGCTATGACGATAAACATACGTATATATAGAAATACATAGAAAACGTCCATGACTCAGGAAATATTCGTGCCCATCACACGGGACCTCTAGCTTCGTAGGAAGGGTCATCAGCATCACTACCAACTAAATAGGCTAAAGCGGTCGTCAAAGATAGTGTTGTTTTGGTCATTTAGAAGAGTCATCATCATCATCATATCAGCCGAAACACGTCCACTGCTGGACATAAACCTCCCCCAAAGAGTGCCACAATCACAAGACCTGCGCCACCCGCATCCAATGGACGCCCGCTACCTTTACCAGATTTAAAAGACTATATTTTGAATTTTGAGTACCGTTGGGATCAAAAGCGTATTTTAAGATTTGAGGACAAGTAAAAATTTATAATATTCATTAGACTTGTTTAGTAGAATGCAATTGTCTATTTGTAGATTTCTCAGAGGAGCAATTTCCCTTCACACAAACTTAACTATTGCAACTTAATTGCAGTATTGTACCCAATACTATTGTAAAATAAATGAGTAAATATGCCCAAGTGGCAAGCTGAAAACCTTTTCCATTCAAGTACGAACACAATAAAAACACAAAAAAATATTTAAAAAAATTAAACTTAGAATTTTACTGAATTGCTGCTGTACGCAGTCGCCAAGGTTATCTATAGTTAAATTATTCACCCTGTAACGAAGAAATAATGTGCAGAATTATCTTATACGTCTACCTTTCATATTACTTGACGTGAACGCATATTCTCAAACATTCTTTAATTACCCACATTACGAGTAACGCGAGAGCTGCCGTGAACGAAGCGGCGCGTGTAATATGGAAATTATTCAATTAACCTCTCTGCGTATACTACCGAATGCCTTTATCGGGTTATTCTAATGTACATAATAATTGTAGGTAGGTACAATATTATACTTGGGCGGAGAGGTGCGCTACGGATCATGGTTATCTGTGTAACCAAGTACCTACTCATATTAATTTGTATACCTACTGAACCGCATGTAAACATTTACATACTTTTTGTATTGTTTAGAGTTCCGTGCCACAAAAGGAAAACTAACCCTTGTGTGATTATAACACTTTGTTATCCGTCTGTCTGTCAAAAACCAGAGGACATACCAAATGGAAATTTCACAATCTACCTGTTTTCACAGATTCTATGAAGCCTCATATTGATTGCAAGTTTAGGTACAAAAACAAAGTGATATAAATGTTACATCTGTTGGGAGATCCAAAAACAATTTGGACGCCCTGTTTTGAGGCGAGACATATGACAAAAGTTTCCAAGTTACGTGCGAGGCCCGAACTTTGTCGTACATGTGACGTAAGTTGTACTTGGTCGGAAAATATAGTATCTTTTACTAACTAGCGTGCTCCTGTGACTTTCTCTAGTCAATAGCAGTTACCACTCGGGTCAAAAAGTTATGTATGGGTTAATACTTACAGTGCTAGGAACCCTCTAGGCGGGCTCTGCTCTTAGTTGCCTTCGTTACATGCAATTTTTCGTATGGCTATGTTCAAGATGAATAGGGGTTCCCCTCATGGACCACCAAAAATTTACCAGATAAAAGGCTGTCCTCTCATGGGACACCAAAGATGTTGGAGATAATTAGGGTCCCTTCCTGCGATTCCTAAATTGTATCAAATAAAGATGATGAAATAGGCTCCGTCTAAGCAACTGTAGCGCTACGAAATGGTGAGCAGTGAATGTGTTAACCCGTTTAGCTCTAATCGCCACACATATTATTATGTGACAGACCGCTAAGGGCGCTTTTCGCAACATATGGAGCTTAAGCTGCTACAGACTATGGCGTAGCGAAACGAGTGTAGCGTGGCGCTGTATGGGTTAACAGATTTTCCTGTAGTAAAAATATCACCAAAATATCGCATACTAATTCCAAACTACCAAATGGAAAAGTGAGCTTAGGCTTTTTTGTTTTGTGACCTAACTCTTTGAAACCAGAGAGATTTACTTAGTTATTCCTGCTTACCTACACTTTCATGCAAGCAAACTCTTTTCGCATATTTTTATTTCGCAAAAGATGAAACCGTTATCTTTTCAGGACTTAAAAATACATCGTTTATAGCTCATCGGGTTGGAATCGGTTTGATTTAAAACAACAAATTTCCAGTCTGAAAAAAAAGTAACGTGGGAAATAATATTCAAGCGAAATAGATTATTTGCGAAAAAATGTATTGCCAAACCTTAGTAATCCATATTAACTATTCAGTTTGCATTTACATGACCAGCGTAGAAGTCAATCCGGTTATTAAAAACTCAATGAAATGTGGTGCTGTATTTAAATAAATACTCAAAATATTTATGCAAATCACCGAACTCAACCTTCCAAACAGAGCAATTATTAAATCCAAATCTTACGCTCAGATTTCATCTAGATTCCGCCATTGTTAGTTTTCAATGGACTCTCGTTAAGGCGCCTCAAATGGCCTGCTGGGCCATATCCCTTTTGTTAGCAAACGAGCCCTTGATCGATCTCACGACAATAGGCCAATTTCAATGCTAGTTCGGCTCATTTCATAAGGTATAGGTAAGTAAGTACTTGGATTAGTAAAGTTTGGCAAAAAATTAAATTTAAAGTAAAGTGACTCTCTTCTCTAGTGTTGTAGTTACGAAGTTTTGAAACTTCTTACTAACTCGCAAGGCATTTAAACCTCTTGAAAAAATGGGTGGATTGCAAAAAACAAATTAAAAAGTTAAGGGTAACGAAAGTAAAAATTGTATGAGTTATTGTTGTTCTTCTTCTACTGCTTATTTAAGAGCTAAGCTCTTGTCGGTGTAGCTCAAAGTAGGCCCTCCATGATTGTCGTTACACAATGGAAAAAGTTAAATCGTAGATTAAGGCTCTTACCCATGTACATTTTTTTGCAATTCACCTTATTGACTACGGGCAAGCATACAGAGTTGTAACAAGTGTATCGCGACTACGGAAAACTGAGAAGATTTTTTTTTTCGTACAATAGATAGCCTTTGTTGCCCTGAGTATAATTTTATCGATTGATACCTCATTCATTAAAATCGGTTCAGTATCTTAAGCGGTACAGTCAGCATCTTATAGTTAGTAGCAGCCAAAGTAGCCAAATATATCGGAACACGTCTTTATTACGATAGGAGTAAGGAAGTGTTACGATATATTTGGCCACTTTGGCTGCTACTAACTATGTGATGCTGAGTGTACGTGAAAACTTAACCTTTTTTTATATATGTATACAGGGTCCTAATCCATCTATTTTATACAAACCATTTCACTTAATCGTTTATACAAATATTCGAAGCACAGATATTTTTTGTGCGATGGTATTAACTGAATATAATAGGTACAGTCAGCATCAAAAGTAGCTGCGCAATCGAAGACGTCAAAAGCTCTTATTCCCTTTTAATAAAGACTTTGATTGACAGAAGCGCGTTGAGTGAGTCTGGTCGATTTTTAGGTTATATCCTGTATCCTGGAAATATCCTTTTCTACTTACAGGTGGTGGTTTACTAATATAGTCTAGATACTTAGATTCACTTGTGGTTATAATATAACAATTCGTTTGGCCTAGCCAAACGATATAATGGAAGGGAATGAGAAGGAGAAGCCCCCAGATCCGGGCGGCGCCAATTCACCGAAGGATATGGATTTCATCAACTCATCAAACGCTATGGAAATTGTCTGTTCTCAAGATAACAATAATAGACAAATTCTTTCAGCAAAACGTACCATAAATCCCTCAGAATTGACGCCGTCCGATAAGGCTATAGAGCCTAAAGAAAAAAAGCTGATTCAGGAATCTGCCGCCAGTTACGCCACTCTATACAAGCACCCCGATTTGGACAAGGTCCGCAAGTATGGTAACGACGATGTTGGCCCATTTATTGTCCATGTCTCCCGAGATGCAGAGTCTCCCAACTCGGGAACTTCGCTTCAGCCAATTAACGTTGGTCATACGATGTCCAAAGAAAATGTAAGAGACATAAAGATTGACGGCATTAAGTCCCTGGGCAGAAACCGCGTCTCGGTTGAGCTGAAAACAGCTGCAGCAGCAAATAGCCTCATTGATAACCCGTGCCTTATTCGCAACAAGCTTACCGCTTCGATTCCCTCCTACCAAGTGTCCCGTATGGGTCTGGTACGGGGTGTTCCTGTTGAATGGTCAATGGATGAGTTTGTTACAGCTTCAGGCCTCAAGGAAGGTAATGGCAGAATTCTTAAAGCCCGTCGTCTTCAGCGCAAGGTGTTAAGAGAAGGTGGCCCTCCGTCATGGGTCCCAACGCAGTCGGTAGTAACCACATTCGAAGGACAAGTACTTCCCTCTAGGGTGTATGCCTTTTATACCTCATTAATTGTTGAAGTATATGTTCTTCCTACTATTCAGTGCAGAAAGTGTCTGAGGTTTGGTCACATACAGACCCAATGCCGATCTGATGCTCGCTGCTTCAAATGTGCCCACAAACATCCCGGTGAAAGCTGCAACATAGCTCCAGAACATGTCACGTGTTTATACTGCTCTAGTCGCCACTTTGCTACAGACCAACGCTGCCCTGAATTCTGCAGACAAAAGGCAATTAAAAAAACCATGTCTGAGCTCAGCATCTCTTACCAAGAGGCGTTGACTCGTCACCCTGCTGTTCGTAGGCCTTATGCTGATGTAGCAAAGGTTATGTTTGCTCCCGAGTCAGGGTCCTCATGCCATCCCTCCCAGTCGCCTGTCCGTCCCTCTCCCCCCCAGTCTCCTGCCTCCACTTCATACCGCCAGACGGTGTTTCGTAATCCGCGTGCTCATACTCCTCTGTCTCCGAGCTACGATCGTCATGCTCATCAAAACATTGTCTCAAGCCCTAGTTCTCAGGTCCCAAATGGTTATGCTCTGTCCCAGCGCATAGGTAAGGAGACCCCTAATGACAATACGTTGGAACTACTTATCATGCTACTGACCAACTTTATCGCCAAATGGAGCGATTGCTTACCGCCCGACGTTGCCCCACTTATGATGACCCTCACAGAGAAACTTTCTTTCTCCAATGGCTCCCCTGGCCAAATTTATGGTATGGAATAGTCGAAGTATTAATCCTAAAAAAACAGACTTGATTAGTCTTATCAATGACCACACTTTATCTGTGGTGGCCATCTCGGAGACATGGCTGAGGCCGGGCTCCCGTTTCAGGGTCCCCGGCTTCGCATGTCTCCGAGAGGAACGTGACGATGGCCGTGCAGGCTGTGCGTTATTGATTAATAGACGCTATTCTTTTTCTCAAATTTCTCTTCCTCCCCACTCCCAGGACATTAACGCAGTTGCAGCTAATGTAATGGGAATAAATTTCATTTCCTTGTATATCCCCCACCCTAACATAAATATAATTCCAGATCTCTCTACGATCTTGTTCTCGGTCTCTCCGCCTCTTCTTATTTTAGGTGACTTCAATTGCCACAGCACCTCTTGGGGCTCATCTCACAGTGATGCATTTTCCTCTTTACTAGTTGATTTGTTTGATGACATTAATGTTACAGTCCCTAACGACGGCACACCTACTCATAGGGTGTACCCCGGGCAGGATCCTAGATCAGTTCTTGATTTGGTTGCATGCTCTCCCAATCTCTCCAGTGTACTCTCCCTCCAAGTTCTAAATCAATCCTTCGGTAGTGATCATTTCCCGATCATAATATCCAATCCGACATCCGTACTCCCATCTCCAGCTCCAGAGCCCCTCCTGAAATATAGGTTGGAAAAAGCTGAATGGCCTAGTTTTTCACTTCATGTAGAAGACAGCCTAAAATTACTTGATTCTAACCTATTAGACTCCTGGTAAAAATATTCACATTTTAAAAGCATTTTATTAGAAGCAGCTGATACTCACATTCCCAAGAAAAAGCCGCATAACTCCAAAATTCCTTCACCGCCTTGGTGGAACGCTAAATGCACCACTGCTGTCTCCGATCGTGAGAATGCAGAGCGCAGGTACAATGAGTCTGGCCGATCGGATGATTTCATAGCGTACCAAAGAATCGCAGCTCGCACCAAGAGGGTCCTTAATAAAACAAAAAAGAAGGGTTGGAAGGGATTTTGCGAAGGATTACACCCAAGGACTCCCCCATCACTCGTATGGAAGAATATTAAAAAATTTAGAGGCTCATTCAGACCCACCTGTTCATCGTCTACTAACTCTTCCTGGTTAGACGCATTTGCAGACAAAATGGCCCCTCCGATGGCCCCAGAGGAGTCCTGCGTTTTCCCTCCTCCCCTTTCCCACCTTAGCTCCCTAGACCATCCCTTCTCCTATCCCGAATTAGAACTGGTGTTAGATGGACTTCATAACAGCTCTCCAGGAGAAGACGGTATTCCATACAGTTTCATAACTAAATTGAGCCAATTTTCAAAAGAGTTCCTCTTGTCCTTGTTCAATTCGTTTTACGAATCCGGAGAGGTCCCGGTTGAGTGGAAGAACCAAATCGTTGTTCCAATCCTTAAACCAGGAAAGAACCCTCAGGAAGCTTCATCATATCGCCCAATCGCTCTTTCCTCGACGCTCTGTAAAATTTTTGAACATTTAATTAAAAATAAACTAGAATGGTTTGTGGAAAATAAGAATATTTTAGCTAATTCACAATTTGGTTTCCGGAAAGGTAGAAGTACCATGGATAGCTTGAACATACTGACCTCAGACATTAGGCTTGCTCTTTCTAGTAGGAAACACCTGGTCGGGTGTTTCTTGGATGTCTCTGCTGCTTATGACAATGTTCGGCTTCCACTGCTCAGAGCTAAACTGCTCCAGCTGAGCATTCCCGCGAGGATCGTTCAAATTGTCTGCAAGCTGTTTATGGGAAGAACCATCAAAATTCGTTCTGACAACTCCCTATCCCCTCCTCTAACTTTATGGCAAGGTCTTCCTCAGGGTTCGGTTCTGAGTCCAATCCTTTACAACCTGTACACATTTGATATTGAGCAATCCGTCTCCCCCTTTTGCAATATTCTCCAATATGCTGATGACTTATGTATATATGCTGACGCCCAGTCAGTTGACGCCGCTACATCAAGAGTCTCCGAGGCGCTCAGCTATCTTCAGGACTGGTTGGATGAACATGGTCTGTCACTATCTCCTTCTAAAAGCTGCACGGTCACATTCACAAGAAGCAGAAACGTTCCCCCGGCAGACATTGACTGTGAAGGTGAGGTTATCCCCAATAAAGAATCTGTGAAATTCCTTGGTGTCATCTTTGATTCCAAAATGTCTGGTATTCCACACCTGGAATACATAGTTGGAAAGTGCGAGAAAGGTATTAATGTTCTTAGAGCCCTTTCTGGAGTTTGGTGGGGTGCTCACCCATTCTGCCAAAAACTAATGTATAACGCTTTAATTCGCAGCCAGATGGACTATGGCTCAATGGTGTGGGAGCCATGTAGCAAAATGGCCTTAAAAAAATTTGACCTGATACAGGCTAAGTGTCTTAGGATAATTATTGGGGCTATGAGATCCTCTCCAAAAAATGCCATGCAAGTTGAAGCAGTAGATCCTCCGCTCTTCCTTCGTAGACAGTTTTTGGCTGACCGATACATTTTCAAAGCTTGCTCCATGTCAAACCACCCACTTATTCCTCGTCTAGAAGCCCTAGCCCGGGAGGTATATGTAAATCCATATTGGACAAATAAGGAGACACCAAGGACTGTTAACAGTTATGTAAAACTTAGGGCCCTCCCATACCCTGTGTACTCTACTAACACTTTCCCTCTTTTCGAAATAGACTATGACTGTATTGTTCATAAACCACAAGTTATTCTGGATCTAGGTAGTTTTAAAGGAGATCCTGCAGCAAATTCAAAATTTAATAATAAATTAACTAAATGGCATGACTATCTGCCTATATTTACTGATGCTTCAAAACTAGACTCTTCTGGTTCCGTTGGAGTAGCAGCTTGGATCCCCAAATTCAAGATTGTCCTTAGTCACAAATGCCCAGCTCAATCATCTGTTTTCACTGGAGAGTCAGTAGCTATTTTAGAAGCTGTCAATTATGTAGAATCTCACAACATCCCTAAAGTTATTATTTTTTCGGATTCCAGAAGTTGCCTGCAAACAATTGTAGGCAATCATTTTAAAATAAAAAATAAATTTCCCATAATTTTAAAAATTAAACAAACTATTTATTCGTGTACAAAGAAGGGACTTCAAATAATACTTGCCTGGATTCCTGGTCACTGTGGCATTGAAGGTAATGAGCAAGCCGACATGTGGGCAAAAGAAGCTACCAATGTTGGTTCTCAGGCAATGAACTATATCCAGTCGTCTGATTTAATGACTCTCGCTCATTCCAATCTGAGAGATTCTTGGCAGGAGTTATGGGACTCTTCCAGGCACGTGAAAGGACGTCACTACGGGTATATTCAACCAATCGTTCCATATAAGCCATGGTTCTCTCGTTTTCGCTCTACAAGTAAATGGGCCACCTCTACAATTTGTCGTTTACGGTTGGGACATGTTTGTACTCCGGTGTTCTTGTCCAAAATTCGGGTTCGGGATAATTCATTGTGCGAATGCGGTCTAGATGATGGCACCCTGGATCACATTTTTTTCTGCTGCACTAGATACAGTTATTCGTTATATGATGTTCTACCTAAAAATATTCCGCGACCCGCCAACTTCCAATCGGTTCTTATTTCTATGGACACTCCCCTCACTGCTCTTCTTATTAAATATATACAAGAACATAATATTAAACTTTAGATCACAATTTATATATAACCTAAACTTTTATATTTTTTTTGCCGTCTTACTGACTGTTCACCTTTTCCCTATGTTGGTACCCCTAACGTTCTGTCACCCACTTCCCGCTCTCTCTTAATTATAAAAACGTCTTGTGATGTCTGTGTTGTCTTTAATATGTGTTATTTGTTTTAGGTTCCTGGTCCTATCCTCGCCCACCAATCAAAATTTTTTTACTGACCTATTCCCTCTCGTGTGGAAGGCAATTATTACTTTAAGGGCAGTAACATGCGACGATGAGCTGAGTGTGAGACCTAACAGAATACGGGATACCTAATGGCTTACTTGTACTGAGGTTTAAGTGGGTTTGAGTGGGCCGCGGCGGGTTCAGCGGCTCGCCTTGCTGCTGGTGTTGAGCTGAGCTGATGGAAGTCTCTTCTTCTATGTATTAGAGACCTTGAGCTGAACAATCCTTCACACGCACACTGACGGCAAATTCACTTTGTGTCACTAGTCTTGAGCTGATGAGTACTGATATCACAATCACGATAGTTAGTTACCGGCCGGTATTCACAACGACACTTCCGAAGGCCCAGGTGAACGCGGAGCACGATAATTAAGCAACGCGTCTGCGCGTGTCAACGGTCAATTGCAACTGGGTGGCGGCGCGGCGTTTGCGCCGGCTCGTGAATGAAAGAATGAACGAGTGAGCTATACCGTCGCGTGGCTGGCGCGAACATCCTGGGGGGCCCAGGGTAGAGCCTCTTCCTGAGCTGAATCCAACGGCAACCTGGCTATCTTGAGTACAGGTCTGCGCAGATGTCCATGAGCGGTGTGCAGATCCACTACTCGGATCACTCCATCCTTGCCAGGTATTGTGCGGGTAATTCGACCCAGCCTCCATTGCAGGGGTGGCAAGTCATCTTCCTTGATGAGTACGAGCTCGCCAACTTGAGGGGGCGATGAAGGGGAGAGCCATTTTGAGCGAGTTTGGAGGGTATGTAGGTAGGACCTGGTCCACAGAGTCCAAAAGCGTTGAGAAAGAGCTTGTATGAGCTGGAAGCGTTTAAGAGCGGATAATGGCCTGTCATCAAAGGATGGCTCGGGCAGAGCAGTGAGTGGGCGGCCTATAAGAAAGTGTCCGGCGGATAAGGGTTCAATGTCCGAAGGGTCGGACGAAAGTGGGCAGAGAGGTCTGGAGTTGAGGACAGCCTCGATTCGTGTCAGTAGTGTGGAGAATTCCTCGAAAGTAAGGTGTTGTTCCCCAACTACACGGTAGAACAACTGTTTCGTAGATTTGACGTTAATTTCATGTAAAGCACCGAACCAGGGCCCCTTTGGGGGATTTAGCAACCAGGTTATGTGCTGGTTAGCGAGCTTATGTGTGATTGCATCATTATTTTCGGAGAGGAAGTTTTGAACTTCTTTGAGATGATTCCTAGCGCCTACATAATTCGTGCCGCAATCTGATCTAATTAGAACTGGTGTACCGCGCCGCGAGACAAATCTTTGTAACGCCGCCAGAAAGGCTTCCGTGGTAAGAGCAGAGACGGCCTCCAAATGAACCGCCTTCGTAGAGAGACATACAAATATGCAAAAGTACGCCTTTAAAAGTTTAGCGTTCCTTAACGTGCTAGACTTAACGAGAAACGGGCCGGCAAAGTCAGTCGTGACTTGGCTAAATACAGGTTGTGGGTTAACTCTGTCCGCTGGGAGGTCAGCCATGAACGGGGCTGTGGGTTGAGCGCGAGATCGAAAACATCGAATACATTTGAACACCCGGTGTCGGATCACACGGCGAGCGGATAATATCCAGTATTGCTGGCGTAGCATTGCGTGTAGAGTGTCAGCACCAGGATGGCAGTGCACTCTGTGATAATGGTCAATGATGAGGTCTACGAGCGGGCTAGAGCTGGGAAGAATGAGTGGGTGTTGAGCGTTGTACCTAATTGAGGCATGAGAGAGACGACCACCGACTCTCAAGAGACCGTCCTGCAAGAATGGCGAGAGACGCTGGAGTCGGTTTGTGCAAAGTTTATTAGTTTGAAGACGATGAATGTCTTCTGAAAACTCATTCCGCTGAACAGAGCGGACCCAGAATAACAGAGCATCCCTACGTTCACAAGCTGTCAACGGTCCAGGGCGACGTACATCCGGGCCGTTCCTACAATTAAAGATGAAGCGCTTGATACAAGCCGTCACTCCGACGAGCTTGTCAAAAGAGCTGAAGCGTGTAAGCAAATCATGATCGAGATCAGGGACTGCTATATGAGCTGGCACCCGTTTTGGCTTAAGGCCTGGTAAAGCGTGATGACCCAAAGCGGCTGGCATCTGGGGCCAGGTATGAGGAGGCTCTTTGAGCCAGCTGGGAGACCACCAGAGGTCATGGGTTGATAAAGATTGAGCTGACATTCCCCTACTAGCACAGTCTGCAGGGTTAAGGGTAGTGGGGACATGCCTCCACATAGCGCTGGTCGGGCTAGACGTTATCTTAGCCACTCGGTTGGCTTCAAATGTCTGGAGTCGATGAGGGGGCGTGTTAAGCCAAGCTAAAACGATTGTGCTATCTGACCAACAGGTATGTTGGTCGATAGTAATGTGAGCTGACAATTTAGCCGACAGTCGTGTCATGAGCTGTGATAAAAGAGCTGTGGCTGATAATTCCATCTTGGGAATTGAGAGGCGATTCTTTATAGACGCGACCTTTGACTTGGCAATAACCAGGTGTACATTGACAAGTCCATTGGCATCGAGCTCGTGCAGATAAATGACAGCACCAAACCCAGCTTCTGATGCGTCCGCGAACCCGTGGAGCGAGTAAGTGGACGTTGGTTTATACTTGCAGATATGCCGAGGCAAGCGGAGATTTGAGAGTTGAGGAAGGTCTTGTGCAATATGTTGCCACTCTGTGTGAACTTCATCGGGTGTGGGCTCGTCCCATCCCAGTTTCAGAAGCCATAACTTCTGCAACAGTAGTTTTGCGCGGAGTATAACGGGTGTAACCCAACCGTTGGGGTCGTAAAGAGAAGCTACTGTGCTGAGTATTGAGCGCTTTGTGACTTGGGTCAGTGAGGGGAGAGAAATGCGATAAGTGAACTCATCCGATTGAGGAATCCATTGTATACCTAATACTTTAATGGAATTCGATTCTGGGCTGATGTCAAAGTCTTTCGGCATGTCACATTGGTCATCTGGGAACCGTTTAAGGAGCTGGGGTGAGTTAGAAGTCCATTTACTGAGCTGAAAACCACCTAGGGCAAGTAAATTAATCAACTCGGTTTGGAGTGCTTGAGCAGACTCCACAGAGTCATGTCCACAGAGTATGTCATCAACGAAAACTTAGCCGCGCGGTAAGCAAGCGAGCTGGACGTGTCCAAAGTGTAGCTATTTAGCTAAAATATTAATAATCATCTCTTCAAAGAAAAACGGACTCAAAAACTATTAGCAAAAGTGTTCATAAATATTTCCTGTGAGAGTGATAAGGACTTACGACCTTACATTGCCGTGTTGTTGACAACTTAACTCGCTTGCCGATAACAATACAACGCGGTGTTAGCGGTTACTTACCTGAGCAAAAAAAGTGTATTGAGCCCAAACTGCATACAAATACGGACCAAAATACAAAATCAGTGCAACGATGAATGTGTTACGATCGCCTAAAAGTCCTTACGGTGGATCCCAGCCTGACTTATCAAGTTTAAGAGACCAAGATGCATTAGATAAACCGCAAATAACGTTCAGAAAACGTAAAGAACCAGATCCGGACTTATCCATTCGGGAAGACATACAATGTCTCAGGAATGATATGAAAACGTTTCTGGTAAGTTTTTCCACCTCTCAAAACGAAATAATGAATAGAATGCAGCAAGATATCACGGAAATAAAAGACCAACTATGCGACATTAGGGTGTCCACAAACAAATTAATTGAAGATCAACATAACCTAAAAACGGAATTGAACCAGGTTAAAACTCAGTGTGCTCAGAACGAAGTAAGCATTAAATGTCTCCGAAGTGACATGGATATCGTTAAAAGCTCACAACCATCCTCATCGCAGCCACAAAACTTTCCAGTTTATGAACAAGTTCTTACAGAGCTCCAGGATCGGACGCAAAGACAGAAAAATATTATTATTGTTGGTATTCCGGAGCTGACCGTGGAAAATAAAACTGATAAAATAAACTACGACACAAGCGAAGTACTGAAAATAATCCAGACCATAGATACAAACTGCCCCGAGCCATTGAAAATTTTTAGAATTGGGAAACAAAACGCTAACAAGCCAAACCGCCCGATCAAAGCGTGTTTTGAAACCAAAAACATAGCTCTTAACATCCTACGTAAGAAGGGTAACATAAAAACAGGAATAAAAATATTCTCAGATCAAACTCGCAACCAACAACATTACTTGAAGTGCCTTCGTGAAGAACTGTCACAACGTCAGAGAAATGGCGAACAAAACCTTTTCATTAAATATATAAAAGGCAACCCGACTATTGTTGAACAACCGCCAAAAAACTAACAGCCCCTCAAATTACATCAGCGACTGCTACCCACGACGACACATCAACTGAACCAAAAACCGTTAACTATTTTCTGCCGGACAAATACCAACAAATATCTAATAGCTCACTTTCCCTGAACTTCCTCTATGCCAACGTGCGAAGCATATGTACGCCGGGCAAGTTCGACGAGCTCCAGTGCACTCTTAAATGTATTCCGAAAACAACACACCTGATTCTGCTTACTGAAACCTGGATCAAAACAGATAATGAAGCCAAACTACTACAACTACCGGAGTACACTCATTACTTTAATACGAGGACTGACACAATAGGCGGTGGAGTATCGATATTTATCCACAACAGTATTGATCACATCTCGACTTTTGAACAATACTCAGGCGGTAACAATTTTCTATGGGTATCACTAACTAAACTAAACCTTAATGTTGGAGTAATATACAGGCCCGGTAGAACAAACCTTAACGAATTCATAACAACGTTTGAACAGCAACTTGAGCAACACAAAAGATCGATTGTTTTCGGCGACTTTAATATCAACCTCCTGATACATGACCAAATAACAACACAATACATTTCTACAGTCGAAGAATCCGGTTATACCATCCTAAATAAGATTGAAGAGCAGTATTGCACCCGTGAGACGACAACATGCAAGACGATCCTAGACCATGTCTACACAAATCTATCAGAAGATAACTTTAATTTCCATATCATAGACTCGGCAATGTCCGACCACAAACAGATATATTTAGAGCTTTTGAAAAGATACCCAAAACGTAAAAGCAAAATAGAATATGATGCAGTGGACTACGGCAAACTTACCAAAATAATGATGGAACAAAATATCAGCAACAATGACCATGCTTACTCCGGGCTAGAAGAGTACATCAAGACAGCTATAGAACGGTCGAAGACTATAAAAACTAAAATATTGAACCTTCCAAAAGATGACTGGATAAACCAATCTATTACCTCAGCGATCACTACAAGAGACGGACTATGGCGAAAACTAAAGAATGAACCAAACAACGAAGAGATACGAAAGAGATTTATACAGGAAAGAAATAAACTAACAGTAAATATCACTAACACTAAGAAGAAATATTACCACAGCGCATTTGCAAAGTGCAAAAATGATCCGAAGAAAACGTGGAGTCTCATAAACGCGTTGTCTAAAAACAAAGTCGCATCAAATTATATCCCCCCTAAACTCCAGTATCAAGATAAAATAGTAATAGACCCACAACAAATCTGCGAGTGCTTCAATACATATTTTACAACTATAGGATCTAACTTGTGTAACAATATTTCAGCTCGTTTTAGACAAACAAATAATGCACTAAGTAATCTAAATACTTACTCTACGAATGAGCTACAACAACTAACACCAACTTCAGTTGATGAAGTATCAAAAATAATTTCTTGTTTGGACTCAAACGTTAGTGTTGGGGTAGACGGCATTAACACAAAAACTCTAAAATGCATAAAAAATTCAATAGTAAATGAACTAACTGAATGTATAAACACCTGCTTTGATAATGGCGAGTTTCCAGATTCCCTCAAGATAGCTAAAGTATCACCAATATATAAATCCGGGTCGAAAACAGATCCCGGAAACTACCGCCCCATTTCCGTTTTACCGACAATCTCTAAAATTTTCGAAAAAAATATTCATGACAGATTATTTAACTACTTAAATTCCACGAAATTTTTGTTTAAAAGGCAGTACGGCTTCCGACCAAAAAGTAATACATCTTCTGCTACTATAGACCTAGTTACCAAACTAAAGAATAATATAGACTCAAAAAATATCGCAGTGGGGGTTTTTGTCGACCTAAAAAAAGCGTTCGACACAGTCAGCCACCCTTTGCTTTTGAATAAATTGAAACAAATTGGATTAACGAACAAAGCGTATAGCATTTTTGAGTCTTACCTAAAAAATAGGTCTCAAATAGTTCAGCTAGGTCAGCACAAAAGTACCCCACTGCCTATAAACTGTGGCGTACCACAAGGTTCTATTATAGGGCCCTTGCTCTTTTTAGTTTACATAAACAACTTACATGAAGCTGGACTACAGGGCCACCTAACCTTATATGCGGATGACACGTGTCTGTTTTACTTCGGATCCTCGCTTTCCAGTATAATCAGGCAGGCACAACAAGACCTAGACCTACTTTTCAACTGGTTTCAAAATAATTTGCTTACTATTAATACTGCTAAAACGTGCTATGTTATCTTTTCAGTTAAAAACAAAAAAAATGAACAAAATGACGACTTATATATAGATGGCGAAGCGCTAGAAAAGAAAGACCATGAAAAATACCTAGGACTGATCCTTGATAGTAAGCTTACGTGGAAAGCCCATATAGCTAAAATACGAACTAAAATAACGTCATTAACAGCCGCTATGCGCAACATTTCAAACTGTCTCCCAAAACAAGTTCGTATTAATATCTACAATGCCCTAATAAAACCCCACTTAGAATATCTAGCTGTAATATGGGGTAATGCAGC
The DNA here is from genome assembly GCA_947578815.1 of Epinotia ramella. NCBI lineage: Eukaryota > Metazoa > Arthropoda > Insecta > Lepidoptera > Tortricidae > Epinotia > Epinotia ramella. Next base: position 1,053,954 of record OX388213.1, read on the forward strand.
AATGTCTAACCTCAAAGGTCTCCAAATTGCGCAAAATAAAGTAGTTAAAGTCCTATTCAATTACGACTATCTAACACCAACAAAAACATTATATCAAGAAACAGGTCTTATGAACTTAAAACAAATTTACGTATATCAAACATGTCTCCTAATACGTAAAATACTAGACGGTGATATACACTCGGAAATAACCTTTAGCACAAAAAGTAAATACCAAAGAATAAAACTCAGAAACGCGGACCACTTAGCACTACGTTCTCCTAGAACTCGATACGGATCCTTAAATTTGATGTACGATGGTGCTAAATTATATAATAACCTACCCAAAACATTAAAAGAGATTAAATCATTTAATGCTTTCAAAAGCAGAATAAAATCACATGTAATAAATAACATCATATAAAAATATATAATCCTAAACTAAAATCCATTCATATTGATAGTCCTACTAATAATCAACTTGGTACCTCTATTAATATGAATACCAACAAATACCAAATAATACTCCATACCCAGGAATTGTCGCGATACACTAACAAATTAAAAATACACAACTTATACGGATTTTAAATTTGTGGATCCGAACAAGCCACATAAAATGTATATAACTTAAATAAATAAAAACAATAACAAGTCACATGTACAAAAAAATCAAATCACATCCCGTATACATTAATATTACGCAGACTCATATGTTTAAAATACATACTTCATTTAAAATAAACAACCTATAAGAATTGTATAACTGTGGATCCGAATAAGCCAAACACACTAACATAATTAAAATAAAATATAAGTAAAATCGAAAAAAAAAAAAAAAAAAAAAAAAAAAAAAAGTAGTTATATATAGATACGTATTTAAAGTATTTCTAATATATATATTGATATACGCAAAATGATATCCCTAAAATAGTATCACTACGGTAACCTACAATTAACTTATGTTTAAAAGTTTCGTTTAACTGGCCCTAGACAAGTGAAGTAGTTACGAGTCGAGCAATCAAAGATACCCTCGTATGATCCTGTTACTAACCACAGAAATCTAAACCTTATGTTAAAACTATAGGGTCTATTCCTAAATTATATTTTTTTCTCTGAACCCTAAGTTAAATATAAATATCACTGTTTGTTAAACATTGTCATAAATGCTTGCTTATTGCGTTAAATTGTAATAAATAGCTTTAGATAAGTTAACTATTTATAAGTTGTCTTGTAAGTGAAATACTTAATTTCTTTAGACAATAAAGTTTCTTTAAACCGAACTGAATGACGTAGGACTTGAGCAGCTTGCGGGTAGCGATGACCTTCGTCATCAGCCAATTGGAGCAGAGTACGGAGGGCGTGGTAAGGACTTGAGCGTAATCCATACGAGACGGTATTTAGAGAATACGTGAGCAGAGGCTGGTCGGGTGACGACCGCCAGAGAATGAGCTGATATTGTCGTTGATCTGGGTGGATGAGTATGTTTCTGAACATCATTCTGATGTCAGTACTGAAAACTATGGGGTGTATTCTGAAGGACATGATAATGTCAACAATATCCTGCTGGAGAGGTGGGCCCGTGTGCAGGCAATCATTTAGACTAACGCCATTTGAGCCTTTACTGCTACCATCAAAAACAGTACGTATCTTGTCGGATCCTGATTTGAAGATGCCATGATGAGGGATGTGAAAATGAGGCTTATTCGCGAAAGTACTTGGGTGACAAGGTGACATGTGACCTAGGTTGAGATAATCGTTCATGAAGTCAACATATTTAGAGCGTAGGGGCGGATTTGCTTCTAGCTTCTTTTCGAGATTTAGAAATCTGCGTAGTGCAATAGCATGAGTATTTCCTAAGGTCGGCGCATTTGGTAGAAAAGGCAATGTTACCATATAGCGGCCTGATGGTTCTCGAGTGGTTGTAGTACGGTAAATTTCCTCGCACTGCTCGTGTAATGGGCTGGTCTGTATATGAGGTTGTGGTTCTTCTGTCTCCCAGAACCTTTCAAGGCTCTTGTAAATGTCATGTGTGGATACGTCAGATTCCGGTGGTGAGCTGATAATGTGAGTTGAGTTGGACTGCTTCGCCGGTGTTGCATACAAGTCCTCTATGGGTCCTATCAATGCGAAGTCAAAAATCGTGCCGAAGGCTATGGGCTTCCCTCGGCCTAAGGAGACCTTAGTCCCGTCCAGAACTTGGCCGAGAACGTCGGAACCTAGCAAGAGGTCTATTGGAGCGGGTGTGTTATATGCTTGATCTGCTAAGGGAATCGGTGACTGACCTCTCACCTGAGCTATGTGTGGAACCTTTTGTAATGGGAGATAACCGGTAACGTGTTTCAAAATATGCGCTGTGGCCCTAATCGTTGGTGTGTCATGATGTGTAGGTCGACATATTATTGTGATTGATGCCTTTGATTCCTGTGTGGGATGGTTTCCCACTCCTGCGATTTTGAGCGGTGTTGAGTTTAGTGGTAACTTTAAATTTCGAGCCATGCGCTGAGTTATAAGTGTTAGCATACTACCACAATCTAGTAGAGCTCGTGCTGAGTGAAACTGGCCATTTACGTCTGCTATTTTTAGCGTGACGGTAGGCAATAATATTGGATGATTGATTACGTGCTCATCTTGTTGTGGGTAATTACAGGAAGAATGATTCGCTGTTGGAGCTTGAGATGTCTGTGTATGGGCTGAGTGTGTGTGTTCTGAATGTGAATGTGTGTGCTGATTGTCGTCCTTTTCATTGTGTTCTGTTATTGTAGGTAGTCATGGTTGACCACCTGATCGAGACCTACTGGGCGATCGTGGGTGCTTCGGAGACGTGGGGTTCGCCTGTGAGGCGTGTGCCGAGAACTGCTGGTACTCATGAGCTGGACGTGTTCTGGGCTGTTCCCTTAGATGTGGGGGTAGGAGATGAGCGGACGAATGAGTCGGAGACGAAGCACCGGGGCGGTGAAGTGATGTGTGGTGTCTTTCATTACCACACTCTTTGCAAGCCTTCGTGGACTTGCACTCGTTTTCATAATGGGGGCCTAGGCAGCGTCGGCAGCGGTTGCGCGCCTGAATAAAGTCCCACCGGCCTTGGATTGGTTGGTCGTTATACCGTGGGCAGGCGATGATCTTGTGCCCTCTTTCTCCGCAGTATGGGCAGGGCATATTATTGGTGGCGTTTGCGTTTTGAGGTGATGGTTGAGCTGAGTAGGCCGGCCTGTGCTGAGCTGGGTAGTCTGGCCGACTCCTAACTGGGGTCATGGGACGTGATTCGTGATACACGGGCTGTCGAGGCGGACCTCGAGGAGAATTAACGGGTGACTGCCTGCGATACTGGGCCGGCTGTGGCGAGTGCTGACTGACTTGGGAGGGGCCTGAGCTGGACCACTCGGTCTCGACACAACGCGCGTGCTCCTCCAAAAAGGTGATGAGATTTTTGAGGGTGGGCAGAGTCTGGCGGGATCCGTATTTACGTTCGAAAAGGGTCCGAAGTTCTCCCTTAAGTTTTCGTACTACTATGGATACGAAAACGTAGTCACTTTCTTGCATGGGCAGATCGAGATTATTGAGGGCGCATTGCGTGGAAATGAGCGGAGTTAAAAAGAGCGTGCGTATATCGGAGCGCACGTGAATGTGGGGCAGGCCTATGATGATGTCCACAAACCGGTCGATCAAGACTCGACGGTTTTCATAGCGCCGAGTTAGAATGTTCATGGCTACTGCGAAATTTTCGTTGGTGAGCTGGAGATGGGATACCATACTGCGTGCCTCGCCTGTCAGGCACGAGAGTAGGTAGTGTAGCTTGACAGCATCCGAAATGGTTGACATGTCATCAGTGAGGCTTCTAAAGATGGCAATGAAGGAAGGCCAGTCTTCAACTTTTGAGCTGAACTTTGGTAGCGTAATTTTGGGCAGAACGGTCGTAGGCGTCGCTGACGTGGAGGGGTGAGCAGTCTCCGGGAGCGCCGCGGTCACGCTTAATTTTTCGAACGCGACTAGAATGTCATTGTAGTCTGTAATCGCGCTGTCATAATTATTTGTGTATGTGGTTTCGGACTCGTCAGAGAGATCTTTGTCGTCTAGTATTTCGTGGTAGACGTCCTCTAACTTAGATTTGTACTCCTCCAACTTTGAGTACCGAGCAGTGAAATCTGACAGGGCATATTTCTTTGTATCTCTGGCTAGTACAGCCGAGGCGATTTCCTTGAGCTGGGTAATTGCCTTTGTCGCCTCACGGAAGATAGCTGCTTGTGATTTGGACGGCATGGTGTTATTCTATACGTGTACTTAAACTTGCAAATGAGCTGAGAGAAAAAGTGCAAAACCAAAAAAAAATTACACCCTGTATAACACGACTTGTGATGAGCAGGCTTTATAAGTGGTGTATCAAACCAATACCAAAACGTCAACAAAAAAAAAAAAAAAAAAAAAAAAAAACCGGAACAAATTAAAGAAAAACCTGTATGCAATCGTATTTCAAAGTCAACCTGTATACGCAGTACGTAAATATGTTAGTTAATAGTATTTGGAGTGAGGGAGCTACAAAACTGTACCACTAATTTAGCTAAGAAACTACACGTTAATAACTAGGTACTAAGTTGCGTGCGTGCGTGATTATGGTACCTACGCTTGTCGCTGAGCAGATTTTATTAAAAAATGTGCATTGGATTTTGAGCCTTATTCTTTTTACGCTAAGGTAGCTTATTGAATGTACTATGCTGATGCAACTCTGTTAAATGTTATGATTTTACGTTGTCTAATTATGCCTAGTTATATCTATTTGTTGAGCTGAATAACGAATTTGGTATGAAGTACTATAACGACGAAAATGTTGCTTTTTAAAGTTAAAATAATGATGCAATCAAACGCGTCTTTGGGATAAGTGATAAGTTAATCCGTAAGTAATTCTACACACTGTCTGTTATACACGTTTCGAGAATGTTGCTAAGGGCTGAAGTGAAGACCGCTGTTCGTGACTTTTACCTAGAGTAGGTACCTACCCACTTACGTAGGTGAACGGAATGTTCTGGAGTAAATGTTATTTTTTAGGTTACTTAATTATTGAGATTGTGGTACTTGATAATATTGTACCTTTGTTTGAAATGGGCTGAGTTTACACTGTAACGTTATTACGTTATGGGTTGAGTACCCGGAGTACGGAAGATTTATTTATTTTTATGATATGTGGGTGGGTTTTTTTTTCTAAACTGGGTGTGGTTTTCTGGGCTAGAGATACTGTTTATCCACAGGACTGGGGGGTTTTTCGAAGGACCAAACTATATTACTTTAAGGGCAGTAACATGCGACGATGAGCTGAGTGTGAGACCTAACAGAATACGGGATACCTAATGGCTTACTTGTACTGAGGTTTAAGTGGGTTTGAGTGGGCCGCGGCGGGTTCAGCGGCTCGCCTTGCTGCTGGTGTTGAGCTGAGCTGATCGAAGTCTCTTCTTCTATGTATTAGAGACCTTGAGCTGAACAATCCTTCACACGCACACTGACGGCAAATTCACTTTGTGTCACTAGTCTTGAGCTGATGAGTACTGATATCACAATCACGATAGTTAGTTACCGGCCGGTATTCACAACGACACTTCCGAAGGCCCAGGTGAACGCGGAGCACGATAATTAAGCAACGCGTCTGCGCGTGTCAACGGTCAATTGCAACTGGGCGGCGGCGCGGCGTTTGCGCCGGCTCGTGAATGAAAGAATGAACGAGTGAGCTATACCGTCGCGTGGCTGGCGCGAACAGCAATAAACATCGACATTGGCGAAATACCCCTTGCCAAAATACGCAAGGAGTGAAAGCGCCATTAAAAAAAATAAAAAAATAAATAAAGACTTTTGACGTCTTCGTTTGTGCAGTTACTTTTGATGCTGACTGTGCCTACTCGTACTTATTTAACTAAACATAAAAGGAACGAAGAAAAATGATTATGAGAAAAAAGTGTAACTAACTAAATTCTAATTTAAATTAAGTTCATTAGGCAACCTCTCGGAACATCGGAACCTAATCTATTATAGTTATAGCACATTTCATAAACTTTTGTTTCGTTATTAATTCCGACCACACCGGATTGTGTTTCACGTCTTGCTTGCTACGATTCCATGATAATAACTGAACACATTCACTGCCAACATTTCACACACAACGATTGTAACCGATGCCATGGTTTTCCCGCTAAGTAGAGTTATGGGCCTACTAACAGAGCGCCCGCTAGGTGAAATGAATGTTTCGTAAGAGCGGTAGGTAGATGTGAATGTCATTTGTATTTTGTTGTATGGGACAATAACACGTTTGAGTTGTCCTAATCACCGTCATCATCATTGTATCAGCCGAAAGACGTCTACTGCTGGACAGAGGCATCCCCCAAAGAGCGCCACAATGACCGGTCCTGCGCCACCCGCATCCAGTGGACTCCAGGCCATCAGCACACATTGTGGGAGTGAAGTGAAGTTCCTAATGCTCGTTCGAAAACTAACGCAATTACCCCGCTGATCCATCTTTTAAGAGACATGAGCCTTATATTCTAAGCAATAAAGATGATTTTAACTCCAATGAGAGGTTAATAAAGATCAGTGTATTCGTCTAAGTTTGCAATCAGTGGTTAGTAATTACGACGTAGTTAGCATAACTCACGTGCCAATCACCAGTGCCCCTGAGGCATGTAACAATGAACAGTGGGTAGCCGAATACCCAATGACTTAAGACAAGAGCATACCGTGATAGAGGGTGTTCCAGTACAATTCATGTACAAATAATTGGTTGAATACGTTTAGGAGTATTTACTCCATTGAAGATTAGTTAAAGTTTGGCCTTGTTGTTTCTGACTGGGGCATTCAATTGTTGGAATAATATAAACAATACATATAACCTTCACCTAGATATTAATAAAACACTTCCAACAGGCTGATTTATGAGTATCCAGCACGGTCGACGCAAGTTGCCTATCCATACAAACGAAGTTTGGTTCTCATTTTAAAACGGCATACTGACATAACATGAAACTTATTATACACAATGGGATCTACCATATCTAGATTGAAAACTAGTTTCGGTTGCTATACTTAGACAAAAATGAACCAATTAGCGACTTTGGCATGAAAGACGTTCTACTCGTTCAATTTTCTTTTTTTTTTAGCAAAACTACGTCTGTATGGAGAGTCAAGTGTCTTGACGACCCTTATAGCTACAGCCCTAACAGTTTTCAAAAAAATTGCCTGAACCTTTGACAAAAAATAAGTTTGAATTCCAATGGCAGACAATACCAAAATATGGAAACAAAAGCGGTCGGCTCATGTACCAATTAACGTCTTAAACACAGCTACCTAAACGCCAGAACCATTTAAGACTGTCTGTCTGATACAGTATAGAGCAAGCTTGTACGTTCGCAACAAAGGATGCTCGCCGAAGGCGGGCCGGCGCGGCGTGCTGAAAAACCGTAATATATCATTCAGCTAGACCTCTGAGACATATCCATCAAGCATTAAGCTCTAGCTAATACACGGTAAGTGTACAAGTGGGTCAGGCATGGCCACTACTGAATTTAGTGGGGCGGGAACATAGTCTATGTCATTAAGGGAAGGTCATTCTTTAAATTGGTGTAAGTATAATTTAAATCGGATGATTCTTTAACGACTAGGAAAATTTAAGCATAGTTATTTTTGTTTTGGGTTCAGTCAGTTAAAGTACATGGTTGGAAAATAAAATGTTTTTTTTAAAGCGGGGCCCTTGATTTTTATTATTTAAACAGAAGGGTTGATTATTCACGGACAACAAAAAAAAACGAAACAAAAGTCAAGATTTCTAGAAGTAGTAGGTACCTACTTAAAATATATTGGTTTAACTCCTGAGAAAGAACATAATTAGTATCAAATACACACACATACACACACGCACACATACACACACACAAAACACACATCATGTCCATAGTTATTATAGTAAATAAATAAGAATATAGAATAATATATATAAATAAAGACTATCTAAAGATCTGTAAATTAATGTAACTAATCAATGCATGTTATTTAAGTCTACTTCGGGTGATATTGAATACTTGTTGCTACTGAGAGCGGGATTTCCTGTTACAGGTTTATATTCACTTACTAGAAAATTCCGGCCCTGTGAAAATTATCATTTCATAGTTTACCTGAATAAAGATTTATGTTTTTTTTTATTTCTGTAATTTTTTAAATACACAAATTTAATTAAATTTTAATTTCTTTGATAACTATTATGACTTGACCTTCCACCCGTTTTCGACTTGAAATTGGCTTTTGGGACGTTGTAATGTAGGTATATACAGGATGTTAACGGGGTCATGATCCGGAATGACAAAAAGCGAATAAGATGATCATACTGAACAACCTTTCCCATGGGACCAACCACGAAATCGCAAAAAAAAAACCAGGTATTCCATACATTAACTCTCAATTAAATCGCAGTTAACTCACAGTTAACTCTTAATTGGCTCTTTTTTTTTTGCGATTTCGTGGTTGGTCCCATGGGAAAGGTTGTTCAGTATGATCATCTTATTCGCTTTTTGTCATTCCGGATCATGACCCCGTTAACATCCTGTATTTTATACTATAGAAATATAAAATATAAGTCTCGTATATCCGCAGCTGTTTTTTCACTTGACATCTAGCTGTGAAGCTTGCGAGCTGTCAAATATATGACAACACATCTTCGCACTTATCTGGTAGATATTCGCCCTAAATGCCCGTTTTTATTAGACAGTATTTTTATTCGAGACAAAATAAATTCTGTCCCATCTCATGCATATTTTAAATGAGATATAGCTGATCGGATCAGTTCGGGTCCAGTTCGTTTTATGAATTATTCCAATAAATGCAAAACTTTCTTAGTGACGTTAGACGTTCTATCTACCAAAATCCTCTCGCAATGAGGCTGATTTCACCAAAAAAATTAAGACCGCTCTAAGCCACACGCATATTACGAAAATAAATACGTTTATAAAAAATCTGAACGATTGTTACTCCATGCGAACGAGACACCATTTTGGGGCTGCAATCGTCTTATAGTTCGTGGAGTTAACTTAATGCACCCAAGTTAATTTACCTGGGGGAATTAAGAACACAAGAAGTGCACTTAATACTCCTCAGAAAATCTCGGGGGTACTTTTTAGTTCTACTAATTCACCTACGTGAATTAAGTTGACATAAAGTATACTTAATAATGCACTCGAGCCCAACCACGGGTGAATTAAGTATACGGACAGTACACCTTATGCAGTCGTGCTCGTGTCCAACCACGGGTGACTTAAATTAACCGAATGTGTGCCTTATTCACCCGTGACCTGTTAACGGTGTATAAGGTATACTTTTTTGAACTTTATTCCCCTGCGGCGCTACCACGAAAATCGAATCTCGAAGTTCGTGTACTTGCATCCTTGTCACTCGAGTATAGTAAGTGCGATAGATGGTTATAGCTCTGATCGGTAAATTAGGTTATCTCATTGCGAGTGGATTTTGTGCCCTCGAACCCAACCACAGGTTCATTAGGTATACTTATAGATTTTCTTTCCTTGATAGGTGCTTTATTTTTAAGCTAGATTAGAACTATATTCCCCTGTTAGGTGAGTTAAGTGGACTGAAAGTGTCCTTGAATAAAGTTGACAAAATGTAAACCTAATGCACCCTTATCTGGATTTGAGGGCGCAAGGTCCACTTTCAGACAACCTAATTCACCTAGCAGGGGAATAAAGTTCTAATCTAGCTCAAAAACAAAGCACCAATCAGGGAAACAAAAAGTGTACCTTATGGACCTGCAGCTGGTTTGGAGGGCACAAAATCCACTCGCAGGTAAGATAACCTAATTTAACGATCAGGGGAATAAAGCTGTCAAAAAAGTATACCTAATACACCGTTAACAGGTCACAGATGAATAAGGTATACATTCAGTCAACTTAGTTCACCAGTCAATCAACATTTTCCAAACTTGTGATTGTCGATCAATAATTGCAAGAGAATACAAAATGATATTCTATCAAGAGTCACAGGCAAATACTAGCATGGAAATATCTGTGGAAACCCCGCTTCAGGTTGCTCTAGACAGCCGTAGACTTTAATATGGCAGCTACAAAGGCGCCAGCAATGCGATCGAGTTATTGACGGCAGCCCGTATAGCAGTCACGTTTCAATTATCTTTGTCGTGTACAGATAGGACGTAAGTGATGTCAAATAGCTGAGGAAATTGTTTAGTTTGTAGGATACTGTTTATGTTATCATTATCAGTCTATATACCTACTTCTACTTTGTCTCAAAACGAGGGTCTTCGACCAGTGTGTGTTGCCAAGGATGACATATCGCAGTGAAACGTGGTCGCTTACTATTATGTGCCTCACAACAAGCCTCAAAGTCACCCAAAGGGCTATGGAGGCCTATGCTGGAAGTTTCTCTTCGTGATCGCATCAGAAATGTGCTACTGCCACTTAAGTTTAGCGATTCGGAGGGTTATATAACTTAAGTGGGCGGGCACATTGCACGTAGAACCGATAGCCGTTGCGGCGGAAAGGTTCTCGAGTGGCGAAGACGTACCGGAAGATGCACAGTGGGCAGTGGGTAGACAAGGTGGACTGATGCCTTGGTGAAGGTTGCGGGAGTCCGCTGGATGCGGGTGGCACAAAACCGGTCATTGTGGCACTTTTTGGGGGAGGGCTATGTCAAGCCGTGGATGTCTATCGGCTGATATAATCCCCACGGGCACACAGGGGGCGTGTGACCGTGGGAACGGGCGAGATGAAATGGGCAGTAGTCGCCGGGAACTTCACACACCTTTGAAATTCTCGCCAGCTTAGGTATACCTAAGTTTACTATGCAAGTTTTCTCACGATGTTCCCCCCACCCTCATCAAAAAGCTAATGGTAAATATCAAATGATATTCCTTACATAGTTCTGAAAACTTCACTGAAACGGCCAACTTTCGTACAAATTCGGCCGACGCACTCGCACCATTTAGTTGGCACGCGCGTGTCGATGTAACAAAGACAGACAGGCAACTACGGAACCCTACACTGCACGTGGCCCGACACGCACTTGCCCGATTTTGTGTTTTACTCTTACTTAAAGGGTCAGTAACGCGTTTGCAAATCTTCCCGAGTCACTAATGGTTATAGGCTATGGTATGAAGCAGTCCATATGCTTGTTTGATTTGAGTAAAATAGAAATCAAATATTTATTTATTACTTTGCCGCCATCGTGATATTAAAAAAAATTGCCGCTGCTACATTTGTAGGTAGGTACTGTACTAAATTTCGAACACTGAACAAATAGCTTCAATTGTCAAATCGGTTAAAACGATTCACAAATCCGGCAGTTCACTATTCCAGCCAGATAAAATCATCAAAAGGTTCACAATACAATCACAATTTTTCAGTCACAAAAATCCTTTTAGAATCGAATGGCCTCTGATTTAGCTGTCTGCCGCGTTTATTCGGACCGAAAGTTTGTTGCTGTAAAAACTCGTAAACATGAGACCGAGTCGTATTTTGTAGAAGGGTTGCCGTTCCTCTAGTTGATCGATGGCTTGGTCCGAAATCACAAAGACATAGAGAGGCGAGAAGGGTACGTGTGAACAGTTGCCCGTTTCACGAAGCTGCATGTGACAATTTTAAAAGTCTATACTGGCAACTAACTGCGAGGAATGCGACTACATATCCACGGAAGATCAGCGTCAAGGTATTTACATGGTACCTACAATCCTTTTCTCTGACGCTTTTTGTTAGATTACCATTTCGCGATAGTTTTAAGCAAAAATTTTTATTTTCCATGTCTTTGTCTAAGTAGCATCTTAAATATTTTTTTTTTACTTTCTTTCTTTCTTTACATTGACGTCCACGACCGCTCTGTAGCGTAACGATTGAGAATAAGAAAAACTACCAACACTAATGCGCTTGAAAAATAATGACTGATCATGTAACGTACTCAACTATGTTGCTACTTGAGCAGGGCACAAATAAGGTAACTTCCCACTGTAGGTCAAAATCGGATTAAATTTCGCTATGAATCGCACCATGTCTTAAGTATTTAACTATTGCTAAACTTGCGAATTATTTTAACATAATTTAAGAAGATTAACTTTTTTACATTTATTATTACTTTTACAGATTAAGAGATTTAGATGCGTATAGGATTTTTAATATTAGATACGCAAGAACTTAAATTATTTCATGTCGTTTATTTGCATGATCCGTCGACAACCGTCGCTTCACCTAACTCTCGCGTTGTTTAAGATAATGAACGTCACGAGGGAGTGGAACTTCTGTACCTCATTACTATCCCTTATTCTGTGGTATGACGTAAGCAGGAAGCAAACGTATGTGGTCTTGTGCGCCCCTAAACTTGAAAAGGTTTCGTCTTACTTATCTCCTTTTGTGTAAAAATGGACTGGTTTTATTTCAGGGATTGTTTGCGATAGCTCATGCAAACATTTTGAAGATTGTGAATAAATGTATCTGGATTCAGATCCAGATACTTCTTAATACGAAGTACTGTAAAAGAAATTGTTCCTGTTTCAATCGTTTCGGAAGCAAGTACCTCACTATGACAATAATCTGGCTCGATGAACTCGTCTTGATATAGTTGTAACTTTATGACTGACTTGGTTGTCTAAGGGCATTTTCAAAAATGATTGTACACAATTAACGTGAGTAGTTATTAGAAAAGAAATAACTCAGTGTCAGATTACGTCAAATAAGTATTCAGTTTGGATGAAAATTACCTTTTTCTTTTCAATACATAAATGATATGTAAAAACTCTTTACTTTAATGTGAAAAGTGTTACTTTTCAAATAATTACCCCACTGTTTTCCCACTATGTTTACATCTAAAGTTGCACCGCAAACAATCTTTCTGATTTGCCCAAAGGTTGACTTGACTAGAGAATCCTTATGGCATGAAGTCCGCTTTTTGTACGATAAATTGTTTTTTTTGAGCCATAAAGATGATATAAATAATTTGGATGTTTAATTGTCGTCACAATAGTCTCGCGCTACTGGGTTAATTTTTGAAAATGCCCCTAGTTGTTTCTAGAACATTTAAAATCTTTGAAGCATATGTCCTCTCTCGTTCCTCTGACGTATATATCGCGCGTGGACCCGAAATCGAAAACATCCATTTAGAACTTTTATTATTTATTGGAGTGAAGGTTTTAAGGACCGACGCCCGGACGTGCGTATCGAAGTGCGTTGTAAAAATGGCTGTTCTCTTTTGGTTCAATAACTTCGTAAAACTTGACCTTCATGCACTTACTTCTAACACTCACTAACACTATTTTACTCGCACAAATACGTGTATTAGAATATGGTAAAGCCTTAGCGTTAACAGACGATCGAACGGTCCGGCGGACCGAGAGGGACACAGCTATCTGAAAGAATCAGAGAGATATATGACTATCTGATTATTTCAGATAGCTGTGTCCCTCTCGGTCCGCCGGACCGTTCGATCATCTGTTAACGCTATTAACATGGTCGTCCGGACCAAGGTCGCTCGGTCGGAGGGGCTTGTTGGCGACCGTCTAGCAGACGTTTTAACGTTGATTGGTCTGTAATCGTAAGTTGGTACAACTCGCCCTAAATGATAACGATGTTGTTGAAATGACTATTAGAGGCTCTGTGAGCTGTAGAACGCGCGAGCCTGCATTTAATAACAACACAAAATCATTCATGAATATCATGTTAATAATACGGGTACTCAGAATATATTATTACTCCAAAAGAAAGAAGGCAAATTAATATGCGTAGCGACGAAAATCCCATTCAGATATCTCTAAGAATTACGAAGCTATAGATAAATTAACGAGAGCATGGAATTGCATATGTAGTAGTATTGTATGTTTACAGGCATTCTATATTTGAATTTTCTATTTTCTCGTACTACCACTACAAATGCAATTCCATGTTCTCGATAATTTATCTATAAAAACCGTTTTAATATTGCTTGTTAGAGAGAGAAAACGCTCACGATCTGCGAGTGTCATAGTAAATGACCAATCATTTCATATGAATGTACAGTCGAGGAATTTGAATGTTTAGCACTTTTGGACCTTAACGTCATTCAAATAAAGCTGACATGTGCCATACTTTCATTTTCCTCGACCGTACGTTTTACGGAAAAGAGTTGGACACTTATAACTTTGTGATTATTTAATCCCTTGATTTACTTTTTTCTCCATATAATTATTAATTTGTGGGAAACTTATCACTAAAACAAATCAGAGCACAGGTAGCAAGTACCTATTTATCAATTATAATTTAATGAAGGACTAAATACCAACTCTAACGAAATAACGTACAAATCTCAGGCGACCCATTAAATTATTCAGGCTTTTCAATCGACAGTTCCAAATACTGTCGACCCCACTTATGTAATGTATGGGGTAGTTTCAAGCAGTTATCTTTGTAAGTGGAGGGTAGATATGATCTTTTTCTTCTCGATTAAATGGTGTTGTGTACGGACGTGTTTTACTCCAACTCCTGAAGCCTGGACCTAGACGAGGTTTCCTTGTATACCTGGACGTATACTTAACAGTGGCGACGATAACGGAACTTTCTCGCGTGTGTTTGTTGGACAAATAACCGTGGTATAGTGAAAATGGCGGTGGGCAAAATCGGGCCGTTCGATTTAGATAAAGACAGTTGGGATTATTATATAGATCGTTTGGAACAATCTTTCATTGCAAACGCGGTGGATGAAAAAGTGAAAGTGGCGACATTAATTACAGTAATGGGTAGTGAGGCGTATGCTTTGATGGCAAATTTGTGTATGCCAGTGAAACCGTCCACAAAGACATTTAAAGATTTGGTAATGATTATGAAAGAACATTTACAACCAAGGCCGAGTTTATTAGCAGAGCGTTTCAAGTTCAGGCAACGGGTGCAAAGTAGTGATGAAAGTGTAGGAGAATACGCGGCCGTACTTAAAAAGTTGTCAAAGGATTGCAAATTTGAAGGTGACAGTTTGCAAGAAAACTTACGAGATCAGTTCGTATGTGGGTTGGCACGGGACAGCATACGACAACGACTGTTTACTGAAGATAACATTAAGTTCGACAGGGCGTTTAAGCTCGCGGTGGCGATGGAGATGGCGGAGGCGTGCGGCGCTGATGGAACATCGTGCGAGCAACCGCGGAGATGGTCTCGGTACATCCGGGGAGATGACCACGCCATTACATCAGATTCGGAGTTCGGGGCGAGGGCGTGCCAGCGGGCGCCCGCCGAACGAGGGCTCGTCGCGCGGCTCGGCGCACGCTAGCGCGGCCGGGCGCGGCGGCGGCACAAACGCCTTAAGCGGAGCGGGTAGCGGAGGAGGCTGGCGGACAAGGCACTCGGTTACTGGCGAGTTTGTCAAAGGATATTGCAGAGCCTGTGGTGGCCAGCATTCAGCAGAAAGCTGCAAGTTTAAAATGTATGTTTGTCGAGTTTGTAATAAGGAAGGCCATTTAAAGCGCGTATGCCCCAGAATGAAAGGTGGCTCGGCGGCGGCGATACACAATATGGAAAACAAGGTTTCCGGCATAGACTCGTCCAGCGACAGTGACGAGGTAAATAACTTTGCTATACATTCTGAGCGTCTTAAACTATTTAAACCTTACACTATAGTCATATGTGTGAATGGCAAGTGCTTAAGAATGGAAATGGACACTGGAAGTTCGGTATCCTGTATTAATTTTGAGTGTTATAAGAGGTTATTTTCAGATTTGCAAATATTAGATTGTGACTTAAGCTTGAGATATTATACCGGCGAGTTAGTCATGCCAGTGGGAAAAATAACCCCTTTAGTGACATATGAAGATAGAAGTAAATACCTAGATTTGTATATTGTAAATAGTGGTAAGACAAGTTTATTAGGGCGACAATGGTTAGGAGAATTGGGTATAAAAGTGCCTTTTGTACATTGTAATAATATTAAGGGCGAGGCATTTAATTTGGATATGTTTAGTTCTAGTTATCGCGACGTGTTTGGCTCGGGCCTGGGTCGGTTCACGGGCGGCACGGTGGGTTTCCACCTGCGGCCGGACACGCGGCCGGTGTTCCTGCGCGCGCGCCCCCTGGCGTACGCGCTGCGCGAGCCGGTGGAGCGCGCGCTGGAGCAGCTGGTGCACGACGGAGTGCTCGAGCCCGTGCACACTTCCGACTGGGCAACGCCTATTGTTCCGGTAATGAAAAAGGACGGAACCATTCGGGTATGCGGTGATTTCAAACTTACTTTAAATAAATGTCTCGAGGTGGATCGTTTCCCTTTGCCCAGAGTTGACGACTTGCTCACTAAGTTACACGGGGGACAAAAATTTACAAAATTAGACTTGTCACAAGCGTACGCGCAATTTGAACTGGATGAGGATTCAAAAAAATATGCTGTGATTAATACTCACAAGGGTTTATTTAGATATAACCGCTTAATTTATGGACTGGCCTCAAGTCCAGGAATTTTCCAGCGCAAGTTGGAGCAGTTGTTTGCCGACATGCCGCGCGTAGGCGTTTTCTTAGATGACGTCATCATTACTGGATCTAACGATCAAGAACACTTGACCACCCTGACGGAGGTATTTAAGCGGTTGCAGAAATATGGGTTAAAAGTAAAACGAAGTAAATGTTCATTTTTTGCGGATTCCGTAACTTATCTGGGGTTTGTAATTAGCAAAAAGGGTGTGCATACATGTCCCGATAAATTGGAGGCGATTGAAAAAGTACCCGTGCCCCGTAATACGACTGAGTTACGATCATTTTTAGGACTAGTTATGTATTACGCGAAATTTATCCCAAACATTAGTTCGTTGTTGGCTCCTTTGTACAGTCTACTTAGGAAGGATGTAAGATATTGTTGGGATGAGTCGTGTAACCAAGCTTTTAACCTAGTTAAGGATAAGCTAGTATCGAGCGAGGTACTTGCTCACTATTCGCCAGAATTGCCTCTAATTTTGACTACGGATGCTAGTAGTGTAGGGGTAGGACGTGCAGTGATATCTCACCTAATTTCTGAGGGCGTGCACGACAAAGATTCGGGGGGATTTCGGGAACGGCCGGTAGCATATGCCTCGCGATCGCTTAACAAAGCGGAACGTGGATATTCACAGATAGACAAAGAAGCTTTAGCGATTATTTTCGGGATAAAGAAATTTCATCAGTATTTGTACGGAAGAAAGTTTATTTTACGAACCGATCACAAGCCATTAGTTACCATTTTTGGCAATAAAGTTGGCATTCCGATTATGGCAGCTAGTAGAATGCAACGCTGGGCTGTATTACTGTCGGGGTACAACTATGATATTGAGTATGTGCCCAGTGATAGGAATGCGGCCGATGCGTTGTCACGTTTGCCAACAGGAGAACAGGCTAAAGAAAGGAAGGAGGTGACTTATGTAAATTTTATTCAGAACTTTCTCCCAATTACGAGAAAAGTTGTGAAGGAAAGTACATTTAGTGATGACGAGTTGCAAAAAGTAGTTTTGTATTTACAATCAGGTTGGCCGAAGCAGGGGCAGGAGGACGTTTTCTTAAAACCGTACAGTCAGCGAAAAACCGAGTTGTATTTAGACAGGGGCTGTGTAGTTTGGGGTTACAGATTGGTGATACCTAAAATGTTGCAGAAAGAGGTATTGAAAGAATTGCATACTGGTCACATGGGGATAGTCAAGATGAAAAGTATCGCGCGCAGTTATGTATGGTGGCCTGGAATCGACGCCGATATAGAACGCACCTGTCACGAGTGTAGCACCTGCGCAGCGGAGGGGGCAGCACCCCCACGCACCGCGCCGCAGCCGTGGTCGTACATACCCCAACCTTGGTCAAGGTTACATTTAGATTTTTTGGGGCCCCTGGGAGGTAAAATGTATCTTGTCTTAATAGATGCTAGTACTAAGTGGATAGAAGCATTTGCAATGCAAAGGACAACGGCTTCGGCGGTCATAAAAGTGTTGGAGGAAACGTTTGCACGATTTGGCTTGCCGCTGGAGATAGCTTCGGATAATGGCCCGCCGTTTACGAGTAAAGAGTTCCAACATTTCCTAGTGCATAACGGAATTAAGGCCACATATTCAGCAGCATATCATCCATCGTCTAATGGTGCGGCAGAAGGAGCGGTCAAATTATGCAAACGGACGATTAAAAAAGCCTTGAGAGACGGCCATAATATAGACTCTGCCTTACAGTCGTATTTGATGATGTACAGAAATGTTGAACACAGTAGTACAGGGGTTTCACCCGCTATGCTGCTACAACATAGAACTTTGCGTACGAGACTAGAATTATTGAAAGACGCACGGGAGGTAGAAATCCGTGCGCGCGAAGAACAGCACCGACAGGTGCGGTGCGCGGGGGGCGCGGCGCGGCAATTCAGTGTCGGGGATAGGGTATGGACACGAGATTTCAGGGAAGGTAGGAAGTGGATTAGTGGGCAAGTCGATAAAAAAGTAGGGTCTCGTAATTACGTGATATCTAGAGAAATCGGTCCACCTATGAAACGACATGTTGATCAGATAAAATGTAGATGGGATTGTTTATTGGAATTGCCGTTTCCGGATGAGCCGTCCTCAGTGCCGGGTGGGAACTCCGTCGCTGCTCCAGCAGCAACATCTAATGACCAGGGAACGGACCCCCCCTTGCAGGTGGGGTCGTCGGTAACCGGAACGCTCTTGAGACCACGTCCGACCAAACCGCCCAGTAGATTTGGTTTTGAAATTGATTAGTAGTAGTATATAGCATTTTGTATTTTACATGAGTAGTGTAATTTATAATAGGTTCATTGTATTTTATTAGTTCTAATTCAGTGGGAGGGTGTAATGTATGGGGTAGTTTCAAGCAGTTATCTTTGTAAGTGGAGGGTAGATATGATCTTTTTCTTCTCGATTAAATGGTGTTGTGTACGGACGTGTTTTACTCCAACTCCTGAAGCCTGGACCTAGACGAGGTTTCCTTGTATACCTGGACGTATACTTAACAACTTAAAGGACGCGTGAAAGGAAACTTCCCTAAAAGAACATAGTTCCATCTGTCTATAGTTTGAACGGACTTGTGACCTTATGTCGTTTTAAGTGAGATATATGGACAAAATATAATATTCTGGGACAGACTGGTCTCCTTAATAATGCTGCAGTTAATGGCTGCTATCGATTCTTCGGGGATGCCCGGATCACGACTAATTGTGTTAGCATCGACTGGTTCCGATAATGTGTTCGCCCTTTGGTTTTCCCTGTCGGTTCTGCATGATGTCACGGTTACATGAATATTTTATTGCTGTGATGGGTCCTGTTCTGCTTACTTTGTATTAATGAATTGATTATTATATTGCAAGTATTACCTAAGTATTAAAATATACTGGAACGAGATTCACATCTTCGAGGTTGAATATCGCTGGATATGTTTCGAACCAATACGGGTCCTTATTCGTGAGCACTCGCGATGCTGGCTCGCTTAGCACTAACGGGGCGCTAAGCATTGTACAAGTACATGTCGAGCGATATTGAACCTTAAACATGTGTGTGACCCGTTTGAGATTATATTTTAATATGTGTCAGACTCGCGGGATTTTTATATAAAAAAATACCTATATAAAACGAAAAGTAAGGTACATAATAAAATATTCTACGAGTAGATTGATTGTAGGTACCTGAAACTATCAGGATCTTATTACTTACTTGCGATCTTGCCGGTATTGTTTAAATAACATTTTTATGTCCTTAATTCAACTAAGTATAGTCTAAGCTCTAAATTTACCCAAGAAAGTTGTCTGGAAGAGATCGTTATTTAGTGACAAGACCGCTTGCTATTTACCTCTTTAAGTACTTTTCAGTTTTATGTTCTGTATTGTTTTTTCACTGAGCTTTTCAATAAAGATTTCACTTGGTAGTCTAAAGATACCAATTTATATACTAAAGTAAAAGTATGTGAGAATGTAGCTTTGTAAGGTTGTATGTAGGGGGTATCGGCGGAACCACTTATCCGATTTCATAAATTATTTCAACTGTAACTGTATGTACTTACATAGAATGAACTATACACTGAAAAAAACATTTCTTAAATCAATGCAAATATCGTTGATACAAGACAATATTGTCTTCCATATAAGGAACACAATATTGTTTCAAATGTAAAATAATATATTGTTAAGATTGTTGTATTCATCTGAAAGAATGTATTGTTAATAGAAAATTCAGAGTACGTTTTTGTTACCTCAAGCATATAATTGTTTTAATGTAAATTAATTTACTTGATTCAAGAAATAACTTTGGTAATTTATTTTTTTACAATGAATAAACCTGAAACTGTTACTTGAAGTATACATTCTTGGCCCAAGAATATATTTTGTAAAACTCTGTAACAATATTCAATTACTTGGTTTAAGAAATGTTTTTTTTTGTGCATGGATGGGCATAGGTTATATTATATCCCAGCCTGTGTTCTTTGCAATACGCGATTAGAGTCGCAGAGGCAGCCAGTTAGTAAGTATTTAACATACCTAATTCTATATAATAAAGCTATGAGCAAATCGCAAAAGCAAAGAGCAATTCAGCACAGAATTGCCACTCGTTATTTACTCATTAAAACTTGGATTGAAGGCGGTTCCAATCGCAACTCAGAAGTAAAACAAACTTTTCAATCATTTCGTCGGCGAACTTGTTTACCTTGAAAATGTTACGAAATAAGTTGGGTGTCGAAGTAAACGCCTGAAAATATGGCAACGTCGTTACGATGTTTAGGGGGATTTTGACACGTTCATTAATTTATGATGTCTTGTACAGATTTAATTGAACGAGATAGCGAAGCGAACGACGTTCTCCGTTTCACCTTGGCAAAAACTATTTCGTATGCCTGGCGTTGCATTTCTCAACCGATCCTCGTGAGTCTTTTGTCAGCGGGTTCAATCATTATATTAAATACAAACCCTGACTATATCTAATTAATTATATAAATATATTGCATATTATTATTTTATCTTCTAATAATTATTTAACCTAATTATTATAATTGTGCTATGAATGTTATATACTTATATTTTTAATCGTATAATTTCTTAAAATGAGAATATAATTAATTACATTACTTAAAACATTTAAATACCTCAACCGGTTTAACCATATTATTTTTTTCATTTTTTTTTAATGCTAAAATTAGTAATATAAATTTAAATTGTGAATAATTTTGCACGCACATTGTTATTGAAATGAAAACTGTTTTTTGAATAAGCAAGAAATAAAAGGCTTTTTTATTTTTATTTTATTTTATTGTTAAACAGACTCGCGATTTCTACAGCTCACTGAGTCACTACTTTTATTTTTAGCATTTCATTTCATTTATTAACTAACAAAAATATAATAAACTAAACAGTTAATTAATTATTATTTTTATTGGTTATGAGGAATACGACGAGGTAGGTACTGCGGCATACTCTGCTAGCACGCATACACGCAAACAATACGTATATAACATATAAACATTACATATATAATGTGAAAACAACGAATTTCATTACTTACCTACTCTGTTATGAATATTGTCTAAGGCCGCATCACTCCGGCAATTCTTAATAGGATTGGAACCCACGATACAGGCTTTGGCTAGAGAAGGTATCTGTACTATTGTATAATATATGCTGTAGTTTCTGTATTTCTATGGTTGCATCTTTTGGTAATATACAGGGTGCAATCTTTTACGTGATACAAAATAGCAAAATGTGAATATCTATCCATGATTCTGAGCAACTTTTATTATGGGACCAACTTTGTGTTATGCCAAAAAAATCCAACTATTTCATTAACTCTGCTCATTTTAGACTGACAAGAATGTATGAACAGGTGTGTTTTTTTTGGCATAACACAAAGTTGGTCCCATAATAAAAGTTGCTCAGAATCATGGATAGATTCACATTTTGCTATTTTGTATCACGTAAAAGATTGCACCCTGTATAAGTACTTACATGGTTTTTTTTTCCTTTTATTTCACTTTTTTGTTTTATATGACAACACCGATCCTAGTCCTAGTGTTCAAAACGATTTAATTGCAGCATGCCCCATGCTGTATTTTCAATGAATTTCAATTTGGCATGGTACCTACCAATAAAATAGATTAGTATGCAATTTATTATGTTTTATTAAGCATGTCTACAATTGAAATGCATTTTAGTTCTTGTTTATAATATATATAATATAATGCTATAAGTAATATAAGCGTTATAAAGTTTGGGTGAAAAAAAAGGACTGTATATATTCGTAATATACAGTTACTCCTCAAATATTTATTTTTTTACATTGAATAGTCGTATCGCAATATATTTGTATACCGTCATAACTTGACGACATTTTTATATTTTCTAGTCAATGATAGATTTCACAATTGAATTCTAAAGAAACACGTATTCACGAAAGCCGTATAACGAAACAGCGCAAAAATGCATTCCTCAGCATAGCCCGGAAATAAATTCTAAATGAAAATATCGATCAGATTTCCTATTACGTTTGTGCTCTTAAAGCGGCCAAATGAAATAAGAATCGCTTCCTAAATCCAATAAGGTAGCTGCCGCAGTCCAGCAAACCCG
The DNA here is from genome assembly GCA_947578815.1 of Epinotia ramella. Taxonomy (NCBI): domain Eukaryota; kingdom Metazoa; phylum Arthropoda; class Insecta; order Lepidoptera; family Tortricidae; genus Epinotia; species Epinotia ramella. Next base: position 1,076,481 of record OX388213.1, read on the forward strand.
ACAATTTTAATAGGTCTCTTATCTGTATGGGACTCGAATACTCTTACGTCATTCTTCTTTGCCGCTTTGGACAAATCCTCCGCGATTGTGACGGATGTCACGTTCGAAACCGGTAGGAATTTAATATTTCACAAGTCCCACTAAAATATTTCGAGGCCATAAAGTTCTTTATTGAAATTTTATAAAAGGGGTCTGAGAATGTCAGCGGAAAGTTCAGGTTGATTGGGAAAAACCTTTGAGTAAGTAGATATTAGGAATGACGGTATCTGTAAGATGTCACCTGTCAAGGTCAAGTCAGTACAGATTCTCTCTGTCCAGTCATTTTATTGACAACTAGTATGGAAAAAATAGCAAATTCGGAAATATTTTTTGTAGCAGCTTTCTAAGTAACGGTTATATCATCATTTAAATAATTACTTAGAGACAAAATCTAACAAAATAAAAACTTAATTAGCCTGAAAAGTCGGTAAAAATATTCATAAATATTTTTATCTTTGATCTATTCTATCATATTCAAGATGAATCATACAAAAAAGAGAACGAGTGCTTCATTTAAATCTACGAGTATATAATAACTTCCGGCTGGAAAGTTTGTAGGATTCTACAAAAAGCTTAGTTTTTTAAACCGTATTTTTCCTGGAGTACGGTACGAATGCAGTACTGCGCAAATATAATTCTGGACGTAAACTAACGATAAGATAATCTCGGCGACATTAGTAAGCTCTCGGTAAATAACAAAATGCAGAAGTGGCCTAAAGCTCCAAACTCAAATAAAAATATTTGTGCTTTGTATCAACATTGGCAAAACGAAACACTTAGCATGGCGCTTTTTCTTATCACTATATAACATGTGGTAAACAAACAACAGCAATATCACCACCACCACCTACCATGCCTACCTCCTACCATCTATCCTACCATGATGCTTATAAAATACGCGGCATGGCCTCAAATACCTACAAGAATGTGAAAAGAATTAAGAATATTAACTGGCAAAACATAAAAAAGCACAAGTTTATTTATTTCTTGAAGCTCAAAAAGAATAGGCACTCAAAAATCTATTAACATGAAACGAAAAGAACCGTGCAAAATGAGCTAGCATAATTTAATGTAAAACGCTAATTAATTCCTCAAAAAGCAAATAACAGGCAATAAAATATCCTAAATACGTAAGAATGCAATTACATCACATCCTAAAGTCCCGGGAAAAATCACAGTGACGGGATTCCCCGAGAATTACGGCCCCCTCCGTAAACGCTGGCGTTGGCCCCAGGGGTTCCCCCGGGCGCGCTTTATATTAAAGGAGGGTTCCGTAGTTATTAAAAGCGAGAGTGCAGGGAATGCCCAATGCCCAAACACCTTCAGGCAATACGTTGTCCCCTCCTGGTCACCAGCTGGGATTTAATTTTGTGCCACAGATTGGTAAACATAAAGTATAAGTCAATCTCGTATTTATGAGGTTGTACGCTTTTCTTAGCAACGGGATACGGGAAAGGATTTATTTTATTAGTGTTCAGCTGTCAACACGGCGAATCCTCAAACATATCAAGGGTTTTTCTGACATCAAAAACTACACTGGTCTCTTCCAAGGAAGGACAGGAACTCTATTTCAGTACTTAGTGCCAGCGTACATCATAACTACAGTATTATTCCTAGACATTAAATAATAAACTATTCGGCGGAACACAATAAAATATTCTGAGCAGTAAAACGAAACTCCATAAAAATCCAGAAAAGAACGCTATCGAGTTTTTTGCATTAGCGACATTAAAAAGTTACGGAGATTTGTAGATGCACCCTCCTTCAATGAATTATTCAAAATGTCTGCCAAATGGGGCGAAGTGACTAACGTGAGAGTCCGTCAAACTGTCAATCGCATGCACTTTAATTTATTTTACATTTACTGTGATTTAGAAAAAGTTCTTTAGTCTCCCCTACAGGACTTCTTTTTAGCCGAAAAAAGGTAGTGAGCTTTTTCCAAAAATATATAAGGACGTTCTTAAGAACTTTCATAAGTGTTTAATAAATTCCTCTTCGTCACGAAAATCTTCCCCAATAATTGGGGTAACTTTCGTGACGTAGTGGAATTAATTAAGTTTCACTTATTTCATTCTTAACAACGTGTATTTTCTCGGAAAAACTCCATTATAACATTTTGTTGTTATTTTTACACATTATTTATTAATGCAAAGGCATCTATATTTATTAGAACGCCACAATAGAACATGAACATCATGGACATAACATTTAAAAAAGATAATCATGACTAAAAAAAAGAACGACGCCTTCAAAGTAACCGATCAACAATTGAATTAATCTTTACTTATACATTGTTAATTAACCAAATGTGACAGCCACATAAATCTTACCTAACAAATGACTCAACATAAAGTGTGCATGTCATAGGTACAATTCAGTTAAATTAAAGGCTTGGAAATCCTGTGTCATAAAAGCATTTTTAGCCAGCGGCGTTTCATATGTTGCTTTCACACTATAATTCCATTTCTTTCTAACTCATCGCGTGACATTTCATTTCAGAGGAGAAAGGCTAGAACTAGACTGTGGTGAAAAATTACTACACGCTTGTCTTGAAGGAAGATAAATCTTTTGTCATGTGTCACTGCGCAAAACTGACATTTAATATCGCCGTGTCACTAATCTGAAGATGGTCTGTTACAAAGGGGGATTTAACTTTTCTGAGTAGGTACAAACGCCAACACAGGTAACTGACCAGCCTGTATTTTTATTGAACCTTATTACAATGCACAAAGAGTGCACGGATGGTCAGTTAACTGTGTTGGCGATATTACTACAACAATTTATTTCTAAGTCTCCGTGTGTTACAGTGACCCTCAAAGTATTTTCTCGCTCGCTCGCCAATGTTACCTAGGTCTTTAAGCTGTTCTCTTCGCTCGTGCATGGACAAACTTGTTTCATTTTGATAAAAAGCATGTCATTACAATTTTTGATTAATAAAATAAGCTAAATTATTGAGGTGTGCAAGGAAGAGTACTTATCATATCCCGCTCCTATAGCGTTATTCCCGGTTGTGCCCCTAAAGGAGCCCAGGGTCCGCTTTGACACCTAATCCCAAGATTTGGCATAGGCACTAGTTTTACGAACGCGACTGCCATCTGACCTTCCAACCCAGAGGGAAAACTAGACCTTATTGGGATTAGATTGGTTTCCTCACGATGTTTTCCTTCACCGAAAAGCTAACTTAGGAAGAGTACTTGTATTGTATTGTCAATTAACTATAAAATAGGCTACGTTCTTTAGGTAAAATTATGACCCACCTTATTTCAAAAGAACCGCTAAAATATCACGTGTAGTCTTAAAGTCACTTTTCCATAATCATTTCGATAAAGTACTCATTTAGTTTCTTACTAGAAAATCAAACGTTTCAATAAATAATGAAAAATTAAAGAAATTTTTTTTTTCTCTTAAATGATTACCAGCCTTGTTGCTTCACAAAGCAAGATTTTGTATGGGTACTCGCCGTTACTCTCCGCTACTAGTTCGGAGTTCAATATTACGGCTTCCTTCTCGACTGCAATAATAATAAACCTAAAATATGTAAAATTAAACGGACAGACAATGGAAGTTATGATTTCGCGATCAAGCCACAGGTATTTAATAATGATGCGGCTTTAACGCAACTGAGGGAACGACTCGCCCAAATACTTGAGTAAAGGGCAGATTTATTTAAATAAAATGCTATCTTTGTCATCTCTACCAGATTTTCTTTTCAATATTGTCTTTTATATGCGGAGGGTCTATGTTCCTTTATTTCTCACGTCTTCGTAATCCCGTTACTACTTATATTTACGGCTGTGACCTGCCAGTACCAGAACTGACATATTTTCGCACATTTTAATAAAATTTACTTTCCTCGGTTGAGGTGCTGTAGAGGTTTTAGGAGATAGAAAGATATGGGTGCTCTTTTTTGTTAGTAGAATATTTCCAGTTACACCGAACAACGGTCGGTGTTGAACTGTGTCAACTTTTCTTTTCACTTGACTGGGGCTCTACGGACTACACCAATGATGTAACATAAAAAGAGTTAGTTGTTTATATGAATTTCCGTGTTTAAAAATGGCGACCAAATCTGACAGCTGAGACACGTTTATACGTGTCCATTGACGACGCGACACTGAGGCAAGGTAATACAATTGGCTAATTTTTAGTGTGCCATTTTTGGAGCGCTTATAACCTATCTATCTCTTTTTTATATTACATCATTGGACTACAATATAATTTTTAATTGGATATGTATGTGTGTGTTTTTCCGTCACTGCATACCTACTAGGTATGTAAGTAATATAAAAAATTGATATTATGATGGTCGTCGTTATACCTACCTACCATGCATCAATTATTATAGGTACTAATCAATGATAGTCATGTTAAGATTTACCAGAAACGATTTCAAATATGGCGGTGTTTATAGATCGTTGACTGTTGACATCCCATTAATCACCACCAGAAACACAACTCACAACACTACATACCCTTAACAGCAAGTTTAATAAGTAAAAATATATATATGGGACTATTATATGTCCGATAAGAATGTCTATACTTTTAACAACTGTGACTTTGATTTTTTATTCCCCAATTCAGCATACCCCGGGCATGTCCCCTGACGACCCCCTTGACTCGTAGCGACGCGTGCACTTTATGGTCTCTCGGACCGAAAACCCCACATTTCTCTTCACGTAGTCAAAGATTATTGCAATCATATTATATTTCTTGCTTATAGGATTGAAATCACATTTGTAAGGAAATAGAGTATCGGAGAGTAGAAAGCCAAGAACTAGCGACCTGCCCCGGCTTCGCACGGATACTATATTTAAATCTTCCTCTTGAATCACTCTATCTATTAAAAAAACCGCAAAGATCTAAGCATACATAGGGACAGACAGCGGGAAGTGACTTTGTTTTATACTATGTAGTGATGATAATGAAGTGAAGATCAAGTTCAGCAAGCATATAAATTCAAAAACTGTAACCCTACTACGGAAAACCAACTGAATAAAAACTGTTTCATTTTCATACGTTAGGTTACTCCCGGGACTTAATTAACAATCGAAAGACCTCATTTATTAAAATCGATGTTGTATCTTAAACGCTACGCTAGAACACGCGTAAATACAAACATTGACAGCCAAAAAAAAATTCCTTATTTTCGGCTCTGCTCTGGTCCAGTCGGGCAATGGGAAGACCACTCTCATCCATAACCATTGCTATAGGTACTAAAAGCTGCATTTATTTATAAACGTTCGTCATACCTATATTGACGTTTCTCATTGCCTGTCTTTTCGACATGTTCGAAAGATAGGGAAAAAGCCCATTTTATTTACTTCAGTTTTTCCATTTATTATTTATCTTTAGTTTTATGAATAAGTGTTTTGGTGTTATATTATGAACTTTATTTTGTGAATTAATAAGCCACGGAAGCTCTTATTAAACCTACCTGGTGACCATGACATGTTTGTAATCGTATCTCCAATTCCCAATGATTTTATTCTGTGCATGTTTCAAATACAGACACCTACCAGAAAATCAATAGAGAACTTTAATATTGCGCCAGATTTTTTTCGAGCTACCAATTAGCTAGCTAAACTCACAGCTACTTAAAGTATACGACTACTCTCTGTTCGCAACAATCCTTCCTTATTATTATTAATCTCAAGTCATTGAAAGCAACACAAAAACCATTAACCCAGAACGACCAGCCAATATTAATAAGGTGAAATGTTGCCATTAAAAGGCGGACAGGTCGTAAAACCTCCATAAAATTTACGAACTCATAAAATCTTTCTACTCACCTACATAATTTGTACAATATAACTTAGTTTTACGATCATTCGCATTATTACTAAGAAATTCTTGGCACTTTTCTGCTCTAAAGCGATAATTAAATTTACTCAACGTAATATGGGAGCCGCAAGGAGAAGATAAAAAGGAATCTACAGTTCATTTTGTTAAGGCAGTGGTCAGACTACTCTTAACAAGGTTTTAACGACAGATTATAGTCGAGTTGGAAAACTATTTTATTCATAAGGGTCAAGTTGAACGTTTGATACCTTATTGTGTAATAGTTAACACCTAATATTCACCTGTTTTGTTATTAATTAAGATTGCAATTGTCAAACTTAATTTCGAATGCGTCCTTAAAACACTTATTATCTAGCTTCTCAATGTCAATATAAACATGAATTCATGGATATAGCAATAACATCATCATCATCATCATTTCAGGCGAAAGACGTCCACTGCTGGAAATGGGCCTCCCCAAAGAGCATAGCAATTTGAACATAGAAAAAATTAAGCGAGATTTATACAACGATGTGACTAAACACCGTGCAACGTTATATTCCAAAAATACGTCCCCGCAAAATGATTCCTCCATACTAATGGTCCAACGCGAGAATAAATATTCCCACATTGGCTAACGAAAGGCAACTGATGAAAACGTTCAAAAATTACTCTCCTAAATCCTGAATGAAAACACAACATAAAACATGGTAAAATCTTAATGGAACAAAAAGCGTTCCGTCAACTGACAGCATTAAGCAAATGGAGCGTTTTTTAAAAATTTAAATAAAATCCCTCAACCCGTGCCGCACCGTGAAAATAACGAAATGAAACGATTGTTTAATCACCATTAAAAGTTTTCGAAACATTCCATTGTTTTCCGAGGGACTGGAAAAGTAAACACGAAATGCGGATTGTACAAAAGTGCCGAATATTCTGTGTTTCGTTGTTTCGTGGGCTGCGAATCCAATCGTGAATCCTCGTGCCCTGGATAAATTTTCCATGGGAATTTTGAAGGGTTGCTCGAAGGGTTGCTGGAAAACTTTGCTCGACAAGAAGTTCCGGCTCCTTTCTGATTAAGTGGCGTTTTTGTATGAAATAAGTATTTACATAATTGTGAGTCCAATGCCTACTTAGTTTTTAGGCATTTGATATGAAATTAGAATAGTAGTGGGATGTTTCAAAAATAATCCAAAAGCGGGGTAGTTCCAGGAAATAACATCCAACTAAGAAATTTTTGGAATTCGGCTCACAATTTGGTTTCTGATATTATACAAGTAACTTTTTATGAAGCGCCAACGCGCTTTGTTAGTAAGTTTGTAGGGAAATACAAACACCTGACGTCACATTTTTCTTTGAGTAAACAGCGTCATTGAACAAAAATCTGAGCAATATTTGAACATGATGCAAATGTCAGAGGCTGAGCTTATTATTCCTGAAATCCATGTTTAGTCTTCACTAAAATTAAATCCTACAAATCACTCACCAACCCATTTTTATCATAGTTACGTATACTCTCAATATGAAGGTATTACGACTTCGACTCTGAGCTATAACCACGAACTTCGAATGTCGAAGTTCGGATATCTCTATCTCTATCGCACTTGCTATACTCGAGTGACAGGAATGCAAGTACACGAACTTCGAGATTCGATTTTCGTGGTAGCGCCGCAGTTACCTATTCCGTGAAAGAAAGCAAGAGAATAATTCCCTGGAAAACCAGCTGTCTGTCAGCCTGTCACTTATTTATGACAGTGCGTGCCATCGCCAACACTGACACGCTTCGCACTTATAGAACAGGGCTGGTATTCACGATGCTTAACCTCACCTCACCTCAGGTCAACCATTGTAAAGGTGAGGTGAGAGCTGCCCCTCGATTCTGTAATTTGTTTTGAGCTCATCTCAACGCTCGAAACTATACCTTTATTTTATTTATATTAGGCTGAGTTACTACGAATTACGGCGTCAACATATATTTGTGGGTGACATAATATATGTGTGGGCGATTCAGGAGGTTAAATTAAAACAAATCACAGAATAGCGGGGCTGTGCGAGGCATCTCTTCTCATTGGTGATTTTTTCTCCACATTCCACTGTACATTAACCACCTCTTTATTATAATCCGAGCAATGTAAAATGTAATTTGGTCTCCTGCGATACAGGTAAAGCCTAGTGCAGGGAACGGTACTTATACTACGTCTAACAAACTGGTAAATAAATGTCTTATGTCTTAAATCTCGATGTCTGGGTTTTAATAGTGACGAGTGGTGAGACGACTGAAGCCGGGTTGTGAATAGGCGAATGATGTGAATTCAATGTTATTTGACCTCCATTGTCAATCTTAGGACACACGCCACAACTTTACCGCGAGATTTAAAAAAAAACAATTTCCTACGTTTTACATTGATACAAAAGCACAAATAATAGCGCCTAGTGTTTGTTTTACTTAAAATGACCGAAAAATACTTAAAACCAACCATTACAGACATTTATTGTTTAATTGATATTTTAAGTACCTAGTTGTAAGTAAAATAATTACTACGCATAAACAATAGAACAAACAGTAGCTCCTCCAGTACAAGTGCCACACTTCGGTAAGTTTTATGACGTCCGTTTGATATCTTTTCCTTTCTTATTTAACAACAAAAGATCCCACTTTAAGTGCATTTTCTTAATTTTAAGTAAAATAAACTTTATTAGCGTATCACACTGCGTTTCATTGCTTGTTGTTTTGCTTTGTGCTTAATAATTGTGCGCATCATAGTTGCCTAAGTTTAAGATATTACATTAAAAAAAAAACGAGTACCTACAAACTACTGATAAGTTTAATGTTAACAGTGGGTTTCCAGGCATAATTCGTTGTAGAAAAAAAATGAGCCTCGTAGAAAGCTCGATCAACAATAATCAATCAGGAACACTGCACCCAAAAAACGTAAAAATATACTTTTATCCGCCCCCTTAACGAAGCCAAATTATTAATCGTACTTACTTAGCCCGACATAAAGAATTCAAAGTAAAAGGCATTAACAAATTAACCTCAAAGCCCTCCAATAATGAATTACGAAGCTTTTTTTCCGCTCAGTTTTGGTTCTAAGACTATTTGTCACTTGAAGTATTCTGGTCTGAGTTTCTGCAGGAGACGGGGCAAAAACAGTTGCTGGCCTGTCATCTAGTGCATGATTGATTGCCCTGGGAGTTTGCGATGAGCGTAATAATGTCGGTTGCAATCACAGTAGACAGGGTAGTGTGATAGCGTAATCATTGCGTTCAGTTTGTGTGTTATACATACAAACTTTCACCCCTTTCGGAGATGATTTCCTGGAAACTATCCTATGTCCTTCTTCGGGACTCAAACTACCTCTATTACAAATTCCATCCAAATCGATTCAGCGGTTTGAGCATGAACAGGTAACAGACAGACAGACAGACACACTTTCGCATTTATAATATTAGTATGGAACTTATGAACATATATGGTACAAATCCTTTTTCTAGAACGTACTCAACTTTTTTTGTACTAGGCACAAAGAGAAGACAAAGTCATTGTCTTTCATTATTAAGTGTAACCGATAATTATTTACGTTTTACGAAGCATGCTGCAACTACTTGCGGTTGCGTGCTTGAAAACTGTAAATCTTTGAAGTAGACAAAATATAATCAGCTAGATGAATGATAAATAAATATCTACTAATAAAAAGTTGTTAGTACCGATATACCTTTCGTTTTATATTAAACCTTGCTACATAAAGAATAATTCATAATTCATTTATTCGTTGCTTTGTTTTTTCCAAGATAGCTAGTGCGTGCTTTGCTCTAAGTCGGGTTGTGAAAACTGTGACCCCGGAGGTCGCCCGTACATGCTATTATGCTACTGTCCATTCACTAATACAGTACGGGACGGATCTGTGGGGTCTAAACTGATGCACATTCACTCACCGTATAAAAAAATCGACTTCACACCAAAGATCGTGGCCCACGAGCACAAGTGCCTACACATGCCTAGTACAAGTAAATGTAATCATCTTGATATTCTAACAGAACACCTCGGGCTAACTATAGACCATAACTTCAACTCGGGCCCACATATCCAACGGGTATGTAACAAACATAGATCAATATTAGCAAAGCTATGTACACTAAAACACAAAGTCCCTTTTAATACATTACATGTCTATAACGGATTCTGTTATAAACTATGGCCTAGAAAGCTATGGAAGATCATACAAAACCTACCTAAATGATATTTATAACCTACAATTACGTATACTGAAGACGATTGTACCTACGAAAGTTAAATACAAATATAAAAGTAATTATAGAAACCTATTCAATTACTGCAGAGTGTTAACTGTATATGAAAAAATAGACTTATCCATTGTAACTCAATACTACAATAACATAAAGTACTTAGACAAAGAAACGCGACCCTCACGGTTACGCAACCTAGATAACAGTCCAACGTTTGAGATCGCAAAAACAAACAATTAATACGGTCGAAGAGTATGGAAATGCATTGGACCGCGTATATTGAAAAGATTTCCAAATGATTTAATAAGCTCATTAGAAGGTCGAACATGTAGACAAGCTAGAAATATGATAAAGAAACACATGCTTAAAATAAAAGAATATAGCTTACCCTATCGTTATAAGTTATTTGATATTATTGTATAATTAAATAATTATAGACTCCTTAACTCAAAAAATATTTATAATTTAAGATTAGTAGTTAAGCCTTAAAAAAATGTAGGTATGCTTTTATGTGAAATAAACAGATTAAATTTTAATTTTTTTTTTTTACTTGCCTAATAGAGATACGACTCCGAAAATAATTCTAATGAATTTTTTTTTTTTTTTTTTTTTTCAATCAAACCCGTGAAACGTCGATTACTAGACTCGGCAACGCGCACGTGACCACATATGAGTACAGAAACGGAACAGAGACTAAGCTTCTAAAGAGCACGCAAAATTTATACCTAATCTGGTAGGGTTGGCGTAGGCGGACAAAACGAAACAAACACGATAATTACTCAAGTACTCTTCAGATTTTATTTGGACGCATAACTATCGTTAGGTACCTATTTTTGCTATTACCATAATAATACACCATTTACGAGATAGGCACATACCTATTCATTCTGTGCACTTTTCTACCTACAAAAAACAACCAAAAAGCGATGCCTAACACGGTCAATACCTTTTTGCACCACCTAGTTTTATAAAATATCTAACACATTAAAGAAATATAGACATAGGTACTTATGTTGCTAGTTAATAAAGGTTTTACTTACCTTATTGAGTCTTTGGGATAAGTAAAATATGATGTCTTTATTTTTTCTGTGATTGTTCATACACACAGTACAGTAAACCATATTTACACAATTTTTCCACAATAACCACTCAAAAGTCTCAAAACGTAATGACAAAATCGAACACGATGCGCGACTCGAACACCCTGCGCTTGAGCACCTCGTGAGTCAGTAGAAACCGGTCTCGCTGCGTACGTGACGTAGGCGAGGTGCTCACGCACACACGCGCGTCGCGCTTGTAGTAGTGTACCTATCGCAGCGCGCTTGTATGAAGCTTAGTCTCTGTTCCGTTTCTTTACGACGTGACGGCTCCTTGAGTTTTAGGCATCTATAGGTCACGGTAACCGCATACTAGGCGGCTTGATTACCATCAACGTGGATTATTAAACGGTTTTATTTACCACGTCAGTGAAAAACATTACACGGCTGTATTAATGGACCACAATAATGGTAAACTCCAAAACAAAGGTTTTAATTATAATTCGGGAAATATTGGAACATACTTATGAATTTCGTTTTTGTTTCTGTATTACCATTTTGTTGTACTGAATTGTATAGAGCGAGTGTTGAATCAATGTTAATATACACTCTACCGAAATTCTATGCAGCTCTAAAATTATTATCACTGAATCATCAATGTGCACAACAAGCTCCCGAAATTAATTAATATGCTCGGCGTTCACTGCAAATGTACAGTCTACAAAATCAAAAAATAAAATTGGCACTCCCTCAATTTTCTGCTTCAATGAATGCAGTTTGAAGCAGTTGTGTGCAATCGGCTACACAGTCAACTGACCATACATGCACCTTCTTGCAATGGCATAAGGTCTATCATTGGATACTCTGCGTGTCTTCGTTTGTACGCAGCCTGCAATGTTCTTCGAAACTAAAGTTAAGTGGAAGTATGGCAATTGAAAATGCTCTTTTGTTTTTCTTAGTTAGAACACTATCAGTTTAAGTGTACAGTAGGCTCGATTTGTTAGTTGTCTGACTCCGTTTTGTTACGCACTGGGGTTTTGTGTTTTCAGCAAAAGCATACGAGTAAAATACTGATGATAAGCTTAGCAAGCGCAATTCAAATACAACAGTCTCATTGTCACTCTTTTGATCTGGGGGCACGGGAGTGCCCCCGCCAAGACGAGCCAAGCGAAGCGCAAGGGCACTATTTACCTACCTTTTCTCGTCGTATTTTTGAACCTTCTTAACTTGGGTTCGGATTATACCAATAAACAAAATTTTCGGGATATGATGTCAGTGGTTGACTTATTTAAACTATAACGTTTCAATTGCATAGCTCTTATACTTTAGATTTTATTGATATCTAAAATACCCCGATTTCGTCACTGCCTCACTGATGATCATCAATATTCTTAAGGTTATTCCTGAAGTCCTAGAAAGCTGAAATTTGGTACATAAGCTAGTAGTAGTATACAAACAACGAAAACATTTTAAAACTAGAAACTTTTACCCCCCAACCCCTTTAACTAGGGGGTGAAAGTTTGTATGAGACTTCCGCAGATTTTGATGCTAGAGGTCTGAAAATTGATATAGGGGATCCTGTTATCCTTGTTATAAATAATAAAATATGTTTATCAGGATTTTTAGTAAATCACCCCCCACTCTTTAAATTAGGGGATGGAAGTTTGTATGGGTTTTCCCATTCACTTCTTTAGAAATTAAATTACAAAAAGGAATGAGATCCCACCAAAACATTACATGTAAAGTGATGCCAAGACTCCATAGCTCATACAGCTTTCAGCGTGAAAAAGATATCAGATCGCAATTAGCGCCAAGCTTCCTACTCCACACGGCGTAACTCTACTACTACCAGCACGCTCTACAAATTCTATATCTTGGCTAAAAAGTATAGACCCGTCACTTATTAATATCATCATGAATAAATTCACTTGGCGTGAAAGTCTATGCGGCGACCGGGATGTGCCCAACAAAGCCATACTTTTAAGCCAAGATGTAGAATTTGTAGAGCGTGGCTGGTAGTGGTAGAGTCACGCCGTGTAGAGTAGGAAGCTTGGCGCTAATTGCGATCTGATATCTTTTTCACGCTGAAAGCTGTATGAGCTATGGAGTCTTGGCATCACTTTACATGTAATGTTTTTGGTTGGATATTTTATACTGAAAGTTGGTAATTAAGGACTAACTTCTGCTATTATAATTATATAGAGCCTAAATTTATTGTCTAATACTGGTCAAAGGCCTCCCGCTTCGTCTGCTACTTACAATCTAAATGTTATGATTTTATAATGTGCATGCACATATGATCGAAAAGTGTGGAATATTCGTATTGTTATGTGTAGTTAATGTCATGTGTAAAACCTACTTTGAACGAAAAACCAAAGCCTTATGAAACCTGATCTATTATTTACGAGGGTTGTATGTGCATGGAACTAAAATAACAGTGGATTGTTAACAGAAGTACCTACCTAAATGAATGCTCGAAAATTTGCAAAAGTTTGTAAAAAGGATTTTTTTAGTTTTGTATATTGGACAGAAAGAAAGTACATAAAATCGCTTATTTACACATGGGACAATTTCATTAAACGACACGTGTATTTATTTATCATCAGTAAATATTGCGTCTCTTTACAAAAAAATATTCCCTACATAATACGGGTTAGTTTTAATAACGAATATTGTCATGAGTGTTATACTTTTTTTGTTACATTTTAACACAAATGTACAGCTTTAAGAATTTTTCATTTTACCGCTGTAACTTAGTAAAATCGGATTATAGGTATTTCCTAAATAAATTTTGATAATCACGGACTTAATGGAGCAAAATGGCATGACATGACATAATTATGTATGAGACACTATAATTATTTTAATAATACCGTAGTTGTTATTGAATTTACTGGACAGGTTGTCAAGTGGTGAAATTTTTATAAGGTCGTGCTCCGATTCAGAGTTTAGTTGGAAATAATATTAAGCCCTCAATAGGAAAACACGGAACCCTTATACGATCACTTTGTTGTCCGTCTGTCTGTCTGTCAAGACCCTTTACAATACAATACAACAAAATACAAATACTCATTATTACAAGCACACCTCAGACAAACAAACCATTTAGAGAGAGAAACAAAAGATAGGTATACAATAACATGTAGGTAGAGGTAGACAACAGGTGGTCTTATCGCTGAAGATCAATTTCTTCCAGACAACCTTTGGGTATCGGAGAAAGAGATAAAACTAGATTATGCAGTAGGTGGTGCAGAGATTATAATTAACCAAAAATCAAAATAATTTACTAAACACACGTAGCTTTATCTCGGGAACGCGCTCTACGCGTAGTAGCTGAAATTAAAACAACTCAAGTCTACAGTTCCTTGAAGCTGTGATATAAACAAACTTCTAAGTTAGATTTTTCGACACTCTCAAGGGAATCAAAATGTACAGTACTTACTTTTCGTTAACCTATAACTATAAAGTTTGGCAAGTATACAAATAGAAAGAATGAGAGATGAGATGATGATGATGATTGATGTGGAGAGTATGTAGTAAGAATACAAATACCTTTTATTGCACACTTCATTTCATACCGATAAGTTAAAGCAGGTATAAAAGAGTACACAGAGATACAGGGAGAGATATACTCGTAGGTAAAACAACACGCGGCCGCTTAAGAGCGAATGTTTTGATGTCATTGGTGACTGAAAACTTCCCAGCCTCATATCTCTGTCCGGCCTACAAGTAGACATAGTATGTCTAATTGGCTGGCCTGCTTATGCATTTATATAAGTAACCGAAAAGTTAGCTTTCTTGAACAGAGGCTCTAGTATAAGTTTTACCGAAACAAAACGTTACGACAGCGTTTGCGTTTAGCTGTCAAATACCATACAAATTGAGGGTAAAACACAAACGCGATCGTAAAGTTTTGGTCCGGAAAAACTTATACTAGAGCCTCAGAATATTGTTCCCGTTCATTATAGTTCACCACATCAGAGCTTACATTTCAAATCAACATTAAAACAGGCCCATACGACACCGACGCGTTATGAAGGTAGGGCCAAGTTCCAAATGCGAGGTTCCCATTACGGACCAAGACACGGAAGAGGCGTGGTACACAGGCGAGGGCCCGCCGCAATTACGTCAAATACACTTCTTACCTAGTGTTTAATTGATTTTTAACTTACGAGACGAGCGATGGCCGTTTTTGTACAACACCGCTTTTATGCCGTGTTTTGTTTCTGCTCGGTAATTATTTCAGAGTGTAAGTAGGTATTTGTTTTTAAAGTTGCTAATTGTGGGGCAGTTTGTATTAACGTTTGATTATTACGTACAAAGTCCTTCATTTAAGTCCTATATTTTCATCGTGGGTGCGATATTAGGTTGTAAAGAGCTTTGAATTGTTGTTTTCTTTGGAAACATACGAACATCGCATGTATCGCTTTTCTTTCAGTGTAATTTCCATAAAATTGCAATGGAATTTGTCTTAAGATAAGTCTATGCAATTTTAACATAAGAATGAGTCTCTGCTGTTGGAATTCGGAATTAAAAGCGTAATTTTAAATACTTTAATGTAACGTGAAGATAAAGTAGGCTCAGGTCGATAAGCAGTTTTTTCAATTTCATTTTCTTTCTAACGAACTTTATAATAACCATTACGTAGTTTTGCTAGTTAAGGAATTAGACGACTGAAACTACGCTGTGGTTACAAATTTACCTACACAAAGTTCGCTTTATAGAAATTGAAATCGAATAATCCAGGAATCGGTCCGAGCCTACTAAGAGTTTGAAGCGCATTGTGTACCTATCTTTCAAAACTGATATACTCCCGTTTAGTGAGTTTATATAGTTAATTTGTAAATTGCACTCGATATGCAAACCCAAAGGCATGTTAGCGGACCACAGAAACACTAACATGGTCATCTATTCGGGATATGAGCTCCGTCCGCTTGGACGGTTGCCAAACTTTGCAATTGGACCGGCAATACGCATGCAGATGCGTCAAAGGATTACATGTGTTAAAGCCGTTAAAGGATTAGGAGAGGCTTGAATTGGAGGAGTTGTGAATCGGCTAAGATGACTGTAGATCCAGATTTTTGTCTAGCTCGCTAATGATAGCTCGATATGCTGTGCTCTTCCCTTGTGCACGAATAAAGTTTAATAAAACGAATGATTCATCATCATTATCATTAGCATTCTACATACGTTCCACAGCTGGGCCTCCCCTCATGGGTATAATATTAATTGCAGTACAAAATATATTCACCATACTGGACTGGAAAAACGAATTACTTAACAATTGTAAATGTAAATGTTACTCTTCAGATCTCCTTGTAGGTATTCTAACCGAAAAATGTCCACATTCATTTTTAGTTGCATGATTAAGATTCCTTCTTTGTTAACACAATTATCATAATGTTAATGAACCTCCAGGTCTTTAGCATTATGTCTGTTGGTACTCTATGTGCACCCCTTATATATTTGTTTAAGCGACTGTTTGTGTTTCTAAAATAAATTAAAATAAAAATGTATGATACGTGGAAATGGTAACATACTGATCGACTTAACCAAAGAAACCAAGGTAAACTAACACGACAATTACCATTTATGTAAATAGCCCAGGTACCATCAAACGTGAGTTATCCACGAAACAGTAGGCGTCCATTATTCGTCGCCACAACTAATAATTATGACAGTTATGGACAAATGAACTGTATATTTTATACTGAAATACAGGTAAATTCATTTGAATCCCATTGTTACGTATTCCACTGTCATTTTGAATATATTCATCGAACTAATTGCTATGCACCGTTGACTTAACCAAATGGCGTACAATGAAAGTCATAATGACCAAGTCCGTATAATGCACCTACTTTACACCCGCAAGTAGTGTTCAAACTAACAATTCTCTGGTAAAGTTGGCAATTATTCCTTTCTGAAACTTTAGTGCGCCGGAATGAGCTCTAGACAGTTTGACTGCATATTTTGCTTGTTTTAATGTTGGTGTAACATTTAGACTAGCATAGCAGTTTTTTGGTGTTCGAAAGCATAAGTATAATACTTTGTAACGGAACAAAGCGTGCGGATAGGAGTTCATAATAAGAATAGCCTTGCGTAACACTGAGGTGGCGACATATACAGTGATAGACAAAGGAATTTTGTATACCCTTTTCACGAAACAAATTACTTAATTAAATACTTTTCTTTCGTGTTATTTTTAACTTCACTCACTCACTGTCCTCGTAGCTCAGTTGGTAGAGCAGTCTAGCGTTAATAGGAAGGTCGCAGGTTCGAATCCTGTCGGGGGCTACAGACGAAGATGGTTTATTTTTCCATTATATTATTCCTCTGTATCATATCGTTTGGAATTTTGTATCATCAATATCATCATATCCGCCGAAAGACGTGTTGCTGCCACTGCTGGACATAGCCTTCCCCCTAAGAGTACCAAAGTGACCGGTCCTGCGCCCCCCTGAAGGCGCACTGAAAGGCGCGGCGTGGATAGGCCCCCATAAGGTGGACTGATGACAGGTCAGGTTTTACCAGGGTAAAGGTCGCGGGAGTCCGCTGGAATTATAAATGCAAGTCAAAAAATAAACGGTATCTTAATTTCAGTATTGTTTCTTAATACACACACCTCCAGGAACCAACCCAGCGGCTTCGCCACTTAGAAGGAAAACCACGGGATCGCCTATGAGCGTAGCGCGTAGCAAGTCTACAGCGTGCTGTACACTACCCAGATATGGTAAGATTTTATATGCGTATAACTGAGGAGGGGAGTTAAACAGTCGCGTTCTTAGAGCGAGACGGTTTAACTCCCCGACCCAGTTATACGCAGATAAATTCTTACTGTATCTGCGTAGTGTGTAGCACGCTTTAACAGTCAATGTGATTTAACAGTGATTTTTTACAAACAAAAAATAAAATGTTATTCTATGAAACTCAAAATAAACTTTTATGTTCTCACTAATTATGTCATCAGAATTATCCCTCTAGTGCTTTTAGTAGTCCGCGTCGGCACTTAATCCCAGGATTTGGCATAGGCACTAGTTTTACGAAAGCGACTGCCATCTGGCCTTCCAACCCAGTGGGAAAACCAGACCGTGTTGGGATTAGACTGGTTTCCTCACGATGTTTTCCTTCAGCGAAATGCCACTGTTAAATATCAAATGATATTTTGTACAAAAGTTTATGCGGTAACCGTATGAGCTGGAGTTCGAACCCACGATCATCAGATTAAAAAGCACACGTGCTTTACCACTCGGTGACACTGGCAACATCAAACATTGTGACGCCGAAATAAAATTAAACAATAGTCAAACGAAACAGGATACGCTGTAATTTTTATTGCCATCGTCTGTGATTGTCTGTTGATAAAAGTAATAGTTACACACGCACGCTGCGTTTATCGCATTTCATGCATAATGCAAACCGTTTGGCTTTTCATCCCATTCAAATGAGATGAAGTTGTTATTTTTGCTGGAACTTTGCCCCGACTGGACATCCTGTTGCGATGTGTTATAAAACTATCTGCTTGTGCGCTTTTATTTTTGTTAATAAATTGTGTACACTGACTGCATGCTTTTATGCTCCTATAAAATTATGATTGTATATTTATTCAATTATTTATTTGTATGATTCACTATTCATTTAGATTTTAAATGACTTCCTAGAAATATCCCTCACAATAGGGATTGTTGTTAAATGTAATTTATAAGTTGATCTTATATTGTGAATAAATTAATTCAATTCTTTAAGGATTTAATTCGTCGCTATACTTTTGAGTGTATTTAAGCGATATTTTCTTAAGGCGCCGTAGGTTCATGGTCTTCTCTCCCTCTCACTGAGCATAAGCGTGAGCGAGATGGAAGTGCGTGCTCAGGAGCGCGGATATCTTGATTTTTAATTTAAATATTTTGGCCGTTTAAATAAAGTGTATTTTTGTGTATTTTAGACCTATGTTCGTGATTTTTTTCTATCGAGCGAAATTTGCTTAATCATGTTTCGAATCACTGTTCTCGCTGCAAAAAAGCCTCAAGATTACGACTACTATTCGTATTTTTTTTGAAACCATATTATTATAAACAGACGCATTATATTGTTTCAAAAAATCTGTTCGCTTAACTTCGCTGAACCTACGGCGCCTTAATGATTCCGACGTTTTGGTAAGGAAGGGTAAGATACCTATCTGAGCTAATCATACGTAAGTCGACGAGTACTTATAGATCAAAGGAAGGTGTTAACACATTCACCGCCACGCTACGCTCGTAGTGCTGCGCCGTAGTCCGTGGCAGTATCACCTCCATATAATTATGTAAAGCGAAAGGCGCCCGAGCTGATTTGCGCTAAATGGGTTGGCGCAATATAATATCCTATACAATTAAACGAGCTAAATTTGTATATATTTGCTTTCACGTTCACGAAAACGGTTCTAACGTATGTGTAATACGGCTGACATAAGTAAGCTCTTGGTAAAGTACATACAATATACCACATAGGTGCCGATTGTGCCCCACAAAATGCGGCATTAACGTTACGTTGGCATATAAGGCAATTTGTGTAAAATTAAGCTGTAAAATGACATACAGAGACGAAACGTTCCATAAAGAATAAAATATCGTGTAACTATAACTACTGAAGTTCCGTTCAATACAGCCTCGTAGTGACGAGTCAATGGGCCGGAATTCAGATAGTGCGCTTAAAATATGTCAGATATTTCTGTCACCAAACATTTTATCAAACATGGGAGGTTTTCCGCTGTTTAAATATACTTTTTGCACGATTCACCAAAGCTTAAACTCAATTTTGTGATACGAATTTTTGTTACGTCCATAAGGGCAGAGCACCATTTTAATTTTGACATTTATTCTGCTCGCTTGTCTGTACGTTTCCTTCAACCATCATCACCAATATTATACATAAAAAATACATTTATAATTTACATAAAATATAGATCAAGGCCTATGCTAAATCTTGGAATTACGTGTCAAAGCGAACCCCGGGCTCCTTTAGGGCACAACCGGGAATAACGCTAGGAGGATGATGACAGATCAAGGATGCCTACTCCTATATCAAAATAGTAACCCGTAGTAAGTATGATTTCTATATCAAAATATAATCATTCTATTTTGAAAAAAAAAACGACTTCAATCTGTGATACATCCATCAGCACCATTGCAGATTGCGTTTCTCTTCAAGAGGATATTACCGCAGTAAATAACTGGAGCATAGCCAATAAGCTGCTTTTTAATAAATCGAAGTGTTCTGTGTTCACGTTTAGTCGTTCCGCTGCCCCTCGACTTGAGCAGTACACCCTCGGCACTGAGGTTATTGCCAGGGTCTTTTCTGTAAAAGATCTCGGTGTGGTCTTTGACGAGCGCCTCACCTTCCACGAGCACATGCGTACACTTGCCGATAGTTCTTTTAGGAGACTAGGCTTTGTGATCCGCAGTGTCAAGGACTTCTGGGATATTGGAGCCATAAGGATGGTTTACAGCGCTTTGGTCAGAAGTAAGCTTGAGGCCTCGTCAATCATCTGGCACCCCTACGAGTCCACCTACGCCTTACTTCTAGAGAAGATCCAAAAAGCATTCTTGAGATTCATCTTTAAAAAAAGATTTGGATATTATCCATTTCTCTATCCAACGAAATATTTACTCGGATGCCTCGGATACAATTCTCTAGAGGTAAGGCGCAACAAAAAATTGCTGACCACCGCTTGTCGCATACTGCGTGGCGAGTCCGACTGCCCGCAGCTTGTGGCTCGAGTCTTGCGGCTGTATGTTCCGGATGTGCCCAAAGTCAGTTTGAGACCGCGAGCGCGCCCACTGCTGGCAGTGCCGGCGGCGCGCACGGTATCGCATAGACATTCGCCGCTCCCTCGCGCGCTCATTCTGCTCAATGCGCTCTTGACATCGGCACCTGAATGTGACTTGTTTGCGTGGAGATGGGCGACTGTGTGCCGTGAATGTCTAAGGTTTTGTGAGTCGATGGATGATAGGCTGTCCAGTACTTGTATTTAATGTCACCTAGATGTTGTCTATAATGAATATGTTTTTGTACGAGTATACTATTATTTTGTAATGTTTAATTTCTCGGTGTATTGGCTTGTCTGTAATGCCGTGTAAATATATTGTTAATAATAAATAAATAAATAAATCAGATATATCTACATCTACATAGTTTCATAAGCTACAGCGGATTAAGCCCACGGTCTATGATCCATTTCCTCCCACACCCAATTTCTTTTCACGGAGAACGTTAAAGCTGAATGATGTGAAATTCACACACTGCTGCAGCAAACGACGAGCAAATCTACTGTTACCTGCACGGCTATCATGAGACGGCGCGCGAGCTCTCTCGATTTTTCTCGCACTATTCGTATCTCTCTTATTAGAACACTTATAGACCAAGAGGTATACCAACCAAGAGGTGCACTAAATATAGTGCGAGAAAAATTGAGAGTATGTCGCCGCCGTCTCATGATAGACGTGCTGCATCTTGCAGAAGACCGCAGCCACAATTACACCATTATATACTTTGTAGGCATGTCAGGAGCTCACAGGGAACCATAGGCTAGGGACCGCCAGTCAGTTGTCCAGACGATATTAAAAAGGCAACAGTTAGCTGGACCACGGCTGCTGTATCCAGAACATTTTGGAAATTCATGGAAGAGACATAATGTCAGGGGACGCAATTATGCTGAAGAAGCGAAGATAGGAAGAGATACTTTGTAGACATGTGGTGTTGTGTTGCTGTAAACTTGCGAGAGCTCCCGAGCTGTGTTGGGAGTTTGGCACCTGAATTTGTCTCTAGCTGCCGAAACAACGAATACTTACAGAGGAAACCGCTACCAGATGGCTTCTTATTTAACTTAGATTTCAGGAGGCCTGTTTCACTTGCCCCTTCAGCTATCGGTCACCTCCGCGGTGGCAATTCATCCGATCGCAGTCGATAGTGACAATCATCACGCGGTCTGCATTGTTCTACGGTAATAATGACGCGCAAACGTTTTTTATCATCCCCCAATTCGCGTCAATTATTTTTTTACATCTCCCCTCCAATACGGGTGTAGACTCGAAAATTATTATTACTCCAAAAGAAAGAAGGCAAAAAAATATGCCTAGTGACGAAAATCCCATTCATATATCTCAAAGAATTACGAAGCTGCAAGCGTTTTAATATTGCTTGCTAGAGAGAGAAAACGCAAACGGTGTGTGACGTCACATTATAGGTTGCTGCCGGGGGGCCGCGTCGACGGCCCCGCCGACCGCGATGCGGCGCGGCACGTTGCCGTCTTCTGTGACGTCACATTCTTCCAGCGTCATCATTACATATGAAGTTGCATTTGCCCAAAAGGGACCGAACATACCCCTTCTTAAAACTTTGGACACTTATAACTTCGTGATTATTTAACCTTTTGCGTTGATTTGTTCTCCATTTGACTACATTTTTTATCCTTTTTCGAGACAATATGACATTATTGATTATTTTATTTAGTGTCGGCGCGACGCCCCTATTTCCGCCCCAGTCTAAGTTGGCTCAGTTTGGGTTGCACAGGGCGGTTCCACTTCAGGACCTCAAATACCTTGAGCCATTCGGTTACTTCTTCAACACTGCAACTACGCGTCTTTGCTCTGTATATAACTAGATGAAAGATCACGTTTGTAAGGACAGTCGAGCGTGCAGGTGACCCTTAAGTAATTGCTATTGTTTATTCTATGACTGTCGATTGTCGTCGCAGCGAGCAGTGTGTGCCGGTTTATAGACAACAGAGACAGTTTGCAGTGCCGATCGGTTTCGGAGTCGCAAATTGGTTTCTGTCACGTCTATCCGATATTTGAATTGGCTTTAACCTCAATATGGAATAACTTTCCAGTTTTCCTGTTATCATCCAGTCGCAGTGGCTTTGGGATTAAACGTTCTGTTATATTTCCCGTTCATCATTAGTTGTACGACTTTTATTCCAGTTTTCATCGACATACGTTTAAGCGGCCTGAGTGCCCGCGCCGCTGCCGCTATGAGCGGGGCGTGCAGCGTCCATATAAAACAAATGCAACTTATATGGGCGCTCCACGCCCCGCTCGCTCGTAGCGGAGCGTTCACTCAGGCTGTACACTTAGACTCTTGTCCTTGTAGTTATCTTATCAGCTACAAGAATGGGCAGTTAAGTAGCTCTCTTTACTTTCTGCACTGTACACATTTTATGAGAAAGAGCAACTAAACCGAATCTTTACCAAAATGTGTACTCGTGTTTAAAAAAAAGGAAACGTCGAAGTTTCCCATTCCTAAAAAAAAGTTAATGATGGTAGTGCAAATTTGCACTGGGCCAGCGTGGGTCTGCCCAATCTCTGAGCGGAGTCCTGTGCCCACCAACAAGCAGGTTAATGATGATCATGATTACACATTGTCCGCGTTTCCATATACTGTAGCCTGATTGCGAAAGAAATGGATCATTCTGAATGTGTTTTTTTTTTTGATTTGACGTTTCGGACTCGGCTTCCACTGTTGGCTTATTAATCTACAGCCAAATCCATACTAATATTATAAATGCGTAAGTGTGTCTGTTTGTCCACCTGTATGTGTCTGTCTGTTACCTCTTCACGGTTAAACCGGTATACCGATTTAATTGAAGGGTACAGAGATAGTTTGAGTCCCAAGAACGGACATAGGATAGTTTTTATCCCGGAAATCATCCCCTGAGGGAGTGAAATGGGGCGTGAAAATAGTATGGGGCTACGATATAAACGAGTTCCACGCAAACGAGTCGCAGGCAGAAGCTAGTGGTTTATAAATTGCTAATAAAAGGAACGCGTCTGTAAAATTAATAATGTATTCCATTACCGATTTCCTGCACACTACATTAGAAACTAAAACAGTAGTGCATCGTATACACAGCACTGCTAATGCGCTAACTACTAATTCTGAAACAATTGCAACGCGGGCGAGGATTTGCAAGAATAATGCAGTGGATCCACTGAAATATGCATGACGCCTGGAACCCCCTGATATGTAATGTGACACAAATGCGATTCCAAAATGCAATTAGTTGCTTGGGAACCATTTTCTGCAGGTTAAAATTAGAACAGAATTACATTAGGAGATCTAGTATCAGAGGAAAAATCAAGTGGGAATTGAATGTGTAGTAAACCGAAATTTTTAGGATTAAGGCTGGCTTCGAGCAAATTGTGACTAGGACTTAATCGGGGTGGAGGCGGAACGTCTAAACTCATACTGCGGATATTTTTTTGAATATACTCCATAGTTTGCATCATGCAAGCAAGAAAGAGTTAATCCCAAGATAAACCCAATACGAATGGTGGCTTTAATAGTCTAATTGAGAATAGTGCCGGAAACCAACGATTTCTTCGTTGTATCAAATAATGATTGCATACATGCTGTGCTTTTTCTTTAAGTACTATACTTATGTCGTTTCAAATCACGTGAATCATTTTATTCAAAAGTAGAATGTAAATATCATCTAAAATAAACCAAGGCCTAATAATAAGAGCCTAGTTTTATTCGTGGAGATGTGTTTTATTTTTCTTATTTTAATTTTGACTTTAATTTCAACTGCAGCTTTTATTCATGTGTTTTTTTGCATATGGATATATTTTGTATACTTAGTTACCATTAAATAATTTTCTTTCTTTCGTTTAAAATACATGTCCAATTGCAAAGCTTAGAAAAGTTATTTATTTATATAGGTAGGTATGCGAAGATGCACTTATAAATTCTAAAGACGCAGCATTTCTAATTACTAAGAATTACAAAGCCCTCGTTTTACAAAATATAACGTACATCGTTAACGCAGTGAACAAACACAAATGAAACTAGAACTAGGGCACGCATTCTATGGCTTTAGGCGTAAAGAGCTCTCCCTAATGCAGGCTAGAGACGTAGTGATTTTAATACAACTAATCATTGCGATTTGTTGAAGTGAAATTGAGACCGGTTCGTGTAGGCACAACTTAGATCTAATTAATTTAGTAATGCCAATTATTGAAAGTAATGTTGTTATAATTATGTTGTTTTTAATTTCGGTACTGTGATTAATAATGACGTACCTAATAATCCGATCAATGATAATACTCCAGGCAAAATACGGTTTTGAAAAGCATTAATTTATAATAGCGTTTTTATTGTTGATTTCATTTTAAAATGTCATTCCAAGATGATTAATTCAAGAATCCGACAAACTTTCCACCCGGAAGTAACTATGTAGATTTAAATTAAGCATGCATTGTCTTTTTTTGTACGATTTATCTTGAATATTATAGAGCAAATGTAAATGAACCAAAATAAAGACAAAAATATTTTATTAATATATTTTCTGACTTTTCAGAAGTTAGTTAATTTATATTTTTTTTATGTCTGAAATTTTAATTGATAATATATCCGTTACACATTAAAAATAAGCTATTATAAATTATTTCCAAATTTGACTTTTTTTCCATACGAGTTGTCAGGTCATTGACTGGACTATAAAAAATACTAAAGCGTGCCACAATCCGATTGCAAACTGTGTTTTTGTAGTACTTCCACACTTTAAAAATACAAGCTACAATAGTTGCGTCTAAATGTATGGCTTAACTAATTGTTACGAATAATTATATACTAACAATGTTACCTACATTTTTTATACAAACTCGGTAGATCATAAGTTCATTCCATAATACATATTATCCGCTACAACTTGCTAGACAGTTGAATTGCACGAAGGCAATGTACATAATGCCGTCTCATTCCAACTACAGACGTGTCTTCGTCAGTTGTTGTGATAAATTGCAACGTGTGTACCAACCTTAGGAAGGGTAGTAGGTACACGTAATAATGATCCTCTATTAGAGAGCGAAGGGCGGAGAACACTTCAAAATGCTTTGCTATTTTGAGCAAAGCAAGATTTCTGCCGAGATTTGTCCTGTTCTCGAGGGGGATTTCCATCTTATGAAAATAATTTGGTAAGTTCGTTAGTGGGTACTTGAGAATTTCCACGGAAATTAATAAACAGAGGGGTGTATTGCGTTGTTGCGTCGTTTCAAAATTATATTTAAGTACAAACGAATATTTTAGCAAATGAATCCAACCGGCAGCAATAGTTGAAAACTAAAACATTTTGAATTATCTGGGCCGCTATTCCATTCCCATTAAAAGACAGAAAGGGACATCCCAAGGATATCGCTTTCGTTTCATGTCTCTATTCAGTTTTTGAAAGAAAGTAGAATGAGATATCCTAATGAGATGCTGGGAGGGAACTGCATCCCTTTATCTCACACGCAGGGCTGTTATTCGGAACGAGCTCATGCGCTTCACCTCCCCCGTCACTCCTAACGAAAATAGACTTCTGATTACGTTTAGTTACTACGAATCGCGGGGGTCAAGATATATTTGTGTGTGAGCGTTGAGGTGAGCTTAAACTAAGTTACAGAATATCGGGGAGGTGGCCGGTAGCGAGAACCGAGCCCACCGCTGAATGTGAGACAGTTTTTAAGTGGAGTACCTAACTAAGTCAGTTGCAGTTTAAACTTCGAGCTGTTCACTCATTTTATATTTTAATAATTAAAGTTAAGTCAAAGTTACCTGAGTTTCACATTGAAACGTCCCCACGAGCTCCCAAATATATATACCAAGATTATTTATATTTTAAAGTGATCTTAAACTGCATTGTAAAAAGAGGAACGGAGAAAATGTTTCACACTATAGAATGAATATTCCGTATATTACAAGAATTGTTCGGACCTCATCAAATATGTCCAACCAGCGTGAACGCTTGACAACCGAACGGTAGGAAAGCGAGACAAAAATAGAATGCTACGCAAATTGTACAAATAAGTAACACTGTATGCAATATCGGATTTATATCGTGTAAGACTTGCAATTTCCTTATTATATTTCAGATTTAAGTTAGAACTGTTCGTTTGACGAGTAGCGGTCTAATTGTGTAAACGAGCTTACATCAACTGTCACACCATCAAATAAGCTTTATACATTGTGCAAGTACCGACAGCAGAACAACTTGCAGACATCTTTATCAAGCCGGTTTACAAACCAAGATTGGTGAAACTAGGTGAAGGGATTCGGATTGAAAAAGAAGAGGGAATGTTAAGAAGCACTTCCGGATAATTGTGCTTCCAGCAGCTTTAACTCTTTATATCCGTGTTAAGTTTCTATGCGTTTGTTGTTTTATTAGCAGCAGCAGGTTAAGTCAGTTAAAAACTGCCTTGGATGTCCGACTGTCAAACTAGGGGGTACACTACATAACTCCGAAGAGTCATTTACGACGACATTACTTAAGTTTAATAACACCTAAGACATAGCTGTATGTAACATTTTCTCAAAAATGGCCCGCAAAGTGAACGTAACTCGCTACATATTGGAAGGTAAAGTGTATAGTTTAAGGTCAGATCTAAATTAAAAAATTAAAAAACATTGCAGGCCGCCTGGATTGTTATATATAAATTCCTTTATTTGTCGAGTACCAAATTTTTTTAAAAGTAGAAACTGGCATATAAAAGACGGCACAGCTCGTATCAGCCAATTCAACTCGTATTTTTCTGTTGCAAACACGACGTTTTTGTATGTGTCTCAAATAGTTTACGTTTTTTTGGTGGAAAAATACACTTGCACACTGTTTAAAAAAAAAACGGCGTGAAATCGTAAATATTTTCACGTTGTGCAAGGATATTTAAAGTTTATATAAATTTAGTATTTTTTATTCCCTCATTTTTGAGAAAAGCACTATATTAGCCTCAGCCGGAATGGCAATTGCAAGCTTCGTATTATAATTAAACGGACTCGCAAGCTTGTCCGTTTAAACAAATACTCAGCCTGCAATTGCCTCCTTCCCGGCCACGGCAATAATGTACTATTACAGACAACTTAAAGTATGTACAAATTAGTTAACTCTGTACTATGTATGAAGTGATCAAACAGACAAACTGTTCCGACAGTGGACCCTGATAATTAATAAGTTCATATATTGTGTTTATTAAATAAATAAATACTAATAATAATTAGTCCAAAAGCATATTTTTTCCGAATGTCATAATTCCGACAACCATGTTCCGCTGATATTTATCTTTCTGATCTTTTAGGATATAATACTAAACTAACCTATTTATGTATGTCATTTAATAATCTGCGTCCAAATGTTCTTTAAGCGGTAAATGGCGTTCGGAATTTTAATTTCGGAATAATGATGCTTTCGGACAAATGACTCTTCGGAAGTTTTGTGTGTTCCCCAAATTAGTACATAGCGGTTTTAACAGAATAAAAAAATCGCAACTGCTACCGTGTGAGGAGAAAAAAGTAACTATTCGATCTTAGCTCGTTTGTTACCCACCCTGTAACATGTAGTCAACATAATCGATTAAATGTAATTTATTTTGTGATGAATACTTGTAAGATTTATAGTAATCTAACTTCAGATTTTTATGTTTTTTAGGGTTCCGTACCTCAAAAGGAAAAAACGGAACCCTTATAGGATCACTTAGTTGTCCGTCTGTCTGTCTGGCTGTCTGTCAAGACCATTTTTCTCAGGAACGCGTGGAGGTATCAAGCTGAAATTTATATCAAATACTCAGGTCTATTGCCCGTTAGAACTGTGAAAAAATCAAACTTAAAAGCCAACGCAATCAAAAGATACAGTCGTTTATGCTGCAAATTTTAGAGTTTTTCGACACTCGCAAAACCTACGGGGTACTTCCCGTGAACTTAGAAACTTGAAATTTGGCACGAAGCAACGTCATATAGCACAGACAAAGGAAAAATTACGAAAAGTGGAAACTTTTAGTAAAATCATACAAAAAATATTTTTTTTGATTGTAAACCTTTTTCCTCGTAAACGTGTGGAGGTATTAAATTCATGACAAATACTCAGGGCTATAGGACCTTTCAGATGTAGCAAAACCAAACTTTTATGTCCACACAATCAAAAGAAATAGCAATTTAAGTCGCATATTTTGAAACTTAATAGTACTCCAAAGAAACACAGAACCTAAAGGGTACTTCCCGTTAACACAGAAACTTGAAACTTGGCACGAAGAAACTTCATATAGCACAGACAAAGGAAAAATTACGAAAAGTAGACTTTTTTTGTAAGTTCATATAATTTTTTTTTTTTTTTAAACTTGCCTACTACTTTTTTCCTCGTAAACGCGTAGAGGTATTAAATTGAAATTCATATCAAATACTCAGGTCTATAATACCTTTCAGCTGTAGCAAAATGAAACTTTTATCTCCACGCAATCATAAGACATAGCAATATAAGTCGCATAATTTAAAACTGCACGCAAGATACCTCAGACCAGAGTTGTGGGAGACTTCAATATCGATTTTAGAATGAATCCCCAAAATGGAATTTCCACATATTTTTCATCCATAAACATGTTTCCGTTAATAATACACGAACTAGTCCAACTATAGATAACGTTTTTTCGAACTTCAATGTTCAATGTGGTAGTATTCATACCTTTTTCAGTCATCATTTACAGATCTGGTTCAAAGTTTTCAAATTGAACAGTTACCTACTTAGTATTTTTGAACCGGATTTATAAAAAGATAGTGACTAAAAACTTTGTAAATAAACAACTTTGATAAAAGAAGTTTTGCCAGGCTGCTGCAAATCTAGTGTAGGTATTTCAGTTATATTATAAAATAAATGATGTGGTAATTTTTTTTTTTTTTTTTGGATTACTAAGTTGATAAGGTGACCCTGTTTAAATTGATGCTCCCCCAGCTTTCCACATTGTAATGTTACGGATTCCATTTTCATTTAGTAACAAATATACCTACTACAACTTTTGCTTGTTATAGTTAGTTGTTATTTGTACGGAACCCTCGGTGCGCGAGTCCGACTCGCACTTGGCTGGTTTTTTTATAGATACGTTAAGTTGCTTGAAGATTTTGAAATTTCGCGTCACTCAACATTTATGGAGATAATTTAAATGGCACGCTCACGCATTAAATTTATTTTTACGCAAGGCTTTAGTTATACAGGATGTTAACGGGGTCATGATCCGGAATGACAAAAAGCGAATAAGATGATCATACTGAACAACCTTTCCCATGGGACCAACCACGAAATCGCAAAAAAAATTCGGAATTTTAATTTCGGAATAATGATGCTTTCGGACAAATGACTCTTCGGAAGTTTTGTGTGTTCCCCAAATTAGTACATAGCGGTTTTAACAGAATAAAAAAATCGCAACTGCTACCGTGTGAGGAGAAAAAAGTAACTATTCGATCTTAGCTCGTTTGTTACCCACCCTGTAACATGTAGTCAACATAATCGATTAAATGTAATTTATTTTGTGATGAATACTTGTAAGATTTATAGTAATCTAACTTCAGATTTTTATGTTTTTTAGGGTTCCGTACCTCAAAAGGAAAAAACGGAACCCTTATAGGATCACTTAGTTGTCCGTCTGTCTGTCTGGCTGTCTGTCAAGACCATTTTTCTCAGGAACGCGTGGAGGTATCAAGCTGAAATTTATATCAAATACTCAGGTCTATTGCCCGTTAGAACTGTGAAAAAATCAAACTTAAAAGCCAACGCAATCAAAAGATACAGTCGTTTATGCTGCAAATTTTAGAGTTTTTCGACACTCGCAAAACCTACGGGGTACTTCCCGTGAACTTAGAAACTTGAAATTTGGCACGAAGCAACGTCATATAGCACAGACAAAGGAAAAATTACGAAAAGTGGAAACTTTTAGTAAAATCATACAAAAAATATTTTTTTTGATTGTAAACCTTTTTCCTCGTAAACGTGTGGAGGTATTAAATTCATGACAAATACTCAGGGCTATAGGACCTTTCAGATGTAGCAAAACCAAACTTTTATGTCCACACAATCAAAAGAAATAGCAATTTAAGTCGCATATTTTGAAACTTAATAGTACTCCAAAGAAACACAGAACCTAAAGGGTACTTCCCGTTAACACAGAAACTTGAAACTTGGCACGAAGAAACTTCATATAGCACAGACAAAGGAAAAATTACGAAAAGTAGACTTTTTTTGTAAGTTCATATAATTTTTTTTTTTTTTTAAACTTGCCTACTACTTTTTTCCTCGTAAACGCGTAGAGGTATTAAATTGAAATTCATATCAAATACTCAGGTCTATAATACCTTTCAGCTGTAGCAAAATGAAACTTTTATCTCCACGCAATCATAAGACATAGCAATATAAGTCGCATAATTTAAAACTGCACGCAAGATACCTCAGACCAGAGTTGTGGGAGACTTCAATATCGATTTTAGAATGAATCCCCAAAATGGAATTTCCACATATTTTTCATCCATAAACATGTTTCCGTTAATAATACACGAACTAGTCCAACTATAGATAACGTTTTTTCGAACTTCAATGTTCAATGTGGTAGTATTCATACCTTTTTCAGTCATCATTTACAGATCTGGTTCAAAGTTTTCAAATTGAACAGTTACCTACTTAGTATTTTTGAACCGGATTTATAAAAAGATAGTGACTAAAAACTTTGTAAATAAACAACTTTGATAAAAGAAGTTTTGCCAGGCTGCTGCAAATCTAGTGTAGGTATTTCAGTTATATTATAAAATAAATGATGTGGTAATTTTTTTTTTTTTTTTGGATTACTAAGTTGATAAGGTGACCCTGTTTAAATTGATGCTCCCCCGAAAAAGAGCCAATTAAGAGTTAACTGTGAGTTAACTGCGATTTAATTGAGAGTTAATGTATGGAATACCTGCTTTTTTTTTGCGATTTCGTGGTTGGTCCCATGGGAAAGGTTGTTCAGTATGATCATCTTATTCGCTTTTTGTCATTCCGGATCATGACCCCGTTAACATCCTGTATACTATCGAATATTTTCACGCGCAGCCACTGATTTGTACCTACTTACTGAACACGTTATTGAATGAATTAATCCCAATTTAAGGTAAACCTACTGGTTTCAAATCTGTTTCTTGTTTATTTTATTGTATAATATGTGTGTCCTGTGTGTTTGTGAATAAACGTATCTTTCTTTCTTTCTAAGTAATGAGACATAAACAATTTTTTGACATCGTTATAGATCATAACCATGAGGGAAGTTTCATGTTTCTTTTATAGGGTTCCGTAGTCAACAAGGAACCCCTATAGTTTCGTCATGTCCGTCCGTCTGTCTGTCTGTCTGTGTGTCTGTCCGTCTTCGGCTTAGCTCAGTAACCAATACTACTAGAAAAAGTAATTCGGCATGGGTATATAAATCAATCACGCCAACAGAACAGTACAATACAATCGTGAAAAATATATTTTTTTAGGGTACCTGCCCTACACCTAAAGCGGGAATGTAATTTTTTTTTCTCGTTAAACCCATGGTGTGGCATGGTATCGTTGGATAGCTCATTAAAATATATTATGGGTTTTTCATAACCATTTTTCAAACCAGTAATTAGTTTGCCCCTAGGAAAACTATCACGGACAAGTAGGCAATGTACTTAGTTACCGAGTAATAGTCAACCAACTTAATATGTACTTGGAAAGGCCGATTTTCGTACAAATTCGGCCGACGCAACCGCACCGCACGTCGATGTAACTAAGACGGACAGGCAACTACGGAACCCTACACTGCGCACTTGGCCGGTTTCTATATTTTCAATACCGTCAACAACTGAAATCCGTATGATCAGAGGAACTTCAATCAATAGATACTGTTAGCTTCCTTATCCGCCATGAAAAGAATGTACCTATAAATAAGGACTGTGTACTCTCTAATTCAAGATTTCCTTCTTGACAACAAATCCTTTTAGTGAAGCTCCTTGCCGTACGTAGTCTTTTGTTATGTTAGGGGAGTTTTTCTACGAAAAGGAATAGCAACACAGAAAATCGATTACTTACCTAACCTCTCGTCTTATTCCTTGCTTTTATTTTAAAACAAACCTTGTGCATGGCGAATAAAGCTTACATTTCTAGTAGTCTACAAATTAAATACGACGATAAGAAATTACTCTGTAATCAAAATGGAAAGATTTTATGCCTTAGAATATTTGATGCTCACAAATGCGAGAAATTTTGAAATATTCAAATTAGATCAAGTCTTATAACGTTAATGCCAATGGCTCTTGAAAAATGTGAAGGATGATTTAATTAGGTTAATCTTTCTTGAAAATGTGAATTCGAAATTAGTTTAAAATATCCTAAAGTGTACATTCCACGACAAAAAAGCCAATAAAAAGCCTATAAAAACAAAATAAGTGCACTGGACTCCCAATGTGCTACACTCAGCGATTTTGAATCAAAATTTTGTATACTTTACATATATATATAAGTAAACTATTTACCGACGTACATATATATACTCGCACGCCTGTGTTTACAAAAGGGATAGACAGAGCATGATACATTTAAGTAGGTACTGTAGCCACTTCTATGTAATAGGGTCATTTCGCTGGTTACGCGACCACCTTCGGTTAGCGACCACCTGAAGGAGAAGGTTTTTTCTATTGAAGATAACATCAATTCTACACACCCTATTGAGACAATTACTTGTACATGCATTTTTTTGTTGTTTTAGAATAGAAATCTACTAAAAAACCGAGAAAATATCCTTTCAGTTCACCAACTCAGCTTAAGTGGTCGCCCACCGGCACATGAAATTAGGTGGTCGCTAACCGGCGAAATAACCCTACGTCTCAAAATGGAGAAACGGTAATATTTCAGTCGGAACTAATTCGATTGCATTTAAAATAAGATACTTACATATAAAAATAAGTCAGTGAAATATATACCTGTCTTATTTACTTACACATAATCTATTTTCTGGGATATGTAAAGCATCATTATGCCAGTTGATGATAATCCTCATCTTTGAGGGGAGGACGTAACGTTTCAAATTACTATAATATTTTACACACCCTCACCCTCTGAAATTAGAAAAATATGATGATAACTTGCATGTCATCAAACAAACACATTAAACCAAATTGTTGTTCGTAGCAGGAGTGTACAAGGTACGAAACAGTCGAAATATTTAGTAGTAGCTGGCGCGGCTTCGCCCGCGGGATAAAATGTAACCTTCGTTCATCTAGAAAGTCCATTCTATACAGAGATGATTTTTTTGAAAGTGAATGAGTGGTTCCGGAGATTACCCTCTACAATAAAAACTTACAACAACCTTACAGATATTTCTTCTTTATAATATTAGTATAGACAGGCTACCCGCGCTGCTTCGCAATTACGTGGCAAGCGTTTTATCTGTTCATTGCGCGGTCGAGACGCGCAACGCACTGTGGTTAGTTGGGATCACACGCAATGAATTAGAAAAATCGCATATAGATTAGGACGAGTGTAGATTCTCGGGGTCTCATAATAAATTTATCCGTCTTGCCCTACCGCGCAGTTTTACACGTATGACTGAGCAGTTTTCGGTGGACACAGAATCAGTTTTGCCCGTTTAGTCCGTTAGCATAGGATAGCACTAGCAGTAGGATAAAAGAATAATCCAAAATTCACCCTACAAAGTATGTTACGTCGCACCATACGTTGAAGCTATTATTGAAGAAAAAGAACATTTTATTCGTAGAAAATGGGTGTACATAAAAGGTAAAGGTCAAGCCAGTATAGCTACTATGTTTACAAAGGGCAACGTATAAGAACATTAAGAACCTAGCTATATGTAGCATATTGTACACGAGAAGAGGGGTTGACCACTTCTCCCAAGTAGTACGTTTTCTCCTTACCCTTTCAGAAGAATGAAGCTATACATTTGTGCATGTTACAGAATATTCATAAAGGGCTAGAGTTGCCACGGTGATCAAGCGGTTTGGGGCCGGTAAGAATTTGTTTTGTAAAGATATCGGCATTCAGTTTACGTTTACAAATCCTTACGTGTCGGGTTATGGAAGATGTTTATGAAATGTTTATTATTTGAAATGATTTCCTCTAGGTATTTCAGTAGTATTGGTGTCATTTTTTATATTTATTTGATGATTTTAAACATAGTACCTACCTATAGGTGTACTCTTAAATATGTGTAGTACGATAAACGTAAATGTTAATAACTAGTAGTTTAAAGACATTTATTTAGAGTTGGTACTAGATGTACAGTCTCGGCTGGTGGAAAAGTTTTTGAAATCGGATGAGAAGTTCTAGAGAGTGACACAACACTACGCGACAACATTACCATCCTCACCACTTAGATGGTTGGCAGTCCTCAACTGTGCGCTTCTCCAGAAACTTCCTGCCTCGCACAGCTAAACTGTGGAATGGATTGTCGCCTGCGGTATTTCCGGACCGATACGACCTTCAAACCTTCAAGAAAAGAGCGTACTCCCATCTTAAAGGCCGGCAACGCACTCACAACACCTCTGGTGTTGCAAGTGTCCATGGGCGGCGGTAATCGCTTACCATCAGGTGATCCGTCTGCTCGTTTGCCTCCTTTATCATAAAAAAAAAAAAAAAACAAACTTTCAACCCTACATACAAACTTATCAATTTACATACTTTACCTCTTCATAATATCATCATGAACATCATCATATCAGACGAAAGACGTCTACTGCTCGACGTTGGCCTCCCCCAAAGAGTGCCACAATGACTGCTCCTGCGCCACCCGCATTCAGCGGACTCCCGCGACCTTTACCAGGTCATTAGTCCAGCTTGTGGAAAGTCTACCCACGCTGCGCCTGCCGGTAGGTACTTGGTCGCTATTCGAGCAAAGGTCTAAATCCATTCATATCAACATATTAGTACCTGTAGACAAAACGTCAACGTCATTCATACAATTGTAACCAATCGCAAACCAATCTCAAAACGAAACGCACGATTTGATTTATAATTGACTCTCGTAAAAAGCACGCAATAATCTCTAACAACGCAGGTTCATAAAAAATATGAGAAGGGTGTAAAAGCAATTAGTTCCGCGTCACTCTATTCTGCGTTTAATTATTGCACACATTTATTTACACATTAGGTTAATGGCAAAAACAAGTCCCTCGTTCGGGATAAATTGTTTGTGTATCCCGAGTGCTATCCTGCCAGGGCTGTCAGGATATTTTAACATTTTTGGCGATTCTTCATATCAAATGTTGAATTATCATTATTTTTTTAAGTGAGGAAATGCCGCCAGCATCGTCGGTACTTTGCTTCGAGGGCCATTTTAGATACAACTTAGTTTCAGTCAAATGTCTTCGAAGCTAGAATTCGAAATAGTTCTAGTTTGATTAAAAAAGTTATTAATAAGACCTATTGGTTAAAAAGTTTTCAATATCTTTAATGTTTAATAAAAAAAATCTTGCGTACACTCTCTGTATTATCTTATTCCCATTATGTCATTATTTATAAGCTCCAAAGAAATAACGTACCTAATGACGCCGTTATTGGAAGTAGGCGTTAAGTATATTAAATTATATTCAATGGAAACCCATGAAACCCATATTGTATTCGTTACAACACAACTAATAATACATTTTTAGTTATCTGAAAATGGTATTAACTTTTATTTAATTGGTGACGGTCTTATATAAATAAGTACAATGACTTTTTAGGGTTCCGTAGTTAACAAGGAACCCTTATAGTTTCGCCATGTCCGTCCGTCTGTCTGTCCGTCTTCGGCTTAGCTCAGTAACCATAACTCCTAGAAAACTGTAATTTGGCATGGGTATAAAAATCAATTACGCCTACAAAACGGTACAATAAAATCTTGAAAAAAAAAAATATTTAGGGTACCTCCCCTACACCTAAAGCGGGGATGTCATTTTTTTTCTTGTTATCCCATAATGTGTGGTATCGTTAGATAGCTCATTTAAAAATATTATGGGTTACCTAAAGCCACTTTTCAAATGAGTAATTCGTTTGCGAGATATTGGGCTTTAAAGCCCTTATTTTTGTTCGAGTCATGTGTGTGTGTGTCCCCCCCCCCCCCCTGCCGACTAAATGGCTACTACTGGGGATGTAAAAAAAATCGTGGTAGTACATATAATGAATTTAAAAGGAAAACTATCACAAACAAGTAGGCAGAAGTAGTAACCGAGTAATAGTCGACCAACTTAATGTGTACTTGGAAAGGCCAATTTTTGGCCTTTCCAAATTCGGGATACGCAACCGCACCGCACCGCACGTGGATGTAACGAAGATAGACAGGCAACTACGGAACCCTACACTGCGCGTGGCCCGACATGCACTTGGCCAGTTTTTTTCTACAATAAGTTAGTTACTGCATTCTACACGTGTACTATTTGTATTAAACGCGTTTTCTATCGCCATTGTGGCAAAACTAAAGAAAAATTTAAAGCAAATTAACTTTGCCACTGATCGCGGTCTACCAAAAATAAAAAAGTATTAGCTCCACCGCAAAATACAGTTTTATACTGCAACAAATTACATGCTTATGATATTTCAACACTTGAAACATAACTTAGGCGGTGAACACGTACGAGGGTAAACCTG
The DNA here is from genome assembly GCA_947578815.1 of Epinotia ramella. Taxonomy (NCBI): domain Eukaryota; kingdom Metazoa; phylum Arthropoda; class Insecta; order Lepidoptera; family Tortricidae; genus Epinotia; species Epinotia ramella. The sequence goes on from OX388213.1 coordinate 1,113,981, forward strand.
TATTTTAGGTACTCGTAAATACGAGTACGTCAGCTAATATCGTTAACCATGTAACTCAATCTGATCTAACTTTACAGAAGACCCAAAAAACTTTATTAGCAAAAAATACGGTTAAGAGACGGCAAGAAAAATATTTTTATTCGTTAAAAATGGCGTTCGGGAGTTGCAACGTCTTTTAGTTTACTATTTAAATGTAAACCCTGACCAATTTTATATTAGCCCTACGTAGAACCTTGCCGTAACAAGCAGACGTATTTACGTCACTATTAATATGTCAACAATACAATACAATACAAATACTCTTTATTGCACACCTCACACAAACAAAGCAGTTAAAAAGAGAAACAATACAATAACATGTAGGTAGAGGTAGACAACAGGCGGTCTTATCGCTGAAGAGCGATCTCTTCCAGACAACCTTTGGGTATCGGAGAAAGAGATAAAACTAGATTATGTAGTAGGTGGTGCAGAGATTATAATAAGCCAAAAATCAAAATAATTATATCAATACACGTACATAAATAGCACTATATATAAACATACATACACAATCATACATATATACAAATAACACAAATAAAAATATATAAATATAATACATAAACAGTCAGCCAATAATAATAATAGTAAGACAATCGGGGTTAGGGGAGAGACAAATAATGTTCTTTAAGAAGAGATTTGAAGTTACCGATAGATTTAGCTTGTCTTATATCAAGAGGGAGAGAGTTCCACAGTCGAATAGCCTTAAAAGTGAACGAACTACTGTAAAATTTCGAAGATGACGAAGGCACAGTTAATAGCAAATTGTTAGAAGGTCAACTGGTGTGTAACTAATTCATATGTCAGTGATGACAAGGTTCTACGTAGGGCTAATATAAAATTGGTCAGGGTTTAAACGGTGTTTTCGAAGCAGTTTTGCTATTATTATTATATTTACTTTAGGGAAAGTTGGTTGGTGAGTAAAATATACCTTTGTAGGTGGTTCTTAAAACTGATTGTATTTCTTTTTACGACGTTTATATACTCCTCTTATCTCATTATTTTTCTCTGGGACCTTATCTGAATCAATGCGTGAGTTTAGTAGAAACTATCTATCAGCACGATCCAGGTACATTCGGGCGCTGGCACAATGATTTTCGAAAAAAAAATGAGTTAAGAGATTTGCGCTTTATGGCCGGTTCCAATATTCAATCCACCGATAGTTTTCCTTACGCCAGTTGGTAAGGAAAACTATCGGTGGATTGATTATTGGAACCGGCCATTAGTCAACGTAAGAAACTGCTGTTGAATATTTTATCTCAAATTAAATTGAAACGTGACAGCCCTAGCTCGCACCGACACAGTAGAGTGGACTAGGGTCCGCCATTTGTTATTTGTATCGTTACTTTTGTTAGCCCACTTTCATAACGCACAAAGAATGCTGGACCTATTGTTCAAAAGTTTATCTCGAAATTTAATACGGAAATTTCAGCTACAGTCAGAATGGCAGGGTAATCACGCAAGTTAAAATTTGGCTTAGAAATGTTTGGTCGTAGAATTTAATAGATTAATAAATGGGTTTTCTTTTATTAGTATATTTACGCAAATTATTAAATTCTTCATTTCAGAGTTGAATATTAGCTACATACCTTTGCAAAGAAACGACCAAAGTAAGTTTTGAATATTAAATTAACCAAAATATTGAATAAAAAATAGGTCCATCAATTATTTTTAGAGGAATCAAATAAAAATACTACTCATTACAAATTGTTTCTACCAACTTATGGCACCTGTCACCCAAGCCATGCATTTTGTTAATTTATTGAATAGTTAATTAAAAAATCTGTTAAGTAACTCTTTTTTTCAACGAGATATTGGGCTTAAAACCCTAATTTTTGTTCAAGTCATGTGTCCTCCCCCCCTGCTGGCTAAATGGCTACTACTGGGGATGTGAAAAAATATGTGGTAGTAGTACAAATTATAATGAATTTAAAAGAAAAACTATCACGGACAAGAAGGCATAAGTAGTAATAGTCGACCAACATAATGTGTACTTGGAAAGGACAATTTTCGTACAAATTCGGCCGACGCAACCGCACCGCACGTCGATGTAACTAAGACAGACAGGCAACTACGGAACCCTACACTGCGCGTGGCCCGACACGCACTTGGCCAGTTTTATAACAAGAGTTTAGGTAAATTCTGTACAAAAATACATTCAAACACTTTTGCCAAAAGACAATGAATAACGTAATAGCCAGCGGTCTAGAGAATTTAATTATTTGATCGTAAATCTGTAAATAAACCACTGAATAAACCAATTGATATTTTTTTAATCAACGACCGCCGACCTTTTCCGATTCGGCCTTTTTGAAATAGATTATTTCGTATCGTTGCACAAACGGTCGCAATAATTAATTGGCGTCCCGATGGCTTTTTACTTTGCTCGTATTTCTCGAAAAACGGCAAACTCTTATCTTAGAGCTATATTGTTAAGGGAATATTATCCTTTCTTCAGTCACCTAGGCTTCAAATTAGATTGAGCGCAAATCATGAATACGTTTATGTTGAGCGCACATACGTAGAAGCGGAACTACCGTAACTGTCGGAAACTCTGGTCTAACTCAACTGTTTTACGCTAATAAGACTCTTAAGTTATGTATCTAAAATACAAATTCCAGACGTTCTTCAAATGTGATTCAGGCGTCGCAAAAGGTATTGCTCGATTTGTTTAGCTCACAAAGTGCGAAGCGAATGCATCCGGTTTGTGATGCGGTTTATTTAAAAATGTACCCTTTACAAGTAGGTACTCGGAAAGAAAATGACATGCTCCACACCTAATGCTCTCGTAAACTCTTAAATTGCTTGTCTAAATAACTACTGGGACTTTATGGGGTCGATATTTTTTGTGTTTTTTTATAAACAAGATTATTAAAACTTGAACTTCAGATAACAGTATCCATTCTAAAAGTACAAAAAGGGTTGTGACTTTAGACAGAAAACCATGCATATTTAACGTAAAAAATGTCACGATACGCACACCTAAGCGAATACTTGAAGTGTAACAACACTTCAATGAATTCCTAGCACCCCCTGAGCACGTGTCAACCTTTTCGACGAAAACAAGGGTTGTATTTAATGCCCGTGTGAGGCGCTTAAGCTAACTCGCTCCCAATGGGCCAAGTCTGCAATGAAATTATACTCTAATCGATATAAACTTTGCGACATTTGAAACTCTGTGGAATTTAATCAACCGTCTATGATATTGGGCCCCTTATTAATCACTTTTGTCGGTAAACTTTGTTGATATTCGCTTTGACACTTAGGTCTTGGTCTTGCAATTCGGCGAGTGCCGAGTATGGTATGAGACGTTGGAACTGAAAAAGGGAACCTCGTTAGTGAAATTGTGTTGAGTTCGGTTTCAAGTTTGCAAAGTTTTTTGGTTTTTTACTGTCATATAAGCTTAACGTTTGTGTTAACAAACAGGGTAGGCAGAGCACATGAAATAAGAGTAAACATTTTGCCACTTGTTCGTATATATACTGAGTATAGTCAAGTGCAAAAGTATGTACTTATCGATCTAATTAAGTACCAAAACCTTAATCCGCTGACATAAGAGCGATGGGACACAAGTAAGTTGTTTGGAATTCTAACACTTGAGTGTGCTGATAGATCCTTTAAATTGGCCGCGATTGCTTTGAATAAGTAAATTTTAAATTGAATTGACAAGTTTTAATTGGGACCGGCCCGGGCTATAAGTACAACCAAGTTGGTCCCACAAAATGTAACACGGCCTCACGGTACATCTCTTCGAAGACGGCGAGATGAACTTGACATCTTTCGGCGATCACACCACCTAGGAATTTGTCACAAGAACTTCATCATCTTCATCATCATATCAGCCGAAAGACGTCCACTGCTGGACATAGTCCTCCCCTAAAGAGTGCCAAAGTGACCGGTCCTGCGCCACCCGTATCTAGCGGACAGCAAACTTTATCCAGGTCATCAGTCCACCTTGTGGGGGGCCTTACCCACGCCGCGCCTTCCAGTACGTGGTCGCCACTCAAGAACCTTTCCGCCCCGACGGCGATGGCCTACGTGCTATGTGCACAAACACTTGCTTTGTTAGAATAAAAGATATCTATGGCTGTCTCTTTCCAACTACTTATAGCAAGTTGTTGTGACAAATTTGCGAGGTGTGTGCCTTTTCAACAAAACTGGTAATCTAAAAAATATTTTAGTTGATCGAGGTGCATCATGTTAATCCGTTAAACAAGGGCCTCTAAATAGGTTCAAATTCCAATGTCAGTTTTGTAATATGTCAGTACCCTAAAATTATTTGAACCATACCTGGGTGCCCACGACAGGTTTACTTGGTAGAAAAAGAATTCGGCCTTTGCCAGGAAGTGGGACACTAATGGCTCTTAATAATAATCATCATCATCATCCTCAGAATGGAAGTCGTCCACTGCTCTTAATAACAATAAAGAACAATTGCCAAGCTCGTAATTACTTATTTAGCTTACCTTACTGTAAAAATGAGATGTTTTCATATGTTTTAATTTATTGTACAAATTATGTTTTTAATGGGCTCCTCATTCATTAAACTTATTGGATTAAATAGCATTTTGATACTGACGATGAACAAAAGTTGAAAATATTATTGCGAATTTTCATGATGGCACGTCATAATTGCTTTTTCCAGCAGGTTGGTACTATAATTTCGGTCGCTTCCACTCATTAAAGATAGGCATAGAATTCACCGAATTCGATATTTTGTACCAGCAAAATGCCTTATTATTCTGTGGTTCGTGAAAATCGCTCTTCTTTTCATAATGAATGTAATTAAGTAGGTCTGGTATTTCGTTATTTTGTACAACAAAATTACGAGTGCTATCAAACTTTGACAATCAAATTTGTAGGTATCAAGGTCACAGAAAGACTGAGTGCTTCTCTAGTTTTTGCCGATAGATGTAGTCTGCTTTTTTTATAAAGTTCTACGGCCTGTGATGAAATCGTGACGTTCTTCCAAGCATTCTTTGTCAAAGATTTTTTATACATTACTAGCTGCCCGCGCGGTTTCGCCCGCGTAATACTCGTACAAAGATAACAGAAAACCCGCGGGTTCAAATACAGCCTATATCGATCTAGAAAGTCCAATCTGTACATGAGTGATTCCCTTTTTATCGATTCTGTAGTTTTGGAGATTACCCATTGCATACAAACCTACAAAGCTACAATCATATACCATAGGTACTTATAATACTAGTATAGATGTACCCACATCTTCGGGGATCTATAATTGCAAGGTATGAGGTAGATATTGTATCGCTGCATGAAGTCGCCATATAAATCACTGGAGTTTACTACCGCATCTAATAATGTGGGAATTTGTCTGCAATGAATGCATTTCACGGGAAAAAATATTTTTTGTAAACCTTGTCATCAATGGCGAGTTTATTACAGATTTTACAATGAGTCTTCGGCAGGAAAATATCGTGTTTCATGGCTGTTCAAGCAAATTCAAAATCATATGAGCAGCAGAAACACGTCAAATCCTACGGCTACGGCTCTTTCCGCCCAGACTCAATCTAGCCATCGTCCGTCTGACAATGGACGATGTTCATAAAACAAAAGAATACCCTGAATTCTACGAATCCACCATACACCACCACACATCATTACATCGATGTAGTCTAGTAACGGCTGATTATTCCGCTAGATTGGAACGAGTGTTCGCGCAATGTACCGTGCCGATGCCGGCCACCCGGTGCGCGGGAAACGGCACATTTCCGCGCTATACCAACCAGAAATTTCTTGGTTTCTTTTTTATGCTGGTGTTATTGAACTCGTAAATGTTTGTAGGGTAGCTTGGAAGAGTTTGGGCGGTTTTTGTCAATTTCAATGGCCTCGTTAGTAATAACAATTTTGTGGGATATAAAAATATATCTAAGATAAAAAAGAATAAAAAAATGTTCGTTCAAAATTTACAGAATCATAGTCATTGGTCAGTTTTACTATGTACGGAACTGCAGAATACAAATTGTTAAATTGCGACGTCAGAGTCCTTTATAATCCGGAAGGTTTTTCAAGACTTATTATTTTAGTTGTTCTATTAATGATATATATTTCTATAATTAATTTAATCTCTTCAGAGCTATTAATTCTGACTATATCTTTTTACGATACAATAGCTATAGATCTCATTGGATTCCATATTCTGTCATGTAAACGTGCTTTCGAAACTACACAATAATTTTATTTTCCGATTCGACTAGCATACACGTTCCCTTATTCCCACTAAACGTACGTTACCTGCTTCATTCTATGCAATTCTACAAGTAATTTGGGAGAGAATTTGTCCCCACGTACAAGGTCCTAATCACAGTAGACGACCCTCCAGAGCGTAGTAGTAAATTTGCGGTCAGTACGAATTCAAATTCGTTCCTACTAGCCTAAGATACGAATAGAGGCCCGACCTTCACCCATGTATTTAATGATAGTATTTTTTATCAAATTCAGTCAGAGAATAATGAACCAATGGGTTGGCTAAATAATTCCTTGCTAAAATGACATAGTTAAAATTCAAAAGATCACTTTTTAGCTTAAACATTGCACTCAATTATTTAACGAACCAATTTGATGCTAATCGAAAGTATGAAGCCTATAAAATATACAAACGAGACTATTTATTATTCAGATTAATCTGAATTCCTAGTTTCGCCTTACTAGTTTATACCTCTTAACCCTAGGAGGAAAAAATTGACAACCTAGCGTTAGTATACTCTGATCTGAGAATGAATTGTTATCGTTAAACTATTGAGTAAAATGTAAAAATAATAATTGTTTCCGGCCAGGAGCTTTTTAGCTAACCCATAAGCAAAATATTTTGAATGTACATGTACATACTATAGATTCGATATACAATAATTTACATCCATTAAGCAGATAGGTGAAGGTTGTGCCTCTATTTGTATCTCGTACTATACTGGGCTGCTGCCAACCTAGTAATGAACTGAATTAGCGGAGTACTCATTATGTTTTAGGGAGGAGATATGGAAACTGGTACGAAAAGTACATATTATTTCAAAAATTTGCTCTAGAGAATTGCTTTCTGTTGTTAGCAGTGAATGTGTTAACCCATTCGCTGTCACGCTAGAGTCGTTGCACTACGCCGTAGACCTTAGCAACTTAACACATTCACTGCCAAGTCTTGATACGTGCTACGTTCGTAGACGACTCCGTGATTTTTTCTGCCGAGTAGCACAAAGCGCCTACGGCGTAGGAGCCCGCTAGGCAGCAGGTTCCTGGCAGTGAAAGTGACAAAGTGTTAAAATCCCGTAGCGCTCAAACGTATATGTACGGTGATTGGAATTCAATGGGTTGAGTCGCATCACATCCATACAATAAGTGTCACATCTCATACAAATGTTTTTCAGACTGATTGCTTACATTGCTTAACTGCAAAACAAGATAATCACGCTATTTGATCGCCTCAAATAATTTGTTTTAACACTAAAATAACTATATCACTTAATATATTATTCAGCTATTCATGAGTTCAAATAAAGTAAGTTTAACTTAAAACTATTTGAGCGATTAATACTAAAGGTATGTTTCTTTTTAATTGGGTGTGTGTGTGTGTTTATAAAAGCGAATACTACTACAACTACTTACAACCGTTCTATGTTTCCCGCCTTAAGCCAATTAGGTCGAGTCTACTTAATCACAGACTTTAGACGTCTTTAAAAGAAACATTTACGCCCACGGACTATCAGCGAAACATTCCTCCGGCACTCAAGCAATTGATAACGACATGTACCTCAAAGCGGTAATTATTTCCCACATAACCCCACTCCGATAACAACTTCCTAGGGCTATATTAAATTCCGTCCAAAGGGAAACTTTGGAAAGATAAGACAGAGGCGTAAATGAAATTACGTCGTTTAGAAACTTTGGCCTGCTGAGTCTGATTAAATTTTTAACAATATTGCTAATTTATAGACGTAAAGGTTCACTTTGAGAAGTTTTACGAGGTTCAGTAATGTAAGGGTTAATTTTAATTGAATGGTGCGTAGTTTTTGTTTTCTTGATCTTCTGGTCGTCATTAGTAGTAAATAATATAATAGCATAGAATATGTTAAAAATATTTTGGAACAAACATATACATCATGCTTAAATCTAAATAAGGAATGTAGTGTTGTTTCAAAAAATAAGTCCACTCAGCATGAGTCGAGACACAGAGTGCAACGAGGCTGAATTGCAGTGAATCCGCTAACGTATTAACCTATCTAAGAGATATGGTATACAGAGATTTGCAGTGTACAGTCCACGCGAAAGCCAAATCAAAACCCGAATTTCAAGTACTATAATAATATCCTACTCAAAATAAATTATCAGCACATATTACACTATGAAACTGCTAAGGGAGGCTTGTGATTGGAACCTTATAAGGATAGTGTACCAGGGACTGTGGCATTGAGACGTAGACGCGGATCAGCTAGGCCAAAGAAAATAAATTAATTTTTAAATGTCAGCGAAACATAATAATAATAGCAAAACTGTGTGCTTATGTTTCAACATAAATACATTGATTTAAATCTAGTGGTGCTTACAACAGTGAACAGGAAAATTCTTGATATGTCCGCTTACACTACACTACACAAACATTTATCCGGGTGCAAACTGTTGACTTGTCGCGCTAGTGCCATAAAATAATATTTAGCACACTAGCGCGTGAGCTGTTCCAGTGATACCTCAGTTCGTTTTTAACCTGACCTAACTCTAGAAACACCACTTTCACATATGGCGGCTTGGAATTTGGTATGCGGTATGTTCTACATTACCGAAAACTTACTGATGTCACCTCCTATTTTTATAAATATAGGAGTTAGTAGTAGTTATTAGGTTTCTTTTGCAATAATCCTATTAAGAATACAATTTCAGAAAAAAATGCATTAGGTCAAATTAAGCATTTAGGGCTAAATAAGTTAGGTCTAACAAGGGAGGACCCATTGTGTGTGTGTCACTTGCGCAGTACGAGTGCGCAGTATCATATAGCGGCAGTTATGCTACTGCAAAGGGACACTAGATATGTTGCACACTAGATACGAATATGGCAGTTACAAGTGGGTAGTTATAAAAGACCCATCTCCCTCCCTCACACCTTCGGCTAACCGGTCGCCATAGATTTGTAATAAGTGCTTTCATTAGGACGATTGAGACATGTTGTGACTAAAACCCTTATGAAATGTTATCTTACAAATATTCCACAAAACAACTAGGATCATAATGTGTGTTTTTAGTTACTCCGTGGAATCAACCGCAGTGCCTTGATCCCGCAATTTCATTACAAACCTGGCGGAACATCTGCAATCGTCCTAATGCTCAACGTGGGGTTTATTTGAGTGTAATGTTTTGTATTGCAATTTTATTTCAATGTGTTCCGCACTGACGCGTGGAAGCGAGAGGTTGAAACTTAGATATCAAACAAAAGTAATATTTATTTTACAAATAGACCTCAAAGTCACTCATCGCATTTCAATGAGCTCTTTACAACATGAAAGCTGTATCTCCAGAACATTGATTTAAACTTAATTACACTAATAAAAAAATATTTAATCGTATGGCATACATTACTTTGGCCTTTAATGTTGTCACTCTTTAGTACCACCCAGGGGACACGTGCAGGGTTGTGGTAGGTAGCTCCTGCGGACGCGAGTAACAGTTGTCCCCCCTTTGTCAAGTGAGTGAGCAACTCGACTGTTAGAAGTTCTTAAGCCGCCCGAAGGCCTCTAACTCGGCTTAACGACTACTGTCATAGACAGCAGCCGGGATCAACTGCTTAGCGTGCCTTCCAAAGCACGGAAGCGCTCATTTATATTAACCACTCAAACATCAGGCGGTCACCCATCCAAAGACTGACCGCTGCCATCTTTGCTTAACCTGCGTTATCGTTTCCGACTCGCAGGCGTCGCTAGGCTATGAGCACTTCGAACTACTAATAAAAAGTACAAATGGCGGACTTTAATGCTACAATGCTTTTTCTACAAGTCAACCAATGGGCTTAACAGAAAACTTTGTTGCAGGTAATATAACTTAGTAGAGAAATTAACTCAACGTCGATTACTTATAGGTATTCTAAATAATACATATTATTATAATCATTTTATTTGCTTCATGGTATGCATATTGAGAGTCAAAGTATTGTACGCCGAATTCTGGCTCATTGTGATGTTACCAAATACTAACCCTACCACAATTTATAACCACTGATTCAAACAATACATTATTTTGTTATTGTAAAAAAATGAATTTGTAACAGTAACTCTCAAACCGACCCCCAGGACATAGGGGAGACGCGGGCCCATTTGCTGCCCTTCCCGCCACCGCAAAAGGCGTTCCCATACAAAGAAAGAACGTCACTTAAGGCGTTTCGTGCCAGTCCGGGGGTCCGTTGAAAAGCCGGAAAAGCGCTAATCCATCACGGAGAGTTACTGCGTCCTTGTCGCGATATACGAGTGCGGGGTGGGATGCGCTCCGCCGGGTTCTTGTAATGGAACAATTAGTAGTGATGGGTTTTAGGCCGGTTTATAATTTAGTGGCTGCCCGCGTGTGTCTATGTTAGTACGTGGGCAAAAGATAACGGAACGGAAGCGAACCCACAGGGGCAAAAGAAAAGGAAGTTATACCTTACTAGTGAAAGTATTTTTGAAATCGGATGTGTAGTTCAAGAGATACCAACTAAATAGCACAAACGCTAGCAGCGTGCACCGATTTCTGGCCGAAGGTTGTCGTGTTTCGGGGGTTCCAAGGCAACGTCAAGTCTTGTTGCGTCGTCAAGTCCGGTGCGATAGGCATTCTACACCGGACTTGACGACGCAATGGAGCCACGCTGTGCTGTCACCTTGATAATTAATCGTTTTTGATTTCATAAATTGTATGTTATACAAATGTTAGTCTTTAAAGTAATTGTTACTATGGGCCTTAAATTCCTGAATAAAATGATTTATTATTATTAATAAATATAAACTTACGAAGCTATACACTCACTAACTTTACATCTTATTAATACAACTAGCTGCTCTCGCTCCGTCTCAGTGTTTCACAAAACGCAAGCAAGGCCGCGCTATTAAATATAACCTTTGTCATTCTAAATGTTATTCTACAATACATGGGCGAAATAGTTTTTGATTACGTCCTACATACAAACTATCAAAGCTACAATCTCACAGACTTTTCCTCTGAATACAATTAGTATAGACTAGCTGCCCGGCCAGTTCCGCCCGCGTGTTACAAGCGAAGCCGTGGTATACAATAGGAATGTCAATGCAAATGTATGAGCAGTTCTGGAGATTACATCTTTATTCCCTTTGGGGGATCTTCGGGTTAAAAAATATTGTATATTTGTATCCAGATTATGAACTTACCTGTATGCCATACACCCAAACTAGTTAAGCCGTTTGTAGGCACCAGCAGGTCAACTATGTAACGCATTATACGTACGTTAGGGAGATCTAAATGTAAAATTCTAAATTAAAAAATTACAGTTAAACTGTCCTTACGCGCGTTCGAAACGTTACGTGATTTACCCCTCTGGTCACCGACGGTGGAATAACACGCACAGGATAATCTTTGCACGGTTTATAATATACATGAACAACACATGAAACACAAGTAACGGCACAGAATATTAACAGAAAACTATTTACAAGTCATATAACAATAAGTGCACAAAAAATTAATAGAACAGAAATGACAAGGCAAATTTACAAAGAAAGAAAGAAAGAAAGAAAACATTTATTCGTGGCAATAAACAAACTGTGGACACATAGCGATTTCGAGGCTGGTTATTTGACATCCGGGACATGCACCGCGCGTCGGCGTCTTAGCGTGTTTTTGTGCTGCTTAAAAGTCTGTGAGGTTTTCGTAAATATATATAGGCCTCGTTGCCTGAGACGAATAAATAAATAAATAAAGTCACAAACTTAAAATTAAAATATAGAATATGTATATTAAATTTTCAGATACATAGTCCCAGAGGTGCACTTAAATGTAAGTGAAACATGCGCAAATTTTATTTTGCGAATCTGGCTTTAAACTTTCTCAAAAGTTCTTAAGATCGACAAAGCCGTAAGTTTGGCTGTGGGAGCCAATATATACTTACCCGCGCGAAGACCAACTTCGCTATTAGCAAGTTCTAGTTCTACATTCAAAGTTGCGGCGTTAAAATGAACGTGAAAATGTATCCTTCAGTTTAACTATAGTAACACCCCATTACTCGTAGTTTAAAATCTATACGGGAGGTTTATCTGGCTTGATATTGATAGATAATTATTGTTATGACTGGGCCAGCGTGGGACCTAATGCCCCATTCCCTCTGACCCATGAGAGGAGGCGCGTGCGCAGCATTGTGACGTATATAGGCTGTTGATGATGATTGTTATGAGGTTAGTTTGTCAGATGCGCGTCAAACTTGAATGTATCAGAATTACTGATGCAGAACGACTGAATGCATCAAGTCATATCGCAATACGTCATGGTGAAGCAACACCTGCTAGACCCTTTGAAATTAACAGTCATGAAAGTTGTCAAAACGTTAAAGTCCAATAAAGCTGCTCAGACAAAATCAACAACGAATTTATTCAGCACATGGGCCCTGTTGCTCTAAGCTGGCTGTCTGGACTCTTCACATATTTACTCCAGAACCACAGACTTCCAAAACAGTTTAAGCTGGCGAAAGTGATGGATGTACTAAAACTGGGGAAACCCGAACACCAGCCAGAGAGCTATCGACCAATCGCGCTTCTTAGCTGCCCATGTAAACTCCTCGAACGTGTCATCTTCACTAGTATTGAGCCGTTCATAGAAGCTGTGGCACCTCCTGAACAAGCTGGTTTCCGAACAGGGAGAAGATGCACGGATCCAGTTTTGGCCCTTGCGACCCACATCGAATCCGGGTACCAAAAAAGACTCAAGTTAACAGCAGTTTTTATTGACTTAACAGCTGCCTACTATACGCTGTGGAAGCAAGGACTGATTCACAAGGTACTCTCCGTAATTCCAAGTAGGAGGTGGTGGATCTCATAAATAGCACGCTGAGCGAGCGACAGTTTGAGGTCTTCCTGGATGACTCGAAAAGTAAAGAGGAAACTAAGCAACTCAGTTCTGGCCCCGAAACTTTTTAACCTCTACATTCACGATGTACCACCCACAGAAGCTATAAAGTTCATCAACGCTGATGACATAGCAATGGTCGTACAAAGCAAATCTTTCTCGAAAGGCGAAAATACCCTAACAAACGACTTTGATAAGCTGACTCAGTTTTTCAAGTTTTTGCGCTTAACCCCAAGTTCAAGCAAGACCATATCATGCTTCCACCTCAGCAAAAACATGGCCAATTATCAGCCTACAGTTTGAATGAAGCAAAGCTCAAGTACAACCAATGCCCTAAATACCCGAGAGTTACCCTGGATAGGTCTCTCACATGTAAAGAACACCGTACATAATTCTCGTTAAAACTGGCTTCGCAGAACAATATCCTGCATAGATTAAGTGTTACATCTTTGGGAGCAACTGCCCGTGGCGAAGGTAGACACCAAACTGAATGACGCGATGTATCTTGGGAACCATTCAGTCTACCCCTACACACTGGTTACATACACTGGGCCACATAGCCCCCCCCCCCCCCCCCCCTCCACACCTACGAATAGGAAGCGTGCCCTACAGAGAGAAGCCGAGAAAATTGAGGCAACCTCTTCGCTACCCATCCACGACGAGTTCTGCTATCCACCACCCCAGCGCCTCAAGTCCCGAAACCCATCATACGCTCAGGAAGTCCATAGCCTTAATATGATCGAAGCTTGGAAAAATTAATGGAACACTGCTAACTTCTGTACGGATACTATAAACCCCACTCGCCAACTTCCAGGGTCAAGCCTACCTCGAAAACAATGGTGGCGCTTAAATAGGCTAAGGACTGGCCACGGCCGCTGCAACTACTTGTGAATGTGGTGAAGAGGACGTAACATATCGTTCAACGTTGCACCTTGCACTCTTATCCAGGACCAACCGCAGACCTGCTGCATCTTACACCTGACGCAGCTGCATGGCTCAACACCCTGAATGTTGACATTTAAATACCGACTAAATTAATGTCTTGTCCATTTGTCACTCCTTTATCAAATATTGTTAATGCGAAACTAAATTGCCAAATGTACCATGCCATACGTTTAAAAAAAAAAAAATTTATGACTAATAAAATTGAAATGAATGTTCCCCTAATTCAAATACATAAAGTGTTTATTGGTTCATACCACTTTTTTTAAACGTAACTACCTAATGGGCAAAAATCTTGTCCAATTTTATCGGCCATGTACGGTGCCAAGTGGAAGCAATCACCGCCCACGATGTTTACCCCACACAAGGAAAGAAACACACCTCCAACTGCATACAGGAGTCCCATTCTAGACCGAAAATTTTGACGCTCCCAGTTGCAAGTGCAGAGTTTACTGTACTGTTGACTTTAGTCTATATACCGAAGGTTGAATTCGAGGGACCGAACACTTTTGTGTTGCTTTGACGTCAAGTTTAACCCATTCGCCGCCACTGATTTGAACTCAAGTTTCTCACCGTTGCCGCACCCCCTAAGACTTCATACGAAGTCCAAAAATAATAGACTAATCCAATGTGCTTTGCACGCGTGGGTTCGTATCCCATCCTCGTCGCCAAATATCCTGTACTAGGTATATTAATCGGGAGACAAATAACACAGCACGCTGGTATATTCAAGACTGTTTTATTTCACGTTGGTCGGTAGGTACGTAGATCTTAATCTACCCACTTCAATACATATCACATACGAAATCCTAAAACAATAGACTTAAGACTTGCGTGGCGTGGGGGTGCCTGCCACCTCGCATTTTTTTCTGTGGTGGTTATCGGGTTAAACTGCCATACGAAGTTGTTCAGCTACTTATGAGTACTGTACGTCGATATAATTGGATGGGATTGGAATCAAAATTCAAAATGTAATAAACTAATCATGGTGTCTGTGGACATTTATAACCCATTCGAAGCCACGCAACCCTACCGATTCTGCTTTGTAGAGGAAATCGCACGTACTAACTTATTTATTTTATTTATTTATCTCAGGCAACCAGGCCCATATTTACAAATACCTTAAATAAACATACGAGTACACTTACTCACCACCACGCTACACTAGTAGCGGTACCCCGTAGTCCGCAGCCGTTTAAACTCAATTTATGTTACGCGCCCATAGCCTCTCACGCAGGTCATCCTTCTCGCTTTATCAATCTCTACCTCTCTCTCTCTCTCTCTTTGTCTCTGTTCATATACCTCTCTCATACCTTCCTACCTGTATTTTCGAAGATCTCACGGTCACGGATCTAAGTACCTACACTGATTTGCCTTACCATTAATAAATAAACCTTCCTAATCATAGAAGAGAGGAACGCAGCTATAGCAGTGACATATCTGTCGTGATTAGCTCCGAAATTCCAATACGGAATTTTAAACAAGACATAAGCTGTCACAGAACTTTGTCCTCAATACGTGCGTAAGTTACAAAAGCAGATATTTTAAATTTCTAATCTTTAACACAAAAAACAATACACTTTATAAGAATTTGCTGGAAATTTCGTATTCTCTCAGCGTTGCTCGGCGGTTTTTCTTTGTTTACAAACTTCTTTTACTTGTAACTTTTTATTGTATTCGGCCGCAAGCGTTCTTTGTAGCGTTAAGAACTTTTTCACGGTACGAATTAGGGAGGTAAATGTGTTATTATTTTATAAATGTAGGCAGACAAACATATACCTACTTTATTTTACCAAGTTTCACGGTACTTCTCGTGGCAAAGATTTTTCTTTCTGCATATCGGCGTTAGCTTATACATAGGAGCAAGTGTAATATACCCAAATTAAAGAATGTATTGTATTTAAAATACTGAGACGAATAAAGTGCAAGCAATGAAAACGCACAGTTGTTAACCATCAACAAAAACAATAAAACCGGCCAAGTGCGTGTCGGGCCACGCGCAGTGTAGGGTTCCGTAGTTGCCTGTCTGTCTTAGTTACATCAACGTGCGGTGCAGTTGCGTCAGCCGAATTTGTAGAAAAATTCGCCTTTCCAAGTACGCATTAAGCTGGTCTACTATTACTCGGTAACTACTTATGCCTTCTTGTTCGTGATAGTTTTTCTTTCAAATTCATTATATGTACTACTACCACGATTTTTTGCACATCCCCAGTAGTAGCCATTTAGCCGGCAGGGGGGGACAACACGACTCGAACAAAAATTAGGGCTTTAAAGCTACATATCTGGCAAACGAATAACTAATTTAAAAAATGGTTATAAAAAACCCATATTATTTTTAAACGAGCTATCCAACGATACCCCACACCATGGGTTTAATGAGAAAAAAAAATACATCCCCGTTTTAGGTGTAGGGGAGGTACCCTAAAAAAGAAATTTTTTAAGATTTTATTGTACCGTTTTGTCGGCGAGATTGATTTATATACCCATGCCGAATTACAGTTTTCTAGTAGTAATGGTTACTGAGCTAAGTCGAAGATGGACAGACAGACAGACAGACGGACGGACATGACGAAACTATAAGGGTTCCTTGTTGACTACGGAACCCTAAAAAGGGGTGTCATAAGTTTAATATAATTATGTATCTGTGTGTAGCATCGTTGCTCTCTAACGGATGAACCGATTTGAGTGCGGCCTTTTTTTTTAAGTGTTGTTTGTCCATATATTTTTTTATGTTTTTTGAGACGTAGTTGAAAAAGTAGTTTTACAATGATATATATTTAATAGATATTTCTGTGTAACGGCTGTTATCTATGGTAGGGTAGACTGGGTACGATTGTAACAATCTTGCTTTTATCGCTCACATTTACGCTATTATAGCTCTAAGAATTAAACAAAAAAAAAACATTACAAATTGAAGAATACTCTTTTGGGTTAACGTTTAATTTTGAATAAATAATATATATGCAATAGTTTGTCGTCAGCGAGGCATTTTTCAATTTGTGTGCCACTGTTACAACCGTCCCCATACCGCGGTCGGTTGTAACACTAATGGGGGACGGTTGTAACATACCTAAATAAAACCAAAAACAAGTTATTTCAATCAGTTTTATTACAAAAAACAATCATATTTTAGGAAAGTTAATACCGTAAGTACACTTTTATCATTTAGAATACGGTACATTTTTAAGACTATACCTACTGTAATAATTATCAAGAAAGTCTCACTAATAATTACTCTTTGAATGCCTGTGGTCGCCGGTTCGAATCCGGCTCGGAGCATTAAATTTTTCAATTTTTCATTTATTTAAAAATGTATAATTTCGTTAGCAGCGTAACTGCTTAATACAAAATTAATTATACACCGAAAAAGATTACACACCGAAAAAGTTTAGCAAATACGAAGAAAAATCGATGAATTGTATTATGCTTGATTAATAAAGATATTTTGAAAAGCAATCGACCAAAAATACTTACTTTTGATGCACAAAAAACAATGTACGCTTATTAACCACGCGGACGGCGCGGCGACACTGGCTATCATGTTTATGCCTGCCCGCCGCGCCCCTTTCCCCTTGAACCCCTCACACTCCTGTGGATAGTTTAGGAAATACTTGACCTGTTACAACCGTACCCTGTTACAACCGTACCCAGTCTACCCTAATATACTCGACCTATTTCTCTTTCATAAGATTCTAAGTAAAACGTTTTCCAGGAACTTGTTTCTATTATCGTACTACATTTTCTCTTGGTACCTACTTACCTAGTCTGATATGATAATGATTATATGAACGACTAACAAGCAAAGCTAATACGTTATTCTGTTTTATCGTAGTTAAATTAATTTTGTATTAAGCAGTAACACTGCTAACGAAATTTCGGAACTGATTGAAATATTTAGTGACCGAGACAGACTGTTCCGATAGATCAGTTAGTTAGTAGCCACTGCCATGTATGCTTGTGGTCGCCGGTTCGAATCCGGCTATGAGCATTTAATAAAAAAAATCCTTTTATTTGAAATTTTATACTAGCAGCCTCTGTAGCGATGCGGTAAGGCACTCGACTTTTAATCTGGAGTCGTGGGTTCGAACCCCGCCTCGGACCACAGATTTTGTTTAAAAAAACTTATGTACGAAATATAATTCGATATTTAACAGTGGTGGCTATTCGCTGAAGGAAAACGTCGTGAGGAAACCGGTCTAATCCCAATAAGGTCTAGTGTTCCATCTGGGTGGGAAGGTCAGATGGCAGTCGCTTTCGTAAAACCAGTGCTTACGTCACATCTTGGGAGTACGTGCCAAAGCGGACTGCGGGCTCCTTTAAGGCACAACTGGGACAGTCGCTAGGGGGATTATGATGTAATAATACCAGGCTAGGGTTAAGTTGTTACTAAAATGGTCCAAAGGTGGCGAATAATGAAATGGCCATCAGATTTAGTGGCAGCTGCGAATACCAAATAAGCAGTAGTCACAAGGTTACCAGAGCGTAGTGGAAAGTCCGCTTAAACGGATTTTTTTCCTGTACGTATGTATATTTTTCCTGTTAGGTTTAAAAGTCGGCCCCTTTGTAGGGTTCCGCAACAACCCTTATAGTTTCGCCATGTACATCTGTCCGTCGGTAAGTAAATTCTGAAATTCAGCATGGGTATATAAATCAATCACGAAGACAAAACAAGACAATAAAATCTTGAAAAGGAATATTTTTTCAACTCGGTGATTCTTGTGCGATTTATAGGACTTTAAAGCCTTAGGGCCCGGGGCCACATTACGGCGTCTTGCGAACGTTTTTCATACAAAATTGTGCGTTGCGTCGACGCCGCGTCGACGCAACGCACAATTTTGTATGAAAAACGTTCGCAAGACGCCGTAATGTGGGGGGGGCCTTAATAATGCGTAGTTGAGTGTCCGAGAGGCAACCGGATGGCTCGCGGTATTTGAGCTCCCGAAGTGTTGTGGAACCGCCCTGTGCAACCCGAACTGAGCCAACTTGGACTGGGGCAGAATATAAATAAATGTATGAAATAAAATAAAAAAGTCGCGAGGCAGCCGATTGTGTACGCTGTTATATAATGAAATGCTGGACTAAATCGAACACCTGGCGACAATTATTCACACAGGATTCTACGGTGGCTCAACATTAAATTAGTTGACTGTATGTATTTAAAATGCAAGTAAACCGCTGTAATATCAAATACAGTGTATCTCATAAGTAATTAACACTTCTCAACCGAAACACGTAGCAGATTTCAAGTGAAATATAAAGTGTCGCGGCAAGTACAGTCTCAAGTTTGTGAATGTCAAAACTATTGCGCTACATTGTTGCGCTGAGCGTTGTTCCATAATGTACCTACCATAATACTTAACGCTGAATTCTGGAAAACAAGTGACGAGCGGGTAGCAGGTTTACCAGTTTTTTTTTTTTTTTTTAAACTTTTTTGCATAAATATAAAAATAAAGGTGCAATTGACGAACGAATGCCTCAAGGCCGTCTACCTGTCAACCATTGGGCTAAACAGAAACTTTAGTGGTGCAGGATCCTAAATAATAAGACTCGAATGGAAACACAAATCAATTAATTACATTAATATACATAATTATATAATGCATACAATATAATATAATCCATTATTTGCGTAATGCTTACTAAGATTTCATATTTACGTTTTTTAATTTATAATAAATAACCTAGGTATTTTGGTAATTTGTAATAGTGGAAATGATAAAATAGACAAAAATATATGCTATAAGTACTTAAACAATTTTAAATTCTCATACAAAACTTGAATGCAAAAATATTGTACAAATATGCACATATTTCTCTAAATTACCTACATTCATAGCTACCCGTACAGAAAACCTAGGCGCAGGGGAATAGCATTATGTCCCCTGTGTCCATATAATTGAGATTTATAATTAAGTGACATGTAGGTAATATTTCTTTACTATTATCAATAAATAAATATGAGTATATACATCGGTGCAAGATTTTTTTTAATTGGATGAGTAGTTCCAGAGTTTATTATCTCCTACATACAATCTTACAAACATGTATACCAATGCCACTAACTTCTTTATTTTGAATATTATAATTGTGAATATTATAACACTTTCAGTACTAAAAACTCTGCTTGTATACGCTTTCCTATGCATACGCAGTTCTCCATTTAACGCAATCCCTTAACATTTGGGGCACCGCGGGCGTAGCGCCCGTCACGCTAGGAAGTGTCGCCGACAGGGCATGCAATTAGGCGGCGTTTTGTGTAAATAATTATGCTCCAGTGTGCACCTTAATATACAGCTAACGTGAGAACTTCAGCGAAGTACTTGACATATTTGTACATCCAGGCAACAGACATGGGCGATGATTATGAGGTGGTTGATCGCGGACAGCAGTATTTATTTATTTATCGTATGGCAAATCAGTATTTTGAACCGTGAGATCTTGGAAAAGACAGTATGTGGTATCCTTAGAATATAGATTATTACAAAGGAGCTATACGCATTGTCACAATACGGGACGGAAATGGTCGTATGCAGCTTAATTAAGAACTGGTCTTAAAATGGCCGACGGCTAACCATAAACAACCTACTTAATTTGGGCGGGTAATAGTTTATTTGCCGCAGATTCATGCTAATTCGGTTGCAGAGATATAAAAAAGTGGAACTATGGCAAGGACAACGAATGATGACATTTATTGAGACTAATAATATAAGTAGTACCACCTCGCTCGGTCATGGTATTATTACTACTACCCTGCGCTCTAACTATAGGTCCGTGGTGGTCTCAGTTCTCGCCGATGCCGGCTCGGATCCACTCACGCATTACACAGAAAGCCCTGAATTAAAACCGACCCATAGTGCAAGTCGGGCCACGCGCAGTGTATAGTTTTTTAACAAGCTATCCAACGGTACCCCACACTATGGGTTTAACGAGAAAAAAAAATCCCCACTTTACGTGTAGGGGTGGTACCTTGCATTTTATGTTACTTTACAGTACATATGGGGTGCTACTTTCCCGCACTAGTGCGGAAAAGAGCAGTTTTCGTGCATATGTCGAAACTTTAAAGAGCCATATTATGTACAGTAAAACGTTGTACGATACACGTGCGAATAGGTAATTCGCAACGAGTGGTGATAAATTAAAACACGACCGAAGGGAGTGTTTTAAATCGACACGAGTTGCGAATTTCCTATTTTCGGCACTTGTGTCGTAAATAACTATTACCATTTTTTCGGCGTGATTGATTAATATACCCATGACCAATTACAGGTTTCTAGCAGTAAGGGTCACTGAGCAAAGCTGCAGACGGACAGAAAGACAGACGGACATGTTGAAACTCTAAGGTTTCCTTGTTGACCCCGAAGAGCCATTTTTAACCGACTACAAAAAAAAGGAGGAGGTTCTCAATTCGGTTGTATTTTTTTTTTCAATGTTTGTTCCCTCAGAACTCCGTCATTGATGTGCCGATTCGACATTTTTTTTTTGTTTGTAAGTATATGCTTCCAGGTGGGTACCATTTTTTCAAAATTCATTTGGATGATGGGATCCATGAGGAATTGAGGGGACTCCTCAGTTATATCACGCACGCGTGTAGTGATTTTGGTATTTTCTATTATAACTAGTGTATTTACACCCGGAAATCATAAATTTGGTGGAGTGGAATTGATGATGAAGACCACAGATGACTTATGGAATTCCTCAATTATGTACTTAAAAGTACAAAAGTATATCACAGATTCTGATAAGATTCCGTTGAAATAGCAACTAATGAAGTGCCAAAGGTGATGATTGTGGATTCGACGGAATTCCTCAAATATTATGGGCCCACATACAGCGATTCGGTTTTTTTCTCTAATAATCAACGCATTTGCTCTCGGAAATCAGTTCATGTGGTAAATTGGAAAAGAAATGTGGAAATATTCTCGTGCCTTGACGGAGTACTAGATACTCGTAAATCGAAGTCGGTTAAAACTTTGTTTTTAAAGTAAATTATATAGGTACCATGATGAAATATTTTCTCAAATCAGATTAGTCGTTCCGGTAATTACCCCATTGACATACAAACTTACAAAGCTTAGCAAGGCAAAGAGAAGATATTGCTTAATTTAAAGTAATTATCAAATATTATATTAAAGATAACTGTGATTCGTGATCATGACCCGATTAAACCATTTATAGGAATCTGACGAAGATTATCTCAATCGAAGTCTAATCAAACTCGCAGTCCAACTCCTAATATCCATCTTGATTTAGTTGCTAACAATCGAAATTAATGTATCGTGGAATTATGAATATTTGTGTGGACATTTACTCGGTTGAAATATATATCACATATCAAGGGTCGGCAACGCCCATTTTACTCCTTTGGAGTTGCATGCGTCTATAGGCTGCGGTGTCCGCTTACGATCAGGCGGGCCGTACGCTTGTTACCGTCGTTGTATAAAATATATATATATATATATATTTCAATGACATATTGTATGTCTGGCCAGCGGTTTGATATTAAAAAGCCATAAAGATAAAGGGATAATCTTAGACCAATCTCAAGCCCCATAGTAAGCTCAGCAAGACTTGTGAAAAGGCCCCATACCCTTTATACTTAATAGATATAAATATTCAAATACCAGAAAACACCCGAACTCCACCAATGCTCTCATCACACTAATATTTGAACTTACTGAGATTTGAACCCCGGACCATCAGCTCAGCTCCACTGACAGGGTCAGTACTAGGTACTTGGCTATGCTGTCGTATAAATATTGTCTCCTACTTAATAGTTATTCACTTACTTAATTGCAGGCGGAGTTCATGCAATTCTTGTAAAAACATAGTTTCTGCGTAAAATTGTCTTTTCTTCTAAAATAGCTTTAAAGCTTAAATAGCTTTTAAGCTTTAAGTATCAGCGAGAGTAGAATAGTGCAAGGTGGGAAAACTGTGTGATTATGTCACGAGACGATCCCAGGACGTTGGAATTCAAAATGCTTGCTAATGACTTGCCTTATACCAGCCAGTGTAGTCTGGTATAAGGCTACTCGTAGTTCTTACGAACGCTGTCAACACCAAAATTCCTTTGAGGATTCGGAATACGGCGCACACTGTCTATTTGTATCGGAGTAAACGAGAGCGAGTGTTACTGGGCAGCCAGTTCTTAGAAGATAATAATCACAGAACTATATCAAGATAGAAGGAAAGAGTGTATATACTTCGCGTGGCAAAAGTAAGTCCGATGGACTTCTTTGCTCGCCGCGAACTTCAGTCCGCTCCCGACCTCGGAACGCGTGCGACGTCAGGTTATAATCACAAAATGACTCGTTGTTCGATACTGAGCTGTTGAAACACCACCAAAAAAGGTGAAGCTGTTAATCGTGGTATTTCCTATCATAGGTAAGTACTATTTGTCCTAAAATACCTGTTATTAATTAAAAAAACTATTTATTTATGGCTCTGTATTATTTTCATCAAAATAGATTATGTCCAACTCTAGTTTTACATTACGGCTTTAGTTTGACGAGACACACTTGACGTGCGTTCAAAACCAGCGATGTATAAATAGGCTATTCAAATTGTCGAGTCACTTCATGGTCGATTTATTCATTTTTCTGTCACTAGTGCTGTACCAGTGTGCTGTACACTGTGATTTTCTTACTCGGTTAAATCGATTATAAAAGCAGAGAAATGAAAATTACGTTTTTATAATATTTATTTATTTATTTATTTATTGATACATGGAAAACCAACAGCGCAACATATTTATAGACAAAATAATAAAACCATATAGCCAATTACAGGTTCTCACTTATAGAAAAAAACTAACACAAATAAATCTATAGCCAAACTTAAACTTAGCGTACATTACGCACAGTAACCAATCGCGCACCAATAGCAAGCATGGCAATGGGAATAAACAAGTACAAGGTAGTTAATAAATTGGAATATATATAAACTCTAGTAACCCGAGCCTACACCTGAGGTATCACACATGAAGAATCTTGTCAGTTTAGATTTTATTGCTTGTATGCTATCACAAAATATGTCTATATCTAATTTAACTACAACTTCGTTTAAACTCCTGCCTGCTTTGCACAAAAAACTATTCTTTCTATATTTAGTGGAAACATGGAACATGCTAATAGGACGATAATGGCGGAAACTTCTTATGGGAGTATTGAAATGAATTTTACCAAGTAAATTAGGACAGTCAACATTGCTTCTTATTATATTTAACAAGTATAAGACATCAGCAATAACACGACGCTTAACAAGGGGTATCAGGTGATGCTTTTTACATAAGGTTAAATAATTAGATGAGCTGTAATATATTATTATCTGCTCTTGCGTTCCTGACCCATTGACAGACAGCGCACGGCCGGGGCCTAAACCGCTAAAGATATAAGCATGAAAGGAACATATATTCTTTACAGTACGTGGACGTGTACTAAGAACGGATTTTTCGAAATTCAACCCTTAAGGGGGTGAAATAGGGGTCGAACCGTTGTATGGAAATCGTTCATTTGGAAAGTTAAAGACTCGAATCTTTGTATGGAGGTTTCTTACTAAAAAACAAAACAAATGATTTAGCGTTGTTATAAAAATTCATCCACTGAGGGGGTCAAATAAGGGTGCAAAGTTTGTATGGGGGAAACTTTATTTTTTGAGCTAGAGACTTGAAACTTTGCAGAAATATTACATATTAAAATACAAAAATAAGAATATTCAGTGTTTTAGGAAATACCACCCCTAAGGGGGTTAAACAGGGGTGCAAAGTTATTATGGGAGAAATTTCATTTTTTGAGCTAGAAGCTTGAAACTTTGTAGAAAGATTATTTATTTAAATACAAAATAAAAACCTTAAAGCGTTTTGGAAAAATCCACCCCCACGGGGGTAAAAAAGATGTGAAAAATTTGTATGGGGGAAACTAATTTTATAAGCTAGAGACTTGAAACGTTGTAGAAGGATTACTTATTAGAATAAAAAAGTGCTTTTAGCGGTTTAGAAAAATTCCACCCCTAAGAGGGTTAAAACGGGATTCAAGGTTTATATGGAAAGCAAGAAAATACTATAGTAAGAGATTTGTGACTTTAGTCTTAGCCTGTAGGTATGTAAAAAGACTACAAAACTGATTTCAGTTTTTTTTTTATCCATCCCTTAAAGGGGGTTCAAAGTTTGTATGGAGAGAATAGTAATTTTTAAAGTAAGATATTTTTTACTTTGGTCTTAGACTGTTTATTAAAAGACTACAAAACAGATTTCAGCGTATTTTTTTTCATTCATCCTAAGAGTGTTAAAAGGGGTTTCGAAGTTCGTATAGAGAGCAAGGCATTGTTAACCGAATTCAAAAAGAAAGGAGGTTCTCAGTTTGACCTGTATGTTTGTATTCATCCCCTTAGAGGGTTAAAAGGGGGTTCGAAGGTTGTATAGAGAGCAAGACATTTTTAAAGTAAGAGCTTTATAACTTCAGGTTTAGACTGTTTAAAAACAATAGAATTTTCAGTGTTATTGACTGATTGCCGAAGGAGAGGAGGGTTATTTTGAAATGTTGTAGGTATATGATGTCCGTAAGTAGTGAAAATCAATATTATTAACAAACAGGTAATGGTTACTTCTAAATTGCAATTTTGTTTCAGTTTTCCGAATGATCCGCATGTTAAAAATAAATGGATTGAAGCAACGGGTCGTATTAAATGGTTTCCTACAAAATACAGCCGGATTTGTTCCATACATTTCCACAAAGACACCTTTCAGAAATTTGTTCAAGATGCTTAGGGAGTGAACATACTAAAAGTCTCGACGAGTTCTTTCCTTCTAAAAATACTGTAAAAAACTTAAGACTATTTTTCATTTCTCTGTCGGTTCTTATCGATATTTTGAATCGATACAAAATTATTACAACTGCCGCGTGCTAGTCGATGTTGACGAATCGATTTCGCTCGGATTATGTTTCTCGTCACTAAATTACGCTTGTGACGTCAAATTACCTACGCAAAATGTTACACGCTCGGTTCCTAATCGGCTAATCGGCGCGCACTTTCCTTCTATCTTGATATAGTTCTGTGATAATAATAAATAAATATTGAAATAAAACAAAGTGTGCAGTATTTGTGAAATATGACTCGTGAGCGGTTTAGGTATGAATATGTTGACTTCATGTTTTTAATTGCAACCCATACGTCAAAAAAATAAAGACAGAACCGATTCATGATGATTTTAACTTTAAGACCATTCTTTGCAATTATTTTCTATCGAGCCGATTTCATCCAATTATGTATTGAGTCCGCCGTCGACGGTCTTTGAAATATATAAATAGTTTTTCTTAAAAAACTGCTTAAATAACATCAATTTCAACAAAATTTGGTCTTGTCAGCCTCTACGTCCCATCTGTGGGCGTAGCATGGTGCCATTTCATCTCTTATCGTTGTTTATTGGAGCAAGATAAGGTTTGAGAACGAGTTTATAAGCTACGGTAGCCTAGTGGTTCAGGCATTGTGGCTGTCAAGCGGTGATCGTGGGTTTGAATCCCGGCTCGTACCAATGATTTTTCGGAACCTAAGTACGGAATATTTACCGTTAGCTTTTCGGTGAAGGACAACATCGTGAAGAAACCGGTCTAATCACAATAAGGTCTAGTTTTCCCTGTGGGTTGGAACTTGGAAGGACTTTCGTAAAACTAGTGCCTATGCCAAATCTTGGGATAAGGTGTCAGCAGGCTCCTTTATGGCACAACCGGGAATAACGCTAGGAGGATGATGAGTGGTGAAATGAGGCAAGATGGTTTGTGAACTGCCCAGCAGGACGCTCAAAGAACGCTTTGTGCATGATCGATGTTGAAGATAACTTTGTGTGTAGTAATGCTCCACTTTCAGTTAAGCCTGTTAGCCCGCGGCGATGTCGTTACTTAAATATCGTGTGAGCCTTTATAGGCACCTTGTACGCTTTCAAAGGATCTAGGCTGAACAGGGATGAAACATTTACTTTTTAGAAACAAACGTGGACGTTATTCGTGCATACATTAGGTTGGTTGTTGTGAACGAATACCTAATGGTAGATTTTTCAGATTTATTTTCAGTCTTTTTATTGTCAACGTTCACAGATAATAACATTATAATTAGCGTATATCAACAAAAGTAATAATAAAAAACTAAATTAAAAATAAAATAGAATAATACTACCCTAAATCTAAAAATGGCCCCTTTAGTTTGTAAAAATAATGCTTGAGATACAATTTCACTTATATCTCATTTCATGTGCATCATTCGGCTACAGATACATATTTAGTTTCAGAGTTCTCATGTTTGCGATCGTCGTTACTAAAACAAATTTTATAAAAGAAAACATAAAATACCAAAGAAAAGGTTTACGTACTCGTACTCTATGTATCACATTTCGTACATCATTATCGTTTCGTAGGTCCGACGGTCGAACTAATAAGAGGACTGGGGATGTTACTACTGAACGCGCTTATGTGCCTCATCTCACCCGTCACGATTAATGTAACTAGACCTCTACCTACGCTAAATTACTACGAATGGCGGCGACAAGATATAATTGTCAGCAAACGCTGAAGTTAAAACAAGTTAGAATAGAAGAATCAAGAATCTAACATTTATTCGTGACACAACACAACACACAGTATTACAAAAGAAACACAAAAGAGAATAGTGAATCTGTACCGTGTCACGAAATGCAACTCGGCTGAATAACACGGGTATTTTAAATCGATGCACCTGTACCATCGCTTTAACCTGATATTTAAATTGCCATACGAAATTGTCAAACGGGTATCAAGACTCATTATTAAATACTTCTTGACGAAACAACTTATTTTATTAAATATTTTAGTTTTTACTTTAATGTTAAATTACTTAAATGTTAATGATGCTTATCCTTGACATCATTTGCACAATTGATCTGCTATATTCAGTACGTAATATACAACCCGGTTACCATGTGGAAAAATGCAATACTAACCGCGCTCAAAACAAACTCGCACTTGTCTATTTCAATAATAAAACCACCACGCTACCCTAATTTACTGCCCGTGAGCCGCAAAACCTAAATTGCCCATCGACCATTTAGCGGCCGGAAAGCGCAAGGTTTGCGGCCGCAAGGGGCGTGCATTCTGCAACGAGTAGATAAGAGCGTGATGCATTAGCGAGCCGCAAAATAAACATTGCTATCTGAACCCCGCCCACCGCTGACAGTCTGACAGATGAGATTTTTTTAACTTGAAGCTATTATTTGAAAAAACAATACGAGTTACGGTTTAAACGTATTGAAATAGCGTTCAATCCATGATAAGAGATTTGCAAGTCGATATTCTACCCGCACGGTGTACGTCAGGTAGACCTAAATCTAATTTATTGCAAGGAAAAACGACGGTTGATTCGTCTAAACGCTCGTTTGAAAAATTACGCATTCGTCTGTCAGGGGCGGTATCTGAAACGCATTAATGTCATATTGAAATGATATGCAAATCGTCTAGACTTGAGCGCTCTCTCTTGCGCTAGCAAGTAGCATTCCTGGGTGAGCAGAATGTACTGATAATCAGTTAAGTACATAAATATAAGGGGACAAACATACACAAATCGAGGGTTCAAAGGTTCTAAGTAACTGCAGCTAGTTCGATAATAATCATAGTCATAGTCATAATCGTAGTGATAGTCATAATAATAGTCTAATACCCAAAACACAAGCCTTAGCCTTAGCTTGTGTTTTGGGTATTAGACTACGAATAATTACGACGAAACTAAATAATTTACGTTGTTTAATCAATACATAGTATAAAACAAAGCCGCTTCCCGCTGTCTGTCCCTATGTATGCTTAGATCTTTAAAACTTCGCAACGGATTATGATGCGGTTTTTTTAATAGATAGAGTGATTCAAGAGGAAGGTTTATATGTACAATATAGCACCCGTGCGAAGCCGGAGTGATTCGCTAGTTCAATATATTTAACAGCTTTGTATAATAGTGACGTTGATACATTTAATACTACCTACGTTTATTTAAAGTCATTCATTTTATCGGTTCTTGTGTTTTTACGACTAGGTAGTACCTACCACTTTTATGATCAGATCAAGTGTCAACACTTAATTAGACAGAGCGTTACCGAACATTTGACAAATAAATAAAAGAAGTCGGATAAGCTTTCACAACTCCTGTAGAGTACCTACTCGAAAAGTGAATACTTAGGTTCGACGCTCAAATTTTAAAGTATTCACAATTCTTAATTATTCACCTCAGACACAAATATATGACTCACTTTTTTATACCATTACAGTGACAAACATTAGACCTGCTGGATGGTAAGCAGCCACTGTAGCCTAAGGAAGCTTGCGTCTCCATAGCGCAATGTCAACCAAACAAACGCAGGTCGTCACCCACAAGTTTGAATACAATACAGCACATCGAGAGACGGGACGACTTTACTCACCACGAGGAACACAACACATACTTATATGAAGTACTAGCTTCCGCCCGCGACTTCGTCCGCGTGTACCCGGGGTAAAGACTATCCAATATTTTAATCCAGGCTATAAACTATCTTCGTGCAAAATTTCATCCAAATAGGTTGAGCCGTTTAAGACTGATTGAGTAACACACATCTAAACATCCAATCATCCACTTTAGCATTTATAATACTCGTATTAGTACGATAAAGCAAAAGTAGTGATCTCTTATTAGGTACGCATAATTGTGTCCGTTCTGCACGGCTATCACGCGACGGCGCGCGAGCTATCTTGATTTTTCTCGTACTAGCCGTCTCACTCTTATTAGAACACTTAGAACAAGAGGTATAGTGCGAGAAAAATCGAGAGTATGTCGCGGCCGTCCCATGATAGACGTGCTGAGGGGCCAGCGGGCGTAGTGTGCGAGTGCGAGAGTGACAGATGTCTTATCCACAGCGATTGTAGGTAAAGTTTTTGACATGTAAAATTGTTATTTTATGAATAAAAGATTGAATTGAATTGATAATTGATAAAATGTCAACACGCTACGCCCGCTGAGGGTCAAGGTATACTTGGACCGTGTGGTGATTTAGGTTGAGAAGGTTGTGAATCGCCGCTGCTTCAAAGTTGGTGAATGGATATTCAGTCGGCACCGGATTGCAGCCGATCAAGTTTCATTTTATGTCTATTAGATCATGATATAGTTCATGAATAATAATTGAACAGTGGAATATTTTCCAACAATTGGATGGATTTTTCATCGTAGTATGTTTAGGTATAGGTACTTATAACTTAGCGATCAATTTAATCACCTCGGTCGGGAGGTCTATAAATTAGCAGTTCTGTGACTGCAAAAATATTACAATATGGTTGTGTGTACAATACGCTAAATTGTCTGAATAGACTTTACCCAGGGACACACTATAAGTTATAAATTTTTATTCAACCAAGTGAAGAAAGGTTTTACCATTGAAATAGAAGGGCCGTTTGCCTTAAGGGGCAAAAACTATATATTTTAGAACATTTATAAGACAATAACTTGAGTACCCTAGTACCTACCTATGTTAAATACGAACATAATTAAATTCAGTAGTCAGGGTAGTATATTAAATGTTTAAGTTCTAATATTATCACGTTCCCTGCGAAAGTTACGGAGTCACACTCTCAATTTGGGGCAATCTACTGCTTTTACAAAGTACATTTATAACCCATTCTTACTCAGCTCGCTCACATGGCCCGCGGTAAAAAATAATCACCGACATGCAAGCCGCAGTCTGCAGTTAACGGGCCGTCAGCCAATTTAGCTCCGTGAGTTAATTCGGTTAACCTAGTTAACTAGTTAGATGTAGGGTGGAAAAGTTTTGCTTATTACAGTTATTATCTGGGTTGTTTGGTACGAGTATAATGTACTCGCTTCATGCTTAAAAAGCTATAACATATATTAAGGCTCCAATAGTACAATCGGGCGTAGCATGGTTGCCATATTATCAGTTATCGTTATATTCGTTATTGATAATAAGCCATCCGTCCCTCTCGCACTCGCATACTTACCAGAACGTGACCAACGTCTTATTTACAGCGATAAATGATAAAATGGTCTAACCATGCTACGCCAGCTGCAGTGGTAAATAAAGACTTTATCTCGAGATAAAGTTACATTTTGATAAACGAAAATGGGATCGGAAACCATAAAGTGGTCTGGATATTTCCAGCCTTAAAACCTCAGCAGTGCTAACTAATTCTAGATGATACATGTTGCTGGTCAGGAATATGATCAGATCACGGGTAGTACGTTATACATTATAATTCGATATGGATATGATTTCAATGCGCATAGCACTAAAACTCGAATCAGAATATATTGGAATGCCTACTGAATTATGCTTAATCTATGTTATTGTTCTATATTGTTTTCATAAATTGAGGTGTGCATTAATATTGTATTTGCAATTTTCTATTAAAATAATATAAGAAGCATATTTAAAAAAAACGATTTAATTCAAACATTTTTCAATTTCTAAATAATTAGATGAAAATGGCTTAACAAATAATTCTTCCAAGCTAAGTAAGGCAGAATTTTTTTACTTAATTAAATGGAATATACTTCTTGTCAGAACAATTCGGCTTTTAAAGGGACAATGTAGACGTCTAGACAATTTGGCTTCAAATTTCAATTTACATGGACACCGTCGTAAAAGAGCTGTGAACCACTTCACCTCACCAGATTAAGAAGTCTAGGGATCCGTTTCATGAAACTATATGATTGTTACAATAGGCATGATTCCTACGGTTTTTTTTCTATGACATTTGAATCAGTTTTTAGAGAGGAACAAATGTTAGTATGGGCGCAACTACAATAAAAGTACTTACATAAATTTATAAAAAATATATTCAATGACGGACCTCGCTGGCGGCAGACGAAACGCTCTCATACTACTTGATACAGCAGTATGACGTCACTGCTGTCTATTTGTAGGTACTTATCGTTGTATTGAAAATTAAGTAAACTACTATGTCGGTCGCGAATACTGCGTTTAGGCCCATGGTTGTCATACAATTTTGTTTTAATAAAAGCGTGAGGATTCTATTAGTAACTTTAAACTTACTCTTGTCAATTAAAAAAATACATCTTTTTTTTGGGCAATTAAAAAAAAAACATATTTTTTCTAAACTTTCACGGCCCCTTTATTACAATAATTCGATGGTTTACTATCCATTTAGCAACACTACGTTATCAATTTTAACATGAATCTACACCCCTTACATGTCTAAGGCAACTCTGGTCAAAAGGCCTGTCGTTATTGGTCAAAAGCATCAGTGTTGGATGTTTGGAAAGATAATTGACGAGTTGATTCGTGAAATGGATCTGACTCAACATTTTCACTTATTGGTACAATCTTCGTTAATTTTTGGGCAATAAAATACTTGAGCTTCGGTAGCCCAGTGGTTCAGGCATGCTGTCAAACAGTAGCTGTCGTGGGTTCGAATCGCTTTCCGTACCAATCAGTTTAGTGGAACATAATATGTACGGAATATAATTTGATATTTACAGTTAGCTTTTCGGTGAAGGAAATCATCGTGACGAAACCTGCATGTATACATCTGGGAAGAAATTCCAAGGTGTATGTGAAGTCCCCAACCCACACTGGGCTAGCGTAGGGGCTACCGTTCCCTCTCATCCATGAGAGGAGGCGTGTGCCCAGCTATTGGTCGTATATGTATAGGCGGATTTTTATTTTTATATTTGATTTAATGATAGGGCCGAGCAACGAGAGCAGTGACCACTGTTAGAACGGTAAGGACCTCCAGTGGACTTTCGATTCCAACAAGGTCTACTTAGTGCATAAACTAAAAAAAAAAATTAGGTGGCAAATGGTTTTCGCCGAAAAATTGCTTAAGGATTATGACTGAAAATAGAAAGGCCATACGTTTCGATCATTGTCGTAAAAGGCGACCAAAGGGGGTGATCAGGGTCAATACGTCATGAGTGTCCAATGTGGTGGGGCTCGCCTACAAACACACACGTCTGGTAAAACGAAGATGTAAACAATACTACCAGCGGTGTCACCGCTAAGCCAGGGTGTCGGCGTCGTGCAATGTGAAGAGTCGTTTATCAGGGGCCGGTCGAGTAGTCGCGGTAATTAAACGGGTGTATACACACTGCAGTCGGCAACCGTCAACAATAATCACCAGAGGAGAGATTATTTACCGAAACAAAACTTTACGATCGTGTTTGCGTTTTACCCTCAATTTGTATGGGATTTGACAGCTAAACGCAAACGCGGTCGTAACGTTTTGTTTCGGTAAAACTTATACTAGAGCCTCAGTTGAGTAACTTCATGTAGGTATATATGATAAGAATGGAGATTAAAGAAATATGTATAATGTTTAAGATCTTATGTAACATATATTCGTTATGAATATACCATTAGTTCATTTATTAATGATTGTGTATCGAACTTTTGACTTGCCATACGAATTAATAAATAATTTATTTAATATTTATTTATTTATTGACAAATACATTTACGTGACATTGCAGTAAAAACCAATGGGTCCCGAAACTAAAAACAACAAATAATACTATTTAGGTTTTTTTTTTTCTACAATGTATTTAGGTTTTATAATAACAAAATTGATGCGTTTGTGATCTGATGCTGGACTATGATGCTCAAAATCCCTGACTGCGATGAAAACAAATGAGTCCATATTGAAAGAGCTTTAAGTATACTCGTATTTGTCAAGAAAGAGTCTCTAATCTTTTGGGCACTTAATGCGATCTAATTAGCATCACCTTGAAATAAGAATCATACCGGGCCGAAACAAGGGCAAACGGACCACAGGTCGAATAGGAGTACAGACACTAAATAAATGAATAATGAAATAATTATTTATTTACTTGAAAAAGGATTAAAAATGTAGTCAAATGGAAAAAAGGGAACGCATGCGGTTAAATAATCACAAAGCTATTAGTGTCCAAAGTTTTAAGACGGGGTATGTTCTTTCCCTTTTCCGCAAAACACACCTTCATATCATATCGATTGTCATTTACTATATTAAAGGTTGTACCTTTCTAATTATTTGAGATATTTTGATGGAATTATCGTCATTATATATACATGTTTTTTGCCTTTTTTTATTTTGAAGTAATAATACATTTTGGGCTTGTTCTTCATAGTTATGTAGTAGTTTTGCGTTATTGGTCATAATAGACCAATAAGGCTCGGAGAATCCCCTGGTTTTGTAGTAGGAACAGCAATTTCTTTGTACAAAACCGGGTCATGTAGGAAGAATATTTACTTCTTTGTACATAACTGTCAATGTGAGTGGTAATGTGCAAGGAACGAAGGTTTCTTGGTACATTACCCGGTTTTGTACGAAGAATATTTTTTCTTGATACATAGCTAGTAATGTAACTCAGTTATGTACGAAGAACAAGAGAAATTTTGAGTCAACACCCCCATTCCAACAAGGTGGTCTGACACCTTCACTGGCTGGTGTCATGCATAAAGCAGCTTACATGACCCTTGACCGCGTCGTATAGAGGGACATCGTGATTGGTCACAATCCTCAATCACAAAAAAACGACGAGGAAGAAAAATAGTATTAAATATTAGCTACATCTCGTATCTGCTTTTATCCTGTTACCTCGCTATTAGCCAGCTATATGCACTAAGAGACATTGATAGCAAATGTTTTGAGCCTGAACTCGTAATTCGTTATGATCATATTTTTTGGCAAACAGTCGTTTCAAATAGAGTATAGAGATAATTGAGCCCCGGGAAAGGACAGGATAGTTTTTATCCCGGAAGTCGTCTCCTAAGAGGGTGAAATCGGGGGTGAAAGTTTGTATAGACCCACGATATAAACGAGTTCCAGGTGGACGTAGTCGCGGGCAGAAGCTAGTGCTTAGTAAGTTTTCGCATTAACCTTAACAATGCTCCCCAATACTTAAGTCATCATCATCAATACTTAAGTAATAAAACCTTTTAAAAACTGTAAAGAAAATGTTTTCTAAGTACACTATAGCGGAATTTAAACTTTCATGATGAGTCATGTTAAAATTATTCTAATAATTAACTTGAGATTAAGCGTAACTTTAATTATTAGTACCTATTAAGTCACAATAGTGTGTTGTTAATACATTGGGAATTTATTAACATTATTAGACACTGCAGCCAAATAAAATGTTAACCATCATAAGTTTGGCAACAGGATTGCTTGTGTGTCCCATGTTATGCGCTTAAACGTCACCAAACACGCTGCCCCAGACAAGTGAAATGAAATGAATAGGACGAACGAAGTCGCGTGAGGTTGTTGAGTACCGGAAACCGATTACAAATCGGTCGGCGACCAATCTAGTTTTTCAATCTAATCGTCATTGACGATTTATAGACCAAAATTATACATAAAAGTCCTTGTAAAGTTTGACTATTGGCCAACGCCATCAGTTTATATTATTCCAAGAAAAAACTTAACAAGGCTTGTTCACGAAAAAAGTAGCCATCGAAAATGAAGTTTCCACTGTCACCCAGTAGGTCTAGGTAGTTCGAACCACAATTAGATTGCCATCTGAGCATTCTTTTTTACGTGAAAGAATCTAAGATCGAAACATTTTTCCTTCAAAGTTCCTTGATACTACGAGTACGTAATGCCTAATAAGGCAAAGCTAAAATGATTGCAGAAAATGTGTATACTTCTGGCATGATTTTAAATAACTTACGACCTGACCCCGTATCATGGTCGGCCTTATCACGCGCTAAGTGACAAGATAGAGCGTCCGTCACTGGCTGACACCGTTCGATGGAACGAGACGGACGCTCTATCTTGTCACTTATCGCGTGATAAGGCCGACCATGGTACGGGGCCTGCATACGGAAATGAAGAGTGGAAAGATAATTGCCGAACACTATAGCATCAATAATCTATTTGAGTAAAGAAAAAAAGGACCTCTATGACCCAAACGTGAAAATTACAAAATCTCAGACTAAAATCCAGATATTTCGAAAGTAAACCCAAAAATGTGAAGAGACCTTCCTATTAAGGGGTTCCCATACGCCAATGACCTTCGATCTGAATCCCTTAGTTTTCTAATATTTTTGTAGCAACAACGGCTTTAAGCAATATAATATCCCATATTTACTTCAAAATTAATTGTTTTCGAGATATTTGGCATCAAACTTGAACAATTTTAGGCCAAAAAACTGGTTTTCTGGCCATACATTTTGTGTTAATTAGTTGTTATAGACGAACCCAAATATGTAGATTTCGTATATGTTACTTAGATCTTTAATTAAGTAGGCAATGTTTAAAAAAAAACACATAAAATTAAGTATTAATTTCTTTCAAAATCCGGTAAACAAAAATGGAGATAAAAGAACCGATAGCCGTTTGACTTATAATTCTATCTGCAGTGCAAAAGTATTCAGAACGATTCAAAACTTGTCAAAAATCGATGAAAACCTCGGGTAGCCCCTTAATTAAATTCTTAAAAAAAAATCATTTCATATTGAAAACCTGAATTATGCAACAGTGGGTACTTTTTTTCGTGGACCACCGCAGTTGGGCTGCTCGAAATTATGAACGTGTTGACAAATCGTGTACGTGTACGTCTTTCCTATGATTTAAACTTACTTAACACTTTCGGTGGCAGGAGCCCGCTAGCCGATTTCCTCTACAAAACGGAAAATCCGCGTGTAGGCAGCTGTCCGCCGACGGTGAAAAACACGCACACCTTTGGATATTTACACATTATTTTTAGCACAATATTATTTACAAACACTGAGAAAACACAGAATATATACACGAGTAACTATTTACACATAAAAACAACATGCACAAATAATTATTAAACAGCATTTTCACACTAGAAGTGAAAAATCAATACTTACTATAAAACAAAACACGCGCGCTGACAGCGGTGGTCGCACCGGTCAGCCTGCCAGCGCGCGTGCATCGCGGAGGTTGGTGAGCGCGTCGCCTACACCGTGGTACAGTAGAATTACTTGGAGTTTACCACTGACAGATAGTTTGCCTTCATTTAATTTTCAACTTTAACCTCATACAAATTAAGTAGTTATTTCTAAATCGGTAGACGTGGGTAACAGTATTCTGAAAATTGCTTTATTTGTATGACATTAAAGTTGAAAATTAAATGAAGGCAAACTATCTGTCAGTGGTTAACCAACTTTGGTACTGCACAATACATTCCGAAGTTGCAGATTTGTAAGATAGATGTGTGAGCACTGGTGACGTAATTGTACCGTTACTAACATTTCAAATAGCAATTAATGTTTTAAGTCAAGGTACTTTACGAATATCTATATTAATATTATAAATGCGAAAGCGTGTCTGTCCGTCTGTCTGTTACCTCTTTACACTCATACCGCTGAACCGATGTAGATGAAATCCATACTAATATTATAATCCTTACTATATACTATACTATAATATTATAAATGCGAAAGTGTATGTGTGTGTTTGTCGGTTCATATGTTTGTCCGTCTTTCACGGCAAAACGGAGCGACGAATTGACGTTATTTTTTAAGTAAAGATAGTTGAAGGGATGGAGAGTAACATAGGATAGTTTTTATCCCCGTAATCATCCCCTAAGGGGGTGAAATGGGGGGGTAAAAGTTTGTATGGAGCTGCGATATAAACGAGTTCCACGCGGACGGAGTCGCGAGCAGAAGCTAGTTTGATATAAAGATTTATGTCCCGGGGAAGGACATAGGATAGTTTTTTTCTCGGAAATCATCCCCTAAAGGGGTGAAATTGGGGGTAAAAGTTCAAGCTACGATATAAACCACGCGGACGGAGTCGCAGGCAGAATCTAATACTATAATATATTACAAAGCAATTTGCAGTAACTCTGCAGAGAAAAAGCTGTATGCGTTTAATTTTCTTTCAATTCTAACTTCATTTCCAACAAACTCTAGATATCTTACTTCGTTTGTCATAAAGTTGAAATGTCTCGACGTAAAATAAACAGCGGGAGCGAGATTCCAACTTTACGTCCTCATTCTTGACTTAGCAAGCACGTAGTAAAATGTTATCTAAACAATTATCAATTTTATTTTATTTTATTTATTTATTAAACGCATGTAAGTTTACAGTACGAAACCCAAGCACTTACAACCTAGGACAATTAATAATGAAACACAATGGAGCACATGCACACAAGTCAAAAAATAAATATTATAATACAATACAAAGAGATGTCCAAAAAAATACAATTAAACTACAATAAAAAGAGATGTCATAATTTTCTTCTCAGTCCAATTGTATCTAGTCCGACCATACCCGAAACGAAGATAGAGGGATACAGAAATGGGTTAGTACCCATAGGCTTTTTTATAGGTATATAGCCAACGAGCAAACTTGCGTTGGATTTTCTCAATCATTAGGGAATATTTGTCTTCGCAGGGATCCCAGACAAGAGCTCCGTACTCCAACTTGCTACGTACTACATACGCGCAATACAGAACCTTAGCCACCATAACATGAATTTGTTTCGAAATCCTCATGACGAAACCCAGGACTTTGCTTGCATATACCGGTGACGTGCTTATGGAAGTCTAATTTATCATCCAATAATAAACCAAGGTCACGGATATTGCTCACTCTTTCCAGGGTAGCATCAGCTAAGCAGCAATTAGTTTGAAGTGGAGAGCGCTTTCGTGAGAAGGTTATCACTTTGCATATATCAAGTTAAAAGGTAGTCGATTTATGGCACTCCACTCAGCTGCTGAATCAATGTCAGCCTGCAACGCCTTACTGTCAGTCGTGATATTGATGCCTTTTAAGATCTTCAGATCATCCGCAAAAAGCAAGCACTCAGCAGAGCTGGTTGTATTAGCCGAATCATCTATCATTAAGAGAAACAGCGTAGGTCCCAGGGTACTGCCCTGACTTACCCCAGATAGTGTGCAAAACTTGTCTGACTGATCAATGGCCTTTCATTTTATAACAGAACTAGCTGATGCCCGCGGCTTCGCCCGCGTGGTTATAGGAAAATGTAACATATTGAATTTTCCCGTGGGAATTAGACGTTTTCCCGCTGGAAACAGTAGCCTATGTCACTCTCCAGCTTCTAAACTATCTCCATACAAAAAATCACATCAATACGACGCTCCGTTGCGACGTGAAAGAAGGACAAACATACAAACAAACAAACACACACTTTCGCATTTATAATATTAGTAAGGATAAGGATATATACAAGCTGTGCCAAGAAGGTATAGCAACGTGTTCATGGGTATGTGACGATAGCGTGCGGAAAAATAGTTTTCCGAACTAGTGATTTTTACTTTTTCACATGTGGTGTATAAAAAAAATATAAGACCCAAAAATAAGAATCCAAAAATGTTAGTTATATGGTATGGTAAGGGTCAAACTAACGATAATCTATCTATCTACTTATCTATTAGGTATCCTCAGAGATGCGTGTCGGTGAGCGTCAAGAACGAAATATTGAAATTATAATAAAATGAGGACAGTGAAGTCTCTTCAGTGAATGCCGCTGAACACTAGAATGATTTATGTACGAGTATACGCCTACTTTGTCCATTTAAAAGCCCCGGCAGTATCATTGAATGAGGAAAGTATTCGAGATACCGTTAATGAGGTTCTTGGCAGCCTCAGGTCACCTGACCTTTGATACCTACCACAAATCCAGTGCACCCTTGCGATTTTAATTTAGCTTTTCCACTTGACAACAATGTAATTTTTTAGGATTACTCTGAGATATTTTTTAAATATAGCAAGATTGGCAAACTATAGTAATGCCTGCCTGATGGTAGCACATATTGCTGTTAAGCCGCGTCGCGAACTGAGAAAAATTGAAAGAGGAGAGCAGATTGTCAGTTGCACTAGCCCTGTCTATCCAGATGAGATTACACACTCGATGCTTAACTCATTTATCGTTACCGAGTAGAACCAAACCTGTACACTTAAAAAGTCCTTACAATAAAGAGTTTTTGATTAAGCACAGAAATTCTAGAATAGGTTGTACCAATTAAATACCTCAATTAGTATAGTCTCGATTTTTAATTCTAGTATCTTATTTCGAGACATTTTGTAACAATATTACAGGAAAATTAAAAAGAATTCCTTAATTGACCTAAATAATTGGCAGAAACTATTCTAGCATTGCTCAATTAGACTAATCATCACCGCTCCCTTGTAGTCAGCCTTTTCCCAGGTCAATACTCAATCTGGCAGGATTACGCATAGCCCGTGACGTCATTACGCCGCGCGCTGGCTGGAAAAATTTAATTGATTTTTATTTATCTCACTTGTGCCGCCAATCACGTTTGATTTGAATTCGGAACGTATTTTATGGCGCGAATTCGTAAATTCGTTAATTTGGATGTCTGGTCTGTACCAAATGTATGTCCGCATATCTGTATATGCGGATATTTGTGAACGCTTACCCTAATTAAGTAAATCGTGTTAACGTGACTTAGGAGGCTGCACTTTGATTTAGGAGCGTATATTTGAAATATGAAAAACATGGAATCCTTGAAAAATAACGGTATGTGTGTATTAGAGCTTTTTTCCTTATTTTTTGAATAATATTTGTAATTTATTCCCCTCCAGTGATTTTATACCTGTCATATTTTTCCAGAGTTGACAACACACTTTAGACGGAAACAAGTGTTTTGTTGCCAACAGCTTATAACATTAACTACCCATTAAACTAACCTAGCCTACCCTCTGTCATTCTCACTAGCGAATCGAAGAATAATATTAAACCTCATAAACTATCAATCATCATAATGACAAACTCTGCCAAGCCTTAGGAGGAAGAAAGTGCCAAAAATATAGTCACATACATATAAAAACATTACCTAGTTCTGCGGCAGTCGGGCAAATACCTACGCCCTTTAGTCAAAACAATGTCAAAGTGTTTGAGCAACAATAAACTAATTTAGTCTGACGGTAATTTTAAAACTAAATTAAAGGCGAATGAAATTATGTCTCCGCTAAAATTGGTTATAATTTAATTCGCTAAGTAGACTTCAAGGGAACTACTAGGTATTCATTGTTGAAAAGTAATTGAAGACCCTCAACATTACTTAGGTACTGAGCAACACTAAAAATTCCAATAAGAGCTCTCTATTAAGTGGCTTTTACACTTAAGTACCTACCTGAATATTTGACTAATTGTGATGTTCGCTTTTATCGCGTTAGAAATAAATTTGAGTAATTTTCTTATCTCAACCGCTAGACGGGATCTTTTAGTTTATTGCCAGATCCGTGCCCACAATATACGATATTCAAACATTGAAATCGTCTAAAAACTACTCTCTTGCTCACTCATACACTCGACTTCGAAATCCATGGTCAAACTCGGTTAATCAAAGTTATTAGTAAAATAGTCCAATTGATATCCGCAGCAACTGTCAAGTAAACGCCAATCAAATAAGACATTAAAAATATCTCCATGTTATGAACTCCAAATACAAGTATAAAATACCCTTTGGCGTCGAGACCCTTGGCCAGTGGGGTCCCAGTGCGCATAAGTAGGTAATGTGCGGTAATCGCGATGGTGAAGTAACTGGTGACCGAAGAGCTGGCGGCTTTCTCGCGCAACGCATCAGCATTGCAATTCAGCGAGGCAATGCCGCCAGCATCCTCGGTACACTAGACAGCATAAGTGCATGGTCAAGTCGCAAACTGTTTCCCTTGACGCGCTTGCTAACGCCATCTATGTGCACGACGTGTAATATCATTATAGATGTAAATGTAAACCTCAGAGGATCGGCATAGTTTCACTAGATGGCGCTGTTAACACAGATGGAAACAAAAACTAATTCCTCATCTTGGATATAATTATATTTTTCTTGGGTTATTATTTTTCCTATATTATACTGTCAAGTAATCTTGCCAACGCATTATCGATCGATAATGGCGGTATTATGACGCAATTTGGAATGTGCTTTCTATTTATGTGCTACCTTTGTGCATTTATTTTTCTTGCGATGTTTCCGATTCACTACTAGTGAATATCCAAAAAATTCCAAAAACACTTCTTTCCCAACATTTTTTTCGTTGGGTGCGGGATTTGAACCCGCGACTCTAAAGCTAGGTCGACAGTTACTTGCCTCGTTAGCCACTCGACCATCGGTTCAATTGACTAGGCAGTCGAAATTCATCATAAGTTTATTTTGCTGCTCAGATATTAATCCATTACGACTATGATTAGTATAATAATCGATGAGGGTAGACGAATGATTCAAAACTACCATACTTATTCGTTTTTATCACAAAGATGTTACATGTTCGTTCGTAGACCTACTTCAGCTGTGTTATTCATATTTTTTTTGGATATCATGAATATTAAAACTAGTTTTCTATGTAATTTTGATCTAGTTAAAAGGTCGCAAATATTTGCGATATATAAAGAAGCTACAGAAACTGATCTAAACGTAAGTCGTTATTTTTACATGTTTGTGATATAATTATCTACTATAAGTAACTACTACTTAACTATCATACATTTTTCTGATGATTTATTTACGTATAATATTGTTGCAGCTAAAAAAAGGTTGAGCAAAAGGAAACGTCTCTGCTACACCGACAAAGAACGGCCACCAGCCATGGTAATGGACTACAAAGAAAATGATTTTGAATCGACAAGGCATTTCGTTGATTTATTGCACACAAGTGTGGACTGTTCGAGGTGTCTCCATAAAGAGGAGGGTTTATACTATCATGGGCATGCTGTTAAACCCTTGCTTACAGAGAAGCACATAAAACAGCAATTTGATACAATTTGGACACTGGACTAAATGTCATGTTTAGTGACGAGAAGTGAGAAGTGTTTAAATCTATTCAAAAGGACAATATAAGTTCACGTTCAGTGATCACGTAGTGCCTAACATGGAATCTGGTGGTATACCTAACTGTGAACATGTAAGGTTTGAAGAAAGACAGACCGGGTTATATATAAACAAGTGACAAAAGTAACATATGAGTAGGATATTGTTTTCATCATGCTTTTTTAACCCTATAGATACTATTAGTAATAGATGTGTTAAGTTAAGGAAAATTATTATTAAACAACATAATCATGTTAATTAACGAGATCGAGTGACATAGATAACCGTGGAATCCTACCATTATAATCTATGAAATATATGGTCGTCTAGTATCAATAATAAAAGCCTTAGTGAACTGTAAGATTGTCCCGTATTTTATTATTATTTTAAATGTCATTAACACAAATGGCGGGTTTATTTACTTACTTAAAAGCTTACTTATAGATTTGGCTAACACCAGAATGCGTTCGCCTGATATATATGTTATCATAACCCGGTCTGAAATTATTAATAAAATTGTCAATAGGTTTTATTTTTATTGGGGTAAAGCTTCAATCTTTTTCCGATTTTCGGAAATGAAACTTAAGCTACATATAACCTCGATAACATGTTAGAAAGTGGCTAATTCACTAATACTATTAACAAAAACTTCTGTTAACAGTGTTGCTGCTAACGGAAGGCCAGAAAACAAGGTTGTAATTTGGCCTATGATATGGCTGTCTGAAGTGAAGAGTGAAAAAGTGAAGTGAATTAAATCCAGTCAACAGGGCCATTTAAGTTTATAGTGTTATAATAATACGCGCCGTCATAATGGTCGCGTAGTTCCTAATATAGAAAAAGTGCAGATGCTGTCGGTCAAAGAGTACGGATTACGTTAAGATTTATATATTCTATAAACCGGGTTATCCTAAATAAATTAAAAATATATATATTGTTTCAGTAGGTAATAGGTATTAATATGCCGATTGCTTTCTTTTTTATATTCCTTTACTATTTAAAATGTGATATTTCATAAGATCAAACAAGTGTAAGTAACGGTGAAAGACCAAATAAAATTATTATGATTATTTTCAAATCAATACCACAATAATTCATGGTTTGAACGCTCACATATAGGTATAGATATACTATGGCAATTAACACCTTAATGCGTTCTGCTGATTTGAATGTTAGATAACCCGGTTGTAAGTTAATATTGTCAATATTATATTTATTGGGGTGAAGCTTCAATCTTTTTCCAATTATGGAAATGAAACTTAAGCTATTACCTCAATAAAAATGTTACAAAGTTGCTAGGTAACTATTATTATGTAGTATTATAAAATTGCTTTAACAGAACTGTAGTGAACAAAATAAACATATTGAAACATAAAATGCTGTTTTAATTATTTAAGTTATGAATATATAATTTTCTTTATGACTAATATTTGTATATAAAGCACTTTCATCAATAGGAATAGAACAAATATAAAAAGATACAAAAACATAAACCTCCCATTACCTGGGATTCGAACCTCGACAGTTCTAGGCCGCTGAGCCTAGAGAACATGTCTTAATCCATTGAGCTATCTCAACATTATAGGTAATGGTGGAAATATAGCATTCAAATACCAGTGGTATCGCACTTAAATACAGCTATTATAAATTAGCATTTACCAGCCTTGTTAATAGTTATACTAATATGAGAATATTTCTGGTGATAACAAACAGGTGTCAATTTATAGGTATTTAATGTGCCTAGAAATGTGCTTATTTTCTGCGGTATGTCTAAATAGTAGCGCCAACAACGCCATCTAGTTTAATTATTGCGCACCACGTGCAACTATGTGAGCAGCAGACGTCAAACGATGCAAGCGAAACTGAGCCGTAAGGT
Source organism: Epinotia ramella (assembly GCA_947578815.1). Classification (NCBI taxonomy): domain Eukaryota; kingdom Metazoa; phylum Arthropoda; class Insecta; order Lepidoptera; family Tortricidae; genus Epinotia; species Epinotia ramella. The sequence continues at coordinate 1,158,659 of OX388213.1, forward strand.
GTCCATGCATTATTGCAGCCGATAGTACAATGCCTCATCATCGTGTATGATGTTGAAACGACAAAATTCTTCAGCATAAAAACATGTCCACGAAATAGGCCAATTTTTCTACCTCCTACCATTATCTAAAATACAGATTTATTTTTAAAACGCAATCACATAACGTAAAATAATTTCCGTTCTCAAGCACCACACCGAGAGGGTATTAAGTCGTTCGGTTCGAATTTAATGGAGTCTATCATTAGCCTTAAAAGCCTATTCGTATAATGGGACTTTATGAAATGTTATCCCTTTATAATTCGCCTTTCGGTTTTGTTCCAGTCTAAGTTTCTAATGCGATAAAGATGGAAATTTCTCTGAACACTTCGCTTTTGAAATTGGCTTATCTGGTTCGGTTTGAAACGCTCGTACAAGAGCACTAGTCGTTGCTTAGTTTGTACTAGATATTATACTTTGTGTTATAATAATCAAAACCTTACCAAAGGTTGTCTAAAAGAGATCGCTCTTAGCCGAAAATACATTTTTCAAGATATCACTGACTCTCGCGTTTTGTAGTACACATATGTATTAAAATTTGTTAAGGTTTTCGTCACATCTCACCATGAAGTGGAAATTACCGCTGCCTACGCGTGGGTAAAACCTCACTTTCTGCTGGCCAGGATGAGACGTAAAATGTTGCACTCATCAGGGGCGGTCATAAAGATCGCATATTTGTCGCTCTTGCTTAGTTCGGGTGCCAAATACCGCATAACTGAGACATTCTTTGTTTTATTTATTCATTAATACATGGAAAACCAACAGCGCAACATATTCATATACATAATAGTGAAACCATATAGCCAATTACAGGTTCTTACTTATAGAACCACGCCACCTTAGGTTCTATTTATGTAAGACAACAATACAAAATATGAACTAAACTACTAAACACGTATTAAACTAATTTTAGCAGTATTTAAATGTCACTTTATTCCATTGCTTATTACAATGGAATAAAGTGCAGAATACGTCACGTGTAAGATAGTTATCTTTGACGTCCACTGTATCTACGATCTACGTAGACCGTTGCATAGCACCATATGTTTCTGTTTGCGCATGGTATAACAACACAGGTACTCTCTTCCGAGACTCGCGAACCACGTGACTGACACAAGCCTACGTCATCAAACGGCATTTAACAGCATGATGACGTAGACTTGTGTCAGTCACGTGGTTCGCGAGTCTCGGAAGAAAGTACCTGTGTTGTTATACCATGTGTTTGCGTATGTTTTCGCGCTGTGCAGTTCCCCGCTCGCTTGTCCATAAACAAGGCCTAAGGTAAGCTCGGAAACGACCTCCTATTTTTTCGTAACCTAAACTTTTATTCAGCACAGTATATACACATTGAGAACATTTTTTTTGCACATGGTACTGACCAAGGGACTGAAGGGACACATGCACAGCTAAACTAACAAATATTCATCAAACACACTTATCTTTCGGTTTCAGTTTCGGTGCAGTGAACTTGTTATTACAAGCTTTTATTTAGTTTCACCTGTCCCGTTTTCTGTCTGTCTGTCTGTCTGTAATCAAATCTTGCAAGTTAAATTTGACCCACTTCCCGGTGACCGATTATGCTGAAATTTTGGGTATAAGTATAGTTTGGATGACAATTCAATATTATGGTGCCATCGAGCTGATCTGATGATGGAGACGGAAGGTGGCGATGGGAATTCAGTAAGTACTTAACCGACGTAACCGTTGAGTTTGGGTTCGTTAGAATCGTCTCAATGAGTAGTTGATGACGGTATACAGAAAAGTACAGTCGGCAATAAAAGCTTGTACCAAAAATGATTTTTTTGACAGAAGCTTGTTTTATAGTTATATTAAGAAAAATTGGTTCTACGTAACACTAAGAGACCGACCACACAACGCTGCTCAACATACGCTGACGCATCGTAAACGCAGCAATATGTGTGAAGACGTTACGCATATGACACATCACCGCGTTTACGCAGCATTACGCACCGGTATTATCGTCGCTTCTGCAAGCACTTGGCGTCGCCGTCGGTCAGTCTGTCACTCGTAAATGATAAAACTGCCCCAAAAAACCACAATCAAAGTGCCTAAACACCTCATTATCATATTCATTCTAAGCACGTTTTTTCGATCCTTAATTGCCCTCCATTCTTCCAGAAACTCATTAATTTATACGAAACTGTTACTTGACGCTCTTCCATCAAGTTTGTCCAACTTTGTCTGCTTATTTTCATAATGTTTTCCTTTTATTTTCTGCCCTGTTGACTCAAGAAAACAACTTATCTTCGTCCTACCCCTTAACGAGGTACGTGACGCCATGACTTGCCCAAAGACAAAGAAGTGTGCTAATTGAAATTCGCGTTGTTTATTCAAGGGGACATTTCATTATGTACTTTTCTACCCCTTTATTATCTTGGAAAACTAAAAGATCTTTAATGAATATTAGATTGTGTTTTTATATAGGTTGTTGAATATTTTGATCGTTAAGTGGCTTTCTAATTATTTTAGGTAGGTCAGGTAAGTTTTGGCGTCTAAATATGCTATGTTGGTACAGAAACATGACAAATGGCATCATATTCCACATATCTATCATAATTTTATGGTAGCCAACAAGTTAATTTCTGACACATTTGCTGCCCGTGCGACTTGTATTGCAAAGGACGTAGGCAAACCCTATAATAAATTAAATGGTGTTCTGCCTTTTCGCAGAATTTCCTTTGGTCAAACATCACTTACCAAGCAACATTTCGAAAATGATTCACTTTGACAACTAACCATTACCAACTTTTTGTATGACAACCTGACACTTGGTCGAATTTTTATAAAGCAGAATATCACAATGACTAAAAATGTTTGGAAAACTTATCACTTGCCAACTATTTCACTAGGCCAAACAACGAACGTTGAACGAACAACGTTTCGTCAGTGCAATAGTTACGTTTTAACATATAAGCCAACTTAAAAGTTACGATGAACTATTTCAATTAGCAATATAAGTTATTTTTTAAGTATTGGATTAAAGTAGCCACTTTTTCGATGAAAATAAAATTAAGAAGTGCGTATCTTTTGGCGAAACCCATCTGTTGAACTTGCCTGAAACAAAGAACAGTTTCGTGATAAGTATAGCAACAGAAATAATAACTGTGACAGAGTCCAGAGTGTTAGGTTAACCGTGATTTTACAGCGCACGAAGCCGAGCGAGCGAAGCGAGCGTGCCGCGGCAGCGGCCGGCGAGTGCCTAAATCGCCTTATTGAATATTCAAAATAAGTAATGAAAAATAATTTTGTATTAAAATAATAACAAGGAAACATTCCAAAAGCAACGTCCCGCAAGTAATAACGTAAACACTTATCGCTAATAAGTCAGTTTATTCTTACTCACCCACAAAGTTATTAAAAGAAGTGAGCAGTTGCGCTTACCCACATTGTAAATTATATTACATAGTAACTGTACGAACCCTACTGCGTGAAACATTTGGGAAACGTTATACAACGAAATGACTATTCAGCCAACTAAAACATTCTGTTAAACGATTTTTGGCATTTTGAAAGTTTACTTTATAATCATCAGACCAAACGTACAGTTGGCAACTGTGAGGTTGGGAAACGAAACGAAATCTTATGACGAGTTGGCAAGTGATTATTTGGCGAAATAATATTCTGCGAAACGTTGCTTGGGAACTAATAATTGGCCAAACAATTTTCTGCGAAAAATAAGAGAACCAAATTAAATATAAAAATAAAATTGGAGCCACCAGATCTAAGTCGGTCGGATGGGAAAAGACCTGACGGTCTGACCCTTGTGCCCTGGGAGAGAGGCAAGTGCTTGGTCTGGGACGCGACGTGCGTGAGTACTTTTGCTGCTTCGCACATTGGTCGGACTGTGCGCACGGCAGGAGCAGCGGCTGAGTTGGCGGCTGTGAGAAAGACAGAAAAATACGCGGCACTCACCAACTATTTGTTTGTCCCTCTAGCCGTAGAAACGTCGGGGTGTTGGTGTGCCGAGGCGAGGACTTTTCTAAGGGAGTTGGGGCGGCGTCTTTTTAGAAGTAGTTTAGGCCCTCGCTCCGGGTCATTCCTCAGGCAAAGGTTGTCCATCGCGATTCAACGGGGTAATGCCGCGAGGGTGATGGGGACCTTTGCCTCTGGGGGTCGCGGGGGGAGCTTTTAGCTTATTTAAGTTAGTGTCTTTTTTTGAAATCATTAGTTGTGATTGTATTTATCCAATAAAGCTCCAATAAGTAAAATAAAATAAATAAATATCAGAGGACAATCTTACACAAATCGACCTAGTCCCAAACTAAGCAAAGCAAGCCTATAACTATCCAGAAAATCCATTCTACACGCCGATGAAACAAGAGAGAATTCAGATAAGCGGTTCCGGATAATCACCCAAGACATACCGTAAAACGGGGTGAGTAGGGACAAAACTGACATTCAAACCGCGATAACATTTTATTTTTACATATGCAAACTGAATGTTGTATATAATACGTAACGTTTGTATTTTGTTTTTTTTTATGATTTTGGGTAGTTCAATTTTATAAATTTAACGATAAACACGAAATCCCACCTCACCCCGTAGTCCCTCGTAGTTGGGGTGAGATGGGTTTTCATACAAAGGTGATTTTGGATGATTGTTGGATCGTTTTTTTTTATTATGAATATTACTATAGCTCCATTTTAAAATGGAATATATTATTTAGGTAGCAGTAGCCTTAAAATCCCAATTCTCCTCGCGATCCCTACTCACCCCATTTTACGGTACAAACTTACAAAGCTACAATCTCACAGATTTCCTCTTTAGAATATAAATATAGATGAACACCAACTATGATAATCATATACAAACCTGTAATAACTTCAAGGTGTAACCTTCAAATATTGCAAGTTGATTTATACCGTTATATTTTTCAGGAATTGTTTGAGCTACGGAAGCCTAATGGTTCAGGCATGCGGCTGTCAAGCTGCGGTCGTGGGTTCGAATGCCGGCTTGTACCAATGAGTTTTTCGGAACTTATGTACGGAATATTTACCGTTATCTTTTGGGTGAAGGAAAACGTCCTGAGGAAACCGGTCTACAATAAGGTCCAGTTTTCCCTCTGAGTCGGAAGGTCAGATGGCACTCGCTTTCGTAAGACTTGAGAGAAGTGCTTTAGTCAAATCTTGGGAGTTAGGTGTCAAAGCGGACCCCGGGGCTCCTTTCGGGGCACAACCGGGAATAACGCTAGAACGATGGTAATGATTTTTCAGGAGTTGTTTGATTGAGCTATAACTACCCCAAATTCACCAATATTTTAAAAAATCAATGATACTGCCATTGTATAGTATATAGTATATAAGCCTCGTATTCCTACTAAAACACTCCAAATAACTAGATAGGCTGCGAAAACAGGACACCAACAACGTCGTCCCAAAACCCTTTACCAACGTGTTCTTGTTTTTAACTGCATGCCTCATTAAAAACCCCAATCGTTAGTCGGCCTTTCACACTGACCAACCTTGTCATAGTGAACCAAGCTGCCGGTGCTATTGAAATATCGCCCAAACGAGCAAACACGGTGAATAGAAAAGCTTCAGTCTTTTTATTTCGACAGACTGAGTGGAGTAAAACGTAGGTAGGTATGTGAGTTATTACCGAATTGAGCATCTTTAGGCCAAACACCAGATATGACAGACTCTTTGGTATTGAACGGGAACATGGCGGTAATGATGATAACTCAACTATTTACCGAATGTACATTGTGGAATCACTTCGAAACATTTACCGGTATTTACATACTAGAATTATGCCTACTCGTTAAAACCTACCCTGAATAATAATCGTGCAAATCTAACGTACGGTCTCAATACAATTATAATATTAACCGCTCCAAAAGTGAGTACATCGATATATAAGAAAAGTACATTAATATCAGCCATACGCATTTATAACAATCTTCCTGTAGAAATAAAAAGCCTGGAAGGAAATAGCTTTAAGAGTTGTTTAAAAAACTTTCTTATAGATAAGGTTTTCAACCTAAACGAATATTATAGTTATGGTTATGTATAATGTAGTCATTTTTATAAATTGTACCTAGGTTAAGATTTATAAAATTGTATGCCCGAAAAGGGTAAAAACTGTTGGACTCATAACATGTTCCAAATTCGAACCAGTGACCTTGTGACATACGCGGCGTTTCTAGCTAGCTAGCTAGCTATCGGTACCGTGCCAGGTTCGACGAATGTTTCCACCAGTGACTGATCACACATTCACGATTTATACGGTCTACGTGCCCCGTCTGAGCATTGAACGGGTAATGAAGCCTCATTATAACTGCGTGACATACGAAATGACAAAAACGAAACGAAATAAGAAATCATTTATTAAATACTAGCTTCCACCCGCGACTTCGTCTGCGTGGACCCGGGATAAAAACTATCCTAAATTTGAATCCAGGCTATTTCCGTGCAAAATTTCATCCAAATCGGTTGAGGCGTTTAAGCATGATTGAGTAACAAACATCTAAACATCCAAACATCCAAACTTTCGCATTTATAATATTAGTAGGACTTTAGACGTAAAGTGAAAAGTTATAGTATCTGATTTGGTCTAATTTTCCCCCTGGGTTGGAAGGTCAGCTGACAATCGTTTTCGTGATCGAAACTAAAACTATTCTATATAAGATAAGAAAAATGGTCGTCAGTCGTCATGCGATTTCTAGGAAAACCAATATGGTTTTCCTAGAAAAGCAAAAACATTGTTATTTTTGAAAAGCACATAATACTCGAAATACATAAGTAAGACTATATTTCCCTTTGATATTCCAGATAAACGAACGAACGCAGAGGAATTTGAGCGTTAAAATTCTAATGTTATTTGAAATGAGGTATAAAGTCTTCGCTCAATCTTAAGATAGGGTGCCAAAGCGGTACCCGGGCTCCTCTAGGGCACAGCCGGAAAAACGCTAGAAGTATATACCAAGTGAATAGTCTATTCCACCTGCACCTCGCTTCAGTTGATGGATCGACTTGAAATTTTATATGCAGATAAGCGAAGCCCGGTATTAACATACGGCGGATCGTGAATTTCAATGGCGTGGGAACGTCGGAGAAAATGTATGCTAATAAAGTATATCACAGAAGACTGCGGAAGTTCTGATTCGCGTACTGGCAGGATTTCAAAGTAGGTGAAATAACTGTGTTTATATACCTTCGATATCCATAATTTCATTTGTCACAACGCCAGTATTTGCCTTAATCATCATTATGCAATAAAAGTAATTTCCTCAGACATCGTAACATTTTCAGGACACTTTATATAATAAACTTTGTATCGAACCCTGTAGGTTTGTTTTATAAAAATGCTTAAAATTTTACAGTTTCGGAGAAAAATTAATGATTATGGTAAGTGTTACATTTATGGCAAATAAACTAGGATTTCATTAGTAACCCATTTTAAAGGCATGACTCGAATGAAGTACCTATACAACAGCGTTGTATACGAGACACGTTTTTGTCTTGGGCATGCGAGACACATCAGCGGGCCAAATAAAAAGAATACTAATACACCATTTATTTCAGGCATCTAGCGCCCATAGCAACAAATATTATTAAGAGGAAGAGTCTGTGAGCTTTGTAAGTTTATACAGTAAGTTTGTATGTTTTGGGTAATCTCCGGAAATACTTTTTTTTTTAAAGTTGGTTCCCATTTTATCGCTTATCGTTGTCCTATTGACGTGTAAAACATTGCTTTTATCAATAAATGAATTGAATTGAATTGATACGACATCCGTCACTCTCGCACTCACATACCTACTCTGACAAGATGTCTCGGATGTCTCGGAAACTGGGATAAAATGGAAACTATCCTGTTGGATCGAGTTTTTTGGACAAAGTGTCGGTAGGTACATACATATATGTATAAATAGAAAATAGACGATCTTACATCCAAAAAATGAAGCCGTAACGACCGTTTGAAGCGTAGTTTGATTAACTCTGATCTCGTTAATATCAAGTAGCCATTATATATTGAATTAAACTTTCACGATTCTCACACATTATTTAATACTAAACGGGACTTAATCGCGTATAATTAACTTATTTTATTTTATTTACCTCACTGAAGTCTCAGTCCGTCAGTCTGAGACCTCAGTGAGGTAAATAAAATAAGTTAATTATACGTGAAATTAATTGTCTATCATTGAATTAAATTGCTAGAAAGTTATAGAGGTAAATAAAATAAAATATAAGTTATAGTTATATTTTATTTTATTTACCTCACTGAAGCCTCAGTCCGTCAGTCTGAGACCTCAGTGAGGTAAATAAAATAAGTTAATTATACGTGATTAAGTCCCGTTTAGTATAAATAAGTAGCCATAATTCTTTCACAAAAAAGATATCAGACAGAAGCAAATGGGTAAATGGAATAAATGTTATAAATTCTGAGTTATTACGAGCTCCATACTAACACGAACCTTTTACTGAAATGGTTATTCAATATTTAACACGACCCCATTTTTCAAATATTCCCTAGAGCACAGCGGCGTGTAATAAAACTTTCTAGCAATTTAATTCAATGATAGACAATTAATTTCACGAACTAAATTGAATTTAGAGAATATTTTTTTTTAATCTGCAGGTCGATCACGTAACGCATTGTACGTACGTTAGGTAGATCTAAATGTCAAATTGTATATGGAATAATTTACTTTAAAAACAAAGTTTTAACCGACTTCAATTTAGTACTCCGCCAAGCCACGAGAACATTTCTACATTTATTTTCCAATTTACCACATGAACTGATTTTCGAGAGCAAATGCGTTGATTATTAGAGAAAAAAACCCAATCGCTGTATGTGGCCCGATAATATTTGAGGACTTCCGTCGATTCCACAAGGATCGCCATTGGTACTTCATTAGCTGCTATTTCAACGGATTCTTATCAGAATCTGTGACGTGCTTTTGTACTTTAAGTACATAATTGAGGAATTCCATAAGTCATCTGTGGTCTTCATCATCAGTTCCACTCCACCAAATTTATGATTTCCGGATGTAAATACACGAGATATAATAGAAAATACCAAAATCACTACACGCGTGCCTAATATAATTGAGGAGTTCTCTCAATTCCTCGTGGATCCCATCATCCAACTAAATTAAAAAATGGGACCCATCTGGATGCATATACTTACAAACAAAAAAATATATTTTCGAATCGGCTCATCAATGACGGAGTTCTGAGGTAACAAACATTAAAAAAAAAAATACAACCGAATTGAGAATCTCCTCCTTTTTTTTGAAGTCGGTTAAAAATTACAGTTCGGCGCGTTCAAAACTTTACATGATAACATTGGTAACCCCTCTGACCGCTAACTTTCATGAATAATAATAGCAACCAGATTCATAAACGAATTTATATTGAATATTTCATTGTTTTTTTTAAATAGCTGCGTTGTAATATGGTAATATGTAAATTAAAGCTTTACACTCTTCTTAAACAAAATATCGAATGAATTCAAAATAGATTGAGTTATATGTATACTTGTGTATACTTACAGAATTTCATTACACTAGACCTTTTTTTAGGTTTTCTTGAATTTATCGGAAATTAATAACCACAGTTTGCACATGCATCCCGTAAATGTAGTTTTCGTTTGTAAACGGTTTGAAAACCCACAAAAGTCCAACTTCTAGTTTCAAACTCCATTCAACCCAGTTCAACCAGGTCATCCGTGTTCCTCTAAGCAATTTCCACTAATAAGAGTTCCGACGGTTGAACAAAAGGTGGTCGGAACGCAAGCACGCTGTTAGGCTCGTTAACTTTTCAATTTTCCGTAAGCTACGCTATTCTCAAATTGTTTCACCTCGCCTGTTCACCGCTAGTATATGTTGACGGCGGTATTCGTAAAGGTTTCGAAAATCGTTGATTTCGTCTATTTAAAAAACGACAAAAGTCAAAAGAAAAATGTATTTATTTTTTAATTTAGGCATATTACATGCACATATATTATATAAATGTCGATAAAATACAAAGAAAACCTCTGTCTCGAGAAGAAACAGCGTAAAAATCTCGGCGAGTTATATTTTTTTCAAAACAGTATACAATATATCATTTCAGTATTGAGTGTATTATGAAATTTCATTGCTACAGTAGAAAGTTTATTTATTTAATTTGCGATACATTTCTAGTGCAGCACTTTGTCACTGCTAAATAGGTAACCGTTGATGATGTAATATGCTTTGAAATATGGGTCTGTTTTACGACAAAACATAGTATACGATACATAACATGTGTAATAACAATGTGTACTAATACTTCTAGAAGTTCTAGATTTGCTAAGCGGAATCCGTATGCAGTACTCGTATTTTGTAACGGGAGCTTACTTAATAAAAATAAATAAAATAAAATAAATAAATATTAGGGGACAATCTTACACAAATCGACCTAGTCCCAAACTAAGCAAAGCTTGTATTATGGGTACTAGACGACGATAAACATAATTATATAGATAAATAAATACTTAAATACATAGAAAACATCCATGACTCAGGAACAAATATTCGTGCTCATCACACAAATAAATGCCCTTACCGGGATTCGAACCCAGGACCTCTTGCTTCGTAGGCAGGGTCACTACCAACTAGGCTAAAGCGGTCGTTAATGCCGCCGTATTCCTTACTGGTCACCATAGTGTCAGTAATTATTACAAATGCGTATAAATTTGCATTATATAGTGCGCGGAGCGGTATGCATGTAGTACCACAGTCGTACCGCGCACGTCTGCTCGTCCCGCACCGATCAGTTAAATGTAACGCAGTGAAGAATCTCCACTGACTTGGGTGACAGCAGGATGCCTGATGATACCGCGGTTGCCCGCACCGGCCAATGTGGAGTGGCTCTACACTGACTGGTCCCCCTGAGGCGAGTGGAAGCGTTGTGAACAGCCTCAGCCTAGGATGACGCCCCGCAGTGGAGTATTACTCGAGGCAGGTAAAATAGGTTCTAACAGCAGGCTTCTACGTGTAAGGTACGTTGGTACATCCATACTATCCATACTAATATTATTATAAATGCGAAAGTGTGTCTGTCTGTCTGTCTGTTACCTCTTCACGCTTTACCCGTCGTATGCTTAGACACGGATCCGTGCCAAGCATTTGAACCTACACTTTTCAATCTCAAGGTCATATTTTGATCAGCAATTTTTGACATCCGCATACGAGGGGTTAAACCGCTGAACCGATTTGGATGAAATTTGGTATAGAGATAGTTTGAGTCCTGGGGAAGGACATAGGATAGTTTTTATCGCGGAAATCATCCCCCAAGGGGATGACGGGGGGGGTGAAAGTTTGTATGGAGCTACGATATAAACGAGTTCCACGCGGACGGAGTCGCGGGCAGAAGCTAGTAGGTGCAGAAATTCACGCCTGTATTCAGAAAAGAGCTAGGCAGATGAAACTTTTTCATTTCCTCTCATAGCCAATGTAGGTTTAAAGATGGCCGTGGCGGAGCGCTCATAGAAACCGATTCCCACCGGCATAACTATACGCTTGCCTAAAAAGACATTTTAGGCAAGTGAATAGTTATATACACTAAAATTTTTCATTTCTTTCTTGTTCTGGGTTACCCACCGAAAAATATTACGCACCGCCACTGAAATATGGACAAAATATGATACTATGATAGGTGTCTAGCTCATCGCTCGTTACAACTCTTTCGTCGACTTTTACGCCACCCACAAGAAGGAACGCTGGGCTATTCTAAGCTAGCACCACACGGACAGGGTACTTAGTTGGCAGATTTTAAGTACCGCTTTAAAGTTTGGTCTGCTGTCAACGCCAGTTGTTAGAATCGAATCGACTTTTTTAAGGATTAAAAAGCGTCCAAGTGCATTAGGCTACCAAAGAGGTCTATTTTCATATGTCACTTCGCAACATTTTAATGTTCTTCACGCCTACTCTCGCGCGCAACGAGCTAACTTGTTAGAACGAAAACACGAATCACATTGAATCGCGAATGCGATGCAATGGTGATGAACAAAATACTCTTGGAATGTTCAATTTTAATCAAACTTTCCCGCCGGCAGCGGAAAGCCACAGAAGCGTGGGCTTTGGCTATTACTTACCGCGCGGCTGCCATGCAAGCACGTAGCTACTACTTATCGTCTCCACAGTTAAAGTATTCCTGCCAGTACACTGACACAGTTTAGATTTTTACACGAGTTTTTTTATGATACGACGGTGGCAAACAAGCTTACGGCCTGCCTGTCGGTAAGTAGACACCGTCGCGTCGCCTATGTCGCTTGTGACACCAGAACATCAAATCAAATCATATTCATTTCGGACCACTTCATCCATATTTTTTTAGTAATTACAGTAATAACGTAAGCCTAGGGTTAGTATTTATATCATAATACAACTTATAAGCGGTGCGTTGGAGCGGCGACAAGCGCGTGCAGCTGCGCATGCCGCCACACCAGCGCGCAGCGGCGAATCCCAGCGCTGGGCTAGCGTGCTCAAGATGTTGTTTTGAGCTGCCGCGGCTGCGGTTGAGGAGCGTACTTCGTTTTCTCAGGATAGTAAAAGCAGTCTGTCTGAGCATCAGCGAACATAACCGAAGCACTACAATACCGCGGAAGCCCAAACAGCATCCTGAGTGCATCATTATTCAATTCAATTCAATAGGGACGTCGCGACACTAAATAAAATAATCAATAATGTCATATTTTCTCAAAAAAGGATAAAAAAAGTAGTAAAATGGAGAAAAAATCAACGCAAAAGGTTAAATAATCACGAAGTTATAAGTGTCCAAAGTTTTAAGAAGGGGTATGTTCTGTCCCTTTTTCGCAAAACGCAACTTCATATGAAACGATGACGCTGGAAGAATGTGACGTCACAGAAGACGGCAACGTGCCGCGCCGCATCGTGGTCGGCGCCGCCGTCGACGCGGCCTCCCGGCAGCATCCTATAATGTGACGTCACACACCGTTTGCGTTTTCTCTCTCTAACAAGCAATATTAAAACGGTTGTAGCTTCGTAATTCTTTGAGATATATGAATGGGATTTTCGTCAGTCGGCATAATTTTTTGCCTTCTTTATTTTGGAGTGATAATAATTTTCGAGTCTACACCCATATTCAATTTATTTTATTTCGAACTAAGTCCATAACGTGTTAGTAACATTTTACTTAAATCTAGGGTTAATATTATATTAATACACGTTAAAACATAAGGGTGCATGCAGTTGCACCCAGTGCATCAGCCACGGTGAGTGCCACCTGTCGGCCAACCCAGTGCATCCATCCAGTCAGCCAGCGTGCACAGGATGGTATTCGAGCTGGCGCGTCACCGTCTCAGTAGCGAGCTACATCGCTTCCTGATGATTGCGTGGAAGCCGTCGATCCAACCCAGTGCAGTTGCCGCTGCTGCAGTGCCGCGGCAGCCCGAACACCACCCTGTAAGTGTTGTTATACTGGACGCGCAGAGCTCTATACGCCCGCTTGGTAAAGCTAGTCCACATCACGCACGTGTAGAAGGTTTGAAGAAAGAAGAATCACAATTGTGCTGCCTACCCTTTATTGATTTGAGAATTCGTTGTGTATAGCTAGAGACATTTGCAGGGCCCACACTCTCTACACAGCGCATCCTCGGGAGCTCTGGCAACCTTACTCACCATCAGAAACACAACATCAAATACAAAGCAAGAAGTAGTGTTATTATGGCTGATCTTCTGTAAGGTGAGCTGCTCCAAATATGAGCGAGATGACATTCTGCTGTGCCATGTCTGTCCTTCTCTCTCACTTAAATGAAATGAAAGTTTATTTATTTATTTCATTGCTTACATGTGTTTAACAGGGTGTTAAATGGAGTGAACAGTATCAACATGCACCCATTTTGGGTATTGCAATAAACTTAACCTAATTAAGCTATGATACAATGCATATGGGCATAAATTACATTTAATAACTTATGGTGATTTAACAAATTAAACAAACTAAATTATTAGAAATTAATTAAGTTAAAATGTTATACAATTCAAATAATTATTATTTCAATTTACATGACTATATAGCAATTAATTAAATTTTATAGCATTATTTTATTCATTATTTTCATTGTCACACATATATTCAATACAATTTTCGTAACAGTAATGATTTCAACACTTTGTCGAACAAGTTATTAGAGAAAAGGTAGGTAGTGCCGCCCTTGAACTTCCCTTGGCTCGTCTTGGCGAAAATAACTACGGATTTAATACAGGTAGGCAGATTGTTATACAGGATGTTAACGGGGTCATGATCCGGAATGACAAAAAGCGAATAAGATGATCATACTGAACAACCTTTCCCATGGGACCAACCACGAAATCGCAAAAAAAAAGAGCCAATTAAGAGTTAACTGTGAGTTAACTGCGATTTAATTGAGAGTTAATGTATGGAATACCTGGTTTTTTTTTTGCGATTTCGTGGTTGGTCCCATGGGAAAGGTTGTTCAGTATGATCATCTTATTCGCTTTTTGTCATTGCGGATCATGACCCCGTTAACATCCTGTATACTTGCAGCAATAAATCCAGGGCTATTTTGCAACATTTTAATTTTAGCAGCGGGTTCGAGAAGCTGATACTCATATATCTGGGGTTTCTATTTTCCTGAAACTTGTGTTTATTATTCGGACATAGATAGCTAATGCCATGATATATTGGCAAGGGAGGGTCAGAACGTTCGATTCGATCGTTCTAATTCTAATAGGACCAGTGACCCGTTTTACGAAGCTACAAGTAACAGCAAAACTGCAGCAAAAATTCGCCGTGTGTAAACGCTCTTTGGGTCTTAAGCCGCGTCCACAATAAACGTTTAAATAAAGTTAAAAAACTGGTTGTATACATAACCTGCACATTTTTTCTATCGCACTCCCTGCGTGTATCAAAATGGTCCCTAAACACGTACTGGTCTTTTTCACTTTGTCCCTTACAATTACACGGCGAAATGAATAATTATATGGGGTGGCCATTCCAATCCAATTTACACCTAATATTAATAAAATAGGATTCATTTTAGATGCGCGTAAAATATGCGACACGGATTTGTGAATGCTCTGAAAAATGGTGGGTAGAATTTGAATGGTCAACTTTGGGGTGAAATATGAGTTCGAGTGTACGCAGTCTGTGATCCTTTGATAGGAAACATCAAAATATGATTTACGTGTGGCATATGAGAATTTGGTTTGTGATGTAAAAAATATGTAGACGTATTAATTTTGTTTCAGGACCGATCACTTTGGTACTCTTTAGGCTCTCCCAACCTTTGGGCCTATGTCCAGCAGTGGACGTCTTTCGACTGATATGATGATGGTGATTCATGATTTTGTTTAATTCCAAATGGATAATTAGATTGAATGCAGTGCATTCAAATAAAATTAACACCCTCGACATGACAAACATAAGTAATAACCTTCTCCACACATAAGACTTACGATTAAAAAACCTCACTCAAATAGGTTCATCCGTTTGAGAGCTACGATAGCAGAGGCAGACACGCCGATACAGCACACGTTAAACTTATAACACCCCCCTTTTATGTCAGGGATTAAACATTCTCCCTTCGACTCCGTAATGGATACCCAATTTAACTCATTATAACAAGCCCTCGCCACGATCCGGATTTGAAACTAAATACACAAAATTCTACTTTGAAAAGGATTCTAATGCCTTATTTCCTGGAAATCTTATACAATGATAAATGTTACGTCGGATATTCCGGAGACTAAACTCAGGCTTTGCATAAAATGACCGCTCGAGGCTTACCGAGGTCCCTTCCTAGTATTCGCAAACAGAAGCATATTTTAACTGTATGAAAATGGTAACTGGAGTTTACGAAATTAAATGAAAGAGAATATTTCTTATAACTCTTGGTACTTAATTACTATAACGACAAAAGTATCATCCTCCTAGCGTTATTCTCGGTTATGCCCTAGAGGAGACCGGGTTCCGCATCCACAACCTGTACCTAATCCCAAGATTTGGCATAGGCTCTAGTTTTACGAAAGCGTTTTACCATCTGACCTGCCAAACCATAGATAAAACTAGACCTTATTGAGATTAGACCGACCGGTTCCCTCACGATGTTTTCCTTCCCCAAAAAGCTAACGGTAAATATTCCGTACATAAGTTCCGAAAAACTCAATGGTACGAGTCGGGATTCGAACCCACGGCCGCCGCTTGACAGCCGCATGTCTGAGCCACTAGGTTACCGTGGCCTACCATGGTAACCTAGTGGCTCAGACATGCCAACAGAGAGAGGGTAGGGTACAGCGAAATCTCATATCGCTCTTAAGGCCTCCACATATCGAACGCAGGTCGTGCGCGGCACGGGTCGGGCGGTATCTGCAGCGCGGGCTCGCCGTGATGTGGGACTGTGTGATAGAGATAGTGAGAGAGATATTAAATGCGTTGGTAGTGAGAGAGATACCTACCGAACAACCCTCGACTAAATTTTACTTTTATGAATGCCTTAGGTTATAAGATTGTTATGTTTTTTTTAATTTTTGTACCAGTACCTATACTTTTATTTTTTTATATTTTTTTTATATTTAATAAAATAAAATAAAAAATAAAATACTTGTTTGTTGTGGGTGAATAAAGTTATTATCTATATAAGATGATCTCACTTTCTTTATTTTGAATTGGAACAAAGAATAACTTCATGCGTTGCTCTGTAAACAAAGATTTATTTTTAGTTCTACAAGTTTTAAGTTTAACCTACAATGTATGTACTATTACTAACAATAGCAACCTGTAAACAAAGAAACGACATTTAAAGTCTATTCCTGCTTCAATCACACACTTCTTTCACAATAACAAATTAATAATTATAACGGCGATTATTTCAATGCGGCATTTAAATCTGCATAACCTCACTTTCCAACTTTGACATATGACATGACACTGACAAGTCAAAGCAAAGTATGGCCACATTTAAAAGTAAACGATATCGTTTATTTTTTACATCTCCCCCCCTGGAGGGAGAAATTATTCCATAAAAAATTCTCTAGTAAACTACTCTTGTTCCTGCGTTCTGTGACATGGAATTAGTTTTGTAACATGAAAGAGGTTGGATTCTGCTTTTCTGTGTCCTGTATCTATTTTAAATATAGAGTTTGAGATCTTTTCAATAATTACATATGGTCCAATTCTGAGTTCATCCAATTTCTTCCTGTTCAATCTATTTCCATTTTCGACATACACCATGTCGCCTACATTGAACTCAAAGAATTTTCTGTCCTTGTCAAATAACATCTTATTGTAGTTATGTGACTTTCTTGTGTTTTCTAATGCTGCTTCCCTGTCCTTGATCCAGTCATTAAGCGATTTTTCTTCTTTTAGTTCATTTGGAAATAATGTGACATCTGTACCGTTTAGGAGATAACTAGGCGAGAAACGGGTCACTGAATGGTTGGTCTCATTATAATTCTTCACACATTCGTGGGCTACTGTTGTCCAAGCTCTTTTGTTGCCTTCCTCATTCATTCTACACCTTATTTTATTTACTAAAGTCTGATTCAGTCTCTCGTTCAGTCCATTGGAGAAAGCTGAGTCTACTGCTGTAAACACCAAAGGTATACTGTTGCTTCTCAAGTAATCCTTAAACTCCTTCAAATTGATTCCTGGGTACTGGTCTGTAAGAATCATACCAATATCCTCAGTATCCGATACAGGTTTGATCAGTTTTATAAAGTCATTGGCGCTTTGGGTCTTTGAAGTAGAAATGAATGCGTATCTAGAGAAATGATCTACTAACAGGTGAAGATACTTCTTTGAAGATCTTGAACCACCAAAACCTCCTATGGTATCTATAGACATGATTTGGAATGGTTTGGTAGCCGGGCCCAGGTGTGACATAAATCCATATTTATCCTGTCCTCTCGACTTATTTTTAATGCAAACTTCACAGTTGGTGCACACTGATTTTATGTTTTGTATCAAGTTTTTGGCTGCATAAAATGGACTAATCGTCTTCTGCATTTGCCCTATTCCCATGTGACCTAGGTCAGCATGTATTGATTTTATAAGTTCTATACTAAATTCCTCTGATAAAATTATTTTTTCTCTTGTTCTGCCCTTTTTTAAGTATACATTGTGTCTTTCAATTAGTTTTCTTCTGTTATTCTGTATTTCTGGATTTTTCTTCTGATCTGTTACAATATCTTTGAGATTTATTAAATTTACTATCTTCAACTGTTCCTCTGTATTTTCATCAGGTCCTAATACAGGATTCCTGCTTAAGCAGTCTGCTTCTAAATTATCCTTTCCCGGGGCATATTTTATTTTAAAGTCATACTGTGATAGGTAATATGTTAAATCACCTAATTCTTCATCGGTTCTTGATTTCAAATTCATGTTTTCTAGTGGTTTGTGGTCTGAATACACTGTAAACGATTTACCAATTAACCAATATTGCCAGTATCGTACCGCTTCCCTGATGGCTAAACATTCTAAATATATTGCTTTCTTTTTCTTTTGAGTCTCATTTAGCTTCTTTGAAGAATAAGCTACTGGTTTTTCTTTACCATCAGGTTGTGTTTGTTTTAAAATTGCCCCAACGCCCTCTAACGAAGCATCTGTATAGATATTTATCGGTAAATTTTCATCAAATATTTCCAAAACTGGTTGAGAACATAAAAGATCTTTTATCTTTTCAAATGCATTTTGGCATTCAGCCGACCATATGAATTTCTGGTTTTTTCTTAATAGATTATGCAATGGGTCTAGTATTATTGCACTCCTTGGAATATACTCGTGGTAAAAATTAATTTTCCCTAGGAACTGTCTTATGTTCTTCTGCGTCTTCGGAATAGGAAAATCCTTTATTGAGGTTAAGTTATCCTTCAGTGGCTTAACTGAGTTGTCTTGTATTATGTGACCTAAATATTTTACTAAGTCAGATGCAAATGTGCATTTCGTAAATTTTAATCTGAAACCCTCTGTTTTGATTGCTTCCAGCAACTTTGTTAAATGTTCAATATGTTCGGCAAACGTTTTGGAAAATATAAGGATATCATCAATGTAATTGACTGCAAAATCCGTTAGCTTATATTTTCTCAATATGTTGCTTAAAATTCTTTGGAAGATCGCTGGCGAGGTCTTCAAACCAAAAGGGAGGCAGGTCCATTGAAAATGTCCCTCCTGAGTTACAAATCCTGTTTTCTTTCTGTCCTCGATCCGTAAAGGAATAGACCAAAACGCTGAGTTGATGTCCACTGTCCAGTGTCGAATAAAATTTACAATTCCTAGTCTTTGTCATAAGGTCTTCGATCAATGGGAAGGGCTGAGCTTGTGGTACTACTATCTTATTTAAGTCCCTAAAGTCAATACATAATCTTGACTTTTTATTCTCCTCTCTCTTAAATGCTAATGTGACCGGTGCAGCAAATGGGCTATAGGATTCTTCAATTAACCCATTATCAAGTAACTTTCCAATTTGCTCTTCTATTTCTTTTTTATCTTCCATAGTACATCTGCACGGCCTCTTACTGCAATATTTGTCCACCAACAAGTCAATTCTAGCTTCATACCCATTGACAGTTCCAACATCATATTTATGCCTGGCAAAAACTGGTTCGTATTTGGTGACCAATGTATTTATTTCAGACTGTTGCTCTCTGTTCAAATGGTCAATTTTTATCTTGAAATCCTCTTCCTTTATATGCTCATTAAAATTTACATAATATTCTTTTGTTGTGTTATCATCGTTTTCTGGAACTTTCGTTTTGTTATGACTTATCCCATAATTTGAAACATTCACTTTGTTATTATTTTTTATGTTTGTACGCTGTACCTGATTTATTTCCAAGTTCTCATCTTGAGTTAATTGGAATGTTTTTATAAGGTCTAAGCCAATCAGAAAATCATGCTTGAAATATTGTTCATCCACAATGCTTATATCAACATTCTCCTCCATATCAAAAAAAAATATTTTTAGGTTGGTCAAACCATCTGTTTTTTTTAACACCACCAACTGTTACTAAGTTTTCTTCATTCAATTTGTTTCCTTTTCCTTTCAGGCTTAAGAGTCTTGAATTTATAATAGAAACAACTGAACCTGAGTCATAAACTGAATTTACCTGATTTTTATCATTTATTAGTATTTTGACCTTTATTAGTGGTGTTATTATTCGTTTTTTGGAACAGATTAACTCGGTCTCTATCATTGCATTATTTACATGTTTGATGAAGTTCTTCTTCACTTTGTCATCTTCCTTTGTACGAAACCAACATGCAGTTTCAGAGTGATAACGGGTGCCTTTGTTTATGCCCTCGCAGATTTTGTACGGTTTTTGATTCTCATTCTTGAAATTTGTTCTCGACGGTTCATATTTCTTCCTAAATGCGTAACTTTTTCTGTCAACCATATGTTCATGCTTGGTTACTTCATTGATCAAATCAACTGTATCCTTCAATGCTTCTCTATCAATTTTATTTAATATATATTCCGGCAAACCAACTGCGATAAGGTCCACCAATGTACCGGCATCAATCGACTTCCTCATATCAAGTAAGAGCTTCTCTTTATTTATAGCGTAATCTAACAGTGAGCCTTCTTTATATTTATACAGTAATGCATATGTAACTGGGCTCCACCCTTTGTTGACAAATGTATCACAAAAATTTTCCCGCCATTCAGACCATTCTGCATTCATAGTCAGTTTCATAACCATGGAACTGTACCAATCTATACAACTTTTATCCATAAAGAACCTAAGGACTTCGACCTTCTTTTCATCCGATATCTGGAAACGTTGACATTCCTTTTCAAAAATGTCCATCCATTGGGCTGCATTAGAGTGTCTGCTAGTAAACTTCTCGATCACAAACTTGTCAGCAATATTCTTCAAGCTCTGTTGTTTACTTTCCTGTGTACTTTCTATTAACTTTTCTAACAATTTTTCTAAAGTATTTGTCCCTTTTGTGCCAGTAGCAGCGGATGCAGCAGAAGTACATTGATCCTGATTTATTTCCTCCAGGTATCTGTCTGCAAACTGCACATTGCCATCCTCATCCATATAGATTTGTTTCAGTTCTTCCGTTAGCGAGATCCAAACTCGCCTGGTCTGATACCTTTTCGATAAACTATTTTTCACTTTACCATAAGCCGCTGTTTTTATTAACTCTTTGTGATGACCAACCACCTGTAGTCCGTCCGGTAATGCATAACTCTTGTTGTCCTCGGTGGTTATTGACGTTACACAACAGACATTTGTTTTTTCGTCACTTCCAGGTAGTATTGTGAATTCAAAACGGAGTTTCGTCATCTTTCTTCGAATTTTGTAACTAGAAATGTCGTTTTATAAGATGATCTCACTTTCTTTATTTTGAATTGGAACAAAGAATAACTTCATGCGTTGCTCTGTAAACAAAGATTTATTTTTAGTTCTACAAGTTTTAAGTTTAACCTACAATGTATGTACTATTTCAACAATACCAACCTGTAAACAAAGAAACGACATTTAAAGTCTATTCCTGCTTCAATGACACACTTCTTTCACAATAACAAATTAACAATTATAACGGCGATTATTTCAATGCGGCATTTAAATCTGCATAACCTGACTTTCCAACTTTGACATATGACATGACACTGACAAGCCAAAGCAAAGTATGGCCACATTTAAAAGTAAACGATATCGTTTATTTTTTACATCTATCTATCTATCTACCTGAGGCCCCAGCACGATATTGTTCAGTGCAGTACATGACAGTAGTTTCAGTACATTTTCGCCGTGACGTGACGATAAAACCTATCGTGCTAGCTGTGCTGAAATCTCTAGCGGGCGATACAAAGAATCCTCAAATCTATAATGGTCCGGCAACGTGCTTCTGTTTCTCCTTAAGTCTCATACACTGATAGGCTACTTTGTCCGTTTACCATCAGACAGGCTGTATGCTTATTTGCCACCGTAGTCGTATAAAAAAATGTGGAAACCATTTTGTTTAACGCGCTCCTCTAGCCTAGCGCAAGCCCATATCCAATTATGAGCGCGACAATGAAGCCGCAAGTTCCTGTGAAATGCGAATATTATAGACTAAAATTGTGAACGCCATCGGGTATGAGTTGCATGGATACGCAGCCCAATTACACGCGCTATTTGATATAGCCGGGATAATAGAATTTCGTCGGTAAAATGCTGTTCGCGCGCGGTTGATACCCTATACCTATACGGGTAACCGCGTGTTCACACTGCGTCCGTTTCCGTGTCCGGGAGGCATCCCTCTTTTTCTCGCTTGCGATGTTTCGCCCGAGTGCGAAAGAGACGGATGCCTCCCGGACACGGAAACGGACGCAGTGTGAACACGCGGTAATGTGGATTGTAGCTGTCTGGTGTCCACCGACTATATCGATGGGACACCATTTTCAATTATCAAACGCACGCTGAGCACGGAGCCATTGATATGATATGATATGATTATGATATTATTTATTTATCTCACAATATACAATTTAACTTAAATTGACACTTAATTAATTTTAGGAATTTATATTGTGATCGTCAGTTACTTAAATAAATAAATAAATATTTATTATTAAATAAATATTAGGGGACAATCTTACACAAATCGACCTAGTCCCATAGTAAGCTCAATAAGGCTTGTGTTATGGGTACTAGACGACGATATATTTAATAGATAGAAATATTTAAATACATAGAAAACATCCATGACTCAAAGGCAAAGGCAAAGGCAAAGGCAAAGTGTTTTTATTTGTCAAACATAGGTGATGGCTGCATAGAAACAGAGATGTTCAATTTTGTACGTTGCACTATGTTTTGCCGATTGGCGTACAAAAACATTGGCTTAAATATCTAGTCTTGAATTACATTACAACATATCATTTGATTATTAATAAAGCATTGTGAATTATATCATTTGGAATATGATGTCAAAAATGTATTTAGAGTGTAATGTCAAAGATGTATTTAGAATATAATGTCAAAGATGTATTTAGGATATAATGTCAAAGATTATTTAAAATAATGTCAAAAATAAGATAATCAAATTTAAAAATAACAATACTTTACAATATATTCATCAGAAATCACTACGTACAATTAAGTTCATCATTTAAATAATCTAAAACAGAGTAATAGCACTTATTTATGAGTAAAGGTAATAATTTATGCCTCAAGAATGACATTGGTAACAATTTAAATTCTGTTGGTAATTTATTATAAATCCTTACCGCCAGAGAATATACACTCTTACGCACTAAAGCGGTGTTTGCTGGAACTGTGCTCAAATCCTCCCTATATTTTTGCCCCAAACGTTTGCTGGTAAAGCTAGTTTTTTTAAATAGCAGTGGATTATTTTTGACAAACATCACTACTTCAATAATATAAAGAGAGGGCATTGTCAAGATGTTCAAATCCTTAAAATGTGATATACAACTGTCCATTTGTTGAAGGCCACACATTGCTCTAATGCACCTTTTTTGAGCTTTGAACACCGCTTCCTTGTTTAAAGAATTGCCCCAAAAAATTATGCCGTAACGTAAGGTCGACGCTACAAAACCATGGTATGCAGTTAATACAGCATTAGGACTTGCTTGCTTTGCAAGTTTATAAAGTGCATAGGCATACTGGTTCAGTTTTAGGCACACTTGCTCAGTATGTGAGTTCCATGAGAGATGGCTGTCTACATTTACTCCTAAAAATTTGGTAACAGAAGCTGATTCAATCAGTGCCCCTTCATAATTACAAATGATAGGAACAGGCAATTTACGTTGATAAAAGTGCATTATTTTCGTTTTGTCAAGATTGATTAATAAATTATTCACATTGAGCCATTCAATTATGTCCTTTAGAGTACTATTAATTTCTATTTCATAGTTATTAACATCATTACATTTAATAATAACAGTGCTGTCATCAGCAAATAATACCATTGGATGTTTGACGTGTCGAGGTAGGTCATTGATATAAAGTAAAAATAGTAGCGGGCCGAGAACACTTCCCTGCGGCACGCCATATATAATTTGCCTCTTTTCAGATCGGTAAGCCTTTACATATTTAGTGTGCATGCAGATCTGAGAGAGTTCAGTGTATTGACGTCTATCGCTCAAGTAGGATTTTAGCAACTCTAAAATATTGCCACGAATACCATAAGCATTCAACTTCCTTAAAAGAATTGAGTGATTTACATAATCAAACGCTTTTGTCATATCCATAAATATGGCACACACGTTGTTACGTCTATCTAAATTTTCTATTAATGGCTGGATAAGATCATATATTGCCATATTTATGGATTGTTTTCTACGAAAGCCTTTCTGTTCTGCAGCTAGCAAATGATATTTCTCCAAATAATTGTAGAGTGCCTCGTATATCACTTTTTCGGCCACCTTAGAAAATATCGTTGCTAGAGCAATGGGTCTATAATTAGACATATTAGTTTTATCCCCTTTTTTATGCAAAGGTTTCACAACAACAGGCTTTAACTTGTCTGGATATACCCCCGTTGTGATACTGAGGTTAACAATGTGACTTAGGGGATGGATAATTATATGCGATACCTGCTTTACAGCTTTAGTATTTATATCGTCATATCCGACACTATTTGTATTTTTTAGTGATTTAATTATGGTCATTATGTCATGTGGAACAGTAGGTGCCATATACATAGACTGGCTACAGTTAGTTTTTAAATTACCTTGTACATTATTGCCCTTTGCCACAATTTGGTCAATAAAGAAATTATTGAAGGCGTTGGCTATACCAATTGGATCAGTAATTGTCACACCGTTCTTAATTAGCTTTAATATTGGCTCTTTCGGGAATAGTTGTTTGTTTTTATTAATGATTTGCCAGGTAGCTTTTGATTTGTTGGTGGCTTGCTTTATAAAGTGGTCATTTTGTGAGCGCTGTGTGAGATTTAATATTTTCTTATATCTAGTATTATAGGTGTTAAGATTATCTTTATCAACTTTATTAGGACAAAATCGATATTTCCATAGTAAGGCTCTTCTCTTCTTGCTACATAGTTTGATCCCACGAGATATCCACTTGGGTTTTATTGTAGATTTAAGCTTTATTATTTTGAAAGGGAAACATAAATTGTAAAAACAGGTGAAGGTTTCTAAAAACAATTCTAAGGCCACGTTTGCATCATTACACTGTAATACCTCCGAGAAAGATAAACTATTTATACATTTCCTAAACATCGCCAAATTGTCTTTACTGAAATCTCGTTGCTTTACGCGCCAGCATTTAATGAAACAGGTCTTCTTTACAGGGCATTTTAAGACTTGAGCCGTATGGTCCGATAGACCAAGTTCAATAACTTTTCCCTTGGAGCCCTTAACGTTGTGTGCAAAATTGTCGAGACAGGTACCACTGGCCAATCTAGTAGGTTCCCTAATTTCCAATTTCAGATTATGGTTTAATAACAAATATTCAAATTGTAAGGTACTATTACTTCTCTTTAAAATGTTCAAGTTGAAATCTCCACATAATACAATTTTTTTATTATTAGTGTTATCACATGTTTTGCGAAGTATCGCATCAGTTTTATCAAAAAACAATGGTAGATTCGATTGGGGTGTTCTGTAAAGACATATGATAATAATTCCGTGTTGCAACAGCTCAATTGCACAACATTCAATTGAATACTCCATGGATAATTGTTTTATATTGGTCAACTCCTTGTATTCGTGATGAGATTTTACTAATATACATGCACCTCCTCTACGTTGCTCTCTAGAAAAACTAGTTACAAGCCTAAAGTTTGGTATAGTGACAAGGTTTTCCGAGCCCGCCATTAAGAAGTGTTCAGTGATGCATAAAACATCAATAGGCATACTCTTAGTGTTAAATTCCTGTAGGTATACCGACAGGGCATCCGCTTTATTCAATAATCCGGCTATATTTTGGTGCAAGATGTAGATGAAATTATAGGAAAAAAATCCAAAATTGTTTTAGATTTTTGCCCAGATTTTTTAAAACCTCCAGTCTGTTGTGGAAAATAGTCGGATAATTTCTTTTGGACCATTTTTATTTTTCGCCCAGTTGTTTCATGCCCTTTAGTAGGTCGAGCACTGTCCAAAATAAAATTTCCCAAATGGCATAAAATATTTCTCATTCCAAGATTATTGATACGCCCTGTGATTGCCGAGAACATGTCAAATGAGAGGTCTAAGTTCGAGTCAAAAGATACGTGTTTTTCATGAAATTTTGCATTGTTCCGAAGCAGACTATTAAATTTTTCTATCTTGCAATTGTAGATAGGCTTACCACATATATATGTGGGGCAAATAACAATGATGTTAGTATGGCTTATAAGACATGTAATATCAGTTATATAATTTACCAATTCATCATAATCTTCGTTTTCGTGAAAATCTTCCTCTCCTATCATAATTACATAGTAGTCGGCTAATGTTAAATTTTTTGTACGGCTTTCGGTTTGTCCTAGTATTTGCCTGATTCCTGCGCCAGGTGTTAAAAAATGGCAGTAATTAAATTTATCCAGAGTAGCATTTTTACCTATAATACTAGTAATTCTATTTGACTTATTACTACTCGCTATTACGATTTGATTTTTCAATGGTGTCGCTTTCGGTTTCGATGGTTCACTTGTGGATGGTTCTAGAGGTTCAGGTTTCGGGACAGGTGCTGAACGGTCACGGTGATTCTTGGGCGTAGATGAAAAAGTCTCTCGGTCCGTACTGAAGATAATCGTGTCATTTCCAACTTCGCCTTGAGTTGACGATTTCATTGAGCCTTCCTTTGATGTATCGGGGGTCCGTAGGTTCTCCAGGATACGACATACATTAGTAGATCGCTCTGTACTTGAGGATTTCAGATTGCATAGTTGATTTATTTTTCGGTACGTAGGAGTGGACGACATTCGACCTCTAGAAAGTATTTTCAAGGTGCCATTGTTATGTTTTAAAATATCTGAGGATGTTACGGTTTTGTACATTGCAATTGTTTTTTGAAATGCATAATTTTTGCGTGTAAGGTCTGAGATTTCCAGTGAAAGTTTTGCTATTTCTTCACTGGCGACTTCCAGTTCGTTCTGCAGGTCTCCTACTTGATGTTTAAGGTCCTTAACTAACGATAATTCATCAGACGATAAGTCAGGAAGACTGTTTTGCGTGCAGTTCAATTTACTTTGTGAAGATGAATATAGCACATCATCTGAGAGATTTAGATGGTGCCTGCGTTTTCGAATGGTAATGTTATCATAAAAAGACATTGTAACAATGTTTTACACCTATTTTCTTTTGTTCTTCTATTAACTATTATAATTATAATTACTGCGGTAGGTGTTTGTATTGTTAATTCTCACTTCCATATACACTGCAAGCGCTTCAATCGCTGCAGCTGCGCCGCGCCGTCCGGTTGTCTGACGAGATGACAAGCGCTGCAGCCGATGACCGTTAGTGGTCGCTGCCGGCCACTGAACGCGGTAACAAAGCAAGCGCTACAATCGCTGCAGCTGCGCCGCGCCGTCTAGTTGTCTATCGCGTTGATCAGCGCTGCAGCTGATGACCGCTGGAATCCGCCACTGTCCACTGTCCGCGATAACGATTACAAGACTTAACGATCACTTATTTTTAATTTTGTCACAGCTTCTAAATAGTAAGTCCGTTTTATAAACTAATGTCACTGTTGGATAGCTTTGATTTTAAGCTTTAATTTAGTATATATTGATGGTCGTAAACTTCCACTTTTGTATTTTAAAAAGATTTATTTGCATAGAGCGCTGACTAAGTGATGTCGCTGCGGTAGCGCCCCCCGCTTCTCGTCAGAGACAAATATTCATGCTCATCACACAAATATTTGCCCTTACCGGGATTCGAACCCAGGACCTTCAGCTTCGTAGGCAGCGTCACTACCCACTAGACTAACCGGTCGTCAAGTCGTCCGTCGTTACTTAACATTTCAAATGACATTTTAAAACAATAACAAATAATTAAATTTATAATTACAAATATTTTACAGGTAATGATTGACACAGGTACATGTCACCAAGTTACAAAATGATAATTCGAGATTAAGATGGCAATGAGTATAAAAATAAAATCACAGTACGAGTATACGGTTCCTCATTGATCTAACAACACCTACACAGTTCAAATGAGTATACAATTGTGATGTCAATAAAGATACAATTTAATATAAGTTATAAATCTAATTAGTGATGTCATAGTACTCATCTATTGAATATAAAGGACTTATCAATAAAAAGTTTCTTAGTCGACTTTTAAAAATTTCATTAAGTACAAGTTTCTTTTTTAAAGGCTTGGGGTACGCGCTCGTAAAATGTCAGACCAATGACACGCGGGTTTTGCCTGCCAGTGCTATGCGACGTGGGACATTCAATGTGGGATCGAAACACGTTCTGTTGCACTTACCTGCCATGAATATGAATAATCTGTACTTCTCTATTCATACTTATACTTATCTATACTAATATAATAAAGAGGTAATGTCCTTGAGGTTGTTAGTTTGTACGTAGAGGTAATCACCAGACATTCTTATCCGATGTGAATATTCTTTCAACAGTTATTATAGAATGGACTTTCCAAACGGACTTAGGCTAATACGCGGGCGAAGTCGCGCGTGCATCTACTGTGAGTATAGGTACTGATAATAAAGGGGTATTGCCTGTATAATGTAAATCAGTAGCTTTTTAAGTTTCTATGTTTGTGTACTCTCTGGCAGAGTGAATCTTCAGGATGCACATTGGTTTTACTAGCTTCCGCCCGCGACTTTTTCTGCGTGGACCCGGGAAAAAACCATTCAATATTTTAATCCACGCTATAAACAATCTTCGTGCAATATTTCATCCAAATCGGTTTAGCCGTTTCAGCGTGATTGAGTAAGAAACATCTAAACATCCAAACTTATAAACATCCAAACTTGCGCATTTATTACAAGCTTTGTATTAATTACAAGCTTTATTAACTTGCCCTGTTACTATGGGACAAATCTTGCAACTTAAATTTGACCCACTGCCCGGTGACCGATTGAGCTGAAATTTTGGGTATAAGTATAGTTTGGGTGACAATTCAATATTATTGTACCTTCGAGCTGATCTGATGATGAAGACAAAAGGTGGCCATAGGAACTCCGTAATAAAACCACATTACCCCATCGAGTTTGGGCTCGTTAGAATCGTCTCAATGAGCAGTTAATGACGGTTTACAGAAAAGTACAGTCGGCAATAAAAGCTTGTACGCAAAAATGAAATTTTTGACAGAAAGTTAATATTAGTAGGATTATAACCCGTGGCTCGGCCTGTCACGGGTAAACCCGCACAGTCGGTTAAATACTACTAATAAAGGGTTTTGACTGTGTAATGTAAGTTTGTAGCGTTGTAATTTGCGGTTATGCCGAATTAAAAATAATTGTCTCTTTAAAATACATCGTGTATTTGCTCGTGCGGGAAAATTATAAGAAATACATACAACCTTGAAACCAACAGCTACCAAAGTATTTGTTATAATTATGGCAGTTTTAAGCATGACACTGCACTTTTGAAGCCATACTTTTCTTTCTTCTCTTAATTTGTCTTCGAGACGTAACAATAAGAACATTTCAAACAACAGATCATTAACAATGTTGCATGCAAGAAATGTATAGAAAACAATGTCGCCCCTTCAATTGTTTTTCCCCGACAGCAATTGATGAAGACTGCATCCTATGCGAGTGGGGGACTTTTTATTTCCGACATTAGCGACAATCCTACTAAAGCTTAATGAACATCTTCATTAATTCCGACCCCCTAAGTTATCGCTTAGGGGGCCTTGAACTGGGATTAGCGAAAGTGTGGGTATTAATTAAATTTTGAGAACTTAAAAATCAATTATCATTATTACTAATTTTCGACCGAAAGAAGCTTTACAAAGCGGCCAAGTGCGAGTTGGATTCGCGCACTAGGGGTTCCGTTTTAAAATGAACGAATAGACTATAGTCAAAATGCGACATGTACGCACTGCGTATTGGATCAGCAGCCAACAAAGTGAAGGGATCTGGATTCATTTCATACAGTTTTTTTATTTTATAAAAGACTGAGAAAGACTAGGGTCCATCACTGGACAGTGATGGATCCTAGTCTCACCTGATACCACGGTAAGCGACGACCGAGCCTAAGTGTAAGGCCTGAGTGGACGCCCCGCTCGGAGCGGGGCGTGCAGGCAGCGTCCATATAAACCAAATGCAATTTATATGGACGCTCGACGCCCCGCTCTGAGCGGGGCGTCCACTCAGGCCTTACACTAAGGTGTAGCTCATTGGTTCAGTAATGTGTAAGTGTAATGGATCGTCGGTCATAAAAATAGAGCCTCCAAGCTTTCTTCCACTTAATAAATAATAATAAATACATATTTTTTATTTCAGATTATTACAATATCCATATAATGTTAGTAAATCTTAATCTAAGTTGGTTAGCATGTGCATAGACACGTACTTATATCTACTTAACTCTAAATTGAGCAACTGCTTTTATTTGGCTGACCCATAGAGTAAAATAGGGCAGTCGTACTTGTCAGCAATGACACCCAGGATGCTGTTGGAGCTTCCTCTGAGCCTGCTCAGCAGCGAGGCGATCTTCTTCCGCATAAGTGCCTGAAAACTGTCGGTGCGGGCCTCCGCAAACATGAGCGAGGCACTACACCACCTTGGCAGTCCCAACAGCATCCTGGACGCATTATTGTACTGTACACGCGGGGCGTTATAGGCTTTTTTAGTGTACTTTACCCACAGGCTGCTCGAGTAAAAAGATTGGCAGTACGCCTTAAACAGTGTGATTTTAACATCAGTGGAACATCGAGCAAACCTGCGGGCAATCATATTAGCCCTGACAGCTAACGCCCTGCGCTCCCGCTTTATATCAAGGTCATCAGTTAAATCAGGTGTTATAATATGCCCCAGATATTTAAACTCCTTGACCACCGACAGGGTGGTCCCATGCAGTACAACAGGAGCCACAAAAGTAGGCTGCTTCTCTTTCTCCGCTTTGAAAACCATAACAACACTTTTCTTCGGGTTGTACTGCAGTCCGTGCGCCACAGCAAACCCCTCACATGCTGTCACCAGTTTTCTAAGTGCACTGATAGATGGACTCAGCAGCACCATGTCATCGGCGTAGTAGCGTACCATCAATGTAACACTCCACAGGCATGCTGCTGAGTCCAGCTAACAACTCATTCACATTAAAATTAAACAGCCTGGGCGACGTAAGCCCACCCTGACGTATTACCCCACACTCGAGTTTGTACTCTAAGGACAGATTGTCGGCCCATCTCACCTGATTTAGCTGGCTACAATACCAATATTTCAGGATGTGCACCAACTCTTTCGGTATGCTTAATTGAGGGACAAACTTAACATTGACGTCGCAAAATTGTATAGGTCGCAACAAGTTTTGTTTAGTTACTTTGAATACTGTTGTCTCCACACTTCGGTTTAGGTACCTACTGGAAAAATTATCCAGCTTTGCGAGAAGAAGAAATAAAAACGCTAGGTTTGTTCTTATATTTTTCGTCATAAAAAGAAAATTCATTGCGTCAAAGACATTAACAAGTATTTGAACAAATTCTGCTACTCCAGGCTAACCCTAAATAAAGTTCGTTAACACACTCGCGCTCGTAGGCAATCCCGTGGTTTTCCCGCTGAATAGTGGAAAGCGCCTATACCCGCTATAATCAGAGCAATGACGCGTAATTCAATGTCGGAGAGGCAACCGAATGGCTCGCGGTATTTGAGTTCCCGAAGTGATGTGGAACTGCCCTGTGCAACCCGAAATGAGCCAACGGTGACTGGTTCGGAAACAAGATGGGGGTATTTACGCCTCCATACATATGTATACAGGTTGTCCCAAAACTTTGCCACACAGAGGGAAAGTACCTTAAATGTTGAAAATAGGAAATTTTACTGAAAGAAGACTTCTTTTGATTGTACAGCAACTAGAGGCCCCGCAACGTGCCTCCCACGCGAAAATTGTCCATGGCAATTGATTGCAAAACCTTTTATTGCGCGTATTCCCAATTTGACGAATTTCGCGTTTGTAAGGGTGGCCACAGCGGGATGAAATTTCATGGGAGAGGGATGGCATTTGTGCATATCATTTATCACATCATACAAGACTCGAAAAACAAATGCCATCCGATTTCAATGATTTTAAGTGCATGTTCTCGTCCACCACCATTTTTTTCCGGCTTCCAACTCTGACGGATCGATTACCGACCGGCCGGGAAGGATGGCCTTTTTTTTCAGGGTCTGTATGTGATGAAGAACAAGCATGCCAATTTTCAAGCGGTTGTCTAACATTTTTTTTTCTTCGCTCGCCTGCAGGGCTCCGGTCACACTAGGAGGGATCGCATAAAAGTTTCATTATATAAACGGCGTACACACTTTCAGGCAACCGCTGTTTCATCCGGTTGCCTCGCAATTATTTTTTTTTTACCACCCCCCTCCTGTTTCCGAACCAGTCACAGTTGGCTCATTTCAGGTAGCACAGGGCGGTTCCACATCACTTCGGGAGAACAAATACCGCGAGTCATCCGGTTGCCTTTCCAACATTGAATTACGTGTCATTGCTTTAATTATAAGCAGGTTCCTGTCAATGAAAGTGTTAAAAGGCACTCCCGATTAATATCGAAAATAATTCAGTGTTAATCTATGTTGTACCAAAGCCAAATAGTCTATTCGCCTAGTCCACTTCCTAACCTTATCCCATAAACCCACAACAGAGTTAAAACCCAATAAAGCTAAACCCGATTAGGTAATTTACCTTAAATCTGGACGTTTATTATAAAAGCGAACAAGGGAAATATGAGAGTTAATATAAATTTAAAATTTATCGTAAGCTGTTTAACTCTGGTCGCTCGTTGTGATTTATAATGTCGCACCTGGAGAGTGTAACACTGTAAGCCCAATTTTGTACTTTTCGTGTTTTACTTCGGTGCAAATGAGGGGTGATATAAGTTTCACAATTTAATTTAATTTTTATTTTTATTCTGACATTAGAGACTAGACATCTATCTGTAGCTAGTTATTTTTCTTATTAGTAGTTTGACATTAGAGACTCTTTACATCTCTGTATTAGTTATATTTATTTGTATTAAATAAATATTGGAGACTATGTACATCTCCCGGTGCGTGTGTGCCCAGGTTTGTAAGGCGTATTACAAAATGTTGTATAATATGCATATGCATATACTTGTGAAAGAGCTCATGTGGTCTACTTGCAGAATAAATATTAGATTTTCATTTTGAACATGTGTACCTGATTCTCTCTGTGGCCTCGTAACACCCAAATGGATGAACAGATTTGAGTGCGATTTTTTTTCAATCGAAATCACGTGTGGTATTTATTTAAGCTATGTTTGTTGTGCCGATTTTTAATCAATGTAGATATTTACAGTATCGTTATCATATTTAAGGTTTTTTGAGTAACGTTGGAATTATACTAGATACTTAAAACTTACTTTCATGCATTCATTGTTGTCACACACACGCTGTTATTCGAAACACGCTAATGCGCCTCACCTCTCTCGTCACGCCTAACGGAACTAGATCTCTGATTACGCTTAGTTACTACGAATCGGAGCGTCAAGATATACTTGTGGGTCAACGCTGAGATGAGGTTCAAACCAGTTACAGAATAGCAGGGCTAGTGGTCACCAGTACTCTAGACCGTCTTGAGCCAAGAGCGTTAATAGCCACTCACCTGCTTCGGGCCACCAGAGTTGCCAACATCGCACATCCAGAAATCGACCGTGGCATCTTTACTGGCATGGTACAAAATGGCATGGGTTTATAGCATCATAGCTTAGACTTTTTTTTAAATCAATTTAGGTAACCATTTAAAATGAAATAAAAAAAAGGGATAGGATACGGTTTCTGCTTACCATCAGGTGAGACTAGAGGTCGGTCACTGGACAGTCTTTAAAAAACCATGCATATGCTTGTTTACCTCTTTCGTGTAAAAAATGGACACTTACGGTGATATGTTTTTCTTTAAATGGTACTTACGATGTTCTACTTCTCTGCGGTTGCTCTGGATTTGCGTTAAACTGACTCCACATAATAGCGCCGCTGGTCCCGGTGAATTAAACGGGACAGTTTTTGTTGGCCATTCTTCTGGACTTATACCTATCTTTTCAGAGTTGCGGCCACGTGGAAAGCTGGCTGTAAATTATGTTGGATCTATTTGAATGCGGTATCTCGCATCGTAGGATGCAAGCCGTAGCGTTTTTAATACTGTGGTCAACAGTTTCAGCCTGCTTTCGGGTAAAAGACACCGTAGCCTATAGACTCTTGCGGATCTAGAAGAATCACAGGTGTGTTGTCGACCCTTAATGGACTTGAGGATTCGTTGTGGTCAATCCTCGGGTGCTCTGGCGATCTTGAAGTAAATGTGCATGTAGCGAAAACCATGCGTACCATGCCTATTCCATGGTCATGAATATGATCAACTGTTTTAAAATACTTAATATAAGTTGCTGAAAACAGGAATAAAATTATATTTTATGTAAAAAAAGTAAGTGAAGTTCAACCGCGTACTGCATTGAATGAAACATCATCACAACCCACGGGATGAAATATAGCCTATGTCGTTATCAAAAAGTCCTAATATAATATCAGTTAAAAAAAAGCGGCCAAGTGCGTGTCGGACCACGCACTACGAGGGTTCCGTGCCTATTAAAAAGGTCGTGTCGTTACTGAAATCTTATGGCACTTACATCCTTTGCTTTAAGGAAGGCAGTATTCTAGAAATATCTCAAAAACCTTTGAACCGATCTTGTTCAAAATAATTTTTGCTGAATATAATAAGCCCTATGACCATGATTTTTTTCATATTTTTAAAATACATGATTAAAAAATAGAGGGGGGGGACACAATTTTAGTGACTTTCAGGGCGATTATCTCCGACTCTATTCACTCAATCAAAAAAATTGCTGAGAAACCTTATATTTAATTTTGAAAGGCCTATCGATTGATGTGCCATACGTGTGGGCTTGGGGTACACTACTTAAATACGAAAAACTAAATTCCGATTGTCGGAATCACGAATTTCATAAAACTGATTTTCATAATTCCGAATGTTATAAAACTCCGAATTTAACTATTCCGATTCTTCATAAATCCGAATTTTATTAATCCGAAATCTCAAATGGTCTAACGGTTACAATACCGATAATCAAAATTCCGAATTTCAATACCCGGAAAAATAAGAAGTCCGACTGATTAATAATCCGAAAATAGAATTCCGATTATTACCGATTTTCAAAAATCCGAATAACCATCGACCAATTAAAAACCCGACTAAACAAAAGTCCGAAACATCAGAATTACGAATTAAATAAATTTGAATTTTGTGCGTATAAAGGCACTAAAGGCAGACTCAATGCAATAATGCGACTTCGGCCATGGGGTTACTACGGAACCAGGCACTTATTTTTTTTTATTTACGATGAAAAAAATAGACTTCCGTGATAGGGTCGAGTGAACTCCGCCTTAGCTCCGGCGCTGCGGGAAGGGTCGCCCGTGATCCGCTCCGCAGCTTCGGCTTGCTGGTCGCCTTGGGCGACCAGCCTCAGCCGCTCCACTTTACACGGCTTCCGCGCTTCGTCACAGCGGGCGAGGCCTGCCCTGCCCCCCCCCCGCGCCTCCGGCTTTTTATATACACTCTAGGGGTAGGAAAGACAAGACCACGTGGATAATCATAATCAAATCAATCATAATCAATTTTATTCATTAACAATACAACGATTGTGTTTGAAATTACACGTAAATATTATGCACAATACAAATTTAACTAACAATATTATATAAAGAAATGTCAACTACTTAAGTACAATTATTACAAATAACTAAAACTACAAAATATGATGTCAATGAAACTAACATTATCCACTAATTCAAATACTACACACTTAACACAAATTCGAGTTACATAAATATAATTATTACAAAAATGTTAAAAACAAAATAAACAAATGTCAATCAAAATAATAATGTTACCTACATCATGATCAAGAATTAAAAATATTTGAGAACATATTGGGGTGCTCCGATCCGGTTTTATTACCTGTGCCTCCAATGCATATAAAATACAATAGCTCGGCCATTTTTGATTATTAAGTCCTCTAGGTCGTATTGTTATTCATAGTAGTTGTATACATATTTTCGGATTCTTTATTGCCCGGTGCAGGTCCAAAAATCCGAATATCTTAATTAAAATAAAATTACGATTTTTGAAAACACGTAGTTCATAATCCCGAATTTCAAATTTCCGAATTAGCAATGAAATTTCGGAAATTTGATAATGGGAATACTGTTTTTCGGGCCAATGACACTTCGCACTTTTGATTGTTCGAAGTTATAAAAATCGGAATCAAAAACTATCGACATTATGAAATTCGGCAAAATAAAATTCGTGGTTTTTAGTAATCGAAATTATAAGTCTTAGGAATTATGAAATTCGGAGTTTTGAAAATCAGAATTAGCAAATTCGGAATAAAATATTTCGGAGTATTTGGGTGTTCCCGTGGGCTTGCAATGATTTTTTTTTTACTTTCAGTTTTATGTATGGAGTGCACCCCTAAAAAAAATTTTTAGTAATTTCATTACAAAACTATGTAGCGGCTAAAAACATACACCTATCTTAAAAAAAATATTAAAATACACCTTATAGTTTTCGAGTAAAATGCCTGTGACATACGGACGGACAGACAGACAGACAGACAGACAGACAGACAGACATGACGAATCCATAACATAAGGGTTCCGTTTTTTGCCATTTGGCTACGGAACCCTAAAAACGCATTAGACGTGTGTAAAATAATCTTTTAAATAACTGCATGTACTGTAATGAAAAGTTTTTTTTCCAATTTGTGTATGGAACAATAATCAAAAATAGGTCAATTACATTTTAAGCGAATTGCAGGCGCCCGTGTTGACCCACAAACAAATTAAATTCTCACAACACTATCTTAACTTAGCCGTTAGAATGCGTAGACACGTAGCATTTATTACCGCTACGCCGTAGAGTTCGTAGCGTGCCTCGTAGCGGGCTACGGGGTTTATTTTCCAGCTTTACTTTCGGACTTAAACTTTATTTGCAATATGCAGGGGGATTACAATGACAATGTTTTCGAGAAGTGAACTTCGTTATTTAGGACTTTGGTTTTTAAACTTTTGGTATACCCGTGGATTTAACTTCTTTTAGGGCTCATCATTATCATATATCATATTGGTGGAGTATTCCCAACTTATTCTACAGTCGTTTTTAATATCGATGGCAGCATGTTGGTAAGAGGTCCCTGAAGACAGTAAATGTGATAATCGCGGTCCATTGGTGTTAATTTCAAACATGTTTCATTCGTGTTGAAACTAGGTATTAAAAATTTGCTTTTTTCTTCGAAAAAATCCTATTTCTGAAGTTACAACATCAAATTAGAGTTGGCACCGCGCACGTGATACCCCTAGAATTGCAAGCGTCCTTAGGCTACGTAGGACGTAAACTTGTTTGCCTCCAATAAGGCATTAAATAAAAACGCCTCCATGTAAGACTCACAATTTATACAAACGTCAATTACCTACACAGTTATTTATAAGTGAGAGAAGCAGTGCTAACGAACAATTTATTACTTAATCTCCTTCTTATCTTTCCTACATAAAAACAAAACTAATTAACTCCAAAGATAAAACGAAACAACGCGAGGAAATTATCAGATTCCAAGGGAAAAACAAATATCTAATTGGAGAAGCTTTCTTTCGGGTCCACGGTTTTTCTGATCAAATAAATATCTTGTGTAATGATTTCGTTCAGAGATCAAACAGTGAAATTAATTTAATTAAGCTGGCCTCCCACTTAGGCTTTTACCTCGGCAACGTTAGGTAACAATGTGGTGTTTTGTTTCAAAGTTAAATCATTTGATTCAGTTGTAATTTTCTTTATTGGTTCAGTTAAATTCAATGTTCATTTTACATTGTATTCTTTATAACCTCGTATCATCGTGGAGTTGTTAGCGTCCATAGGCTGTGGTAACTACTTACCTTCAGGCTGGCCTTACGCTTCATCTTATGAATAAACCTTGCATCGGCTGAACGAATTTAGAGTTTATAGCATCATTGGATTCATCTTGACGACCCAAGTGACGTCACTAGAAAAACAAAATGGCGGATCATAGATGCCATAATGTGTGCTTCAAAAAAACAGTCCAACCCCGATGAAGAGTTTTAAAAAGTGACCACACAAAATATTATACAAATCATATGTTTAAAAGACACATACAACACACAGACACAAAGCGACTGCAGACTGTTACAATTGAAAACGGCTTTCGTTTGGACATAACATATTATGTCATTATACTCATTAGTACAACACACTAGATAATTCCACGTCTGTGTACC
Source organism: Epinotia ramella (assembly GCA_947578815.1). Lineage (NCBI taxonomy): Eukaryota > Metazoa > Arthropoda > Insecta > Lepidoptera > Tortricidae > Epinotia > Epinotia ramella. The sequence goes on from OX388213.1 coordinate 1,197,076, forward strand.
GGTTACCTTATATACAACGTCTAGATTGACTTGACAAGGGTCATCATTAGGAAACCGGTCTGTCCTGGATATATCGATCAAACGTTACTGTCTTATACCTTAATACCTCTCTATTTACTGATTGGGCTAATGTAAGTTCCGAACCTACGTCGGGAAGGTCTCAAATTACAGACATTTAGTAATTATGTGATTATAGTGCTGGCTACACGATACATAATAGTGCACTGTAATATGCATGCATATAATACCGTCCGTTTCCCGGTGTATGGTTTTACTACCAACTAGGCTAAAGCGGTAAACTATGTCTTAATTTATCTTATCTTAAATTTAGGTGCGGAAAATGACGAAAACACATGTAATAGGTATACGTGTGTAACTCAAAAAAAAAATAAGGGTTACCTGCCGCTCCGTACGTGTATTACAAAAAATATCAAATCTTAATAATATTGTTAATTTCGCTTACAGGGTATTTTTGAAACACCCCGTATAGTCTAAATAACCGTGTGACCGAGCTTTGATCCATGATATGATCGGGTCATACATAGTGTGACAAAAGTCTTATTTCCTGTCATCAATAGTTAAGGGCTTTCGTGTATATAAAAAAATGTTTTGATTGCATGATATCGTTTAAGAGGAGAGGAGTTTAACTAAAAACAATGCTTGACGGCCCTTAACTTAGCAATTTCCACAGAAGATACGCGTAAGTACCTAAATCTTTTTATAACCTGGTCATGTTGACAAGCAATTATATGATCCAATGATCGAGAGAATATAAATACATTAAATAGGGGTGTAGTGTAGACACTAAATAAAATTATCAATAATGTCATATTTTCTCGAAAAAAGATTAAAAATGTAGTCAAATAGAGAAAAAATCAAAGAAAAGGTTAAATAATCACGAAGTTATGAGTGTCCAAAGTTTTAAGAAGCGGTATGTTCTGTCCTTTTTTCGCAAAACGCCACTTCATATGAAACGATGACGCTTGTGACGTCACTAACCAGACGGCAACGTGCCGCGCCCCATCGTGTTCGGTGCCGCCGTCGACGCGGCCCCCCGGCAGCCTCGTGTAACGTGACGTCACACACTGTTTGCGTTTTCTCTCTCTATCAAGCAATATTAAAACGGTTGTAGCTTCGTAATTCTTTGAGATATCTGAATGGGATTTTCGTCACTAGGCATATTATTTTGCCTTCTTTCTTTTGGAGCAGTAATAAGTTTCGAGTTTCGACCCCTATTACGTGATTGTGTGATGTACAAAACGATCTACAGATACAGAATGATAGACCCAAGCAATAACCCTCAGTATTAACGACTTCTAAAACGCACCTATTCCATATCATATTAACATCCATAACTTATCACAATCCGTACCACGATGACTCCCCATTAAAGGTCCCAATAATGGCAATATGTTCCGAGGGGATAATAGGGCCCGACGCAAATGGGACTTAGTGCCCTCTCGGACAGTTCCGTACCCTCGGTAATAAGGATTCGGCTTTTCGATTCACAATTAAGGGGCGAACTTTTAATAACCCTGAACATTTTATGGGCTAGTGAAAGTTGTGAGTTATGGGGCGGTTTCACGGGAAGACATTTATTTGAGTGTAAATCTTGTAATGTTGTTAGGAAAGAAGATGGCTGGCGTAACTAGTTTTTGGAGGTTTAGTATTCTGTTAGATTGTTTTTGATCGTAAGAGAAGCCAGATGCAGCTCCAACAGCCTCCTGAAAACTGTAGCCGTTAGAAGTCAGTTGTCAATAATTTAATTTGACGACCGCTTTAGCCTAGTTGGTACCGAAGCAAGAGGTCCTGGGTTCGAATCCCGGTAAGAGCATCTATTCGTGTGATGAGCACGAATATTTGTTCCTGAGTCAGGAATGTTTTCTATGTTTTTTTTATTTTTTTTTTGTTATAAATTTAAGTAAAGCACTTTACAATCACTTAAAATTAAATACAACGTCCCACAAAACTGTTTGCACAGTTTGACTGTGGGATCCATGAGTCTATATAATTTGAGGTAGTCTTAATGATAATGAGTCTATATAAAGTGGTAAAGTCCTAATCAGTCTATATAATTAGTAAAGTCTTAAGAAGTAAGAACAGCTTTAAATGATGTTGTATAAAGTGGATAGGTAACTAGATATAAGATATTAGGTAGTTAAGTATTTAAATACTGTCGAGATAGTGTTTCAACAGGACTCTTTTAAATTTATTTTTGTTTTTCTCTTGTCTAATAGCCGCAGGTAAAGCATTAAGCAAATATGGTGAGCGTTTTTCGATGAGCCTATCCCCGTAGTAATTGCTTACTCTGAGAACGGCATACTTACCTGCAGCTACGGATCTGGTGCCATATGTTTGGCTCATTTGAGATAAGTTACTTTCTTGATTGCCGTGCTGATTGACTAAAATTAAGTATTTATGTCTAAGTGTTGCCGGAATAATTTTACATACTTTGAATAACTGATAATAATCATTTTTATATTTATTTTTAGTTTTATTGTTTACTAATAGTTTGAGAAATCTAATTTGCAATTTTTCAACTTTTTCCAAATTCGTTTTAAAGGTGAGGCCATAGCAATCCAGGGAGTGACTTATAATCGATTCCACTAGTGATATATAAATACATTTTAAGGTGCTTAATGGCACTCTAAAGCTTAGGTGGTAAAATCTACCAAGTAGGACTCTTAACTTAGCACATATACAGGGTGGCTCATTCAGAGCGGTCAGTATGGTAAAGTCTGAAACTATAAGATATACGAAGATCTGTTCTTAGGAACCATGTCATCGATTTTAGTAACAAGAAAAACTGCATTCATACATTTAAAAATAACTTGTACTCAGCTCGGGAATCGAACCCGGTCCTTTTGAAAAAAAAAACTAACACTATTTCTATTTAGATGTCGATTGTGTAGGTCTTAAGCAGTAAATGTTTCTATGGAACATGATGTCTAAAATGAATAAAAGGCATTGTTTTCACATACTTTAATTTATTTCAGTAACTGTTCGAAGTGACCACCGTTTTTTTCAATACAGTATTCAACACGATTAGGTAACGATCTTACTATTGCATTTTGTATCTTCATGTGGTGAATTTGCGTTAAAATTGACTCTATGGCTGCTTTTAGGTCTTCAACGGTGTCATAGCTTGTTTTGTACACTTCATCCTTAACATAACCCCACAAGAAATAGTCTTGAGGCGTTAAATCGGGCGACATCGCGGGCCATTTGATAGGGCCGTTCGTACCAATCCATTTCTGGGAAAAGTAGTCAGTTAAAAAGTCTCTAGCTATGCGACTATTGTGAGCCGGTGCTCCATCCTGTTGAAAATAAAGTTGTTGTAAAAGTCTTTTACTTCTACTGACATTTCTCCTAGGGCCTCTAATAGATGTTCTAAGATTGCAAGGTACTTGAATCTATCCAAATGTCCATCATAAATTTTAAACATGAGTACCTTATTATAAAGTAGGCCGACCCAGCAGTTAAATGAGAATCTAACTTGACGGCGTCCTTCGTGCATTCTTAAGGGATTTTGTCGACTCCAATAGTGATGATTTTTACGATTGTACATTCCGTTGTTGGAAAATTGCGTTTCATCAGAAAATATTTCGCACTTAAAATTAATAAAAGGCATAGCATGGCAGGCGAGCTGAGTACAAGTTTTTTTAAAATGTATGAATGCAGTTTTTCTTGTTACTAAAATCGATGACATGGTTCCTAAGAACAGATCTTCGTATATCTTGTAGTTTCAGACTTTCCCATACTGACCGCTCTGAATGAGCCACCCTCTATACTCTATATGAGATGACCATTAAAAGTTTTCATCTATTTTCATGCCAAGGTAAGTCATGCATTTAACACGCTCAATTGGCTTACAATGGCATGAAACTAGATTATTGTGGAAACAGGAGAAATCATGCGTAATTATTGTAAGCTCTGGCGAACAGTAAGAGATTAGATAAGGTGAGTGTAAAATTAGTAATTTGGTTTTATCTGCATTTAAAACTATACCATTATCGTGCGACCACTTGACAACAGCGTCGACATCTTGCTGCATTGAACGGTAGGTACTGGCTAGGTCGGAGGCGGCACCGGCTCTCAGCACGCGCAGGTCGTCGGCGAACATGTATTTAAGTATTTATAGGGTACAAATAAAGCATTAAGATTATTTGCTTAGAAGTATTAATATAACCACGGTCAACTATCTCGCCACTACTTTCATTTCAGGAGAAAACTGACATTATTGAGTTATCAACTCTCGAACCAACGATGTTTTCTATTATTTCCCAAATTTTCCGCCTTAGAAAGACTCGCAACCTACCACAAATAAATATTATCCTTTCTTTGGTAAAAAATCTTAAATTCATATTTAAAAACTTTAGCTCCGTTGCCGTGACGTTGAAAATAAGCAAGTAAAGAAGCAGGTAGGTAGAGCCTAAAAAAAAGAAATACTAGCTGCCAGTTACTGTATAGTGGGGAAATTTCATAAGCCATTATTTTTCTACATACAAATATACACGCCATTATCTCTAAAAGGGGTAGGCAGAGCACATGAAACTTGCGTTCCGATCGACCAAATCCTATTACTATTTTCTATTCGCGCAAAAATTAACCGCAATGTCGACAGTCAAAACATAGGATCTACCTGTAACAATTTACTAAGCATTTTGGAACACAGACTGTGTTAGCGTTTGACACAACTCGGACCGGACTGAAATACCGATAATGCATTTCGACACAGCTAAAGCTATTCACAAATTGCTATCTTACCTAACCTGGCACCTCTAGTACATATAGTTATAATTTCGTTTCACTACGGTGGCAAATAAGAAATAGAAATAGTAATAAAAAAAGCGGCCAAGTGCGTGTCGGACGTTCCGTGCCTATTAAAAAGGTCGTATCGTTATGTAACGCTTGTTGTTGGGATGTGTGAAACACAACAATATTTAACAGCTTTACAATATTTAATTATCGAAGTATATTGTAAATTCTGTTTTATTCTACACACAAGTAAAACCGTTACAGTTACTGAAATCTTATGGCACTTACGTCCTTTTCTTTAAGGAAGGCAGTTTTTTTTGGAATATCTTAAAAACCGTACCGTACCCCGTACCCTCCGAACCGTATTGTTCAAAACAATTTTCGCTGAAAGAATTTAATAAGCCCTATGTCCATGATTTTTTTCATATTTTTAAAATACACTGTTCAAAAATTAGAGGGGGGAGACACAATTTTAGTGACTTTCGGGGCGATTATCTCCGACTCTATTTATTCACTTGATCAAGAAAATTGCTAAGAAACCTTATATGAAAGGCCTATCGATTAACGTGCCACACGTGGGCTTGCAATGAAAACATTTTTTTGACCTTCAGTATTATGTATGGAGTGCACCCCTAAAAATTTTTTTCATTTAGTTATTTAATTACAAAACTATGTATCTGCTAACAAAATACACCTATCCTCAAAATTTTATTCAAATACACCTTATAGATTTCGAGTAAAATGCCTGTGACATACGGACGGACAGACAGACAGACAGACAGACAGACATGACAAATCCATAACGGTTCCGTTTTTTGCCATTTGGCTACGGAACCCTTAAAATGATTATTCTGATAAAGCCCACATTACAGAAAAAAAAGAAAAAAATATATATATATGCTACTTATCAAAAAAAAAAAATATGAACTAAATAATATTGTTAAATATTTATAATATATTTAATAGTTAAATATTTATAATATATTTAATAGTTAAATATTTATAATATATTTAATAGTTAAATAAGCTACCATAAAACGGGGTGAGTAGGGACAAAACTGACATTCAAACCTGGATAACATATTATTTTTACATAATGCAAACTGAATGTAAAAATAGTGTTCCGGACGTTTGTATTTTAGTTTTTTTATGATTTTGGGTAGTTCCATTTCATTACTTTAACGATAAACACGAAATCCCCCCTCACCTCGTAGTCCCTCGTAGTTGGGGTGAGATGGATTTTCATACAAAGGTGATTTTGGAAGATTGTTGAACCGTTTTTTTTATGAATATTACTATAGCTCCGTTTTAAATTGGAATACAGTATTTAGGTAGCAGTAGCCTTAAAATCCCATCTCACCCCCCTTTCATCCCTTCTCTCCCCATTCATAACCCAACTCTCCTGGCGATCCCTACGCACCCCATTTTGCGGTATCTTATGTACGCTTGCAACTTCAGGGGTTACTTGCGCGTGACCGACCCTTATATGAAGCTAAATTAAATGAAATGTGTTTATTTGAGTTTATAGGTAAATGGTTAGTAATGTCCATATAATGTCAATCCCATAAAAGTAGGCATGCAAATCTTTAAAGGTTTTCTTGAAGAACCCCATACTACATTTCTCATTACACAACGAGCGTTATAAAATGAATGAAATGAAATGAAAATTATTTAATCGTAACAAACAAAAAAACATGTATGTATTACATACGTTAGAGAGAAGAAATCCTCTGCAACCATACCGTACCCGACCCTGTAGGTTCTAGGGTGTGAGAAGAATCGCCCTGCCGACGGCGAGTGGTGCGGTGACAAAAAATAGCCGTGGACATCATGTAGCACAGTTCTTCGCAGCATAACCCATTATACGAGCAATATTCAATAACATCGCGAGATTGGAGGCCTGATTTACAGTGGTTTGCTCGAGGTGAAGGAGGTAAAGCGTTTTGAATATCAGCCCCAGGAATAAACTAGAGGACATCTTAGAAGCCATGACCTGGAAATAGACCTTCAGTTCGACTCGACTCGGCTTGTATCTTAATGTAATTCCAATGTTTCGGTTTCCAGATTGTACTGTTAGTCACTTTGTGGGCGTGGACGCAAATAAGTTTGACAAATAGCGCGGTCCATTTTCGGAATTCTGAAGAGCTAATTTTTAGGCATAGATTGGTACGGGTTTGGGGTGGCAATACAATACGATAAATACTCTTTAGGGAGATCACACCGGTGCGGTGCGTGACGTTGCGTATACGCGTTGAAGTCTCGTTTGCGTCACATCTTCTTCATACATTTTGCTGCGTTTACGGTGCGTTAAATACAACTGCGTATTTTGGGCGGCGGTGTGGTGGCAAAGCAGGAACAATAATAAATTCAAACAAGAAGCTTTCTAAAGAGAGCGATCCTTTTAAGGCAATCCGTATTTTCGCGTTACCTCGGCACCAATATCACGCGATTCTATTAATTTGACCAGCGTTTTCACGCAAACACGAATAGACTCCAGGGTTTTCACTAAACATTTGGATTAGTTTTGTTGGAATGACATATTTTTCTCTGTAACAGGCGTGAATTACTATTTTCATGCGATCCTACTGATTACACATTCATCTCTAAACTTATATCCATTCCTATGGTATGGTAGAAACTAACGAATTGTAACAGAAAATAGGGTTTGTTTTGTTGTGAAATTGACCAAACAAAACAAAACAAATGCAATTGTTACAATTTAGAACCCAAATACATTTCATTGTAGAGAAGGCCTTTTATGATGCATTTTGGAGGCTAGGTTATGAAAACCTACATCAAAATGAAGGCGTCACAGCCACGCATGAATCCTAGTCCAATAACCATCTCATACCCAAGTCGCGAGCCTATTCACGCAGAGTCCAGCAATATGAATTATGCGTAATAATTATTGTTTTACTTTTTGTTTAAGGCGAGTGTTTAATGCTAAATGTTGTTTATTTATGCGCTAAGGTTCTTAAACGTCCCGGCGGAAGCAGCTGGAAAAAAAAAACTGAACATTAGAATTTCTAGTTGGACACTAAATACTATATCAAATTTATAAGAGGATATTTTCATTTCGTACGACTGCTTCAAAACTACAAGTGATATTATACCGGTTCCTTAAAAAATATTAGCTATTCATTAACCTGAAATCTGAACACAGCTTATTCCGAATACAAGATTGGATTTCCTCTGGCCTGCGGAGGTTTTTCACAACACCGGTACTATATAGTCACCTGCTTCTATATCTGACTAGACATAGATAAGATAAGATAATTATTTATTAACGCCACAATAAACTATAAGTAACACAAAACATATCAAAATAACAACAAGTGACGCTATAAAGGAGCCCTCAGTCAGCATATTGCCACGACACGCCGTGGCGCTGATTTTCAGTTGGGCCCTGACTAAAAACTACTATAATATAATAAAAACTAAAACAAGAATGACGAATCAAGTAAACGATCAGCTAAACTTTTCAAACGTACCGTCATGTTGCACATAGGACGCAAACATATTTGACACGCCCTTACCTATAGCTCTAGAAATAGACTTAAGCTAAATATTTTGAGCGCCTTATGTATTATCGCCGGTGACTATTCGTGACCATCATGTAAGTGGAGACTAAATGCAACAAGACTAGCACGCGTTTCCTGTCTGTTTTTGATTTAAGGCCAACAGCCACCTAATTGGGTCAGGTCGCTTTGTCCTCCAGCCGGAATTATCCGTCAACAGCACACGACGCGATGATTCGATGGACCGGCTTGTCGAGTGACAGGCTTTTATGGAAATTGATGTGGTATCAGGCTAGATTTTACATTAGCTTTTAGATTTTAGTTTTCAGTAAGTGATGTATTGGTATTTACAGGTAAAACACCATTCAATACCTATGTGTATACGAGTTATAACATTATACCTATATCGTCAACTACGGACTTGACAGTTTGCGTAAAAATATATGTACACACTTTATTATTCCTGTAGAAAGTAGCATGTGTTAAGATGTCCTTCAGTACAGAATCACATCAAAGATTTTCTAATTTTAAGTTTACAAAGCTAACTTGCGCTAGCGTTAATATTCTTTAGAAACGGTGGTGGTTTTCGTACTTGCAATAAAAATGATAAATTGTATTTCATTTATGTTTTTGAAGTAAAAACTTCCTTAGCGTCGCTGTGCACTTTTTGTGATGGGGAAACAATTGTTAAACTCGCCACAGGTCACGTGACCGTAAGATGTCACGTGACCGTGAGATTCGAGAGATTGAAAATTCGTAAGACGGACACGTGACCTGATCGAAAAACTGTTACAATGTCATGGAGTTTTCACTTCTGCCGGCGGTGCAACCCGGTCTTTTGTTTTATATAAGTATATTTTCTTTTTTTCAGATGATTCTGGTAGCGGAATGGAGCTGTCTGCTAGTGACTCCAATATCTGCACTTTATTGAAGATTATTTTTTTGGAAAGTAAGTCCTTCAATAGCATAATTGCATTTCAAGTTTCATTACTCATTACTCTTATAGCTTTTATCCCAAAAATTGGCGTAAAAGCCACTGTCAAATATCAAATGATATTTCGTACATAGGTTTTTCACCCCTAATATATAGCCCGACAGGTCGCTCATTTGGCCCCTGAGATATCTCCCCTACTACAGGTCGCATTTCTCAACCGAGTCTCGTGAAATTTTGTGAGCAGGTACAATAGTTACATAGATATTTTTTGTCGAGCCTCATTACCGAAAACTAATCATTTTTTTAATTACAGGCACGCGAGTTCTACATCTCACAGAGCCACAAGTTGTCCGGGGAATATTTCAATGTTTTTCATTCAGAAGTAGTCTATAAACGGGGTACTTACCTATAAGTTATCGTATATCTCATCTTTGTATTCATTAAGTGTATCTACCTATATTATATATCCTGACAAAGGTCATTGACACAATGTATTAAACATTCGATAGTATATTCAGTGTTAATGCCCGTTGAAATAAACATGAATGACGTTGAAACAACGCAGTGAAAACGGTTTAATTACTGAATAGGTACAATAGCATACGATAAACTGAGTGACATTTCATTCAGTAAGCGGACTGAAATTTAAATTTTCATACGTATTTCGTAATAAAAGCCATAATATTGATGCCCTGATTGCATATTATGCCGATTTCCAAGCTTTTATAGACGGTGCAACGTTAACTACACTCCAGAGCAAATATTTCGGGTTGTATAGAATTTCAGTACAAACTGTACCCGAAACTTTTGCTCTTGAATGTATTTTATGAACTTTTATCACAGAATAAAGTACCGAAGGTAATCTGTTAACACATCCCCTGTTTAGGTACGCCGAACGAGCCTAAACGAGGCCATCCCTTTCTATCGCATGCAACGCGCTGCGATAGAACGCATGCGTGCCGTAGCAGAGCTAACATACCGGCCGGGGCCAGTAGGCCGACATGTACTTGTAGGCGTGACGAAATCACGGAGAGAGCCGACCCTCAAATTAGCGAGTACAGAATTTAAAAGCCGTTATCCTCATTCGATTGAGCTGAATTCATACAAGTTTAGTTTGGATAACAATGCAATAACTATGGCACCCTAAACCTGGTCTGATGATGGAGAGGTGGTAATAAAAACTCCTCAATTATACAAGATAAATGTTTGGGCTCATTACACCCTCCTTATTGAACGTGCTAGCGAAGCAAACGAAGTTTTACGAGAATGCTTGTAGTATGTCCGGATGTCCGATGTCCCGCTGTCACGCTGTCCCGCTGTCCTGCTGTCCCACTGTGCCACTGTCCCGCTGTCCCGCGGTCTGCTTTTCACCTCTAGTACATGAGGACACATTTTTCAACCGATTCTCGTGAAATTTTGTGAGCACATGGTTAGCACAAGACATCGCGCGAGCTTTCTCGAACTCTCTCGCACACTATCCGTATCTCTTATTAGAAAACGTAGACCAATTTTCTCTTATTAGAGTTCGCGCTCCGTCTTGTGATAACCATGCTGCTCACAAAATGTCACGAGAATCGGTTGAAGAATATGACCTGATGTACTAGAGGTGATAAGCAGACCGCAGGACAGCGGCACAGTCGGACAGCAGGACAGCAGGAAAGCGTGACACCGTGACAGCGGAACATCGGACATCCGGGCATACCTACTGCAGTATCGATAATTATATAGTTTTTTTTTATCGATTCAGTTTTTGAATTTCTTTTTTTTAAAGAACATAGAATCGCGAGTTTTGCAGCTCGCAGATCCACTAGTTATTAGTTGGTAACTGTGCAAAAAAGTACAATCGGTAATAAAAGCTTTTCATTGCCAGTATGGCAAAACTCTAGCAAAGACAAGGATGGTCGGCCACGGAAATTAATGGGTTAATTTAATCTGTATTAGTATTTACTGACTCAGGAGTCTGCTGGTTGCGGGTGGCGCAGGACCGGTCATGGCACTCTTTGGGGGAGGCCTATGTCCAGGATTAGACTTTTAGCTGATATGATAATGTTGATGTAATTTGATAAATTTGCTGACCTGACGACAAAATCGTGAACGCTGATAGGTGACAATCCTAGCACGATTGTACAATTTTTTTATTGCCCTTTATTTTCACAGGACTAACCAAGAAATACTAAGGCATCAAAAGCTATTTAAGTTCCCAAGGAATAAACATGACCATAATCTAAAATGCAAAAAGGATGCCATTAAAGTTGTTTTCCTTCCACGTCGCAACCACGTTAATTCTACAATACCAACATTACCTGAGGAATTTTTATTTAAACAACTTTAGCTGGCTACGTGGTCCTGTAGACAAAGGATTTTAGTCCTTATTACGTACATGGAAGGTCTGTGTAAATAGACATAGTGACCGCTCACGTGGTGTAGTGTTCCGTAATGCATACAAAAGCGTCAGCGTGGATAATAGAATATACGTTAGGGTTGTCGATCGCAATTTTCTCGGATAACGATACATTTTTAGTGGACACTCAAAAATATGTGAATATATTTTTGTAAAAGGCTTTACCTAACGACTTGTTATCACTATATAATTATATTTAACCCTCGTGTTAAAAGTTGAACATTTTTATTTGTCTGCACCGCAGCAGCTACGCGAATGGAATGATTTCATGAATTTTTCCTTTGTTTAAAGACTTAATTCTCAAATATTTAATGCGCCTGCTACCAACCTTATTCTTGTATTGAAATGCGCCCACTACTGGAGCAGACCGGGAATTGAACCCCATGTCTTTGGATTGTCAGTCTACTGAGTATCCGGCAGTCAAATTTGCTAGTGTTGGTATTTAAATTTTCGTTACTGCATTGATCTTTATATAAATAAAAAAAAATAAAGAAGATTTATTGTCGCAAAAAAAACACAAAAACACAATCTCAAACACAAAAAAAAAGTTAGTAGGCGAAATTATTAGGTTAGGTGCGACAAGGTTCGGGGCTCAGCGTTTGCTGCTAGCCTGTCGGCTGTACAGCGCTGTTTTTCAGCCCGCACCTACCTCACGAGATACAAAAAAGCGGCCAAGTGCATGTTGGACCACGCACAACGAGGGTTCCGTGCCTATTAAAAAGGTCGTATCGTTACTGAAATCTTATGGCACTTACGTCCTTTTCTTTAAGGAAGGCAGTTTCTTTGAAATATCTCAAAAACCTTTGAACCGATCTTGTTCAAAACAATTTTCGCTGAGAGAATTTAATAAGCCCTATGAGCATTATTTTTTTCATATTTTTAAAATATACGGTTCAAAAATTAGAGGGGGGGGACACAAGTTTCATGACTTTCGAGGCGATTATCTCCGACTCTATTCACTTGATCAAAAAAATTGCTCAGAAACCTTATATTTATTTTGAAAGGCCTATCGATTGATGTGCCACACGTGAGCTTGCAATGAAAAAAAAATAGTGTCTTTATGTTTTATGTATGGAGTGCACCCCTAAAAAAAAATATTTTTAGTAATATAGTTACAAAACTATGTAGCGGTTAACAAAATACACCTATCCTCAAAATTTTATTCAAATACACCTTATAGTTTTCGAGAAAAATGCCTGTGACATACGGACGGACAGACAGACAGACAGACAGACATGACGAATCCATAAGGGTTCCGTTTTTTGCCATTTGGCTACGGAACCCTAAAAAGATACAACATCTCGTTGCAAGGGGAACATTCGCATTACTCTTAACGAACTTAAATGACTAAACAAATCTTAATTTATAATAAAATGTAGAAGGTACATGTAACATATTTTTAATGATCGATGCAATCATTGAGTATTCCGTCCAGCAATATAGAAAAGCTGTTGTATTGTTCACATTAGACCACGTCAAATTATAATTCGCTTGCTAGGTAAGTATTTGATGTTGTGTTCTTGGTGGTGACTCAGGTTGCCAGAGCTACCGATGATGCAGTGTTGAGAACCATGGACCTGAGGGGTAATCACGTAAGGTGTCGTACGCGCGTTCGGTCAGTTTAACTGTCATTTTTCCATATAAAATTTGACATTTAGATCTACCTAACTTGATCGACCTGCTGCATATGTCTCTAGATGTCAATGCAAGGAATCATCAAATCAATAAAGGAAAGCGGCTATGTTGATGTGATATGGGTGAAAAGGTCCGGACACCTGCCATAACATTGTTGCGCACAAAGTTATCGAGGCATTCATTGTTCTTATTATGATTGTCATTTTTTACATTTTTATATCAATATGTCCGCTGCCCGCCGTGGTTTCATCAATGGTTCCGACGGAAGACCAGTGCTGGTAATTGCCAGCACCATGCTGAGTTGGGACCATTTCGTGAGGTGTTTTATTTATTTTTTTATTCAATGTTTGTCGATTTGTGTGTGTCACGAATAAACGATTTTCTTACTTTCTTTTTAGGGTTCCGGTCCAATAAGATAAAAACGGAACCCTTATGGTGCGACTCTGTGCGTCTGTCTATCTGTCACAAAGTTAAATATCTCAGGAATTACTAATGCTATCCATTTAAAATTTGGAACAGTTTTAAAGAAACTTAATCCACGTGTATGGAATTTTAATAATTTTAATAATTTTCAATATCTATCTTAATTGCGGATAAGAGGGGGGGAAAAAATTCAACGTGTAGTTTCTAGGTCAAGTGGGGTATCATATGAAAGGGCTTGAGTTGGACATTTTAAAACAGTTTTTTTTTCTACATTGGTAAAATTTTGATCTATGAAGGAAAATGAAAAAAAAAATACCATTCCTGTTTACAAAATGTCAAGAGAATCGGTTGAGAAATGCGACCTGTTAGAGCAGGACAACCAGACAGCGGGACATCCGCACAGCATACGAAAGAATGTGCTGAAACGGATAACTTCGTTCGCTTCGCTCGCTCGTTCTAGGGGAGTTTATTTACAATTGTGTAACTAACTTAGCTATGTAACTGTAGATAACTCTCTGTTAATTTCGGTTTAATTCCGTTCATTCTTCAACTTAAACTTGTCAACTAAAGTTCAAATTGTAAAAGTGATAGATGGTGGAAACCCTAAGGTGAAATACCCCAAACCCGCCGGCGTCCGGTAATGGACAAACTTTTGGTGAGCCTCGCTTTGTTTAGTCCCAAAATACAGCTTAATTATTAGCACAGGGACTCCTACGTCACGGCGATGACGTCAAGTTGAGGACCGTTCAATGGTAATTGGATTTGATTAGTGGATTGTTTGTTAATTGGGGTGTTTTATAGTTGTGCTAATGCGCAAATTTATGTATTTGGAATATGGAACTGGGTTAGTTGTTGAAACTTTTTATTGGCGAAGGATTACATTCAACATTTATCTTCATCACCATATCAGCCGAAAGACGTCCACTGCTGGACATAGGCCTCCCCCAAAGAGTGCCATAATGACCGGTCTTGCGCCACCCGCATCCAGCGAACTCCGGCCACTTTTTTCAGCCCGATACCCGATTACGACCGGCGGCGACCACATACCGGCAAGCGCCGCGTAGGTAAACCACCCAAGGTGGACTGATGAACATTTAACACTAATTCAACGAATTCAGAAACTTGTGTGCAAATTAGTAGAAGGAAGTTAGAAAGAGTGGACACGTCGCAAAAAAAATTATCCCATATGCTAATCCAGATATAGGTACCTCTATACTGTGTGTTATGATTCAATAACAAATTTAAAAAAATCTCACCTTAAGCCACAGAAGAGATAAATTACTTTTAAAATAAGTGTACAATGGTTGTCTGGAAGAGATCGCTTTTTAGAGATAGGACCGCCTGTTGTCTACCACTGTTTATGTTTAATTTACCTCTATTTTTCTATTATCTACTATGTCTGGTGAAAATATTTCTTTGTACTGTATTGTACAATTTTAAATATTATATGCCCATTTCATACGCTTTGCAATTATCCCATAAAACGTTTCATATCTAAAACCACTCCGCAAACTACTAACTGAATATCCCGCAGAGAACTGCCAAAGCGCGAGATAAAGAAAGTCGCTGGAGGGGCATATCAGCTTATCGTCAGACGACTGGAACTGCACTTCAGGCGATTTGTCAAACTTTCGCTACCAACGAAAACAGGAGCCTCGAACCAACCACTCAACCGGGACCTTCACACATGCTCCTTGGCCATCCGCTGCTGCCCTGTTCATTAAGAACCGCGGGGGGTGGAATATGTCACGAGATACTGGCGGCTATATGCGACAGATTGAGAGCATCTCGTCTCATGTATAATTCACTAGTGAGTTTGAATCGCGAACGTACCAACTTGGACCATAATGCATTTTGTTTTTGTCCCACATGAAAGATTGCAGTGAATAAATGAATACATTTTGAAGCATATTTATGTTTATAGCTTTATTGCGGCATTACGGATAGACGTTACGCGATGGACCGGGATCTATGGAGGGAGCACATTTTTACTCAAACGGAAATCACCAAACTTGACCATTGGTCGTGATGGACACGACTAAGAAGAAGATACTTTTTAAAAGATTACTAGACTCTATCACTGACTTGTAACAAAGATCATCGATATCAGTTCATCGGATATCCTATGGGTGATAGCTAGGGTGGTCCTTAAAAATCGTTGAAAGTTGAAATTTCATTGAGGGCACCCTCTTATATTGGTTTGATACGTGAAAAAATAACGTATGTTTTTTATTTTATTTTTGGATAAGATTTAGGGGTCGCGACCGATTTTTGAAACTTTTAGGCTTGCATATCTTCATTCATACTAAGTTAATTTTAATTTTTAATATTATTATTCCTTAAAAATATAAAGTATACATTAACATACTTATCCAAATCCAAATATTACAATTATTACATGACTACTAAGCCAGTCAGTTTAGTCAAACCCGTTCGTTACCGCTCCCGGTGCAAAAGTGCCCATAACGCTCACGGCATTACCACGCTGGATGCCATGGACCAGAAACGATATTATTATTTATTATTTTTATGACGCCACTCTCCTTGGTCCTGTACCAACCTCATCCACAGTTTGCCTGTCGTTTAGCAGGCTGGTTACACATCAGGCTGGTGTATCACTGATGATAATTCCAGAAGCCAAGCGTAAATTATTTGTTTGGTTAACCAGTCTTAATTACGTTGAAACTGAACAAGTTATCAAAAATGTTGTATAAGTAGATCTAGATTTTTAGTTGCACGCACAAACAACACAAACACAGACACTCACACACACACGCACACACACAGTCACAAACTAACACACATTTCTATTTGTTTTGTTAATATAATTAGAGAATACCTACCCGAACAAATGTATACAGTTAATGTTTTTCAAACGGTCACCACGACACAGGCTGAGCCTAGTGTGGGACCATGGGTTAATTTAATTAGTGTTCTGTTCCTTTTAAATAAACGAATTTATTATTATTATTATAATGTCATGATTTTTGCAGTCGGTACGGTACACCTTAAGTATAAATAAGAAGATTAACTAAAACACGCATCACTAACTCTTATGCTATGAAATATGAAATGAAATATATTCATTACCATACATACATTACGCGAATACATTTAACTTAATAGCATTATTACATGCAAAGGAAAACGACAGCACTGACGGTATCCGTTGGTCCCAAACTAGGCACAGCCTGTATCTTGGGCACCAGTGGTACAGATTTAACAGTTATTTTTTACATTTAAACAATAACTTAAGAGTGTTAAGAGTTAACTAAGAAACAATGTATATGTCTTAACAACTATGAAGTGTATTTTCATGTGTATATGTCGGCGGCAGATCGTTAAATACGCCAGATCACGAAATTCCTAGGCATATCGTGAAACGGCGCCATTTCATGATATGCCTAAAAGTCGGCTAGGCTTATCACGATGTGCCTGATAAACAATACGGCAGATCGATTAGAGCAACGCATTCGTCGATATTCCTAGCTCTATACCGGGCACATCGTAAAATAGTTTCTTTCTTGGCCACTGGTGGCGCTGCACATGCGATGGCGGCCGTTTTTGTTGGGGGCTAATAATCAGGGCGGACAAAAATGGTTTGTCATAAGCGAACTCTGTCTTAGGTCGGTTAGGTTAGGGTTCACTTGTGTCCCTCAGACCAGAAATAGACACCCCGCGCAGCGGGGTGGCGTCGACTCGCTGGAGATTATCAGTCCGCACTTCTTATTTTTTTTAATTTACCTAATTCAATTTTGGACACCCTACTTACGTATAACGGTGAGTATTGAACGATATGCCGGCGTTTCATGATATGCCTAGGAATTTCATGATCAGCCTAAACGTCACTGGCTTGGCCAAATCATGAAATGCTGGCGTTTCATGATATGCCTAGGAATTTCATGATCTGCCTAAACGTCATTAGACAAATCGTTAAACGTTAAGTTTTGAACGATATGGCGGATGTCCTTTAGCCAAATCATGAAATGGCGGCGTTTCACGATATGCCTAGGAATTTCGTGATCTGGCGGATTTTACGATCGGCCGCCGACATATATATTATGTGAGAGTGATTGTGTTTGTTTGTGTATGTGATGTGCGTGTGTGTGCGAGTAAGAGTGCGAGTGGGAGTGTGTGCGTGAGTTTGTGTTTGTGTGTGTATGTCTAGGTTATGTGCGTTTATGTTTTAGCATTATCTCCTCGTATGCGGATGTTACAATTACCTAATCAAAAGATGACCTAGAGATAAAATTTATAACCTTAAGCTCAAATGCTAACAATGTATTAAAAACGCAGCTATTCTTCTGACACATTTCTTTGTCGGGTATCAAAAGAGATTTGTGGTTATTCAGTAGCCATTTCTCGCTCTTCGTGATTGCTTATTAAAGGTGCCTCTCGGCACGTGCGTATCAAATGTCACTCGTTTTATATTTCCTACACAATATATTTCAAGAGAAATATTCTCAAGCTACACGATATCTTTTTCAAGAGACACACCGTTTGACGCCAAAATTCTGTCCTGCCATCATAAAACCACATGGCACGTTCTAGCTCAAGAGAAGCCTGCCAAAAATGTACCAATGTAATGTACCTAGTAAAATTGAGGTAGCAGTCAAATAAATACTCACGTACGGAATTTACATACAACGCCAGCTGAAACTTTATGTCGACGGTAAAAGAACAGGCCGTAGTGGAAATGATAACTGGGGTACTGGGGGCGTAGATTTCATAAACATCGTACCAAATATCAAATCTAGCATTAGCGACAAACAAACAAATACAAATATCTTTATTCTGTATAAAATGAAACATGAGACGGTATATCATCGAAACTTAAAAAACTACCTAATATTAGAAAGAAAGAAATAAAGAAAGAAAGAAAACATTTATTCGTGGACAAAACAATGGGTATAAAAAACAAAACACAGTAACGTAAAAGTAGCAGGGTCCACGAAAAGGCCCCGACTCAGCGTGGTGCTAACCTAGAAGGCCAGCGCTGGTCTTCCGTCGGAACCTTTACATGAGTTACCTCCTGGAAGGCAACACAAAACAAATACCTACGCTAAACATATTTTAAGGAATACATGTATCTTAAGTAAAAATAAGCAGTAATGTAAGTGCGATAGAGATAGAGATATCCGAACTTCGACATTCGAAGTTCGTGGTTATAGCTCAGCGTGGCACGGCAGATTGCAGCGTGTGAACGCGTCGCCAAACTGTGTGTCAGTGTCACTGTCACTGTCAACTTGACAGACCGAACGCAACTTTTATTTCGGATAGAGAATATACGTAAATACAGAAAGCTAATAATTTCATAACCAATCCAATACTCTCTCTCTCTCTCAAATTTTATTACAATGTCATTAATATATAGGTATGTCACATCATATTCACTAAGAACTTGCTTATATTTAAACTCGAAAAACAAATGGTTATAATGGTTATTACATATATTTGTTTGGACGCAATTGACGAAGCCTGCGTTGCGGATATTTTTATGCACCTAATCATTCTTGTTTCGTAAATAAAGATATTATCTTTTAAAACAAATGTCAGCACCTACTTATATGTCTATTCTTCTTATTTAAGAGCTAAGCTCTTGTCGGTGTAGCTCAAAGTAGGCCCTCCAT
Source organism: Epinotia ramella (assembly GCA_947578815.1). Lineage (NCBI taxonomy): Eukaryota > Metazoa > Arthropoda > Insecta > Lepidoptera > Tortricidae > Epinotia > Epinotia ramella. Next base: position 1,216,375 of record OX388213.1, read on the forward strand.
CTACTCCGGTATGTAAAATGAGTAAAATATTCTTTGACGGAGTAAAAACATCAAACAGCCAGCGAGCTTTTACAACATTTTGGGGGCTACCGTAGCCTTAAAACTAAAACAAATGCCACTCCGAACGACCAGTGCAGTGCTGTGCCGATTTTAGTTAAGGTAAGAGCGGATAGGTTACACATGGCCAATTTTAGCAGCGATACAAACGCGCCTTCAACGCGCGACTGTCGCGAGACACTAGCAATAGGTCATCTGTCAAAATCCTGTATCTTTTATGTATCTTTGATTTTACCCGAATCGTATATGAAAGAAACCTGTATCGATACTGTATCGCGTTTGTATAATTGCAAAATGTCACCGTGATTGCACAGTAACGGGTCGTAACTGAGTAGGTACAATAGGGGTGTAGACACCAAATAAAATAACCAATAATGTTAAAAAAATAAAAAAAGTTAAGCAGGGGATTAAAAAATCACAAAGTTATGTGTCAAAAGTTTTAAGAGGGGTATAACATACTGTTCACTAAGCGCACCTTCATATGAAACGATTGTCATTTACTATGACTTTCTCTCTCTAACAAGCAAAACTATAAAACGTTTGTAGCTTGGTAATTCTTTGAGATATCTGAATGGGATTTTCGTCACTAGGCATGTTTTTTTGCCTTCTTTCTTTTGGAGTATTAATAAATTATTTGCTGCCAAGTGAAGAATTTGAAACAAATGCATGCGACACGGTCAATTTTGTACAGATCTTAATGTTGCCGACTGTACCCTCGTTTCTGTTTACGTACCTAACGCAAAGGTAAGAACTCTAAGCAGTTTATTTTACGTGTGCTGTTCGAGCGTAAATAAAATTCTCTCTTTGATTGAATATTCTCTTTTAAATGATTATTCCAGCGGAAGAGGAGACACGTATTAGTGTATTGGTGCTTCCCATACTGCACTTGTAAGAAACAGTGAAGGACGTATTTATTTAAAGAACCGGTCAAGTGCGAATCTGACTCCGCACCGAGGGTTCTGTACTAACTTTATTTTGTGATGAAAAATAACTTTTTCTGTAATACCATTTGTTATACCATTTCACATATCCCCAGCGGAGCAATAGGCATGGAGACAGGCTGGTGGTTGAGAAACAAACACTTGCGAAATCAGGTAAGTCGGTCTATAGCCTCGGACCACCAATTTGTAACCGATTGCCTGATACCGTCAGAAATGCAGCTTCCATCGCAGGTTTCAAATCAAGACTGAAAAAGTGGCTTCTGAGCAACATGTTTTATAACTATGACGAATTTTACAGCATGCAAAATAAAGAATAATATTATAAATAAATTATTATGAAAATGATAATAATATATAGATGTACATAACATTTTATGATGTATAAACCTAATTTACACGTATGATACATTTGACCTGTAACAATTGTTACTAATAAAATTTTCATTTCATTACCTTAATTAATTAATTGCCTATTGATAGTAAATAGGTAAGGACCATATTAAAATATAAAATGACAACGGGTCACTCATTTATATCGAGAAACGCTTGACATGTTTCGAACCGTTTCGCGGTCCCTAGTCATGAGCACACGCGTTGCGGGCGCGTTTAGCCCTGCGGGCCCGCTCCCTGCTCGCTCGGCTGGTTTGCGTGGGCACAAGCGGGGCAGCGACGGTGGTAAGGACCCATTTTTTGGTCAGCTTAACTCACTCAATTAAATTTTCTATTAAAGTTTTCCGTTGTGACACGAAAATTAACCATACAATTTTATTCTGGAGCCATGCTAATTTTTTGTGTCACAACGGAACTTTATTCACTTCTTCAGTTTAACTACTAACCAGGCTAACTACTGGCCAAGATTTTGGTCCTAATCCAAATCACACAATTTTTTTTTTCATACACAAGTTACATGATAAATTACAAATATATACTCGCCAAACTATTAAGTTTGACGGCGAGACACGCTTATTTACTATAACTATTAACCTAATTTGCTTTTTTTCTATTACCTAATCTCTTCTCTGAACTTTTTTTACAGATTTAGGTAGAATGGCAACTAAAAATGGTAATAATTACCATAATGCGGTATTTCATTTCAGTAAAAGTAAATTACCCCACATTATCTTACCATTAAACAGAACTTACAAAAATGCATGGAACACATCATATTTCAACTCGGTTGAATCGGTTTGAGGTGTGTTGAGGGTGATCATTTCCTTCTTTAAGCCCCCAATTATAAGAACTGGCACTTAACTATTGTGCTCTGCCTACCTTTTCAGTAAATACGGGTGTAATGTAACTTTTTAAACTGGCAACGTTCAGATTTATTTTTCATTTTAATATGCATCAGATGAAAATGAAAAATAAAACACAATCCATCGAGGCGGCACGTGTAATGAGCCGGCTGCCATTACTTGGGAGATTGAAAATTTAACGAGAACTCCTTGATACTGCAGTATGATGCACTCTTTTTATAGCTCAGTATTGGAAGTCAGGAGATGAGTTTTTAATGCAGTATTTATGACTTATACTCGTTGACTTTAATAAAAGAGAGAGAGGTAGCCTAGTGGTTCAGGCATGCGGCTGGAAGCGACAGTCGTGGGTTCGAATCCCGGCTCGTACCAATGAGTTTTTCGGAACTTATGTACGGAATATTTACCGTTGGCTTTTCGGTGAAGGAAAACATCGTGAGGAAACCGGTCTAATCCCAATAAGGTCTAGTTTTCCCTCTGGGTTGGAAGGTCAGATGGCAGTCGCTTTCGTAAGACTAGTGCCTATGCCAAATCTTGGGATTAGGTGTCAAAGCGGACCCCGGGCTTCTTTAGGGGCACTACCGGGAATAACGCTAGGGGGATAAAAGTCCCATATAAGTCTTAAAAATTAACAGTAAATCTAAGTAAAAATAATTGACCAATCATGTGGCGCCTTTACCGAACTATAATGAATTTGACCAATAGAACGTCGCTTTGCCACTAGGACTGTATGTTTTACTTTGTTATTGTATTTTGGTGTTACGAATAAATTATTTCTTTCTTCTTCTTCTTCTTTCTTTGACGTCAATTTATTATATTATCTTACATAATTAGACTAGCATTCATAGAACAGAACCGTATTATTGAGTGCCCTTACAGGGTGTCATGAACTGGCTAATGAGTGTAACACCGTTTTCCATTGGGAGGCCAACGCCCCAATGAGGCTATACTAAAACATATCTGTAACTGGCCGCACAGCAGGCCAAACAGGAAAAAAAAAAACCTTATTATGTACATGACAAGGCAATATTGAATAAATGAAATGAAATTGGTCATAGCAAGACATCAACGAACCGCTGAGCTGGTGGGCTGCGCTTCGTTTCAGCAGGGCTTTGATTTTCAATAGATACCAAGTTTGTTTAATTATTTCAGTTGACTCGGAGAAAAAGTATACAATAGTAATACAATGAGGGCTCTTAAAGTCGAGTACCGTATTTAGGCCATGAAGCTTGCCGAGTGACTACGAGAATAACGATTATATAAAATACTATTGCGATATAATAGCGCTAAGGGTAGGCTCATACAGTCTGAATTTAGTATCTGGACTACTAGTGAGCATAAAAAGGTACACCCGCTGAAGGGTGATCACGTAACGTTTCAAACACACGTTAGGACAACACAACTGTCATTTTTCCATACTAAAAGTGGCATTTAGATCTACCTGACGCGCGTACAATGCGCTACGTGAATGAGTTTTGCTACCAGCAGAATACTGCTGGTAGCAAAACTGCACAAAGAGTACCTTTTATACCGACTTAAAAAATCGAGGAGGTTCTCATATTTGCTCGTGAGTGATTCAGATTATAATTCAGTGACTGAATTCCGTTCTGTGTGGGCCTGGCCTAAGTTTTGCCGTGATCCTATGGTAATCATCGGAATCGTTGTTTTTACAGACTTAACAAAAAAGGAGTGTAATGTTTTGGCCCATGTTTGTGTGTGAGTTTTTCGTGGTTGTGGCCAATTAAATTGTGCACGTTCGAGGTAGGTAGAAGCTCAATTAAAATATGCCATAATAAAAATAATTAATGGATTAATTAATGGTAATTGTAGTAATTCCTGGCTATTCTTTATTTTGATGGTTTATTTTAAGTCCAATCCTATCCTGCTTCCTACCAATCCTACTCCCTACTAATAACATAAATGTGAAAGCTTGGATGTTTGTATGTTAAGTTGTTTGGATGTTTAGAAGTTTCGATGTTTGTTACTCAATCACGCTTAAACGACTCAACCGATTTGGATGGAATTTTACACCAAGAAATAGAATATTTAGATCAAAATATAGGATAGTTTTTATCCCGTGTCCACGCAGACAAAATTGCGGGCGGAAACTAGTGGATTAAATATTATAAATAGCGTAGATACTTAACCTCCTGCGTGTCATGTTCCTTCAAAAAGACAGAATGGTTCAAAGAATAGTAATTTTTAGGGACAAGAGAGAAATATTTCGATATACCTGCCGCTAGAGCAATAAAACTTTTTATATTGGGCTAGCGGCTAAATTATATTTTCACAGAAAAAAAAAAACAAAATAAAATAAAACAAAATTAAAAAAATGGGCTAAATAAAGTTTTTTATTTTCCATTTAATTTTAGTCACATCAGAGCGTTCCATAATCTAAATATGAATAACTGACGGAGTCGCTGTCGCCGGACACGGCGAGGAGGACTATATAAATTATATTTTAAAACTGTTTAAGTACCGTAATTGCTCTACTATGACTGTCCACCTAATTCCTACCATATGAATATATTGGCAGCGTTCCACTTCGACATATGCATTCAAACTTGCTTCTTAGTAAAAGGATTCAGTGAATTGGTGCATAATTTTTACATTGAAGTGCTCTAGAGCCGAATGGTGGTGAAGAGCACCGTCACAGACGGACGAAATTCCATTAGCGAGTTTTGGACGCTGGCCAGAGTGGTCGCTGGGGGCAAAGAGTACATATACTGCGCAAAGAAGCGGCACTTCGGTATATGTATTGACTCAGAGTTGGGGCCGTGTGACGGACACATAGAGACAGCTGCTGGGGGAGCCGCGGAAAGGTGCGCAAGCGTGGCTCCGCCAAAGGGCAGCGCGTGGAATACAGTGGGGTTTTAGACGGTAGTCCGGGCGGTTCCCAAGAGTTTTTTTTTATACAACGACGGAGGCACACAAGCGTACGGCCCGCCTGATGTTAAGCGGACACCGCAGTCTATAGACGCATGCAACTCCAAAGGAGTAACATGGGCGTTACCGACCCTTGATATGTTTGAGGATTCGCCGTGTTGACAGCTGAAGGAACAAATTCCCTCGCTCTCAACACAACGCATCCTCGGGAGCTCTGGCGACCTTGCTCACCTCCAGGAACACAACACTACTACAGAGCAAGTAGTAGTGTTATTATGGCTGTGGTCTTCTGCAAGGTACTACCCCAGTTGGGATGCTCTAAATTCTTCTGCTTCTGCTCACCAAAATTCCGATACGTCTACTCGTAAACAAGTTCAATACAGTATTTATACAAAAAGTAATAGCTGCCCGCGTGGATTCGCCCGCGTGTAACAAAGAAAACAGGCAAAACCGCGGGACTAAATATAGCCTACGATCATAGATAGATAGATAGATAGATAAATCATTTATTTGGCATTTTGCAACAAAATAATAAAAAAAAAAAAGAAACCGAAAAAAAAACAACGATAAAAGAACAAGTAAAACAATTGTGGTACGGAAATAGGATTATAAATTTAATTTAAGGCATACTTGTGCGTTGCAATAATGCCAAAAAGGTACTAGCTCAGTTTTGCTTTGCTCGTGTGAGCAAGCACTGATATTCTGCCAGTACCTCGGGTCACGATGCAGGTGAAATATTACAAGTAAAATAATAATAATAATAATAATAAAGATTGCAAATAATATCGAATAAATAAAATAGATTTGTTTGATAGGTGAGTAATAAAAATGACAAAATATAAGGTGTAACTATGTGTCGACAAGGATTGTATGTATTATGAAAAAGCGTGTGGTGAGATGTGTGATGTCCCTTAGAAGCACGCCTATATTACAAAATCTGCAACCAAATAGCCATGAGGAATTCTTGCCACTTGCTTGTCCAAGAGAAATCTTTTAAATATTAATTTAAAAGATTTCTTGGATGGTAATTGGCGAAGTGGCGGAGGAATGTTATTCCAGCATTTGGTTGCAAGATAACGAAAACTGCCAGTAAAGGCGACCGTCCTGTGGGGGTGTACTTCTAAGATACATCGCCGTGTTGACCTAGTGCCATGCTGTGAGTGAAAAGATGAGACCCTTATTTTTCTGAACAGATGGTCAGGTTTTTGGTATTTAAGAACATCAAACAACAGGCAGGCGAGGTGTAAGTGTCGACGTGATGACATATTTAAAATGGAACCTTTATTAAGGTATGGTGTAATATGACTTCTGGGTGGGATATTATAGCAAAAACGACAACATGCGTTTTGTACACGCTGAACGAGACGACGCGTCATCATCCGGAAAGTTCATTTTAGACACATCATCATCCTCCTAGCGTTATTCCCGGTTGTGCCCCTAAAGGAGCCCGGGGTCCGCTTTGACACCTAATCCCAATATTTGGCATAGACACTAGTTTTACGAAAGCGACTGCCATCTGACCTTCCAACCCGGAGGGAAAACTAGGCCTTATTGGGATTAGACCGGTTTCCACGCGATGTTCATTTTAGACACATATCTAAGAATAATCGAATATAAACTATATTGAGACATGTTGAAAATTGTCGCTACTCCCGAAGAGTTAGAAACATGCCGCCTGTAGTGAAATTTAATACGTGAGTTTAACCGTGTAGATATGAGAATTAGGTGAAAGAATTTTTGAAATCGGTCTAGTGGTTCCAGAGATTACACATTACATACAAACTTCCAAAGCTACAATCTCACAGGCGTTCCCTCTTTATAATATTAGTATAGATTTATCCAGAGATCCCATCTGTTTTGAATTACTTATTCTTTGCAATGCCTTCACGCGACCGCCTTTGAAAGACCTCGAATTAAAATTTATTGTCCACTTCAGCGAGCCGGAATGGACCACAAGTAATTATGAAACTCAGCTCTGATTTTTAATGGGAATCGAAAGTCAATGTAGGTTTCGGCCGTCACATATGGATGGAACCGGAACTGTAATAGTTATTCCTTGAAATAAGTTTCAAATTATTGCTTAAAGAGAGTTCTATACTTCTACTGCGGCATAAGACATCCGTCCCTCTCGCACTCGCATACTTGTCAGAACTTGACTGATGTCTTATACACAGCGATAAGTAATAAAATGGCAATCAATGCTACGCCCGCTGGAAACAGTTTGAAGAACAGGCAAGTCACAGCGAAATTTCATCTTAATCGTATATGGTTTGGAACAGCCGTGCTCAAGTCACAGCTGAATTTCATCTTGATCGTATTTGGAACAGCCGTGCTGGGGACGTACCTCCTACCATGGGTCCTATTTGCTCTGTAATCATGTGGTGTAGTGTTCGTGGTGGCCTTAGGGTAGGTGGCGGCGGAGGTGGCCCGCAGTCCAAATTGGCTCAGTTCGGGTTGCACAGGACGGTTCCACCGTGGTTCAGGAGCTCAAATACCGCGAGCCATCCAGTTCCCTGTCGGAGACTGAAACTACGCGGCATTGCTTTAATAAACAAGCACACGCACAAGTTTTACTATCTGTTATTAATGTTATTATGTTAAACAGAATTCTATTAAATTAAAAAAAAAAGTTCACTCTGTCGTTGGACTAAGAAGAAACGGTTTTCTATACGACATCAACACAACAAACGAAGGTAACCTCGACGAAACGGTCATTTCGTAACAATAGGGAACTCAAATGAAACTAACGCGCGGCTTCCACATAGGAAATCATGCAGCAAACTTTACGGGAATGTTACCGATTTCCTTTATTTTATTTCCTCCTACAACCAGTTCTCTTCATCTTTGCCTTACTAACTTTATCATCTTGATTTTCTCTTAATTCGACGCATTTTTGTTTACAGCAGTACAGAACTTGCACAATTTATGATGGGTCGTCGATTTGCAACACTTTGGAAGATTCTACAGTGATATAATGATGATGATGATGATGTCGTTCTGACTGATTTCGGCCACAGCTACTGTGTATTCTGGCTTAACTATTAACAATTATAATTACTAGAGTCCTAGAGTGTTGTTCTTCTAGTCTCTGGTGCGCTCTCAAGTGGCTTACGTATATTTATAGCAAAAGGCACTTTAGCAAATTAACACTAATAGGATAGGACAGTGATATCTACCTATATCTTATAACGTTGTTGTAATGAGGCTGTTGTTATTGTTATAAAAGAGAAATGGCAGCGTCGAGGGCCTTTGCCAGAGTCAGAAAGCGTATAAATTAAGAACGAAATAACGAATTAAACCTTTTATAAAAACAAATAAAACGTGACTCTCGCCAACATGGCGACAATTCTCTCAATGGGGCTGTTACATAGACTGTGTAATTGACAGTTAATGTGTCCAACCAAGGTGACAACCACCTCATGAGAAGGTTAATTTCATTTTTAATTCTTGAAAAGTATCTCAGACAGAGCACCGTTTTGTGTGTGTGGACTGTGGTAGGTATTTAGATATTTTACCTATCTTCTACTTTTTTTCTTGAGACGACTACCTACCTACGACTAACCTTTTCGTTTTGATTCCCTGTGAATGTCAAAATATACGGCAATATGCGGTATAAAGGGCCATATCTTTTGATGGCGTTATACAGGATGTTAACGGGGTCATGATCCGGAATGACAAAAAGCGAATAAGATGATCATACTGAACAACCTTTCCCATGGGACCAACCACGAAATCGCAAAAAAAAACCAGGTATTCCATACATTAACTCTCAATTAAATCGCAGTTAACTCACAGTTAACTCTTAATTGGCTCTTTTTTTTTTGCGATTTCGTGGTTGGTCCCATGGGAAAGGTTGTTCAGTATGATCATCTTATTCGCTTTTTGTCATTCCGGATCATGACCCCGTTAACATCCTGTATAAGAAGTATGATAACTCACAGCTCCAAGAGACTGCAGTGTTGAGAATTTGTTTTAATTTAAACTTGATACCTTCACGTGTTCTTGAGAAAAAGCGTCATGACAGACGTACAAACAGCGAAGTGATCTTGTAAAGACACGTACATTTTCCTTTTCAGAGGGGTAATCACGTTACGTTTTGAACGCGCGTTAGGTAGATCCAACTGTTATTTTTCCATATAAAAATAGACATTTGGTTCTACCTAACGTACGTACAATGCGTTACGTGATCAACCTGCGGGTACGGAACCCTTAAATGCGGCTGATATCTATACTGATCTCACTTTCTTCAACCCCGGAACGTGGTAACAAGTAAAATTCCTAACACCCCGACCTATTCTTTCCTGAAATGTTACTTCCCGGCAGTTTCAGATAACGCGGTGGACAAATTTATTTTATGAAACTACCTGGAATGTTTCATATTGATATCTTTTATGGCAGGGACGCGTAAAATATTCGGGACATATGAATATTAGAATTAGTAAGGTAGATGCGATGTTTCTATGAGTGCCAATAAAAGTTTACAATAGACTATTACACCCTGTGTTTTTAAGAATTGAATTTTGGGATTGTTAAAATTATCTTTTGCTTTCATTTTGGGTATTTACAACTTATTATATACCGTATGTCACGTAAAATTATTGGAAGATAGGTGTCATAGAACTCCTTCACGGGATTGGCTTTAGGTACCCAGTGAACATACAATACTAAATCTTTTTAGTGCACACCTCACACGAATAAAGCAGTTACAAAGAGAAACAATACAATAAAATTTTGGTAGAGGTAGAGAACAGGCGGTCTTATCGCTGAAGAGCGAAACATTCATAAATGAAATGAAAAGTTTATAGAAGACGTATAAAACACATTACAGTACCTAACTATATTTAGACAGTGGATCCCAAACTAGGCCAAGCCTGTATCTCTGGGGCCACGGAAGGTATTACATAATAATTACACGTGTTGCTTAAGTTGGTATCTAACTACACATCTACACATATTTCGCAAAGTTATCATTTCCGTCAAAGTCAAAAGTCAAAAGTATTTATTTGCCAGTACAGGAAGGTCTTACATAATTGAACATGACAGAGTATTCAGCCTGCATGCAGGCGTGCAAATATTTTACTGAGAGCATGTTATGCATGTTTATCCTATGCTAGATTTCATATTTAAGATTATCTTAATTCCAATTATGGACCCCGTACATAAAAATACGACGTAATTTTAAAAAGCATACTATTAACACGCCAACCATTTAGAAAACCGGTGCTAAAGTGCAAAGTATAAACCTAACTGCAATCATTACAAACTTCACAGCACATTCGCTCATAATTTAAGTCTTAAATCCGCTCAAACAATGTAACGGAACCAGAAAATCCGGTGACATTAACACTGGAAACTTAATTCAGTTGGACGAGACCCGGTGATTCCGAAAAAGATATGTCGGGTCGTTCCGGACAATCGCTGGTCGTCGCTCGGAAATGAGGGCCTTGTTTTGTCGCTAAGGTTGTTGTACACTTAGCTAACGGTAGTCACGTGTTGTGATGTACTTAGATCTTTTTTTAACCACCTACACCGACGCAAAAAACGAGGTGTTTTAAGTTTGACGTGTCTGTTGTCTGTCCGTGGCACCGTAGCTCCTCAACAAATAGACCGATTTTAATGCGGTTTTTTTGTCTGAAAGTTGACGAGATTGAAATGATACTTAGTTACGTTTAAACAAAATCTAATCAGCCGGTTTTGAGATATTGGACGTTGAATTTAAAATTTCGGGGGTTTTTAAACTTTTCTGAGTTGTTAATTATTAAGAAGATAATATTCGCAAATACGACCGAGAAGATATTTCGCAGTAGACGTCCTCTTCCGATTTTGTTTGTTGATGTAATGTTTTTAAAAATCAATTATACCTAGACACAATAAATCTTAGAGCCTTAATCACACTTGCGATTTCCAAGCGTATTTTGTATGAAGGCGATCACGCAGCGTGTTCGCCGCGACTGATAATTGTATAGAAAACACGCTCGCAAATCGCAAGTGTGATAAGGCTCTTAAGGTTGACAAGACCGGGGAGCCCGTAACGGATTTCATCAATAATAACTCATTTATCGCCACGCTACGCTCGTAGAAATACGCCGTAGTCCGTAACTTAACCCATTCACTGCCGAAAATTTTGTAGCACTCATCTCGTAGCCGATGCCGTAGTTTCCCGCTAAGTAGCGGAAAGCACCATCAAATAAAAAAACTGCAATTATGTAACGAAAAGCACCTGTAGATTGACGCTGAATAGGTTAACGTGGTTCATTTGTATCAACATCACAAAGACGTTTTTAAACTGAAAACGAATTTTATTTGAAGGATAATAACTATTGGTAGAAGGACATGTGCGCGCGGGCGCGGGGGTAAGGCGATAACGGGGCGCGGGCGACATGCGGACTGAGTTAAGCGGCTTACCTATAAATCAGTAAATTCAATACCCGTTAAAAAAAAAAATTGGTTGGGGACAATCTTACACAAATCGACCTAGTCCCAAACTAAGCAAAGCTTGTACTATGGGTACTAGACGACGACATAGACACTTATATGGATAAATAAATACCTACTTAAATACATAGAAAACATCCATGATTCAGGAACAAATATTCATGGTCATCACACAAATAAATGCCCTCACCGGCTTCATAGGTACTAGGCTACAGAGGTCGTCGATGGTTAACAATTCCTTTAAAATCCTCAGTGCACCCTCGACCTTACCTTTATGTCCCGGCCAGGGCAAGGGCTACGTACTTCACAAGGCAATATTGGAGTCGGGGAATTATGTGCATTCCTCAGTCTTCTGGCAAGGGTGCATTGAAGGCGATTACAAATATGGAACTATTTTATGAATCCCTTTGACTTTACCTTTTGTCGACAGATGTTCAATTATATTATCAATTCGATTGTTACTGCGTCACGGGGCCCCGGCGGGAGGATTCCATTATATATAATAATGGAATCCTCCACTCGTGTTTCTGAAGCCCTAATATATATAGGGGTATAAATAAATAATAATACGCTGAGAGTTAAAACTACGGCTCTTACAGAATCGAACTTCCAGAAATGTAGGTTAGGTTAGGTTAGAACTGCGATGCCCACAGAATCGAAAAGAAGGTAATGTTTGACTAAAACTGCGGATATTTTTTTAATTAGGAAGTTTATTTTGACTAGAATAAATAATTTATTCTCTTAAACTTTTAAGTGGGGACTGGGTATGTATTTACTTATTTCGATCATTGAGTGCTTTTCAAAGACAAAAATACTCAGTTTTTTGCGTTCCAAAATGGTTTTCCTTGAAATCACATGACAATAACTGTGGTGATAATGAAACAGCGCAAGACCGAGACAACAACTGATTTCTTATTCTAGTTGCGGGTACATTAAAGTAACCTTAAGTCTACCCACAACATCTCCCCCAAAAGGATTTCGAAAGATTAAACTTAAATGTATTTTACATAATACTACGTACCTACCTAGGTACCTGTTTACAAATTGTTTACGACAAGCTCGTTCGTAAAATATCTAACCTACTATAGCATGCCTACCTATACATACATACCAATATTCCCCTTTCTATAAAAAAATAACACCTTAATTTAACATTGTTAATTAAAGAAATAATTAAAAAAAATACTTAAGTAGGTAATTTATTTATTTATTTATTTATTTATTAAATAAAGCGACCATCCTTACAGGTAACCCTAATACAGTAGTGCCTTAACCTTAAATCAAAAATAATCCTTATTACTACTTAACTAAATAATTTAAATTAGAAATTCAATTTATTACAATGCATTAATAGTCAATTTAGATTTCAATATGTCATTACACAATAATTCAAATTAAATGTCAATCCGTTAACTAATTAACTAATTAATGTGGATACCTACCTACATACACTACAAATGTTGGCATCCGTGTACCCAATTCGCTATTCTGTAAGATAGGAAGGTGGTTAATTAATTGATTTGAACGAGTAGGTGAGTAGGTATCCCGTATACCACGTACATTAGTAAATTTACCTAAATAACTGGTACTTAACCAGACTACATCTAGTACCTATATCTAAACATCAATACAGAAAACGCAGATTAAGTGCAATCAGTGCCTATTTAAGTACCTATACATAATAGATAATATTTTTAACTAACACTAACCATCCGATCTTTTGATTTTGAACCTTATCTGTAGGTGGTAAGAGTAATAATTGCAATCTTATCCACCGTAACTAAGTATTTAAATGAGATATGCGAACGCTATAAATTAATAATAAGTTAGTTCATCGGCTAAGCGCCTATCTTGTTAACAACATTCTTTTAAGTTACTTTAACAGAAGACATTATATTAGCACAATGGATTTAATTACTGTTCTGATTTAAATTTTCTGCTATTAATTTAGCCTTGCTTCTAGTAGTGGGTCCCGCTGAAGTCGGCATTGATCGAATATCTACCTTATTATCGAGATTAGAAGGTGCATTTTCGCCTGCTTCCTCGTGACCCACATCTTCGCAGGCGTCCTTGAACTCGTCCCGACAGTCAGCTGACGGCTGGAGCGGGTTCGAATTCGAAGATGCCGGCTCGTCGTTCATAGTACATTTTATTAAGTGACGACGATTACGTCTAAATTTACCTCCCACCGCATTTTGAACAATGTATGAGCGAGGAGTCGCAGCTTTACCAACAACCGTAGCACGAGCTCTCGCTTTCCCTTCTACACAAACTACGTCATCGCCTATATTGAGTGTTGGTAACACTTTACAATGCTTGTCATACCTCTCTTTGGCTTTATGTTGGTTACGTACGAGTAACATTGTTTGGTGTTCAGATGTGTCAACGGGCTGTGGTTTGAGCAGTTCTGGGTGTACGGGAAGCTTACACCTCAACCTGCGACTCATCAACAGTTGCCCAGGAGAACTCAAACCATCCCGGGGGGTGTTCCGGTAATTTAGAAGTGCCAAATAAAAATCCCCGTTACTTATAAGTGACTTTTTCAACATGTTCTTCACAGTTTGAACCGCTCGTTCACTTTTACCATTAGATTGGGAGTAATTTGGTGAAGAAGTTACATGATTGAAATCCCATTCTGAAGCAAATCGCGTAGTCTCGGCTCGAATAACACGTACCATTGTCTGTTATGAGAGTCTCTGGTATTCCATGACGCGAAAATATTTCCTTTATGTTTGTAATAACAGCATTTGATGTGATATTGGGTAAGCTACATACTTCAACGTAGTTTGAATAATAATCTACAAGTATTAGGAAGTATTTTTTCCTTATTTCAAAGATATCGGAGCCCACTTTCTCCGATGGAAGAATTGGGATTTCAATCGGTAAAAGCGGTTCTTTGGATGGGGCGTTTGAGCACTCTTGGCAGGTGGCACAACGTCTCACCATGGCCTCGATGTCCCGCGACATGCTGGGCCAGTACATTACTTGTCTCGCGCGCCGTTTACAACGATCTATACCCATATGGCCCTCGTGTATTATATTTAACATCATTGATCGTAAGGCTCGCGGTACTAAGACCGACATATTTTTAAAATTAACTCCGCCCACTTCAAATAATTCTTCTCTGTAAGACCAAAATATTTTCAGGTCGGCCACTACCTGTGACTTGTGATCCGGCCAACCTATATTAATGTACTCTGATAGTTTTAAGAACTCCGGATCTCGCTGAGTCTCCTTCTTAACAAGTGTTAATTTAGCGTTTGAGATTGGAATGTTATTAACTATCATTTGTATTTGATACGAGTTATTTTTATGAACGTCTTCACTGTATAGATCAGGTAACGGCGCTCGAGACAATGTGTCCGCTATATACATAAACTTTCCTGGTTTATAAGTGACAACCAAGTCATAATGTTGTAGACGCAACATCATGCGCTGCAGGCGTGCCGGGACAGACATTAGGGGTTTTTTGAAAATGCTCTCTAAGGGTTTGTGGTCCGATTCCACATGAACCTTCTCCTTGCCAAATATATACTGGTGGAATCGTTCACAAGCAAATACAATGGCTAATAACTCTTTCTCGACCTGCGCGTACCGGCGCTGCGCGTCCGTGAGCGTGCGCGAGGCGAACTCCACGGGCCGCCCGCCCTGCATGAGCACGGCGCCCAGTGCGTCGCGCGACGCGTCCACGGACAGCTGCACTGGAGCCCGCACGTCATACAGCGCCAGCACGCCGGCGCTACACACACATGTTTTTAATTCATCAAACGCACCTTGTTCCGCAAGCCCCCACTGCCAATCATTTTTTTTTTAAGTAAGCTAGTTAAAGGTGCCGCGCGTTGCGAGTAGTTGGGTATAAATTTTGACAAATAATTTACTGCCCCTAAAAATCGCTCAAGACTTTTTCTATCGGTCGGCGGTAATAACGCACGATTTTTCTAATGTTATCTGGAATAGGAGAGGTTATTGATTTGCCCTATATTAAAGTTTTGGGGGTGGGCTATAAATCAAGGGTACAGCCCAACTTGTATTTAAGTTATTAAGCTGAACAACTTGTGTCCAAACCACCTAATTACTTTACTCACGGATGTACGAAATCAGTATTGTATTGAACTATTATTATCAATTTAATTGTAAACGGCGCCTCTCAAAGTTCTATAAACCCTTGAAATAATTTATCCCCTGACAAGCAAAACTACCAACTTATAAATACCAAAAACTGTACCTCATTATAATGTATTACTTTAAATATAGGTATAAATAAAGAGATAATCAGTAAAACGATTCAATCTAAAACCTTCGTAAAACATCTCGTTCCATATTAGAACTCATTGTAATGTAACGCGAAAGTTTCTCGATGAATAAAATAATCGTAATTCTTGCTCCCAATTCCCCTTGCATCTTACATTGTCGATGGCTCTAAGAAACCCAAATTGCTATGAGAATCAATAATAGTACATTACTACAGAGGCATGTATAGTGCTTTTCTCAAACATGCAATTAAATAAATTAAAAAAACTCCAAGAAATCAAACTTTAATTTTCATATCCGAACGCCTTGATCCTGTGCCACAAATTGTGGAATGGAAATTTAAAAAAACCTTATGGATGGAGGCTTACGAGTATGTATAATGTTGATGGAAGGACGGCATATAAAAGCTTTAGTAGTAAAATCTATAGGTGCCTACTTTCATAATAGGTACGGTTATAGTAAGTTGGTATGTACTGCTTTCAATATGATGATCAAAGAAATCTAGTCCGATTTTTTTTGGCAGTGTGGGGTTGGTTGGGGAGAAAATAATTTAGTAAAGTCTTGTACAGTCGGGCTACTGGTCTAGCACATTTGAACCTTATTTGCAAATGATAGAGTTGAAAATAGCTAGTCAACTTTTTTGGCTTACTGTACCTAACTAGTTTCGAAAGAGAGCATTCTCAAATACTGAATCACAAATAGTAAATAATAGGGAAGTTGTAGCGGATCAAATCAAGAATCTTTTAAACATTCTAGTGTTTTAAACATTTGAGGCATTAGTATCAAAACCTTTTAACGTTGGGTACGCAAAAAAAAAAAAAATGTCAGAGAGGTAAACACGTAACTATTCGAAATAGGGTTAGGAAAATTCAACTGTCATTTACCCATACGGAAAGTGACATTTAGATCTATACTATTATATATTACCTGCCGTACGGGCGTAATTACGTTACGTAATAGTCCAGCAGGTTTAGTCATTGACTACTGGCTTATTTTGAATATTTTATACCAAATTGTAGAAAGAAAAAACTGTTTAATATCAAGTTTAAACTAAGGTCGGATTGCAAGAATTTATCAACAACAAATATGGTGCCGGCAAATGTCGTTCCTCAGAAACCTAACTTTCCATACATTAAAGAACAACTTAATTATGATTAAAGACGGTTGGGTTGCACCGCCACCCTAAATAGATATATATAATAGGGATGATGACTTGGATTTTTTTGTGACGTCATTCGAACCAGTTTTTGGAGAGGAACAAATGTTTGTATGGGAGCAACTACAATTAAAGAACATAAATACCAAAAAATTTGAGATAAAGAATGACCTCGCTGGCGGCAGCGCGAAATGCTTCATACTGTGTGTCTATACAAGTGTGACGTCACATTTGTATATTTGTACTAATCATAGTATGGAAAATCAGGTAAATTGTTGTTTCGGTCGCGAAATACTGCGTTTAAGTACATAGTTGTCATACAATTTTGTTTCTAGAAAAGCGTAAGGATTCTATTGGTCGCTTTTAATTTACTCTTGGACAATAAAAAAAAATGCATATTTTTTCTAAACTTTCAAGGTTCATATCTCTTTATGATTTTAATTATATTTTATAATTTATACTTTATTACGATAATTTGATGGTTTAGTATCCATTTAGCATCACTACGTTATCAATTTGAACATGAGGCATCATGCCTATTCAGTATAGAAACACAAACAGTATTACACGAATGCTCATAATAGATACTGGCCATTGAGATTTTACAAAATTCGTTCAAAAACAAAATGTTACGGGTATTGAGATAAAACTGAAATGTGCACTTTCCTATCTTTTGCACGGGCACGGTCGTAAAACGCGAAAACTTAAGTTACGACTCGAAATATCGCGAACGGTGCACGTCCCGAAGAATTCTGATATTATCGTTATCTTGTAAAATTGACTTTTTAAAATAAGAAATAAAATGAGTTACTTCCTTATACTTTCTTATCAGCGCTATTTCTCTAGTTTATCAGAAACTACCTGATGTGGTTCGATTGGAATGGAGCGAGCGCATAAATGGTCCTAAAGGCTGTCAGTCTTTCAGGAGTATACAGAGAGGTCGCTATTCAATAGCAGGAATACTCGTATAATTGAAAGATACCCGATGTTCAGTCACTGTCCTCGTAGCTTAGTGGTTAAAGCACTCTACCGGTAAAAGAGGGATCGCAGGTTCGAGTCCTGTCGGGGGCTACAGACGAAGATGGTTTATTTTCCCATTATATACTTTCTCTCTGTATCATATAGTTTGAGTTACCTGCTTATCTTTAATGATGACTACTTCATGGCAACAGCAGACTAGAGATATAAGAAACGATAAGATAAGATAAGATAAGATTTATTTGCAACCAAGTACTTAAAACTAAGATACACCCCCTGGAAGGGTGTAGCTGTCGGCGGCCGATCGTAAAATCCGCCAGATCACGAAATTCCTAGACATATCGTGAAACGCCGCCATTTCATGATTTGGCTAAAGGACATCCGCCATATCGTTCAAAACTTAACGTTTAACGATTTGTCTAATGACGTTTAGGCAGAACATGAAATTCCTAGGCATATCATGAAACGCCGGCATTTCATGATTTGGCCAAGCCAGTGACGTTTAGGCTGATCATGAAATTCCTAGGCATATCATGAAACGCCGGCATATCGTTCAATACTCACCGTTATACGTAAGTAGGGTGTCCAAAATTGAATTAGGTAAATTAAAAAAAATAAGAAGTGCGGACTGATAATCTCCAGCGAGTCGACGCCACCCCGCTGCGCGGGGTGTCTATTTCTGGTCTGAGGGACACAAGTGAACCCTAACCTAACCGACCTAAGACAGAGTTCGCTTATGACAAACCATTTTTGTCCGCCCTGATTATTAGCCCCCAACAAAAACGGCCGCCATCGCATGTGCAGCGCCACCAGTGGCCAAGAAAGATACTATTTTACGATGTGCCCGGTATAGAGCTAGGAATATCGACGAATGCGTTGCTCTAATCGATCTGCCGTATTGTTTATCAGGCACATCGTGATAAGCCTAGCCGACTTTTAGGCATATCATGAAATGGCGCCGTTTCACGATATGCCTAGGAATTTCGTGATCTGGCGTATTTAACGATCTGCCGCCGACATAGCAATGCGTACCTGAGTAGAAGAAAGGTTCTGGAGGAAATATCTTCATGGCATACAGTAGAAAAAAATATATCGAAAGAAAAGTTTTGTTGTAGGTATGTTATATTTTGGTACTGCATTCTGTCCTTCTATAGTTTTTTTCGGATCCATACAAGCAAAGCTAAGAATTGTGTAAAGGTTAGTAATAATACCTATTAAATAAACATCTTTTGTGTGTGCAATATTGTAACTTGTAACTAACAAAATGGTCGTCGTCTAGTACCCATAGTACAAGCTTAGCTTAGTTTGGGACTAGGTCGATTTGTGCCAAGATTGTTCCCTTATATAAAAAAAAGGTAAGTTGTTGTACTGTGCAAAATAAAGTAATCTGGTTTCTCGGCGTATTGGTTCGCTGTAATGCCGTGTAAAGTAAACAAACAATTTATTTTTTATTTAATAATAAACAAATAAAATAAATTAATACTTATTTTAAAAAGTATATTTACAGCCCGCTGATTAGGTAACTCAATCGCATATTTATATCCGATATATGAGTAGGTAGTTAAAGCATCCGTCCTGTGCTGACCACATTAAGTGTGAAAGTGTGTTTTACATGTGTTACCGTTTAATGAGAGCTGTTGATGTAACAGCCAAGTCGTGACCAGACTATATTACTTACTGTAGGATGCGTGGAATGGAACGTAAGAAGAAATGAATGAGTGACAGAGCAAGAGTGATCAGAAGGATGTACGTGTGTGAAAGAGAGAGCGAAGGATGACTGTGGATTTTGAATGAAAAACGGACGGCGTGGTTACTTGGTTAGGCTACGATTAACGCTAAGACGTGGTGGTGTAATTGCCTTTTATTTCAACAATACAACTATTTTGATCTTTTTAAAGTGGTTTCAGTTCACTCCAATCCCACATTACTGATGAATTTGTTTGTCTCAGCCGCGGAACCCACAGTAAATTGACCAAGACTATACTCGACTCATTCTCAACACAGAGCATCCTTGGGAGTTTTGGCGACCATAATCAATTTATTAGGTATGTGTTGGATGTGTTGAGAATAAGAGACCTAGCGTTTGCCAACTCTGCTTTCAACACAACACAACGAATATTTAAATCAACAACGGGTCGGCAATGCTACGGTATCTTCTTAATATCAGGCAGGTCGCAAGCTTGTGTGTCACCTTTGTAGTGCTTTTAAAAAATTCTGTTTAATTTTCCGCTCGGCACGTATCAGTTAGACCCCAAAATCTCTCATTAGACGCGCTCCCCGTACGTAACAACAATTGCCAATAAATAATTCGTACGAAAGCATCAAGCGTATTCAATTTAGGGTACGAGATTAAAGGAAATATACGTTTAATAAAATAATATCGGTTATGTTGATTCGTGAAACGTCAGATTATTTATGTGTACACGCGATCAATCCGTCAAGCGTGAAACGTGAAATATTGACAAGGGTTCCGGACTTCTAAGATTTCAGTAATGAATACGCCAAATATATTTCATGTGAATTCTTAAGTTGATTTTGACTTTCACACGTTCTAATTTAACGTATTAATCGTCCGGATATCATATTAATTTATGGCTGATGGGCCCGGGATGAGTGGCATTGGTACAGTCACCAGCATTAATATTTGTCACAACAAAGCGCCCGGTGTGTACAATCGGCTACAAAGATGTGTATGCCTTTTATGACTTTATTTCGTTGTAATAAGGTGGAAAACTGTAACAATACTTAGTTGACTATATTCAACTTATCTTCAGTTTATAGTAAACCTTAATTATCGGTCTTTTTCGCAAACCAATAAAGGCATTGTTATTACAAACAGAAGATAGGTACTATATAACCAGTATAACTACAGTTTAACCAGGGAAGCTTTTATTGATTTATTTGTCGATCACTTTTGCCTAGTTAGTAGTGAGCCTGCCTACGAAACGAACGGGTTCGAATTTAGGTTATTAGTTTGATGAGCACGAATATTTGTTCCAGGGTCATGGATGTTTTCTATGTATTTAAGTATTTATTTATCTATATAATTATGATTAACGTCGTTTAGTACCCATAGTACAAGCTTTGCCTAGTTTAGGACTAGGTCGATTTGTGTAAAATTGTCCCCTAATATTTATTTATATATTTAACTTTTTAATAGGTAAGGAACTATCGTACGCAAGCGCAAACGTGGCCCTCCTAAGAAGACCTGACGGCGGAGAATCAGCTACTTAAAAAAGTTATTTTCTTGATTAATCCTTTAATTAAAAAAAGAACAGCGATGGTCCTTAGTCCAAGCGATTTTGGATTTTAATAGTTATTAATTATTATTAGGATTTTCGACATTGTTCTATATTAAATTTCTTATATTATTTCATTGGTACTATTTAGTACTTTATTTGTATAGTATTTTATATTATAGATTATTGACGTATACCTACTTCTCTTGACATTGTGATTTGATTATACACATGAATAACCTGACAGATTTTTGTATATTGTATGAATTGTATTTGCCATTTTATTTTATATTAATTTATTTTGAATTGTAGGTATATGTATAAGTACATTTATTGTAAGTATATACCTCATTATATAAATTTTCATGAGTAATG
The DNA here is from genome assembly GCA_947578815.1 of Epinotia ramella. Taxonomy (NCBI): domain Eukaryota; kingdom Metazoa; phylum Arthropoda; class Insecta; order Lepidoptera; family Tortricidae; genus Epinotia; species Epinotia ramella. The sequence continues at coordinate 1,237,943 of OX388213.1, forward strand.
CATGTTACCTCGACGATCGCTAAGTAATATAATTCAAGTCAAATGTACTGTATCATGTCAAAATTGTACAATGAAATGAAATAAACTAAACTAAACTATGAATAACGTAACCTAAGAAGAAGATAGTAAATATATAACTTTCACATTACAATACACACACTTGTTTTTGCACACCTCATACAAAAGACATAAACAAAACCATAACATGTAAACAACGGCCGGTGTTATCGCTAAAGAGCAATCATTGCCAGACAGCCTTTACTAACAATGTTATGAAGGTCGAGAGTGCTTTACAAACTTCTTCAGTGATATAACCATGTCATGGCATGGTTGTAGTATCGTCATCACCATATCAGCCGAAAGACGGCCACTGCTAGACATAGGCCTCCCCCAAAGAGTGTCACAATGACCGGTCCTGCGCCACCCGCATCCAGCGGACTCCTGCTACCTTTACCAGGTCATCAGTTAACCTTGTGCGGTTGTAGTATCGGCTGGACACATTAACCGGTCAATGTGACATCACATTATGACAAGACTTTACCACTGTTATACTTATCAATCAAAGTGTTTCGGAACCTCAATAGATTGGCCAAGTTATAAATACCTGTCGCTAACGGATTCCTAAACATTACATATTTTTATTTTTGTACGTAGCCAATTTCCCATAGGATCCCTTTAAGGGCCTCATGCGTAAGTACTTCACATCTTCGGATGTATTGAAAATAATATTTTACGTGAATCGTGGAAGGTATAGTAATCCTCCATTTCAAGATGAGATCCGATCCGATATTACGTATCATTGTGTCTGGCACAAAGGGAAAACGCTTTTATAGAATCGCATTGCCATGGCATTTTCAGCCTTTTTCTCTATAGAGAAACATGTGTTTTAGCTTGCTGGATGTATGTATAGTTCATAAGTCTATTCATACGGGAGGCATTATGATTAAAGGAATTAGGAAGATATTAATGTGTAACGGAAAATGAGGGACATTGTGTCTCATTTATGATTAAGGAAAACCGTTGTCTTCCGACCTAGAATTCATAAATTTCGTACTACTAATGTTATGATTGTGGACCCATTTCCTTCTTATTATTGCTCCTTATTTTTGTCCTATATTCAATGAAGAAGGTAAAAAAATTAAAATGAATAAATTAACTTTATTCTGCAAGTAGTCCGCAATGGACCCGTCTCTACAGTGGCCTCTAAACTTCCTAATTTTATTTAGGTGTCGCTAAAACACTTTGCTATTCTATGAGCAGCTGTCATAATCAAATGACAGCGCTAATTTGAATCTGACGTTTCTTATTTTAAGCGGTCTATACAACTTACTTATCTGCCTAAATGCTATTCTAAATATGTCGTTTTTAATCTGCCGCCTAAATTATGTCTAAAAATTAGACAATTTAGTTTTAGGCTAGTTAAGCCATGTGCACGTAGAATCGGGTCCATTGACAGCTTTACTAATCAATAGCAACCAGCTTTTTAAAAAGAAATATGTAGAAACGTCGAAAACTCAACTCACTTCATTCGCGCAAGACTTGGAACAGATATTTCTAATTCTATTCGATTTTCACTAAGTAGGTATGGTCAGCAACAAAATAGGGTGGAAATTATCTGCAGTAGAACACGGCGTAAGCCGCCACTCTCCGTGCTACTATCATCTACTAACTACGTAACTACGCAGCACAGTTTTTTGGTCAGAGGGGACCGGCTTAACCACTCACTTGCTTGTGGCAACCACAGTTGCCAATTTCGCGCACCCCTAAACTGATGGTGGCAACTGTGGTTGCCAAGCGAAGTATGGGCTTCTTTGACAAAGAAAAACTTAAAGCAGTTTAAAGCAAGAAATGATGTGTTTCAGAGGTTTGACGAACTAGACTAGATAGAGAGTGCAATTTTTCGGCAGGAGTAGAGACTTAATTTAGGCAACTCTCTGTATTACTCTATTTAGAACTGAGTAGTAGTAGTACTCTATTTAGACTTTTTGCTCAGTTATTTTTTTATTTTAGATAATTAATTATGCTATTGGTGAGGATCTGTTATTAGATTACTGTCACTATTGTTTTAAGTTACTGTCGTATTATTTAAGCTGATGAACTTCCTATATAAATGAATAAACAAGTATACCTCTTCAGCTGCTCACTATACTATCAGAAATAAATATAAAGTGGAAATGTTCGTCCCAGTGAGTTCTCTGAATGCGTCCTCGGGTTTTCCTAGCATTAAGTACCTACCTACGTTCTTACAAATATGCAAACATCCAACTGAATAGCTTCATTTGCCAACGGAAATATCGCATAGGCGGCACTCTTGGAAAAGCAAAATATCGCGCATCGCGCGAACGAACCGTGGTCGCAATACATTGACTGGGAGCGGAAATATTCTATGAGTAATAAAATGTTTATATTATTTCGTCACTTTTACATTTTACTAAGCAACTAACATTGTGCGCATTATAGTAGTATAAAAAAATTAAAAACCCACGACGAATGTTATTGGAAAAAAAAAAAAATTGTAAAACCCTCGACTTTATAATTTGTAAGTACAAAAAGAGTTGTAGGTAAGTCAGTGAAGTGTAAAAATATGGGTGCTTACAACTTACTCATACATATGTCCCATCGCTCTTATGTCTGCGGATTAAGGTTTTGGTACCTACATATTTTTGCGAGGATTAAATCGATACATATGTTTGCACTTGACTGTGCCTACATAATTACAAAACCACAAAAATCCGTCGGTTTCTAATTCTAAAATTACTGAGTAATTGGATATGATATGATACCTTTATATGAGATTGTTTTTATTACCAGTGAAATTGGGAACAGACATGGCAACAGTAGCCCCCGTCGTTAAACGACGTATCTCATTTGAATATTGCGAGTGAAATAGGAGATCGTCTTTTTTTCAGTCGGTTCGTCAGTTCAGTTCGGACGACCAGTAACAGATTTGCTTTGGGCCACCTCCTGTGGTCTTAAGGGCCGACACAAGGGGAACAGGATATGGTGAGTCGTGTCACATACAAAATAATAGTCCTACGTACATAAGGTTCTCTGTTAACTAATCCCCTGATTAGGTATGTCCAACTAGCCTAAACGAGGCCATCCCTTTCGATCGCGCTGCGATAGAACTCGTGCTTGCCTTAGCAGCGCTAACATACCAAACACACCCCTACCCTGTAATCACGTAACGTCCTGAACGTACGTGAGGACAACTCAACTGTCATTTTTCCATACTAAAAGTGACGTTTAGATCTACCTGACGCGCTATGCACTACGTGATCGACCTGCTGGTCGTGTGCAATGCGACTTTCAACTAAAGGTAGCATTCGGTTCTTCGCAACCGCGACACATGACGGCGAAGAAACACTGGCGGATGCAAGCGACCGCGTAGTTCCTTTGACTCGACTACCGCGTCCCCGCGACATCTTCTCACTTGGACCGCTTCTTATGATCGTGACATGTTCTTATTGGATGCGCTCGTTTGTACAAACTGGACATGCAGCCTTTATGAGCAGAGACAACTCGCTACCCGATTTAAATCTGAATTTATGTCGAAGATGCATTTTTGCCCATCGGTCGAGGAGAGCAATATCTTTGTGGTCGGTCGATTTAATACTGTGTTTTATTTATTTATTTATTTAAACTTTATTGCACAAATATAAAAATAGAAGTACAATTGGCGGACTTAATGCCTTAAGGCATTCTCTACCAGTCAACCATCGGGCTAAACAGAAACTTTAGTGGTGCAGGATCCTAAGTACAGAGACTCGAATGGAAACACAAATCAATTAATTTAATTAATATACATACATATATAATGCATACAATATAAACTTACTTGTTTTGTTATCTGAATGGTTGGTTGTTTGCATTCGAGTAAGGTTTCCCGTAGTTTTTAATTATATTTTTTAAGCTCGTATTATCGTCATAATATCAGCCGAAAGACGTCCACTGCTGGACATAGGCCTCCCCCAAACAGCTGTACCTATGTATTATCACCAACCTACATGTGTATGCTTAAGTGGCAGTGGGCGGGGCACATAGCACGTAGTACCGATGGCCGTTGGGGCGGAAAGGTTCTTGAGTGGCGACCACGTACCGGAAGGCGCGGCGTGGGTAGGCCCCCCGCAAGGTGGACTGGTGATCTGGTAAAGGTTGCTGGAGTCCGCTGGATGCGGGTGGCCCAGGACCGGTCACTTTGGCACTCTTTGGGGGAGGCCAATCCAGCAGTGGACGTATTTCGGCTGATATGATGATGATATGTGTATGTCCCACTGCTGGGCACAGCTCCTCTAAAGGATGAAGAGGTTATTCCAGTAGTCCCCACGCTGACCCAGTGCGGGTTGGGGACTTCACATACATCTTTGAATTTCTTCGCAGATGTATGCAGGTGTCCTCACGATATTTTCCTTCACCGAAAAGCTACTGGTAAATATCAAATGTCATTCCGTACATAAGGAAAAACTCAGTGGTACGAGCCGGGATTCGAACCCACGGCCACCGTTTGACAGTCCCAAGCTTGAACCATTACGTTGCCGTAGCTTGCTGTAGGTATCTATAAACAAAATTCGATTTCTTTCTGTCCTCTTCAAAAATAAATATTTTACAATCAGCATGAACTATGTAGATTACAAAAATAATTGATGTTAAAATAAAAGAGCTAGAAACTCTAAGTGTAAGGCCTGAGTGGACGCCCCGCTCGGAGCGGGGCGTCGAGCGTCCATATAAATTGCATTTGTTTTATATGGACGCTGCACGCCCCGCTCCGAGCGGGGCGTCCACTCAGGCCTTGCACTAACACTACACGGTATTTTATAATTGAACTGGATTGACACGAGAACAGTTCAAAACAAACTAGAATAACAAACGGATTCGAATGCATTTTCATAAAGGCTTAGCGGAGTGAACTTTTTCGATTATCACCAAATTGACTCGTCAGTTGCACACGAATAAAATCATCTATATTCCATCGCCAAATTGCAAGTTAAAACCTCTGCTGCGTACAGCAGCTACCCCTGCGTTATAAGGTTATTCATTGACGTATCGGAAAGATGCAGCAACGTAGTAATGTGTGACAGTGTGTAATTTAATTGTATTAACAGATTATGTATCTACTTATGTAAGTGATGACTATGTAACAGTACCTACCTATTGACTTGTAAAATGTATTTTAACCAATAAAGATCTGAGGCTCTAGTATTAGTTTTACCGAAACAAAACTTTACGATCGCGTTTGCGTTTTACCCTCAATTTGTAGGGTCAATCAACTTTTATTAGTCCTGTTTTGTTTGTGTGTTTTGTCCCTGACCAATAATCGCAGTTCTAGAGAAAATTAAGTGGTTCGTTGGCATATGTCGCATTTATCTTATTATTAAGCAAACATACGAGTAAATTATTTTAAATAAATCACTATTAAACCATCTGATGTAGTGTTTTTTCGTTTGTCCCCCAGTAGCTTAGTGCAATTAAACATTACTTTATACCAAAAATACTATATGGCAATTAATTACGCTTGTACATAATGATTCATTACAATGTCTACTATGATGCTAGCATATAGATTTTTGTTTGCTTCATAATTTTAACGAGTTTTTTGCATGTTCATTTTGGTCCCTATTATATTTTATTATCCTGACTTCCACCGGACAACGGTAAAAACGTTCCGAAAGCAAAACATAGATGGCGTGATCAGTGCCTTGAGAACAAGTCGATTGATTTGGTGACAACACTCATCCAGCCGCTATTTTGATTTCATCTTTGCCGCGGCGTCAGTCGGCCGAGTGCGTTTTGAGAAAGCGGGTGGCTTTTTTGTGTGTCTACCGGACAACCAGCACAAAAACGTAAACATTTGATATATCGTAGTAAATTAAAGTGAAATGTATTATATTTAATCTATATTTTTCACTGCGCGTAAGACCTAATTCAAAATATCATTATTATTACCAGGAAGCGCAAATACTGATAAATGTCACTCGGACAACCAGTCACTTGGACAACCAAAACCGTTGTCCGTGGGACATTTTGGTTGTCCATAGGACAATAATGATAGAATCAGCATAAAGCAATACTTTTTCTTTCAGTACTAAGTTCGTTAAAAAATAGGTATAATAAAACTGATAATTATTATCATATAGTTGTTTTTTTTTACATAAAAAGAACAAATACAGGCGATTTCAATCCTAGTATCTCCTTTGGACTCCCGAGTATGTCCTATGGACAACCGTATATGTCCACTGGACAACCATTTTGTCCCTGTCTCCTAAAGACACATTATCGTCATTTTTACCTTAAAAAAAACAGTAAGGTTTACAAAATTTTCAAATATGAATGTAACAATTAAAAGTGAATTCATAAAGTGTTAAATATCACGTATTAATGATTATTTTACAAGTTAAATGAAAAGTTTGTTACATTTAAAGTTTGTCGTTGTCCAGGAGACAATATTATTGGTAATAACTTATAAATTAAAAGTCGCGTCATTTATTTATGGAAGATAAATTGCAATCCATCCTATATTTAGTGAGAATAAAGTGACGGTTTACAATTTCACTGAATTTCAAATGGTTCAGAAGTCAATTTAGTTAGTTGTCCAAGGGACTATGTTAACTAGAGTCATGTGGACTTCGGAGTCAAATTTACTATTTTATTTAAATAAATTATTCTGCTCCATGTGAATTCTTTAAATATAAATAATTATCTACAGCAAAAATGTTGAAATATAAAAAATCAAATAAAATTAAAAAAACTCAAATTTTCATTGAGTGTACACTTAAAAGTTGATTGACCCGAGATTTGACAGCTAAACGTTAACGCGGTCGTAACGTTTTGTTTCGGTAAAACTTATACTAGAGCCTCTGTATTCTGTATACGACTTTTTATTGATAAGGTAGACGTATCGCTCGATTCGCCAGTGATAATGGGCCTGCTCGTGGATTAAAAACATCGTTAGCTTAAAATGAAACACAAATATTTGCGTCATTCGGAGTGGACGAAGGATTACCTAGGATACCTAGGTACCTACCTACTATAAGCAGAATTAATAAGCCGACTAAATAACTAGAGGCTGTGTGAGCTGTAGAACTAACGAGCCTGTCTTCTGCAAAAAAAGTTTTTTTTTAACCGACTTCAAAAAAAGGAGGAGGTTTCAATTCGAACTAATTTTTTTTTTTTGTATGTATGTTACTCGATATCTCCGAGAACTGTGAACCGATTTTAATTTTATTTTTTTTAATCGAAAGGGTATAACTCCGAGTTGGTCCCGTTGGCACTAAGTCGGGATCTGACGACGGGATCCTGAGGAATCGATGGAACTCCTCAAATCTTAAAGGCACACATATGGGGATTTTTGTGTTTTTATTTGAAGTTGGTTTTATTTTTTGTTAAAAAGTTTTGTAGTTATGTATCTCGCAGTGCATTACGCAATATTATTTATATTTCGAAATACTGAATCGACAAAATAAAAAAATAAAATTAGGTAATAATGATTGGAAAAATTACCCTTACTACCTTACAAAATTTCACGGGATTCGGTTGAGAAATGCTACTTCTACAAGTAGACCAGCCGAACAGCCAGACATCCGGACATCCCGACTTCGAAAGAATTCTGCCACGCTGAAAGAGCTCGCTCGTTCAAACGGTGTACCCTTGTTTTGTCGACAACCTTTTCATCGAATATTATTTCATCGACAACGATTCATCGAAACTTCAGTACTAGTAATATTGTTTGGAGTTATTTCATTTCAACTACTATTTATTTAAATTTATCTTATTACGTAGAAATACTATTCAACGAATATTACTTAATCGCTGATTTGTTTCAAATTATCTTAATTGGCACAACTACAAAACATTGCAATGCATTTCTTCGACGTATTACAAATTTATATGTCCTACTGCACACTTATACATTATTCAAATTATGTATGTTATTAAATGTAGTTAAATGTGTGACATACAAATATGTTTAATATGTATGGATAATAAAACTAAGAATCATTGGCGTAGATCGTTTATTACAAAAAAATATCAGGGCGGACAAAAATGGGTTGTCATAAGCGAACTCGTCTGTTTTAGGTCGGTTAGGTTAGGGTTCGCTTGTGTCCCTCAGACCAGAAATAGACACCCCGCGCAGCGGGGTGGCGTCGACTCGCTGCACGCCAAAAATGGTTAAAAAACGTTAGGGATTCAGATATAGATCCGAAATAATTTTATGCGGAATAAATATTATTACATGTAAAAAAAAATGAATTAAAAAAACCCGAAATGAAAAGCCATGACATAAATTTTATTGATGTCGATGAAATGAAAATACTTGAAACGTTGTCTTTGAAATAATATTCGATTAAATGTTTGTCGGCAATTCAATGGTAAACCCGTTCAAACTCAAACTCAAAAGTTTTTATTTGTTAAACATAGGTACATCTGGTTACAGTAGTGTTAAGATAAAAATGTTAGTTTCACTAATTTTTGCCTTTTGACGTACAAACACAAGCTTACAATATGAATTCTATTAGTACAACATCCATACTTCCATATCCATCCATACTATCCATACTATCCATATCCATACTAATATTATAAATGCGAAAGTGTGTCTGTCTGTCTGTCTGTCTGTCTGTCTGTCTGTCTGTTACCTCTTCACATTTAAACCGCTGAACCGATTAAGGTGAAATTTGGTATAGAGAAAGTTTGAGTCCCATGAAAGGACATAAATTAGTTTTTATCCCTGAAATCATTCCCTAAGGGGGTGAAATGGGGGATGAAAGTTTGTATGGCGCTGCGATATAACGAGTTCCACGCGGACGGAGTCGCGGGCAGAAGCTAGTTAAAAATAAATAGAGCAGTACAGTTAATACCACTCAAAATAATTCAATATTCATGCACTCAATTAAGGTTTATTTAAATAAATAAATAATAATCATTTATAAGGATAAGTTCGCCTTTGTACCGAATTAACTTTTTTTTGTCTGTATTTTTACCTGTGTCTTGTGTACAATAAAGTATTTACATACATACATACATTATTTAGACTACGCCATGATCCAATAGGTATGTTATTTTATTAGTAACAATCAATCAATTAAATCAAACACTCATTTATTTGTTAAACGATACCTATGTAGGTTAGGTAGGTACTCCTATTTATTGGGTTTGTTTGGTTTGCACTTATAAATATACGCGCCTATAGACAGATCATCCTCGTCGGTCCTTTGGCAGCTTGTCCCAGGGCCACAGTGGCAGCTAAAAAAAAAAACATTTTTTTAATACCCCCTTATACATAAAACTTAAAATGCCTCTGCTAAATAAAATGTCCTTTGTCCCTTTCTTACGAACACAAATGTCAAAGTGACAGATAAGGTCAAACTAATTTTAACGCCAATTTAGTTTAAATAGGCTTGTAGGACGTTTATGAATACGGCCCTTAAAGATGTGTAGGTAGGTATACTTATAACTTACTAGCTTCTGCCCGCGACTCCGTCCGCGTGGAACTCGTTTATATCGCAGCTCCATACAAAATTTCACCCCCCATTTCACCCCCTTAGAGGATGATTTCGGGGATAAAAACTATTCTTTGTCCTTCCTCGAGACTCAAACTATCTCTATACCAAATTTCACCTAAATCGGTTCAGCCGTTTAAGCGTGAAGAGGTAACAGACAGAAAGACAGACAGACAGACACACTTTCGCATTTATAATATTAGTATGGATTAGTATGGATACTATGGATAGTATGGATTAGTATGGATAAGTGCGTGTCGGGCCACGCGCAATGTAGGGTTCCGTAGTTGTCTGTCTGTCTTAGTTACATCGACACGCGCGCGCTCACTAAATGGTGCGACTGCGTCGAATTTGTACGAAAGTTGGCCTTTCTAAGTACATTTTAAGTTGGTCGACTATTAGTCGGTAACTAGTTATGCCTAGTTAGCCGTGACAGTTTTCCTTTTAATGGTACCATGTACTAGGTACTAACATACAAATAACACATTACATATATTATATTTTACCTATAAAAAAGTGGTCAGAGGTGAGTTGTCATGTTTGGAGAAGAGAAGTTTCGTTGTGTTTATAATGTACTATTACGTCACACCTGGCCATAATGCGAGTTATACCGCACGCTGCGCGTACGGTAAAACTCGCATTGTGGCCAGATGAAGACGTAAAATTGTGTACTCACCACGGGCGGTAATTCGTAAAGCCCCAGATCGCATATTTATGGCCCTCACCTCCGGTTCGGGCCTCAAACACCTGCGATCTGGGCCATTCACGAATTCACCGCCCTAGGTACGTAATGTACTATTAAAATTGTAATAAAAGTTTGCCAAGATACAGTTGTTTACATGAAATACCATACCGAAGACCTCGAGACGTTGGCTCGAAGGATGACCCAACACTTACTTACTAATAATAGGTACCTAGATATAGGTACTCGTACTTGTTAAGTAGCTGACGGCGCGACTTCGCGAATTGTGAAGAACGCGCGTGAAACCCGAAATAATTTTGGAGTCGGATATGTGGTTCCGCAGACTACCGCCTACATATGAACATACAAAGCTCCAATCTCGCAGATTTTTCATCAATATATATTAGCTGATAGATGTTAGCTGCCCACGCGGCTTCGCCTGTGTATTGCAATGAACGCAGGCAAACAAAAAAAGTCCATCCTACACGCAGGTGAGACATTTTGAATTCGGATTAGTGGTTCCGGAGATTACCTTATAAACTTAGAATAAACTTACAAAGATACCTACAAACTCACAGACCTTCCTCTTTATTATATTAGTATAGATTGTATCGATATAGACAAGTACATACATAGGTGGATTAAATGACGAGAGCGCCCTAGGCAAGCATCCATCGGCGCCCCTCTAGAGGCCATAGATTAAAAAATTTAACGACTAAAATTTCACGCGCGCCCCTTTAGAACCCCGCGCCCCTATGGCACGTGCCAAGTTTGCCTATATATGGATAATCCTCCTCTGCACAAGTACCTACTAGTTCTACTACCAAAAGCGAGTGAGTAACTAATAATACTCACACATTTGTAAAGTTGTACTTAATTTTTCTTGTAAATGGTTGGTAAACTAAACGCCGTGTATGATTCGCAAACATAGCCGGACTCGTTAGCTTCTGTTGGCTTTTCTGTGTGCTGAAATAAATACAGTCGTCTTAATTTAATAACAAAGTTATAACCAAATTCAAATCAGTAGGTACCCAAATCGCTTTAAGTGTGCCTATAAAAATAGAAAGAGTACCCTCGATTTTCTGGATCCCACCTTCGGATCCTGACCTGATGATCATGGGTATATACAAAAAAAATATTCTGACGATTGAGAACCTCCTCCTTTTTTGAAGTCGGTGAATAAGGCCTCTCACAGACTGGCGCGGCCTGACCAATTGTAAAACTTGTCATTAGCTGTCAAATTTAGTATTGTCCGCCACCGCAGGCCGCGCCAGTGTTGCAGGCCTTAAGCAATTCAAAAGTAATTTGGGTTTGACATCGATCTCTGTATGAAATCTCAAAAAGGAACGCGCACCATGTATTTACATTTCCATACAAAAAAATCGGTCGATAGGTAACTGAACTCAGATGTGAACTTAAGAGGACCTTCAGCTGGGGAGGGCTTTCCTTCCTGATTTGTCGGTGCGAAGGCGGTACCATCAGTAAGCTGCCAGTGTCTATTATAAAAATAATAAATAATAATAATAAACAAATATTAGGGGACAATCTTACACAAATCGACCTAGGCCCTATTTCATAAACATTACAATCCAACAATTTTGTAGAAAAATGACATATTTGTTAAATTTTACTACAAGTGCTGTTTAATAAACCCTACAAATAAGTAAAAAAAATACAAATAAATAACTTACAATTATCACAATTATAAACGCTGTTTAATAAACGTTTACATATGTTAAAAATGCCTGTCGCTTTCAATGACAATATTGTACTTACAAAATTGTAATTGTGAGCTACAATTTACATAAAATGTAAGTTTTTTCTACAAGTTCTTAATACATGAGGGTAGTCCTTATTTGTTACTCATTAAAATTATTGAGTTGGTTTACCTATCGAAATAATGGATAACAACAACAAAATAACTATTTTATCTCTAATATACGAGAATAAAGGTATATTATTCGGTCGGTTTAGTGAGACATTAACCCATGAAATGAAAATGAAGAAGTGGAAAGATATTGCCGAACAACTACAATCATTAAGTATTTATAACAAAGACTGGAAGTACCTACGTGACACAACGTGGCAAAACTTCAGAAAAAGGACTATCGTAAGTAATTTGGTGGCACATATACTCGTACGTATTCGTATATCTAGGTATGTATACTTATGTTCGTATTCGTTTGTTCCATTCTGTGGAAACTACTGAGCCGATTTTGATGAATGAGGTGTCATTAACGGACGACCGGTTGGCCTAGTGGGTAGCCTTGCCTGTTAAGCCGATGGTCCTGGGTTCGAATCCCGGTAAGGGCATTTATTTGTGTTATGAAGACAGATATTTGTTCCTGAGTCATGGATGTTTTCCATGTACGAGTATATAAGTATTTGTATATTATATAAATCGTTGTCTAAGTACGTGTTGTGTAATTATGTCCTATAATATTGGTCCTAAAAACTTTGTTGTTATTAAAGTACCTTATTTTAATATTTTTAAAGGAAAAAAGGGACAATCGTCAGCAGACGGGATCGGGAGGAGGGAAAAAATGCAGATATGACGATGTTGACGAACTCGTACTAAAAATAATCGGGAAAGATTCCCCTATCATAGAAGGTCTTTGTGTGCCGGAATCATCCGGTACAAACGAAGCACAAGTTCAAGAAACTGAGCTGAATACAACTGTGTGTGATTCACCTATTCAAACTCCAACCCAATTCCCTCGTGCACCTATTAGGAAAAGATATCACAGTATGTCGATAAACGAAACAAATGAGTCCCAGCAAGCATACAATTATCTCAAGACGAAAAAAATGGAAGTGGAACTAAAATTGGCTAATGAAAAACTAGAAATTGCGAAGCGTGAACGATATAAGTTAGATTTGGAAATACTAAAACTGGAGAGAGAGTTAAACATACAGCAGCCATCTAATTTCACATTACCATTCTATTTACAAAATGTAGTTGTTGAATCTACTTCTCCAATTGTTATCAGCGCTTTGGAGACAGATCAAGCAAACGGAGCAGATATTTTGGCAGTAGCGATAAATAACAACTTACATTAGTTTATATCATACGTTTTTTTAATTATTATATTAAATTCATGCAAAAGTGTATTAGTAAAACAATTGTATTAAAGATCGCAATACTTCAATAGCTTCCTGTTCCACTATTTCTTCCTCGTCACTATTATTAGCGACTTCGTCATCATTCGCATTAGTGTCTGCTGAGTAGGGAGTGTAGTGCTGCGATCCCAGACGTTTTTCAATATTATGCAAGACTATGCTGGATAATATAATTTTAGTTGCAATTATTGGCTGCACTCGTAAATGATTGAGACAAGGAAATTTTTCTTTTAGTATACCTACCTAATGCGTTTTCAATCATTCTTCTTGTTGAACGAAATGCACGTAAAAATCTTTCTAACGCCGGAGTTCTTGGTATTTGTATTGGAATATTTGGAGTCATTAGCCACTTTGTTAATCCATAACCGCTGTCTCCTAATATTATGGCATTTGGAAACGGTCTCCATCCATTTCTCCATTCACGTGCCAATGAAGAGCACCTAAGTACCCTAGCATCATGAACTGAACCTGGCCACCTTGCACTTGCATAAAAAAAATCCAAATTTGGTCCACATATTACCATGAGATTTATTGAATGATTTCCGTTTCTGTCCACAAACGCGGCTTCGTTTTGACGAGGAGCATCCATTGGAATAAGCGAACCATCCACAATGCCCGCTATTCTTGGTATATTATATTTCATAAACATTCTGGGGATATCGAGACAATTTGCAGGCCAGCGGACTTCCTCTCCAAATAATTTACTGACCAATAGCCTAGACACATTTTTTATGCAGTTATGTACCGTTGTTTTGTTTACTCCATGTGCATCTGCTACCACATGGTACGGAGAGCCACAGCCCATCCAGTGCAATGCACACAAAATCTGTTGAGTGGGCGTAAGTGCTGCATTTCTTTTTGTATCATGTTCGAGATCATGCCCTATTTTTAAAAGTAAATATTCGACGGTAGACTTGCTCACCCGAAATTTCTCGTTGAACGAAAAATCCGTTACATCAAAAGTAAAATGTATCCTTGTACGAAAAACTCGCCGATTCCGTTGAATTACATATTCGTCATCACTAGCCTCACTATTACTGTCACTACTCGTTGTTAGAACCATGTTTTTTTCTTATTCAGATAGTAAAGCACACTTCAAATCCAGTTTAGACACAGCATTAAACACCTGTCGGGATTATATTACAATTTACAAAATATGTAAACTTGTCAGTACAATTATGTGTTTAATAAAGTACATTTCCATACAAAATTGTAAACAATCACCTGTAAGGAGAAAATGTTTATTAAACCGAATTATGTAAAATTGTAGCTACAATTATACAATTTTGTACATTTTCCACCATGACAAATTTGTAACTTATAATTTTTATTAAACAGAAACTTGTAGAATTGTAACTTGTAAGGTACAATTTACAATTTGTAAAGTTTATTAAATAGGGCCCTGGTCCCATAGTAAGCTCAATAAGGCTTGTGTTATGGGTACTAGACGACGATATATTTAATAGATAGAAATACTTAAATACATAGAAAACATCCATGACTCAGAAACAAATATTCATGCTCATCACACAAATATTTGCCCTTACCAGGGTTCGAACCCAGGACCTTCAGCTTCGTAGGCAGCGTCACTACCCACTAGACTAACCGGTCGTCCAGTAAACACACAAAGCGGTATTATCAGTCGAGTCAATACCGCTTTTAGTGTTCCGTACCTCAAAAGGAAAAAACGGAACCCAGGAACACTTTGTTGTCCGTCTGTCTGTCTGTCCAGACCCTTTATCTCGGGAACGCGTGGAGATATCGAGTTGAAATTAAAAGCGTATACTCAAGTATCTTGAAGCTGTACAAAAAAAACTTATAAGTTAACATAAAACAAGATAAGGCCGTTTATGTCGCAAAAAACGTACATTTCAAATGTATAAGGTGAGTCGGGGCAAGAGTAACATCGGGGGAAAAGGGTCAAAAAAGCAGGGTCCAGCTAATTCTTTTGAATTGAGCGCCTTTTTGTACCGTCAGTAAAACAGACAGGCGTGTATTAGTTCCATCGTCAAATCATAGATATCTCTTTCACACGCCATATTGAAACAAAACGTGGTTTATTTTGACTGGTTACGACTTGTGATAAGTGGAAGTGCACGTGTATAATTCAAAAGCGGTTTTGTGTGATTTATGGCTGTTCATTCGGATTTGTTTGTTGGTGAGTCGAATATTTATAGTTTATTTCTTATGTTACATCGTTATTTTCTGAAAATCCTATCGATTATAAGCAAACGTCGGACTATAGGGGGCAGTTTGAGGGCAAGGTAAAGTTTACAAAAAAATCTTAACTTACGAGTATTATAATGTATTATTTGTAACATAGTTAATTAAATTAGTTGTAAATGTAAGTAGGTACCATGAATGTAAATTAAATCAAATATAACACAGACTATTCAATCTTATTTTTATTTAAAATTTAAATGATATAAAAAATAAACACCTAACTAACGTACAGCCTTAGAGCCGTGTTCATAGAACTTGACATTGTCCAGTTAACTCGTTTGTGTTTTGTTCCTTTCTCACAGCTGCAATTGTCTGAGTGACGGATAAAGCCAAACGAACTTTTTCGCCATTTTGACTTATGTGTAGTCCAAGTACGATTATAAATATTGCAGTTAGTTGTTATGATATTTGGAATTTCACATTATAAATACTAGGTACCAAATACTAAGTAAAAATACTCGAAAGTGAATTGATTGATTTGCGAACCTTATCTATCATTCTGACATGCCACGAAAATGCCCGCTGGAGTCCGACGTTTGATTATAAGTTTTTATCAAGCCAATAAAGTTTTAACCTCAAATTATTTAAGTGGGGCAAGAGTGCCAGTTCAGTTCGGGGGAAGGGAGTCATATGCTACTCTTACCCCACGTCAGGGCTGTCAAACCTTTTATAAAATGTCATGTTAATTACAAATTGGCACTGCTTAATTCAGGGGTGTGCGTATGCGATTTTTCGCCATTTAAGGATGCGTATGTTGGGTTCAAGCACTCAAAAACATAAATAATCAACCATATCGTGACACAATTAGAATTACGAACAAAACAAAAAAATCGCCTCAGTCCTTGTCACCTGATAAAATGCGGCAAATTGGTATAGGTATGTATAACAAAAACAAAATAAAGATTTTTATTGGTTAAAGACGATTGTAATCACGAGTGGCATTAATACTAAATACTACTACTGTAATACCTACGAGTATAAGGTACTCGTAAAAAGTATAGTTTTCAAAGTGAATTAAAAAATTCAAAGCATTTTTTTTTATTTAAGTGTTAGGTGGTTTGTCACCCCTGATATCACCTACTATGACAGTCTTGCCCCAGAATATGTATAAACGCAGTTTCTCAGAATTTTGAAGTTTTTCAACTTATTAAGGTATTCATTTTCTTGACAGCGTCTACCAACTGTGTTACTAAATACGTAAATCCACTGGAGCTAACCTAGTTCAAGTTAGGTACGTACGATACTCTTACCCCAGTCATGGGGCAAGAGGAACAGTCGTGCCGATTTTTATTTTTTTACAAATTACTTAGTGCATGTTTTAAAAGTTTCTTTGCTTGATAAGTAGTTTCAATTAAAAATATATTAAATTTACTTATATTTTATCGCTTTATTATACGAAATAAGATCACAAACACTATTTGAATCTAACTTTCAAAAAAGTATGATACTCTTACCCCGACTCACCTTAGGGTACTTTCCGTTGACCTAGAACTATCAAATTTGGCAAGTGATATCGTCTTTGCTACAAGACGTACAGATAACAATCTGAAAACTATACCTTTTCCTGTTCTTTACTTCTTTCGTGCTATTCTATCGGTGCTAGCGTAGCATTGTTCCGCTTTGTAGCGGAAATCGCTTGTTGAGGCAAGGCATCAATCATAAGTAGGTACATAGTCATTGGCGTTGAATGGATCAATGGAATTATATCTATTCAGCCCGTATCTACCCACTGCTGAGTATAGGCCTCTTCTTTATAACGCCACTCTCTTTATAACGCCACTCTCTTTATAACGCCACTCTCTTTAGTCATGCCCTAATCTTATCCATTGCTTGCTTGTTATCCGGCAGATGTCGTCTGACCAGCGAGCTGGTCTGCCCGCTGATCGTTTCGATGACCTTGGCCACCAATCAATGAAGTTTGGAGGTCTAATAACTTACCGGGACTTGCTCTGCCAGATGTCTGTCGAGCATTTCAGCGAATTTATCGCGCTGGCATTTGTAGATGTATGAAAGCGGGTCACCTTCGACCCTTTGACAAGTTGTTCCGCGGGCACAGTAGCAGCTGGGAAAACAACACATTTTAAAGATATTATGTAGGTAGCTTACTGCCTTCGGCTCGGGCGTCAAATACCTGCCCACGATCTGAGACATAATTTGTTTTAGTGCCCTAGATGAGTAGGTAATTAACTTACATACTATTGTTTCATAGTTCGGAACAGAACAGGACAAAGTAAGACGACTCAAAGTACCCAAAGGGCAATGGAGAGGGCTATGCTGAGTCGCCTTTCTCTGCGTGATCGCATCAGAAATGAGGCAATCCGCTGAAATCTTAATCGCTAAACTTAAAAGTGGCAGTGGGCGAGGCACATTGGACGTATAACCGATGGCTGTTGGGCCGGAAAGGTTCTCGAGTGGCGGCCACATACCAGAAGGCGCAGCGTGGTTAGACCCATCACAAGGTGGACTGATGACCTCTGGTAGAGGTCACGGGAGTCCGCTGGATACGGGTGGCGCAGGACCTATCATTGTGGCACTCTTTGGGGGAGGCCTATGCCCAGCCAGTGGACGTCTTTCGGCTGATATGATGATGAGAAATACCTAATAAATATTTGGGGAAAATCTCACACATATCGACCTAGTCCTAAGATAGCAAAGCTTGTACTATGGGTACTAGGCGACGTTATATCTACATACCTACTTATACTTATAGAAATCTAGAATATCCTTGACTCAGAAACAAAAATATTCGTGCCCATCACACAAATAAATGTCCTTACCGGAATTCGAATCCAGCTTCGTAGGCTGAAGGGTCGTCATGAGTGGTCGATGGTGATGACTAAGTAGGTACATGACGATATGATTAAATGATGACAGGATCTTACAGGGTGGAGTTTTCCTTAATCTCCTTCGTGAATGGGTCGTACACCGAGATCATGCACCGTGCGTGCGGTGCGCAGTTATTGTTTATGGTTACCAACTCTTCTGGATCCGATACAGGATCTGTAGTGTCCACGGTGCGCTGAAAATGTATATGTACTTAATATAATAGGGATTGTGACACAAAATAAAAGAATCAATAAAGTATTTTTTTCTCGAAAACGGATTAAAATTAATAATATGGTCACATGGAGACAAAGTTACAAGGCTTACAAGTGTCAGTTTTAAGAGGGGTATACCTATACCCTCTCTTACAACTTTGGACACTTGTGAAGGTGCGTTTTGCAGAAAAGTGAGTAGGTACCTTCTCTGTCCCTTTCCGCTAAACGCACCTTCACATAAGACATAAGACATATATTATTCAGCAAAATAGTCAGTTACTAATAACGCTTGAGACCCGTGACGTCACCAGTATCAAGCGTTTTCTCTATATCTATCAAACAATATTAAAACGGACCTATCTCCGTAATTTTTTGAGATATTTAAATAGGATTTTCGTCTTTAAGAGGGTGTTCAGGTGCTCACTAGCGCCACTGGTAAATAATTGTGATTATTTAAATTGAAAGATTGATATTTGGGTAAGGCCGTTATTTCTTGTTCCTGGTTAAGCAGTTTAAATCGTCTACATTTTAATCACTTCCAGTGTGTTACGCCAATTAGCCATATAAATGGATTACTAATATTCGTAACACACTGGAAGTGATTAAAATGTAGACGATTTAAACTGCTTAATCAGGAACAAGAAATAACGGCCTTACCCATTTAGGTTATAGGTTATAGGTGTACGCGGGCTTGGTTTCCGCAACTCGACGTCATAATAGCGCCTATTTTGCGTATGGGTTATTGGCACTACTGTTATTCGTGCCAAGTTGCCAACCCAGTTCCACCAGGAAGCCTAGCAAACCCTTTACGTTGCCGACGGCCTCCGGTAGCGACCCCGGTGTTCCGAGGTGTTTTGCCCGGTATTCTGCCACCCCAGGGCACGTCAAGATGACGTGGGCGGCTGTGGCTGTCTCTTCTTCTTCCATGCAGGCTCTGCAGAGAGGACTGTCTGTAATACCTAGAGTGAAAAGGTGTTTGTTTAGTAGTGCATGACCAGTTATGGCTCCTGTCATGAGACGGAGTGCCGGCCTCTTTAGCTGTTTTAGCTTCCTTGACAATCCGGGATTGATTGTCGGGAGGGCCTCCCTGGCTTGCCTGCAGGTGCCTAGGGTATTCCAAATTTTTTGGTGTTCTACCTTGGTGTTTAGTCGCAGTGTGCTCCGCAGCCATGCAGGGGGTAGAGGGATCATAGGTTCCGGTCCTATGGCTTCTGATTCTGAGCCTTCTCTAGCCAGTGCATCCGCTGCGTCGTTACCATGTGAATTGCTGTGTCCTTTGATCCATTGCAGATATTTAAAAAAAGGGAGGCCGCTACACACTGTATTATGTATTTAAGTACCTACGTTGTGAATACATCAAACTAGTTTTTATGTTGCTGGATTCGACAATCTATGCGTCCAAAGTTAAAACGGCCGTTTTTCTTTTGAGTTCATAGATCTACGAATCCAGCAACATAAAAACTAGTTTGATGTATTCACAACGTAGGTACTTAAATACATAATAGTGTGTATAGCGGCCTCCTTTTTTTAATATCTATCTTTAAATTTAAATAATCACAATTATTTACCAGTGGCGCTAGTGAGCACCTGAACGCCCTCTTAGGCAAATGCATGTAAGTATTTGCCTTCTTTCTTTTGGAGTAACATTAAAATTAGAATCCTCAACCCTATTTTAGCAACGAATAATGACCCCGTTTAGTGTCGGATTAGAATAGCACCCTTTCTTCCAATATGTGTCGTAATGCCTGGTTCACAGCTGTATATACAAGTTATTCAGAGCAATTATGACGCGTAGTTGCAATGTCCAAGAGGCAACAGGTCTTAGTGCGAGTTGCACCAACTTACGATTAAGTAGGGTGGTACCTATAGTTAAACCAATATATGACGCCTAATTTCGGTGTGCGAGAGGCAAAGGCGGATAGCTCGCGGTATTTGAGCTCCCGGAGTGTCGTGGAACCGCCCTGTGCAACCCAAAATGAGCCAGGACTGGACTGGGGCAGAAATAGAAAAAAAAATATGAAAAAAAGCAAGGCAGCCGATTGAAACAACGGTTGCCTGAAAGTGTGTACCTACGCTGTTTACACACACACATTTTTTTTACCCCCCCCCCCCCCTCCATTTTGCGCTCCAGTCCTAGTTGGCTCAGTTTGGATTGCACACGCACAGGGCAGTACCACAACGCATCGGGAGTTCAAATACCGCGAGCCATCCGGTTGCCTCTCGCATACCGAAATTACGCGTCATTGCTTTAACTATGCCTACCTACCTACTTAATCCTAAGTTGGTGCAACCCGCACTAATAGCGTTAACAGACGATCGAACGGTCCGGCGGACCGAGAGGGACACAGCTATCTGAAAGAATCAGAGAGTCATATATCCCTCTGATTCTTTCAGATAGCTGTGTCCCTCTCGGTCCACCGGACCGTTCGATCGTCTGTTAACGCTATAAGACACTTTTTCTGTTACTGTAAGGGTAGAGGTTAAAATGTTGTCTCATCTAGGTGCTTTATAGGTATAGGTACCATTTGTATCTAAACGTTTGAACTTACCCTTTGTCGTATCATGCCGAATGAAAAGGCACCCAGAGTCAAGGTGATTACAGTTACCACTTGCTTCATTTTCACTGATGCACCTTAAATTGAATTATATACACATTGACATAGAGTGAGTGCCTATAGGTAAATTCGCGACACTGGCGTGAATTTATAACGGAAGAGTGGGTGGTTGAAATTATACGAGCATATCAGATCGAGATGGGTAGGAATCTAGGTATAGATACCTACTTGACGTGACAACGAATACTATTTTTCATTTTGAAAGATCGTTATCAACGTACTGTATTGGTGGCAAAGGGTATGTTTGGCAGAAAAAACAAATACATTTGAATATTCACTTTTGTTCTTAACCATAAAATAAATACTTACCTTCTTAGGATTACACCTCTAGATATAACTCTCTACGGTACAAAACCTTTTCGGCCCTTATATATTTTTAAAACAATGTACGGTCGAGGAAATTGAATGTTTGGCACATGTCAACTCTATTAGAATGACGTTAAGGTCCAAAAGTGCTAAACATTCAATTTCCTCGACTGTACATCAAATGACATAAAATGTCACAAAAATACAACTATAGTTGAAAATCTAATTACATTACGCGAAGTGTTTATTTTACCTAATCTAAATAATCCAATGCACATCGTATCTAGAGTGGATGGATTTTTTCCAATCGTCGTGAACGACTGACAGCCAAATCTGTTGAACAAATTTTAGTAATTTATTCACTATAATTTGGATAAGTTGTTATAAATATGTATATAAATCTCATAATTTGTGAAATATATAATGTTTAAAATACTTGCGTAATTTGTTTTTTTTTTGTCAACCATACTTTGCCACCAATACAGCACGTTGATAACGATCTTTAATCATTTTACGTGCACACACACTATGATAATATATCGACGCTTATCTAAAACAAGTCAGTATCGCGAAATAATCCGTTTTGCTACTAAGTATAAGACTAGACGCAGAACACGTTAAAGTTTATCGTGACTAAGACTCCCGTGTTCTAATTCAAAAAATTGCCACCGTGGCAGCATTGTGCCGTTATGCCATTGGTGGGGTGTCGACGTCATTTTATCTGGAAGACCGTCCGTAGGCCAGATGAGCCATAGTGATCGACGCCGTCACCACGTTTTTTTGTTGACTACCGGCACATCCCCAAATAATTCGTTAAAACACATCAATTTGTTTGTACAACAGCGGCATTACGCGAAATAGCTCAGTGGAACACTAGCGAAATTTTTTGCAATATAGGATTATTCATGGATGGGACACTTTCCGTTAAACAGTAAGTACCGATGTTTTGACTTAACCACAAATAAACGAGTATTCACGAAAATATGGAAAGTTGACTTGTTCATGTAAGCAAAATAAGCCCCTATACTACATAAGATTTACTTCATTATTGGTATACTATACGAATTTGGACTATGTTCATCATAAATATGCATTTAGTTTCTTGATTCAAAACGAGAAAAACCACTATAAATAGATAAGCAGCAGGATGATAAACTTATTAAAATGTTATATGTATTGCAAAAAAGGTATTTGCTCGGTATTTATGTATTTATATCAATTAAAATAATAATATACAACACAAGCCTTATTGAGCTTAGCTATGGGCCTAGTTCGATTTGTGTAAGATTAACCTCTAATATTTATTTATTTTGTAATATCAAAAAAGATAAGTATAAGATACATATCTACTACATGCTCCATGTACATGGGGACTTCAATTACTCGTGTGCGTCTCTTTTTAGTGTTCCGTACCAAAATTGGTCCAACGGAACACTTTTATGCGATCACTCGGAGGCTGTCCGTCTGTCACAGCCAGATTTTTGTATAAAAAGTGGTATA
Organism: Epinotia ramella; assembly: GCA_947578815.1. NCBI lineage: Eukaryota > Metazoa > Arthropoda > Insecta > Lepidoptera > Tortricidae > Epinotia > Epinotia ramella. The sequence continues at coordinate 1,260,924 of OX388213.1, forward strand.
ATAACAATAATAATTATATTTTTATTATGGACACTATTTAAGGGTTTGTCCTGCCTCACTTTCGTGGCTGAATTTGTGTCAAAGATTCAGTAACTCATTCAGTTGACTATATTATACTTTGGTTATAGAAATGAACATGCGAACTGCTTTGGTTTTGCTGCGGGCAGCCTCATTTCTGATGCGATCGCGCAGAGAAACTCCCGGCATAGCCCTCTCCATTGCCCTTTGGGTGACCCCAAGAGCTTTCAGCTGGAACTCAAAAACCGTTTCGATTGCCTAGGTTTTGTGGAACCTGTCCGTGCCACTGGGTCTATGTTCTTCGAGGCCCAGCGGGCCATCAGAACACAAAGGCTCTCTAGCTCCACTCAGAAGCTCATGAAGGAAAGGAGTGAAATGATTCTGCAGTCTTCAAACGATGCGACTTTATACCGGCAGCTAAATAAACAGATCTCCAAGCCCCTTACCCGCGATCTGCGCCAATTCACTACGAACCGTATTGAAGAGGCCATCGAGCGAAATAAGGGCTCTAATGTGTTCGCACGAGATCTCGATCGATTCTATTGGGCAGAGCCAGCTCGCAAGGTAAAAAACTGGAGAGTCGTTTTTTCCAAACCTGAGCTTTGGAGTGAGTGCGTTTTTACACGTCATACATATCGTATACACGTCAACTCGCAGACCCAAAGTTGGTCTGGCGGAAGACCCTAGCTAGACCAACCCGACACTTTACCGACGACATCCCGGACATCAGCCTGTACGAGATTAGAATGGCTCTGAAACAGCTTAAGAACAACAAGGCACCCGGTGAAGACGGAATTACAGCCAAACTCATGACGGCGGGTAGAAAACCGATCCTTACGACCCTTCAGAAGTTGTTCGACACCGTCCTACTGGAAGGGAGAACGCCAAAGGCGTGGAACAGAGGTAAGGCGTGCTGTTCTTCAAAAAGGGGAACAAAACCCTGCTGAAGAATTACCGACCCATCTCACTTCTGAGCCATGTTTGCAAGCTGTTTTCAAGAGTCATTACGAATCGCCTCGCATGCAGGCTTAGTGACTTCCAGCCTCCCGAATAAGCCGGTTTTCGAAGAGGTTTTAGTACCGTAGACCACATTCATACGCTCCGCCAGGTTATACAGAAGACTGGAAAGTAAAACTTGCCTCTCTGCTTAGCGTTCGTGGAGAAAGCTTTCGATTCAATCGAAACCTGGGCTGTACTACAGTCTCTCCAGCGGTGAAAAGTGGACTGCCGCTATATCGAAGTACTGAAGTGTTTGTACAAGAACGTCACTATGTCAGTCCCACTCCAGGATCGGAGCTTGAAACGTATTCCGCTACAGCGGCGTGTTAGGCAAGTGAATGTTATTTCCCCAAAACTGTACACCGCTGCAATGGAGGACGTTTTCAAGACTCTAGACTGGAGAAGGCTAGGCATCAACATCAACGTTGAGTACATTAATTACCTTTGGTTTGCTGATGATATAGTAGTCTTGGCTGAGACCATGGAGGACTTGAGTACTATGCTCGATGACCTTAGTAAAGCCTCCGAGCGAGTTGGTCTAAGGATGAACATGGATAAGACAAAGGTGTCAATCGGACACTTTCAAGACTTCTTCAGACTTTCAAGTTAGATAGGTCCAACTTTGAGTAAGAGTCCTACTCGGCTGGGCAGCATTCGGGAACCTACGGCACATCTTTTCGTCCAATACTTCGCAATGTCTCAAGACGAGAGTCTTTGACCAGTGTGTGTTGCCACTACCTCACTGTGTGATGACGTATGACACGGAAACGTAGACGGTTCCCCATAAGAAGGCTCAAAGTCACCCAAAGAGCAATGGAGAGGGCTATGCTGGGAGTTTCTCTGCGCAATCGCATCAGAAATGAGGCTACCGCAGCAAAACCAAGGTAACCGATATAGCCCTCCAAATCGCTAAACTTAAGTGGCAATGGGCTGGGCACATTGCACGTAGAAGCGATGGCCGTTGGGGCGGAAAGGTTCTCGAGATGTGACCACGTACCGGATCGCGCATCGTAGCTAGGCCCCCCACGAGGTTCAAAGATTTCAAAGATTCAAATATTTTTATTTTGCTCGGAATGCAGTTACATAGTTCTTAAAAATACAACATAATCGTCCAGTGCATTCAGCCTGCGTGCAGGCGTGCAAAACATTTTTATGGAGCCTTAAAGTCCATAATAATATATTATCTTTGAATATTTGAATCTTTAAAAAAGAGTTACTAATTTACATCCATACCAAGTGTTGTAAACTAAACTATTACCGTTATTGTCTATATAGTTTAAGTATTATTGTGATGTATTTCGTTTAAGGCCATTATTGTCCATATTAAAAAAGAATATTTGAGAAACAAAGCAAAATAAGTCAGTATTCTTTTAATATTTTATATATACGTTTGTCTTAAAGACGAATAATACACTATTATTCATAAGAAAATAATATTTTTTTGTATTATTTTCTATTGAGACGTTAGTACACATAAAAACTTATCCAAAGTATATAAATATCATGTCACAACTCTAAACTGTAGTACATTTTTGAGTTTTTTTTGTGTAGTTTTTTGTTGTTTTCTTTTTATTCTCTTGAGTTTAAATAACTGGATGACAGAGGAAACTGTGACTAAAAGAAGATTTTAAATTGGTTATCTTAATAAAAAAATATAACAATATCTTTTTTGGGATTTTTTTAAACCTCTGCCCTGAAAAAACACAGTTTTTGAGATACAGAGTTGTTTTAGATAAGCATCGATATATGCCTTTGTTTCGTTCATCTATTCGAATTAGTAAAACCTACAAGTAGTGCTACGTGTTGTGGTCTCAACGTCTCTATAACGAGTGGATCAAAAGTCAGACTCATAGGTATTTGGTACAATAACAGGATGTATAATAACGATGATACACGGAACAGAAGATTACTTACCAGCCATAGATGCGTCATTGGTTATTGGACGGGTGACAAAACGCTATCTAAATTAGATGATGATTTGTAAGGCCATCAGCTACAGGAGAATAACGGAAATCGATACTCCGGGGTTCCCCAGGAAGCTATGGAATATATCAGTAATATAATCTAAAATGGCGGCTTTTACTATGAATTACGAGTGTGAATACAGCAGTAAGTACTGTGGTGTGAGCGTGACACGAGCGTGGTCGCCCTGATTTTATTCTATTAGCGCGGTTTATACTACAAAGTGAACGAAGTAAATAAAACTTCGGTACCTAATGAGTCGTTGAGTGACGGCACAGGTATTTGTAATGGATTTTTACACTTTTTTAAAAGCGTGTAAGTATGTCGAACCGGACAACTATAGCTGCGCTATCCATTAGAGCAGCCTCCAGCCGAGCAGCCTCGACTTGAGGCAAACAGCCTCAACTTGAGGCTGCTCGCTCTGAGGCATAGGCCCGAGGCACGTTACAGATCAAGCTGAGGCGACACGCCTCATCGTAATCCGCAAAGTGCGAGCTAGTTTAAAGCAAAAACGCGATGGCACCAGACGCGCGTAGAGTAGCTGCTGTGCTTTAATTGTCATTCACATAATTTAAAAAAAGAGAAAGCAACAAAAAGCTGTACAAAAGAGGAAGCATCGATGGTGGATCCCAGAGAACACGGTAACACTCTTATAATTGTATTAATTTAATTGCTGTTTCGTTGTCCATTGCGACCAGAGGGCGCCCGAACCGTGCATTTTATGGAGACACGCCCGTCCATCAAATCCCACAATCGTCAAATGCACGGTTCAGACTGAGGCTCCTTTGAGCACGGCAAAAAAAACCGACAAACTATGGCTCGGCTCGCGGCGCCGAATTTGTCTCGTGTCGCGGCGTGCCTCAGGTTGAGGCAGCGTCTCCACTTGCGCGGCCTCGGAGCGAGGCAGCCGCTCGACCCGAGGCTGCCTCTAGTGGATACGCGGATTATGATACAAGAATTCTGAATATTTCAACTGTTGTAGATGTAAACACTCTCGGTTATCGGTCAATATTGTCTCAGCTAATACAATTGCTACGTTACTTCATAAGGTAGAAACCACAAAATCAGCAGAACCTGATAGTATTTCACCACACTATATGACTTTCTTTATCACTACATAGTATAAAACAAAGTCGCTTCCCGCTGTCTGTCCCTATGTAAGCTTAGATCTTTTAAGCTATATGCAACTGATTAGATGCGGTTTTTTTTTAATAGAGTGCTTCGAGAGGAAGATTTATATGTATAATTTGTACTCGTGCGAAGCCGGGGCGGGTCGCTAGTTCAACTAGATTACTAGTTAATCAGCATGGATTTCTTAAGAGCAATGCCTAGCTGAGCAACTTTTCAAATCTCTCATGCTCATCTCACGCAATGTTTCTGTCGCGCTGCTGTGGATTCCGCCTCCAATTCGTGCGATAAGGACAATCCTCTACGTAATAAAATAGGTAATCGCATTATAAATTTATTGACTAAGTAGACTTAATAGTTATAATTGGGCTCAGGCGGGTGGTGCGGGAAGGGCGGGTGTCCGAACGGCGGCGGCCCCCGCGGCGGGAACTGCGGGCGGAAGGACGGCGGCGGCGGGCGCCACGGCGGCGGCGGGCGCGCGCCGGGCGGCGGCGGCGGCCCGAAGCCGGGCGGCCCGAACGGCGGCGGCGGGAAGTGGTGGAAGGAGGGCGGCGGGCCCGGCGGCGGCGGCGGGCCGGGCGGCGGCGGCGGCGCGGACAGCGGCAGCGGCGGCGGCCGGGACAGCGGCGGGGGCAGCGGCGACGGCGGCGGCGGCGGCGCCAGCAGCGGCGGCAGCGGCAGCGTCGGCAGCGTCCCCAACCCCAACCCCGGCCCCACCAGCGTGGGCGGCGCGTCCGCGAACAGCTGGTGCGGCCGGTCCGCGTGCGACAGCGGGTTCTGCGCGGCCAGCAATCTGGAATACCAGGGTGTAGTGGCACATTATTATCGAGGCGCGGGAAGTGAGGGGTTGCCTGGCTGGTAGCTGGCAGGCCGAGGATTACATCGTTGCGTAAACGGCACTACGGGCGAAAACCCTTTCAATAATTAATAGTTAAAAAAAACACTAGAAAAACACGCTTTCAACCTAATTGTGGTCAAAGTTACTAGACTTTTCTAACAAATCCAAACACAGCTTCATAGCTGTGTTTGGATTTTGTTACGATGTTCCAAGAAAAGTTCCAGTTCATATCTTCCGGCTCCATCATCAGATCAGTTCGACAGTACCATATTATTGTATTGTCATCAGAACTACATACAGCTGCCAATTTTCATGACGCTACGATTCTTGGAAGATGGTTAAATTAGTTACCTTAGATTCCATTACATAGTTAGTTACATACAGGTCGACCTAATAAAAGCGTGTTAAGGGGCTCCTAGCTCCCAATGACCTTCGATCTGTAACTGTCGGTTTTTTCGTGTTTTTTATAGCGTATCGTATTAAGAACAACGTGGTTTACCAAACTAGTATCCTATATTTACATCAAAACTCACAGTTTTCGGGATATATGGCACCAAACTTTGGCAATTACTGGCCAAAAAACCCTTTTTTGGACGTAACTTTTGTAAAAATGAGTTAAAAATAAATATCTCTTTTGGGTTTTTAAAGAAGTCAATAAGGAACAGTTATATGTAGATTTCATATATAAAAGTGCATAAATAACATACTAATATCGAAAAGAGAGCTTTTTTGGACCATGTTTGAATAAATCATAAAAAAATAACTATTCATTATTATCAAGAAAACTCTCGTGCAAATGTAGATAAAGAATTGAAGAACCGATAACTGTTTTTAACATAAATATATCTATAGTTTTGACGGAGGAATATCCACTCAAACCTCGTCAAAACTAGCCAAAAAGCGCTTGGAGCCCCTTAAAAACAGACGAGTTTTTTCTTCAAAATCACATAACGTAACAGGTTAAAATTCGGTAGCAGAGAGGTATACACTATGGACCGTTATTCCTGATACGTTCAAATTTAATTTTGTTATCAATAGGTACCTATAGCGGGCTTTACTTTGAAAATAGAAGCGAGAATGAAAAGTGCCTTTCGGAATGGTATTTATACCGGATGTCCAATAAAATCCCACTTACGAACACATTCGTGTTATGTATGTGACGACCGATTTAGCCTAATAGGTAACAAAGCTGACATAGCCCTGGCTGGATTCGACTCCCAATAACAGTAAATATTTGTGTCATGAGTCATGGGCATGAGTTGTCTGTTGATTCTTGGATATTTTCTGTGTTTAAATCGAATAAACGTAATAAAGTATCCATAACTCAAGCCTTACTGAACTGACTATTGGGTAAGGCCGATTTGCGTAAAATTGTCCCCTAATCAAGCGTCAAGATCTCTGAAGACCTAAGATGGGAAGAGTACACTAATGTCGTGAAAAAAATCAAAGACCCTAATTTACCGCATTAAGAAAGCTTCTAGAAAGATGATGCCTGAAATAATGCTCAGGACTTATGAAACATACATTAGATCCTTTCCTAGACCCTATGCCTTTCAAGCCTAGAGTCTATATTTTGTTAAGGGCATTGAGATGCTGGAGAAGGTCCAGCGTAGTTTCACCAGACTGCCAAATAAACTCAAGAATTTGCCATAGAAAGACAGGCGGAAAATTTTGAAGCTCACAACCCTTAAGCAGTGCAGGGAACGTGGTGACCTGATTGAGACACATAAGATACTAACAGGGCACTATGATCTCTAACGCGGGGCATAGACGGACTGGTTAGAGCAGTTGAAACCGACCGCACGAGAGCAGTCGCTATATTAAGGGGCTCCCATATGCCAATGACCTTCGATCTGAATACCTTAGTTTTCTAATGTTTTTTGTAGTATTCAACAACGGCTTTAAGCAATATAGTATCCCATATTTACTTCAAAGTTTCATTGTTTTCGAGATATTTGGCATCAAAGTTGAACGATTTTAGGCCAAAAAACTGGTTTGCTGGCCATAATTTTTGTGTTAATTGGTTTAAAATGAAAACCCTGGACCAATTTTTAGAGACGTCACAGACAAACCCAAAAATGTAGATTTCGTATATGTTAGATCTTTCACGTCAATAGAGATACGAAATGAGCGTTTTTTTAGACAATGTTTAAAAAAATCATACAAAATTAAGTATTCATTTGTTTCAAAATCCGGTGGACCAAAATGGTGATAAAGGATTGAAAAACCGATAGCCGTCTGATTTATAATTCTATATATAGTGCAAAAGTAGAAGATACGATTCCCAACTTGTCAAAAATCGATGAAAACCTCGGGTAGCCCCTAGGCCTCGACTGCTCTAAGCAGTCCGTCTGCGGCGGGTCTCGAGTGCTTAGAGCAGTCCGTGTATGGCGGGTCTAGGATTTCCATAATATGTTTGAAAAGAACACCTGACTCAGAGGTCTGGGGCTGGTTGCTCGCAGATAACTCACCATACACACTTCTTGAGTAACAGGGTGGTGAAAGCTTGAAACGAACTACCAGACAATATGGTCTCAGCTCTCATGTCAATCAATTCAAGAACAAATGTTTGTCATCAATTATATACTTAAAGTTATTTGTTTTAACTGCCTGCCCGGTAAATAAATGAATAAAATAAACAATAAAAATACATGACGCCTCACCTTTCAGCCGCTGACCCGTGCCTCTCTCCTTTGACGTCCTTCTTGAAGGCGTATGACACTGAGATTGGTCTATTGCAAAGGTACTGGTTGTTCATAGCCTCTATGGCCGCGTCTGACGCCTCGAACGACGCGAAGTTTATGAATGCGAACGCTTTAGAGTTACCAGTCTCTGGGTCTCGCATCACCTGAGAAAAAAAGTATTAACAATATAAAGCATGTTTTTAAAACGAGTTTTTTTTGCGGTCTACTTTTTTATAGTCGGTCGCAAACAAGCGTAACCGCCTGACGGGAAGCGGTTACCATTGTCTATGAAACCTAGCCACTATAGAGAACATGCCACATGGCAATCCTTAAACCTAAACACTCCTTTCTTGAAGAACCGCATAGTGTACGGCGGAGGCCTATATCCTTTCTTTCAGTATCAACTGCTTAGTGAGACAACTAACGAGCATGAAAATCGATGGGTTTTACACGCGCTGGAAGTAATTACCGAGCCCTTAAAATTCCGATGTCGTGTAAAGAGCACCTCTCCGCACCTCCACCATGTCAAGGGGATCTGTTTGCGAAAATTTTCATGTTGGCTAGTTTAACTAATCCCGCACCTCCACCATGTCAAGGGGGACCATGGTGGTGGGGGCGGAATGACGAAAACGATTGACTTTAAAACTTGTTTTATTCATACGAGGGCTGCCTTTTAAGTTGTGTCGTTTGGAAAAACTAAAGACAATTTAAGTGTTAAATGGTATTTATTGTTTTTCAAAGTAATCAATCACCGTGATATGTAATACACTTTTTCATTCGATCGAACCAGTTTTCGAAACACTTATTCCAGTCCGAAGTCGGGGTCTCCAAAATGGCCGTTTTGTATGCCTCAACCGCTTCTTCAGGCGTCTGGTACCGTTGACCACGAAGTCGTTGCTTGATTTTTGGAAAAGTAAAAAAATCGTTAGGGCTTAAGTCTGGACTGTACGGCAGGTGTTCCAGAATTTCGACGTTTTGCTCTTTTAAAAACGCAATAGTTTGCTGGGCGGTGTGCGGGCTCGCATTATCGTGGTGCAGTCTTATACGACGTCTTGGGTTATTTTTTCGAAACTCGCCGATGACTTCTGGTAAACAGACAGTGGTATACCAGTCAGCATTAACCGTTTTACGATCCTCGAGCACGATGGTGGCAACGTGGCCACTTTTCGCCACAAACGTGGCGACCATTTTTTTCGAAGTGCTCCGTGAGCGTATTACTTTGGTCGGTTTTGGCTCATCTTGGAACACCCAAACAGTCGACTGCTGTTTAGAATCGGGATCGTAGGCATATATCCAAGATTCGTCACCACTGATAATGTCGTAAACATGTTTCGAGTTTCCTCGGTTGAATTGCCGCAGAGTTTTGCGACACCATCGAACGCGAGCCGTTTTTTGGTCTTCACTGAGTAAATGTGGTATCCAGCGTGAGATCAACTTTTTTACGCCTAAGTGATCATGCAAAATACTGTGAACACTGGTCCCTGAAATACTTAAGGAAGCTTCTATCTCACGGTATGTCGCATGGCGATCTTCGATGATCAGTTGCCGTACAGCATCAATGTTCTCCTGGGTTACGGCTGTTTTTGGTCGACCTTCACGATGTCTATCACCAAGACTAGAGCAACCACGTTGAAATTCTAAATACCAGCGTTCCACAGTCCGGAGGCATGGTGCTTTATCATTGAAAACCGTAGTCAACTCTTCGAAGCACTGAAGTCGCGTTAAGCCCCTTTTGAAGTTGTAAAAAATTATCGCACGTAAATTTTACTTCGAAATTTCCATTTTCACAACTGACTTGTCAACTTTGAACGAACGCTGTACTAAAACGGTTGGGCCGATTTCGAGTCATTCTTTTGTTTTCGAATTCTAAATTCAAATATTTTAACGTGACACTAGTTCTTTTTTATGCAATCACGGGAGGTTTGCAAACGACAGAACTTAAAAGGCAGCCCTCGTAGCAGCACAAAGCACAGGAGTATCGGCCGTGGCCCTAACCCACTTTATAAAACTTAAAATGCTTCTGATAAATAAAATGTGTTTTGTCCCTATCTTACGAACACAAATGTGAAGGTGACAGATAAAGACAATCGAATTTTAACGGTATTGCAACTAAAATAGGTTTGTTGGGACGTTTATGAACACGGCCATAAGTCTCGAGGGCGACTCCTTGGCGTAATGTTCTTCTATTAATAAGCTTCCAGACAGCTTGATTCAAAATATCAATAGTGCTGTATTATACGCAGCACTGCAGAGGTTCTACCTGCTCAGCAAGTACAGCCTCTTTGGTGAAATTATCCGATTTCCAGACAAATAACAATAAGTACCTTTGGTGTTTGTAGTATAACTCCAAAAGCGGAGAATGTGTCGTATAGTAACTTCTCATCAACTTCAGGGTCCAGGTTGCCTATGAACACGTTAGCGCCTACATCCAGGTTCTTCTGATGCGCTGAGGCTTTGTTCACTCTCACGGGCTTGCCGTACAGCTTTATCATATTCATGACCTGGAAAGTAAGGAAAAATGAATGTCATTCAAAATGTACATTGTGTAAGTATTGAAACAGTTTTTTAATTGGATCTATCTGAAACTAAAATGCGGGTGTAGAGTCGAAAATTGTTATTACTACAAAAGAAAGAAGGCAAATAAATATGCGTAGTGACGAAAATCCCATTCAAATACCTCAAAAAATGACGAAGCTACAACCGTTTTAATGTTGCTTGTTAGAGAGAAAACTCTACAGATCGTGACGTCACGATCCTCGAGCATCATAGTAAATGACAATCGTTTCATATGAAGGTGCGTTTTGCGGAAAAGATGATGACGTTGCTTTTTTCTCCATTTGACTACATTCTTAATCCTTCTTCAAGAAAATTGACCATTGTTGATTATTTTACTTAGCGTCTACACTCTTATTATTGGAGCACAAAAAATACCAGACCAACATGAGAGCCAAAGTCAAAAATTGCTAGCCAGCACTCATAATAGTCCTCACTAATTGACGGGAATACACAAAAAATAAATGGTTCAAAGACCCTGTGTAGTGACACTAACCAAAGCAAGCTTAAAACTTAAAAGGAACAGAACATTGTATAGACATTGGTAGATCTTTTTATTACGCTCAGCAGTTCAGTAAATGATCCCAGATACAGCATAACACTAGTTTGTACTTTGAGGCATTAAAGAATGTAAAGAAACAAAACCGTATGACTTGCCCGGTGAGTCATAAAAGTCATGCCATTTATATCTTGCACCCAATGGCATATTAACAGGTAGTAGATCGTGCAACAATTGCATAACACAAGCCATTTCATCCAGTCAGTTTATCAATCTGCGAGCTGCAGGTGCATGTAAATTTATAAGGTTGAGAGTAAAATGGGTTTCATACATGGGTTTTTCTGGACTCATGGATGACAATCCTTGAGTGGTGCTTAAGACAGGCACCAAACAGACGAATGGTGGGCCAAATTAACTTATAAAAACGTTATTTCCTGCAGCCAACTTTACAAGCAAGAGAAATTAAATATATTACGTACATGAACAAGTCATGCTTACATAATGTTTATGTTCTACAAATGCCTAAAAATACAAACTATAGCTACAGCACATTTGATGGAACATTAGTTTCTTACCTTGGAGCACAGCCAGCAAATCAAACATTCTATGCTTAAAACACCTACAAAATGGTATTCTGAACACTATAGCGAACGCTCTGTGGTCCTCCAGGAACAACGATACACAAACACCTCAAAGTACCGACAGTCCAAGAAGAAATAGACAGGCATAGAAAAAAATATGCAGAGTGCCCGAACTGCCCGACTATGCACCGTAAGTCCCTGGCAGCACAACTTCTGCAACCTGTACGTCTAGCACAACTTGCTGACAAGTCGCTTGTCGCGCGACTGAGCGTCTCCTGTCTCACTCGCACCATGCAAATTAGAAAGTGGAGGGTAGATCTTTGTCTACTCGCGTCGCTGCGCGGCGTCAGTTGTGCTAGCCCGCCTGTTCTTACTCAGATGCGACTAAAGACGAAGAAGGTTTTGTGAAAGGACAGTAGAGGCACTGTCACTAAATTTACTTTTTGTCAACAAATCAGCTTATATAGTCTCGCAACTGATTGCTGATAAATCATGAAAGAAAAAAAATCTAACCTTGATAGCATAATCTGCATCCTCCTCACCCATAAACTCCACAAAGCCATATCCTTGGTGTGTCTGCGTAACGCGGTCTTTGGGCATGTGCACATTTACTGGAATAAAAATAAGGAATACAATTTACATGACTTATTTCAGAATATTAAGAATTCATATAAAATTAATCATCCTCCTCACTCTTTGGGGGACGCCCATGTCCAGCAATGGACGTCTTTCAGCTGATATGATGATTTATTTAATCATATGGCATTCATTATTTGGCCTTTTTAAAGTTTGTCACTCTTTAGTACCACCCAGGGGACACGTGCAGGGTTGTGGTAGGTAGCTCCTGCGGACGCAAGTAACAGCTGTCCCCCCCTTTGTCAAGTGAGTGGGCAACTCTACTAACTAACTTTTTCAAACTTTTTCCAGCTATGTGTTCCCGGGTGCCAGGGATATGCAATTAGTTGTAGGTACATTATAATAAGGTACCTCTCCAAATTTTTAACTCCTACTTATTCTACTAGTAATAAAACTTCAGTTTATTTTATGGATGGATTTGAGCTGGTGTCTGATTTGCAACTAATGTAATTGTCATGGTTTTTGTATCTGAAGTAAATTTAATGAAATTAAAACAAAATACGTTTAAGTTGTAAATTAAATTAGATTACTTAAATTTACAACCGGTATGTACTTAGAACTTCTAGCGTATCGGGCATTTGTGTGTATTGTACATTCTCATGGTTTTCTTATTTTTGTTAACTCTTATCGTTACTTAAGTAATTCAATGGATGACTGTTATAGGCCTTACTTTATGTAAGCGTTAATATGTTTTAGTTATATTTACGGCTGTTGTTATCCTGAAAACCAATAAAATAAAATAAAATAAAAAACTCGACTGAGCGCTTCATATGATGATGATGAATCATCCTCCTAGAGTAATTACTGTTTAAGCCGTAAAGGAGCCCAGGCTCTGCCTTGACACCTAAGCCCAAGATTTGAGACAAGCACAAGTTTTACGAAAGGGATAACTAGACCTTAATGGAGATCGGTTTTGTCACAATGTTTTCCTTCACTGAAAAGCTAACGGTAAATATTCCGTAAATAAATTACGAAACTCATAGGTACGAGCCAGGATTCAAAGTTTAGTTTAGTTCAGTTTATTTCTTATCTTATCTCATTATATAAATTTCAGATAAGTACAGTTATCTTATATTCGTTTTCATATATATATATATATTTTTAAGTCTTATTGTAACTAACACATTATGAGCCACAAGCTAATTTATTATTTATTATATACCGATTGTTTACAAAATTACGCAATTTACTGACAATGGAAAACATGTCGATTTTAAAAGTAAATAAATAATAATGAAAAATAACAATATGGTCATACCTAGATACAGGTACTATTCATTGCAATAACCTTAATAAATAATAAGATAAAAAAAACAACTCATGAATTATATTGACATGATAATTATTGTCTGTGATTCTATCAACCCGCAAACCCTATTTGCATTTCAATAGCCTACATATTTCTTGCACAGATCCAGCTACTTGAACTTCATGATGGTATTGGGTATAGTCCTCATGTGTAATTCTTACATGCATTACAGTTATGGATGCAGTTAACCTTGGCAGCAAAGGGTGGAAGCCATAAATTTAGCTTTCCTAGTGTGTCAGTAATAGGGTAAACGAAAAGCAAGTTGCTCAGTTACATTCATGGTTACAGACTCCTATTTCCGCACTTAGACCGTAAAAGTCGGGCCAGAAGTTGGTTAGTTATTGAAGTACTTACCAACAGGTCCTGACTGGACGAACAGCTCCCACAACAAGCTCTCAGACACCCTGTCGTCGAGCCCTCCAACATATATAGTTGCATCTGAAATAATCAGGTAAAATTAAGCATATGTGTGTATAAGTAGAGGGTGTTCCGGTAGGTGCTGTTCCGGGCTGCCAAACCCTTGTCTCACTGCCACCATTGATGACCTATTCTGTCTAGTATAGAGGTTAAGCATAGTTTAATTATGCCCATAGCAACATAACCTATACTTTGTTTGATAATGATAAATGAAGACTTAAGTTAGCCAATTTTGATACCCAACAGTAAAGCATTTTGATGTTTTGTTAATATTTTAAGTGTTTACCTTGATTTCTTTCTGCAATTGGTCCTGCTGCCATTTTATTTTGGCAATAATATCGGCGTCTATATCAGCCGCCATACAACAACGCGACGCGAGATGACGTGAGGTCAGTGACGTTTCGTTAACTTGACACTTGACGTTTGTTTTTCTTTTACAAAAGCATATCGTTCGGAAATCATGGTAATTAAGTCAGCTTGCATATTACTATTTGCGACTACAAACGTTAAAAAGTATGTAATTACTGGGATATACAATAAACCGGAAACAGATCACACTAACTTGAAGTGAATTTACCCCTAATAAAATTTAAGTTTCCAAAGGCTACTTGATGTGTAATGCAAGTAATGCAACATAAACAAATTATTACTTTTTAATAGAATGATGTTCTAGAAGTTTCTGATCATAACTTAAGCTTGGTGAAAATAATATTGATTTGATCGTGATCTGTGCTGTGCAGTGCAGTGCAGTGTGCATTGTTTATTTCGTCTGTGGCTTGTTACTTGAACGGTAGTACGGTGCACTCGTAGTTCAATCTGTCGTACTATTCCGCAACAACAAATACAACGAACGTAAACAAATATCAAGAATTCATAAAGTTCAATATGCAGAGTGCTTCAGATGTGATATCGTCGATGTTTTGGTTTAAAGATGAGGATGAAGATAGTGAAAAAGGCTCTGATGTAATAGAACAATTCGTGCAAAATGTGGAAGATTTCAGTTCTCAGTACGGAAGTGAAATCAGCGTCTCTTATACCGCTTTCAATCTACGCGGCCCGCCGTCAAACTTTCCTGATTATGGCGATTATCCTCAAGCTTTTGTGATGGTAAAGTCTTCTTAAAATTCACTTATGTACTGAATACGTAAACAAGTTTTTAACTTTTTTTCCGTCCCTATTGTGTTCTCATTTCCCGCGTACATTTCATATTTATATTATTATGGTTCACATGCCTAATTTCACGTCGAAAGAAAAACTGAAAATCCCATAGGAAAATCCTTTGAAAACGAAAACATTCCAAAACAAAACATTTAATGACTAGCAATTCAATTGTTTTAAAATTTTGGAACAGATACCTTTCATTTATTTCGTGCCTTGCTGTTTTCAACCAACTTATAAAGGTTCTTAATTGTTTGACAATATTTTGTAACTTGGTCATACCTATATTATGTAATTATGTAGACTGAAAGCATAAACTCGTATGTCTAGTCACGTCCTTGTCCAAGCTAATCTGATGAAGAGGGCTACATCAATTAGATCTGGACCACTTTAAATACAGACAAAACCTTATTATTTAGCATTTTTTTTGACACAGCATAATTTCCAGATCATATTAGTATTAGATCAATGGAAGTTGGTTTTTTTTTTTTTGTACTTTATGTTTACTGAAATGAATGAATGAGTCACAATAAATATATGATTTCTATGAGTATAATTTTTCATCTGATAACAGAGAACTTATGGCAATTGGTGGGAAGAGGCTCCGTCTGCTCAGGATGACTACATGCCGCAAAACAATCGGAACATTCCGAGTCAGGACTTTGTTGGTTAGTACTTTAAAAGTCTACTTTTCAGTTATATTGTCATTCTTTATTAATCCAGTACCCCCAACGCCAATAATATGTACAGCGGTTCATTTTTATGAGAGAAACAGAAAGTTTGAAGTTAGTTGATCAATATGGATGAAATATATATTATTATAAGGTATTATTTACCAGTATGGTACAAATAGTTTTTCTAGAACAGATCTCATTTTAAGACCCAATTGTCCAGCAAAGCCACATCACAAACACTTTGAAATGAAAAGGCCGTGTTTATTAAATACTCTACTCAAATCTTGACTGAACGTTAAAGAAGCAAGGTAAAAATTGAAACGAAAATAGAATTAACAACTTTTTATTAGTACAGTCGAGTTCTCCAATATCTATACAGACAACCTTTCAAAAATATCTTCACGTGTCTTATGTCAGTAACAATAAAGACGGTATAAATATTTTTGAAAGGTCTGTGTAGATATTGGAGAACTCGACTGTACATAGTTGTAGCATACTTAGTAAGTACAATGTAAACAATAGGGGTGTAGACACTAAATAAAATAATCAATAATGTCATATTTTCTCGAAATAGAATTAAAAATGTAGCAAATGGCGAAAAAAACAACACAAAAGGTTAAATAATCTCGAAGTTATAAGTGTCCAAAGTTTAAGAAAGGGTATGTTCTGTCCCTTTTTCACAAAACGCAACTTCATATGAAACGATGACGCTGGAAGATTGTGACGTCACTAGAAGACGGCAATGTGCCGTGCCCATCGTGTTCAGCGCCGCCGTCGCAGCTGCCCCCCGACAGCATCCTGTAATGTGACGTCACACACTGTTTGCGTTTTCTCTCTAACAAGCAATATTAAAACGGTTGCTTCGTAATTCTTTGAGATATCTGAATGGGATTTTAGTCACTAGGCGTATTTTTTTGGCTTCTTTCTTTTTGAGTAATAATAATTTTTGAGTCTACATTCCTACTAGCATTTTATCACATAACATTTTGAATACACTAATTAATATTTTCCATTCAACTAACTTCCATCTTGGATATCCCATTTTGTAAACTTCTCTTCCAACAGAAGTATCCTTTGAGAAGTCCGTGTATCCAGTTGAGGTGTCCGTGTTTGAGACATATAATCCTGGTGCGCTGGTCAGGATATGGGCGCAGGGACCGTCCATGTGGATGTTGCTTTGGGAAGGCGAACCAGAGTATGCCGGAGACAGACCTAGGATTTTTAATCCACCAATAAGACAGATTGGTGTGGCTACACGGTCAGTATTATTTGATTAAATTCAAAACATTTAATTCAATCAACTGGGATCATAGATAAAGTTAGGTAGCAAATATATGAATATATAAATGATGTGTATGCACTCTTGTTATCAATGATCCAAACATAATTTTCATAAATATGCATAAAACCGCGATACATAATACAGAAATGCATATGCATAAGAAAGTTACGCAAAATATAATTGTGTGTATTTAAATGTCATTACTGTGTTTTTTTTAAAGATATAATGCTAAATGTACTTTTTAAAAATAATTTATTGCTAAGATTATACATCAGGTCAAGGGTAATCTACTCTTGTTATCAGTACTTCCAATCATAATATATTAATATACATGAATATGCATAAAACGGACATGCATAATACAATTGCATAAAGCAGAAATGCATATGCATTAAAAAAGTACGCACAAAACAAGTGTGTATATTTTGAATTACTAATCTTTTTCTTATATGGTCTGAGGTTATAAAATTAAGTGTATGCGACATAAACCAAGATAATCTGACACAACTGTGATTACTTACTGACAGGTCTTATTACTTACGACATACTTTTTTAACGTATATGCATTTCTGCTTTCTTGGGTTTAGGTGTCAAAGCGGACCCCGGGCTCCTTTAGGGGCACTACCGGGAATAACGCTAGGAGGATGATGCATTTCTGCTTTATGCATGCCCGTTTTATGCATATTCATGTATATTAATATATTATGCTTGGAACATTACTGATAACATGAGTAGATTACCCACAACTGTGATTACTTACTGACAGGTCTGTATGTATTATTGAAATCATCTATTTTCCACAGAGTGTTAAGACTGGAATTCAACCACAGACTGCTTCCATATTATACAGAGTTGGATGCTGTATTATTGAAAGGGAGAGAGCCCTGCAAATTCCAACTGAAGAATAAACTAATTTGCCCCTCGCTGCTTAAGATAAATGGACCCGTTATGGAGAAAGGTAAGGAAGTTGTTCATTATTGCTAGTCTTTTTAGGGTTCCGTACCCAAAGGGTACTAAGACTCCGCTGCCGCTGTCCGTCCGTCTGTATGTCTGCCGTGCTAGTTAGACAGTTGAAATTTTCACAGATGATGCATTTCTGTTGCCGCTATAACAACAAATACTAAAAAACTGAATAAAATAAATATTTAAGGGGGTTCCCATGCAACAAACTCTTTTGAAGTGAACACTTCTTTAGCGGCGCTGAGCACTTTTTGGGATGGGGAAAAATTGTTAAATACGCGACAGAGTTGTGTGACGTGAGATGTGATCCGTCACTTTTTGCCAGGGACCGGACCGCTATCCCTTTCAAAGGGTTTTAAATGGGTTTTTCATAAGGTTAAACTTACCATACCCTTTCCCGTCGAAACCCATTCAATTTGCTTATAAAGCTCTTATCAAAAAGGTAACCCATTCGATTAAAAGGTATCCTACCACCTTTTGAAAGCCCTTATCAAAAAGGTAACCCATTCGATTAAAGCCCTTATTATAAGGCTAGCCCATTCAAATATATGGTATCCCAATACCCTTTCAAAACCCAAATCATCCGCTTACCAGTTTATTGTTAAATGGTTTTAATGGATAGCCTATCTATCATAAGGGTTACCCTTATAATAATAGGCAATTCAATTGAAACCTTGTACCTACATAATAAAGTATTCATTACTTTACGTTCCACAACGAGCGTTGGTCAAACCATTAAGTAGGTATATTTGTTCCGAATAAAATCTCATCAGGTTTAAATAACGAACAGTTTAAATTCAAAATTCTTTATTTGTTTAAAGTACATATTTTTAGCAAGGGATGGGCCGCCCAGTAAGCATTATTGCCTGTGTTGGGAGACACCGCTCTTTCAGTAACATGAGACACATAGGTACTTGTTAACTAATTTGTTACAAAAACTAACCAAGTTACATAGTTTGTTGCAAAACTTATTATCTAGGTATTATTACAATGTAATGTGTATGTGTGTGTGTGTGTGTGTGTGTGTGTGTGTGTGTGTGTGTGTGTGTGTGTGTGTGTGTGTGTGTGTGTGTGTGTGTGTGTGTGTGTGTGTGTGTGTGTGTGTGTGTGTGCGTGTGCGTGTGTGTGTGTATTTGTGAGTTAATGTTCTAAACCAGTAAATTCTCTATCTCATCGTAACTTTTTATTTTTACCCATTTTACAAGCACTTTTTTTCATAATATGTTTTTGAGTGAATGTCTATACTTTTGTTTATTTTATTATAAAGGCGATTAAATATATGACTTAATAAAATAATTAGCTACTTTCTGACTAATTTTAGGAATACATAACATAATAATTGTATTGAGGATTTAAGTAAGTGGATAGGGAGTTTGTGTTATAATTAGAATAAAGGCACATCGTAAAATAAATTGTGGTAGGACATAATATCAATATTACTCAGATCGTAGATATTTTAAATGTAAAATAAATAAATAAATATTGGCGCACAATCTTACACAAATTGACCTAGTCCCAAACTAAGCAAAGCTTGTACTATGGATACTAGACGACGATAAATAAATATAAATAAATATTTGTGGACAATCTTACACAAATCGACCTAGTCCCAAACTAAGCAAAGCTTGTACTATGGGTACTAGAGGACGATAAACATTTATAGACAATCAAATACATAGAAACACAACCATGTGGTTGACTCAGGCAAAAATATTCGTGCTCATCGCACAAATAAATGTCCTTACCGGGATTCGAACCCAGGACCTCCGGCTTCATAGGGTCACTACCAACTAGGCTAAGGCTACAGAGGTTGTCAAAACAACTACTAACTACAATAAACATACTAATATAAAGAAAATAAATACTTAAATACACAGAAAATATTTATTTTTCATCGCCATCCTGGCTCCTGGCTAAGGGGGCAAGTATCAACTTTATTATGTCATTACTGGCTTTGCTTTGAACCGACTTCTCTGCCATGTTAAGGCTAACACTCTGTTATGGATAAGGCGGCAGAACATCAACTACTTAATATAAGATTGCATCTGTGTTTACAGACCGGTTTTCCTTTTATCCCACGTATGGGTTCTTTTTTAAGGAATCCCATACTGTAGACCCTCGGGAAAACCTCGGCTCCCTGCTGAGATTTTCGTGAGAGATTACAGTATTCGAACAGTTCTTTGGAGCAAAACCATACATACAAGCGATAGTACACGCACAAGATGAAGTCTCTCCTTAGACCAGCTTGGGTTTGCCCTCTAAGTCGCTTTGAAACTGGACGTCACTGGAGATGTCAACACCTGGATCCCAATCATCTGAGAGATAGAAAATAGAAATAGTGTCTTTGGACTCTGGGGCTACAGTAAAAGTTGTTTTCCTAGCGGGGAAGGCACATTCCTGTGTCTTTGTGGGGATAAATCGGACCAAATTATCCCTTCCCAACGCAAAGACTCTGGATAGAATGCTCTCAATTCTGGAC
Source organism: Epinotia ramella (assembly GCA_947578815.1). NCBI lineage: Eukaryota > Metazoa > Arthropoda > Insecta > Lepidoptera > Tortricidae > Epinotia > Epinotia ramella. The sequence goes on from OX388213.1 coordinate 1,281,101, forward strand.
ACAAATTGTTCGCAACTCCTCTACAACAGAACGAGAAATGTTTGTGCGGTCCGTGTAATATGTATCCCCAGTACTGTAATCGACATTAGATATGAGCGCCGCGCCGCCGCGCCGCCGCCGCCGACCAAAATCCCACGCCGCCGCCGCCGACACAGCACCATCGGCGCGCCGATTTCTGATTCGCGCGCGTTTCAGCTATTGTAGCCTATTTATTTTACACACTCGGTAGCGAGTGTAGCGACCCTCATGTATTTTATTATTCTACGGCCAGGTCTGCATCTAATTGTCAAATGCGAAGTTGGAAATGAAAATGATTCAAGCTATGAAAATGGTTTGGAGCTGACGCTTGTTCGTGTGATGCATTAGCTTTGCTGACTATCGGCGTTCTACGTCTAATGTGCCCCGCCCACTGCCACTTAAGTTTAGTGATTCGGAGGGCTATCTTGATCGGTTACCTTGCTTCTGCTACGGTAGCCTCATTTCTGATGCGATCACGCAGAGAAACTCCCAGCATAACCCTCTCCCTTGACCTTTGGGTGACTTTGAGACTTCTTGTGAGGCCCATAGTAAGCGACCACGTTCCAGTGCCTTATGTCATCATTGGCAACACACACTGGTCAAAGACTCGTCTTGAGACATTGCGGAATATTGGATGAAAATATTTGCCGTAGCTTCCAGAACGCTGCCCAGCCGAGTCGGATTCGCCATTTGACTCTTCTCGAAGTTGGAGAGGAGTCTGGGGAGTTGGTACTACATGGGCATTTAACATGATCTTTGCCTTATCCATGTTCATTCTCAGACCAACTCGCGCGGAAGGTTTACTAAGGTCATCGAGCATCGTAGGTACTTAAGTCCTCCATGGTCTCAGCCAAGACTACTATATCGTCAGCAAAGCGAAGGTGAGTGATGTACTCGCCGTTGATGTTGATGGCTAGCCTTTACCAATCGAGAGTTTTGAAAACATCTTCTAGTGCCTGACTCCCGCCGCAGAGGAATTAGGTTTCGAGTTCCGTTCCTGAAGTCGGACTGACATTGTGGCGGTCTCGTACAGACACTTCAGTACTTCGATATAGCGGTGGTCTACGCGCGGTGGTTTTGTGGTGGTTTTTGACACCGCTTGAGAGATTCTAGTACAGCCAAGGTTTCAATCGAATCGAAGGCTTTCTCGTAGTTCACGAACGCTAAGCAAAGAGGCAGGTTATACTCCTCAGTCTTCTGTATAGCCTGAAGGAGCTTATGGATGTGGTTTACGGTACTAAAGCCTCTTCGGAAACCAGCTTGTTCGGAAGGCTGAAAGTCATCTAGCTTGTGTACGAGATAATTTGTAATGACAATGACTGTCGAAAACAGTTTAAGGACTTGGCTCAGAAGTGAGATAGGTCGGTATTCTTCAGCAGGGTGTTGTCACCTTTTTTGAAGAACAGTACCAACACACCTCTGTTACATGCCTTTGGCGTTCTCTCTTCCAGTAAGACGGAATCGAACAAATTCTGAAGGGCAGTAAGCACCAGTTTTCTACCCGCCTTTAGGAGTTCGGCTGTTATTCCGTCTTCACCGGTGCCTTGTTGTTCTTGAGCTGTTTAAGAGCCATTACAATCTCGTACAGGCTGACGCCCGGGATGTCGTCGGTATAGTATCGGGTTAGTCTAGCTCTGGGGTCCTCCGCCAGACCAACCTCGGGTCCGCGAGTTCATGTGTATAGCTACGTAACGTAACTCAATAATACTTAAATGGGAGTCAGACACATTGCTTTATCATACGCCAACATTCAGAGTGAAATTTAGTGCCTTTTTAGTACAACACCGATGCCAATCGGGGTGTCCGTCAGCGCGATACGCGCGATAGAGTAAAAACAACGGCAAGAGGAGAGGTTCTGGAGGTCCTCCGGTATACCGAGTTAACGGGCACTCTTGAATGATGTGTTGAATGCTCTGCTCCACGGCACCACACTCACAGGCAGGGGAGCCCTGCCAGCCACAACGAAATCGGTATAGGTTGCAGCGACCATGACCAGTGCGCAGTCGTTCGTCTCGGTACCCAACCCGGGACAACACTGGAGCCAAACTTTCCCATGACTGCTTCCACTCCTGGTTGAGGTTACAACTAGTTTGAGACATTTGGGCAATGCTGTAAGATGGATGTCTGAACTTCAAGCGGCATCTTATAGGGTCCCTGTGCATGGGGAGGCTGGGCTTATCCCTGATCTTACGAAATTCCCTCATAAGTGCCGCCTGTCTCCTGAGTTCTGGTGGAGGGATCAGACAAAGTAACGGGAGCCAGTGGCAAGGCGTAGACTGTAGTGTGCAAGAAATGAGACGCATAGTTTTGTTCAGTTCACTATCAATTTTGGCTGTGTGTGCACTGCCCAGCCAGACGGGCGCTTCTCTTTTGCTGATGATGCTTCTATATGTATTTACAGTACACTTTGTACATTTTCTCGCTTCTCGGTAGCTACTGTGACATCATCCGCTGATATATATGTCTAAAAGGCTTTGTTCTGTGCAGCTCCCGTGAGAGTATCTATTACTAAGCTAAACAGGTACGGCTTAACACCAAGCCAAGATAAACACCCTCGGTGACTTGATCACTAATCTGGCTTCCCAGTACATATCAGCGTATTAATGTGACGGATTCTCGGGGATATTCCTAGTCTTAAGACATCACCATATCGTCTTACGAGGTACGTGGTTAAAATTCTTATCCATGTCGAGAAAGGACACATACATTGGTTTGTTTGTTCTTATTCTTCAGCAATGGTATTGAGAGCTACTTGCTAGAGAGTGTGCTTTTCATTGGTAATCGGTCATCAGTCACTGGTTTCATGATATGACACATCAACGTAATGCCCCTGTAGTTGTTATATTAATAACAACTACTTTTATCTTTATACTGAGGAAAAAATATTGCTAAACCCCCTATTGTTTCGGCATATGTCGGGTCTCCTGCATGATGTGGCTGAAAAGACTCGCCAGTAATACAACACATTTCTCTCCTAGACACTTCCACGCTTTGTCGCTTTGAGGATGTTACTTTGTTAGATCGCAGATATGGTCTCTAACTTCCTCCTCTGTTTTTTCCCTTATCAGATGTCACCACCTAGGGAGAACTTTTGTGTGTACAAGTATGTCCATGAAAAATTATTAAAAAAAATATTGATTGATAGAACTTTAATAAGAGTAAAAAGATAGATAGAACGAAGGATTTTAGCCTAAGTACAATATTATCAACGAAGTTATAAAAATCTTTTCTGTTCATTGCAAGGGTTCATTCTACTCATCATAATTCGAAGTAGAAAGTTTTCATACGTATATTTTACCAATATTATTGCTAGTAAATATTTTTGTATGTGATTTCATATTTAAACTTTCATTACCGTCTCCCGGAAAAATTACCCTCCGAGCTCATTTCATTACCAGCGCACACTTCAATACCGATAGTCTTATTATAAAAAAAATAACAATGTTATCAAATTGCCTTTAAAAAAATTGCATCTATCATGGCACGACTCAGAAGTAGCCAAAACAGTATACTGAAGATTTGATTGCCTATTTTGTTGCACTGGGTAGGGCAAGTAAGATAATGTACTAAATATATTAAATAATTGCCTACATATAAAACTAACATAGAATAAGCACAAATGTAACTGACAATTAAATGGGTCTTTGATTTGAACTAAATAATTATATTATATTTAGCACAAAATTGTTGATAAGCGAGATCACAACCACAGAACAACCTTATAGTATGAATTATTAAGAAATTTAAAAAACTCGAGAGAATGCCTTTATTTGCACGAAATGAGAGAACGACCCCAAATGGTATTTTGGTTTCGGTCCACACGTACATATAGCATTATATTGGAGCATGCAAAAGTTCATAAGTTCGTTAAAAATAAGTAAAAATTCACAATAGATTTTAGCCAATTGGCCTCCTAATACTGCTAAGTGCTGCGCCGTCCTTCACCCTAAAACAGCCAAGCTATTTTAGAATGAAAACTGTCTAATTTGCTAGGTAAAGTACCTTCGTTACACTGTCGTTGAGCTGGATTGCGGCAACTACAAACAAAATGCAACTCCCGTCCCCAGCCAGGTCCCCACATACCTACGTATTATCTTTCCTTATCATACTTGCATATTCAGACTATTCCTGTCTCTTTCTCTTACACCTTAACAAACCTTAATTTGAGTACGATATTCTTGAAAGGGAAAGTTTTATAATAACCGCTAAACCAACCCTTCCCAAAGGGGAACCCTTATAGTACGTAAGCCTTATAAAGAGGATACCTTTAAGCAATTCACAAGGGTTAGCCTTTTATTCGGGTTTCCTTATTGGTAAGGAAGAGTCTATTAAATGGTTTATCTGTTGTAATAGCTAAGCTATTCATTAGGCTACCCATTTGAAAGGGATATCCACTGCAAAGGGTTGTTATGGGTTACCTGTTCGAATGGGTAAGTCATTCATTGGGCTACCAATACGAAAGGGAGCAGCATTTAAGCGCTTTCCTTTTGAATGGGTTGTCGGGTCCCTGCTTTTTGCTGCTAGCCGATCGGCCGATGGTTTCGACTTCATTCAAAACTGAACGCTATTCGTAAGAGTATAAAGCCGTTAAACACTTTTTGCAATAGCATATTCTGCAAATAATTTTGTAATAATATCAACGCGTCTTTCACCGTTTTGCTATTGAGAGAATTAGAATAGTTCGAATTTGGGCGTTATTCCTAAAGAGATAAAGCTTAGAAAAATATTTACCAACGCCAAAAACAAATTGATATTTTGGTCGCCACCGTGCACCGCCATCTGCTGTTCTTCCAAATTCGAATAGTTCGAATTTAGACGTTATTCCTAAAGAGATAAAGCTTTGAAAAATATTTACCAACGGCAAAAACAAATTGATATTTTGGTCGCCACCGTGCACCGCCATCTGCTGTTCTTGCAAATTCGAATAGTTCGAATTTAGACGTTATTCCTAAAGAGATAAAGCTTTGAAAAATATTTGGCAACGGCAAAAACAAGTTGGTATTGTGTTTGCCGCCGCCCGTCGGCGCCGTTGCGCCGCGGCGGCGCGTTGGGCCCGTCGCACCCAACGCGCCCGCGGGCCGTCCGCCTAAATAATTGATAATTGTTTATAAATTTGCGTCAAATTAATTTTTAGGGTGACACCGTAAGATGTCACGTGACCTGATCGAAAAACTGTTACAATGTTATTGAGTTTTCACTTCTGCCGGCACTCCCGGAGTGCAACCCGGTCTTTTTTTTGTAGTTTTTATAGATAATGGTACGTGCCCACCCCTTCGTGCGTGAATCTGACTCGCACTTGTTTTAATACTACAACGACAGATACGGCCTGCATGTTGGTTAAGGCGCGAATTATACAGAGACAGCGTAAGGTGAAGACAAGGCGCAGGCATGATGCCGCTTCGAAACGTTTTCATACAAAATGTACTTAGGTAGGTAGCCGACGTGCGACGTGAATTACACTCAAGCGGCGCGGCGCAGACACCGCGCCGGTTGAGGTTTACAATCGTTTAAGAGGCTGAGAAGACAGAAGAGACAAGGGAAAGAGAAATTTATGTTATTTAAGCAGTTTTTTTTTTAAGAAAAACTATTTGTTCTAGCACATCAAAAAAAAAATTATAATATTCACCATATTTCAAAGACCGTGGACGGGCTCGATACATAATTGGACGAAATCGGCTCGATAGAAAATAATTGCAAAGATTGGTCTTAAAATCATCATTAAACGGTTCTCTGTCTTTATTTTTTTGACGTATGGGTCTGCAATTAAAAACATGAAATCAACATATTCATACCTAAACCGCTGATGAGTCATATTTCAGAAATAATCCACACTTTTTTTTATCTCAATATTTAACTTCAAAAACCGGGCGTCCAGTAACACTCGCTTTCGTTTACTCCGATACAAATAGACAGTGTGCGCGCTATCCCAAATCCTCAGGTGCATTTTGATGTTGACAGCGTCTTAAAGCGTCATCAAGCCTGCGCTGCGACTGCGCCGCTCCACCTTACGCCGTCTCTGTATATAATTCGCGCCTAACAGACGTAGTCTATAAACTCTATTTTGTTTTATTCTGACTAAATGGGTAGCTCTTTTACCGAGAAACATACTTACTCACAACCTCACAGACTTCCTCTTTACAATATTAGTATATAGGTAAATCACCGTAACTAGTCACCCTTCAATAACTGCCCCGCTCATACTAAAAATGAACCCCGCTCATACTACATTAGTATAACGTGGCCAGTTAGGGTGGTCAGTAATTATCACCTTATACTAAAAATTTATGATATTCTAGGTGAATAGAGTTCATTTTTATGAAATGGCCAGTTATTGAACGCTGGCCAGTTACTGGCGATTTACCCTATACACAATACGTAATATATTTTCTTTATACATTAACTAGCGACCTGCCCCGGCTTCGCACGGGTACTATATCATACATATAAACCTTCCTCTTGAATCACTCTATCTATTCAAAAAAACCGCATCAAAATCCGTTGCGTAGTTTTAAAGATCTAAGCATACATAGGGACAGACGGCGGGAAGCGACTTTGTTTTATACTATGTAGTGATGTAATAAAAATAACATATTTATGGTCTTATTCGTAAATAAATCATAAACCTGATAGTTCAAAGTAGGTATAGGTAATAAATTATTAGATAATTGACCTAGTAACTCGTTTATCTATTACTTCTATAAGTAGTTGTATATATCTTAGAAAGGGACATAAATGACTACTTTTTACTCACATATAACCGCCTGCGATAAGATTATGTTTATGTTTAATTTACCTCTGTTTTTCTATTATGTACAGTCACCATCAGATATATCGGGGCGGCCAAGGTGTTTATTTATTTATTTACTTAAGGTCTACCAACAATTGTTGACAACGATACACACAAAACTTACAAGCGAATAAAATATTGGGATTGTTGTTACAATCATTTACAGGTAAACACCACATGCATAAAAGTATGGAAAGTAAACAATGATAAAAAAAGGATTAAAAATAACTCATAACAATTAATACAGTTTTCACAAATATCTGAACACGTCTCTATTGTCAAGGCAGTAGAGGCGTGTTCAGATATTTGTGCGGACTTTGGCCGCTCCGATATATCTGATGTCGACTGTACTATTTCTGGTGACCAATAAAAAGTATTTGTATTGTATATACCTGCATGCAGGCATGTTCGATTATTTTACACTAGCTGATGCCCGCGGCTTAGCCCGCGTGGTTATAGGAAAATGTAACATATTGAATTTTCCCGTGGGAATTAGATGTTTTCCCGCATGGAAAAAGTAGCCTATGTCACTCTCCAGCTTCTAAACTATCTCCATACAAAAATCACATCAATACGACGCTCCGTTGCGACGTGAAAGAAGGACAAACATTTAAACACACACACTTTCGCATTTAAAATATTTGTAAGGATTTATAATATTAGTAAGGATTGTCAATTTACTTTTTCGTGGTTTTCATATAATACCTATATTACTGCCGAATTGTATACATGGAGCCACGGGCAGCTAGAAGAAAGCTTTTGCAAATCGTAGTAGTAGTAATGGCGGGGTCCCACGGCCCGTGTTATCACAGGCCAGGCCGCATCGTGTCACGCCTGTGGATGCCCGTGCCCAAGCCGGGGTCCCACGGCCCGTCCTCCCACAGGTCAAATCGCGCCAGGCCAGACCGACATCGGCAGGCCATGGGAACCGTTGCGTCTGGGCTGGCGCGATCTGACCTGTGGCCTGCCTGTCGGCCGTGGGATCCCGGCGTAAGACAGGCGCTAAATTATACATTAAATCTACTTTACGTCACTCCGGTTGTTCAGTGAGATTTACCGCCCACGGGCGCAGCGGCAAATCTCCCTTCACACCCAGGAGAAGAAGTAAAATTGTGTACGCACCACGGGCGGTAATTCGTAAAACCCCAGATCGCATATTTATCGCAACACCTGCGATCTGGGGCGTTCACGAATTCACCGCCCTACATACTTAATGTATATCTACTATTCATCACACTTGCTCATAACGAGCAGGCATACAGATCTACAATGCCTTATAATACGCCCACGGGCGTAATGGTGTTTTTCTTTAAATGTATCTGTCACTTATGCGTCAGCTCCCCCCCTTACTTTTAACTTTTAATGTCCCTGTCCTCACCTTCGGTTCGGGCCACAAACACCTGCGATCTGGGGCATTCACGAATTCACCGCCCAAGGTACGTAATTTAATGTAAGTACTATTAAATCGTCAATTTTTTTACGTCACACCTGGCCACAATGTGACTTTTACCGCACGCTGCGCGTACGGTAAAACTCGCATTGTGGCCAGGTGACGACGTAAAATTGTGTACTTATCACGGGCAGTAAAAAAGAAAGCCCTTTATCGCATATTTACAACCCTCGCCTGCGGCTCGGGTCATAAATACCTGCGATTTCGGGCTTTCTTTCTTTTACAGCCCTTGGTAAGTAATGTACTATTTCGGTATTTCAAAATTGTATTTAGGTTATGGAATGACGCTGAAATATTTGATGAGTAGTAAAGAATATAAAAATATGAACGAATAAGCGAGATCATAATACCAAAATTATTACCGGTATTTTTATTTGAAAATTATACTGGTAGAGGTATACTATGCTCTCGGATTGATGATACGTTGCATTGCATCACCTTACGGCATTGATTTATCTAATGAAATAATTACAAGATAATTCTGTGACCTTAATGGCTTATTAATAGCACAGTTTATGGTTTAATCACCTTAGGAGAGCAGATTTAGTAATTACTAATTAGGTAAGTAGGTTGGCGTGAGGTTGCCAAGATTGGCTCGAGTTTGTAACATTGTTACCGATTGATATCCTAGAATGTTTTCCATTTCATTTGCGAAGAAACAATAGTACATTGTTTAACGAGGGGCGGAAGTGGAATATTGCGAACAAGAGTCTATCAGAAGCCCGACGCCGAAGGCGGAGGGCTTTTAATGACTCGCGTTTGCAATATTCTTACGCCCGTGTTATACACAATGTTTTTCATCACATTTGCGAGGCAACAAATACATTTTAGATGAAATTAATACAAATCGTAATAAAAACTTCAACATGACAGTCGTCCATTTTGTTGAATTTGACGCGAGGCGCGTATGGCAAAGACCCTTCTGTATACAGCCACGATTTGAAAACACTTAAAAACATTTTACATAGACACTAAATAACTACATATTAAATCTGTAAATAATTCAGTTAAACATGTTTAAGTAGTTTTTTAAGTTTAAATTTATTTATAAATACGTTTTCAGACATCGTATTTGATATAAAACCTCTTTGCTCTGTAACTGCCGCATGAGTGACAGATACAATTTAAGAAAAAAACCATTACGCCCGTGGGCGTAACACAGGCTATTACAGCTCTGTATGTCTGCGCATTATGAAGCCCTTTTCGAGCAAGTGTGATGAAATAGTAGATTAAGGTTTTCAATTGTTTACGCCCAAGGCGGAAATAATTTTGGTACCGAGTGGCACACCAGACCTTGTATGAGGAATATTAAAATGAAACAGGTAATCAGGGGAGAAAAGTAGGTATTATGATACATTAGTAAATATACCTGCAACGCTACGGTAGTTTAATGGTTCAGGCATGCAAACGGCGGTCGTGGGTTCGAATCCCGGCTCGTACAAATGAGTTTTTGGAGCTTATGTACGGAATATTTACCGTTAGCTATAGCTATGTAATATGAATATGTATAATTTGATATTTACCGTTAGGCCGGGTACGCACTTAGCGGCTAGCTGCGTGCGGTTGGACAAAACAAAACCGGCCGCAACCGCTCGCGGCTAAGCGCTTAGTGCGTGAGGGCCCTTAGCGTTTCGGTGAAGGGAAAACATCGTGAGGAAACCTGCATCTGTGAAGAATTTCGAAGGTGTGTGTGAAGTTCCCAGCCCGCATTGCGTGGGGTCTACTGCCCGTTCCCTCACATCCATGAGAGCAGGTCTGTGCCCAGCTATGGGCCGTATATAGGCTCATTTAATTTTTATTATGTACTGCTGCCTACTAAGATTATAATTAAAGTTTGGTTGTTTGTTATTCCGTCACTCATACACTTAAATACTGTCTATATGTACTAATATAACTCACTCGCTCTGTGAGCTGTAGCAAGCGCGATTACTGTTAAAATGATTTTAAATAAAACTGTAGGTATGTTCTAAGTAAACAGTGAAAACAATTTAAAGATTGAAAAAATAAAATGTAGCAGTGTACATTTTATTTTTTAAATGTTTAAATTATTTTGTTCTACATATTTTATTAGTGTTTATTATTTATATTATACGTTTTAAATCAACACATTTTCAGACATCGTATTTGTGTAAAAAGCTAGGATTTTATAACTGACCCATGAGTGACGGATACAATTTAAGAAAATAACCATAACGTCCGTAGGCGTAATATAAGGCATTGTAGCTCTGTATGCCTGCTCGTTATGAAGCCCTTTACAAGCAAGTGTGATGAATAGTACATTACGGAGGTATGTTCGTGAATGCCCCAGATAGCAGGTGCTTGTGGGGCTTTACGAATTACCGCCCGTGGTGCGTACACAATTTTACGTCTTCTCCTGGGTGTGAAGTGAGATTTGCCGCTGCGCCCGTGGGTGGTAAATCTCATTTACCGCCCTGAGTGACGTATAGTGTTTTATACGTACGTATTTATTGGTTTACGTTTAAGATTATGTTCTGTATACGTTTACATTTCCTAATTCGACCTACATTGTTAACAGGGCAGCTGTTGCATAAGATAATGGCGTCGAACTTGCATGAAACCGTTATGTCACCCACAGCGGTACTGAAGCCGAGCCATATCGACACGGGACCAGTTTTGGGGGACTTTGAACTGTTACCAGTGAGTATTCAATATTACTTATATAACTACGAGCTTGACGTCTTTGATCAAGACTGGAGGCTGCCCAGTTCAGGGATATGTGGAAGAATAAGAGGGAGGCGTTTGCCCAGCAGTGGAACACTTAAGATAGTTCCTACAGAATGACAGACACTTCCTACAGAGTGATTCACTTACTATAGGTAACATACAAACCCAAGCACATCCATCAGTCACTTTTTCCACCCGAGTCAAACCATAACCAAGAACATCTCCGAGCATCATCATCAAGATGTTCTCTTAGATCAACATAGAAAGAAGAAAGATACATTTATTCACAAACACACAGGACACACATATTAAACAATAAAATAAACAAAAAACAGATAAAACATGAACAAGTTGTGACTTATTTGAAATACTTGTATTTAAAATGCAAATACAAAGTATGTATTTTATATTTTGTACTTAAATTCTTTTTTTTTTCAAGTGTTTTTTGTATTTTATTTGAAATTCTTTTCGAAATGTACCTATTTGATATTTGTCAAATACAAAATACTTTTTTACTGCTCAGTTTTGAAAGTATTACCTTTACCACTCAAATTTTCAAGTGAATGGGTCAGCGATTCGGCAAATGGCCACTAGAGACGCTGCAATTTTGAAAGTTCATGTGAAAAATGACAGTTAAAACAAAATGAACGTTAATATCTGTGAAACATGGTGTTACGCTTCGCTTTTTAACGAGAATGACTTCGATTTTGTTTCGTTTACTTTTTGAAAGTATTTTATTTGAATAAAGTATTTTGAAAATGCCTATTTTGTATTTAGTATTTAAATACAAAAAGCAAAAGTATTTTGTATTTTGCATTTGAAATATCAAATTAGAAAAGTATTTGCATTTTGCATTTAAATACTTTTTTAAAAGTATTTTGTACATCTCTGAACATGAAACAAGTGTGGCTCTGAAAATCATCAAGATCTCTCGGACCATCATCATCAGGATCTTCAGTTTTAATTAAAACGTAACAGGTATACTCGTATGAGATGCACTTGGCTTCGGCCCGTGTTTCCTACACCAGTATATACCTGAATACTGAGATTTTTTAAGAAATAATAAAAAAAAACTGCGTGATGGAATGAAATCTAAAGAAATCTGATATCACGCAATATCTCAACTGACTCTTAAGACTTTTTTCGCTGCATTTCAAACCAGTTCTACCAGACCTATCCCACTGTTATTTTCGCGCGAAACGACGCTTATCTATGGTAACCTGTGGAGGTCTAGATAGGGCTGTAAAAACATATCCTGTTTCATATATATCACGTTCCGTTGTACGTAGTAATAACATATATTGGCTTTGGTCGCACATCGTTATACGAATTAAAATTTTACATTTTGCTAACATGACGAAAGAAGTAATCCCATTGGAAAATATCAAATCAAATCAAAAGCATTCATTTCGTGTAACTACAAGACACATATATATAGACAATACATAATATAAAAAATCTGGACATTTCACCATAATATTACGCTAGTGGGAGCATGCAATCCCGCACAGTGTAACATAATTGTGCAGTCAGGTCTGTCAGCTATCATTTTCAGAATGGTATTGGGACTGTCCCGCGCCCGGCGCATGGTGGCATAAAAACACTCAACACGCGCCCCCGCAAACATTCCTGATGCGCTGCAGAAGCGAGGCAGTCCCACTATCACCCGGAACGCGTTATTGTACTGGATTCGAAGGGCCCTTTGCGAATAATTTTCCCAGAGGCTGCAGGAGGCAAATATGAACTTGTTTTGTAAAAACTTACTCTGTATACAAATTCATGTATTTTTTACTTAATCCTGACTTGCCAAAAATGACAGCTAACGTCGTCACTTAGGCAGTGGATCTTTTGTACCTTTATGTACTATTCTATATTCTGGGGTTCGCGTACCTTTACGTTCCCGTACGTTCTGATGTACCTATACTTACGCCCGACTTGTACTCAAGTTTATGGTAGCGACGCGACGTCATCGGACGGACGTTTGCTGCTTCAAGCTTAGCTCGCAAGAAAACGTTTGTTGAATCCAGAGTTTAGCGAGAGACTCGAGTATCGTTGAATATGAAATAATTTTGCTTATTTTAAATGATTTGGCCTACTTATCTTACTTATCGTATATGACTATAATCCGTTCCACAGCGACTATAACTATGTTAAACGAATCGTGGGGCGATACTTGAATTTACGTAGGTTCAAGAAAACATTTATATCACTTTTGTATACGGTTTAATATCCAGGGATACCAGGCGCAGTAACAACTGTAACGATACCCCATTTTTCGTTTGGGAGCATAATATAAGCAATGTACAGTCGACTACAAAGAGATGTATCCATACGATGTTACAAAAATATGTATACATAGACTTTACTACCATGGTAATAAGATATACATACATAACTTTGTAACATTAAAAAACATACTTATCTTTGTAGTCGACTGTACAATATCACGCCTTTAATACCCAAAACTTCTAACCGTCCAAAGATCTTTTAAAAGGACTCCTCTTCAATAAAATGTATATGGTTCTAAATTGGTACAGAGTAGCATTTTTTTTGTTCGTACGATTTTGAAACAAAACAAATTCTATTATATTTCTTACTTACATAGAGATGGCCCGATATGGCCCTCCGAATCGCTAAACTTAAGTGGCAGTGGGCGGAGCACATAGCACGTAGAACCGATGGCCGTTGGGGCGGAAAGGTTCTCGAGTCGCGACCACGTACCGGAAGGCGCGGCGTGGGTAGGCCCCCAACAAGGTGGACTGATGACCTGGTAAATGTTGCGGGAGTCCGCTGGATGCGGGTGGCACAGGACCGGTCACTTTGGCACTCTTTGGGGGAGGTCTATGTCCAGCAGTGGACGTCTTTCGGCTGATATGATGACGATGATGATGACATAGAGATGTACCGACTAGTCGGGAAAGCCGACTATCCTGCCACATATATAGCAAAATCGCCATCCACCCAGGTCCATGATGCTTTGGAAGTCGCTAGATACCGGAAGGCCTGGAAATCGGTCATCCAGGACAAACTGACCATGGGCGAGATCACGACCCTCAGCACTGAGGCGAAACGAAGCAAGGAGCATAACGAGTATAGTCAGTTTTACCGTTATTATAAGCAAACATCTAAACATGATTCACGAAAGTTTAAACTCAATTCTGTTTCCTGTACAGTTGATTAAAATTTCATTACCCACACGGTAAAGGATAAAACACGTCAGAGTAGGAAAAGCCTTGTTTTCAAAGTAGGAAAGTAAACTTCTAATTAAGGGAAACTTTTAATGCTCCGAACCGCGTTCAAACCGGCGACCACAACAAAAATACAATTTATAAATTTCGTTAGCAGTATTACTGCTTGATATGATCCAACATTAATAAAGGAAATTAGACGTCAACCAGGATCATACAATTTTTGGCATAAATGTATGTGGTTGGCCGCCATAGATGGCGCCAATGTGCTTCAACAATCCGTAATCAATAGTGTAATCAAAAGATTTCTCAAAAAACCCAAGTGCTTTTTTTTTTTCAAATATTATATATCCTATTGTCACTCACAGGATTACGAGAAATCCAACGACACCGCATATGTCAAAATCCATCCAGCCGTTTGGACAGTAGGCAGTAGCCCGTGAAATGGAATTATCTTGTCCACATAAATATAGATACACACACACACATACAAACGCCCGAGAAACATAACCCTGTCAGTGTCAGTCAGGTGAACGACAAATGTATTAAAATTCGTTAAATCAATTTTTGGATAAAATTCCTGTGACATACGGAACTCTACTCGACTTTTTTAGAACATAAGTAGGTAATATGTTTCAGTTTCAAGGAAGCGATTAATTAATGGACGATATCTTTTTAAGGATTTATTAATGACGATATTTAGTGCACTTAGCCGTTTCCTTGTACAACAAGGTCCCCTTTCTATACGTTCCAATCCACTTTATATTCGAATACAAATGCCACTCTATTTTTAGTAACCATACTTATTATGACAAGTTATTCATAAGCCGTGAAACATAACACTGTTGGGGCTTTGTTAGCTCTATATGAATATAAAACATACAATGATTGGGTCGGTTAGCTGGTTGTAGCCTAGTTATGCTGCCTGCGAAGCTGACAGTCCTGGGTTTGAATCCCGGTAAAGACAATATTCCAAAAAAAATAAAAATGGGGAGTCACCCAAATCGACCTAGTACAATAGGTACTAGACCACGATATACATAGAATAGATAAATAAATACTTAAATACATAGAAATCATCCATGGCTCAGGAACAAATATTCGTGCTCATCAGACAAATAAACGCCCTTACCTTGATTCGAACCCGGGACCTCCGGCTTCGTAGGCAGGGTCACTACCAACTAGGCTACAGAGGTCGTCCATATGAACAATCATTATAAATAAATAAATGCATATTTGGGGATAATCTTACACAAATCGACCCAGTCCCGATATTACTGACTCTCGTTTTGACGACACCTAGATGTCAAGTATGTCAACTTTACGGAATCTCCCATTCTCCCGACAAGCGTTTTACCGAATGCTTTGTTTCATCGAATTTTCATTTTATCGAACTTTTTTTCTCAGAAACCGTTAACTTTTTAGGTAAAGCTAAAAGGTAATTGTTTAGAAACCATTAGGTTAAGTTTGTTTTTTTTTTACAATCGTGAAAAGTTTACAGTTTGTGATAAAATGTTTTCGATGAAACTAATCATACGGTAAGACGCTTGTCGGTAAAATTCGGCGAAACATTCAGTCGACGAAACGTTTGTGTAAGAAGGGTAAATCAAATTTTACTTTTAGGGCGTAAATATATTTTAGCCTTGTTCAGGTTGGCAGTTTCCATGACGAGGGTTGTCAAATTGAAATTCAGATTCGACCAATAATTTCGAGTTGGACATTTTCCATTTGTGCTAAATGACCGTCAATATATATTTCCCGACGTGTGGAAATACCGTGAAGGCAGTATAGGACGGTGTAGGATTACCAACGTAAATGTAAACTGCGTCTGAGACTCGTTATTTTTCACAATATTCCATTGTTAGTAACGTAAACTTATCACAAGACATATCGATGCGTCTAGGTCAGTAATATCTTCCTATTGTCTCTTTAAGTGCAAACGTGAGGTGGCAATTAGTACCTATACCTATGTATACAGGGTGTAATCGTTAATTGTAGCCAGGCGATTATTCCATAAATATAACAGATATCTGAAAACTTTAAACTGATATCGAAAGTACGTAACCCACTAAGTAAAATCAAACACACAATTTTTTTTAATAGATTAGATTAATTTATTTCATTTTGTAAATTAACATGTCATTTTTTTTGAAAATTAAATAGCATGAATTCTCAAAAAGATCGTCAGAGTGTATAAGAATAACAATAATATAAATGAAAGTCAATAAAACTAGATATATCCTAAATATTAAGTTTAAACGCTCCTATACGTTTAGTAGGTACGACGTTCGTTGAGATTCTACAATTTCATTTATTACTCTACTGTAAAAGATAACAATATTTGAGATTCACTTTTTACACGATTATATACTGATACTACTGATTTAATAAATAAAAAAAAAAAAAAAAAAAAAATATATAATTTCATGAAGTAAAAATATCTTACTTACTCCGTTGGCTCAGCGACCCAAAATGAATGTTGGCCTCCGACACGAGAGTGCGCCACTTTTCTCGGTTCCGCGCTAACTCTTGCCAATTGCAGATTTGGAGCTCGCGCAGATCCGCCTGGAGCGTGTCGCTCCAGTGGTACTTTGCCGGACGTGTCGACCTTCCGGACGGCCTCGGTATGCTCTCTGCCTTTGCGATCTTCCTACATTCTCTCCAGGTGACCAAGCCAGTGGAGTCTGCCAGCTTTGATCTCTCCTGAGATGTTAGGTTAAGCAAGCAGATATTCTATTTCCAGGTTCTTTAGGACTCTACAGCTTCGGTTCGGTCGTTGCTTTGGGCCGAGAATCTTGCGAAGGACTTTTCTTTCGGTGACTAGTAACATATTCTCTTCTTTAAGTGTCAGTGTCCACGCTTCGCATCCGGACATAAGGATTGGTCGTATTACGGTCTTATAAATACGGATTTTAGCGGATTTACTTAGAAGTTTGTACACTATCACTTTGTGAAAGGAGGCACTGCACCTCAAGGTTTTCTGTATCCGGATGTTAATTTCTTCGCTGCGGGTGTTGGCATTTGTAATGGTACAGCCCAAGTATTTAAATTCCGTTACACCTTTGTATGTAATATCTCCGACATGTAGATCTTGCGGTTGAGTACGAATATTGTAGTGGCGTTTCATGGGGAGATATTTGGTTTTTTCGTAGGATATTCTTAGGCTTCTGCA
Source organism: Epinotia ramella (assembly GCA_947578815.1). NCBI lineage: Eukaryota > Metazoa > Arthropoda > Insecta > Lepidoptera > Tortricidae > Epinotia > Epinotia ramella. The sequence goes on from OX388213.1 coordinate 1,298,401, forward strand.
ATGACACTCACCGATTCCCGCACCTCATCCATTGATGCTCTCAGCAAAGCCAGATCGTCTGCGAAAAATATCTAATGTAATTTCTTGAGGAAGGTTTTTTTTGTTTACTGCTGTTGCTCGAAGTCCTTGTAGTGCGATACATTGACGCCTCTTCATTGTTTCTAAATAAACTTTTCTTACAATTTGGGGCGTAATTAAAGCAATGTTACGGCGTACACGATTCTTTAGCTCTTCTAGGTTGTGTATTCGCTCATCGTACACGTTATATTTTATGAATCCCCAAAAGAAAAATCACAGGGAGTTAGATACTAAATGTATGGGGACGTATAAACTTCATATTTTGGATGTTTCTAGTTTTATTTGCAAAAAGTAATTGATGTGACATTGGGTTGTACTTTCAATACTTATCAGTTAAACGTTTTCTGATATCTGTTATATTTACGGAATCATCGCCTGGCTGCACTTAACTATTACACCCGGTATATGTGCCTCTTATAGAGTTGTAAATGACTTTAAAATAGAACAGAATATTTTTTTATAACAATACATTATTTCTAACTAGCTTCTGCCCGCGACTCCGACCGCGTGGAACTCGTTTTATCGTAGCTCTATACAAACTTTCACTCCTCATTTAGGGAATGATTTCCGGGATACAAACTATCCTGTGTCCTTCCCCGGGACTCAAACTATCTCTATACCAAATCATCTATCATCTAATGGCCGGTTCCAATAACCAATCCACCGATAATTTTCCTTACCGGCAGTTACATTTTGACAGATTACCCGTAGAAAATGTGTCAAAATGTAACTGTTGGTAAGGAAAACTATCGGTGGATTGATTATTGGAACCGGCCATAAGTCGCTTTAGCGTGAAGAGGTAACAGTCAGACAGACAGATAGATAAACTTTCTCATTTACAATATTAGTATGGATAGATTGATATTATCGTTAAGGTGAGCGATGCATTGATATTTATGGGACTGGAATGAAGTTATTCGTTGGAAGCTCTTTTCATTTGGTGCTTAGCGAATTTCGGCACAGGCAACATAAAAGAGATGTTTACACTTCACCTTATTACAACGGAATAAGGGGCAGACGTGTAAACGTTGACTGTACTAGCAAGAGGCTAGCAAATCAATTAAAGTTAAGATAATGGCCTAATCATTTAAAGGAAGCATCATTATTGAGCACCCCTTTGAGTATAGTGAACCAATTTAAATATCTAGGTCACGTGATTCCGACCTCAAAGACGACCTGGACATTGAAAGGGAGCGAAGGGCCCTATCGGTCCGGGCAAATATGATCGCGCGCAGGTTTGCGGGGTGTTCGAGGGAGGTGAAGATCACGTTGTTTCGAGCTTTTTGCACTTCCCTCTACACCTGCAGCCTGTGGGCGCAGTATACGCAACGGGCCTATGGGGCTCTTCGGGTCCAATATAATAACGCGTTCCGGGTGTTGACGGGACTGCCTCGCTACTGTAGCGCGTCAGGGATGTTTGCGGAGGCGCGCATCGACTGTTTCTACACGACCATGCGCGGGCGTGCCGCATCCCTGCTGCGCCGAGTGCGAGACAGTCCCAACACCGTCCTACGTATGATAGCGGACAGGCTTGACTGTACCTACATGTCACACTGTGAGGGACTGCATTCCCCTACTAGTGTGATACTGTGGTAGTGCGTCAATTAATAACTAAAATAAAATAAATCGTATATATTGTCACTCTTTCTAAATACTAACCTTTTGAGTATAGTTTTAATAATTGCTATTACTAACATAATTATGTGTCCTGTTACACGAAATAAATGATTTTTATTTTTATTTTTATTTTATTTTTATTATTTAATATTTAACGATACTTGAGTCCCTCGCCAAACTCTTGATTAAAAAAACAGTTTGTCTAGGGGGCACACGCTGCTCCTTCCGGTACGTGGATGCGGGTGGCGCAGGACCGGTCACTGTGGCACACTTCGGGGGAGGCCTATGTCCAGCAGTGGCCATCTTCCGGCTGATATGATGAGCATAATGTCCATATGTAGCGATAATCATACGCAGCGCTCTGAGGCTTGCGTGCCGTGATTAGCAATGTGTCGTGGTACCCGCGGTTTGTTGGGAATAAGGAATGAGACGTCATACTCTGATACTTTTTTTTCAGGACGAGACGATACTATGCGTCATGAAATACTTGGACATGCTATCGATATGCCGCTGCGCACAAGTGAACAGACATTTCCACCGGCTGGCGTCTGATGCTATCTTGTATCGCAGCATTGACCTCAGGCCTTATTGGCATTGCGTGCAGTCCCAGGTTGGTATGCAATATTTTTTCTCAAACATGCAATTAAATATTGTCGTTGTGTTCTTCATAATGGGCTTCGAAGTGTCTAGCAAGATGGTCTTTTATAATTTACTCCTTTTTTAATTTGTATAGTATTTTTCTCAAACATGCAATGAAACAAATGAAAAAACTCCAAGAAATCAAACTTTAATTTTCATGGCTGAACGCCGTGATGCTGTGCCACAAATTGTGGAATGGAAATTAAAAAAGACTATCTTGCAGGTCTAGGCCTGAAATGCCATTAAGGGTCTCTCGTCTCGCTGCGCCCGAAACGTGACACTTCGAAGCCCATTATGAAGAACACGACGTCAATATTTCATTGCATGTTTGAAAAAAATAAGTTGTCCGTCAAAACTTGCAATCCATTTTTCAGTCACTTGCCGTTATCCGATTGAGCTGAAATCTCGGTTAAGGTATACTTTGGATGAAAATTCAATATTGTGGTACCATCGAGCTGATCTGATCGTGGAGACAGAAGTTGGTCATGGGAATTCAGTAGCTACTTAACCGACGTATCCCCGTTGAGTGTGGGCTCGTTGGAATTGTCTCAATGAGTAGTTGATGACGGTATACACAAAAGTACAGTCGGCAATAAAAGCGTACAAGCTTTTATTTCTTTGCCGATGAAAAATAAATTCTGTGGCAGGTTTCCCTAACCCTCGTAAATGTAAAGAATTCTTAGCATGAGTTGCAATATAATTTAAAACTTTTACATCGTTTACGTTGCTGTATGATTAACAAATTATAATATTCGCAGGTACTAGCGACTCTCTCGATGCGATGCAAATTCCTTCACAAACTGGACCTTTCATGGTGCGGGAGCCATCTCATGATACATCCCAACTACGTCGTAAAGTAAGTATTCACCTAGTAATAAAAAAAATGCATTATTATTAATATTGTTTTATGTTACTTTGAATCCCTCGCTTCGCTCTGGATTTCAAGGATCGCCCTCGCCTCAATCCCTTTGCGACATTTAAGTAAACTCAGCTCAAAAATCGGCCAAGAGTGTGTCGGGCCACGCGTAGTGTAGGGTTCCGTAGTTGCCTGCCTGTCTTGGTTACATCGACGTGCGGGTGCGGTTGCGTCAGCCGAATTTGTACGAAAATTGGCCTTTCCAAGTAGGTACACATTAAGTTGATCGTGACTCGAACAAAAATTAGGGCGTTAAAGCCCAATATTTCGCAAACTAATCACTGAGTTGAAAAATGGTTGTAGGGAACCCATAATATATTTGAACGAGCTATCCACCGATACCCTACACTATGGTTTTAACGACAAAAAAAATTTTTCAAGATTTTATTGTACTGTTTTGTCGGCGTGATTGATTTATGTACCCATGCCGAATTACAGTTTTCCAGTAGTAATGGTTACTGATCTAAGCCGAGGACGGACAGACGGACATGGCGAAACTATAAGGGTTCCTTGTTGTCTACGGAACCCTAAAAAAGATTGGTTAGATTTATCCGCTGCGGAATCTCATTAAGATGGCCGAGAAAACGCAATAATTATCAATTAGTTGCTTCAATGTCAGTGTCAATGTATAATTATCATTTCAACACAACAATGCAGAGGAAAAAAATATGTAATTTTTTAGTGTTATGGGACTTATGGGTCAAAATCATAAAGGTCTATTTGAGTTTGAGTTATTGGAGTATTTTTTGTAATAGTGCGCTCTTTCTATCACACACGGTTTGGCGCGCGAGGAAGGGAGCGCGTCCGACAAATATTCACATCAAGGCAATTCCAAATCAGTGCAGTAGTAGGAATAATCCATACTAATATTATAAATGCGAAAGTCTGTCTGTCTGCCTGTCTGTTACTTCTTCACTCTTGAACCGCTGAACGGATTTAGATGAAATTCGGTATAGAGATAGTTTGAGTCCCGGGGAAGGACAAAGGATAGTCTTCCCGGAAATCATCCCCCAAGGGGGTGAAAGTTTATATGGAGTTACTATATAAACGAGTTCCACGCAGACGGAGTGGCGGGCAGAACCTAGTTTATTATAAAAATTAATTGTCATGTTATGCAAAACGCGACTTCTTATTGTGTTTACGCAAACTAACAAAGGAAACAAACTTATTTTTTTATTCACTTTGCTTTGATCTTGATGAGATGTAAACAAACCTTTATTGAAAATGAGTATAAGGTCCAAATGACTTTCAATAGGTACATATACAATTTTCCTCGCGGTGGTGAGGTGAAAAATTGTGTTTCGCTCGGCAGAAAAGTTGTTTGGCGTCTCGTGCCTTGAAAGCCTCGCTATGCTCAGCTCAGGATTGTACTTTTGAAGCATTCGCTTCGCTCATGCTTCAATTTTACAATCCTTCGCTAGCTCGGCTTTCAATACAAGCATTTGCGCCAAACAACAAATTTGCAGCCTTGCATAACAAATAACTATTTTACGCCAACAATTTTCAATCCAAATCTTCGCTTGATTTTGTTATAACGTGACCTAAAAATAAACTACATACATATATGTCTCTTTATTTACAGCTTTATAAAAGACAATGGATCCGAGTTAACACACTTAAGGATGAATTGCTGCAAGTTCGTTAACAACGCCGTGCTAAGAGCCATCGTGGACACGTCAGTCTATCTACAAGGTATGTATAATATCATTTATATTGATACTAGTTCATACTTATACAGGTTGTTCGGGATAATGTGGGAACTTAGGTGATAAACTGGACTATTAGGAAAAGTTTGAACCTTACATGTCTTATTGTAATTTTGATTTATTTCATACTTTGTTATAAATTATTTTTTTCATGCCAATTTTTGTTTTTGAAAAATTTGTTTTGAAAAAAAAAAAAAAAACTATCACAGATTGGACTAAGACATTCATGGTTCAAACTCTTCCTAATAGTCCAGTCTATCGCCTCCTTAAGTTCTTAAATCGTTATCCCGATCATCCTGTATAATATTATATATAACCTCTGAACATAGACATAGACATAACTATTTATTCAGTAAACAATACAAGATTGTGTTCAACACCCCAAGTTTACAAGAAAAAATACTAATTTTGAATCATCTATAATCTATCCGAAACTGTAGAAGCCATTATTTTAAAACGAATAAAAATCAGCTGTGCTTTGACTGTAGCTTATTGCTTGCGTTTTTTTGACAGAATAAAAAAAACATTGAATGTATTACTTTTTTCTCCATTTGTCAATTTTTTTAATTTTTTGCGGGAAAATTCAATATAATTGGTTATTTTACTTGGTGTCTACTTATTATTATTTGACGGCGACGACCGTTTTAGCGTAGTGGGTGCAGTGACCTGCCTACGAAGCTGACGGTCACGGGTTCCAATCCCGATAAGGGCAAATATTATTATTGTTTCCGAGTCTTGGATGCTTTTAGGTATTTAAAAATATATACACAAGCTTGACGGCCCAGCCACGACCTTGCGCGGTCGGCAGCGGTTTTTCTAATCCATTGCGTGTGATCCCAACTAACCACAGTGCGTTGCGTGTCTCGACCGCGCAATGAACGAATAAAACGCTTGCCGCGCCGCAATTCGCGCAACGTCGTCGCCGGGCCGTGACGTGAGTGAGCTTACTACTAGACCGAGGGGCCACTCCCAATACACCTACGTCACATGACAACATGATAAAATGCATGGCAGCAGGTCGAGAAATTTGTACTGGGCAATAAAATAAAAAGATCAAATTGGCCGAAAGTTTGAAAATCCTCCACTAACGTATATTTACGTCATGTGACAACAGTACGAGACATGTGGCATCGTTTAGCCCATTAATCGTAGAGAGAGTAAAGCTAAGTCTGTCAGTCCTGAAATGGCCGTAAGTTAGGTACTTGGCAGACTGCGTCAAAGTTGCCAACTTTGGCACCGTCTATTTAGTCTAATTTTTTCGGGTGTCATTTAAACGATCGCCAATTAAATTAGTTTTGAATTGGCTAAATAATAGGTATGAAGGCAAAAAATTTGCCAGCCAATGTTTGCCCTCAAACAATTTTAAATCAATTCAACAATTAATCGCCTAAAATCACCGGGATTTATGATCAAGTGCCAAATTTATACCTCATACTCGATGTGATCTTTAATCCTTAAATGGATCAACTTTACTTAAACTTCTTCTTAATTTTAAATATAATTGTTATATTCATTTAATTATTAGAAACTTAAACCAAACCTAACCGCCAGCTTGTGGACGTAACCCCGCTAGCGGGGTGCCTATTTCCACTCCAAGGGATACAAGCTAACCCTTTTTTTTTTGTCGCTGGTGAAATGTGTTTCACATACCCCCCGGCCCGGGGAAGGCCATAGTGGGGGATTATGTGGGGATCTCTCCTCCCGTAACCCCTTCCGCACAAGACGGAGGGAGGGGAGGAGCCTACCCACTAAAACTACAGCGGCGTCACCCTCACCTGCCGTTTAGGGGGCGTCGTGGGATGCAGCATTACTTACCACGATGCCCCTCGGCGGCCCTGGCTGCCAAGCCGGGGCATCCGCGCCAAGCGAGACCCGCGCCCAGACGTGTAGGACCATGTGCATGTGGGTCCCCAGCCCACTGGCCCTACTGCGGGAGGACGCGGGCCGCGGCTCTTCGACCCCTCCGTGTGCGCCGCCCCGCCGGAGCGGGAGCGCGCCCGCACTGTCTTCGCGCTCCCGCTCCGCGGCCTCCTTCTGCGATATAACGACTTCGCAGAAGGAGGCCATCGCCTCCCAAGATCTCTCGCACCCCAACATGGCCGCCACCACGTTGTGCAGCGAGAGGTCATCCACTCCGAGGGCCAACACCATCGTGCGACGCTCTTCGGCCCAGCGAGTGCACCAAGGTGTGCTGGGCCGTGTCGTCCTCCGCGCCGCACTCATGGCAGGTGGGGCTATCCTCTCTTCTAATCCTGCACAGGTAAAGACCGAAACAGCCATGTCCGGTCATCACTTGTGCAAGCCTGAACCCCACCTTGCCATGGGCCCTATTCAACCAACTGTCCATCAACCCGAGGAGTGCCTCTATGCTGACACAAGCTAACCCTTTTTTTTGATGCTGGGGAAATGTGTTGGCACATACCCCCCGGCCCGGGGAAGGCCATAGTGGGGGGTTATGTGGGGATCTCTCCTCCCGTCGGCCTCCGCACAAGTCGGAGGGAGGGGAGGAACCTACCCACTAAAACCCCAGCTGCGTCACCCGCTCTGCCGTTAAGGGGGCGTCATGGGATGGACATTTCGAACCACGACGCCCCCCGGCGGTCCTGGCTAACTACGCCAGGACACCTGCGCCAAGAGAGGGGTAAGTTAGAGACGCATGACTTTCCCCCCAGACGTGTAGGGCCATGTGCAATGTGGGTCCCCAACCCACTGGCCCTGACACAAGCTAACCCTAACCTAACCTACAAATATATTTGCTGGCAAATCTACAATTCTGCCGGCGCAGCTATTATTTGAAAAGCAAAAGTAATATTCTGCGAACGAAGTTTTTATTTATGTAATGGGCTCCATTTTTTCGGCAATCCATCTATTATTTTAGATTTGTATTGACATTAATTTGATAATTCATACCAGAGGACACTTTAATTTATCTGAGGATAAAGTTATTTTGTTGCGATACTTAGATCTATTTATTTGCTGATACAAGTTGATGACAAAAATAAACTTTGCTGGCAAGAAATATAGTTTCCATTTTTTTCTTGCCCAGCACAACTTTCTCGGCCTGCTGCCATGCATTTTATTATGTTGTCATGTGACGTAGGCGTATTGGGAGTGGGCCCACGGTCTATATGAGGCTCATTCGGTTTGTGTTAAATTGTCCCCTACCATTTATTTCTTATTTCTAATAAGGGTGTAGACACTAAATAATACAATCAATAATGTTGTATTTTCTCGAAAAAGGATTAAAAATGTAGTCAAATGGAGAAAAAATCAAAGCAAAAGGTTAAATCATCACGAAGTTATAAGTGTCCAAAGTTTTAAGAAGGGGTATGTTCTGTCCCTTTTTCGCAAAACGCAACTTCATATGAAACGATGACGCTCTTAGATAGACACTAAATAATATAATCCATAATAATCGATATGATACAGAGTAAGAATATAATGGAAAAATAAACCATCTTCGTCTGTAGCCCCCGACAGGATTCGAACCTGCGACCTTTCTATTAACGCTAGACTGCTCTACCAACTGAGCTACGAGGACAGTGACAGAAGCGGTGTATTTTTGCATTACATTCCCGCTAATACTAGCGCCCTCTTCCTCTTCTGTCACTGTCCTCGTAGCTCAGTTGGTAGAGCAGTCTAGCGTTAATAGATAGGTCGTCGCTTAGTCTGTCGACGCGGCCCCCCGGCAGCATCCCGTAACGTGACGTCACACACTGTTTGCGTTTTTCTCTCTCTAACAAGCAATATCAAAACGATTGAACCTTCGTAATTCTTTGAGATATCTGAAAAAATCCCTTTCTTCACTAGGCATATTTTTGCCTTCTTTCTTTTGGAGTAGTAATAGTTTTCGAGTCTTCACCCGTATTGTATTTTTTCATACTGTGCCAGAATTGTGCCTCCGCTCTGTGGTCGGCTGCTCCGACTGGCAGTGCCTGTCCTCGCTGACGAGGCTCAGGAGACTGGACTTGTACCGGACGGACATCACCACGAACGCGGCTGTCGCCATCGTCCTTTCCAATCCTGACCTACAACATCTCAATGTTGGTAAGTATTTTAACATAACATTCTTGAACTTGAAATAGGTTTGTTATACTACGAGGGTGGAAATTGCATACGGTCTGCCTGATGGTAACCATACCGTAGCCTATGGACGCTTGTGACGCTAGAGGAATCTCAGATCTAACCAGGAAGAATCCCCTGACAGATGGTCAATTAACTGTGGCAGTAAGTCAATCACTAAGTGACAAAATACGAAACAGAGCATTCCACTTCCACGTGGTCTTGTCTGTTTTACCCCTAGAGGGTATATAAGAGCCTGCGGAGATAGGAGCTGACGAAGCGAGTTTCTGTCGGGAGCGCGGGCGGAGGGCGGGCGAGTTACAATGACAATAAAATATGCCTGTTTTATGCGAAAAAGTTTTCTCTAGAGTTAAAAATATCTCTGGACATAGAATTATCAAGGCAGGTCGGCGTGAGTACGACGACGAGCGAAGCGGGGAGGACTGTTAGGCTGAACTGCGATCCTACAGCGCGCGAGCTGCCGGCGAAGTGCCAGAAGGGGCTTTATACGAAAAAAAATTGTATGCCTAAAAATAATAAAAACAGTTAAATAATATGAGTATTACTGAAAATTCGGCCATGAGGCATTAGGCATTATAAAAATTTGGGATACTGACATTCTAGAGCTAATGAATAATCAGGAAAAAATATAATTCGGGTTTGACGATTTGAGGTTTCACAATATTAGGGCTAGTGAAATTAGATATGAAATTCTTATGGCTAACCGAGGGGATCCATTTTTTATATTTAATTGGCGTTACCAATCTGTATAAATATAAACAAAAGTAATACCCTCATAATTTAGTTATATAGCGCACCAGCTTACCCACATAATTAAATACAATCAAACTGCAAGTTGAACCTCCCATTCTAACGAACTACGTTATATTTTGTAATGCCATTCAATATGTTGCTAAAAGTATGGTATGCCAATCAATACATTTGACGAATACATAAATGACATCTGAAATAAATCCCAGGTAATAATTTGCCAAACAATAATTAATCAAATCCTTTGTTGGGAAATTATATAATTGCGAAACTTTGAGTTGGAAAATAAAACTTCGCCCAAATTAAAATATGGGATAAATAGTTTGGGAGTAAAAAAAAATCCTAAATAATTTTCGCCGAAACATTTGAACCGTCTACACCCGTAATGTCGCTGTTTATAACTGCTCTTAGGCTTGCTTTCCACTATCATGGTATAAAAATAACTATGCCTAATAATGTGTTACACTATTTCCAGGTTCCTGCAAAATGATATCAGCAATGGACGAGGTGGCCATTGCCCTCGGGGCGAACTGCCCGGATCTCGTGTCGGCGGACTTTTGGAAATCCTACTCGTTGACGCCGACCGGTATTAGGGCGCTTGCGAATTGCAAGAGGCTGCAGGAATTGGATGTTGGGTGGTGGTAAGTTATTTTATGTCTTAAGACTAGAGTCTTTGACCAGTGTGTGTTGCCAGTAATGACGTATGGCACGGAAACGTGGTCGCTTACTATGGGCCTCATAAGAAGGCCCAAAGTCGCCCAAAGGGCAATGGAGAGGGCTATGTTAGGAATTTCTCTGCGCGATCGCATCAGAAATGAGGCTAACCGCAGCAGAACCAAGGGACGGAACAACCAATTTGCATTCTGGTACCAAAATCTTTACGCTAATATTTTTTTTTCTTTCTTTCTCACATGTGGGTGGAGCTACCAGCGACTATACCAATATTATTTATTCCAGCCTCCAAGCGGGCGGTTCCGGCGAATGGCTAGCCTGGCTGAACGGCGGCGAGCTTCGCAAACTGTTCCTAGGAGCACTGCGTGGAGTCTGCGACAGAGACCTGAGGGCCCTGCTGCCAAGAGTGCGCAAGCTGACACAACTGGACTTGTTGGGCGTCAGGGCTGTCACACCTGATATCTGCGACGCGTAAGTCACTTAGTAGTTCGTTAGGAGTGCTACTTCTGCGAGAGAGACCTGAGGGCTACTGGACCTACGTCTAGGTCTTTGGAGGCTCAAAACTGCTGCCGACGCTCGTAGATGGCCTGGAGATGGTAAGAGCCTGTCCAAATCACGCGTTTTATGCGCGTTCCTATTACGGACTTAGCCAGTTATTTAGGTTCCGTATCGAAGTTATCACGCTCCATTTGAACCAAATACGGCCTCGCCACGGACTCGCGCGTACTGGACGCAGCAATGGCGCCCCAGTATCTCAACTCAGGCGTAAAGCGAGCGAGTTAGCCCTAGTACGCACTAAGCGGCTAGCCGCGTGTAGTTGATATGTTTTGTCCAACCGCACCGTGACGCCTTAGTGCGCGAGGGGTCTTATGCTCCTTGCACGCGTTTTACTATATTTATTTTAGTAGAATAAATGTAGCTCTAGTACCTCGGGAACACGCGTCATCTGGCTCCTCTAGATCGTATTACGACGATAGCCTACATCATCAATAGTACATTACGTACCTAGGGCGGTGAATTCGTGAATGCCCCAGATCGCAGGTGTTTGTGTCATAAATATGCGATCTGGGGCTTTACGAATTACCGCCCGTGGTGCGTACACAATTTTACGTGTTCTCCTGGGTGTGAAGGGAGATTTGCCGCTGCGACCGTGGGCGGTAAATCTTACTTACCGCCAGGAGTGACGTAAAAATGTTTTACAGACAGGTTGACGATAAATATGGCGGCTGCAGCAGTCATCCCATTGAAAACTGTCAATGTACCCATACAATCAGATTGAAAAATGTGCTTAAGTTTGTATTTTGTCTAAGTCTTGTTTTACACTTCTTTACAGGATCTTAGACGAGTGTCATGAGCTGAAGCTTTTGGACGTGAGTTTCTGCGATCAAATACAAGAGTCCCAGGTGAGAACGTCTTCCTTTTAAAAAGATTTAAATTAAATATGTAAACGATTTTACAACGCAATTTGCTGCTACCCAAAAATAGAAAGAAATTAACATTAGGAATCAATCTTACAGAAATCGAACTAGTCCCATAGTTTGCTCAATAAGGCTTTTGTTATGGAAAATAGTTTATTCATGACGTTTTAAAACTTAAGCTTACATATAAGAGAAGTCAACAGTTGTGAGAATTTTAAATCGTCATTGTAATGGTCTCCACTCAGCTTTATGTCAAGGTACCTTGTGAGTACTTGGACGCTGGTCTTCCGTGGATACCCTTCCAAGAGAACGCTCCAATACGCTTATGGATGCTAGACGAAGATATATATAATAGGTATAAATGCTTAAATACGCAGAAAACACCCAAGACTTAGAAACAAATATTCATGCTCATCACACAAATATTTGCATTTACCGGTATTCGAACCCAGGACCTGCAGCTTCGTAAGCAGCGTCACTACCCACTAGGCTAACCGGTCATCTAATATGGCAGTAAATTGATATATTTTACGTCACACCTGGCCATAATGTGAGTTTTACCGTACGCGCAGCATTGCGGCCAGGTGAAGACGTAAAATTGTGTACTCACCACGGGCAGTAAAAAAGAAAGCCCTCTGCGGCTCGGGTCACAAATACCTGCGATTTCGGGCTTTCTTTTTTTTACAGTCCTTGGTAAGTAATGTACTGTTTCGTTCGTTAAAACTAATAATCAGTCTGCAAATTGCTTTCTTCCATGCTCCGACCGTAATGAACTGTGGTGGTTCTTGTGTTATTTTCTACTACTACTAATACGACTTTGACGACCGGTTCAAATCCGGGTAAGAGCAAATAGTTTTGTGAAGAAAGTAAATACTTGATTCTAAAATAAAGTCTTGGATGTTATTTATATATTTAGGTACTTATATCTATTATAATAAATCGTCGCCCAATACCCATAATACAAGCCTGAGCTTACTCTGGGGCTAATTCCATGTGTAAGATAGTTCTCTGATATTTCAAAAAAGTCAACAATAAATCCAACGTTACTATTACGTTACAGGTACTAGAATGGCGAGATCGCTACCCGCACGTAAGCATAAAGCGGTCCTTCCAGTCTTCCACCCTCAGCGCGCCGCCAAACCCTCTCTTCCTGGCCCCGAGCCTGGAATGATGCTCATTGCGGCCGAGGGCAGCAATGTGCTACTTTGTAATCAAGTAATGTTAAGTGATAACTACTGAGCTTATTTCTAGGTATAATCCCCATATTGAGTGTGGGTTGCACCAACTTCGATTAAAAAACGAACAACATTAAATATTGCACCGACAGCTTTCATTCCATACAAACTTTCCATATTTTGTTTTTAACATCGCATACGTTTACAGATGGTTTGCAACCCACACTTAGGCAGTGACTGGTTTCAGTATGACGTTTGGATATACACAGTTAAATTACCCAGATGAACTAGAATAAAGATTTATTTGACGACCGCTTTAGCCTAGTTGGTAGTGACCCTGCCTACGAAGCAAGAGGTCCTGGGTTCGAATCCCGGTAAGGGCATTTATTTGTGTGATGAGCACGAGTATTTGTTCCTGAGTCATGGATGTTTTCTATGTATTTAAGTGTTTATTTATCTATAGAAGTATGTTTATCGTCGTCTAGTACCCATAGTACAAGCTTTGCTTAGTTTGGGACTAGATCGACTTGTGTTAGATTGTCCCCTAGTATATTTATATTTATTTACGTTTAAGGTTGACTTTCAAAGTTGTATGTACTAATCTTATCATACTATTCTTGAATTTAAACTTGATCGGTAATAATACCAATATTAATATTAATTTTCATTACGGGCTACATGTTTTGAAACCTTCGGGAGTTCTTCACGCTTTCACACAAGGAAAACTTATCCTGAAGAACTTCCGAAGGGTTAAAACATCTTATTTACCTAAAATGTATTGTGTATTTAATTTCGGCGTTAATTTTGCAATTGGCTTGAAACGTAAATTGTCATTTGTTTATATTTATGTTGTAAGAATTGGTTTTTATCGGATATAGAATATTGTATGAATTTGCTTCAAACAAGATCGGATCTTATATATTTTTTAACCACAACTAACACAATAAGTTTCACAGTTTAAGACGCTGTCAACACCAAAATGTCCTTGAGGATTTTGGATATCGCGCACACTGTCTATTTGTATCGGAGTAAACGAGAGCGAGTGTTACTGGGCGGCCCGGTTTTTGAAGATAATAAGTACATAAATATTGAAATGAAAAAAGCGTGGATTATTTGTGAAATACGACTCGCTAGCGGTTTAGGTATGAATATGTTGACTTTTTTTATTGCAGACCCATACGTCAAACAAATAAAGACAAAGAACCGTTTAAAGTGATTTTAAGACCAATCTTTGCAATTATTTTCTATCGAGCCGATTTCGTCCAATCATGTATCGAGCCCGTCCACGGTCTTTGAAATATGGCAAATATTAACATGTATTTTATTTGATGTGCTAGAACAAATAGTTTTTCTTAAAAAACTGCTCAAATAACATCAATTTCACCAAATTAGGTCTTGTCAGCCTCTTAACCCAATCGAGTTAATTACGCACCTGGCGCTTATACATTTCAATGAGCGCCAAATGCAGAATTAATACGAACGGGTTGTACGTCAGCCGCAAAGATATGTGACCCCCCATAAGTTTTAAATACTTAGGTTTTATATACTATATTAGGTACTTTACAGAATCTGTCAAGTCAATTAGGTATTCAATGTAAAAATATTTTTGTAGTCTTACCCCTGTTTTTAACCCCCGGTGAGAAAAGGGGGGGTGTTATAAGTTTGACGTGTCTGTGTGTGTGTCTGTGGCATCGTAGCTCCTAAACGAATGGACCGATTTAATGCGGCTTTTTTGTACGAAAGCTAACCTGATCGAGATGGTTCTTAGCTATGTTATAACAAAATCGGTTCAGCCGGTTTTGAGATATCGTACCTTGAAGTGAAAATGTCGGGGGTTTTTCAACTTTTCTAAGTTGTTAATTATTATAAGTCGGTAAGTAATGTCAAGAATGTACGGTCGAGGAAAATGAAGGTTTGGCACATGGCAACTCTAATGGAATGACATTAAGGTTCAAAAGTGCTAAACATTCAATTTCCTCGACTGTACTAAGTTACTAAAATTTGATCTGACATTTGGTCTAACGCGTCTTTATAAAACAGAGCCTTAACACATTCATTGCCCAGAATCGCTACGCGCTACGCTCGTAGCCGATCCCGTCGTTTTCCTCGTATGTAGCGGAAAGCGACTACGACGGTCTGACGCATATGTGTCGTCATGGGCCCTGAATGGGTTAAGATTAGAAGAGAAAGAGTAAAAATGGCGCATGAACTGATAGTATGTATGAATGTATAAAGACTGACTTTAAAAGTATTAAGGCAACGAGTCCTATTTGATCCGATCCACCAAACTTTGTCACAAAAAACAATATTTAAGAGGAAACATAAGGGCCGTTTTACTATAAATCTATGGATACTATTTATTTATTTATTTAAACTTTATTGCACAAAAGAAAACTTATCGTACAAAAGGCGGACTTAATGCCATATATGGCATTCTCTGCCAGTCAAACCTTAAGGCAAAGCGGAAAAGATTGTGGGGCAGTGCAAATAACAACTAAAAAAAATAACATTACAGTATTCTTATATATTATATTTACACAAATACATATAGGTACATAAATAAAATAAATATTTACATACACAAATAAACACTACATACACATACTTTACTATTGACATGTTCCTATGTTTTCCTTTTTTTCATCAATTTATTCTTAAAAGAGATATTAACCTTCAAAAACCTAAAAAAAAATGCCAGATTTTCCGCTGTGTTCAAACATCCAGAAAACAATTTCGACTAGATTATTATTAAAAAAGGAAAACAGGAACACAGAACTGAATACAGAAACTGGACGTTTTTAGTTGTTTCAAATTATATTTTTTATTTTTTCAATTCATAAACCAGAAATGTACGTTTGAATGTACGTTTTCAATAAATTTAGTTTAAAGGTTTATATTCCTGAAAATACGCGTAAAAAAAAAAAACTATGCAAACCTAACTTGTTCATTTACTACCCCGATCAAACCACAAACAGTCCGGTTTTTGAGCAAAATACTAAGTTTGCATCAATAATTGTCATGTAGCACATGATTATCGCGCGCGCGCAATTGACTGCAATTTCAAGAATTGCTAGAACACTGCACATGAGCATCATGCGCGCCGAAAGGGTTAATCACAACAACTGCTGGTGCAATATGATGGTTGTTAGACCAGCCTTTTTTTTTTTTTTTATTATTATTTTTTTTTAATTAAAGTTCCAAATAATTTTATCGCAGAGTTAATGAGAGACTTAGAAAATAGAAGAGGGAAGATGATAGGGCACCTCATGCGACATGACAAGTTCATACTCAATATAATTGAAGGAAAGATAGAGGGGAAGCGAGGAAGAGGAAGACCTGGAATAAACTACATAGAGCAGCTCAAACAAAGAGTTGATGTTAGGTCGTATCGAGATGTCAAAGAGGTTGCCTAGGATCGGAGTAGATGGAGGGCTTATGTAGCTCTTAAATAAGCAGAAGAGAAGATTGTCAGATTTAGGTTATCTTCTGTGGACATTGTTTAGGTTGAAAATTAGACTAAATTTAAATCGGTACAAAGGCGAACTTATCCCTGTAAGGGATCTCTCACAAAGTATCCACATCCATACTTTACTATAATTCATATATTTTTTTCATCACACTTGCTCGAAAAGGGCTTCATAATGCGCAGACATACAGAGCTCTAATATAGCCTGTGTTACGCCCACGGGCGTAATGGTTTTTTTCTTAAATTGTATCTGTCACTCATGCGGCAGTTACAAAGCAAAGAGGTTTTATATCAAATACGATGTCTGAAAACGTATTTATAAACAAATTTAAACAAAAACTACTTAAACATGTTTAACTGAATTATTTACAGATTTAATATGTAGTTATTTAGTGTGTATGTAAAATGTTTTTAAGTGTTTTCAAATCGTGGCTGTATACCGAAGGGTCTTTGCCATACGCGCCTCACGTCAAATTCAACAAAATGGACGACTGACATATTGCAGTTTTTATTACGATTTGTATTTATTTCATTTAAAATGTATTTGTTCCCT
Organism: Epinotia ramella; assembly: GCA_947578815.1. Classification (NCBI taxonomy): domain Eukaryota; kingdom Metazoa; phylum Arthropoda; class Insecta; order Lepidoptera; family Tortricidae; genus Epinotia; species Epinotia ramella. Next base: position 1,315,474 of record OX388213.1, read on the forward strand.
CGCAAATGTGATGAAAAACATTGTGTATAACACGGGCGTCAAAATATTGCAAACTCGAGTCATCAAAAGCCCTCCGCCTTCGGCGTCGGGCTTCTGATAGACTCTTGTTCGCAATATTCCACTTACGCCCCTCGTTAAACTATGTACTATTTCATCTCTTATACTCGTATATTTAGTATGTACGATACTTCAGAATGTTGTATTAATGACTGTATTTATAAGATAGGGCGGAAACTTCATATTGTTGGACTGAAGCAGTAATTGACTCGCATATTGAAGGCCTGTTGCCAATTCCTTTATGTTAAGGGTGTTAGAACAATTGTTTTCTGTACTTACTGATATTGCGTGCATGAAATGTGGATTTTTCTTATATAATATAGATGTTAGTGTTAATATGTTTGAAATGTGCAATATTTGGAATGATTATATGAGTAAACCGTTTACATGACACTTTTGAAGAAACACGTACATGGTGTTTTCTCCTATATAGGAAAAACGTGTTATGATGATATTCTTTATCAAACGTTGAAATTTTCAGAGAGAATTATATTTGTAGGAAATGGAAATGTATTGATATGTTATTATATTAGTAATATTTGACATAATTAGTGACTTCTTCAGCTGGGCTATCACTGACGGCGTGGCGCAGAAAATATATCCTTCTTTTTCTAATTAGCACAGTGCGAGTGAGACAGAAATTGCGTGGCAATAAGTTCTGCTCGCCCTACTGAGTAAATCATCACTACTTGAAATTACCGGTATTCTATGTAATATACACTCTTCAGACACTGAGAATAGAGTCGTGTTCAGATATTTGTGAGCAAGCAAAAAAAAAACCATCCTATATGTTAATCCAGGCTATAAACTATCTTCGTGCAAAATTTCATCCAAATCGGTTTAAGCGTGATTGAGTATCCAAACTTTCGCATTTATAATATTAGTAGGATTTATACCACGGATTCCACCAAACTGTAGGCAAATAGATTCAGTGGGCCCCTAAACATAGTCTATAAATCTATAGAAATGGGTTATGTCCGTGGCCGTTGGGGCGGAAAGGTTCTCGAGTGGCGACCACGTACCGGAAGGCGCGGCGTGGGTAGGCCCCCGACAAGGTGGACCGATGACCTGGTAAAGGTTGCGGGAGTCCGCTGGATGCGGGTGGCGCAGGACCGGTCGCTTTGGCACTCTTTGGGGGAGGCCTATGTCCAGCAGTGGACGTCTTTCGGCTGATATGATGATTATGTGTATGGCACCTACATTTTCTACTGCATTTGTTTATGTCAGCTATATTTAAGTAAATGAAAAAACAGTGTGTTTTTTTTTAATAATATTTAATGATTTAGTTCTGTATGTGTTCTTGAGTAACTTGGTGTTATTAATAAAGTATTTGTAAGATAAGAGTATGTTCTGAATATGAGTATTCCCATCAATGTTTTGACAGTAATTTCCAGTGGTAACTGCTGGATAAACATCCCATCTTTACCCGCGACGGAACGAAAAGTATACGCGTTTAGGGTTTCCTAACTCATTTAAACTTCGGCACGGTATTGCATTCTAAGACGATAATAGGACACGATGCATAAGCGCTCTATGATATCGTACTTGGAATACTTATACAAGAACCGAGACTGTCAACTTTTCTTCTCAAAGAAATCAACCTTAAGGTGTAATTCGGTGCATCGCGGCCGATCGCAGCCGGGCGCGATCGATCGACATGCGACAAGTCAGTCGATTCGGAATTCGGCCGCGTACGAAACCACAAGTTCGTAACCTGTCACGATCAAAGAAATGTTATTCTTTCTACGAAACCAGTTGCGATCGAAGATTTTTTATTATTTGTACGTACCGGAAGGCGCAGCGTGGGTAGGCCTCCCACAAGGTGGACTGATGACCTGGTAAAGGTCGCGGGAGCCCGCTGTATGCGGGTGGCGCAGGACCGGATCGTACCTGGTTACGTAGCGTTGGTTTCGTAGGCGGCCGAACGGGTCGCATCAGCCGCGCGCGTCAGTCGCACGCAATCGAACACGCGCGGCTGCGATCGGCCGTCGTGTCGATACAGATGATTCATGGTTCGAGGGGTGGCTGATCGTGAAATGCGCGCTTCTATCGCCGCAAAACGTCGCCGTGTATAACCGCTTTAAAGTGCTAAAATGTTATAGACGTACCGTTTAACTGTGTCGGGTCGTTCTGAAGATGCGTGATGGTGCCGAGAGGGTTAACAGGGCCCTAGATTGAGCTCTAACGTCACAGATGCTTACCACTCCCGCATCCCGCAGGTACAGAAGGAACCGAAAAAGTTAAAAACTGCCTATAGGTGACTTGTTCTTTTGGTGGCCCACCATGAGACTTAAGTTCACATTCGTTAAGAGTTAAGTAAGTGTATTACATGATGTGTCTTGACGTACAATAAATATATACTTTCTTAACGAGACTTTCCTTGAAATCCTCAATTCCCTCTCCTAAGTTCGTCCGAAATATTGTATAATCACTCAAAAATATTTTATTCATAAACACTCTTTTCTCAAACATGCCATGAAATATTGACGTTACGCTCCTTCCTGCTAAGTATTAGGTATCACGTTTCGGGTGCGACGAGAAGAGAGGCCTGTAATGAAATTTCATATAAAATTGGAGGCTGCTAGGCCTGCAAAGTGATCGTCTTTTGTTTCATCTTCAATTGGTGGAACAACACCATGCGTTCAGCCATCAACAACCAACTCACGATTTTTTTAAACATGTTTGAGAAAAGCACTAGGTATACCTAGTATACACACCTCGGCCAGAACTAGGGATTGCCTGCCTCGTATTAGTATACGGCCGTCTATATCACATTTGGCAGGCAATCCTTTTCTTGCCGGCTATTGTAGTAATGTACCTACCTCTACTATTAAGCTACTTACATCAAAAGGTATGTACTTAGGTAATTTTTTTCTTCAGTCTTTAGTTTAGCCACTCGGCTAACGTAAAGACTGAAAATAAGGGGGTCACCCCCTTATTCATAAAACTTAAAATGCCTCCGCTAAATAAAACGTGCTCTATCCCTTTCTGACGAACACAACGTGACAGATAAAGACAAACGAATTTTAACGCCATTTTATTTAAAATAGGCTTGTAGAACGTTTATGAATGGGTCATCAGGTCATTGTCAGATTTAGGTTCGCGTCTTTTCGGTGGACATTGCCAAAGTTAAGGGCTTTAAAGCCTAATTTTTGGTTGAACTCTGAATCCGCATAAACGGCGTCACCTCTTTTATAATTATATGCGATAAAAACATATTATATATAAACATAAGCCCTTAACTATATTGCCCACTGAAAAGACGATTTTTGTTTTACTGACTGACAATGACCCGAATACGGCCGTCAGAAAGCAAAGAATTTCCTGGTACATCCATACTAATATTGTTAATGCGATAGTGTGTCTGTCTGTCTATCTGTTACCTCTTCACGCTTAAACCGCTAAACGAATTGAGATATGTATGGATATAGTTGAATCTCGGGAAAGGACATAGGTAGCTAGGATAGTTTGTATGGGAGCTACGATATAAACGAGTTTCACGCGGGCAGAAGCTAGTTTGCAAATGAAATGGAATTAACTAGATGCCGAACTGATATCTAGAGCATTGTCAAAGTTTTCAATCAGCGTATAGAATTCGTGGCCAATAACCGATTCGTAAATCCGCCGAATAAAATCCGCCAGATCATGAACTTCCTAGGTAAGTACCTATGTCATGAAACGCCGGCATTTCATGATTCGGCCAAGCCAGTGACGTTTAGGCTGATCATGAAATTCCTATACTCTGGACGTTTAGGTATTTAAAAGAATGTAAACAAACAAAACCACGTGACTTGGTCAGTCAGCCAATAAGATAATACCATAGATACAAAATGTTGCTATTCATAGCAATCTTTTGTATCTATGCTATTATCTTATTGGCTGAATGACCAAGTCACGTGGTTTTGTTTGTTTACATTCTTTTAAATACCTAAACGTCCAGAGTATAGGCATATCATGAATCGCCGCCATATCATTCAATACTCACCGTTATACGTATGTAGGGTGAGTATACAGCCTTTTGGTGTCACCGCATTGTACGATTTATTAAGATTTATAAAAGGCTGCGCCCTACGGTAAGGCCATTAAGAGGGGGCGTATCGCCAGGGAAAAATCAGAAATCACCCGCGCGCCCCGTACCTGCCGCGCTGATGCGTCTATTGCTGCCCCGCTCCTTCTCGCATAGTATATGCCCCGACAGTCAGATGAAACATGATGAATACCTATAGATAATTATAATAAGTGGAAAGAAAGACAAAATCTGTAAGTACCTATATTTGAAGATATAATTTTCGCTAGTAGCTAAGTCAGTTTCGAGAGCTATGACTGAAATATGACCTTCCGTTTTTTACTAAATCACGTAAGGGTTGTAATTTAGCATAATAATGTCTCGTAAAAGGCTAAAGCAAAAAAACAGCTATAATCGAATTTAAACTTTTGTGAGACATACCTAAAATACTACTAATAAATCCACGGTTAAAAAATTAACGTAAACGTCACGGCAGGCGACATGTTTCGAACTCTTCGGGAGTTCTTCTTCAAAACAAACATCGAAAACACTAATCCTGAAGAAGAACTCCCGAAGAGTTCGAAACATGTCGCCTGTCGCGTCATTTAATACGTGAATTTATTAGTAGCATTAAAAAAAACTATAATTTATTATGAAAACTTCGATCATGTTTATGAAAGCCAGATTTTCAGGCCACTGTGTGGCGGCCAAATTTTTTAATTCTGACCCCGTGTCATGGTCGGCCTTATCACGCGATAAGTGACAGAATAGAGCGTCCGTCACTGGCTGACACCGTTTGATAGAACGAGACGATGCCCCTATCTTGTCACTTATCGAGTGATAAGGCCGACCATGATACGGGGTCTGATCTCGGATTCGTACTTGGAGACAATGGAGACGCTTTGGCCCTTTAGTTATCAATTTTGAACATACTCGTATTAAAGAAAAACTGCAAAATTGTGTTCACTTTTTTTATTATAAAAATGTCCAAATTCGCAGGCAATAATTCGGGTGCAGACTCGAAAATTATTATTACTCCAAAAGAAAGAAGGCAAAAAAATATGCATAGTGATGAAAATCCCATTCAGATATCTCAAAGAATTACGAAGCTACAACCGTTTTAATATTGCTTGTTAGAGAGAGAAAACGCAAACGGTGTGTGACGTCACATTACAGGATGCTGCCGGCAGGCCGCGTCGACGGCGTCACCGACCACGATGCGCGCGGCACGTTGCCGTCTTCTGTGACGTCACATTCTTCCAGCGTCATCGTTTCATATGAAGTTGCGTTTTGCGAAAAAGGGACAGAACACATCCCTTCTTAAAACTTTGGACACTTATAACTTCGTGATTATTTAACCTTTTGCGTTGATTTTTTCTCCATTTGACAAATTTTTTTATCCTTCTTCGAGAAAATATCACATTATTTTATTTAGTGTCTACGCCCCTATTGCTGGAATCTAAAAGCGTCACCCGTGATGACTTTAAAGAAAAAAAATGACAATAATTACACGGTTCACCCACGTATTAAACGTCACTACGGGCGACATGTTTCGAACTCTTCGGGAATTCTTATTCAGGATTGAGTGTTTTCGCGGCGGTAAGAAGAATTCCCGAAGTGTTCGAAACATGTCGCCCGTAGTGACATTTAATACGTGAGTTGAACCGTGTAATTATTAGTACTGTTTCAACACGTCTCACGAAAGTTTAAATTCGAAAAGCAATGTCCGCCATCTTGGAATTCAAAATGGACATCATTTCTAGAATCTTCACCCTCGAGAAGCCTGCCAATGTATGTTGTTCTTTAAAAAAACGCGCATATTAATTTACAACGAATGTTTCAAAAATTTTAAATTATGCGACCACTTTTTGAAATATTTCTGACTATGAATTCGTAGTTAGACCTCTCAGACATCGATTTTGAATATAACCGGATTTATTCTCAACTAGCGATCCGCTCCGGCTTCGCGCGGATACTATATTATACATATAAACCTTCTTCTTGAATCACTATCTATTAAAAAAAACCGCATCAAAATCCGTTGCGTAGTTTTAAAGATCTAAGCATACATAGGGACAGACAGCGGGAAGCGACTTTGTTTTATACTATGTAGTGATAGTGATAGTGATAATCTTTCATAAAGTAAATACACGATCGACAGAAAAATGTTCGTCTAGTTTTGCATGTACTGCACAAATTATTCTAAGAAGCCGGTCACCCGCCGATCGCTGCGTAATCTTATAGTTGTATTTTGAACTTTAAGATCTATATGTTAAGGTCGACTTTTAAATATATTATCTCAAAATGTAACAAAATATCTACTGGAATGTAATGATACGTTCATTCACTGGACGAATATACTGGGTCACAATATTATTGAAATAATTATGTTCATCGTGCTGTCGTGAGAGCACAGAACGTAGTCCTCTCGTCTCAGCGGAGCGATTACGACTGACTCCGCCCGCGAACGGCAACAAAAGATATACAGAACCGCACGAAACACGCGACGGGAGAAAGGGTATCGCGCTAAATAAAAAAGGCCTATACGCCAAATACGTTTCACCTCAATAAGTCTGAAAAGGGACTACATAAATATACCCCGCTAGTACTTTCATTAGGTAATGTGAAAAGCTATTATACACTCAACTTTTACTTAATTTATATGCACGGGAACCTCACACTATTGAAATTGAGTAAAAATAAGACATGTTTTGGCGGTTCTTTTCTATCGAGGAAATTTTGGTTTTGTATAGTTTTGTTCAGACGATTCAATTGCAAATATGATGTAGTTTTGGTATGTTCTTTTTCCTGACATTCGCTTTAGTTTGTCATAGGTAAATATTCAATCTAAGAACCCCGATTTCGCGGAGCGCCCCCTCTTAAGGCACTTATTTGGACAGGTTAGATGGTGACCTATGGTTCCTTATTTCAGCAACTTAAACACCTAGGCACTATATCCTTATTTATTTAATAAGCGTAAACTCTTTCTGAATTACTCAACTCTTTATTTTAATTGATGTGATCTAACTTTAACGACGATATTGACCTTCTGTTCGTAGGGAACATAGGTACCTGCGAAAGTTATTTTAATTAACACACATTAAGTGAATCGTGGGTATTATACTTAGGTACCTACCCATATTTTTGGAAGGGCACTATTCAATCGAGTGAAAACTTTAATAGGTAGGTACTTTATCTGTTTCGGTAACTGAATCGACTTATTTGGCAATTACGTAACATAGATGACTGCTCTGAGATAAACTACATGACCCTACCTACCTATCTGAACCAGTAAACATCATACCATCATCATGTTTGGCTATATGGTTTTATTATTTTGTCTATAAATATGTTGCGCTGTTGGTTTTCCATGTATCAATAAATCAATAAATAAATAAATAAATATTCAAAGCAACAGTGATTCACATTCACATTATTCAACATCACAACTCTATTCAACATAGTAATACTTCTTGCATTTCACGGCGAGATGATTTGACGAAATTAGACTTTAACGTCATAATAATAACGCGCTCTCGTGCAATGCAACAACTACCCTATTCAACAGTGGTGAATACTTCAATGAAATAATTAAAATAATAGTTGTTTAGCATCTGAACGAGATCGTCGTGTATTGTGCACATTGATAGCTGTAAAGTGAATTGTTATATACCGGTGTACCTACAAAGAATCGCAAGTGCGTGGCAAGGAGACGATATGATATATATCTGTATGTGAATTGATACTCGGGAGAAGGTGGCGGATATTGGTGGCGGTAAGTTGTTTATAAATTACCTATTACATTTAGATTTATTTATTTCACAATATACAATTACAATATAACTTAAAGCTAGCTTAATCTAGTTATATGAATTTATATTATGATCGTCAAAAAGAATAATAAAATGTCAAGTTACATTTGGTTCAAATTATAGTCGCAATTAATTATTAGGCAAAAGTAAATAAATGACTAAGATAAAGTCACATAAAGATCGTCAGATAACACAACTATTAAACGAAAAATTATAAAAATACAAATAACGATATAATTTTATTGTATCATTGTATTTTAATTCGCTGTTTTGTATTTATTTATACAAAAGTAGGTATAAGTATTCATTGATTGACAATTGACTCAGTACAACCCCTAGTCCCCTACTTATTGCATAAAATGTGAAACTGAAACATTTCTATAATATTTTCTAAGATTCGATACCTTATACTTTTCTGCGCATATCAATATTTAACTATTAAACCAAATAAGTATTATATTTATTGCGTTTCACGAATTTGAGAGGATTTTAGGTACTTCATAATAACAGGAACGCGTCTTGTCTTTGTGAAATACCTACCTACAGCAACTGTACGAATGGGTAGCTTGGCTTCTACGATTACAGGTAACCTGCCTACAAAGATAATTACCTTACTAATAAGACTAGACATTATTGTCAATGAGCTAGTCATTAGCGATCGATTAGAAATTACTATTGTGACCCACTTGGCTTGCTTCACCGTAGGTACCTAAAGGAAATCTATATTTCCTAGGTACAGAAAAACATCGACTATTAGGTAAACCTACATCTATAGGTACCAGTGGCTCTGTAAGCAGAAGAGCTCGCGATCTCATCTTCTTTAAAAAAAAACCGGCCAAGTGCGAGTCGGACTCGCGCACGAAGGGTTCCGTACCATTGTCTATAAAAACAGCAAAAAAAAAACGCGTTAGTTGTATGGGAGCCCCCCTTAAATATTTATTTAATTTTGTTTTTAGTATTTGTTGTTATAACGGCAACCGAAATACATCATCTGTGAAAACTTCAACTGTCTAGCTATCGCGGTTCTTGAGATACAGCCTGGCGACAGACAAAACGGAAAAAAAACACGTTTGTCGTATGGGAGCCCCCCATAAATATTAATTTTATTTTGTTTTAGTATTTGTTGTTATAGCGGCAACAGAAATACATCATCTGTGAAAATTTCAACTGTCTAGCTATCGCGTTTCTTGAGGTACAGCCTGGTGACAGACAGACAGACGGACAGCGAATTCTTAGTAATAGGGTCCCGTTTTTACCCTCTTCTTGCGTGTGACCTCAAGTCAATGTTTAGTGACAGACAGAACCACTTTTTCAGGACATGTACGCCCAACTTATTATTATGTGCCTGTTCGGGGCCGTGACGTGTGACCACCACGGCAGAACGAACCAGCTTCCAGACCGGTCGACGATCGTGCATCTATTCGAGTGGAAGTACAAAGATATCGCGGATGAATGCGAGCGGTTCCTCGCTCCTAAAGGATTTGGAGGCGTTCAGGTAATTCTTATCGACTAGTAAATGCTGCCAAAGTCTAAAGAAGCGCGACTTTGTTTAGACACTGGCAGTTTATATGAATTACTAGTCTGTTCTTATCTCAGTTGTGCACGTCCACCGAATTGAGTACCTTAAACTTTCAAGTCGATTAGACTTCGGCAAGTTGCAAGATTAGAATGTTTATTGCACGTTCAATAGAAGCAAGTGCCTGGTAAGAGTGAAAATCGACCAGAAATGTGCGGAGATGCGAGTTCATAATTACACTCCCGTCCCGGTCAAAAATGTAGGGTCACCCTAAATTAAATAACCGCAATTGGTAGAGTTCCTTATTATTTAACACTAGTTTTGTTTACATTATATACTATATCCTTTATAATACCCAACTGCATCAGCAATTTCCGGGATATCATAAAAATATGAATATCCAAAAATTACGATTTCTGCGATATCTCGCTTTGTTAGAGTTGTTCTTTTCATGGGTTTTCGTGTGATTTAAACCAAGTAACGTTATTTGTGTACTGTTATTTTTGTAGTTTAGATGTAAAATAAAATAATAAATCATGATAGTTTAAAAAAAAACTAAACAACCTTCGACTACGAGTATTTTAGGAAATCTGACGGTATTTTACCGAAACCCATTACGAAGTATTCTTTTTCCGCGAGTGTATATTTGTCCGCTCCCATTCTTGACAGTAAGGTATCAAATGAAAACACAGTGTTGTGATTAAGTGCTCGGTCGAGCCTCGAAGACTCGAGCCGTTAAAGCTAAGAAGACTCGTAAGTACTGAGAAGACTCGCGTTAGCTCTAGCGGCTCGTTTCCCTGAGGTTCGGTCGAGCTATAACTCACAACACTAGAACACAGCTTCGCACCCTTACGAAAAGGTGACCCAACAAAAAAAAAAGATATAATTAACGAACCTGCTTACAAAATTTCCAAGGAATCGGTTGAGAAATGTGACCTGTAGAGGAGAACAGAGGAAAAGCGAGACATTCAGACATCATCATACAAACGATTTTCGGCCCAAGCTGAAGCATAGAATTTCGTTCGCTTCGCTCCCTCGTTCGATAAATAAATGAATACATCAATCTTTCAGATATCTCCTCCGTCAGAAAACTTGGTCATACACCTGGGTAACGGCAAAAGGACTTGGTACGAACGGTACCAAGTCATGTCGTACAAGTTGACAACGCGCTCTGGAAACGTCGAGGATTTCCTTAACATGACACGGAGGTGTAACAAGGTTGGAGTAAGGTAATCAAATTCAAATACGGAATATCGTAAGAAAATAATTCAAATTAATAAAAAAATATATCTTGCTCATATTTGAAGCAGCGCAATTGGAAATATACCCCAGCCATACGGAAAACCACAGCCATAATAACGTGTTTATGCTATCATGTGATTATGTTGTGTAAGTTGTGTTCCTGCTGATGAGTAAAGAGCGAGAGCTACTTACTTACTGAGAATGCGCCAATTACAGCCACAACCAATGCTCAGATTGATAAAAGTTACTTTAAATAGTACATTACTATAGGCCGGGAACTAAAGGGTTGCCAGCCTCATAACTATCCGACCTCGCTACGCTCGGCCGGCAACCCCTTTTCAAGCCGAGGTATGTATAGTGATTTTCTCAAACATGCAATGAAGTAAATTAAATAAACTCCAAAAAATCAAATTTTAATTTTCATGGCTGCACGCCGTGATACTGCCATTATGGGTCTCTCGTCTCGCTACGCCCGAAACGTGACACTTCGAATTATAAAGAACGCAACGGCAATATTTCATTGCATGTTTGAGAAAAACAAATTTATAACCGACTTCGTGACATTCTGTGGCGTCATGTCCAACTTGCGTAGATGGGTTTTCCCCATAAACTATCAGCATCATGACTCAAGGTGCCGAGTTTTTTTAATAAGAGAGTGTTAGTCATAATTAAGTCGAAACTGAGCTGACACCATGTACTAGTTCTGCTCACAAAACTTCCTCGGCAACCGGTCACCCGCCACGCTCATTACTTTGTGCAGATCTGATGGCATATGAAGCAATGACTTTAGGCACTCCATCTAGCGGGACTTAAGTGAGTAATTTACGAGAGTTGACTAGAATTATGGAAAATTTCCAGAATCTACGCTGACGTAGTGGTAAATCACATGACCGGCGACAACGAGAACAACGTCGGCACAGCGGGGAGCACGGCTGACTTCAAGAATTATTCGTACCCCGCTGTTCCGTACACGATGGAGCATTTCCATTACCCGTTTTGTTCGATTGAGGACTACAATGACGCTTCTCAGGTGAGTCACGGGTTTTAACTAACGAGTATTAGGTCGTTCAACTCGTCTTTGCGCGGCTGTGTGAGTGCGCCTGTAACTAAGCAGACATAGATAGAGCGTCCGTCACTGGCTGACACCGTTCGATAGAACGAGACGACGCTGCTATCTTGTCACTTATCGCGTGATAAGGCCGACCATGATACGGGGTCAGGTTCAATTTGAGCACGCACACAGCAGGTCAAAGTGCCTTGTAAGCCAGTCCGGTCAAGCTGGTCTTATTAGACAGACATTCAGATGTACTCTATTAGTAATGTCTAATAATACAAAAGTCACGCACACACAGTCATGTTATAGGCGCATATGCCACTCGCAAACATGAGTTTAACTATTTATAATATTTAATATTTATATGATCGAATCCTGTTTAATTGCATTTAACATTGCAAGTCCATCAGATTCTTATCAGCTTAGCTACCTAAGCATTATCGCCTTTATCTCAGAAATGTAGGTACCTACCTAATAGAGCCCGTTTCCACTCGTCGGCTGTCGGGCCCGGGTTTTAATCGGATGTTCCCATGGCCGAACATTCTATATGAAGCTATGTACACTTGCCCGACACCGATGTATCGGTGCCGATAAGCCATGTCGGGTGTTTTGCCAGCCCTCTACGTCCGGAAAAATCATGGCAGATCTCACTCGCCTATGAGTATGACGCTGTTCACTTTTGTCGGATGCCGGGACCGAAAAACTTCCTCATTGGCACCAGCTTCGATCGTGGCCGACTACCAACTAGTGTGAACAGAGGCGCCGACTCCCGATTAAAATCTGAGTATGACAGTCGAGTAGTGGGAACGGGCTCAAGGTTTTGTCCCTCTCACATCACACTTTACATACTTTCTAGTTAGGGACGAATGCTTTATGTCCGACGTAAACGCTAAGCTAGGGAGTGAAAGTACCTGTTTTTTTTGCATCAGTTTCTTACCAAATCGCAACTATGGCGTTTCCGCTGCATATAAGGTATGCGGAAAATTATCTGCGTAATATCTTCAAATGTAAAAGCTGCGTTTTCACTTCAAGCGACACAGGTGATCTGTCGTTCCCGGGTAAATCCTCGATTTCTGATTCGATTTTTATGGGAATATACTCGAAAGTGTAAGCCACGCAGCCCTGCTTGAGCATGTTTCATAATGGGATCACTAGATATATGACCTTCCTTAAGCTCCTGTCGCACCGCCGACGATCAGCGAGAAACGTAGAAGCGACCAACAGTTTTGTCTGTGTGTTTTCCTCTGGTCCTTTCATTATTTTCTACATATACAGGTTCGGAACTGCGAGCTGGTAGGACTTAAGGACCTGAACCAGACCGTTCCTCACGTCAGACGAAAGATTACGCGATTCTTTAACCGCCTGATTCACTATGGCGTTTCTGGACTGAGGTAGAACGAGTAGTTCATCATCCACGTTTAATGTTTTATGGCCTTATTCATACATACATTAAACCTATTCAAAAACTAATATGCCGTTAATAATCGTTCGTATCTTACTGACACATGTAGTCACGAGCGCCAATATATGCCATAACAAAGCTGGCAAGAATATCTGACACGTCCTTACGGCCGTATAAATAGAGTCGTGTCAGATCATTATGCGTGCTTTGTTGTAGTAGATAATGAACACTGGTGATTGTATCCAAATATGTTCGTACTAACGTGTTCTTTTCTAGAATGTCCAATTGTGTTATAATTATAACCGGGACACAACACAAGGCTCAGTTATCGAATTTTCTGTAGCATCGGAGTACCTTGACGACAAAGTCTCATTAGTCCGATCATCCGACTAAATAATCAGACTACTAATGCTATGGGTTTTAGCATCGGGCTACATTCGTCTTCTCGTGCTGACTGTACTTGTATCTTCTTCTCTTTTATTGTTTCCACTTTTCCCAGATCAGCTATGTTTCTTCTTTTATCACTTTGCACTTTTATTACAACATTTTTTCCTACTAATCATTACAGGTGAGGTCTTGTAATCTTGTTGGCTTGAAGGATTTAAATCACGCACTTCCTTACGTTGCTGACAAACTGTCGTCTTTTCTTAATGAGCTCATTTCCCTTGGTGTGGCGGGCTTCAGGTAAGTCCATTTTTTGTGTTATTTCTTATAGTATCTTCATTCTAGGCCCAAGAGCAAAAATAACTGTATCCCGACTACGGAAAACTAAATTAAGGATTACTATTTTTATACAAAAGGTACCTAGCCTATGAATGAATGAGGTATGAGGAGTGCCTCATACCTCATTCATCAAAATCGGATCAGTACCTTAAACGCTACGGTGGAACACACGTAAATACAAATATAGACTGCGAAAACATATTCCTTTCGGAGCTGCCGTAGGCGGGCAAAAAAATGGTATCCGAGGAACGGAAAAAGCTCCATTAATGTCATTTTATTAAATCATCGTACTGGCCATAAACGTTAGCTAATGACACTAAAAAAATAAAAAGTTATACGTAAAAGCTGTACGTGGGACTAATACTCTTGATTTTGTTACAAAACTCCATTTTAATTATATTTTATTTACCTGCCTTTGTTTGTATTTACTTTTTGTCACTGTGTCACTTGCTTTTGCGTGTAGTACTACTAGACTAGAGTGTATTTCAAGAGAAGTCCATAAAATTTTATCAGGATCAACCTAGGTTATAAAACGTATTCATATGGCCGAATACCGCTTTATATAAATATAGAAGGGTACATATTAAGTAATTAAATGAATACCTTTATTTGAAAGCGTAGACGGAAATAATTTTATCCACCGTTTGGCCTTTATTTTCAACCATAGAAGCAAATTAATTCAGTAAAAAACATTTAATCATTGCGACATATTTTTCCCTCACGAAACAATTGCAGGGTGGACGCAGCGAAGCATATGTGGCCAAACGATTTGAACGAAATATACAAAAGACTGCGCAGCCTGAATACAGACTTCGGGTTCGCCCCCCATACGAGGCCGTACATATTTCAAGAGGTTATATATTACGGCAATGAAGCCATCCAACCGAGCGAGTATACGGGGTTGGGTGACGTTACCGAATTCAGAGTGAGTACTTGGAAACCTTTCAATGACAATACTTATATTATTTCGACTTTCCAATGAATGGCGTATGAGATATGAATCCTAATTGATAACAGGGGTGTAGACACCGAACAAAGTAACGAATAATGATGTATTTTCTCAAAAAAAAGCCCTGCTTTGCTTTTTAGCTTAGGATTCAATAATCACAAAGTTGAAAGTGTCCAAAGTTTTAAGAGGGGGTATATTCTGTCCCTTTTCCGCAAAACGCACCTTCATATGAAACGACTGTCATTTACTATGACGCTCGGGGATCGTGACGTCACGATCTCCAAGCGTTTTTTCTCTCTAACAACTGTTTCCTTTTGTAGCTACGAGTAAGTATAATACATTTTGAGTCTAGGACCCTAACTTCACTGTACTTTGTTGAATTTACATTGACCAGTGATATAAAACTTCGACATATCTATCGATAGGTTACACCCGTTGGTAGTATCACTGTTCAATATCTCAATGTTTTCCAGGCTCGCGGCCTATCATAAAACTACTGAAATATAGTTAGCATTCATATATTTTCCAACTTCTTACCAAAGTACCTACCTTTGAGTTAATCGGACTCGAGTAATTAAATTAAACTTTATTACTTAAAATAATTAAATACAATAGGCGAACGCCATTATCACAGGCGTTCTTATTTTATTCCTCAACCATAACATCAATTAAAGACAACAAACATCGGTGGCAAACAAGCTTACGGCCCACCTGATGGTAAGTGACACTGCAACTACTCATCATTGCTCTGAATAATACACCCGCAAAGACGAGTTGAATATCAATAACCATTGTACTTAACAGGTAGGCATGGAGCTGAAGAACTGCTTCCGAGGCAACAACGCCCTGAAGTGGCTGGTATCCTGGGGCCCGCAGTGGGGTCTGGCACCAAGCGACACAGCATTGGTGTTCATCGACAACCATGACACACAGCGAGACAATGATGTGCTTACTTATAAGGAATCGAGGGCTTATAAGGTACTAGTAATGTTCAAGGAAAACTGAACGATCTGTTTAGCACGAAAAGGGTTACTATTCATCGCAAACCAAACGGTGGTTAGTCATCGTATCAGCCGAAAGTCTTCCACTGCTGAACATAGGTCTTCCCCAAGGAGTGCCACAATGACCAGTCCTGCGCTACCCGCGTCCAATGGAGAACACCTTCACCGAGTCATCAGTCAACCTTGGGGGCACCCATGCTGTGTCTTCCGGTACGTCGCGCCGTGTCAAATAATTAGTCGAGTGGCGACCACGTATATACATGCCAATCACAATTATTTAATAGTAGTGATTGACATGATGATTGTCCCGATGGTCGTTTCTGCGAACCTTCTAATGGCGACCCGAACATCTCAAGACTTTCGCGCTGGCTGGGTCAGAGTTCAAATACAAAAGGCACGCCACATTTACCTTTGATCCAAAATTGTCTATTTTATCCACAGGGAGCTGTAGCGTTTATGTTAGCCCACCCTTACGGTGAACCTCGGGTTATGAGCAGCTACTTCTTCGATACCAACGACCAAGGGCCACCTGACGACGCCAACGAGAACATAGTATCTCCAAGCATCAATAGCGTAAGTTGTCGTTGACTACTTTAGTATCAAATCAAGTCAAAAAGAGAGAGATTCTGCACAGGTACAATTGTTTTTTAGTTCCCATGCGAAACATATTTGCTAATCAATGTAGTATGGGGATAAGAATTTAGCAGAATTAATTGATCGGATGTTTCGGCTGCTCTTACTTACACGCTAGCGATTAGATTAAATTATCCATTAGCCCAGGCTGCGTGGAAGCAAGCACGCGAGATTGTAATAATGTTATGAATCATCATCCTTTTAGCATTTTTCCCGGTTGTGTCCTAAAGGAGCCCGGGGTCCGCTTTGACGTCTTATCCCAAGATTTGGCATAGGTACTAGTTTAACGGAAGCGACTGCCACCTGACCTTCCAACCCAGAGGGAAACTAGACTTTATTGGAATTAGACCGGTTTCCTCACGATGTTTCCTTCACCGAAAAGCTAACGGTATATTGTAAGGTTATGAATAAATGCTCGTAAAAATGGACCTCCAGATCATGTTTTGCTTTGATGTTTTTGGAGTTTGATGGACTTAAATACAGATATATATTTTATAGAGATACAGGTACCTACAACAGAAAACATCACATAAGACGACGTTGCCACAGCTTACCTTTTACAAAATTTTCGCAACCACGTTTAGGTACTTCTTTAAATCCAGGATGACACTTGCGGCAACGGCTGGGTCTGCGAGCACCGCTGGCGTCAAATCTATCAAATGGTGGCCTTCAGGAACGCTGCGATACACACGCAGATCCAGAATTGGTGGGACAATGGGAACAATCAGATCGCCTTCAGCAGGGGCGGGAAAGGCTTCATCGCTTTTAATTTGGAAGGGCAGGATTTGAATCAGACTTTACAGGTAAATGGGATGACAGTGTTACTTGGATTGATCAATCAACTCAATGACGTTCCATCAGTGCCTGCCACAGAGTAAATAAGCATGAAAGTAATTTGATTTAAAATGAGATTATTGCTGCACAGCCAGCACTGTAGACGTTGCATAGACGACCTCTACAGTACTCCACTATGAATGCGTATGTCACATGCGCAAACACTAAAGTTAGAGCATTGGGTCTAGAACCTGCTGGAGGTGATTACTTCCGTGGGGGTAAAACAGCTCGTCTTTGGGGATATCACAATTGGTGAGGTATATCAGAGCGGTTATTTAAGCTCGGAGTAAAGTCAGTTTCCCTAATTTGGTCACGGGGGTAAGGATATTGAAAGGGTTAGGAACCATTGAGCTAGAGGATAAATATTAGCTTTAATCAAACCTACATACTATGTATTTGTTATATATTTTTTTTTTTTTCAAATAAAAGATAGAGCCGGATTCGAACCGACGGCACAGGCATACATAGCCCTTAATCCCTAAGGCGTTGGAAGAAGGAACTGATTGAAAGATTTAGTGCCCGAGACAGATTGTTCCGATAGCTCAATTGGTTAATAGCGACGGGCAATGTATGCATGCCTGTGGTCGCCGGTTCGAATCCAGCTCGGAGCATTAAAATTTAATTTAAATTTATAAACCGAATTTAAACTTTCGTGAGACATCTTGAAATAATGCTAATAATTTCCCGCAGTGTTCGAAACATGTCGCTCGCAGTGATATTTATAAAATTTTGTTAGTTAATACAAATTCAATTTATATAATTGCTCTAGACAAATAGGAGAATGCTATAAAAGTATAATAATATGACGAAATAGCATCACAATAAAATATTGTCAATTTTTGCAGACTGGTCTGCCGGCGGGTGACTACTGTGACGTCATCACAGGCAAGCGCGAGGGCAGCGAATGTTCTGGAAAGAAGGTGACAGTAGGCAACGATGGTAATGCCCAGATATATGTCCCATCGAACGCTGAGGATATGCATTTGGCCTTACATGTTGGGAAAGAGGTGAGTTAATCTATAATAATAGGTACTATGACGAGGATAAGTCGGTGACATTATAAGTTTGTATTTAGGGGGTAATGAAATGAGACACTGATCCAATTTCAAAAATTCTTTCACCTTTGTACAGAATACAGTTTCGGGATGAAAATTTGAAGTACTGCTTACTTAATTTTATTTACGAAGGTAAACAATATCGATAACATACAATCATTATACGGATTTTCGGAATGGACTCAAGCTATACTTTATTCACCACCTGGTTTCCTTGGAAGTCCTGTATGACGTAGGTGGCGCCTTGAAGACAGCTATAGTATTCAGCGCCCTCTATTACATTCATCGGGAATTCGGCTGTATCTTGCTTTACTATCATTCTACAAATATCATCATTGAAACATCAGCGAACGCGGACTTATTTGTGTGGGCAGAGACGGTAGCTCATTAGTTCCACCGTACACCATCACTGGCTATAACCGGGTATTATTTGAATTGGAGATAAAACAATGAATGAAAAACTGGCTGTGAATGCTGTCATTAAGGAAAGTCGGAGACAAGGTGGAAGCTCTCTTTGATGGAGAAATAAACGCGGACATGGCTTGGGGTGACGGAAACCGAGAACCGAAATTGCCAGTTCCCTGTACAAGTGAAGTTAGTAAACCTACCAGCATCGTCTTTTATCAATGCCCGATATCCCAGGATGCGCCCTAAGCCCGACATTAAATTCATTAAAAATTAGGTCCCTTACTCGATTTGATCTAGCGTGCTAACAACAGACTCTTACAGTATACTCAAATAGTGTCATAGTTTGATATTTTACCGATGAAAACTAGCGACGGAGCAGGTCGATTACGTAAAGTTTTGTAGGTACGTTAGGTAGATCTAATTATATTTTTTGAGTTATAAATTACAGTTGGGTTGCCCTAACGCTGGTTCTAACTGTCACACAATTACCCCTGAGCCTGAGGAGACGATTAAAACGATCTATCAAACAATCTGAAAATTATTTACTTTAAGGAACTTGCAGTTGACGGCTCTTTAATCTTGATTTGTTTTCTGTTTCAGTCCCGGATCCTGTCATCATAATTTATTGAATGGCGTTGATCATGATATCATAAATAAACAAATACGATTATGTCAATAAATTAATACCTTCATTTGCATACCTCCCGTTTTTTCTTTCACCTACCTCTTCTATTTGCGCCGAAGTTATTGAAATCTATAAAATAATATTTGGAATTCATCCCACACGTCACACGTTAGGTCTGCGTGAATGAAAATGCTAAAATCGATCTGTATAATTTTCCGCATCTGTATTTGCATGAAATGAAACCGGTTCAGTGAATTCAACTTGTGCCGATATGACTCGTATTGGAAAATATCTGGTTATTTAGTTATGTTCAGCAGTGGACGTCTTTTCTAAACTGTTATTTACGAAATAAAGTTTTTGTATTCTATTCTATTCTATTCTTTTGGCTGATATGATGATGATGATGATGATTTAGTTATCGTGTGTATATTCGGTTTTATTTTAGGTGGGAGACTTATTTGTTTTGCACTTTTTACAAGGTTTTATTTGAATTGTAATGTTCATAGGTTCAAACCAGCGAACGAAAAAACCAAGGAAGTCTAAGTAGCGGCGCAAAATGGCTTCTCAGAATGGGTGCCATTGCCATGAAGCAGGGTTGGGGGCGGGGTGTCAAAACGATGCCAGGCAGCCGTTTAGTTCAAACATACTCATACCGGGTTTTAGGCACGTGTTTGAGTAGAAATTTGTAAGGAGATCGCATTCTATGGTTTTTTCGTTCGCTGGTTCAAACAGTATCACACTTAACGACCAATGTCAATCTAAGTAAGTAGGTTCAAATTTCTGAACTGAATTTTGAACCAGTTCTAAATTTCAGCTCAATCGGTTGAGGCTATCAAAGTGAAAGGTCAATGTAATGTTATGGTACTATCGAGCTGATCTGATGATGGAGACAGGTGGCTATGGGCATGGGAATTCAGTATTTACCGACATAATCCTGTTCGAGTATGAGCTCGTTAAACTCTTCTTAATGGGTAGCTGATGACGGTATACAGAAAAATACAGATTGCAATAAAAGCTTGTAACCGAAAATGTTTTTTTACACATACTTTAAGTGTTATCGCCAAAAACACTCGCATCTCACACCGCTGCACACGCCGCCTATCTATAAACGCGGCCTAAAAAGTGTCAAACTAATGTAGAATACTTAGGTGCATTTGTTTCCTTTCGCTATTTCTCTTTATTCAAGTCCCGCAAGTGGTTTCAGATACAATAGGTTTTTTTGTGACAGTTGAGTTTATCAAAAAAGACGTTATGTGGTCTATATATTTTCAGAATGCGCGCTTTTATATATTCTTTAAATCTATCTTGGCATTCTGACTTTGACAAGTATAAAAACAGATACTTTCTAGAGAAGTCATCAATAAACGTGACAGAATACCTTGCATCTT
Source organism: Epinotia ramella (assembly GCA_947578815.1). Classification (NCBI taxonomy): domain Eukaryota; kingdom Metazoa; phylum Arthropoda; class Insecta; order Lepidoptera; family Tortricidae; genus Epinotia; species Epinotia ramella. The sequence goes on from OX388213.1 coordinate 1,336,179, forward strand.
CCAAAGAATTCACCTCCATCGGTCCCGATAAGTCGGAATGAACGACTTCTAGCAACTGACTTGCACGACGGTGGCAAACAAGCATACAACCCTCCTGATTAAGCAGGTACCGTAGCCAACGGACGCTTGCAACACTAGCGAACCCACCGGCGTGGCACCGATCCTGTATTGGATTCGCTGTGATGTGAGACCTGTCGGTAGAGATAAATGTACAGTCGCCAACAGATAGGTACATCGGAGTGGTCAAAATGCTCACAAATATCTGAACACGTCTCTGCCACGACTATGGGGACGTGTTCAGATATTTGTGAGCACTGGCCGCTCCGATATATCTGATGGCGACTCTAGGTCCCTCACTCCAATCACAGTGCATCCTTACCCACCGTCAGGAAAGCACTCACCACGTACCTACATATTAAGTAGTGGTCTTGTTATGGTTGCCGTCTTCAGCAATGGTGCTTAGCAAGTTGGGCTGCTCCATAAACGAGATGACATTACGCTGTGCCCTCCCCCTCTCAACTAAAATGAGAATGTATTGAAATCGGATTAGAAGTTAAAAATATATCATATAATAAATTATTTATTATATCGCTTTGTATATCAAACGTGTACCTAATTAAAATATAAGAATTATATACAATCAACTTTAATAAGATCACAATTTCAGATATTTTGTACTTAGGTTCACTTAGAAATAATTAAAAGATAATTAAAAGTTAAAATATGTTAAAAACATAATAACGTAGGTTGCTGTCACTGGTTGCTGTCACTTGTCACGCGATAAGTGACAAGATAGAGCGTCAGTCCGTTCTATCGAACGGCGTCATCCAGCGACGGACGCTCTATCTTGTAATTTATCGCGTGATAAGGCACCCATGATACGGGGCCAGCTAATGAGTCCCAATCGTTATGACAGCGTCATTATGACAGGAGTTCACTGTCAAATCTGGCAAAGTATCCCGCGACCAATCGTAAATTGTGCAAGTTAATTAAATAAATAATAACGAAAATGCTAATAATTACACGGTTCAACGCACGTGTTGAATGTCACACAACTCTAGCACAAGAGTGCCTCCCTCCCCCCGCCCAGTCGGCGCGTGCGTCACGGGCCGCGTGGCAACTATTATATAATCTGTGGCGCGGCGGTCGGAGCAGGCGCGGGCAGTGATTCAAGCGACCCCGCCACGAAAACACTTATCGTGAAGAAGAACTCCCGAAGAGTTCGAAACATGGCGCATGAGTTGAACCGTGTAATTATTAGCATTATTTCAACATATTGTCTCACGAAAGTTTAAATTCGAATAAGGAAAATGGCAACATTAATAAATGAAGAAAATTCCCAACTACTTAGCCCGATCCATAGTAAGATCAATACCTAAGGCTGTCATTTTGGGTACTACATGAACATAATATTGAATAAGAATACCAGAATATTAAAAAAAAACTCGGGTTGAAGTTTATTGTGGGCGATGGGCTCGCAACCTATCAATGCGATAACACATTTTGTCGATCTTTTATTCCCATATTATGCTAAGTGTGGCTGGAACATAAGTTTCATGTGCTCTGCCTACCCCTTTTAAGAATAAAGGCATGAATCTATGAATGTATGTATGTTCTAAATTTTGAGTACCGGTCTCATATAAAAGTACCTAAACGACTAGATAGGTAAGTAACAAATTTCATACAATCTTGCCCTCCTTGTTGGTACTCACTTAATTGTTTTCGTAGTTACGTCATTCTATCTAATCTCTTGGACTACTAAATAAAACGATATCTGATAAATCCCCCGGAAACAATTTAAAATCAAAAAAGTTGTTATCCATACATATTATACCACAAAGTCGCCGGCCGCGTACGTATGTTATTGATAAACTTGACTACGGGACCGATTTTTATGCAGTTTTCATCAATGCGTAGAGACAATACAATACAGTACAAATACACTTTATAGCGCACCTCATACAAACAAAGCAGTTAGAAAGAGAAACAATACAATAAAATGTCACAGGTAGACAACAGACTTATGGTGGTGGTTTTAGTATACAATTGATCGATGTTTTGTGGGTAATTAATGAGCTACAGCGATTTATTCCAAGCAACTCAGATGATTTGGGTGACAACGTGACACGCTGTTATTGAATACGAGTACCTACTAATTTTGTCACCTATGTCGTAGTCTACGGTGGTCCATCGGATACGATACGACGCTGTAGCCTCTTGTCTGTCCGTCCGTCCATCCGCCTCCGGCTTAGCGCAGTAACCCTTACTTCGAGAAGTAACGGCATGGGTATATAAATCAATCACGCCGACAACAGTAGAATAAAATCTTGAAAAAAATATTTTTTTAGGGTACATTCCCTACATATAAAGTGGGGATGACATTTTTTTTACTCGTTAAACCCATAGTGTGGGGTATCGTTGGATAGCTTGCTCAAAATATTATGTGTTTCTTCAAAAAAAAAGTTTACTTATTGATTCGTTTGCGAGATATTAGGCTTTAAAGCCCTAATTTTTGTTCGAGTCATGTGTCCCCGCCCCTGCTGAAATGGTAACTACTGGGAATATGCAAAAAATCGTGGCAATAGCACATGTGTACATGTGTACATTAGTACTACATATAGTGAATTTAAAAGGACAACTATCACGGCTAACTAGGCGTAACTAGTTACCGAGTAATAGTCGACCAACTAAAAATGAACATATAAAATATTCATTCATTCAATGTAAGGCCAACTTTCGTACGAATTCGGCCGACGCAACAATTTAGTTGGCGCGCGCGTGTCGATGTCCAATCGGCGGTTGTACAATCGTCAAAAATCCTGTAGTTGCCCCCTGAGAATGACAAATATTTATTTATTTCTTTATATCTGGCAACAAAGGCCCATATAAAAAATACCTTAAAGACTAAAATACACAACAATAATAACATAAACTTATAAAAATCTATAAAAACACACTATTACTGCGATATGTTGCGCATTTTCCTGGTGTCAAACCTGAAACCGACCGCTGAAACGCCGGAATTTACTCCCTTCGGCCGAAACTCTTCCTTGAAAAAATCATCGTTACGAGAAGGATTTGAACCCATGACTTCTGTATTTCGATAGCATAGGTTTCTGCTTAGTAAATATTCACTGAAGGTCGATAGATGGTCTGTTGGAACTTACACAAAGGAATTAAAATTCACGTTATGGCGATACTCCAACCTCACGACCCTCAGGTTGAATCCGATCTTCACGTGCACATACTCGACCAATTCCTCTGGCTTCGTAGAGTAGTCCAACCCGTACACGGACACGTAAAGATATGATAAGATATGATAACCTTTATTTCCTTATGACAGAGTTTGTAACGATATTTTATGCACTTATTTGTTAAATAAAGTTTTTATATCGTTTTTTTTTTTCTTATTCTTATTTCACTATTGTTTCACTATTTAATTCACTGTTTTCTAAATATTATTCTTCTTTTACTGTTTAAAGTTTAAGTCCTAAGTTTCAGTCCTAGATAACTTCTCTCCATTGCTCTCTGACATATGTACTTTAAGTTTGGACAACATTTTTTTGGTTAGGGGCCACGTTTGGCATGCATATTGCATAAGTGAGACACGTAAAGCGGGACATATAATCACACGAGCTGGCTGAGCTAAATACCTCTAAGCCGGGGCGGGCAGCTAGTCACTTTATTATTGACATTTTGTTCGACCAAAACGGTATCTGATAAAGCCTCCGATAACAATATAAAATCACAAAAGTTGTTATTGATACTATAAACCCTTAGCTATGTACGATAAGTCAGTATCGAAGATTCATTAACAGATTAATATGTTATATAAATTGAATGTCTTTGTGGGTGGTAATCATACTCGCGGGAGCCTTGGAGTGTAGCCTGACAGAAAGTAAGTTATTTATTTTTACCTGTGACATAATTTTAATAAGTACCTAGTGGGGAAATATTTCTGAATAGCTTCCCCCGGCATCTTTTGTCTGCGTGGACGCGGGAAAAAAACAATCCTATATTTTAATCCAGGCTATAAACTTTCTTCGTAAAAATGTCATCCAAATCGGTTGAGCCGTTTTTAGGGGGTGAATTGGAAATAATCGCGTGCTTTGAAACGCCGTTCTGACTAGATTAAGAATCAATAAGGTCTGATTTTCAGATAAAAATAAAATATACTTACTTTGTCAGCCCTTGACTATATGATTGTTTATCTGATTAAATCGATACATGATTGCGTAAAGTTTCCTCGATAAAAAATAATTCCAAAGTTGGGTTTTTATTTTCCTTTTTTTACTCACCCTACTCAAACAATACATTATTTTACGACAGAATCAAGTTAATACTATACTATTTTATCTCATCTAAAATCTCACTTATCGAAATATAAATAAAACTTCACTAAGTTAGAGGTATTTATCAAAATATGTCCAAAAAAGCCATTCTCGAAGAGTGTTACATCTCTTTTTCTCGTGCGCGGAAGGCATTAGCGTGTCTCTGTCAAGGGGGCGTGGTCGACTCGAATCAAGGCATCCCCTTAAGCGTGATTGGGTAACAAATATCGAAACATCCAAACTTTGGCATGTATAATATATTTTATTGTATATTATACAATACAAATACTCTTTATTGCACACCGTAAAACACGAAACAAATAGACATAACAACTTATAAAATAAAACATGAATATTAGTAGGATTAACTGTACTCTTTCTGTCTCAGACACTCGCTAGGTGTTTAAATAGTTAAGGGGATTTACTAGATTTCGAAGCATTCAGATCTTCGAAATTATGACGATTTTAAAGCTGGTGTCTGTTGTAAATGGGTGAGGACTTACTAGGCAGGCAAAAATATGTAAATAAATTATTCTCCAAAAAAGCCTTACTACGTTTTGATATGGGGCAGACGTATAATTGTGTATATATGTGTTATAAAGATGTGTTGACCCATCCCTTAAAAGGGTGAAAAGGGGAGTGGTTTCAATGGGAGTGCGATAATAAAATTGATATTGAGCGTGTAGAGATGCCAATAGCATCTGCAGTTGCGGGTAAAAGCTTGGCGGGATATAAAATAACAACAGTATCAAAGCAGTTCCATCTAACTCCGTTCCCATTTCAGCCAAGATGATGCGAATCCTCGTGCTGTTACTCGGCGTGAGTTTGGCGGTGGCCTACAAGAACCCGCACTATGCGTCGGGCCGCACCACCATGGTGCACCTTTTCGAGTGGAAGTGGGACGACATCGCGGCTGAGTGCGAGCGGTTCCTTGGACCTAGAGGCTTCGGTGGTGTACAGGTAATATTTCCAGCTAGAAGAATGAAGAAAGGTACCTTTCTTCTTTCCTCTGGATATATCCCGTTTCTCTTGGGTCGGCTGTAAGTTACTTGCGCAGGTAGCTCGCTTAATAACTGCACACAAGTTGTTAACCATTCGGAAATACCCGGCGGCCTGCTTTGCTTAACCTAGACAACCAATGTGTGAGCGCCGTAAGAGTATATAAGCTTCATTTGCTCTAGCTCCAAATGGCCCTAATTGCCCAACTGACCACAATTAAACGCCAAAATTTAATTGACAAGAGAAATGAGTCAATAGTGTTTTGTAAGCAACTCCTATTCAAAATAATGGGAAAGTGCGAACTTTAAGGAACGGTGATTTTCGGGTCTGGTAAAATACCCCATGCTGAAGGTTTCCTATTATATATTGCACACAGTACTTATTGCACATAAAAACAACTGCACCACATAAAAAATATTTTACACGATTGTATAATTGAGTTGATCTCAATAAATTTCTAGTCTACCTTCATGATTTCTTCTTCTTCTTCGTGTCGAGGTTTCTCGAATAAGTGATGCCCAATGGGCAGCGGTGTGGAAAGCTGATGTAAAAAACCAATGCACTCAGAATTCGTTATTCTCAGATTTCCCCGCCCAATGAGAACCTGGTGATCTGGGCTTCGAATCGACCCTGGTGGGAACGTTACCAGCCAATGTCGTACCGCCTCATCACTCGCTCAGGCAACGAACAGCAGTTCCAAGACATGGTCAGGCGATGCAACAACGTTGGTGTCAGGTGAGTTCTAGTCAAACAAATATAGAGACGAAAGGTCGACTTATATTTCGAACTTAATCGGACACTCTTCTTGTGCCTATAAATGCTCACTACGAGGGCTGCCTTTTAAGTTGTGTCGTTTGGAAAATCTAAAGACAATTTAAGTGTTAAATGGTATTTATTGTTTTTCAAAGTAATCACCGTGATATGTAATACACTTTTTCATTCGATCGAACCAGTTTTCGAAACACTTATTCCAGTCCGAAGTCGGGGTCTCCAAAATGGCCGTTTTGTATGACTCAACCGCTTCTTCAGGCGTCTGGTACCGTTGACCACGAAGTCGTTGCTTGATTTTTGGAAAAGTAAAAAAATCGTTAGGGCTTAAGTCTGGACTGTACGGCGGGTGTTCCAGAATTTCGACGTTTTGCTCTTTTAAAAACGCAATAGTTTGCCGGGCGGTGTGCGAGCTCGCATTATCGTGGTACAGTCTTATACGACGTCTTGGGTTATTTTTTCGAAACTCGCCGATGACTTCTGGTAAACAGACAGTGGTATACCAGTCAGCATTAACCGTTTTACGATCCTCGAGCACGATGGTGGCAACGTGGCCACTTTTCGCCACAAACGTGGCGACCATTTTTTTCGAAGTCCTCCGTGAGCGTATTACTTTGGTCGGTTTTGGCTCATCTTGGAACACCCAAACAGTCGACTGCTGTTTAGAATCGGGATCGTAGGCATATATCCAAGATTCGTCACCACTGATAATGTCGTAAACATGTTTCGAGTTTCCTCGGTTGAATTGCCGCAGAGTTTTGCGACACCATCGAACGCGAGCCGTTTTTTGGTCTTCACTGAGTAAATGTGGTATCCAGCGTGAGATCAACTTTTTTACGCCTAAGTGATCATGCAAAATACTGTGAACACTGGTCCCTGAAATACTTAAGGAAGCTTCTATCTCACGGTATGTCGCATGGCGATCTTCGATGATCAGTTGCCGTACAGCATCAATGTTCTCCTGGGTTACGGCTGTTTTTGGTCGACCTTCACGATGTCTATCACCAAGACTAGAGCAACCACGTTGAAATTCTAAATACCAGCGTTCCACAGTCCGAAGGCATGGTGCTTTATCATTGAAAACCGTAGTCAACTCTTCGAAGCACTGAAGTCGCGTTAAGCCCCTTTTGAAGTTGTAAAAAATTATCGCACGTAAATTTTCCTTCGAAATTTCCATTTTCACAACTGACTTGTCAACTTTGAACGAACGCTGTACTAAAACGGTTGGGCCGATTTCGAGTCATTCTTTTGTTTTCGAATTCTAAATTCAAATATTTTAACGTGACACTAGTTCTTTTTTATGCAATCACGGGAGGGTTGCAAACGACAGAACTTAAAAGGCAGCCCTCGTACCAGTTCTTCTAACTACATAATTTTCCTTGGTAGTTAGTGTTTTTTATAAAATGTCATCATTCACTTAAAGACGATGTCTGTGAAACTGTTAAGTTTTTATTGTTGTTTTTAGACAAAGTTAACTAAACCTGCATTGCTTTAGACCACAATTATTAAAATTCTCCCGTTGTTTTCGGAGCAAATTGGTTTCATGCCAAACGACGATTAAGAAAAATTAAATTATGGATATCAAAAAGATTTATATGCTACTATTCGTATTACGACCACTAAAACATATCAAATGACAGATCCATACAGCACTTTCAACGACGTTACTTCCATCCCAACAGGATCTACGTCGATGCCATCATCAACCATATGTCTGGCACGTGGAACGACAACGTTGGCACTGGAGGCAGCACAGCCAACTTCGGCCAATGGCATTACCCTGGTGTTCCATTCGGCACCAATGACTTCAACTGGCCCCAGTGCGTCATCCAAGGGAACGATTATGGCTGCTGTCCGGAGCGCGTAAGTTGGAATTTCTTCTTGACTATTCTTTCCTTTTTTCGGGGAGATAATCTGCAAAGGAGCTACCATGCATGCTCATGGAGTATGCTGAACTCCACGGCGCTCACAATCTACGCTCTCATACGGAGGACACCTGGATCCCATTCAAAACGCACTAGAGATCTCTCTTTGTAGCCTTTTTTTCATTCCGATTGACGTGAAATACAATTAATTACTTAATTCAATATTAAAATGTTGTTAGCGGAACGCCTCTTTTCACACAGTTTTACTGAACAGTAAAATGTTTATAGTTACGATTGGTACGAGGACTTGCACAAAAAGTCTATCGCTGTTGAGTAACTTGTAATTCGATAAATCAAGATTAATAACTTAACATCCCACATATGTCAACCATGCCCGTATCATGGTCGGCCTTATCACGCGATAAGTGACAAGATAGAGCATCAGTCTCGTTCTGTCGAACGGTGTCAGACGCTCTATCTTGTCACTTATCGCGTGATAAGGCTGACTTTGCCCTGATACTATCATGTAGACAATTTTAATGACAATGATTAAACTGATTGATGTATATCTCTGCTTTAGGTCCGCAACTGCGAGTTATCAGGACTGAAAGATTTGAATCAGGGCTCAGAGTACGTGCGTCAGATGATTGTCGGTTTCATGAACCGAGTCATTGATATGGGTGTTGCCGGCTTCAGGTAAACAAGATGCATTTTTATTATATAAACTCCTTTAATGCTGAATTTATTTCGGCCTTGGTTATATACAGGCACACTGTGGCATAAAATACAATATATAGATCAAATAAGTCCATTCATTGACATGACACAGGTGAAATAAGTTTAAAAATCGAATAAGCGGTTCCGGAGATTACCCCCTCGTACAACATTAAATCTCACCAGTCTCTATATTAGTAGCTTGCTTCTGCCCGTGACTCCGTCCGCGTGGAACTCGTTTATATCGAAGCTGTATACAAACTTTCACCCCCTTAAAGGATGACTTCCGCGATAAAAACTATTCTATGGAACCTATCCCGGGACTCAAACAATCTCTATACAAAATTTCATCTAAATCTGTTCAGCGGTTTAAGCGCGAAGAGTTAAGACACTTTCGCGTTTATAATATGAATATGGATACTTTACACGTTTGTAGCCCCGTAAGATAAGATAAGATAAGATAATCTTTATTGGTAGCATACTGATACACGTCAAATAAAATTTGTACAATACACATACAAATTCCACATTACAGAGTAGGTAATGTCAGTTATTCTGAATAAAATAAAATAAATTAAACAAATTGTTACATAGTCAGTGGCAATTCCATAATTTCGTTAAAAGTATAAAAGGTTTTTGTGAGTAGCCATGACTCCAAATTACTTTTAAAAGATTGGTGAGATGGTGCATCTCTTATGTTTCCTGGGAGGCCGTATGCAAAAGATATGTCAATCTTATAAAATAAATCTACCTAATCTTACAATCAACTAAACTTACAAACGCCTTTTCCAATCAGAATTGACGCAGCCAAGCACATGTGGCCAGGCGACCTTAGAGTCATCTTCGACAGGCTGCACAACCTGAACACCGCCCACGGATTCCCCTCAGGCGCTCGCCCGTACATCTACCAAGAAGTCATCGACTTAGGAGGCGAGGCAATCTCCAGAGATGAGTACACTGCTCTGGCCGCGGTCACAGAGTTCAAATACGGCATGGAGCTGAGCAGAAGCTTCCATGGGAACAACCAACTTAGATGGTTGGTGAACTGGGGACCAGCCTGGGGTCTTCTTGCTGATGCAGATGCTTTGACATTCATTGACAACCACGACAATCAGAGAGGCCATGGTGCCGGTGGTGATATCCTGACTTATAAGCGAGCTAAGCAGTACAAGGGTGCGATTGCCTTCATGTTGGCGCATCCGTATGGCGAGCCGCAACTGATGAGCAGTTTTGACTTCACTGACACTGAAGCTGGCCCACCCATGGACAATTCTGGCAACATCATCTCTGCATCTATCAATTCTGTAAGTATTTAAGATGATTTCTTTGTTTAGTATTTTATACAGGTAGGTAATGAATTTATTCGTTGCTTTGTCGTTTTATAAAAGGTCTTGAATCTAATTAAATGTCAACCACAAACCCTGTAATGAAATAAGATCTTAATTAGGAGCTAATTGATGTGATTTAGCTCGAATTATTTTTATGGTGCTTTGATTGACCAGTCTATTTTCATGTAGGTATGTCCAGTGTTTTATACCAACTAAGTACTTTACAAAGCACCCACCCACACAAATTGATAAATTGTATTAGTCTATAAATCAATTTTTGGTTACTTTCACTAGGATGGTTCTTGCGGAAACGGATGGATCTGTGAGCATCGCTGGCGCCAGATATACCATATGGTGGACTTCAGAAACGTTGCTGGCACCACTGGTCTCAACGATTGGTGGGATAATGGCAGCAGCCAGATTGCATTCTGCCGCGGAGGACAAGGTTTCGTCGCCTTCAACAACGATAATTGGGACTTAAACCAGAGTCTGCAGGTAATTCTTAAACATGTCAGGTAATTTTCGGCACATTTGCTAGCGGTTTCTCTGAAGCTTGCCACCACCCCTGGTGTGGCGACCACAACTACTCTGCTAAGAGTCTGAAGACGAAGAATAATATAGCTTAAAAAGGCGGTCGCCATGCTACGCATAGAAGACCGGAAGAAACGAATTGCAAAAGCAGTGACAGCGCAGTTGTCGGAGACTGCCAACGACCACGACTGCGAAGAGATGGATTAAGAATGTACCTAACTAAGGCATTCTAACGACAATAGCTGCATTATACCCCTCCATAAATACAACCAAGCCACGACCCCGAGACGGTGATGACCTGGTAAAGTTCGCGGGAGCCCGCTGGATGCGGGTGGCGCCGGACGGGTCATGGTGGATGTCATTCGGCGGATGATGATGATGAACGTCTGGTTATTCCGTCTCTCCGTCATAAAGTCCCCCTGACAGTTTACCTACTTGTTTTACAGACCTGCCTGCCAGCGGGTACGTACTGCGACGTGATCTCCGGCCAGAAGAGCGGCAACAGCTGCACCGGCAAATCCGTCACCGTCGGCAACGACGGCCGTGCGCATATCTACATCGCGACGCATGAACTCGACATGGTTCTGGCCATCAATAGGGGTGTCAATGTAAGTATACAATTTTTTATTGTTTGTTTATCATCGTCACTTGCCCTGCCCTTATTCGATTTACTTGGAGTTCGCCGAATGTTTTTTATTCCACATTCCTAAATGAGTTCTGCACGTAGGCCCCAAGGCGTTCCACTTGTCATGGCTTACAAATATGAAAACTCAGCAGGACTAAAATATTTCCCTGTTTGCTTAATTTTAAACGCCTTTTATTGAGATACATCAGGCAGGACTAGGTTATTATTATTCTGTCTTTTTAAATGTTGAGCTTTGTAACTTGTTGGTGTGTCAAATAAATAAATAAGCACACGTACTTCCACCTCCGCCTGCCCTACCCTTTGAAGAACTGTTTCACCCAAAAAATATTTTTCTAAAAGCTATAAACCTTCTAATGATATTAATGTCTCGCGTTTGTTGCAGTCAATGCTGTGAAGAACAATCATCTGAGCCGTCCAAATATTTTTATTTATTTCTGCAAATAATGCATCATATTTGTTAAATTGTTATTTGTTAAATAAATAAAATAAAAAAATATTACTTATTTTATTTTTCGAGTTTATTTCTAATATAATATTACATTGTACCTACTTCGGGCAACGCGCCTGTAATACCCCTGGAGTTGCAAGCGTCCTTATAGGTTACGGTGACCACTTACCATCAGTTAGGCCGTAAGCTTATTTCCCATTGACGTGGTATAAAAAAAACAACTTGGGTACTACCTTGCACGCTATAGAGGCCCTACCGTTAAACTCCGACGGGTACCATAGTGTATGACCGCCAGCGTTCTTTTTAACGTTTACTCTATACTATCCGTGACTTGTAAGGCCTGAATCACACTGGCGCGGCCTGCGGTGGCGGTCAATATTATAGTGAACTTGACGGGTTTTGTCACCTCCGCCGCAGGCCGCGCCAGTCTGTGAGATGCTAAAGGGGCACGAGTAAGACGTTAAAGATACCGGGCGGCAGGCACCTTTTTGCATGCGGTTAATGCCGCCCGCTACACCTACTATCCCCAGGTGTCTTGCAAGCGAAATCAAAGACCAAAGTTCCGAAGGTGAGCGGCGAGGCAAGCAAGGCCTTTTCGTTCGAATGAAAGGCTCAAAGCTACCCTTCTGAGAGCGGTCTCAATGCGAGCAAATGACCACTAAGGATACTCAATTTCTTCCGGTGTCTTGCAAGCTAAACTTGAGGGCCGAAATCCTGAAGGTAACCGGGGAGGCAAGCGAAGAATAAGCGAAGCGAAGGCTGACGTAGGTATCCGTAGGAATGAAAGGCCCAAAATATCCCTTCAGGGAGCGCTCCCAATAATATTTCAGAAAATCACGGGTTTTCTACACAAAAAAAAATGGTACCTACGAGTAGATATTCAATTCTCCGCGGAATGCTGTTGTGTCCAAATTTTATACCCACATCCCTTGACGTTGGTGAACTTTGATAATTCGAGATAAGTATTCAATTCAACCTACCAAACAACTTTAGATGACCTCTGATTCCATAGCAAATATAGGAAGGCTGAGATCAAGGTTGCTGGTTTTTCAATATTAACTGCGACGTCAGTGACTGAAGTTCCAATATAATTAGGTGAGAATGTCTAAGAGTTACTATCGGTGGAGGTATCAACCAGTTTTGGTTAATATATAGTCTTTAGCCGCCTTTTTCACGATTTACCAATGTATGTTTTGCTAAAAGTTTGAATAGGGTTCTTTTTAATTTCTAGTGAGGTAAAGGTGAACCAGGATCTATTGAGGGTGCGCCATGTTACGGAAATTTGTTGGTACTAATTTCTAGCAATGGCAACAATTTTAATAATAGACAACATCTACCCTCTATGATAGTTGTCAATATTGACAATGTAAACATTGCTTTGTCTAGTTTCGTGTGAATTATTATTAGACTGCAATAATCATGCCGAAAGTTTTAGATTTTACAGAGAAAAATAGTGTATATAGTTATTTATTGGAAAAAAAACGTGCGGGAGAGAAATTTCTTCCATTAGAAAACATAACGAAATTAGCATCTGAATTGACGGGTAAGTTTCAAACTTATGGACAAATGTCACTATAGTCAGGTCGTCACGATTTGGTTGATGTCTTGTAATAATTTGATTTGTGTATTAGGTGTATCGCATGCATCGGTAACACGAATTGCTAGCGAAGGGCGTAAGGGCGGAATTAAACGACCAAACCTAAAAAAAGATAACAAAAAAAGAAAATAGATTTGGATGATTTTGATTTATGTGTCATACGTCGTAAAAACCGAAGAAATATCCAAACTTCAAACTTCGCACTTATTAAAGTTATCGGAATAAAACAAAAATCATCGGCCAATTTCCATTGTCCCCACTATACAAATTGTTGCTATATAAAATTCAAAACGAGCGCCCTCTTGACAATACTCCCAAAGTTCTGGTTTACCTATACAGGGTGTGGCCTGTAATAGGAGCAAAAAATTAAACGGTGGCTTATTAAGTTAATCAGTAATTATTTCCAAGTGGTTAAATTGAAAAAAAAAAAGCGTACGTGTGTTCTTTTGCTTAACTGGAATGATATACATTTTGTTTTACTTCAAAAACACCAAAAAATCTTGTAAAATTGAAAAAAGAAAACAAAAAGAATTAGAAAACCAAAGTTAGTATAATCGCAATTACGAAAGTGCCCAGTGTTCTACCAAGATAGTTAATGACTGGCATGCTACGATATCGAGATGTCGAGATCCATTACTTAGGTATCACAACTTCAGATAAGATTATTTCCGAATTCAAGAATCTTGAAACACTGGTACCTTTACAGAATCACTGCGGATAATACATAGAGTCAGCCCTTAAATTTATTGCTCCCATTACAGGCCACACCCCGTATATGCTTGCTAATTTTCAAGTCTTTAGTTCCTAGATTCAAGGAATACAAAGTTCAACACCGTTTTTTAACCTCTTTGCACCCTTATCTTTATAGCCTATAACCTGGCCGGGAATTTTCTCGATCGATTAGTAAAGTTTGCATCAAAATCCGTTCAGCCGTTTTCACGTGATGCGCGTTCACATAAACAGACAAACAGATAAACAGACAAAATTTCTAAAAAATATTGGAACGTGTTCTGTTATCGATTATAAGGTATCCCCAGCCCACGTTTTACAAGCTTTATATTATTAAGTTGCCCTGTTAGTATGGAACAAATCTTGCAAGTTAAATTTGACCCACTTTCCGGTGACCGATTGAGCTGAAATTTTGGGTTTAAGTATAGTTTGGATGACAATTCGATATTATGGTACCATCGAGCAGATCTGATGATGGAGATAGAAGGTGGCCATGGGAATTCAGTAGGTACTTAACCGACGTAACCCCGTTGAGTTTGGGTTCGTTAGAATCATTTCAATGAGTAGTTGATGTTGGTATACAGAAAAGTACAGTCGGCAATAAAAGCTTGTACCAAAAATGAAATTTTTGATAGAAACTTATTTTCGAATATCTTCCATGTACCTACGTACAGACTTTCGACCCTCTTCAGCTTTATTATATGTATAGATTACCAAATTACAATAACCACAATTTCTAAAGAGATTTTCTTAATAGCGTTTATTGGAATTTATCATACGGTTACATTCTCCCAAAATAACAGCGAACGTGGAAAACCATAGAAGTCTAAATAGCGCCACAAAAGTCCCCACAGAATGGTTGCCATTGGTATTATGCGGGGTTGGGGGCGGGGTGTCAACGATGCCATGCAGCCGTTTAGGTAGAACATGCGCATACCGGGTTTAGGCATGTGATTGGGTAGAAAGTAAGGAGTTCGCATTATATGGTTTTTAGGTTCACTGCAAAAAAAAAAAGTGCTTACTTGTTAATCACTATTAAGTAAACTACCCTATTATATTTCCACACATACAATTATCATTACATGCTGAACCCAATGCGATACCGTACAATTCCGTTACTTCGCCTGGGTTATGGCACTTTTTTTAAAATATGAAATAAATAAGAAGCCTACTAAAAGAGACATTGAGGGTAAAATCCATAAATATATCCTTTGGTAACGTCAAAGGATTACATTTTCTATGAATCTTCAGAAGCAAAATTTCTATGAGAATACAAATAGAATTGTAGCAATATTACTCGGAAACTCAGAATCATTCAGCACAAAAGGCTCTTGCAGCTTTTGCTTCAGTACAAGGTATGAACTGAAAGCAAGGAAACGAATGGTATATTTATTTATTATATGTATTATGACGGCCAGTTTAGCCTAGTTGGTAGTGACCCTGCCTACAAAGCTAGAGGTCCCGGGGGGCATTTGTGCAAGTGTGTTGAGCACGAATATTTTTTCTTGGGTCATGGCTGTTTTCTATGTATTTAAGTACTTATTTGTCGTCCTCAAGTACCCATAGTACAAGCTTAGCTTAGTTTGGGACTAGGTCAATTTGTGTAAAATTGTCCGCACACTTTGTTTCAATTTGCAGATAATTATATCAAATGATATTTCGTACATAGGTTTTTTTGTAAGCCCAGCGAGCGGTGAGCCGGGTTTTGAACCTCTCAACCTCCAGATAGAAAGTCGCTTGCCTCGCCGCTTGGCTACATGACAGTGGCTTGCCTCGTACACGGTACAACTCGGTAACAATATCTGTGGACCTCGCTGGAATGTGAAGCCCCTCCCCCTTCTCTTTTACCTACCCGCGCTCGCCCCGCGCGCCTTGCGCATCGTATCGTAATTCGTATCGTCATCGACGCATAAATGCTTTCACACAACAAAAACCTACACTGCCTCGAGGCGCCCGCGCGCCTCGAGTGCTCGCGCTTTAAATTTTCGGCAGTCGGGTAGCCCTGTAGTGGAGACTACCCTCAGGCCAGTTAGTATTAGCAGCAACAGCCCCTCTGGCTGCTGCACAGAACCAGGTTCAAAAAAAAAAAAAAGACGCCAGGTCCACAGATATTGTAAACAGGTTATACAGGTAAACACAATTAATATGGAGCGCGTCAAGGCGCTTCAGCAGTTGACCGAGAGGCTATTATTGCTTAACTGTAACCCAAGTAATAAGGCGCGCGGCCTTTTACTTGGGTCTTGGTGTACGTATGTACCTACTACCTACCGAACGTCTGCTGATCATCGAATACTGGTACTGCTGCCGCTTCTGATTGAGACGCTACTAAATTATTGGCAAGATTGCCTCTCTATTCAAGATATTCAAGCAGCGAGCATATTGCTCAAAAACAGAAAAATGTAAGCGTCTTTGAAGCAGCTACAACTACATACATTATACATATTTGAAACATGATATTATATTATCAACAGATAATGCCCGAGCAACAGATTGGTAATAAATGTACCATTAATTTTCAATTATTGACATGATTATCGTTGAAGCGAAATTAGTATCTGATTTCGTTTCATTAATATATTCATTAGGTAAGTATCTTGATTGAAAACTTATTGTCTATTTGTTTACGGACGTTTGCCACACTACTGCTGCGTAGTTTACTTAGCCGTTTATCAAAATTAATGTGATAAGTAGTTGTTTACGTACAGCAGCAGATGGATCACGTAACGCATTGTATACGTACGTAAGGTAGATCTAAATGTATTTTTATATGAAACAAAAGTGCGTTGGCGTGGCCTTTCCAAGTACACATTAAGTTAGTCGACTATTAATCGGTAACTACTTATGCCTACTTGTCCGTGATAGTTTTCCTTTTAAATTCATTATATGTACTACTACCACGAATTTTTTCACATCCCCAGTAGTAGCCATTTAGACGGCTGGGGGGGGAGGGACACATGACTCGAACAATAATTAGGGCTTTAAAGTCCAATATCTCGCAAACTAATCACTGATTTGAAAAATGGTCTTAGGAAACCCATAATATTTTTCAACGAGCTATCCAAAAATACCCCACGCCATTGTTTTTACGAGCAAAAAAATTACATCCCCGCTTTAGGTAGGGGAGGTACCCTATATATTTTTTTTTGTTGTTTATATTATACTATTTTGTCGGCGTGATTGATTTATATACCCACGCCGAATTACAGTTTTCTAGTAGTAATGTTTACTGAGCTAAGCCGAGGACGGACGGACAGACGGACATGGCGAAACTATAAGGATTCCTTGTTGACAGTCGTATTTTTATTTCGCCTATAGATAATAGTAGTTTATGCAACTGATTCATAATGAGAGGCCTTAAAATATGAGTGTGGTTTTAGTAGTAGGATCACACGAGTGATTTAAGGCCTAATTATGTACAGTTGCATACACTCATACTGAATTGATGCTTTATTTTTCCATTATATCATTATTTCTCTCTGTATCAAATCGTTTAATTCTACATAATTTTAATACACAGTGCATGTAGGTGAGCATTTCTTTAAAAACATGCCAGGTTTTTTGCAACATTTATGTTTTCTCTACTCAGAATCACGATCTCTTTCCATCCCCATTAGGAGAAACAAGTGTCCCAAATTTCCATACATTTTTGAACTTTCCTATTGTGTTACGAAGTATATGGGAAATGGATTAGATTAGATTAGATTATTTTATTTCATTCTGAAAATTTACATGTCATTTCATAAAATGAAAATAGCATGGATTCACAAAAAGATCGTCATGCTCTATGGCCCATAAACGCACTGTTTAGTGTACTTTTATGGTTCATACATTTTTCATAAAAGCACTGTTTACCACGATGTCAAATCATCTAACTTTTTTTCAATCGGCCGCCATATTGCAGTGGTACCAACTTCACAAGCAAATTTTTCGAAATAAAAAGTTTTACTATCAAACATTTGTAGAACATAAATTATTTACTAAAATAAAAATAAATGATCATGAATTGTGTGTAATATAAACCGATCCGATTCGGTTCGGATCCGTGTTCAGTTTGGTTCGGATGGCAAGTTCAAAGAAATTAAAAACAAAACAGACCATAAACAAGAGGTGTCAATGTGTCATATTTCTAATTTCCCACCAAAGTTCAATTCACAATTAAAAGACGAAATAGACACTTATTAACTATATTCGTTATTAATAACGTATTAAGATTTGATTCGTCTTTGTAATTGAAGAAAACTGTGTACGTTCCTTTTAAAATGGACGAAGAAGAAAATAACTGCACCGCTGAAGAAATTGCGTGAGTAGTAATAGAACTAACGGAAAATCTGCTGCCGAAAAGTCAAATGCTATTTATTTAGAATTAGTCGTAGAACAAGTATTGTATGCAACGGTGTATAACTTGGTCTTAAAACGCTCGTGGCGTCTTTAATTGCAATGCTCGCCAAGGCTCGCATCGCAACTCACGCCACTCGCGTTTTAAGACCTTATACAACAGTTGCATAAAATACTATAATGATATGAATGAATGGGAACACAATACGAAAACATCTTTGCGACATTCTTTGTCCTATTAGGGTCGAAAGAGCTCGTGATTCCCAGTGGAAATACTGGAAATAACATAAAACTCCTAGAAAATATCTCAATTAATAATAGTGAAATTGTTCAGGTAATGAAAAAGATCTCACAAGAAAATCCTCTCACTAGACTTCACATTTAATGACACCTCGTAATCCTCTCACTAGACTTCACATTTAATGACACCTCGTAATCCACCCACATCATGACTACTCTCGAGGTTATCTCATTCATTATGCAAGCTCCTACAAATTTTGTACAGCACTTCATTGCGTCTCGGGTCGAGAGCTGCCTTAGTACTCTAGGACGTATAATTACGGAATTTCAAAGGCTGGTTCACAAAGCAGTAATGGTTTTAATTGTTGGAGATGTTGGCAATTTTTTCGAGGAAATTAAATTTTTGGGTAGATTTTTTTGTTAATTTTCATATGGTAAAGAACTTCTAAGTATTCTAACTAGGGGTAAAAGGTAAGTATTTTTCCCCTCTGTAAGTGTATCTGGACACTGAACAAAAACTTCAGAAGCGACTAATCCTTGAGGATCCGACGGAACTCCTTTAATATTATCAGCACACATATAGCGACTTGGATTTTATCCGTAATAATCAACGCATTTGCTCTCGGAAAGCAGTTCATATCGTAAATTGGAAAGGAAATGTGGAAATTTTCGTCTACCTATGTGGCTTGGCGAAGTACTGAATTGAATTCGATTTAAACGTGGTTTTAGGTTAAATTATTTCAAGTTCAAAGGCGCGTTCTATCCGACAGACATTTTTTTAAAATATTTGCTATTAAAGTAGGTAAAATTGACCTTTAAAATATTAACGAAGCAAAGTTAAAATCACAGTGATTTGAAGCGTTTTGTATTTACTTTTCAAATTAAATTAAAAATAGTTTTAATTTGTTCTTGTTAGTAAACCTGATTTGCTATTTGTAATTCCGTTCATGATTGCTGACGATGTCTGGTTTCCAAGTCGGCGTGTAGGGTGCCGTACTGAAACGGTACAAAAGGAACCCTTACGGCTTGGCTCTGTCTGTCCGTCTGTCACAGACTATGCTATCGGTTTTATATTTGGGAAAGCATGTAAATTGTAAACAAGGCCAACCCAAGTGTATGGAAAACAACTCAACACATATTGTTGTCTATGTAAAATTAGTGAAATAAGCGGGAGCAAACATTTAATTCTAGTTATTGCTTGAGTAGCAAACCCGGATTTTTTTTTTGTAACAAAAAGCTTACTTTTCTTGCGGTTGAATTTCAATTTATGGAGGAAAATGTCGAAAAAAAATAGCACTCTATCCTCATGTTAGAAGATTACTAAGCGGAAAATTTGATATTGTATGATTAATATTGATATGCGTAAAATGTAACTACGTATGTCTAGGCTTTTTTCTTCAGCTTGGGCCGAAAATCGTTTGTCTGTCCAGCCAGCGTCTGTCCCGCTGTCCTCCTCTACACGTGGCATTTCACAACCAATTCTCGTGAAATTTTGTAAGCAGGTTCGTTAACTATTTAGTTTTTATTGTAAAATCACGTTTTTAAAAATCAACAAAAAACCACTAGTTTTATAGAATGTGTTATTTTAACCGTATTAGAGCCGAAGCCCAGTTGTATACATTTCAAAGAACTTAAAAAAAGTTTTTTTTTGTATTTTTTTGTATTAATATTATTTTTAATCATCCAGCCGTGTGACCGCAGTGACCGCTAGCCGCCATCTTTTGTAGATACGTACGAACTCTAACCGGGTGAATGAACTAAGCACCGCGCGCCATACTACGATTTCTCAAACTTGATTACCTTTTATTGCAAAAAGCTTAACTAATAATATTTTTTTTCACGACAGATTAGTACGTTTTGGAAACTTCAACTTGGCTTCGGCTCTATGACGGTTAAAAAAATACGTTGTATCATCAAAAAGTCTTTATTAACTTAGTTTAAATGGAACCCTCGCTGCGCAATCATCACTCGCTATTGACCTGTGTGAACCCGTTAAACACGAAGTGGAATGTTCCACTGGGATTTAGCTAACATGTTATTATAAGACTTAATTAGGTTTTCAGGAGCGTCTAATGTTTTGCTTCTAGATAATTACTTGCAAAATACTACTTAGGTTGAGGTTTGGATAAGTTTACTAACTATAAAGATTATTTTAACCTGTAGCGCGAATACTATCATGTCAACTTAAAAAAACTTTTTTTTATTTCGAAAAGCTGAATCGACAAAACAAAACAAAATATTGAACCTGTTCACAAACACGAGAATCGGTTGAGGAATGTGATCCACAGAGGAAAACATCCGGATATACGAAATAATTTTCACCCAAGCAGAAATGGAGAACTTCGTTCGCTTCGCTCGCTCGTTCAATGAACCAATGTTAGAAGGTTTCCAGCAATACAAAGTAAGTATATATAAAACTCGGTTCATTCATTAATGGGAAAACGCGGTATTTAAAGGTGGGTAATATTTTAATCAATTTTATATGAAATGTTCAGAAAACATCGGGATAAGCTGTAAAAGCTCAGCGTGCAAATGAAACTTATAATTTATGCAAGCATCAACAGAACTTTTGTAATATATTATGCAACGCTAAGGGAAATTGAAACACATTAAAAACCAAAGAAACATGGATTAACGAAAGCATTACCAGCAGCAGGTCGATCACGTATGTTACATGTTGTACGCGCGTCACGTGGATCTAAATGTCACGTTTTGCATGGAAAATTGACAGTTGAGTTGACCAAACGAGCGTTTGAAACTTTACTTGATCGCTCCTCTAAGGGGCGATCATGTAACGCATTGTACGGATGTTAGGTAGATCTAAACGACAGTTTTTATATGGACGTATTTATGCAGAAGGGAACCAACCCACACATCACCCAAAATTGAGTTAAGTATGCAGAAGGCTTAAAAAATGTGCCTTATACCCCCTACATAAAGATCAAAGTCGTAAGATCATTCGACATATGAAAAGATTCCGTTGACAAAGTTATCAAACCACATTATCATTGTTTCATAAAACTTTAAAAAGATCCATGCTGTATGGTAACTTGCTAATATTACATTATATTTATTTGAAAAGATCCATGTCACGTGGTTCACCGTTACAGTATCGTTTCATTTACTTCATAAGAGTCCATGCGGGTTGGTTCTTGTTTGCATAATAAAAACTGCAAAAGTTAACACTTTCAACAAAGATCCACATCACATGGTTCCTGGTTAAAATAATCTAGTTTATATAAAGTAAGGACCCAACTTCATTGAATCTGGTTTGCATAATCGAAATTGGACGTACTTGTACCAAATGGAACCAACCTACACATTACCCAAATGTGAGTTACATGCAAAAGGCTTTAAAGATCAAAGTCGTACGATCTGACATAATTTGACGTATTTATGCACAAGGAAACCAACCCACACAATAATAGTTTTGAGAAAAAGAGGTTTTTGTAAAAAGTGTACCTATACATTTTTTTTCCATATTTTTAGCAAAGTTGGATTGCCAAGCGTTACAACATGGTATTGTTGATATTTTGTTGTTGATATCATGTCAAGAATATGTAGTTTTAAGTATAGTTTTCTCTTAAAAGGGCAATGGTTCCTTTTAGCAAAAACATTTAAGTGAGGGTTGGTACCTTGTAGATTTAATAAAAAAATATACACACTAGTTTGAATGTACTTTATTAACAAAATGTTTACAATACAAAAGGTCTGCAAATGTTTGAAATATTATTCTCTAATCTAATCCTCCCCAAACATCAAACGCTTTAATTAACAATTTAAGAGAAAGATTTTATCACAAAGCTTTCTTAGTTACTCGCTAGTTTCATCTTCCACTTCAAAGTCAGGTTCACCGGTAAAAGCCTTCCAGATCATCCTCGAATTCGAGAATTAATCATCGATCATCGAGAATTAACGGAACGTAAAAATTGTGATGGACCTGTGGAATCAGATGAAGAAGACTCTTCAGGTATTTAACTTTGCGTCGGCAACAGGCTTTCCTGATGGCCAAAGTGGTTCCATTAATTGCTTGGCAATACTTGATGAGACCCTTCCCCGAATATTACATTTTTTCCTAATATCTACTTCCTTAAACTCTTAAAAACTCTTCCAACTTCTGTCAATTTTTTTCTATTGGTAATATTTTCTCCAACATGAATGGGAACATCTTATTTTATGGAGCGATTCATGTAGCGGCCAAAATCGGAATATAAAGCTTGTGTTGATGCTTAAAGCGATCTTAAATGAACATCCAATGCTTGAACAGATTAATTTACGATATCTAGAATTGGGATTGGGACACAGCTTTCTTCCAAATGATACGGAAAAATAGTGAATGCTTTAAAATGGCTACAAATAATTTATACGCCGGAAGATTATATGAATATAATAAAAACTTGCAAGAAAAAAAAATGCCATGACAGTACACCACCGCATGGATCCGAAATAATTTTTGTCCTCATTAATGTTGGAGAAAAATATTACAAATAGAAAAAGATAAGTACAGATGGAACGAAAGTGTCATGGTTGCCCACAAAAGAAATAGAGCTTAGAAAACATGAAATGTTTCAAATTTACATGAGATCTAACTTCATTGAAGAATTTAAGGAAGTAGATATTATGAAAAAAGTACTCGGGGAAGGGCATCATCAATTATTACCAAGCAGTTAATGGAACCACTTTGGCCATCAGGAAAGCGTGTTGCCGACGCAAAGTTAAAGACCTGAAGACCCTTCTTCATCTGATTCCACAGGTCCATCACGAGTTTTACGTTCTGTTAATTCCCGACGAAAGCATCGAGGATGATCTGGAGGGCTTTTCGGGTGAACCTGACTTTGAAGTGGAAGATGAAACTAGCGAGAACTAAGAAAGCTTTTTGATAAAATCTTTCGCTTATTTTTTTAATTAAAGCGTTGATGTTTGAGAAGGATTAGATTAAAGAATAATATTTCTGATTTTTTATAACTTTTGTATTGTAAACATTGTGTTGATAAAGTACATTCAAACTAGCGTATATAATTTTTTTGTATACCTGTTTATAGTCCCTATTAAATCAACAAGGTACCAACCCTCACTTACATGTTTTTGCTAAAAGGAACCATTGCCTTTTCAAGACAAAACTACACTTAAAACTACATTTTCACGGCATGTTTAAGTAAAAAAATATCAACAATACCATGTTACAACGCTTGGCAATCCAACTTTGCCAAAAAACATGAGGTTTTTTTTTGTATACACTTTTTTAACAAAAACCTCTTTTTCTCAAAACTATCATTGTGTGGGTTGGTTCCCTTGTGCATAAATACGTCCATATAGAACAGTGACAGTCGAGTTGACCTAACGCGCGTTCGAAACGTTTCGTGATTACCTCATACAAACTTTCATAGTAAATTTTACCCCCTCAGGGAATGATTTCCGGGATAAAAACTATCCTGTCATTCCCCGAGATTCAAACTATGTCCACACCAAATTTCATCTTATCGGTTTTGCGGTTTACTGTGCAGAGGTAACAGACAGAAAGACAGACAGGCACACTTTCGTATTTATAATAGTAAGTATGGATGCATCACTAATCTTACACGACTTTTTTGAAATCCAACCTAATGTTGTTTGAAATACAACGCATTTTTTTGGAAATATCTTGAAAAGTTATCAGTCTCATCCTTTAAGACTTGTGTATACTTCAGATAATTTGAGTTGGCCGAACTGCACCAAAGCAGTCAATTCAAAAAGCAACTCTAGCTTTCCAAGGTAGAAGATTCCAATTCCATTAACAGATTTATTAAAAGTCGGCCTCATTTGATTATCTCAACCATACAATCGTGAGAAATGGATGCAGCTAAATGCTATCTTTTCATTCCTTCGGATCTGAGTCGCCAAACCCAAAGTTTTCCACTCATTAATATAAAACAGTGTTAAAAATATGTAGAGAAGAAGATCAATAAACATTAAAAAAAAAAAACTTCTATTTAGTAACACTTCATTTTTGTCTACATTATTATCATAATATTAAAGTTAGTCATATTTAATCGTATGGCATCATTAAAAACAGAAACAGGATAAATGTCTTAATATTCGAACATTATCGTAAAAATTGTCAATGTTATCCAACGATAATACCCCACACTATGTTTTTTCAAAATGTTATTCTACTGTTTTGTCGGCGTATTTGATTTTATACCCATGCCGAATTATAGTTTTCTAGTAGTAATGGTTACTGTTTAGCGATTCGAAGCAGGTGGACGGATGGTAAAGGTTGCTGGAGTCCGCTGGATGCGGGTGGCGCAGGACCGGTCACTGGCACTCTTTGGGGGAGGCCTATGTCCAGCAGTGGAAGTCTTTCGGCTGATATGATGATGATGATGATGAATAGTTACTGTGCTAAGCCGAAGGCGGACGGATGGACGGACGGCCAGACGGACATGGCGAAACTATAAGGGTTCCTTGTTGACTACGGAACCCTAACAAAAACGATACGAAGTCATGGCCTATGAATAAAAAAAACATTTTAGAGCACAGCAATCAGCTTAATACCACGAATAATAATGCAGCTCCGATGCATGTTATTAAACTTAATTAAACTCGTAATTGCCGTATCGACTCGATGATTAGGTTCTCTATTTCAGAGATAAATGTGCATGTATTTTCATTCAATTAACGAGCATGCTAAATTTCAGCTTCAATTATAATGTTAAGTAAGCTATTTTAGTTACAGTGTATTTGGATATTTTGGATAGCTTATACAATGTCGGTGCCACGTCGGTGCTAAACAGGCGCCCGCAAGCGCCGCTTGATGGTAAGCAGATACCGTAGTCTATGGACGCTTGTGACTTCTTGGCATCGCTCTCTCGTTCGATAATATTGGTTTATGCCTATATTTATCTAAAACAGGGGTCTTCAAACTTTTTGACTCGAGGGCCACACTGCACTTAATATAAATTCGTGCGGGCCAAGACTTTGATTTCGCGGGCCGGATTCCCCGCTTTCTTTCCGCGGTTTGGATTTAGAACTTTTAGAAGGGCTCGTGGGCCGGACTTGGCCCGCGGGGCGTAGTTTCCCCCCCCCCTACCCCTCCCCCCTGACCCCTGATCTAATAGGTCAATTTTTTTTATAATTTATATACTGCTGAAAGAATGTTTGAAATCGTATAGTAGTTACTACCGAACCTGTTCCTGAGATACAAACTAACTTTAACTTTAAGGTTGTCTGGAAGAGATCGCTCTTCAGCGATAAGACCGCCTGTTGTCTACCTCTACCTACATGTTATTGTATTGTTTCTCTTTTTAACTGCTTTGTGTGAGGTGTGCAATAAAGAGTATTTGTATTGTTGTATTGTATTGTAACTTTACATACAATACTATATAGTTTCATAATAAATAAACTGTATAGTTTCAGACTGAAGTATAATACTATTGGTATACTGATTAACAATCCAACAAAAACAGTATGTTCTACACAATTACCTATGTATTTCTACATGCCCGTAAAGGAAAAACATCGTGAGGTAACCTGCATACATCCACGGAGAAATTCAAAGGTATATGTGAAGTCCCCAACCCGCACTGGGCCAGCGTGGGGACTACTGCCCGTTCCCTCTCATCTATGAGAGGAGGCCTGTGCCGATGGGACGTGTAGGTTTAAAGGCTGATTTATTATTCATATTATTATTATTATCCAGTAGTAAAGCCCAATAGGAGCAAAACAAACATTAAATAATAGGTACCCAGACGTCCGTAAACGAGAATAGCCTTTAACTATCCTTTTATTAATATTTAACGGCACATTCCGGAGCTAAACCAATACCCGTGCTAAGTGAAAAAGCCATATACGTCTACAACCCTTTTGGTAACTTACGTCCGTTTTATTTAGAACGGGTTAAAGCAAAATCTCATGGGGAATATTATTGGCACAACGACCGCAAAACGGAGGAAATAAATGTCAGTATCTCCCTTTCTAACGAAGCAAGTAGGATTACTCATGATACAGAGCCGAGCTTGGTGCGTTTCCGGCCCGGGGCGGGACACAGAGGTAAACTAGCGGTATATTGTTCGTCATACTCATACTCATTTACTTATAATGCACAAATACATTAAACGTCAAAAAGTTTATATTCTTTTTTTTTTTAATTATGTTTTTATTTACATTAAAAAAATGGTACAATTAAAAATTACGCCGAGCCAACGCTATGGTCCCCAGCACGTCTAGCACACGACAGGCGCGACATACTCTCGATTTTTATCGCACTATACCTCTTGTTCTAAGTGTTCTAATAAGAGAGAGACGGATAGTGCGAGAAAAATCGATGAGCTCGCGCGCCGTCGCGTGATACCCGTGCAGTGGATTAATTTTGGACAAGCTTTTGACATAGATATTAGATTTAATTAAATTTATAAGAATTTATTTATACCTAATGTCAAAAAGATAAATTATTTCCATATATATAGTTCAGTTATCTCATAAGACGCTTGATTATAGAACTCTAGCTGCCTGGGAATCATCCTTTTATGAGTAAGTTGTAAAAATCTCGTTAAAGCCGCCAATTTCATTCACAACCCGATCCTCCGGATTTACTGTCCCGACGACGGGTTGTAAAAGGTTTGTGCGGTTTTGATTAGAGCATCGTAAAAGTTATAATATTTTTAATAGTGGCAGTTAAACTTGAGACATAGCGCGGAGATTATATTATACTAGCTGGCTCCGCAGCTTCGCCCGCGTTTAACAAAAACCCCGCTGAAAATATACCTACCCTATGTATATCCATAGAGCAACTCAACAAGAGAGTTGACGTTAGGTCGTATCGAGTTCTCAAAGAGATTGCGTGGGATCGGAGTAGATGGAGGCCTACTTTGAGCTACACCGACAAGAGCTTAGCTCTTAAATAAGAAGAAGAAGAAGATGTATATCCATACCAAGTGGGTGCCACACGACGGGCGACGCAAACGGGGCTGACCTAGACGAAGAAGACAGGACGACCTGGATATTATATTTCTCAGCAATTGGACGGAAGTATCACCTAGTAGCGACGCATGGAAATCACAGGGAGAGGCCTTTGCCCAGCAGTGGTACATACAACAGGTTCATTAAAAAAACCAAGGGTACCGACCGACATGCAAGATAAGCAAGCTGAAGTAGCAGTGGGATATTTGTCGCAGAGCGGATGGCCGATGGGGCACGCGAGTTCTGGAGTGGAGACCGCGAACAACCCTGTGGGCAACCCCCCGCCTGGTGGAGCGACGACCTGAAGAGAACGGTGGGAAGCGGTTGGATGCGGAAAGCGGATGACCGCGTGTGGTGGCGCAATTAGGAAAGGCCGTCCGGCTGTGGACGACTACAGACCCCGTATCATGGTCGGCCTTATCACACGATAAGTGACAGGATATAGCGTCCGTCACTGGCTGACACCGTTCGATAGAACGAGACGACGCTCCTATCTTGTCACTTATCGCGTGATAAGGCCGACCATGATACGGGGTATGTCAGATGGCAGTCGCTTCCGTAACACTAGTGCCTATGCCAAATAATGGAATTAGGTTTCAAAGCGGACCCCGGGCTCCTTTAGGGCACAACCGGGAATAACGCTAGGAGGATACTGATGACAGTACATTTAATAAACACAATTACATTTAACAAAGTGCTTTTAACATTTGAAAAACGTAAGCGGATAATTTAATTTGCCCTCTTAATTAAGTGGCTTAATGACGTTTTAATGCCTATCCATTAACATACTGGAAAAGCAAAAAGCACTTAACATGTCCAATTGTCCACAGTGTCGTCCTTTTGAGGTTTCGTTTTTCCCAGCTCCACAGCTGCATTTGTCTTTTATTACACAGTCTACAGAGTAAAAGCAGTATTCTAGTTAATATCTTATTGTTTTACATAACTACCATCATCGTCCTCCCAGCGTTATTCCCGGTTGTACCCTAAAGCAGCCCGGGGTCCGCTTAGACACTTAATACCAAGTTTTGGCATAGGCACTAGTTTTACGAAAGCGACTGCCATCTGAGCTTCTAACCTAGAGGGAAAACTAG
Organism: Epinotia ramella; assembly: GCA_947578815.1. Lineage (NCBI taxonomy): Eukaryota > Metazoa > Arthropoda > Insecta > Lepidoptera > Tortricidae > Epinotia > Epinotia ramella. The sequence goes on from OX388213.1 coordinate 1,364,738, forward strand.
ACCTTATTGGGATTAGATCGGTTCCCTCACGATGTTTTACTTCACCGAAAAGCCAAAAGTAATTAATATTTCGTACATATATATCCGAAAAACTCATTGGTACAAGCTGGGATTCGAACCCACGCCCCCCGCTTGACAGTCGCATGCCTGAACCACTAGGCTACCATAGCTCCCGGGTTCAACGCGATAAGTATTAAAAAAACGACCGGGTTGCACTCCGGGAGTGCCGGCAGTAGTGAAAACTCAATGACATTGTAACAGCTTTTCGATCAGGTGTCCGTCTTACGAATTTTCAATCTGTCGAATCTTACGGTCACGTGACATCTTACGGTCACGTGACCTGTGGCGAGTTTAACAATTTCTCCCCATCACAAAAAGTGCACAGCGCCGCTAAATAAGTTTTCACTTCAAAAAACTTTGTACTTTTCTATAAAACTGGCTTTTTGCCGAATTGAGACAGATTTTGTGATTGCGATTGGATACCGCCGCAAACTCCCCAATATCACTCGTCACTCACATTTTGACACGATTTTGGTAAGAAGGCCTCAGATGCTGGATCCGCTAGTGATTCATCACAAGATCACATCGTTAGAGTGGATACTTTGAGACAACTATGTATTTTTGTTTTTATTCTATTCTGTTACCCAGGAGATAAAATGACTAAGTTAGTTCAAGAAAATTGTTAATACATTAAAAAAAAAAAAACCTCGGCATTTGGTGGATTTAAACCCATCAAGGGCACCACAGTTTTAAAAAGCGTCCCACGAGACGTAACCATGACAGAAACGATGGAAAAAGTTTATAGATTCATAAACACAGGTTTATAAATACAGGGATCAGAAAATCCAAGCACTTGTAAAAAAAAGAGAAATAATCTTAGTAAATAAATGCGGAATAAATATGAAATATCAAACTAATTAAGTCGCAACTGATTATTGCAGATAAGATAAGCCATGATGCTTCAGTAAGATTAAAACAGTGAATGTAGTAGCAATTAGTTTATATTTTGCATAAATGAAAGAAAAATAAATGTCATACTGTTTTTATAAGCACCAAGTTTTTATGGCAACTTAATTTTGCCGTACAAAGAGCTCATTCCGTCGCGATGTTTTCCTGGTTGAGATGAGACTAGGCGACAGTTTTGTGGCGCAAAGGGAAAGGCGCGGAATATGAGCTTGATGTTCCTTTGAGGGTTTAGTTTTACTCATGGACCTTACTCAGGACTATACTCCAGGCAAAATACGGTTTTGAAAAACATTAATTTATAATAGCGTTTTTTTTGTTGATTTTATTTTAAAATGTTATTCTAAGATGATTAATTCAAGAATCCGACAAACTTTCCACCCGGAAGTAATTATGTAGATTTAAATGAAGCATGCATTGTCTTTTTTTGTACGATTTATCTTGAATATTATAGAGCAAATGTAAATGAACCAAAATAAAGACAAAAATATTTATTAATATTTTTTCTGACTTTTCAGAAGCTAGTTAGTTCATCGTTTTTTTGATGTCTGAAATTTTGTCGGATTTTGTCGCTGGCTAACTATTTAATTGATAATATATCCGTTACACATTAAAAATAAGCTATTATAAATTATTTCCAAATTTGCCTTTTTTTCCATACAAGTTGTCAGTTCATTAACTGGACTACTAGCTATACGTGTTGCCACAATGAGGGACAGAAAGGCTCGCATGCAGCTAAATTAAGAACTGATCTGAAGTAGGAAGTAGGAAGTAGGAAGGAGAAGAATCTGAGAACTGATCTTAAAATAGCTGATGGCTTACCATACAACGACCTTCTTATATCATTATCTGCCGGATAATGGTTTATTTGCCGCAACCTCATGCTAATTAATTTGCGCCAAACATAAAAAAGTTGAACTATGACAAGAGGACAACAAATGATATTTCGATTTATGTCATACTTCTTGAGGTTTGTATGCTACCATCATGCTTCGACGTGGAATTATTATTACCATAGCTTGTCCTGAGTATTAGCTCCATGGTTTTACCGAAAACGGCGGTTATTCTCTCTTTCTTTTATTGAGTGTTCAACTCCTCGCCTAGTGCGAGTGGAGTGAACTGCCACGCGTTTCGCGGGTCATATAAGCCAGTGGATTGGCTACAAAACTTGTTCAACTCACCTGATTCCGGGAGGCGCGATGTTCGCTTCAACTCCGGTTAGTATCTGTCAAGGTTCAGTCAACTGTCAGGTCAAGTCAAGTTCAATCATGAGGGTCACCGGGGCTGAAGAAGCCGCCGTGGTGTACGGGCCGTCTCGCCAACAATCCGCGGCGTCAAATCACCAACTCTTCCGATGTCACCGAAATATCCACACAAAACACTCGGACACCCGTGTGTCTTCAAAGCGAGCGATATTACACCAAACAAGGAAAATGCGTTTCCAAATTATCCAAAAACACTCGGACCTCGTGTGTCTTCAAAACCGAGGTTATCTCTTTTTTTCGTCTCCTTGACAAGAAGTCACTGTCAAAACCACAGACTCAAAAGAGGCGTACACACGTGAGGAGTTTAAGGGGGCGGGCAGACGGTCGGCCCGAACAATCACCCGCCTCGGAACGGCCTCTAAGCCGGTCCGCTAGGGGAAAGGCTACTAGGGGAAGTCGCGATAGGTGTTCAATAAAAACATGCTTTAAATAATCAAAAGACGTTTATTCCAATTAAATAAACTAAATTTTAGAGCTGCACGCTATGGCCGTGGCTCGACAAAAAAAGAACAATGTTGCCAGCATAGATTTTTGGCATAGACAAATAAAAACAAAAAATAAAACTTTCTGTTCATGAACATAGTTGGGGCGGCCAACATGATATGCCTAAATTAAAAAAACGAATACAATTTAAACAAAAACTTGCAAATTTAAAACTTCTTAGAAGTTGTAAGATTAGGTACAACTTAATTATCATTAATAGGTAATGGGCACATTTTCCTGTAGGAGCGGAGAAATATTTTTCCAGAGCCAGCCATCTTTATCTCTGCCACTCTTACTTTTCCATCAGGTCCAGGTATGACCTTTACAATTCTAGCCATAGGCCATTCTAAAGGAGCAGTATTGTCCGTCCTTACTACAACTAAATCACCCTCTTTTAAATTTGGCTGAACATTTTGCCATTTGGGGCGGTTTTGAAGCTGTGTCAGGTAGTCCCTTGACCACAGTTTCCAAAAATCTTGTCTACATTTTTCAACAATTTTCCAAAATTTTAATCTATTTATATTGACATCAGTATAGTCCACTTCAGGAAAACTGGTCAACGGAGCACCTATTAAAAAGTGTCCAGGCGTTAGATATCTATAACAAGAGGTTTCAGCAGATGTAGGCAATAAAGGCCTGGAGTTTAACACCGCCTCAATCTGGGTGATAACAGTGTACATTTCTTCAAATGTTAGTACCAGGCTACCAACTACCCTTTTCAGGTGGAACTTGAGGCTCTTTACGCCAGCCTCCCAGAGGCCTCCAAACTCAGGAGAGTAGCTAGGAATAAATTTAAACATTATGTAGCTATTACAGCAATAATTGTCTACAATCTGTTGGTGAGCCTTGGATGAATTTAAGTGATACAATTCTTTTAATTTATTGGAAGCTCCCTTAAACGTCTGAGCATTGTCACAAAATATTTGTTTAGGGGCTCCTCGTCTTGCTATAAACCTTTTAAGGCATGCCAAGAATGCCTCAGTGGTCAAGTCACTTACTAATTCTGCATGCACTGCTTTGGTAGCAAAGCAAACAAAAATGGCTATGTAAGATTTAGTAACCAATGGTTTACGAATTCTGCTAACTTTGGTACTAAAAGGTCCACAGAAATCTACTCCTGTGACCTCAAATGGGCGTGCAGCTGTGACCCTCTGCGCTGGCAAGGAACCCATCAATTGCTTTGCAGCTGCAGCCTTCAGTTGGAAACACTTCACACATTTTATTAAAACATTTTTAACTTCTCTAATGCCATTTACTATGGAATATCTTTGGCTGAGTGAGCTTAGAACTAACTTTGCACCGGCATGTAACAGTCTTAAATGTTCTCTATATATGAGTAAGCGAGTAACATGACAAGCTTTTGGCATAATAATGGGATGCATCTTGTCATATGAGATGTTACTGGCATTTTGTAACCTACCACCGGTCCTGAGAATGAGATTCTGATCTAAAAATGGGTATAGACCACTCAAGCCAGTCTTAATAGGCATATCCTTTAATAGACAGTGAATTTCTTTTGAAAAGAAATGCCTTTGAGTTTGTCTCACAATAATTATCATAGAGTCATTTAACTCTTGTGGTGCCAGTGAGCCAGTAATCTTGTCATTAGTATTTTTACAATTTTTACAAAAGCGGAGCATATAGGCCACCACCCGTTGAAGTTTATTTATGTTAGAGTATTTATTCAACAAATTAATGCAGTCATCATCATTATTTGTGTCTGGAGTGAGTACTAGAACAGACTCAGCAGGTAAGTCTTGCTTTATAGAGCTTGTTTTAACATCAAAATCTGGACTTAACAAGGTTGCTGGCCCATGAAACCACAAGTCATGAGATCTCAACTTCTCCGGAGACATTCCCCGAGACAGACAATCTGCCGGGTTCTCTGAAGTTTTGACATAGCCCCATATGGAGGAGCTTACTAAGGTATGTATTTGTTTTACTCTATTGTTTATGTAAGTATTTGATTTAGGTGGATTATTGATCCACGCGAGCACTATTTGGGAATCGCTAAATAATATGGTTTCATGCTCAAATCGACATTTTAATGTTTTGCTGACCTTGTTCACTAATTGAGCTAAAAGTAAGGCTGCATTCAGCTCTAGCTGTGGTGTTGTGAGCACCTTTCCTAAGGGTGCAACTCGAGACTTGGAGCATAGAAGATCTACATGTACTTTCTTATTTTTATCAGTTATTCTCAGATACAAGCAGCATCCATAGGCTTTGATTGAAGCATCCGAGTATCCCACCAATTCAACTTCAGCTATATCATTCACATTTAAACATCTTTTTATTTCTATTTTTTCCATCTCATTTAATTTTTTCAGGTATTTTCTCCAAGTGTCGAGCTGTTCCTCAGGCAATCTGGTGTCCCAATCGCATCGTAATGCCCAAATTTGCTGCATATACATTTTAGCTAATACAACAACTGGACTTATTAATCCCAGTGGGTCAAAGATTCTACCGATAAAACTTAAAATTGCCCTTTTTGTATTTAATTTATTTTCATCTCCTTTTGGGCTTTCAAATGTAAATGAATCATTATTTATGTCATATTTGACCCCTAACGTTTTTATCACATTATCTTTATTCAAGTCTAACTGATCAAAATATTTGTGCTCCGCAGGGATATCCGAGAGAACCTCATCAACATTGGAGCACCATTTGTGCAACTTAAATCCCCCCAATTCTAATAGACTTATAAGCTCTCCTTTCAGTTTTTTCAGCAACTGTACATCATCAGCCCCGCCGATAACGTCATCAACGTAAGTATTTTGCTTTATAGCTGCTGCAGCCAAAGGATATTGCTCTTTGTACCTAGATGCCAGTTCTGCCAAGCAACGCGTAGTCAGGTAAGTGGACGCCTTTAATCCGTAAGTTACGGTTTGCAGCTGTAAGCACTGGATGGGCTGCAATGGGTCATCACGCCAGAGTATATTTTGTAAGCTTTTTTGCTCATCATTGATAAGCACATTTCTAAACATTTTAGTAATATCGCATATTAACGTATATAGATACGTGCGAGATAGAATCAATATGTCAAATAGTGCACTTTGTACTACGGGCCCGTTTAGCATTACATCATTCAAAGATTTGTTGTTTTTTGTATTCATACTGCCATTGTAGACTACTCTTAATTTTGTTGTTTTACTACCCTCATTTACCACCGCGAAATGTGATAAAAAATATACAGCACCATTGTATAGGTCATAGTCACTGATGTCTACAATCTTGGCATGCCCTAAATCTAGGTATTCTTTTATAAATTTTTTATATTGCTCGAAGTAATGTGGATTGCTTCTAAACTTTTTTTCCAGACAGAGGAACCTTTGCAGGGCAGCTGAGAAGGAATCACCCAGCTGGAGTTCATTCATCGGAGCCTTTAATGGTAAGTCCACTTGAAATGTATTATTTTCCAATTTTACTGATGTTTCAAATATTTCCTCTGCCTTTTTAAACTCACTGGCTTGCTTATTATTGTCATTATTCATTGCAGGTTCTCCAGGAATTTTCTCTGTGTGCCAAAATTGTTCCATTATGTTTTCTAACTTGTCATTTCTGCTTTCACAGGTAACAAAATTTGACACCATAGCAACATTTGATGCCTGACATGATTTTATACAATCCACTTTACCTCCAACAACATAGCCAAATACAGTATTTTGCAAAACTGGGCCACTTTCCAGTTTGATGTGTCCATCTAACAGTGCATTAAAATATACATCTGCTCCAAGAAGCATGGAAATGTCTGATGGCTCATTGAAATGTACATCTGATAAACTCACATTTTCAGGAATTTTCATTTTTGAAACATCAACAGGATGCTGTGGCAAACATGGTGTTATCTTATCAACTACATAGCAGCTGACTTTGACATTTAAATTATGTATGCATGAATAAATTTTAACACTCATACATTGTTTAATTTTATTTAATTTCTGACCAATGCCAATAATATTGGTATTCTCTTTTTTGGTCTCTAACTTTAATTTATCAGCTAATTCTTGGGTCATTAGCGAAGCTTGGCTGCCACTATCGAGTAGCGCTTTTACAATATGTTCATGACCGTTGCTGTCATGAACCTTGACCTTTATAGAAGGTAACAAGACATTTTTGCATGTATGTACATTTGAATGACAATTAACCATTGGTTCCTGAGGTGTGCTTGTGGGTCCGTCCTCATGTAACAAAGTATTGTGCCCTTGTTTACAAATTTTGCACTTAAAAGTGAATTTACAAGTATTTTTATGTTGTTTCAGGCACACATTGCACAAATTATTTGCTTTTACATAGTCTAACCTATCTTTTACAGTTGCCATTTGAAATTTAGCACATGAATACAGAGGATGCTGTTGTTTTGTACAATATGCACAAGGAGTGTTATAGGTGTTTGTAACTACATTAGTCACTTTATTGTAAGTGTTTGGTTTGTACTGAAATTTTACTTGATGAGTGGGATTTCTCTCTGGTGGACTTTCTTCAAGCGCTATTGCACGCTTTTCCAAAAAAGCTATAAATTCAGCCATAGAAGGCATTTTGTCTGGGTCCACACTAGAGGTGTGCGCCGATGGCAAAATCATCGGCGGCGGCGTCTGGTGGGGTTTTGATCGGCGGCGGCGGCGTGATCGGCGTGAAATCGGCGTGGATTTTTTTTCCCGGAGTATCGAAAAATAATTATATATAGCGTAACATCTCATTTATGACACATTTTCTGAAATGTAATTGTACCAAAAATACTAAAAAGAAATATCAAGCAGGAATCTTGATAATCTTCTTTGTTTTCTTGAGCTCTGCCTCTATTTGTCTTTCCTTCGACGCAGCCAACCATTATCATCTTCTCCAAGCTGGACTGGTCTCGGCGAGCCACGTAGTCCATGAATGTCATCATTCTCTGGAAGCATGTATTTGAAAGCTGGGTGTTAATACGAAGGCTCCTTGAGTATCGGCGTTGTATACATGAGATGCCGGACATTCTACGCCAGCACATGATGATAATGATGATCTGTCCGACCTTTTTCGGCCTTGGCGACCACTCCGACTCCTATCTAGCGTTAGTCCATTAACGGGAGCGGTCAGATGCGCAGGATATTTTAAGGCCAGCACATAGATGCATTTAAAATGTGACAAATGCATCTATTTTTGATTTCACGCGCGGCTTCCATGTCCATGTTTCAGAGGCATAGAGAAAAATAGAGAAGATAAGGGTGCACGAAGTCAGTCTTTGGTGTTGCGGTGGATATTGCTGTTCCTCCATATCTTTTCCAAGCGCGATCTTCTGATGACCTTTTTCATACAGTTTCCGTCGTTGAAGATCTGTGAGCCCAAGTAACATGTCTTGTACCAAGTCCAGCTGGTTGATTACGTAAAGCACGCGCGTCAGGTAGATCTAAATGTCAACTTTTGTGTTGGAAAATTACAGTTGAATTGTCCTAAAGCTCGTTCAAAACGTTACGTATTTTCCCCTCAGGTCTCGCAGTTCCCATGCCCTCTGCATCAACCCATCTCTACCTATAAACATCAGCTTCGTTTTTTCCTGTTGATGTGGAGGGGCAATATTGTGCACTGATCAATTTGACTTTCTTTAGAAGTGTAGCTAGCTTAGCCTCATTGACTCCTTTTATGGTCGTGTGTGTCATTGAGCCATGTCTTCCAGCCGGACACGAGATTTGGACGGTAGGGGTTTTGCACTTAAAAGGACAGATGTTCAGGTATACCCATTTCCCCAAGCACTTCAAACAATTTATGTAGTCAAACGCTTTCGTGTAATCGATGAAGCATAAGGCCATGTGTATGTTAAATTATCTGCTCTTCTGAATGAACTGCCTGATATTTAGGATCTGCTCTATTCTGCCACTACCCTTAACTGCATGCTTGCTCTATTGTGATTTTTTTGCTTATGTAGTACTCCAAATGTTTGTTCAGAATGTGCAATAGAACTATACCAGCATGGGATATAAGAGATAGTTCGATAGTTGTCATATTTACGGGAAGAGTATTTCTTATGTAGTGGGATAACAGTGGAATCTGCCCTTTGTTGTATACCCAGAGGAATTTGGAAACAGATTTCTTCATGGAATGAGTTAAAAATATTTTGTTACCGGAATTAGACCCAGTCGATTATAAAATTAGGTCACGTGCTCAAGGATGGACGTGCTAGAGAAAGGAATTCACATTTACTTATCGTCGGCTAAAGTCGCAAACCTTTTCACTCAATCGACGACCGGTTGTCTAGTGGGTGGTGGGTGACCCTGCCTACGAAGCTGAAGGTCCTGGGTTTGAATCCCGGTAAGGGCAAATATTTGTGTGATGAGCATGTATATTTGTTTCTGTCATGGATGTTTTCTATGTATTTAAGTATTTCTATCTATTAAATATATCGTCGTCTAGTACCCATAACACAAGCCATAATGAGCTTACTATGGGACTAGGTCGATTTGTGTAAGATTGTCCCCTAATATTTATTATTTATTATTATTATTCAATCTGAGCCAATTTTTCAGGATGTCCAAAAACTAGTATTCACGGTTACATCACAACAAAAAATGCGAAAAAAGAAAGATTTGCAGTATTAGTACCTAAAAAAGTCATCATATCCGCTTAAAAAATACGCTTTGAATTTTTTAAATAAGTAGCATGTCTTGTTTTTTATTTTCAATTTTTTTGATGACATTGACTTTTGAGTTGTATAAAAGAGTCAAAGCATGATTTGAAAAATGGAATTAGGTTTGAGACTAGACTTTTAGAATGTTCGCACTAATATTATAATTATGCATGTACGAGTATATAGCACGAATGTAAACCACGTGAGGGCATTCATTTCGTTTGAACGTGTCCCGCTGCAGAATTGCCGATTTTTATTTTATTGCGAAGCGAATTAAATCAAACTCTTCAATGTAGAACATTACAGAGTTGACATGTGCTGTAAAGAGTCCTTGTTCGGCGTTAGAATTAAAATGAGTTAAATAAATTGCATATAATAATTAACACTGTTCCAACAAAAACGAAATTACGCCACGCCGATTTCACGCCGGTCAATTTGATCGGCGGCGGCGGCGTGGAAAAATCGTCGGCGGCGGCGGCGCGGCGGCGCGGCGCACATGTCTAGTCCACACGGTCAAGGTGATATGCACGGTTGGTAAAAGAGTCCAACTTTCTTGTCAAAACTGAAATTAACAGCATATCCCACTCCTTGATGGGCTGCTGCAAGTTCTTAAGAGCATACAATTGTTGCTGGACTTGTGAAATGAATGTCCTGATATTTGCAGCAGTACCCTTCTGCATTGAGGGCAGATCCAAAAGCACATTGATATGAGTGGTAACTAGGCGTGACTTATTGTCAAAACGCTTTTTTAATAATTCCATAGCCTCAGGATATGATTCATTTTCAATTGGTAGGTTTATAATTATACCTAAAGCATCATCTGTTAGGTATTTGCGCAGATAAAATAGTTTCTGTACATTTGACAGCGATGGGTTTTTGTCAAAAACAGCACAAAAGAGATCCATAAATGGTTTGAATTTGGTAAAGTCTTTTCCATCAAAATATGGGATCTCAATGTTTGGAAGCTTGGAGCTTGAAGAGTTGTGTGAATTATTATGTTCACTGCTTGTACCATTATTGTTATTCAAACCTTTTATGGACTCATCCAATTTACCTATCACATAGTAGTATTTATTTTCAACCACTGAAATGTCCTCGTCATCATTTTCATCCAGGGTTTGTATTTCGATATTGATCGATTCATAATTATTAAAAGTACTTACAAGGCTTTGTTTTCTCGCGCACAACTCACTGTTTGTCGACACTTTGCACTCGTTGATAAATGTTTCCCCTCGCGTTATGGCTCCTTTCAAGGCGCGTCGCCTCGCCTTAAGCTGCTTCAACATCTCCTCAGGGTCGGTAACCGGTGGATTGGGCGTCATCTTTCAGGACTTTAAAACCAAAATCTTCAAAATAAATGCGTAAACTATTCGGTGGTGACATCAGCTGTCACTGTCATTATACGTCACTTTTCGACTTGACTTATTCAAAGTACTGCCAACATAGAGGCCGCGGAACTGTCACTTGACGTCGCGGAGTTTTAAACGGGCGCGGGAAGCCGGTTAAAAGCGCTTGGAAAAAATGGCTGCCGAATTCACTCCCGCACCACGTGCTTTTCTTTTGCACTAAGTATGGATATTTTGCACTAAGTACTCGTACATAGCCGTACTTTATTGTTGTTCGCTGCACGAATGCTTCACGGGCCTTAATATTAGAAAATTATAGATTTTCTGGCTCGTAAGTGTCACGACGCACACCAGCAGAAACACTCGCGAACTGTTTATTTTCGTGATGAATAGCACTTTTTCAATTAAAACTCGAAGGACCACTTAGCATGTTCAATAAAAACATGCTTTAAATAATCAAAAGACGTTTATTCCAATTAAATAAACTAAATTTTAGAGCTGCACGCTATGGCCGTGGCTCGACAAAAAAAGAACAATGTTGCCAGCATAGATTTTTGGCATAGACAAATAAAAACAAAAAATAAAACTTTCTGTTCATGAACAATAGGGTTGCTACCGCTCGCTTCAGAACCGAGTCCCCAACCATGACCTCGGCAAACCGAGGGGTCCCGTCCTTACCGGGAAACAAATTAACGATGCGCCCCCGGCGCCATCGCAGTGGCGGAAGGTTAGCATCCTTAACTAGCACAAGGTCTCCAACTCTGGGGGGACTGGTTTTGTCAGTCCACTTGAGGCGCTGCTGCAAAACATGCAAATACTCTAATGACCATCTGGTCCAAAAGTTCTCAGCCATTTGTTGCAGCATCTGGTAGCGCGACAAACGACCGGAGGGTACGTCCCGGAGGGGGTGCTCCGGCAACGCTGCAAGTGGCTGACCAATCAAGAAATGGCCTGGAGAGAGCGCTTCCAGGTCATTTGGGTCGGAGCTGAGCGGACACAACGGACGGGAATTGAGGACGGCCTCAATTCTACAAAACAACGTCGCGAGTTCCTCAAAAGTCAATACAGTTTGACCGACTACCCGATACATATGGGCTTTTGCTTGCTTCACGCAAGCCTCCCAGATTCCACCCCAGTGGGGGCAGCCTGGCGGATCGAACGTCCAGGTGATACCCCGACGGGAGAGGTCTGTTCCAATATCAATCTTATTTTCAAATAAAAATTTTACAACATCTTGTAAATAACGGTCGGCACCCTTGTAATTGGTTCCACAATCTGACCGGATCAGAGATGGGAGTCCCCTACGGGATACAAATCTATCCAATGCCGCAATAAAAGCCTCCGTCGTAAGATCACCAACAAGTTCAAGATGAGCAGCCTTGGTCGACAGGCATACGAAAACGCACAAATACGCTTTTACAACCTTCGCATTTCGAAGTCGCGACGTTTTCACTAAAAAAGGTCCCGCAAAATCGGTCCCCACCCTAGAGAAGGTCCTAGCCTCGTTGACCCGATCAGGAGGAAGGTCCCCCATCTGGGGCTGCATCGTGGCTGCCTTGAGCCGAAAGCAAGGCAAGCACCGAAACACGATGCTCCGAATAACCCGTCGGCTGTTCAATATCCAAAAGTCTCGCTGCAAAATGCCCAAGAGTGCATTGCAGCTGGCATGCGAGTTCTTTATGTGGCGGTCAATCACCAACAATTCCACCAGATGCCCCTTCTTAGGCAGCAAAATGGGGTGGCGCACCGAGTACGGCAAGCTAGCGTTGCGGAGCCGTCCTCCAACCCGGAGTGTACCCGACTCGTCAATGAACGGGTTGAGGCGTGCTATCGCCTTCGGTAGCTTAGGACGTCCCTGCCGCAGGGGCTTCAATACGTCCGCAAAGTGTTCTTCCTGCACAACCCTAATCCAATGATGTAGGGCGGCATTCCGCTCTTCTGTGGCGAGAACTCTAACGCGTGACCGGTTGTCAGGGTGGCGACAATTGTGTATAAATCGCTTGACCCAGGCGGTCACTCCAACAAGCTTGTCGAGAGAGCTATACCGTTCTAGCAACCAAGCAGTGTCTGACACTGGAGCGGTCTCGACAAGGTGGACACCCAAGCCAGAGGATGGGGTCCCAATCACACAACTGGCAGGCCAGAGGGTCTCCGGTTCCAACAACCAATCTGGTCTCCACCACAGTGAGTGGGCAACAAGCTCAGGTGCCGTGCAACCCCTGGACGCCACGTCCGCTGGGTTCAGTTCACGTGGCACGTGTCTCCAAACCAAGGCAGTCTCCGAATTCTGGATTTGCGAGACCCGGTTGGCCACAAAGACCTCCAAAGTATGGAATGACGACTGCAGCCAACACAATACAATTTGGCTATCAGTCCATGCGTAGACACTCTCCTCAAGGTTCACGGTGTCCTTCAAGGTAGAGGCCACGTGGTTCAGTAGGCGTACAAGAAGAGCCGCTCCAGATAATTCCATTTTTGGGATTGTCAAACGCGTGCGAAGGGGAGCCACCTTGCTCTTCGCCATTACCAAGTGCAAATCGACCGATCCGGCGGAGCTGACCGTCCGCAAGTAAACGGCAGCTGCATACCCTCGCTCGGAGGCGTCGCAAAACCCGTGTAGGGTTACTCGGCATTTCCCTGCCGGCAACAGCTTACGCGGCAGTTCGACCTGATTTATCTCCGGGAGCGTGGAGAAGAAAACCTCCCAATCGCTCAACAAATTTCCGGATAGTGGATCATCCCAACCCAGTTGGACCATCCACAGGCGCTGCATAAATGCCTTCGCCGTGAAGATGACCGGCGCGATCCATCCATTCGGATCGTACGTCCTGGCCACCGTGGACAGCACAAGCCGCTTCGTCCAGACCCTCGGGGAATCCAGTTCCACCCGATAGGTGAACACATCTTGGACTGGTCGATATTGCACGCCTAGGACTGATAACATGTGCGGGCTCTCAACATTTTCGAACAGGTGCGGATCCTGCTGGTGATCCTCGGGGAGGCCGGCCACCACGGCCGGTGAGTTGGACATCCATTTGCGCAATTCATATCCACCCGTCCGCAAGAGTTCCACCAGCTCATCCCGCAAAACCAAAGCCTCTTCGACACTGTTTGCCCCGGTGCACACGTCATCGACAAATAAGTCCCGTTCCAAAATGGCGGACGCTCGAGGGAACCTCAGTCTCTCTCGAGACGCCAATTCTAACAAAGTTCGAATTGAAATGTACGGACTGCTCTTCAAGCCGTATGTATTCGTATTCAGCTCGTACACCAACATCGGTTCATCAGGGCTCTCACGCCACAAGATCAGCTGATACCGACGATCATCAGGATGGATCACTGTCTGCCGAAACATCATCCGGATGTCGGCGACGAACACCACCTGATGTTTCCTAAAATTTGTGAGGATATCCGTGATATCCTTGTGCAGCTTAGGACCTGCATGCAAACACTGGTTCAATGACACCCCAGTCGAGGTGGACGCGGACCCATCAAAGACCACACGAATCTTGGACTCCGGGGATTTTAGGACCGCGTGGTGCGGCAGGAAGCAGTGCTCCACTGTACTCCAGTCCGTCCGAGCCACCGACATGTGTCCCAAACCCTCGTACTCCCTCATGAAGTCCACATACTTCTGCCGGAAGAGCGCATCTCTTCTCATTCGGCGTTCCATCGAAACCAGCCGCTTCTCAGCCATCTCACGTGACGCTCCAAGAGGAGGTCGGTGGATGAGCAGAGGAAGTCGTGTTATGAACCGACCAGAGCAGAGGCGCCCAGTATTATTTTGGTAAAACCGTTCGCACTCTTCCTGCTCGGGGCTCATACGCGACGCGGTAGGTGGTTCCTCAATCTCCCAGAACCGTTGCACGGCTTCTGAAAGAGCAGTTCCAACCAGACAGCCCTCCTCAGTAGGAGGCGGTGGAGCCGCTAACACCAAACCCATTACAGCATAGCCAAACACCGTTTCCAGTGTAACCAGTCCGCCAGGCTGTAAGGTACGGTTGCCGCTCAACAGCACCCGCCCAAGAACGTCTGCACCCAGCAACACGTCAATCGGACCAGGTCTGTCAAATCCAGCATCCGCCAGAACTAATCCAGCTGTCAAACTCCGAACCTCTGGAGGCAGCTTCACCTGGGGGAGTCTCCCCACCACTTCATCCAATACTAACGCGGGAGCATTAATCCTCGCGCGTGAAGTGGGACCCGGTCCAAAGGTGAGCAAGGTCTGCCCTACCAGGTTTGACACTGTCACATTGCCTACCCCACGTATACTTTCCGGGTGGGGTTTCACAACCAAGCCCAACTGTCGCACCAACCTACTGGATACCATGCAGCCTTGCGCTCCCGTGTCAAGGAGAGAGCGCACGCAGGCTGATCCTCCGCCAGGGCCCCAAACACAAACCGAAGCCGTGGGCAATAACACGGTCTCCAAGGGCGTGGCGGTTGCTGGTGCGTGGGCGGCGTATCCCTAGCAGGGATAACGCGTTGCATCCTGTTCCGCATGGGCGGGCCGCTCGTACCGCTCGAGCGGGTCCCACTCCGGCTGGTACTGCCGTCGCGCCATGCGTGCCGCCTGCGGCCCCTGGTACGTCCTACTCCGGCCGTACACCGGAGGTCCCGACCCCCAGCGGGGTCGCTCCACAAGCGGCGGCGACATCCGTGGCGCCTGCCGGGGTGGAGGCGTTTGCGGGCACCCGCCCGTAAGGACCCCCCGTTGGGGCACGGGTGCGTGCGAAGTAGTCGCGTAGTTTTGGAGGGGGGGGGTTCATGCATAAAATGGGGTGGTGCTTCCCACCACAGGACTTACACGCCTGCGGGTGGGCACAATCTCGCACAAAATGTGGGCCCAAGCAAACAAAGCACCATTGCCGCTGCTTAGCAATGTTGCGGCGTCCCACAACCCGCTGCGCAAGAAGCTTCGGACACGCTGGCACCCGATGGCCAGGGTTCTTGCAGCATAGGCAGACTTCAGGGTCCAATGCACTGGTATTATATTGGTGAGGACCCGCTGGTTGTGGGGCCGATTTGCCCCACCCTCCCCTTTGAGGTGCAACTCTCCCCTGGGCCCGCTGGGCCCCAGGAGGCCTCGGGGGTGGAGGTAGATCCGAGGTGTCGGCCCGTCGACACTCAAGTTCCAATTGGTCGATAAGATTGGTGAAGGTCGGCAGATGCTGAGCACTTTCACCACCATACCGGTGCTCAAACCTGGCCCGTACATCAGCCGGCAGCCGGTTCAACAAAAAATTCAACAGTATGTAGGACCACTGGTCCACCGGCAAACCAAGGTTCTCTAACCCTTTGGTCGCTGTCAAAACAGGATTCAGCATTTTCAGCCGGATGTCTGAAGCCTGAGCGATCCGAGGGATATTCCAGATCTTAGTCATAAGAGTATCCGCAAGTCGCCGCACGTTCTGGTATCGGTCCCTCAGCAACGTGCGCGCGATTTCATAATTGTCGTCGGTGACCGACAAATGCGCGATCAAGTCGCGCGGCTCCCCGACGAGAGCAGACATCAGCTGCGCCAACTTCAACGCCGCTGGCAGGTCCGTCCGGGCATGCACCAAGCTATCAAAGAGGTCGATGAAGCTGGTCCACTCGTCCAGGTCTCCTCGGAAGACCGGCATCTGTATGGCTGGCAAGCGCGCTGCCAACCCTGGGTTATAGATAACTGCGTGTTTCGGAACGTCCCGGGCCGCACCATTCCGAACCCGCAGTATCTTAGAAGCCCTCTCGACAATCCTGTCCCCAAAATCCATACATTGCTCAAAGTCCCGCTCCACCTGCTCGGTCTCCGGGGTCGTCCGGCCGGGCTCCGCTAGGTAGAGTTCAACCTGGAACTCCACAGCCTTAAGACGGTCTGACAACTCCTCGTACCGGGTCAACAAAGCCTCCTCCCGGTCATTTCTGTCAACCAAAGCTGCTGCAGATGAAAACCAACGCAGTGCAGACTGGATCTTAGCCTTAGGTGTAGATCCCATTTTAAATTAATTTCCAACAATACCAGAGAAAATTAAAATTAATTTAATTAATGTGGAAATTCCAATCTCTTGGTCACCCTAGTGAATCAAAACCAAATATCAACTCAATTACAGAAATGCCTTACAATAACAACCAATATAGATTCTCAAAACGCAGTGGAAGCTCAAATTATAATCTATAATTGGCTAGTTATATCACTTGTACAATAATCTAGCTTACAACTAATATTTGTGGTAGCCTTATATTTTAGCTTATATTCTTAGCAAACTTGGCCGCTTATAGCAAACTGAATAAAACAAATGCCTTATTACCAAACAACAAGCTATGAAAGGCTTTCCAAATTACAATCAATCAAATATGTGGCTTTAATTTGCCTTCAACTATTCTCCAAATTAAATTGTACCAAACACTGGTAATCACCTTCCGGAGGTTGTAATCTCACTAATTTGCACTGCAAGTACAATAATTTCGTGAAATCTACAGTACAAAACACTTGCAGTGCCACAAAATAGAGGTTTAAATACTTGTAGCTAAATTTGGTTTTAACAAATAACCTCAAAATGCCCTTTTTTTACCCAAAAGGAAAAAACTATCAAAATTCGCGTTTTTTCTTTGTGAGTAACCACGCTCTGGGTACCAAAAATTGTTCAACTCCTCGCCTAGTGCGAGTGGAGTGAACTGCCACGCGTTTCGCGGGTCATATAAGCCAGTGGATTGGCTACAAAACTTGTTCAACTCACCTGATTCCGGGAGGCGCGATGTTCGCTTCAACTCCGGTTAGTATCTGTCAAGGTTCAGTCAACTGTCAGGTCAAGTCAAGTTCAATCATGAGGGTCACCGGGGCTGAAGAAGCCGCCGTGGTGTACGGGCCGTCTCGCCAACAATCCGCGGCGTCAAATCACCAACTCTTCCGATGTCACCGAAATATCCACACAAAACACTCGGACACCCGTGTGTCTTCAAAGCGAGCGATATTACACCAAACAAGGAAAATGCGTTTCCAAATTATCCAAAAACACTCGGACCTCGTGTGTCTTCAAAACCGAGGTTATCTCTTTTTTTCGTCTCCTTGACAAGAAGTCACTGTCAAAACCACAGACTCAAAAGAGGCGTACACACGTGAGGAGTTTAAGGGGGCGGGCAGACGGTCGGCCCGAACATTGAGAGTCCACAAGGCTATAAAGAGGCCAAATTGAAAGTTGATATATAAATTCGTGTTTGTTGATTTAATTTACCGCACTAGGAGAGGAAACATGGAGTATCTCATTGCCCCATATATGATTACCTGTATCAGGAAGATGTAACACGCATAAATTAGCACAATACACCAGAAACGGAGAATGTTTCCTAATTACACCGCAAGATCGATCGATGCGTTCAAATGCAGAGGCGTGAACTCCAATTACACGTTACGTAGCATAAACATGAAAATAGACCGTAACCGGACAGAGTTCACTCTATTATCAAGGACCATCCGTTTATAAAGGCCTACCCGATGTACATAGTTAACGACGCAGCCACTCCCGGCAGATTCAAAGGTAGATTGAAGAAGTATCTTATGACAGAGCTGTTTCACTACACTGATGAAGAGTTCTTCAACCTACAAAATTGTACCAAATTTAGAATAAGAATTTGAGAATGTCAATTGAAAATGAGATTTATACAGATGTAAAATCGAATTGAATTAAAATTGTTTTTTTTATTAATGATGAAATATAATTATATACATAACGGTAATAGCCTACATAACTACATACTTTGTATATGTTAGTGATTCTATTTGTTTTTATTTTATTTCGGCACTTAAGCTCAAACGTACTAAACTTATCGTTTAAATAATGGTTTGTAGACCTTTCTAGTTTCTAGCATTTAGTTTTTATTGTTTATTTATTTATTTATCTTTCTCGGGACCAGACTGAACAGCAGCGCCGGGAACTCTTGCGCAGCACATGCTGAGGCTGGAACCATTGTCTCACCTTTATTATTTTTGATTTTTTGTATATTTTTTATTATGATAAGTACTTAATTAAGTCTCGTTCTCTTACCTACCAGTGGAGAATATTTTATTAGTATCTGTTTCTGCTTTGTATCTCTAAATTTAAGGTATTGTAAATAGTCTTATTCTTATTCTTAGTTAGGTATTATTTGTTCAATTTACAACAATAATTGTTACGAATAAATAATAATTTGATTATGTATTTCTATCACACAGGGCCAGAACAGCACAGACCATAGTCTTTATACAACGTGAATTTATCATATGTAGTGCATACCATTAGCAAAACAAGAGCATTAACCGTTCAGCGGAGAACAAAAGGAGGTTTAGAACCCAGTAAGTTAGGAACACAATAAGTGCTCGTTATTGTGTTCTCCATCTGCGTTAAATTGGAATCTGTAAAATCAACTCCTTGGAGATGTGGTGCTGGATGAGACTGTTGAGGACTCCGTGGCCAGACATGAGAACTTATAACTCTATCATAAAAAGGAACTCGTACACATAGCTCGTAGAACATTGCACGTAAAACCCATGGCCGTTGGAGCGGAAAAGTTTTCGAGTTGCGATCACGTACCGGAAAGCGCAGCGTGGGTAGGCCCCAAGGTGGACTGATGAGGGTTCGCGGGTGTCCGCTGGATGCGGGTGGCGCAGGACCGGTCATTGTGGCACTCTTTGGGGGAGGCCATCTGGACATATCCAGCAGTGGTCGTCTTTCAGCTGATATGATGATGATGAAAGGAACTTGGCATCATCAGACGACTCTCGGACATCTCTCAAGAAAGGACTTGGACTTGGAAGCGTTCCTCTCGGCATAATGAAAAGAAAGTAATAATGAAGCAATAGCATCTGTGGAAGGCAATCGCGCTATATAGGAAAGACTCCAGTGCGCTGGACTGATACAATTAAGAGGTCTACTAAATGCATTCCCATGAGGTTCACTTGACGAGATGCCATACTTAACGGAGTCACGATCCCCAAGAAATAAATACTAGGTGACAATCTTACACAAATCGACCTAATCCCAAACTAAGCAAAGCTTGTGCTATGGGTACTAGACGACGATAAACATAATTATATAGATAAATAAATACTTAAATACATAGAGAACAACCATGACTCAGGAATAAATATTCGTGCTCATCACACAAATAAATGCCCTTACCGGGGTTCGAACCCAGGACCTCTTGCTTCGTAGGCAGGATCACTACCAACTAGGCTTAAGCGGTCGTCAACACAACATCGCATCCCTAAGCCTTCAGTCGTCAATCCCAGGCAAAACATCCTACTCCGTCCGCGTGGAACTCTTTTATATCGTAGCTCCATACAAACTTTCACCCCTCTTCACTCCCTTAGGGCGTGATTTTTGGAATAAAAACTATCCTATGTCCTTTCGCGGCACTCAAACTATCTCTTTAGCGGTTTAAGCGTGAAGAGGTAACAGATAGATAGACAGACACACTTTCGCATTTATAATATTAGTAAGGAAGTATGGATACTTAGAATATTAAAACTCTTTTAAAAATTGGTCACAAAAATTCTACAATGAATTTTAAAGTGAAACTCTTTGGCCTATATTCCTTGGGTCCCTGCCAAGTTGAAACGGTATAAGGGCTCGACCGTAGGCGCTATCACAAGGTCGTTCGATACAATGTCAGCCGCCAGTCAAGGTCATAAATATGTACACAAATGCACTTCACTCCCCTCATATTATGTTAGCGTATCTGTATACATACTTTCCTTCTCGTGCAAAAATACCTATATTGAATTTTCTCTCGCTTATTTTCGCCTCAAAATTCAGCTCAACAAATATTGTAGTTATTAATGTTTCAGAATTAAGTAAGTTTCATAAATCTTTAAAGTGATACCTATATTATTGAGTGTTTGAAAACATTTCTGAGTTTTTAAGTTATAATAACATTCTAATTGGTACCAAGTTAGATTAGAACTAAAATCTTGATAAATAGAATTTAATTTTAAGATTTGTCGCAAAATTTTAGATTATAAATCAGCATACTATTTACCTTGCAATAAAACCACATTATACTTATCCTATTGGCTAAAAATATACATAGAAATATATTTATTTCCTCCTAAAACAAATTAATATGTTCATAGGTTGTAGAATACCCCTCCAAACAGCGGAACCGTCTGCATTTTTTTCTGTGTCAAGTGGCAATGAAAGTGACCCTTTCAGGCGTCGGAATTTAGCTATTATGATGACAAAAATTCACATTTATTCTATCATCTTCACAATCATCATCATCCTCCTAGCGTTATTCCCGGTTGTGGCCCTAAAGGAGCCCGAGCGCTTTGACACCTTATCCCAAGATTTAGCATCGCCACTAAAAAAAAATATATCTTCCAACCCAGACGAACAACTAGACCTTAATGGGATTACACCGGTTTCCTCACGATTTTACTCCACAATCATCAGCCAAATTATGTAAGTCGCATATGATTGGCGTCCCCATAAGAATGCCACCATAGCCTCTACGCCAACGATAGGCAACGTACCCGTGCGAACTCCACCAAAGTTATCGGGTAATTTTTGCTAGCTGGTGTAATTGTGTGTTTACTAACAACTGTGGACGTCTTCAGTCCCACTGGCATTTATCAGAGCCCATTGCAAGTAACATGTTAAGTTTGTGGTACATCTAAATTAGGTACCTAAATAAGAAGAAACCAAAAGTTTATGAGAATAATGATTGCTTGGTTATCGAATATAATATTTAAACGCAAAGAAAAATGCTTAGATCAGTACATGTGTGAGTGTGAGCCGATGAAATCAAACAAAAAACGTTTTGCCTAATTTTATTTAGACCAATCTTGTTACGCATAAAAGCTCGCTTCGCCTTATTTTTATTTGTGCTAAATTCATTTTGTCTAATACTCGCTTCACCTAATTTTATTTTACCTAGTTTTTGATTATAAACGTTCGTTAAGTTAATTCTTTAAAAAAATCGTTTCTGTCGCTTCGCCGGCCGCTGCCGCGGCACGCTCGCTTCGCTCGCTCGGCTCACGCGCTGAGGGTTGCCGTTCTACCTAACACTCCTCCTCGCTTCGCTCGTCGTCGTACTTACACTGACCTGCCTTTAGGTACAAATTGTAACCCGAACGCAGACAACAGCAGCAGACGACGGGTCGAGGTGTAGCAAAGGGTAACCAGAAAATTCATAGGAAGTTAGTTGGACAGTGACACGACTCCGCCTTAGCGGACTGTTCTACCTAAGTAATTTACAACTCCCTGAACCAAAGATAGAAATGTTTAAAAATGGACCCTATTACCGTTCAATAAACATACCAGCAATAATTAAAAATTCAGAATCTGACACATCCTTTATACACAAACTAATATGTTAATAGATACATTTTATTATACAATTGACGAATTTTTAAATGATAACTATTTTTAGCCCAAATGATAGACTTAGTTAAGATAGATTTTTAACCAGTCCTGACAATATGATGTGAATGTTTATTTAAGTAATAATTGTATATACATTATTGAAATCTCAAATGTAATATTGTTGTTATTATTTAATGTTTTAGGTCGAATGACATTAAATCAATTTCCTGCATAACAAACAATTATTGATAATAGAATTATGATTTTTGAATTGTTAAGCAATGAAATGACATGTAATTAGATTAAACAAAATATAAATATGATTTGCTACGTCCTCCCATCAGGGCCCATATGAAACTTATGTACCTATTATAAGATCTGTACAACTATGGATGCAATAAATAAATAAATAGGTTAGGTTAGGTTTGATTTATAACATTCCTGAAAAGTTTACTGATTCTGAAAAAAATAAGCTTCTAAAATTAAGCTATTAAAATCCTGCGAATCATACATTCGATGAAACACTTGTTGGTAAAACCGGGTACAATCCGATAGTCGCTATAACCACGTTCTAAGAAAATATGGGCAACTGTCAAATTTAATTTTGCTGTCCTATGCCAAGAAGCAACATTCCCTAAATGTATTGCCCGACCGCGGAGCTTTTTGAGTGATAGTAAAGAGTGTCATCACGTTCCTTAGCCATGAGGATACGACGAAAAACAAGAATATTCAACATGCGTGAAAACTTATTTCAGTATATTTTTATGAACCGTATTGAATTTAGCCTACTTATGATATCAAATATATTTGAATCCATGTGACTATTCAATTCTCTCGCGCGATTCAATTTGTCAGATACTAGGAAGGTGAAAAGAATTGTTTAACGAATCAGAAAAAGGTCGGTATCAATAACGTTATTCAGCTGCCGAAATTCATTCCTTTTTTATTTATTGCTCCACTGGGGAAATAAAAGAGGTATTTTTGGCCAGCTGTTATTTAAGTGAGTCTGTAGATAAAGTGTATGGCGAAATTTCGTCGATTATGAACAAGAATACATTTATTATTCTAAGAATACCATTATCATTCCATTATTTATATATATATATATATATAAAACATGGTCCCTATACATATATTTATGAGATATATGTTATTGTATCTTTGTCCGTGTTTATATATTTTGATTCTGTTTTAAGGTTAAGCTTATTCAAAAGTTCCATTTTAATTATATTTTTGTTTGTATTTTTATTTTTGGTACAATAAACGTTTGGAATGCTTTGCCGTTGGATTTAAGATGTGCTAAGTCACTTCCTGTTTTTAAAAACGCTTTAAACCTACATTTCTTGTCGCTCCCTTGATATAGGTTATAGGTTATAGGTATACGCGGGCTGGGTTTCCGCAACTCGACGTCATAAAAAAAGCGCCTACTTTGCGTATGGGTTATTGGCACTACTGCTATTCGTGCCAACCCAGTTCCACCAGGAAGCCTAGCAGACCCTTTATGTTGCCGACGGCCTCCGGTAGTGACCCCGGTGTTCCGAGGTGCTTTGCCCGGTATTCTGCCACCCCTGGGCACATCAGAATGACGTGGGTGGCTGTCTCTTCCTCTTCCATGCAGGCTCTGCAGAGAGGACTGTCTGTGCTACCTAGAGCGAAAAGGTGTTTGTTTAACAGTGCATGACCAGTTATGGCTCCTGTCAGGAGACGGAGTGCCGGCCTCTTTAGCTGCTTTAGCTTCCTTGACAATCCGGGGTTGATTGTTGGGAGGGCCTCCCTGGTTTGCCTGCAGGTGCCTAGGGTACTCCAAAGTTTTTGGTGTTCTACCTTGGTGTTTAGTCGTAGTGTGCGTCGCAGCCATGCAGGTGGTACAGGGATCGTAGGTAGGTTCTGGTCCTACGGCTTTTGATTCTGAGCCTTCTCTAGCCAGTGCATCCGCTGCGTCGTTTCCACGTGAATTGCTGTGCCCTTTGATCCATTGTAGGGTTATGTCGCTGTTGGTACATACCTCTGATAGGGCTTGGTGGCACTCGTGTATCAGCCCAGACGTTGTTGCGTGACCTTGCAGAGCTTGCAGTACAGATCGACTGTCGGAAAGTATGCGGATGGGATATCCCCTTACCTCCCTGGCGGCGATAGCATGGGCGGCCATTATTATGCCCATAAGCCAGCCTGGAAGACTGTGTTTTGGGTCCCTAATGGTGTCGAGATGCGTATGTTTAGGTCCTCCGAGAATACTCCTGCTCCGGTGCCTGACCTTGTCTTGGACCCGTCCGTGAATATTCTTAACTCCCTGGCTCCTCCCTCCCTCGCTCCCTTGATTGTCTTTGATGTGTGTATTATGTATATGTATATTTATAATACATATGTATTATGTATATATTGTATCAAAAGATGCGAATGTTTTGCGCACGCGTGAGTCGGCGTCTCTGCGGCAGGCGGCCGACGCGGACGAAACACGCCACGACTTATACATATTCGCATTCGCAAAACATTCGCATCTTCTGATGCGAATGCGAATATTGATGCGAATTATTCGCATATATGAATGCGAATATTCATAACATCCCTAGTGTGTATGTATATTTATAATAGATATGTATATATTGTGCAGGAATATTGTTAATTATATTGATTGTTTATTTATTTATATATCGTATTAATTGATGCATGTATCTGTACCACTCTTTCCAATTATACACTACCTACCTATTAACTGCTGTGAGTTTTGTATTTCTTGCTACCCAAAGGTTGTCTGGAAAAGATCGCTCTTTAGCGATAGGACAGCCTGTCGTTGCCTTTTATTAATGTTTTATGTTTTGTTTATAGTTTTTTTTCTCTGTGGTGCACAATAAAGTATATTATTATTAACTCACAATTTTGTATATCGTCATCTCCCACATATTTTTGTTAACCCATTTACTCAAAGATTAGCTGGAAGAGATCCCCTAAGGGGATAAGCTCGCGTTAGTGCCTTTTTTTGTAGCTACCTCCACTCTTATTTATAAATAAATACATACATACATACATACCATCCTAAGGGCCTGAGTGCACGCCCCGCTCAGAGCGGGGCGTGGAGCGTCCATTATTGTCCTTACATGACTATACAATGAATAAATGAATATTAATATAAATTGCATTTGTTTTATATAGGCGTGCACTCAGGCCTTCCACTAAGAATTGATAATTTATTACGAAGCAAAGTTTCAACAGTGTTCGTTTACCTGAGAGCAATGTGTATTATGGTAGAGATTATTTATGGTGGATGAATTTTATAAAACTGCCATTGGAATTGGAATCTTCTTGAGACATTTGACTCAAATAATCTATACATTATACTGTTTTTAGGGTTCCGTAGTCGACTAGGAACCCTTATAATTTCGCTCTGTCTGTCCGTCCGTCCGCGGATAATCTCAGTAACCGTTAGCACTAGAAAGCTGAAATTTGGTAATAATATGTATATAAATCACGCCGACAAAGTAGTTGGTATTTTAATTTTATTAGGGTACCTCCCCCTATACGTAACGTGGGGAGTGTTTTTTTTTTTCATTTTAACCCTAACGTGTGATATATTGTTGGATAGGTATTTAAAAATGAATAGGGGTTTGCTAAAATCATTTTTTGATATTGTTAATATTTTCGGAGATAATCGCTCCAGAAGTAAAAAAAATGTGTCCCCCACCCTCTAACTTTTGAACCATACGTTTTAAAAATATGAAAAGAATCTCAAAAGTAGAACTTTATAAAATCTTTCTAGGAAAATTATTTTGAACTTGATAGGTTGAATAGTTTTTGAATAAAATTACAAAATAATTTCTGGACGAAAAACTATGGAACCCTACACTGAGCGTGGCCCGACAAGCTCTTGGCCGGTTTGTTTTATACTAAAAAGTACATACCTACATACATTCACGCCTTCATTCCCAAAAGGGTTAGGCAGAGCACATGAAACTTACGTACCAGTGCCACTATTAGCATAAATGTCGGTATACAAGTTCGACAAAATGTGATACCATCGCAGTGATAGGTTGCTAGCCCATCACCAACAAGTCCACAACACACTTCAATTCTGCTCCCTTAGTTGACTTTTACGACATCCACGGGAAGAAAAGGGGTGGTCAAATTCTAACCCGACACACACGGGATCGTATCAGTATACGATAAAATCCACTTAAATCGCTCTATTAAACTATCGACATCTTAATAAATTACAGTTACAGTTTCATTTGTACAATGTTACATTCCTCACATAGGATAAGTAAGTCTTTATCCCAATAAAATGTGTGTTGTCATGTGAACAGTATTTCCAGCGCGGGCAACCTTGACTAACCGAGTCAAGAGAGCATGAGTGTGTAACGACGCTCTCTGGTGACACTTTAGTTTTGCTGTGCGGTAGAAAATGACGGGCAAAAAGATGTACAGATACTGCAATATGGACGCAAACTAAACTTCGTCTAAAGGTCAATAAGTAAGCACTATTTAAATACATAAAAAAAAGAGTAATAATAATATGTCGTTTAGTAAAAAGAAAGTAAAGGATGTCTTATTAAATCAATAAAAACCAGCTATCCTAAGTAACTTAACTGATTCTTTTGTTTTAGCATAAGTAATACCGTACCAACATATATATTACTATATTCATATAGTAATAGCTTTTAGCAACCGACCGTGTCACTTTTTTCTACCTACTTTGACGTCACACGGGCGAATTAGTGATCTGAATTCCCCGATGTCCGCGCAAAATCGATTATGCAATAAGGAATTTTCTTAATATTCACGGACAACAGACGGGCGCGGAATGTAAGTCGGAGTGCCAACTCGGAATCCGAATTCTGACACGCGAAGTACATGCATTTGCGTGATCTATGTACATCTATATCTGTGCTTTTAGCTAATTAATTAAATAAATAATTAGAAGCATTGTTTGCCAACAAACCGCTGTGGTTCGGCAGATTTGTAGGTATATAAGCACGTAAAAAAAGAGAATAAATATTATTATTATTATTATTATTATTTAAGAGCTTCCGTTTTTTTAATTTGAGAGCCGGAACCCTAAAAATATCGCCATTAGTCTTAGCTGCGTGTTGAATACGTACAGTGAACACAACACGTGTCCGCAATAAATAATTAAAAGCCAACGATAACGTGCAATCTGGTATCGCTGGCATTAAAGCTTCATCAACTATGGATCGAAACCTTGATTTAAGCGTTTAGGGACTTCTGTTTGTTTTTCCGATGGAGCGAAGCGGTAATTTTAGCTATCTGAGCCAATAACGGGAGTTTGTAGTTACGAGAATAGTGTGTTGCTGTCAAGAATGTTTGAGTATTACCGGCAACGTTGCCGGAAATAAAGCATTAGCAAAGCAACGTTGGGACTAAAGGCCTGTTCACATATTGATTAGTCATCTACCTATTGCAATCAATTATTATTTACTGTATCGTTGTCCGAATTGTGATTTCGGCTAAAAGCCGTTTTTCTCTGAAACTATGATGTGTTCAGGATTATTATAAAACAAACCTAAGCTAATGGGTGCCGCACTATAAGTATTTGAAAAAAATCATAAACTTTGTAGTCTTCGAGAAACCTGGCTTTTTACCGAAATGAAAATTCGGACAAACGATATAAGTACACAGGTTACAATTTCATTGCTAACAATTAAAAATTAGCACAACTCAAAGAATAAGGTCAATATGGATGTGATGCCCTCACAAACGGATGGTTATATAATAATTGACTTCAAAAACAAAGTTTTAACCGGCTTCAATTTAGTACTCCGAAAAGCCACGTGAACATTTCCACATTTATTTTCAAATTTTTCACATGAACTGTTTTTCGAGAGCAAATGCGTTGATTATAAGAGAAAAAACCG
This sequence comes from Epinotia ramella, assembly GCA_947578815.1. Classification (NCBI taxonomy): domain Eukaryota; kingdom Metazoa; phylum Arthropoda; class Insecta; order Lepidoptera; family Tortricidae; genus Epinotia; species Epinotia ramella. The sequence goes on from OX388213.1 coordinate 1,392,584, forward strand.
AATCGCTGTATGTGGGCCGATAATATTTGAGGACGTCCACCAAATCTATGATTTCCGGGTGTAAATACACGAGTTGTAATAGAAAATACCAAAATCACTACACGCGTGCCTAATATAATTGAGGAGTTCCCTCAATTCCACATAGATCCCATCATCCAACTGAATTTTTGAAAAAAATGGGCCCAACCTGGAATCCTATACTACAAACAAAAAAAAATTACGAATCGGTTCATCAATGACGGAGTTCTGAGGTTATACATTGAAAAAAAAAAAAAATACAACCGTTTTGTAAACCTTTTTTTGAATTCGGTAAAAATAGGTCGTGTTAAGTATGAGAATGAAAGAAAACGCATCTTCGGTTAACTTTTTTACTATTTAATTATTTTTAAGCAAGCAAGCAAAGCAAGTAGACCCGCTATCGCCAAAACTCTTTACCAGTACAGTACATTCGAGTACGTCTTCCAGAAACTTACGCCGAGTTGGGGAGAGAGGGGACTGGTTGTTGGAGAACACAGATTAACCAATCTTCGTTTTGCCGACGACATTGTTCTTTTCTCCTCAACTGCATCCGAGCTACAACAAATGTTTGAAGAACTAACTAAGCAATGCAAGCCTCGAGGTTGGACTAAGAATGAATATGTCAAAGACCAAGCTCATGAGTCATGACCAATAGCACACAACGTAAGGTCGAGATAAACGGAGAACAAATTGCATATGTCCATGAATGACAAAGAGTTCGAAAGACGGACCGAAAACGCCTGGAGGAGAACCTCATGAAAGGCGACCTGCCTCTATCACTTAAACGTAGGCTCATGGACATGTGCATTCTTCCAGTTCTCACTTACGGTGCACAGACTTAGTCGTTGACAGCATCTCAAAAGTCCAAACTCGGGGTTTGCCAGCGAGCCATGGAGCGCAGCATATTAGGTGTCAAATTAATGGATCGTATCCGGAATGCCACGCTGCGCTCCAAGACTCAAATAGTCGACGTAGCTCAGAAAGCGGCTAAGTTGAAGTGGGAGTGGGCTGGGCATGTCTGCCGCATGCCGAGTGAACTGTGGGCCAAAGCCGCCACTGACTGGCAACCCGATAGTTCAAAACGGAGACGGCGGCATGGCGGGACGAGCTAGACTCGTTCTCGAAAGATTGGCCACAAGAAGCTCAGGATCGAGAACACTGGAAATGGAGGGGGGAGGCCTTTGCCCAGCAGTGCGACACTACAGGCTCCCAATAATAAAATAATAATAATAAATTATTTATATAATGAATGCGAAAGTTTGGATGTTTGGATGTTTAGATGTTTGGATGTTTGTTACTCAATCACGCTTACGCGGTTGTAAGATGAGTATTTATTTTATTGTAAATTACCGTTTGACATGTAAAAGTACCCATGAGGCCTATTTGCAGAATAAATAATAGATTTTGATTTTGTAAGTTGGCTTGAATGAAGTAGGAAATTTCACTCATGGATCTCAGTTTTATTCTGCCTAAGTATATTTTATTCTGGCGAACCGCCTGAGTTCTTCCTAATACGCGGGCGGAGCCGCGGGCAGCTAGTGTTTCATATCTCAGCATGTTTACGGCTATGTAGACATCCGACATTATACGATGCGAGGTTAGTACTGTCGGATCCCAAAGGAGCCCTTTCGTTTGTGGTGAGAGACATATATTATTCTCTGAGCCACTTGAGATTTATGTTGAGGCTGGCTCGCATTCTGACCGTTAGTTGGTTGATGGGTGTTTTTATAGCAAGTGTGCGTTCTATGTATTGACACTTGTGGCCTGATTTATAAAGATTTGTTTGTTTTACCGCGGTGTTTCAGATGTTTTGCAATACCTGATAATCATTGAAATCATAAAACATTTGGCTCGGTTTCAATTACGATTTGTTTTGATTTCATGTGTGCTAGCAGCTCAAGTCAGTGGTATGGTCTTAACTGTAGCTCAAATGTTACAATACATCTGAAATGTAGAGTTAAATAAATGACAGACAAGGAAGTCTAGTTTTGAAAAAATCATGAAATTTTACATTAATTTAGGTACAGCACAAACAATATAATGCGGGTGAAAATTTAACCAATTTTTTGTACGTATGACGCACCGATTTATAATTAAAGCAAGCGTAGTCTTGTTATCTAGAGACCAAAAGTCTGGCAAATGCAAGTTGATCCCACTAGACTCAATCACTCAGCAACACTGTTGGTCAGTGTCGCCACGCAGCAACACTGTTGGTCAAAATGTATGCGTATGACGTCTAGTGTTGCGTAATTAAATCTAGCGGGGTTCTGCCAGACTATAGCTGTTATAACTGGAGGTTGAATAGGTAATGAACGGGACCCGATGTTCAGTGAATAGCGAAGCATGACGTGCTTCGAGAGTCCATTTGATTAAATCTATTGAAAGGGAATCTGATTTGGCAAGCCACGCACACTCACTTTTACATGTCAGAACGTGTACAGATAATTTAACTCATATTTGCGTATAGCTGTAGGTATGCAGATGTGATTTTTGCGGGAGTGACACGGCGGTCGTCATTACAGACACTCGCTCACACACAAAGTTAGCTTGTATCTCACGCAGCGATCATTTGAAGATCAACATGGCCAATAACTAATCAAAAAAGTGGTCTTGGTCCCCCGCGTTGGCTTGGCGTTGGTGGTTGGTCGTCTCATAAGACGAGAGAGCGCCGCTGCCCCGATCCTACGCTACATCTCGCCCATATTCGGCTTGAAGCTGACTCAGACCCGCTTCTATAATGACTGTTCAGTAACAATCGGCCGCCCGTAGTATGCTCTTTTGATCAGTATTAGGGCTCATTTTTATTAAGATCACTCTTACCCAGAATATGCCTGTTCACTCTTAACAGCTTTCTTCCATTTTCAGCAGGTAACTGAACCAGTGAAATCTATAGGACTCCATTTTGCCAATGATGCTCAGCAGCTCGGCTATTAACCTCTTAATCCAGTAATTCACCAAAATAAGGGACACAAATTAAAGTAGATGTATGACAAGGGTCTACGAAAAGATTGTTAAATTTGGCGGCATGATTTTTTAAATTAACTGCTTTGACACACATAAAAGATTGAAAAAAAAAAAGTGCGGCAAAAGCCAAACTGATTTCCATTTAATACTCATGTACAAATGGACTCACTGTGATTAGTAGCGCTTTCATTGATATGTGTTATTTAGCGCCGCATCTCCGTTATTAGTGTTCCTAATTAATGGCTTACTAATCCCTAATCCTATGTGCATAGCTGTCAAAGTAATAGTTTGTTTAGGTATGTCTCCCTTCAAATCGTCACCAGTAACCATCATAAATAGTCGGCAATGATTTAGAGAGCCGTGGTTTCGAAGTCATACCTGTAATGCTGGGGCCAAACTAACGAGAAATGCCATTAATTATCGCGATAGTGGACGTTAAAGATACGGCCACACTACGATTATCGCGATAATTAATGGCATTTCTCGTTAGTGTGGCACCAGCATCAGAACGTGACGAATGTCTTGTCCACAGCGATAAGTGATCAAAAGGTAACAATGCCACGCCCCCTTAAGGTCCGTTCTACATATTCGTAAAATGATTTTAGAAATACCGATATCGGCCCCGTGTGTGCAAGTCAAAGAATATCATGTCACTAACACGAATACATTGATAAGTGTTTACTGTGAGATCAAAGGACGGTAACTAATGGCATTTAAAGAGAAGGGTCCAAGATGAGTTCAAACTTTTTACCTTTTCGGGTAAATAAACACAAACGATGCAAATTCAGCACGGGATTTGTTTAGTATGAAAGGGATACCAAAACCCTTTCACATTTCTATACAAAAATAAAATAAGTAATGGTTTCAAAATTGTAAAGGAAACGATTATAATAATGTTATATTCATACTGTTCGTAATCTTTTGGAGTGTGAATTATTTCAAGTCACGGTAGGTATTCATTGTTTTATTTCAATTCACAGTTGATATTCAGGGCGTGAATCCTATGGGCATGAATGTATGTTTTATAATATAATGAATGTACTTATCTAATAATCTAATAATGTGAATGACACTATTAAATGTTATAATCAATTATATCGTAAATTGTTCCATCAACCTTTATTATTATTTATGACGTAGTATGTAAGACCATACTTTCACATACTTTCACATGCCTGTATTGGTAGATCATATCGAGGGAAGCAAACTGTGCCTTAATCCACCTTTAACCCTTTATAAGGCAGTGGTCATATATTTACCACTTAGCTCTGGAGGACCCAGATTAAAAACTATTTGACATAAACGTCATTCCGTTAGGTTTATGAACGCATACATAATCTGTCAATCATAAAAAAAATACGTTGGCAACACTGTGAAGTGTCAAAACATAGGTCTGTGGCTGCTTATCAGGAAATTTAAAATTCGAACAATTTTGTGGTGTATGATAAATACTAGTTGCCGATTTGTTCAAGCAAGATTCCGGTAAGCGGTTTTTGTTGTTTTTTCTTAGTAATACACTATATTACAAAGTTATTTACGAGTTAGCCATTTAGAATATCTATTCGCACCTATTGGAAAGACAGTTCAAGGTTGGTGGTAAATATTTTACCATTGCCCGGTCCCGTCAAAAAAGGACGGATCGATTTTAAGATTTTATATTCTATTTCTTGTTTTCAGTGAGAATCTCTAAAAAAAAGAGACTTACTGATAAAAATATTGAAGAAATACTTGAAAATGATCTTTCGCATCCACAGACGGTATGTCCACACATCATCAATTTGGGGATAGTATTTCCTCAAGCAGCACGATGGGGCAGCGGTAAAATAGTTAGCACTTCCTACGTTGCTATTATGAAGCAATGGTCAAATAGTTACTTACCACCCTGTTTTTCGGGGAAAAGGATTACCTGAAAAATATTTTTTTGATATTATGTTGATTATGGCTATAATAAATGTCTAAAAAAGTTGCTTAATTTTTTTTTTTTTTCTGAAATTAATACCTTTGCCCTATTAAGGGTTAACTGTACCATGTGTTCTTGTGAATAAACTTTCATTTCATTACATTGTTTTTTCTTTTTTTGATTATGATTTCTAATATTAGTTTTTTTAAGTCACCCCTGGCTGTAATGCGGCATTTAAAGCCCTTGAGGCGACTACACTCTCAGGAAAACCCACATCTTTGCCAGAAGAAGACGTAAAACTTTGTAATACAGCACATGCGGTATACTAAAAACGTATCAAACCGAATATTATATCGCCCTCGTTTTGACCGGTGTGAAGTTAGCGGCCAAAGTTAGCGGCCGATGATAACCCGACCAAATTAAGAAGTTATGTATATTTTCAACAAGAATACTGTCAAAACAAGCAGAACCGCAAAATATCTTCTTTCTTATTAGAAAACAACAAAAAACAAACAATTCTAAAGATTAAAAAACGATAATAACTAGAAATGCACTTTGGCCGCTAACTTCACAACTTATCAGCCTAAGTGTTTTTTTGATATATTTTTCATAATTTCTGCACCTTAGACAACAAGCAATGAGCTATCAAATAACACTATTTCTAGAGTGACACTCGACTGCATATAAAAGAAACAGAGACGACCACGTAGAAACATCAGCTTTCCATGAACAAGTGCATTAAATCAAGTGTTTCTGCATCTTAGACGATAAGCGAGTAAACCACACCCAATGTATCGTGCAGTGCATTACATAAGCTAAAAACTGACATTAATTTTAGAGTGATACTCGACTGCATATAAGAGTAACAGAGGCGACCAAGTAGAAACATCAGCTTTCTACGAAAAAGTGCATTTATTTATGATTAACTGCATCTTAAACGGCAAGCGAGTGAACCACACCCAATGTATCGTGCAGTACATTATATTAGCTTGCAACTGACACTTATTCTAGAGTGATACTCGACTGCATATAAGAGTAACAAAGGCTACCAAGTAGAAACATCAGCTTTCTACGAAAAAGTGCATTTATTTATGATTACCTGCATCTTAAACAGCAAGCGAGTGAACCACACCCAATGTATCGTGCAGTACATTATATTAGCTTGCAACTGACACTTATTCTAGAGTGATACTCGACTGCATATAAGAGTAACAAAGGCTACCAAGTAGAAACATCAGCTTTCTAAGAAAAAGTGCATTCATTCAAAATTTAATGCATCTTAGACGGCAAGCGAGTAAACCACACCCAATGTATCGTGCAGTGCATTACATTAGCTATCAACTGACACTTATTCTAGAGTGATACTCGACTGCATATAAGAGTAACAGAGGCTACCAAGTAGAAACATCAGCTTTCTACGAAAAAGTGCATTCATTCAAGATTTACTGCATCTTAGACGGCAAGCGAGTAAACCACACCCTATGTATCGTGCAGTGCATTACACTAGCTACAAAACAAAACTATTTATAGAGTGATACTCGACTGCATATACCAGTAACAGAGGCGACCAAGTAGAAACATCAGCTTTCTACGAAAAAGTGCATTCAATCAAGATTTACTGCATCTTAGACGGCAAGCGAGTAAACCACACCCAATGTATCGTGCAGTGCATTACATTGGCTATCAACTGACACTTATTTTAGAGTGATACTCGACTGCATATAAGAGTAAAAGGAGGAGACCAAGTAGAAACATCAGCTTTCTACGAAAAAGTGCATTCATTTATGATTTACTGCATCTTAGACGGCAAGCGAGTAAACCACACCCAATGTATCGTGCAGTGCTTTACATTAGCTATCAACTGAAATTTATTCTAGAGTGATACTCGACTGCATATAAGAGTAACAGAGGCGAACAAGTAGAAACATCAGCTTTCTACGAAAAAGTGCATTCATTTATGATTTACTGCATCTTAGACGGCAAGCGAGTAAACCACACTCATTGTATCGTGCAGTGCATTACATAAACTATAAACTGACATGAATTCTAGAGTGATACTCGACTGCATATAAGAGTAACAGAGGCGACCAAGTAGAAACATCAGCTTTCTACGAAAAAGTGCATTTATTTATGATTAACTGCATCTTAGACGGCAAGCGAGTGAACCACACCAAGTGTATCGTTCAGTGCATTACATAAGCTATCAACTGACTTTTTTATAGACTGATACTCGACTGCATATAAGAGTAACAGAGGCGACCAAGTAGAAACATCAGCTTTTTACGAAAAAGTGCATTCATTCATGATTTACTGCATCTTAGACGGCAAGCGAGTTAACGACACCCAATGTACCGTGCAGTGCATTACATTAGCTATAAACTGACATTTATTCTAGAGTGATACTCGACTGCATATAAGAGTAACAGAGGCGACCAAGTAGAAACATCAGCTTTCTACGAAAAAGTGCATTCATTCAAAATTTACTGCATCTTAGACGGAAAGCGAGTGAACCACACCTAATGTATCGTGCAGTGCATTACATTAGCTATCAACTGACACTTATTCCAGAGTGATACTCGACTGCATATAAGAGTAACAGAGGCTACCAAGTAGAAACATCAGCTTTCTAAGAAAAAGTGCATTCATTCAAAATTTACTGCATCTTAGACGGCAAGCGAGTGAACCACACCCAATGTATCGTGCAGTGCATTACATTAGCTATCAACTGACATTTATTCTAGAGTGATACTCGACTGCATATAAGAGTAACAGAGGCTACCAAGTAGAAACATCAGCTTTCTACGAAAAAGTGCATTCATTAAAGATTTACTGCATTTTAGACGGCAAGCGAGTAAACCACACCCTATGTATCGTGCAGTGCATCACACTAGCTACAAAACAAAACTATTAATAGAGTGATACTCGACTGCATATACCAGTAACAGAGGCGACCAAGTAGAAACAACGAAAAAGTGCATTCAATCAAGATTTACTGCATCTTAGACGGCAAGCGAGTTAACGACACCCAATGTACCGTGCAGTGCATTACATTAGCTATAAACTGACATTTATTCTAGAGTGATACTCGACTGCATATAAGAGTAACAGAGGCGACCAAGTAGAAACATCAGCTTTCTACGAAAAAGTGCATTCATTCAAAATTTACTGCATCTTAGACGGCAAGCGAGTGAACCACACCTAATGTATCGTGCAGTGCATTACATTAGCTATCAACTGACACTTATTCCAGAGTGATACTCGACTGCATATAAGAGTAACAGAGGCTACCAAGTAGAAACATCAGCTTTCTAAGAAAAAGTGCATTCATTCAAAATTTACTGCATCTTAGACGGCAAGCGAGTGAACCACACCCAATGTATCGTGCAGTGCATTACATTAGCTATCAACTGACATTTATTCTAGAGTGATACTCGACTGCATATAAGAGTAACAGAGGCTACCAAGTAGAAACATCAGCTTTCTACGAAAAAGTGCATTCATTAAAGATTTACTGCATTTTAGACGGCAAGCGAGTAAACCACACCCTATGTATCGTGCAGTGCATCACACTAGCTACAAAACAAAACTATTAATAGAGTGATACTCGACTGCATATACCAGTAACAGAGGCGACCAAGTAGAAACAACGAAAAAGTGCATTCAATCAAGATTTACTGCATCTTAGACGGCAAGCGAGTAAACCACACCCAATGTTTCGTGCAGTGCATTACATTGGCTATCAAATGACACTAATTCTAGAGTGATACTCGTCTGCCTATAAGAGTAACAGAGGCGACCAAGTAGAAACATCAGCTTTCTACGAAAAAGTGCATTCATTTATGATTTACTGCATCTTAGACGGCAAGCGAGTAAACCACACTCATTGTATCGTGCAGTGCATTACATAAACTATAAACTGACATGAATTCTAGAGTGATACTCGACTGCATATAAGAGTAACAGAGGCGACCAAGTAGAAACATCAGCTTTCTACGAAAAAGTGCATTTATTTATGATTAACTGCATCTTAGACGGCAAGCGAGTGAATCACACCCAGTGTATCGTTCAGTGCATTACATTAGCTATCAACTGACACTTATTCTAGACTGATACTCGACTGCATATAAGAGTAACAGAGCCGACCAAGTAGAAACATCAGCTTTCTACGAAAAAGTGCATTCATTCAAGATTTACTGCATCTTAGACGGCAAGCGAGTAAATCACACCCGCTGTATCGTGCAGTGCATTACACTAGCTATCAACTGACACTAATTATAGAGTGATACTCGACTGCATATAAGAGTAACAGAGGCGACCAAGTAGAAACATCAGCTTTCTACGAAAAAGTGCATTCATTCAAAATTTACTGCATCTTAGACGGCAAGCGAGTGAACCACACCCAATGTATCGTGCAGTGCATTACATTAGCTATCAACTGACATGAATTCTAGAGTGATACTCGACTGCATATAAGAGTAACAGAGGCGACCAAGTAGAAACATCAGCTTTCTACGAAAAAAAGCATTTATTTATGATTAACTGCATCTTAGACGGCAAGCGAGTGAACCACACCCAGTGTATCGTGGAGTGCATTACATTAACTATCAACTGACACTTATTCTAGACTGATACTCGACTGCATATAAGAGTAACAGAGGCGACCAAGTAGAAACATCAGCTTTTTACGAAAAAGTGCATTCATTTATGATTAACTGCATCTTAGACGGCAAGCGAGTGAACCACACGCAGTGTATCGTTCAGTGCATTACATTAGCTATAAACTGAAACTTATTCTAGAGTGATACTCGATTGCATATAAGAGTAACAGAGGCTACCAAGTAGAAACATCAGCTTTCTACGAAAAAGTGCATTCATTCAAAATTTACTGCATCTTAGACGGCAAGCGAGTGAACCACACCAAATGTATCGTGCAGTGCATTACATTAGCTTGCAACTGACACTTATTCTAGAGTGATACTCGACTGCATATAAGAGTAACAGAGGCTACCAAGTAGAAACATCAGCTTTTTACGAAAAAGTGCATTCATTCATGATTTACTGCATCTTAGACGGCAAGCGAGTGAACCACACCCAATGTATCGTGCAGTGCATTACATTAGCTATCAACTGACACTTATTCTAGAGTGATACTCGACTGCATATAAGAATAACAGAGGCTACCAAGTAGAAACATCAGCTTTCTACGAAAAAGTGCATTCATTCAAAATTTACTGCATCTCAGACGGCAAGCGAGTGAACCACACCCAATGTATCGTGCAGTGCATTACATAAGTTTGCAACTGACATTTATTCTAGAGTGATACTCGACTGCATATAAGAGTAACAGAGGCTACCAAGTAGAAACATCAGCTTTCTACGAAAAAGTGCATTCATTAAAGATTTACTGCATTTTAGACGGCAAGCGAGTAAACCACACCCTATGTATCGTGCAGTGCATCACACTAGCTACAAAACAAAACTATTAATAGAGTGATACTCGACTGCATATACCAGTAACAGAGGCGACCAAGTAGAAACAACGAAAAAGTGCATTCAATCAAGATTTACTGCATCTTAGACGGCAAGCGAGTAAACCACACCCAATGTTTCGTGCAGTGCATTACATTGGCTATCAAATGACACTAATTCTAGAGTGATACTCGTCTGCCTATAAGAGTAACAGAGGCGACCAAGTAGAAACATCAGCTTTCTACGAAAAAGTGCATTCATTTATGATTTACTGCATCTTAGACGGCAAGCGAGTAAACCACACTCATTGTATCGTGCAGTGCATTACATAAACTATAAACTGACATGAATTCTAGAGTGATACTCGACTGCATATAAGAGTAACAGAGGCGACCAAGTAGAAACATCAGCTTTCTACGAAAAAGTGCATTTATTTATGATTAACTGCATCTTAGACGGCAAGCGAGTGAATCACACCCAGTGTATCGTTCAGTGCATTACATTAGCTATCAACTGACACTTATTCTAGACTGATACTCGACTGCATATAAGAGTAACAGAGCCGACCAAGTAGAAACATCAGCTTTCTACGAAAAAGTGCATTCATTCAAGATTTACTGCATCTTAGACGGCAAGCGAGTAAATCACACCCGCTGTATCGTGCAGTGCATTACACTAGCTATCAACTGACACTAATTATAGAGTGATACTCGACTGCATATAAGAGTAACAGAGGCGACCAAGTAGAAACATCAGCTTTCTACGAAAAAGTGCATTCATTCAAAATTTACTGCATCTTAGACGGCAAGCGAGTGAACCACACCCAATGTATCGTGCAGTGCATTACATTAGCTATCAACTGACATGAATTCTAGAGTGATACTCGACTGCATATAAGAGTAACAGAGGCGACCAAGTAGAAACATCAGCTTTCTACGAAAAAAAGCATTTATTTATGATTAACTGCATCTTAGACGGCAAGCGAGTGAACCACACCCAGTGTATCGTGGAGTGCATTACATTAACTATCAACTGACACTTATTCTAGACTGATACTCGACTGCATATAAGAGTAACAGAGGCGACCAAGTAGAAACATCAGCTTTTTACGAAAAAGTGCATTCATTTATGATTAACTGCATCTTAGACGGCAAGCGAGTGAACCACACGCAGTGTATCGTTCAGTGCATTACATTAGCTATAAACTGAAACTTATTCTAGAGTGATACTCGATTGCATATAAGAGTAACAGAGGCTACCAAGTAGAAACATCAGCTTTCTACGAAAAAGTGCATTCATTCAAAATTTACTGCATCTTAGACGGCAAGCGAGTGAACCACACCAAATGTATCGTGCAGTGCATTACATTAGCTTGCAACTGACACTTATTCTAGAGTGATACTCGACTGCATATAAGAGTAACAGAGGCTACCAAGTAGAAACATCAGCTTTTTACGAAAAAGTGCATTCATTCATGATTTACTGCATCTTAGACGGCAAGCGAGTGAACCACACCCAATGTATCGTGCAGTGCATTACATTAGCTATCAACTGACACTTATTCTAGAGTGATACTCGACTGCATATAAGAATAACAGAGGCTACCAAGTAGAAACATCAGCTTTCTACGAAAAAGTGCATTCATTCAAAATTTACTGCATCTCAGACGGCAAGCGAGTGAACCACACCCAATGTATCGTGCAGTGCATTACATAAGTTTGCAACTGACATTTATTCTAGAGTGATACTCGACTGCATATAAGAGTAACAGAGGCTACCAAGTAGAAACATCAGCTTTCTACGAAAAAGTGCATTCATTCAAAATTTACTGCATCTTAGACGGCAAGCGAGTGAACCACACCCAATGTGTCGTGCAGTGCATTACATTAGCTTGCAACTGACACTTATTCTAGAGTGATACTCGACTGCATATAAGAGTAACAGAGGCGACCAAGTAGAAACATCAGCTTTCTACGAAAAAGTGCATTTATTTATGATTAACTGCATCTTAGACGGCAAGCGAGTGAACCACACCCAATGTATCGTGCAGTGCATTATATTAGCTTGCAACTGACACTTATTCTAGAGTGATACTCGACTGCATATAAGAGTAACAAAGGCTACCAAGTAGAAACATCAGCTTTCTAAGAAAAAGTGCATTCATTCAAAATTTACTGCATCTTAGACGGCAAGCGAGTGAACCACACCCAATGTATCGTGCAGTGCATTACATTAGCTTGCAACTGACACTTATTCTAGAGTGATACTCGACTGCATATAAGAGTAACAGAGGCGACCAAGTAGAAACATCAGCTTTCTACGAAAAAGTGCATTTATTTATGATTAACTGCATCTTAGACGGCAAGCGAGTGAACCACACCCAATGTATCGTGCAGTGCATTATATTAGCTTGCAACTGACACTTATTCTAGAGTGATACTCGACTGCATATAAGAGTAACAGAGGCGACCAAGTAGAAACATCAGCTTTCTACGAAAAAGTGCATTTATTTATGATTAACTGCATCTTAGACGGCAAGCGAGTGAACCACACCCAATGTATCGTGCAGTGCATTATATTAGCTTGCAACTGACACTTATTCTAGAGTGATACTCGACTGCATATAAGAGTAACAAAGGCTACCAAGTAGAAACATCAGCTTTCTAAGAAAAAGTGCATTCATTCAAAATTTACTGCATCTTAGACGGCAAGCGAGTAAATCACACCCAAGGTATCGTGCAGTGCATTACATTAGCTATAAACTGACATGTATTCTAGAGTGATACTCGACTGCATATAAGAGTAACAGAGGCGACCAAGTAGAAACATCAGCTTTCTACGAAAAAGTGCATTTATTTATGATTAACTGCATCTTAGACGGCAAGCGAGTGAACCACACCCAATGTATCGTGCAGTGCATTATATTAGCTTGCAACTGACACTTATTCTAGAGTGATACTCGACTGCATATAAGAGTAACAAAGGCTACCAAGTAGAAACATCAGCTTTCTAAGAAAAAGTGCATTCATTCAAAATTTACTGCATCTTAGACGGCAAGCGAGTAAATCACACCCAAGGTATCGTGCAGTGCATTACATTAGCTATCAACTGACACTTATTCTAGAGTGATACTCGACTGCATATAAGAGTAACAGAGGCTACCAAGTAGAAACATCAGCTTTTTACGAAAAAGTGCATTCATTCATGATTTACTGCATCTTAGACGGCAAGCGAGTTAACGACACCCAATGTACCGTGCAGTGCATTACATTAGCTATAAACTGACATTTATTCTAGAGTGATACTCGACTGCATATAAGAGTAACAGAGGCGACCAAGTAGAAACATCAGCTTTCTACGAAAAAGTGCATTCATTCAAAATTTACTGCATCTTAGACGGCAAGCGAGTGAACCACACCTAATGTATCGTGCAGTGCATTACATAAGCTATCAACTGACACTTATTCTAGAGTGATACTCGACTGCATATAAGAGTAACAGAGGCTACCAAGTAGAAACATCAGCTTTTTACGAAAAAGTGCATTCATTCATGATTTACTGCATCTTAGACGGCAAGCGAGTTAACGACACCCAATGTACCGTGCAGTGCATTACATTAGCTATAAACTGACATTTATTCTAGAGTGATACTCGACTGCATATAAGAGTAACAGAGGCGACCAAGTAGAAACATCAGCTTTCTACGAAAAAGTGCATTCATTCAAAATTTACTGCATCTTAGACGGCAAGCGAGTAAATCACACCCAAGGTATCGTGCAGTGCATTACATTAGCTATCAACTGACACTTATTCTAGAGTGATACTCGACTGCATATAAGAGTAACAGAGGCTACCAAGTAGAAACATCAGCTTTTTACGAAAAAGTGCATTCATTCATGATTTACTGCATCTTAGACGGCAAGCGAGTTAACGACACCCAATGTACCGTGCAGTGCATTACATTAGCTATAAACTGACATTTATTCTAGAGTGATACTCGACTGCATATAAGAGTAACAGAGGCTACCAAGTAGAAACATCAGCTTTCTAAGAAAAAGTGCATTCATTCAAAATTTACTGCATCTTAGACGGCAAGCGAGTGAACCACACCCAATGTATCGTGCAGTGCATTACATTAGCTATCAACTGACATTTATTCTAGAGTGATACTCGACTGCATATAAGAGTAACAGAGGCGACCAAGTAGAAACATCAGCTTTCTACGAAAAAGTGCATTCATTCAAAATTTACTGCATCTTAGACGGCAAGCGAGTGAACCACACCTAATGTATCGTGCAGTGCATTACATAAGCTATCAACTGACACTTATTCCAGAGTGATACTCGACTGCATATACCAGTAACAGAGGCGACCAAGTAGAAACAACGAAAAAGTGCATTCATTCAAAATTTACTGCATCTTAGACGGCAAGCGAGTGAACCACACCCAATGTATCGTGCAGTGCATTACATTAGCTATCAACTGACATTTATTCTAGAGTGATACTCGACTGCATATAAGAGTAACAGAGGCTACCAAGTAGAAACATCAGCTTTCTACGAAAAAGTGCATTCATTAAAGATTTACTGCATCTTAGACGGCAAGCGAGTAAACCACACCCTATGTATCGTGCAGTGCATCACACTAGCTACAAAACAAAACTATTTATAGAGTGATACTCGACTGCATATACCAGTAACAGAGGCGACCAAGTAGAAACATCAGCTTTCTACGAAAAAGTGCATTCATTCAAAATTTACTGCATCTTAGACGGCAAGCGAGTAAATCACACCCAAGGTATCGTGCAGTGCATTACATTAGCTATCAACTGACACTTATTCTAGAGTGATACTCGACTGCATATAAGAGTAACAGAGGCTACCAAGTAGAAACATCAGCTTTTTACGAAAAAGTGCATTCATTCATGATTTACTGCATCTTAGACGGCAAGCGAGTTAACGACACCCAATGTACCGTGCAGTGCATTACATTAGCTATAAACTGACATTTATTCTAGAGTGATACTCGACTGCATATAAGAGTAACAGAGGCGACCAAGTAGAAACATCAGCTTTCTACGAAAAAGTGCATTCATTCAAAATTTACTGCATCTTAGACGGCAAGCGAGTAAATCACACCCAAGGTATCGTGCAGTGCATTACATTAGCTATCAACTGACACTTATTCTAGAGTGATACTCGACTGCATATAAGAGTAACAGAGGCTACCAAGTAGAAACATCAGCTTTTTACGAAAAAGTGCATTCATTCATGATTTACTGCATCTTAGACGGCAAGCGAGTTAACGACACCCAATGTACCGTGCAGTGCATTACATTAGCTATAAACTGACATTTATTCTAGAGTGATACTCGACTGCATATAAGAGTAACAGAGGCTACCAAGTAGAAACATCAGCTTTCTAAGAAAAAGTGCATTCATTCAAAATTTACTGCATCTTAGACGGCAAGCGAGTGAACCACACCCAATGTATCGTGCAGTGCATTACATTAGCTATCAACTGACATTTATTCTAGAGTGATACTCGACTGCATATAAGAGTAACAGAGGCGACCAAGTAGAAACATCAGCTTTCTACGAAAAAGTGCATTCATTCAAAATTTACTGCATCTTAGACGGCAAGCGAGTGAACCACACCTAATGTATCGTGCAGTGCATTACATAAGCTATCAACTGACACTTATTCCAGAGTGATACTCGACTGCATATACCAGTAACAGAGGCGACCAAGTAGAAACAACGAAAAAGTGCATTCATTCAAAATTTACTGCATCTTAGACGGCAAGCGAGTGAACCACACCCAATGTATCGTGCAGTGCATTACATTAGCTATCAACTGACATTTATTCTAGAGTGATACTCGACTGCATATAAGAGTAACAGAGGCTACCAAGTAGAAACATCAGCTTTCTACGAAAAAGTGCATTCATTAAAGATTTACTGCATCTTAGACGGCAAGCGAGTAAACCACACCCTATGTATCGTGCAGTGCATCACACTAGCTACAAAACAAAACTATTTATAGAGTGATACTCGACTGCATATACCAGTAACAGAGGCGAACAAGTAGAAACATCAGCTTTCTACGAAAAAGTGCATTCAATCAAGATTTACTGCATCTTAGACGGCAAGCGAGTAAACCACACCCAATGTATCGTGCAGTGCATTACATTGGCTATCAACTGACACTTATTTTAGAGTGATACTCGACTGCATATAAGAGTAACAGAGGAGACCAAGTAGAAACATCAGCTTTCTACGAAAAAGTGCATTCATTTATGATTTACTGCATCTTAGACGGCAAGCGAGTAAACCACACCCAATGTATCGTGCAGTGCTTTACATTAGCTATCAACTGAAATTTATTCTAGAGTGATACTCGACTGCATATAAGAGTAACAGAGGCGAACAAGTAGAAACATCAGCTTTCTACGAAAAAGTGCATTCAGTTATGATTTACTGCATCTTAGACGGCAAGCGAGTAAACCAGACTCATTGTATCGTGCAGTGCATTACATAAACTATAAACTGACATGAATTCTAGAGTGATACTCGACTGCATATAAGAGTAACAGAGGCGACCAAGTAGAAACATCAGCTTTTTACGAAAAAGTGCATTCATTCATGATTTACTGCATCTTAGACGGCAAGCGAGTTAACGACACCCAATGTACCGTGCAGTGCATTACATTAGCTATAAACTGACATTTATTCTAGAGTGATACTCGACTGCATATAAGAGTAACAGAGGCGACCAAGTAGAAACATCAGCTTTCTACGAAAAAGTGCATTCATTCATGATTTACTGCATCTTAGACGGCAAGCGAGTTAACGACACCCAATGTACCGTGCAGTGCATTACATTAGCTATAAACTGACATGTATTCTAGAGTGATACTCGACTGCATATAAGAGTAACAGAGGCGACCAAGTAGAAACATCAGCTTTCTACGAAAAAGTGCATTCATTCAAAATTTACTGCATCTTAGACGGCAAGCGAGTGAACCACACCAAATGTATCGTGCAGTGCATTACATTAGCTTGCAACTGACACTTATTCTAGAGTGATACTCGACTGCATATAAGAGTAACAGAGGCTACCAAGTAGAAACATCAGCTTTCTACGAAAAAGTGCATTCATTCAATATTTACTGCATCTTAGACGGCAAGCGAGTGAACCAATTCCAATGTATCGTGCAGTCCATTACATTAGCTTGCAAATGACACTTATTCTAGAGTGATACTCGACTGCATATAAGAGTAACAGAGGCGACCAAGTAGAAACATCAGCTTTCTACGAAAAAGTGCATTTATTTATAATTTACTGCATCTTAAACGGCAAGCGAGTGAACCACACCCAATGTATCGTGCAGTGCATTATATTAGCTTGCAACTGACACTTATTCTAGAGTGATACTCGACGGCATATAAGAGTAACAAAGGCTACCAAGTAGAAACATCAGCTTTCTAAGAAAAAGTGCATTCATTCAAAATTTACTGCATCTTAGACGGCAAGCGAGTAAACCACACCCAATGTATCGTGCAGTGCATTACATTAGCTATCAACTGACACTTATTCTAGACTGATACTCGACTGCATATAAGAGTAACAGAGGCTACCAAGTAGAAACATCAGCTTTTTACGAAAAAGTGCATTCATTCATGATTTACTGCATCTTAGACGGCAAGCGAGTGAACCACACCCAATGTATCGTGCAGTGCATTATATTAGCATGCAACTGACACTTATTCTAGAGTGATACTCGACTGCATATAAGAGTAACAAAGGCTACCAAGTAGAAACATCAGCTTTCTAAGAAAAAGTGCATTCATTCAAAATTTACTGCATCTTAGACGGCAAGCGAGTAAATCACACCCAAGGTATCGTGCAGTGCATTACATTAGCTATCAACTGACACTTATTCTAGAGTGATACTCGACTGCATATAAGAGTAACAGAGGCTACCAAGTAGAAACATCAGCTTTCTACGAAAAAGTGCATTCATTCAATATTTACTGCATCTTAGACGGCAAGCGAGTGAACCAATTCCAATGTATCGTGCAGTCCATTACATTAGCTTGCAAATGACACTTATTCTAGAGTGATACTCGACTGCATATAAGAGTAACAGAGGCGACCAAGTAGAAACATCAGCTTTCTACGAAAAAGTGCATTTATTTATAATTTACTGCATCTTAAACGGCAAGCGAGTGAACCACACCCAATGTATCGTGCAGTGCATTATATTAGCTTGCAACTGACACTTATTCTAGAGTGATACTCGACGGCATATAAGAGTAACAAAGGCTACCAAGTAGAAACATCAGCTTTCTAAGAAAAAGTGCATTCATTCAAAATTTACTGCATCTTAGACGGCAAGCGAGTAAACCACACCCAATGTATCGTGCAGTGCATTACATTAGCTATCAACTGACACTTATTCTAGAGTGATACTCGACTGCATATAAGAGTAACAGAGGCTACCAAGTAGAAACATCAGCTTTTTACGAAAAAGTGCATTCATTCATGATTTACTGCATCTTAGACGGCAAGCGAGTGAACCACACCCAATGTATCGTGCAGTGCATTATATTAGCTTGCAACTGACACTTATTCTAGAGTGATACTCGACTGCATATAAGAGTAACAAAGGCTACCAAGTAGAAACATCAGCTTTCTAAGAAAAAGTGCATTCATTCAAAATTTACTGCATCTTAGACGGCAAGCGAGTAAATCACACCCAAGGTATCGTGCAGTGCATTACATTAGCTATCAACTGACACTTATTCTAGAGTGATACTCGACTGCATATAAGAGTAACAGAGGCTACCAAGTAGAAACATCAGCTTTTTACGAAAAAGTGCATTCATTCATGATTTACTGCATCTTAGACGGCAAGCGAGTTAACGACACCCAATGTACCGTGCAGTGCATTACATTAGCTATAAACTGACATTTATTCTAGAGTGATACTCGACTGCATATAAGAGTAACAGAGGCGACCAAGTAGAAACATCAGCTTTCTACGAAAAAGTGCATTCATTCAAAATTTACTGCATCTTAGACGGCAAGCGAGTGAACCACACCTAATGTATCGTGCAGTGCATTACATAAGCTATCAACTGACACTTATTCCAGAGTGATACTCGACTGCATATACCATTAACAGAGGCGACCAAGTAGAAACAACGAAAAAGTGCATTCATTCAAAATTTACTGCATCTTAGACGGCAAGCGAGTGAACCACACCCAATGTATCGTGCAGTGCATTACATTAGCTATCAACTGACATTTATTCTAGAGTGATACTCGACTGCATATAAGAGTAACAGAGGCTACCAAGTAGAAACATCAGCTTTCTACGAAAAAGTGCATTCATTAAAGATTTACTGCATCTTAGACGGCAAGCGAGTAAACCACACCCTATGTATCGTGCAGTGCATCACACTAGCTACAAAACAAAACTATTTATAGAGTGATACTCGACTGCATATACCAGTAACAGAGGCGACCAAGTAGAAACATCAGCTTTCTACGAAAAAGTGCATTCAATCAAGATTTACTGCATCTTAGACGGCAAGCGAGTAAAATGCACGAGTCAAGCCTGGATACCCTCCTGCAGAGTACAAAACATTTTCCCAATGTAATTACCCTAGGTGACATCAACATAGATATTAAACCACTTAATGATGACAACAGGTGTGCGAACTATTTGAACGTTGCGGCGATGTATGGCCTCATACCTAGTCATTACTTACCAACGCGCCTCAACAATTGCCTTGACCACTGCCTTATTAAAACTCGACTCAACTCAATTACTATTGTCTGTGAAACAACGGTCACCGACCACTCCTGTGTACTTGCATCTCTCTCAAACGTCAATATCTCTTCTAAAATTACTGGTGAGACCAAAACTAAACTCGCATACCATGCTGCAATGGAAGAGATGGCTCTCCTTGATTGGAATTCTGTTACGAGCTGCTGGAACGCTAGCACTGCCACGGATATATTCATCTCGACTGTGTCCTCTATTATCAATAAGCATACTGTACCTTGTCAGATATCCAACAGAAAAAGAACACGTAAACCCTGGATTACGCCTGGCCTTCTGCGATGCATTAGGTTCAGAGACCGGCTCCACTTAAAGCTAAAGAAAAATCCTCATAACCAAACTCTACTAATCTCATACAGAAGATATAGAAACACCTGCAACCAAATTTTAAACAAGCTTAAACGTAAATATGAACAAGATCTCATAAATAAAAATAAAAACAACCTAAAGAAAACATGGGAAGTAATTAAAGACATATGCCATATTAATAAACAGAGAACTACCACGCATGATCTTACTACAATTAAACCTAACCCCCTAGACTCTGTAAACCACATAAATAGATATTTCAGCAATATTGGACAAAGCCTAGCTCATAAACTGGTTACGCGCAAGAACAATAACTCACCTAAATCTTGTACCTCTATCCCGGTCAATTCCATTGTCCTACTACCTGTTGATCACACAGAGATAAAAAACCTCATACTTTCCCTAAAAAACAGTACATCCACGGGATGGGACGGGATCTCATCTTCCTTCCTAAAACAATGTGTTGGTATTGTCTCCAATCCCATTGCACACATATGCAACTTAGTTCTTACTACTGGAGTATTTCCGAAAGCTCTCAAAAAATCTATTATTATTCCTATACACAAATCGGGTAACAAGCAAGACATCAGCAACTATCGACCCATCTCCCTGCTCCCTACTGTAGCAAAAATTGTAGAAAAGGTCATAAATAAACAATTAGTTTGCTATCTAGATTCTTTTAATCATATAGCACCTAACCAATACGGCTTTCGAAAAAACATTTCTACTGCAGATGCGATCAACCATGTTGTTGGTAATATAACACGCAAACTGGACTCCAACACTAAATGTCTAGGGGTATTCCTAGACCTTGCCAAGGCGTTCGACAGTCTCCATTCCAATCCTACTTAACAAAATGGAACGCCTGGGTATTCGAGGAATGCCTCTGCGGCTATTTGGTAGCTACCTCAGTGAAAGAACCCAGTTTGTTAAAATAGGGGACTATATCAGTGACGATGAGCCTTTGACCTTTGGAGTGCCCCAGGGCAGTGTATTAGGCCCCACTCTCTTTCTAATTTATATAGATGGCCTCTGTCACCTTCAGCTTCATAATACTGATATTGTTACTTTTGCTGACGACACTGTCTTGGTCTTCCACGGTGCATCTTGGGATGCGGTCAAATACTGTACTGAATTGGGTCTAGCCAGGGTTATGGATTGGCTAAATTCTAATATACTTACACTTAATCTTAATAAAACCAAATATGTTACTTTCAGTATTAGAAACACCACCCAACCACATAACAACTTCAGCATTAAGGCTCACTCATGCAGTAACCCATCAATTTCACCCTGTAATTGCCACTTGCTGGAAGCAACCAACACTGTCAAATATCTAGGAATATATATTGACCAAAACCTTGACTGGACCCACCATATTAATTCTCTCTCTTCTCGCATCTCAAAACTAATTTATATTTTTAAGAACATTAGACACATAGGTGATCCTCATTTGATAAAAAGCGTTTACTTTGCCCTCTGTCAATCAATCATCACTTACGGTATTGAGGCTTGGGGAGGAGCAAAGAAGACCCACCTAATTAAAATTGAGCGTGCGCAGCGAGCGATTATCAAGGTTACCACCTTCAAAAACATACGTTACCCTACATCTAGTGCTTACAAAGATTTCGATGTACTATCTGTCAGGCAATTATTCATAAAGTTAGTGATCTGCAGACAACATAAGTATAGTTCTGATGCACGACCCCATCAAAGAAGGAGAGACATCGTCTACACTACACCAACCTGCAAAACCAAGTTTGCGCACAGCTTCTTCTTGTTCCTTGGGCCATATCTATATAACCGCATATCTAAAACAGTCGAATTACAGCAATGTACTAATAACAACTGCAAACGAGCTGTTACATCCTTTCTTAAAAACCTAAATTATGAGGAAACTGAGACTCTTCTCCAAATAATGTCTTGATAACTACTAATGCAAGCTCCTATTAGCAACACTATATACCTACTATCCGCACTATCTTACTAACGCTCACTAGCAGCCCACAGCTCTAACTAACAATTACATGTACTTATTTTATTACCTACTAGCGACCTGCCCCGTCTTCGCACGGGTACTATATTATGCATATAAACCTTCCTCTTGATTCACTCTAACTATTTAAAAAAAAAAAAAAAAAAAATCAGTTGCGTAGTTTTAAAGATCTAAGCATACATAGGGACAGACAGCGTGAAGCGACTTTGTTTCAAACTATGTAGTGATTAATAGTACAGTTACTAGCCTAACCCTGATAATCCTCGTGTATAAGTGCCTACGACTTGGCGCAGTATGTAACATTGACACTAGTATCTAACTAGCATCTACTCTCAAAGCCCAACGTACCTACAGTTGGGCTTTGAGAGTAGATACATGGTTGTATGACCCGTCCGTGCCACTCATGAATTGCCTATAAATGTTTTATTGTTGGTTTCCGCACTGTACCTACTGCTAAGTCTATTCCCATCACAAACATACACACCCACACACACACTATACTACTATACTCACTATTTAATACATACATTCTCCCTCTAGAGACTCATGCAATAATTATGCTAATGATGTTACCAATTACATTTAAACCTATGTGCCTTAAAATAAATAGTATTAATGATCATTGTAGGTAATTACATAAATACATAATGTAAACAATTCTAACTCATATCTACGCGGTTAATCATGAGGAGAAGGAGGGTACCTTGCCGTAATACAGTTTATTAACTAGTACGGAAGGTGGCTTACTTTAACTTAATGCTTACCTATACTTAGATCTTAAAATAAAACTACATGTGGTTAGTTACCTAACATATTTACCTATATTATGTAAAAATGTGTAGTTCAAGTAAGCTAAATAAATAAATTGAAAAATTGAAAAAAATTCGAACTTTGTTAGAATTGGCGTCTCGAGAGAGACTGTGGTTCCCTTGAGCGTCCGCCATTTTGGAACGGGACTTATTTGTCGATGACGTGTGCACCGGGGCAAACAGTGTCGAAGAGGCTTTGGTTTTGCGGGATGAGCTGGTGGAACTCTTGCGGACGGGTGGATATGAATTGCGCAAATGGATGTCCAACTCACCGGCCGTGGTGGCCGGCCTCCCCGAGGATCACCAGCAGGATCCGCACCTGTTCGAAAATGTTGAGAGCCCGCACATGTTATCAGTCCTAGGCGTGCAATATCGACCAGTCCAAGATGTGTTCACCTATCGGGTGGAACTGGATTCCCCGAGGGTCTGGACGAAGCGGCTTGTGCTGTCCACGGTGGCCAGGACGTACGATCCGAATGGATGGATCGCGCCGGTCATCTTCACGGCGAAGGCATTTATGCAGCGCCTGTGGATGGTCCAACTGGGTTGGGATGATCCACTATCCGGAAATTTGTTGAGCGATTGGGAGGTTTTCTTTTCCACGCTCCCGGAGATAAATCAGGTCGAACTGCCGCGTAAGCTGTTGCCGGCAGGGAAATGCCGAGTAACCCTACACGGG
Organism: Epinotia ramella; assembly: GCA_947578815.1. Classification (NCBI taxonomy): domain Eukaryota; kingdom Metazoa; phylum Arthropoda; class Insecta; order Lepidoptera; family Tortricidae; genus Epinotia; species Epinotia ramella. The sequence goes on from OX388213.1 coordinate 1,416,581, forward strand.
TTTTGCGACGCCTCCGAGCGAGGGTATGCAGCTGCCGTTTACTTGCGGACGGTCAGCTCCGCCGGATCGGTCGATTTGCACTTGGTAATGGCGAAGAGCAAGGTGGCTCCCCTTCGCACGCGTTTGACAATCCCAAAAATGGAATTATCTGGAGCGGCTCTTCTTGTACGCCTACTGAACCACGTGGCCTCTACCTTGAAGGACACCGTGAACCTTGAGGAGAGTGTCTACGCATGGACTGATAGCCAAATTGTATTGTGTTGGCTGCAGTCGTCATTCCATACTTTGGAGGTCTTTGTGGCCAACCGGGTCTCGCAAATCCAGAATTCGGAGACTGCCTTGGTTTGGAGACACGTGCCAGGTGAACTGAACCCAGCGGACGTGGCGTCCAGGGGTTGCACGGCACCTGAGCTTGTTGCCCACTCACTGTGGTGGAGACCAGATTGGTTGTTGGAACCGGAGACACTCTGGCCTGCCAGTTGTGTGATTGGGACCCCATCCTCTGGCTTGGGTGTCCACCTTGTCGAGACCGCTCCAGTGTCAGACACTGCTTGGTTGCTAGAACGGTATAGCTCTCTCGACAAGCTTGTTGGAGTGACCGCCTGGGTCAAGCGATTTATACACAATTGTCGCCACCCTGACAACCGGTCACGCGTTAGAGTTCTCGCCACAGAAGAGCGGAATGCCGCCCTACATCATTGGATTAGGGTTGTGCAGGAAGAACACTTTGGGGACGTATTGAAGCCCCTGCGGCAGGGACGTCCTAAGCTACCGAAGGCGATAGCACGCCTCAACCCGTTCATTGACGAGTCGGGTACACTCCGGGTTGGAGGACGGCTCCGCAACGCTAGCTTGCCGTACTCGGTGCGCCACCCCATTTTGCTGCCTAAGAAGGGGCATCTGGTGGAATTGTTGGTGATTGACCGCCACATAAAGAACTCGCATGCCAGCTGCAATGCACTCTTGGGCTTTTGCAGCGAGACTTTTGGATATTGAACGGCCGACGGGTTATTCGGAGCATCGTGTTTCGGTGCTTGCCTTGCTTTCGGCTCAAGGCAGCCACGATGCAGCCCCAGATGGGGGACCTTCCTCCTGATCGGGTCAACGAGGCTAGGACCTTCTCTAGGGTGGGGACCGATTTTGCGGGACCTTTTTTAGTGAAAACGTCGCGACTTCGAAATGCGAAGGTTGTAAAAGCGTATTTGTGCGTTTTCGTATGCCTGTCGACCAAGGCTGCTCATCTTGAACTTGTTGGTGATCTTACGACGGAGGCTTTTATTGCGGCCTTGGATAGATTTGTATCCCGTAGGGGACTCCCATCTCTGATCCGGTCAGATTGTGGAACCAATTACAAGGGTGCCGACCGTTATTTACAAGATGTTGTAAAATTTTTATTTGAAAATAAGATTGATATTGGAACAGACCTCTCCCGTCGGGGTATCACCTGGACGTTCGATCCGCCAGGCTGCCCCCACTGGGGTGGAATCTGGGAGGCTTGCGTGAAGCAAGCAAAAGCCCATATGTATCGGGTAGTCGGTCAAACTGTATTGACTTTTGAGGAACTCGCGACGTTGTTTTGTAGAATTGAGGCCGTCCTCAATTCCCGTCCGTTGTGTCCGCTCAGCTCCGACCCAAATGACCTGGAAGCGCTCTCTCCAGGCCATTTCTTGATTGGTCAGCCACTTGCAGCGTTGCCGGAGCACCCCCTCCGGGACGTACCCTCCGGTCGTTTGTCGCGCTACCAGATGATGCAACAAATGGCTCAGAACTTTTGGACCAGATGGTCATTAGAGTATTTGCATGTTTTGCAGCAGCGCCTCAAGTGGACTGACAAAACCAGTCCCCCCAGAGTTGGAGATCTTGTGCTAGTTAAGGATGCTAACCTTCCGCCACTGCGATGGCGCCGGGGGCGCATCGTTAATTTGTTTCCCGGTAAGGACGGGACCCCTCGGTTTGCCGAGGTCATGGTTGGGGACTCGGTTCTGAAGCGAGCGGTAGCAACCCTATCGCGACTTCCCCTAGTATAGCGGACCGGCTTAAAACCTAAGTTTATAACTAATTAACCGTGCTTTGTTAATATGCCGTCGAGTACCACTCTGGAAATAGTGTTTATTGATAGTTAGTGCAATGTTCTTTACGATACAGTGGGTGTGGTTTACTCGCCTGACGTCTAAGATGCAGAAAATTTTCAATGAATGCAAATGTTTATATAAAACCTAAGTTTATAAATAATTAACCGTGCTTTGTTAATATGCCGTCGAGTATCACTCTGGAAATAGTGTTTATTGATAGTTAGTGTAATGTTCTGTACGATACAGTGGGTGTGGTTTACTCGCCTGCCGTCTAAGATCCCGAAAATCTTCAATGAATGCATATAAACGAATTTAAACTTTCGTGAGACATGTTGAAATAATACTAACAATTACACGGTTCAACTCACGTATTTTATATGTCACTACGGGCGACATGTTTCCCATGTCGCCCGTAGTGACATAGAATACGTGAGTCGAACCGTGTAATTGTTAGTATTATGAATGCATATGTTTATTTAAAACCTAAGTTTCTAATTAATTACCTGTGCTTCGTTAATATGCCATCGAGTATCACTCGAGAAATAGTATTATTTTATAGTTAGTGTAATGTTAGATCATAGAAAACTGATGTTTCTATCTGATTGCCTCTGTTACTCTTATATGCAGTCGAGTATCACTCTATAATTAGTGTCAGTTGATAGCTAGTGTAATGCACTGCACGATACAGCGGGTGTGATTTACTCGCTTGCCGTCTAAAATGCAGTAAATCATGAATGAATGCACTTTTTCGCAAAAAGCTGATGTTTCTACTTGGTCGCCTCTGTTACTCTTATATGCAGTCGAGTATCAGTCTAGAAAAAAGTCAGTTGATAGCTAATGTAATGCACTGAACGATACACTTGGTGTGGTTCACTCGCTTGCCGTCTAAGATGCAGTTAATCATAAATAAATGCACTTTTTCGTAGAAAGCTGATGTTTCTACTTGTTCGCCTCTGTTACTCTTATATGCAGTCGAGTATCACTCTAGAATAAATTTCAGTTGATAGCTAATGTAAAGCACTGCACGATACATTGGGTGTGGTTTACTCGCTTGCCGTCTAAGATGCAGTAAATCTTGAATGAATGCACTTTTTCGTAGAAAGCTGATGTTTCTACTTAGTAGCCTCTGTTACTCTTATATGCAGTCGAGTATCACTCTAGAATAAGTGTAATTTGCAAGCTAATGTAATGCACTGCACGATACATTGGGTGTGGTTCACTCGCTTGCCGTCTAAGATGCAGTAAATTTTGAATGAATGCACTTTTTCGTAGAAAGCTGATGTTTCTACTTGGTAGCCTCTGTTACTCTTATATGCAGTCGAGTATCACTCTAGAATAAGTGTCAGTTGCAATCTAATGTAATGCACTGCACGATACATTGGGTGTGGTTCACTCGCTTGCCGTCTGAGATGCAGTAAATTTTGAATGAATGCACTTTTTCGTAGAAAGCTGATGTTTCTACTTGGTAGCCTCTGTTATTCTTATATGCAGTCGAGTATCACTCTAGAATAAGTGTCAGTTGCAAGCTAATGTAATGCACTGCACGATACAATTGGTGTGGTTCACTCGCTTGCCGTCTGAGATGCAGTAAATTTTGAATGAATGCACTTTTTCGTAGAAAGCTGATGTTTCTACTTGGTAGCCTCTGTTATTCTTATATGCAGTCGAGTATCACTTTAGAATAAGTGTCAGTTGATAGCTAATGTAATGCACTGCACGATACATTGGGTGTGGTTCACTCGCTTGCCGTCTAAGATGCAGTAAATCAAGAATGAATGCACTTTTTCGTAAAAAGCTGATGTTTCTACTTGTTCGCCTCTGTTACTCTTATATGCAGTCGAGTATCACTCTAGAATAAATTTCAGTTGATAGCTAATGTAAAGCACTGCACGATACATTGGGTGTGGTTTACTCGCTTGCCGTCTAAGATGCAGTAAATCATAAATGAATGCACTTTTTCGTAGAAAGCTGATGTTTCTACTTGGTCTCCTCTGTGACTCTTATATGCAGTCGAGTATCACTCTAAAATAATTGTCAGTTGATAGCCAATGTAATGCACTGCACGATACATTGGGTGTGGTTTACTCGCTTGCCGTCTAAGATGCAGTAAATCTTGATTGAATGCACTTTTTCGTAGAAAGCTGATGTTTCTACTTGGTCGCCTCTGTTACTGGTATATGCAGTCAAGTATCACTCTATAAATAGTTTTGTTTTGTAGCTAGTGTAATGCACTGCACGATACATAGGGTGTGGTTTACTCGCTTGCCGTCTAAGATGCAGTAAATCTTGAATGAATGCACTTTTTCGTAGAAAGCTGATGTTTCTACTTGGTAGCCTCTGTTACTCTTATATGCAGTCGAGTATCACTCTAGAATAAGTGTCAGTTGATAGCTAATGTAATGCACTGCACTATACATTGGGTGTGGTTTACTCGCTTGCCGTCTAAGATGCAGTAAATTTTGAATGAATGCACTTTTTTTTAGAAAGCTGATGTTTCTACTTGGTAGCCTTTGTTACTCTTATATGCAGTCGAGTATCACTCTAGAATAAGTGTCAGTTGCAATCTAATGTAATGCACTGCACGATACATTGGGTGTGGTTCACTCGCTTGCCGTCTGAGATGCAGTAAATTTTGAATGAATGCACTTTTTCGTAGAAAGCTGATGTTTCTACTTGGTAGCCTCTGTTATTCTTATATGCAGTCGAGTATCACTCTAGAATAAGTGTCAGTTGCAAGCTAATGTAATGCACTGCACGATACAATTGGTGTGGTTCACTCGCTTGCCGTCTGAGATGCAGTAAATTTTGAATGAATGCACTTTTTCGTAGAAAGCTGATGTTTCTACTTGGTAGCCTCTGTTATTCTTATATGCAGTCGAGTATCACTCTAGAATAAGTGTCAGTTGATAGCTAATGTAATGCACTGCACGATACATTGGGTGTGGTTCACTCGCTTGCCGTCTAAGATGCAGTAAATCAAGAATGAATGCACTTTTTCGTAAAAAGCTGATGTTTCTACTTGTTCGCCTCTGTTACTCTTATATGCAGTCGAGTATCACTCTAGAATAAATTTCAGTTGATAGCTAATGTAAAGCACTGCACGATACATTGGGTGTGGTTTACTCGCTTGCCGTCTAAGATGCAGTAAATCATAAATGAATGCACTTTTTCGTAGAAAGCTGATGTTTCTACTTGGTCTCCTCTGTGACTCTTATATGCAGTCGAGTATCACTCTAAAATAATTGTCAGTTGATAGCCAATGTAATGCACTGCACGATACATTGGGTGTGGTTTACTCGCTTGCCGTCTAAGATGCAGTAAATCTTGATTGAATGCACTTTTTCGTAGAAAGCTGATGTTTCTACTTGGTCGCCTCTGTTACTGGTATATGCAGTCGAGTATCACTCTATAAATAGTTTTGTTTTGTAGCTAGTGTAATGCACTGCACGATACATAGGGTGTGGTTTACTCGCTTGCCGTCTAAGATGCAGTAAATCTTGAATGAATGCACTTTTTCGTAGAAAGCCGATGTTTCTACTTGGTAGCCTCTGTTACTCTTATATGCAGTCGAGTATCACTCTAGAATAAGTGTCAGTTGATAGCTAATGTAATGCACTGCACTATACATTGGGTGTGGTTCACTCGCTTGCCGTCTAAGATGCAGTAAATTTTGAATGAATGCACTTTTTCGTAGAAAGCTGATGTTTCTACTTGGTCGCCTCTGTTACTGGTATATGCAGTCGAGTATCACTCTATAAATAGTTTTGTTTTGTAGCTAGTATAATGCACTGCACGATACATATGGTGTGGTTTACTCGCTTGCCGTCTAAGATGCAGTAAATCTTTAATGAATGCACTTTTTCGTAGAAAGCTGATGTTTCTACTTGGTAGCCTCTGTTACTCTTATATGCAGTCGAGTATCACTCTAGAATAAGTGTCAGTTGATAGCTAATGTAATGCACTGCACGATACATTGGGTGTGGGTCACTCGCTTGCCGTCTAAGATGCAGTAAATTTTGAATGAATGCACTTTTTCGTAGAAAGCTGATGTTTCTACTTGGTCGCCTCTGTTACTGGTATATGCAGTCGAGTATCACTCTATAAATAGTTTTGTTTTGTAGCTAGTGTAATGCACTGCACGATACATAGGGTGTGGTTTACTCGCTTGCCGTCTAAGATGCAGTAAATCTTTAATGAATGCACTTTTTCGTAGAAAGCTGATGTTTCTACTTGGTAGCCTCTGTTACTCTTATATGCAGTCGAGTATCATTCTAGAATAAGTGTCAGTTGATAGCTAATGTAATGCACTGCACGACACATTGGGTGTGGGTCACTCGCTTGCCGTCTAAGATGCAGTAAATTTTGAATGAATGCACTTTTTCGTAGAAAGCTGATGTTTCTACTTGGTCGCCTCTGTTACTGGTATATGCAGTCGAGTATCACTCTATAAATAGTTTTGTTTTGTAGCTAGTATAATGCACTGCACGATACATAGGGTGTGGTTTACTCGCTTGCCGTCTAAGATGCAGTAAATCTTTAATGAATGCACTTTTTCGTAGAAAGCTGATGTTTCTACTTGGTAGCCTCTGTTACTCTTATATGCAGTCGAGTATCATTCTAGAATAAGTGTCAGTTGATAGCTAATGTAATGCACTGCACGATACATTGGGTGTGGGTCACTCGCTTGCCGTCTAAGATGCAGTAAATTTTGAATGAATGCACTTTTTCGTAGAAAGCTGATGTTTCTACTTGGTCGCCTCTGTTACTGGTATATGCAGTCGAGTATCACTCTATAAATAGTTTTGTTTTGTAGCTAGTGTAATGCACTGCACGATACATAGGGTGTGGTTTACTCGCTTGCCGTCTAAGATGCAGTAAATCTTTAATGAATGCACTTTTTCGTAGAAAGCTGATGTTTCTACTTGGTAGCCTCTGTTACTCTTATATGCAGTCGAGTATCACTCTAAAATAAGTGTCAGTTGATAGCTAATGTAATGCACTGCACGATACATTAGGTTTGGTTCACTCGCTTGCCGTCTAAGATGCAGTAAATTTTAAATGAATGCACTTTTTCGTAGAAAGCTGATGTTTCTACTTGGCCGCCTCTGTTACTGGTATATGCAGTCGAGTATCACTCTATAAATAGTTTTGTTTTGTAGCTAGTATAATGCACTGCACGATACATAGGGTGTGGTTTACTCGCTTGCCGTCTAAGATGCAGTAAATCTTTAATGAATGCACTTTTTTGTAGAAAGCTGATGTTTCTACTTGGTAGCCTCTGTTACTCTTATATGCAGTCGAGTATCACTCTAAAACAAATGTCAGTTGATAGCTAATGTAATGCACTGCACGAAACATTGGGTGTAGTTTACTCGCTTGCCGTCTAAGATGCAGAAAATTTAGTATGAATGCACTTTTTCGTAGAAAGCTGATGTTTCTACTTGGTAGCCTCTGTTACTCTTATATGCAGTCGAGTATCACTCTAGAATAAGTGTCAGTTGATAGTTAATGTAATGCACTGCACGATACATTGGGTGTGGTTCACTCGCTTGCCGTCTAAGATGCAGTAAATTTTGAATGAATGCACTTTTTCGTTGAAAGCTGATGTTTCTACTTGGTAGCCTCTGTTACTCTTATATGCAGTCGAGTATCACTCTAGAATAAGTGTCAGTTGCAAGCTAATGTAATGCACTGCACGATACATTGGGTGTGGTTCACTCGCTTGCCGTCTAAGATGCAGTAAATTTTGAATGAATGCACTTTTTCGTAGAAAGCTGATGTTTCTACTTGGTAGCCTCTGTTACTCTTATATGCAGTCGAGTATCACTCTAGAATAAGTGTCAGTTGCAAGCTAATGTAATGCACTGCACGATACATTGGGTGTGGTTCACTCGCTTGCCGTCTGAGATGCAGTAAATTTTGAATGAATGCACTTTTTCGTAGAAAGCTGATGTTTCTACTTGGTAGCCTCTGTTATTCTTATATGCAGTCGAGTATCACTTTAGAATAAGTGTCAGTTGATAGCTAATGTAATGCACTGCACGATACATTGGGTGTGGTTCACTCGCTTGCCGTCTAAGATGCAGTAAATCATGAATGAATGCACTTTTTCGTAAAAAGCTGATGTTTCTACTTGGTCGCCTCTGTTACTCTTATAGGCAGACGAGTATCACTCTAAAATTAAAGTCATTTGATAGCCAATGTAATGCACTGCACAAAACATTAGGTGTGGTTTACTCGCTTGCCGTCTAAGATGCAGTAAATCTTTATTGAATGCACTTTTTCGTAGAAAGCTGATGTTTCTACTTGGTCGCCTCTGTTACTGGTATATGCAGTCGAGTATCACTCTATAAATAGTTTTGTTTTGTAGCTAGTGTAATGCACTGCACGATACATAAGGTGCATTTTACTCGCTTGTCGTCTAAGATGCAGTAAATCTTTAATGAATGCACTTTTTCGTAGAAAGCTGATGTTTCTACTTGGTAGCCTCTGTTACTCTTATATGCAGTCGAGTATCACTCTAGAATAAGTGTCAGTTGATAGCTAATGTAATGCACTGCACGATACATTAGGTTTGGTTCACTCGCTTGCCGTCTAAAATGCAGTAAATTTTGAATGAATGCACTTTTTCGTAGAAAGCTGATGTTTCTACTTGGTCGCCTCTGTTACTGGTATATGCAGTCGAGTATCACTCTATAAATAGTTTTGTTTTGTAGCTAGTGTAATGCACTGCACGATACATAGGGTGTGGTTTACTCGCTTGCCGTCTAAGATGCAGTAAATCATGAATGAATGCACTTTTTTGTAAAAAGCTGATGTTTCTACTTGGTCGCCTCTGTTACTCTTATAGGCAGACGAGTATCACTCTAGAATTAAAGTCATTTGATGGCCAATGTAATGCACTGCACGAAAGATTAGGTGTGGTTTACTCGCTTGCCGTCTAAGATGCAGTAAATCTTTATTGAATGCACTTTTTCATAGAAAGCTGATGTTTCTACTTGGTCGCCTCTGTTACTGGTATATGCAGTCGAGTATCACTCTATAAATAGTTTTGTTTTGTAGCTAGTGTAATGCACTGCACGATACATAAGGTGTATTTTACTCGCTTGCCGTCTAAGATGCAGTAAATCTTTAATGAATGCACTTTTTCGTAGAAAGCTGATGTTTCTACTTGGTCGCCTCTGTTACTCTTATATGCAGTCGAGTATCACTCTAGAATAAATGTCAGTTGATAGCTAATGTAATGCACTGCACGATACATTGGGTGTGGTTCACTCGCTTGCCGTCTAAGATGCAGTAAATCATAAATGAATGCACTTTTTCGTAGAAAGCTGATGTTTCTACTTGGTAGCCTCTGTTACTCTTATATGCAGTCGAGTATCACTCTAAAATGAATGTCAGTTTTTAGCTTATGTAATGCACTGCACGATACATTGGGTGTGGTTTACTCGCTTATCGTCTAAGATGCAGAAACACTTGATTTAATGCACTTGTTCATGGAAAGCTGATGTTTCTACGTGGTCGTCTCTGTTTCTTTTATATGCAGTCGAGTGTCACTCTAGAAATAGTGTTATTTGATAGCTCATTGCTTGTTGTCTAAGGTGCAGAAATTATGAAAAATATATCAAAAAAACACTTAGGCTGATAAGTTGTGAAGTTAGCGGCCAAAGTGCATTTCTAGTTATTATCGTTTTTTAATCTTTAGAATTGTTTGTTTTTTGTTGTTTTCTAATAAGAAAGAAGATATTTTGCGGTTCTGCTTGTTTTGACAGTATTCTTGTTGAAAATATACATAACTTCTTAATTTGGTCGGGTTATCATCGGCCGCTAACTTTGGCCGCTAACTTCACACCGGTCTCGTTTTGTAATAAATGTACAAATATACGGTGCGAGGCATATCAATGGTCAGTGTTCAATCAAATCAAAATCAAATCAAAAAATATTTATTCAGTAACTTAAACTATTTAACAATATACAGGGTGTTAACGGGGTCATGATCCGGAATGACAAAAAGCGAATAAGATGATCATACTGAACAACCTTTCCCATGGGACCAACCACGAAATCGCAAAAAAAAACCAGCCATAACTCTCAATTAAATCGCAGTTAACTCACAGTTAACTCTTAATTGGCTCTTTTTTTTTTGCGATTTCGTGGTTGGTCTCATGGGAAAGGTTGTTCAGTATGATCATCTTATTCGCTTTTTGTCATTCCGGATCATGACCCCGTTAACACCCTGTATAGGCTGGTGCCTCTTTTTAAGTATAATAATACCTGTATTAAGAGACACCGCTCCTCCACTGTGGTAACTTAACGTATAGATAAGAAATTACATGTTGAGAAATCTTAAACTCAATGTTGATTAGGGAGTATGCCAGTAACAATAATATAGACATGTATGACTCAGGTGTCACTCACTTTAAGCTCCGCTGATACGAACAATATTTATTTATGTATCAGTAAACTATTAGGTGTAAAAACAAGAAAAACATAATATGCCTTAAATTAAAAAACTAAACACTAAATTAGAAACTAGGATTAAAATAATTATAAATAAAAAAATTGGCCCAAATCACTTTCTGAGGGCAGCGTGCCCAGAAGGCTGGCAGCATTGCCACGTTGTATGGCCTATATGATCCAGCCTTCTCGTCAGGCGTCACCTCTACCAGGCGTAAACTATTTAATTGTGCTACTGCTAAACACTAAATTGGTGAAATGTCATAACCCACTTTCGACTCGAGCGACAAACAAAAGCACTTCCTACCACACTAGTTATTTAATGTAGGTGTTAGGTACTCAATAACATTACTGCCTTCATATGCAATTGGCTATTAAAACCGTATTTCATGGCAAATTTAAATCAGAGAAAAAATGGCGCTATTGTTCAGTCTACGCCAAGAGCGACCTAATTCAATATCCCTGGAATCGACAAATCTATTACAACGGAGAGTGGTCTATAACAAGGTTACAAGTGTTCAAAGAAATATCGCTTTTAAAACTTGTACCGCTCACAACCTCCGGCCTTCTGGCTCCGAAGCATCCTGCGCGGGTAATACGTATCTGAATGTCTAAAGTTGAAAAAAATAACGTTAAATAACCTACTTTCAAAATCCCTAAAATCTAAATATCTAATGGTTTTTTTCATCAAAATTCGAAATACCGAAAGCTTAAAATGGCTACGTATGGCATGTCTAAAATAAAAAAAAAACGAACGTTATTTTACGACCTACGTTCGATATCGCTAAGATCTTTTAAGTTTTCCGCTCTTTTATAAAAAAAATAACCTCGAAGGCGAAAGCGGGAGCAAAGCTCCTGCTTCCGTCTTCTAACCTATCCGCGATCCGAGTCGGTTTTGCCCCTAAGTCCCTGTTCAAAGGGAGGGCATCAAATAAACTTTTGTCTGAGATCAACCAATACCAAGATAGTGGCGTATCGTAGGCAGTAGGCAACAGGGGCATACATACATTCACGCCTTTATCCCTAAGTAGTAGGCAGAGCACATGAAACTTTTGTTCCAGTACCACTTTTAGCATAAATGTGGGTATAAAAGATCGACAACATGTGATATCGCAGTGACAAGTTGCTAGCCCATCACCCACAACACACTTCAACCCTGTTCCCTTAGTCGACTCTGACGACACCCACAGGAAGAAAGGGGGTGGTGCTATTCTAACCCGACACCACACGGGGGAACAGGCATAATATGAGTTTTTTTTTTAGGTAGGTGTTAGTTGCTTAGGTATTTAAAACCATTAGGTATTTCGATTTTAGGGGAACGTAGGTTATTTAACGTTAGTTTTTTCAACTTTAGACATTCAGATACGTATCTACTCATCCTGCGCCCATTGTGAATATTTATTATGTCATACATAGTTTTCATTATATACATACATCCGCAATCACGCCTATTTCGCGGAAGGGTAGGCAGAGATCACGGATTTCCACTTGCTACGATCTTGACAAACCTTTCTTGCTTCATTCACTTTCATTACATTCTGCATACATGCTCGTCGGTTTAGGGTACTCTTGACCTTACCTTCAGGATTTCTCCGATTTGGTCGGAAAAAATTCGACAAGGTCTTCCCCTTCCACCTGTACCGTCAACTTTTCCCTCATACACATTCTTTGCTAATCTTCTTTCATCCAACCTCTGCACATGCCCATATCATCTTAGCATGCACTTCTCAATTTTCGTCACTACATCTTCAGTCAATACACATCTCTCTCTTATCACACTATTACTTATTCTATTCCTCAAACACATGCTTCTCATTTTATTCCTACCAGTCAGTTAGTTTTTGTTTTCATACCTATATATGTATATACTGAGAGATAGGGGTTGAAGAATGATGTCCAACTGAGTAACTACCTCATCTTCCGGAAAATCGCAGTCAAAACAACTACTCGCTGCTCTGTAGGTACGGATTTGGTGTTGTGTTTCTAATGGTCTTAAGGTCGCCTGAGTGCTTTCTAGTTGTTAACACAGTAAATCCAACGTTACATCCGTCTTAAAATACCCGTCTCAAAAAAAGCGACGCTTTATTAAAACTAGTCCGTAGTTTAATAACAGTAAGTACGGACGAGTTCTTTAATTTATGACCGTTTTCGCAAAAATACTCCTTGTATTTCTACACAAATTGACAAGCCTTAAGTGGTTAGTATGATATTTAAAACTACGCGTACCTATTAGTGCATATAATATGTACTTTCTTCTTCACGTTTTCCTATCACTTTTTTTGTCATCCGCCGCTTTAAAATAGCTTTTTTCAATTTGCGAATTCAAATGATTGTTTGAGTATACTGCCCCAAAGCTAACGTTGAAGGATTTTTCACCCCATATTCATCCAAAACACAATTAAACTGACCATTTGTGAACCGTATGACAAGGACATTAAGGTATAAAATTGGTCAGTATGTTACTGTTCCTACATCTTTTCGCATCAAACATGTCACGAGTCCGCTGTCGACAAACAAAGGTTTGGGTTTGGGATGGGAGCTTTTTATTCCTGCCATATAAGAGGCTCCATTTTGAATGAACGAAAGGTCAAGTACCCAGTGTTCGTTATTAAATATACATGTTTTTATTATATATTCTGAATGCATGGAACATATTTTATTATTTATTTCAAAAAAACATCTTAGCGGTAAGTATGTATACATTTCAAGATCGCCAAACTGAGGGCAGTTTGTCGGCGAATGTGCGCTCTAGGGTTGTGTTATACCTACTTACCTATTTACTACTAAATTATCTATTTTAATGGCAATGAACTTAGTGCACCATCCACAGCACACTCAACCGTTCAATTGTGGACCCTGCTACAACGGCTTAAAGTCCACCTATAGTCAGCTAAGTGTGTTGCCGCTAGTACGTGTCGTACGTGCAAGTACAAAATATTAATATTAATATTTTTATATAAGGTCAGTGTGGGCAAGTCCGGCATACTTTATTTAAAGTTCAGTTTGATCGGATTTTACAAGGTTATTATTTATTCCAGGATAAACGGCCTAGACTTATAGGATGACAAATATTATATTTTACAATGTCGCTTTAACAAATTAACAAAATAAGCAAAACTTTTGCAAAAAAAGAGGTTTTTTTAAAACTCGGCGAGTAGACGATCTTCCCGTGATGTATAAGGTAAGGCCGTCTAGTACTCATTGCCGCGCTATTTGAAAGCCAATAGGCATGTATTACATTGTTGGTATCGTAAGTTTATGCCATTCCAAATTATGTTTTGAGATCAGGGCGATAGAGTTGCAATTTCAAAATATACATATTTTTATGTTATAAAGGCAAGATCGGCATATCCGTGGAAGAAGAGATTGTAAACCTTTTCAAGTCTAAAATAAAAAAACATGATAAACGCAAAAATTTAATAAAAATTACAATTGGTTGTTTAAAATCGTATAAGATCCCAAAAATACTATGAAAGTATTCATATTACATACTTATTAATTAAATGTAAACTATTCGATCGCAAAAATACTTTTTTTTTAATAAAAATATATCAAAAAAAATTCAAGTCCAAAAACCGGGCCCCCTTTCCGATACTCTGACCGGAAACCATCCGAAAACATGAAGGCGATATTATTGGCCGGTACTGTACGTAAATAGCGTAGTACACAAAAAGCAATACGTAGTGTATACATTATTGATACTAAACGGGACTTAATCGCGTATAACTAACTTATTTTATTTACCTCACTGAGGTCTCCCGACGTTTCCGATGTGTTGCAACATCCATGGTCACGGGACAGTTGTGTGAGTTGAATGTTTAGTATAAATAATGTGTGAGAATCGTGAAAATTTAAATCAATATAATAGTGTATACGCTTTAAGTAATTTAAAAAAAGTTTTACGTGTAAGTATCTCATTTATCGTGACAATATTTGAAATGAGAATATTTCAACGCAAAAGGTTGGCAAGATCTGATTGAAGGCAAGAGCGGCACATGACGGGCTTCCCTTGATCATTTCAGACGGACTTTCCAACTAGGTCAAATTTAAGGTTAGACATTTGGAAACCTAAAACTACAAAATTAAAGCATTTTGGCTATATTAAAGCGTTAGACAGAAAAAGCGGTTAATAAACTGCTAAGTTACTCACCTGATTAACAAATACTGCGATTTTTTCAATTTTCTACGATTTATTTTCTGGACCACGTTGAACTCACTTATGTAGTTCGAAACACGAATGAAGTTGACAGTTGAGTTGCTACCATAGTTTTCGTCATAGCGACATCTATGTTAGAGAAAAAGAACTAGGACGAAAAACCGCTTTACCGACAGAGTTATAAGTGGCGCGTATATACAAATACCAGAGTTATGGCGTATAGACGGGCTTTCCTTATTGACGGACTTGCCCACACTGACCTTACTACTAATTTTATATATCTATTTTTATATACTACTATCTAAATTGGTCTTATCTAAAAGTATTGTTTTCAGCCTTTGTTTAAATACCTGTTTGCTAGTACTTTGTTCCACTGCTAGGCTTAATTGGTTAAAAATCTTAGGTAATATCATGTATTTACGAGTTCTTTGGCTGAAGTAATTATTAGATTTATACTCTAAATATCTTCTCTTTGTGCCCACCCTAAAGTTACGTAACTGTTATATGTATTTATACGCCATACGGCGTTATTATTTCCGTACCATTTTGTGTATCTTTATTTTGCATGTTTCTAAAGGAGGTCGATCATTTCAGGTAGTTATTTATTGTTTAAAGCTTATTTTATGTTTCGAACAACACCTTTTTACCTGTTTTTAATCCTACTAATATTATAAATGCGAAAGTTTGGATGTTTGGATCTTTAGATGTTTGTTACTCAATCACACTTAAACAGCTCAACCGATTTGGATGAAATTTTGCACGAATATAGTATAAACTATATTCGTGCAAAATTTCATAAAGGCTATAAAGCCTGGATTAAAATATAGGATAGTTTTTATCCCGGGTCTGCGCAGACGAAATCGCGGGCCGAAGCTAGTTCTTCATAAATAATTAACCTACGTGAAAGTCGTCCGTAAAAGTAGCTCTGAGATAAACCTACCGGAAAACAATTATAATTAAGCCAGAGCCGCAATTCAACTTATTTTCAAAACTGCTGGCGACATGGCTATCATGATAATAATGACCTACCTAATTAGTAGGTAACAATGTTGGGGAGTCCGCTGGATGCGGGTGGCGCAGGACCGGTCATTGTGACACTCTTTGGGGGAGACCTATGTCCAGCAATGGACGTCTTTCGGCTGATATGATGATGATGAGGTAACAATGGTGAAATGTTGATTTTATCGACGTACTGTTAATAAATGGGAAAACCTAAAAAAAATGTTGTGCTTAATTCTGTCCCGATAGCTTAGAGGCAAATAAACATGCATTCTTAAAAAAAAACTGTTATAACATAGATTTCTAACAAGTTAAGAAAACGCTATATGGGGTTAAATAAAAGGTCAGCACAACCCTCCATTTGTTAGATTTCAAACCCTCATTCAGTTATGAAAATTTGCCATAGCAACTAGCGACAGAAAAGATAAGTAATCAAACATACTTTGCAACGAAAATTCCACTAGCTCGTAGAAAAAGGAACGTGAGCTGTATATCACCAAGTCCGTTTTGTTTACAGCTGCCTCGTAAACTAGAGTGCTGTAAACCAGTTTTATGAACTAGCCGTCTCAGCAATTAAACGGCTTCTTCGGCTTTCAGTGCTCTTGGCGGTTAATGGTGCACTTAATATTAAAGAACGTTATTGTTTAAAGGTTATATATTTATGCGTATTGGAGAGCAATTAATTAGGTTTAAGGGTGACTTTGTACACAATGAACAGCACCGAGCGCTGCTAGTGAGGACAATTTTTTGCCCCCGTAAATAACTGTTTCATACTTCATCGAAATCGTTAAACAGTTGATTAAACGTACCCGTCCGTTTAACTTTTTTTCTCTTGATTATTATTATATTATAAATATGTATAAGTAAGTTTATATTGTATGCATATTATGTATACGTATGTATATTAATTATATATATTATTATGTATATTAATTATTGTTGAGAGGATGTGTGAAAGTGGACTGACTAAGAGGATTTAGGGGTATAGATCGGTAGGGGGCGGCCTAGGCGAGGGTATCATGACCAAATTTCAGCGATACTGTTAAAAGGCCAGGTCAGGAGTACCCGGCGAGCCTGTATGAGGATATGTATGGATGTGATCGAAGCGAAAGAAGTATGTAAGGACCGTAGAGTATTTGGCGTTTCTTAGTCTCTGCCTACCCCAATGAGTATATGTAGGTATGTGTATGTATATCAATTAATTTGTGTTTCCATCCGAGTCTCAGTATTTAGGATCCTGCACCACAAAAAAATAAAGCAATAAAGTGTACATAAATAAATGTATGTTTGTAAAGAAATAAATGTGTAAAAGCAAAGCTACCTAATATATTCCTTATATATATTTATTTTATTATTGTCGCTGAGACAGTCGCGGTCTGTTACGTCACTTAAGATGAATTTGAAGAAGTTGTGGCTTTCCAATGACTTGTGAATTGGTTGAATATAGTATTTGTTTTTTTATTTATTTATTGTATATTTGCGATATTATATTGCATATGATAGTGTGTATTATATTGTACATTTATATATGTATTGGCATGTTTTTATTTGTCTAGGATTAATACCTATTAGGTTTTGTTTTCATTTTCTCTGTGTTTTTGTACACGGTATAAGTTTGCCTATCTCGTTCTACCTACCTTCCTCTCAATTGCTCAAAGGTTAGCTGGAAGAGATCCCTTATAGGAATAAATTCGCCTTTGTACTTTGATCTATTGTGTGACATGTATATTCTTTAACCTGTTATTGTGTACAATAAAGTGCTTACATACATACATATATGTAAGTACATATAATATATAATAGTCATATAGGTACCACTCTATGAAGTAGTTGTAAATATTGGATTCGATTTTTTGTAATGTAAAAATAATCCCATTAGAATGTGCTCATAATTAAGCAAACTTGGACCCTGTATCTTCCCGCCTTGTTAACCCTACAAGTGAACATTTCATATTATCGATTATGTGTTCAATATATAAAAATAACACAAAGAACACTGAGAACCAAAGACCTTCCTGGTGTTCTGGGTTAAATTAATTGTCATTTAAATCCAGGTTCATTGATCGTGAGAACGGATTGCCTTTTGCATCGCTAAATGCGGGCAGCAATTCGATTTAAAAGGTAATGCAATTTATGTCGTGCAAAATGGTCTCGTATCTTAACGCAACGTACAATATCGAAACGACATTTTTGAGCTATTTGATACTGGATCGTTGTTAGCCATATAATGCGAATTTTATGGTATGTTTCGACGGGTTCAGTAAATGTACGGCCCAATAATCCCCATAATATTCTCTTTTGCGATATTATGGACTCAGATTATTAGATTATTATATAGAAGACCAAAGAGTTTTTGTCCTGGATCATGTTCTCGATCATGATCATGGACTCGTTTAGTCCAACTTAACCCGTTAAGTTGGACTTAACCCGTGCCGTTGTTGGAGCCTTTATTTTGTTTTTTCTTGTGTTAGCTAACACAAGAAAAAACAATATAAAGGCTACCTATCTAATTTGATTTAATTGACAGAAGGAGCATAATTAGGATATCGCTTTTGTTACTGGTCTCTGTCATACAGATTTTAAAAAACAATGACATGAAAGTAAAGATACCACTGTCTCCGTTTATGAATCGCAAATCAACGACCTTTAAAACCCTTTAAAAAAAAGAGTATGTATACCCCTTATGATATCCCTGGGATGTGATTAATACTCATTATACTCAGAACAAGTAATAATAATACCTCGTGCGAACGAGATGGTAGCATACAAATGTCGATAAGTGTGACAGAAATTTAAATATCAATCGCTGTCCTTGTCATACTTCCTCTTTTTAGGGTTCCGTAGCCAAATGGCAAAAAACGGAACCCTTATGGATTCGCCATGTCTGTCTGTCTGTCTGTCCGTCCGTATGTCACAGGCATTTTACTCGAAAACTATAGAGTGTATTCGAATAAATTTTTGAGGATAGGAGTATTTTGTTAGCCGCTACATAGTTTTGTAATTAAATTAAAAAAAAAAAATTTTAGGGGTGCACTCCATACATAAAACTAAAAGTCAAAAAGTGTTTTCATTGCAAGCCCACGTGTGGCACATCAATCGATAGGCCATTCAAAATAAATATAAGGTTTCTCAGCATTTTTTTGATTAAGTGAATAGAATCGGAGATAGTCACCCCGAAAGTCACTAAAATTGTGTCCCCCCCTCGTCCAATTTTTGAACCGTGTATTTTAAAAAATATGAAAAAAATCATGGGCACAGGGCTTATTAAATTCTTTCAGCGAAAATTGTTGTGAACAAGATCGGTTCAAAGGTTTTCGGGATATTACTAAAAACTGTCTTCCTTAAAGAAAAGGATGTAAGTGCCGTAAGAGTTATGCTTATATTTATAAAATAAGGAAACTCCAGGTCTGAGATGTAAGCAATAATTTAAGAATTATTTTCTGTAAACGACTAGTACCCACTAGTTTTAAGTTCACTTTTTTAATTTTTAGACTACAGTGCCTAAAAATTATAAAATTGTTTGTTTAGTTTAGTTCCAGTTTTATTTATTTTTGGGGCTCTCACTGAAAACCAGCGTCACGGCCCCCGTGACAATATGCTGAACCTCACTCACTCTTATATAATTATAAGGTTACCTTTTTAATTGTATTTTCTTTTTTCCGTGTTTTGTGTGCTAAATATATAAATTCTTATTCTTATTTTTATGTATAATCCGGTGATCAAAATGCGATACGATAAATAAATAAAAATAAATGTATTAATAGGTTTTGGTAAAGATTTTTTTGAATAGCAGTTGTTCACGTGTAGTGAACAGAACTTCAAATCAGCATTACAAAAGTAGGACATTAAAATGCAGATTCGCATACGCCAGTCATGTGATGCTGAATATGTAAACGCACACTACGAAAATATTATAATTGTATAGACGCACTCATCAAAACAGAATTTGTATATATAGGAAAAATTATTGTAAATAAATTCTCTTTCTGAATTGGGCTATATTCCTTTCCTCCTTATATTTCCTTCTTATATTCCTTCACTGTGGCCAAGACACCTTTAGCCGTAATCAACTGCAAGAGTCTGTGCAGTTGGCAGTGAATATCCAACCTATTACCCATATCCTCCACACCTTCCGTCTGTAACCCGTAGGTCGCATGGTGCAGACATCCTTCTTATTTATATGTGTATATGTTAAATCTATGCTAGGGCTAGGGAATTAGGGCTCTAGGATTGTTTAGGGCAGTAGGAGTTAGGATTGATAGGTTTCTAGCTCTCTCCATAGATTATTTTAGTGAAATCCCCTCAGGATTTTACAGCAGTACCAACGAACCCAATAAGCTACAATCTTATACTTTAATAACATCTAATACTCAGAAACAAATATTCGTGCTCATAACAAAAAAAAGCCTGTACAGGGATTCGAACCCGGGACCATAGGCTTTGCAACGACACATTTCTCCATCTTTAGAGGCAGACTGGATTGAATGTGCTCTACCTACCCCATTTGGAAGCATTGGTAAACATAACACAAATTACAATGTAGTTTTATAAGTCTCGGTTTTTTCATCAAACCAATTCAGTGAGAATACCTGAGTATTCTCACTATTCTCAGATTTAATTTGGCAGACATCGCCGGGTCTTTGTGCAGATGAACCCCGACCGGTAATCGAATTGCTAATTAGCCTGCAGCCGTAAGGTCTGAGCGGAGGTCAATGGGTCAGAGTAAAGGGTAATACACACTATTGTCAATATCTATCATTTAATTCGTATTAAGCAGTAGCATATCGTTCTAACGATATTAAAAGCTACATAACAATTAAAAATAATTGTATTTTATTTTTACTAAACGGGACTTAATCGAATCGCATATAATTAACTTATTTATATACCTCTCTGAGGTCTCCCGACGTTTCGGTTGTGTCGCAGCATCCATCGGGACCACTCTGTTGTCGTGACCATGGATATTGAACAACTGTTGTCCCGTGAGCATGGATGTTGTGACACGTCTATGAATTTACGAGGAAATGCTCAAATTTATTTAAAAAGACAAAATCGTGGCGCTTTTCGACAAGGAAAAATTCATCCAAATTAAAACTACCCTTCAAACCAAGAAAACGATGAACCAAGCGGAACAAACTTTTGAAGCCAGTTTTCAACCAAGCCAAACGAGTTTAGCACACACACATATCAACAAATTAAATTGCACAGTACTCGAAATAGGTGATCTTGACAGCATTGCGACACGTGCTGAAGAGTTTTGTCCAATTATATGTGTGTCAGCGTATGCTAAACTTATTTCGCTTGGTTGGAAACCGGCTTCTCTAGGTTGTTCGTAACGCTTAGTCTATCTTTTATCTTGTTTCTTGGTCTGAGATACAACCATCACTAATGTAATGTCGATCAAAATCATGAGAAATGTGAAAGAAAATTATTAAACCTCTAACTAAACTTTTAAATGTAATTATTAATCTCTAAAGATTTATTAGTCAACAAAACTAACTACACGCTGCATGAATATAATAGGTAGTAAACGACTCGTCGTCGGCGAGATGTCAAAGGAGCGACATCGACATCGCAATTGCGACAATAAATGATTTCCTCTGTTTATAGACGGCTTTTTTAGATGGACATCAATGTTTTACCCGCGGGTTTGCCTGCAGTCTTGGCAATACACGGGAGGTGGCGATCGATTGCCGAATTGAAACGTGTGTGTCCACCTTTATGTCATTTCACTACCGAAACGGTGCAACGTACAAGTTAGAAAGTCAGCAATTGGATCAGGCGACTCAGGTGAAGGTGGAAACTTAATTACGGAACGGTTAGTTCCCAACGTCTTCGGTAAATGCCATAAAATTGGATTTCTCCTAGCGTTGGGCCACAGCGGCGCTAGTATACTGACTATACTGACAGAGGGCCAAAGGTGATTGAAAGGTGGTGAATATAGTTCATGATAAAAAATAAAATTACAGATTTGCATACATGTCAAAAAAATAAGAATTTCAATTTCAATTTATTTATTTAGCTTACTTAAACTACACATTTTTACATAATATAGGTAAATATGTTAGGTAACTAACCACATGTAGTTTTATTTTAAGATCTAAGTATAGGTAAGCATTAAGTTAAAGTAAGCCACCTTCCGTACTTGTTATTAACTGTATTACGGCAAGGTACCCTCCTTCTCCTCATGATTAACCGCGTAGATATGAGTTAGAATTGTTTACATTATGTATTTATGTAATTACCTACAATGATCATTAATACTATTTATTTTAAGGCACATAGGTTTAAATGTAATTGGTAACATCATTAGCATAATTATTGCATGAGTCTCTAGAGGGAGAATGTATGTATTAAATAGTGAGTATAGTAGTATAGTGTGTGTGTGGGTGTGTATGTTTGTGATGGGAATAGACTTAGCAGTAGGTACAGTGCGGAAACCAACAATAAAACATTTATAGGCAATTCATGAGTGGCACGGACGGGTGTCGGAAGAATGTTTATCATGATCGTCTAAAACAGAGAAAAATAAAGATAAAAGTATGAAGACAATGTCAACAAATGTAAGAACACAATAACAAGGATATAGAAAAACAAACCAAAAGCAAAAGAACACAAATATTATCAACCACTAGGTATCTTCGTTCTTTACAATATTTAGTGCATTAGAAAATACGTGACACAATACATTTAAAGTAACATGGACAGTAGTAATCCCCAAATAGTCTACGATATCATCATCATCATCAACATTTGGCTTTTGTCGGTAGAGTAGGGGCCGGTTCTCTCGATCCTCGGCTAATTTATTTAGGTCCCGGTACTTTTAGTTTAGTACAAAGCTTATCCTGGGTCGACCTCTGCCCCATGATCCTTCGATCTTACCTTCTAGAATATATTTAAAGAAAAAGTCGCGTGAAGTGACCTATCATTTTGCCTCGGCTATTTTCAATTGTCTTCTGCAAAATAATTAATAAATATATATATAGAAAATATCCAACACTCAGAAATGAAATATTCATGCTCATGCATGACACAAATATTTGCCCTTACCGGGATTCAAACCCGAGACCTTCAACTCGCCCAGAAAAAAATCCCCTAATAAAGGAGTAATATATTGGCTAATTAAGAATCGGCGTCTTCGGAGGATACTCTTTGCATGGCATGGTATGTATCTAATGCATTTGTAACTTTCTAGACCGTTCTGGATACTTTTTGTCTGGGGAAATTCCTTAATATGAATTCATATTAAGGAATTTCGCTTCAATGATTTCTACAGTTTCATTTATATAAAACTGTAATACATTTAAAACAAGCAATAGGATAACTTGTCCGTATTTCTCCAAGGATATAGTAATTGATATCTTAGTTTGTACTTTAACAAATTCACTATCGTAAGAGTGTGTATGTATTGTTGACAAGTTTCACAATACCCATTCCATCGAGGCTGTAATACGTTCCACCCACAGGTTGTCCCACACCATATCTGTAACTCGCCGCGCTGGAGGCCAAACGGGAAAACAAAAAAAGAAATACGCTCCAGCGTAAATCGAAAACCTGTTGAACACAAGTAATAGAGTTGTATAGCTGCGATGTGTTGTCGCTTAGGCTGCATTCCACTACGGCGCACTGGACATGCGAAATTGAATTTCCTGAGGTCTATCTCAATGCGTCGCATCCGATCCCAATCACAATGTAATATGTAATTATGTTTCGCGCACTGATTTTTATTTCATGGTAAATTTTTACGCGAATGCCTAAATATTATTAGCTGTTGTGTATCTACTTTACATTTGCTATTGCTTCTAAATTATAAGTAATTATTTGACAGTTTTTTCGGGAAATGATGAATTAACACATAAATCTAAAACGTAATTGTTCACTTTTAAAGGTTAACTGGGTAAATAAGAATTAGCTCGCATTTGTACAATGATCTCGTGTACAATGATGCTAGCAAGTGCTAAAATAAATACTTTTCAGAAATAACTATCCGTTTTGACAATAAACGATTTTCATACAGATTTTCGCAAACATCTGTGCGCGGCCGAAGGGCACAGTTACATCAAGCTAGCATTACATTAGTAAGCAAACGGGGCAATATTTTGAGGGTCAAAGTGAGCTAAACGTCGTCATAATCATATCAGCCGAACATAGGCCTCCCAGCAGTGCCACAATGACCGGTCCTGCGCCACCCTCGGCGAATCCTCAAACATATCAAGGGTCGGCAACGCCCATGTTACTCTTTTGGAGTTGCATGCGTCTATAGGCTGCGGTGTCCGCTTACTATCAGGCGGGCCGTACGCTTGTTTGCCACCTTCTTTGTATAAAAAAATAAAAATAAAACCCTCGACCACCGGACTCCCGCGTGGCGAGGAATAGTTATTTACGATACAAGTGCCAAAAATAGGAAATTCGCAACGAGTGGTGATAAATTAAAACACGACTGAAGGGAATGTTTTAAATCGACACGAGTTGCGTTTTCGACATATGCATGAAAAGTGCTCTTTTCCGCACTAGTGCGGGAAAGTAGCACCATATATGTACTGTAAAAACTATTGAAATGTAATTGGAATATGCAGGTGAAGTGAATGACGCCCAGATACCGGTTTCTGCCCAGTCACACGGATATCCTGTGAGAGGATTTCCCGTTATGTTTGTGTAGGATTCCAATGCGATTATCCGAATTTGTGTAGAATTTTGTACTTGAATTTGCCTTACATATTTATTATGATTTGAGAGTGAACTACTGGAGGAAGGGGGAAGTTATTCCGGATATAAGAAGTAGTAAGACTTATGGTACGAGCTAATAAAAAGTGCTTTATGCTACCATGAAAAAAACTAAGAATATATGTACCTATATACTACCTACTAATATGCTAGATGAAAACACATACAAAGGTCATTTGTAAGGTAAAAGCCCTAGTCCCCGACGTTGGACTAATGTATGACATGGGAACTTTATGACGAAGTGACATTGCTTAAATTCGAATAAAGAACAATGCTCTTAGTTCGAATTTAACCCATATTCGAATTTAACAGTAATGCAGCGTCGAGACTAAGGCTCGACCTTAAATAAACTTAAATCACAACGTGCACCTCTTTTTCCTAAAAGGTAATTTGAATTATAACCACGCATATATCGCTAAATGGGACGGAATGAGGTTAGTGAGTGTTCAACAATATAAGATAAGTAAAAGATATTGCCATTTTAATTACAAATGTGTATTATTATTTTCATCGAATTACAAAGCGAAAAGTAAACACTCCTTCTAAAAATTGCTTGGCCTTAAAATTTAAAGGATTAAAATACAGACTTCAGTTCATAAAATACTTACCACAAACCTCTGTTTCTTGAACCCAAGGAATAACGAGGACTGATAAAGTGTCTGGTAAAGTGCGTAATAATTTTCCTAGGGCTGTCCAAAATTTACTTGTAGATTTTTATCATTGTGAGTGGTTTAACTTTGACTTGAGTATCGGAAAACAGAGGGGTATTTACAATATACGTAACTTTTCAAATGAGCATTAGGAGAAAACAACTGTAATTTTATAACAGAGAGGTGATCACGTAACTTTATGAACGCACGTTAGGACAACTCAACTGTAATTTTCCCATACAAAAATTTGACATTTAGATCTAGCTGACGCGCATACAATGCGTTACATGGTACATCGACCTGCTGACGTACGTAGGAAGCGTTACACAATCGACTAGCGAAGGAGTAGTCAAAGTTTAATAGCAATAAATCCTCTAAGCCGATAACAAGTTCTACGCGGATGAAGTCGCGGGTAAAAGCTTGTTTGTCATAAAAAGGTTTATTAAAGCTTGTAAAAAGAAGAGGCAACCCTATACGCCGCTCCATGCGCTCATTAAAGAGCCATGAATATTGTTTTACGGGTATTAGCCGGAAAATACGGGTGGAGTGTATAAGCCGAGTATAGTATACAATGATTTTCTATTTAAACCAGATTAAGTATTGGTTTTACGACCGTGTTTAGCAAACTCATTGTAGAAATTGCAGAAACATCTAACTTCTAAATAATAACTTGAAATTAAAGTGAAACTATTTTTGGCAAAAGCTACTAGAAATAAATAAATAAATAAATATTCGTGGACAATCTTGTACTATGGGTACTAGACGACGATAAACATACTTGTATAGATAAATAAATACTTAAATACATAGAAAACATCCATGACTCAGGAACAAATATTCGCGCTCATCACAAAAGACTTCGTAGGCAGGGTCACTACCAACTAGGCTAAACCAACTAAAGCGGTCGTGAATACAATTCGTTAAGCTACATACGTACCGGAAGACACAGCGTGGGTAGGCCCCTCACATGGTGGGCTGATGACCTGGTAAAGGTCGTGGGGGTCTGGTGGATGTGGGTGGCGCTGGACCGGTCACTGTGGCACTCTTTGGGGGAGGCCTATGTCCAGCAGTGGACGTCTTTCGGCTGATATGATGATGACATACTCGTACGTAGGCGGTTATCTCACTGCCGCCGCATCCCGCTGCGGTGTGCGAGCGACAGTTCTCTCGTTGTATACAAGTTTAAGTAACTCAGTGTGTATCATGATCATCATATCAGCCAAAAGACGTCCACTGCAGGACATAGGCCTCCCCCAAGGAGTGCCAAAGTGACCGGTCTTGCGCCACCTGCATCCAGCGGACTCCCGCAACCACACAGCGGACTCAGTGTGTATAATATATATGTAAATTCCGCTCGATACTTCATACTGCACCGCCGTATCTAACCTCTTGTCGTTGGAGTAATGTACAACTTCTTTTACATTCCGCCTTTCTTTTTATTTCTTCATAAGACGAAACGAAGGCCATCGTGGCGTAACATAATTTCCTATCATTTTTCTTCTCCTGTTTTCAACGATTTCTATCAGATTTCTATTTTCATTGACTATTTCCAGAAGCACCTCATTAGATTTCTTTTCCTTCCACCTGATCCTTTCTAACCGGCTCCAACACCATATTTCAAACGCCGCCAGTCTCTCACAGACGCTCTGTCCCGTTGCGTCATAATCTACGTTTCGCAGCCGTAGAGTTCTATGCTCCAGATGTAATCCGTAATGTTTTTTTTTTTTTTTAGTTGTTATTTGCACTGCCCCACAATCTTTTCCGCTTTGCCTTAAGGTTTGACTGGTAGAGAATGCCATACGGCATTAAGTCCGCCTTTTGTACGATAAGTTTTCTTTTGTGCAATGTACAATTATTTATTTATTTAAACTTTATTAGTTTAAATAAATAAATAATTGTACACTTTAACCAGTTTCTTCCTAGTGCGACTTGCTATTCTGGCAGTTAGTAAATACCTTTTCGAATTAAAAGCCTTCTTTGCCATGGCTATCCTGTAAATAATATCAGGTGTAAATCTGGAATCATCCGCAACAATGCTGCCTAAATATCGGAACGACTTGACTTGTTCAGTTAATTTGTGCACCGCCGTATGTATGTAATGTTTATCCAAAACTCCGCTCCCAAATACGTAATACTATTACCTACTGTTTTGTGGCAGTTACCTATTATATTGACAAAAGATTACAGCAGGATCATTCATTATCCATTCATATGTAGCTTAAATAATTGATTTCCGTGAGTAATTCCGAAGCAATTTTAGTTTTACCTTTGTTCGGAATGTTTTATTAGACTTTTCATATTTTATCAGTATTGATTACTTGGGGTTACGGCGGAAGGATTGTTGTAGTCAATAAGATTAACGACCTGAGTGTTGGTTTATATTTTATGATTAAATGTTCTGATGGTTACTTTTAGCTACGGCTTGACCTATCTGCCCCCTTTCTACGAAGCCGGCGGTTCTGGGTACGGATCCTGGTAAGGTACCTAATTAATTTGTTTGATGAGCACAATTTTTTTGTTCTAAGTCTTGGAGGTTCTGTTTATTCTCGGATCCACCCGCAGGCGCACAAGAATACGTCGCCCTCCTAGCCTGAAATAAGTATTTTCAGCACGCGTAGCTGGCGGTAATTGCCGCTTTATCACTAGGTGTGACGTAAATGCTGGATGAAAATGCACTGTGGGTGGTAATAAAGAAGGCCTCAGATCGCATATCTATCGCCCTTGCCTTCAGTTCGAGTATCAAATGTCTGTGATCTGAGATTTTATTTGTTTTACCGTCCTAAGTGAGTACTAGATGGACTATTTTCGCCATCTAGAATCAATAACTGACATTAGAGTAAAATAGATTTGAGTTTAGAGGTCCATATAAATATTTATTTATTAGCGTAAACTCTTATTGCATCATAGTAATATCAGTGTTATTATTATACGTTATACCTGCAGGTCGATCACGTTACGCATTGTACTACGCGCGTCAGGTAGATTTAAAAAATGACACTTTTAGTACGGAAAAACGACAATTGAGTTGTCTTAACGTACGTTCGAGACGTTACGTGATCAGTGATCACCCCTCTGAGGGGTAGGTTACGTAACGTTTTGAACGCGCGTTAGGTAGATCTAATTGTCATTTTTCCATATAAGAATTGACATTTAAATCTACCTAACATACGTACATACAATGCGTTAAAATGAACCAAATGAAGGTGAAATCAGAGCTAAGAATTTATGAGCCTCATAAAATATTAGCAATTCGAACCGAACGTACGATTTGAAATCACTTTGCTTCCATATTAGCTCAGGCGGTCAATCCGACTCGACAATTTCCAATACAATATGATATATAAAGTTAAGTTACTTATAAGACCAATGTGTGCCCTAAAAGGGTGTCATGAAAGCCTTTTTGTATAATCTATACATCTCATGTACTTTTTTTAAATAAAGGAAAAAATTGAAAAATGTAATGCTCCGAGCCTTCTTTTTTTCAATTTTTCCTTTATTTAAAAAAATGTATAATTTCGTTAGCAGCGTAACTGCTTAATACAAAATTAATCTCATGTACTTACATGACTTTACAAATTAACATCTATTCATCTATTTATTGATATCATTGCATGAAAAATTTATGTTTGGGTAAGGCTCACTAATACGTTACCTAAGCGCAAGAGGAAACTGGCTGCACCCCGGCCATTTTTTTAATATGTTGCAGGTAGGTAAAGCTTTTAAGAAAGAAAATTAATAAGTAAGATAATTATAAATAATAATAATGACATTCGGCTATTTAGGTACTTTTATAACACATTGTTATATGGGAATGTCGAGTCAGATTGACCTCTTTGAAGTTCAGGTAAGTAGGAACGGCTCTGCATTGCGCAGAATTCATGACGACTGGTCGGTCGGTAATTATTGCCGATCGCGAGGTTTTATTGTTTTAATACACGAAGCGACTTTGCCGTTATGCCGAGCCGTATAGCGCTTCGTGTTATTCCATGCTGCAGTGGGGCAGTTAATACTGAGATATATTGAATCTGTGAAAGATTTTCTAGGTTAATATACTTACTTAAACCCGTACTCCCTAAACACGTAAAAGCAAAGTACCTACTTATTTTATTTTACTTACCTACCACTCTTTGTTTTTCTCCATTTATATTCTAGTACTTACGCCTTTTATAAAAGATACCGTCTCAGTTGGCACCTCCCCTCCCGAACAGCATAATACTGACTAACAGCCAGCACTGGTCTTCCGCAGAGTCCATTTGCTGAAGAAATGGAAGGCAACTTAACAGGAGATTTACTGATAGACACATTATGCAAGGGAAACAACAATAAGAGATTTAATTATTAAGAGTAACGCAGAGTCATAATAAAGCCGCTATAAAGCGGTGATAATTTGTTGACCGTATTTCTTCGTTAACTCTGTGGAAACCAGCTTTAACTAATTACGTTGAGTTATGGGTGTTGGACTTATTTAAATCTCTTTTCATGAAATAGTACTTTTGAACGAAATAGTCACCGAAGCTCGTAAATTCAAAAATACCACTTAAGAGGTGCAATTTTTAGTAAGTGTATGATTTACTTTATTCATAATAGTACATTGTTTAACGAGGGGCGGAAGTGGAATATTGCGAACAAGAGTCTATCAGAAGCCCGACGCCGAAGGCGGAGGGCTTTTGATGACTCGAGTTTGCAATATTCTTACGCCCGTGTTATACACAATGTTTTTCATCACATTTGCGAGGAAACAAATACATTTTAGATGAAATTAATACAAATCGTAATAAACACTGCATCATGTCAGTCGTCCATTTTGTTGAATTTGACGTGAGGCGCGTATGGCAAAGACCCTTCGGTATACAGCCACGATTTGAAAACACTTAAAAACTTTTTACATAGACACTAAATAACTACACATTAACCCCCTTATTCATAAAACTTAAAATGCCTCTGCTAAATAAAATGTGCTCTGTCCCTTTCTTACGAACACAAATGTCAAAGTGACAGATAAGGATAAACGAATTTTAACGCCATTTTAGTTAAAACAGGCTTGTAGTACGTTTATGAATACGGCCGTAAATCTGTAAATAATTCAGTTAAACATGTTTAAGTAGTTTTTTAAGTTTAAATGTATTTATAAATACGTTTTGAGACATCGTATTTGATATAAAACCTCTTTGCTTTGTAACTGCCGCATGAGTGACAGATACTATTTAAGAAAAAAACCATTACGCCCGTGGGCGTAACACAGGCTATTACAGCTCTGTATGTCTGCGCATTATGAAGCCCTTTTCGAGCAAGTGTGATGAAAATGTTATTATGTAAGTAGTTTAATCAGAAAAATATTCCATCTTGGTTTTGAATTATCCAGTAACCTTTTATTTACAGAATAAATCGTAATAAAATGGTTGTCCCCTTGTGGTGTTGGGATAGAATACCACCCCCTTTATTCCCGTGGCTATAATAAGTCGACTACGACTAGGGGTGAAGTGTATTGTGGGCGATATGCTAGCAAGCTACTACCCAATAAATGAACCTACGATTGCTAACATTGGCACCGATAATTTAATTGCATATGCTCTGCCAACCTCTTTTGAGCATACACTTTAGAGGTTAATATACATATACATATATATGTTGTAATAAAACTCACCAAAAGAATTTCATACTTTATTGGATCGTGATAATATATAGACGTAAGGATGTAAATAATATTTTTACAATATATTCAATAAATTTACTTTACAATTATGAGCATTAATATAATTTTAAGTGTTCTTTATAGATATGTACAACTTCATTAGTAAATCTATTTTAGCGAATAGGTATATTCTTGTAAAAGCTAATCTAACACTAAAATAAAAACAATGTGAAAATGGTGACCGAACTCAATTCATTACATACTAAATAGTTTCTCTTTCACGCAGACATCATCTAATAAAGAATAAGCAATCTACAAATCAGCAAATTTTTAGTCTATATAATTTTATTATCATTTTTACGATTTTAAGGATAATTTTTGATTAACACAAATCCATACAATTTTATATAATCCAAGATAAGGGTAGTAAAACAAAGTTGGCACAAGACAGTCGAATTTACCTCAATGCCAACTGTTTTAGCGGTTAAACCTAATGACTACAACAAAAAAGTACCTGTCATTCTACATAATATCTATACTATTTTTGACGAGGCCTATAAGGAATTTTTTAGTGACTGAAATTAGTATCATATCAGCCGAAAGACGTCCACTGCTGGGTGTAGGCCTCTCCCAAAGAGTGCCACAATGACCGGTACTGAGCCACCCGCATCCAGCGGACTTCCGCGACCTTTGCCAGACTTAAAGTGACTGAACTTAAGGTATTTTAAATAACAAACAGAAAGTGTTTGCATGTTCTCAGTGAGTAAACAATGCCAAATAAATTACCATTTATACTGATATTTACTAAAGCGTCAAAAAACAATAATTAGAAACAAAAAATACTCTTGTTTCTTGGGTCATAAAACATGTTCGGTTTAAGTTACGGTATATATTTAAGTCATCTGTCCAGTTTTGTGACGAAACGTATGCGTAAATTTTGTGACAACCTCCTTGCTTTGTATTCTTTTTTTTATTGAGATTCCTAAAAAAAAACCGATTTTCCATTGATTTAAATATGGGGAACAGAAAAGAAAAAATAAGCATTTATTATAATTATTACATCTGTATGACCCATAATTATATGTTCCCCTCTGTTTCAAAAGGGTAAGTACCTACCTCATTAATAGTTATGACATAAACATAAGGCTACATTTTCCTACAAGTATTTTAAATATAGTAATTTCAATTTTACACTGACCCAGCACACAGCCGGTTTAATAGTTTCTAATAGTTAAAAATTGAGTCTTTTATAGATATTTATATTACATTTAAGATAAAACTGGGTAAAAACTAGGAATAATATAACAAATGTATTATTCAATAAATTTTAAAATTTAATCAAAGGTTTACGCAGGAGTAAACTGTTGAAGAAAAAATTCAAAAGCCGTACAATACGCGTCACATAGGTTTAGGGCTGTTATTCGCTACGCGCTAATGCGGCTCACCCCGCCGGTCACCCGTCACGTAACTAGACCTCTGCCTACGCTTAGTTACTACGCATCGCGGTGTCAAGATATATTTGTGGGTGAGCGTTGAGGTGAGCTTAAAACAAGTTACAGAATACGGGGGCAGGTCGCCTCTCACACACCCGTTCACTCAGCAAACGAAAAAACCATAGAATGCGAGTTCCTTACAAATTTCTACCCAAACACGTGCCTAAAACCCGGTATGCGCATGTTCGAACTTAACGGCTGCCTGGCATATTGTTTTGACACCCCCCCCCTAACCCCGCATAATTGCAATGGCACCCATTCTGTGGGGCCATTTTGCGGCGCTATTTAGACTTCTGTAGTTTTTTCGTTCGCTGCTCTCTGACACCTTCGCGACGCTAGTAGCCAACGTACGTGGCACTTACTGTAATTATATTAATGGATAATGTATTTGTGAACTGTTAAATACAGGCCACTGACCATGACCTAATTTGAAAGGTTAATTTGCCTCGGAGATCTGAAATATTCATCTAGTTCTGTGTCACACAAACTATCTAAAATTTATCGAGGGTAAAATCTACAATAGTCAAGTGGAGGGAATTATATAGTGTTAGCTTAAATAGAAGTAGGTTGGTAGGTTCGTTCTTCATTTTTACCTGCTGTATCGTGTCACGTATTAAAATGCGCATTTTCTTGGGGAGTTATGTTTTTAGCGACACATATGTATTAACTTTTAATACTAAGTAATTTCCTCTATTACCGAGATTTTTTTATATTTTATAAAATTTGTGACGTGACAGATAATTCAAAATGATGTTTTCGCCAAAAACGGCCGGAGTGCCACAATTTTTTCTCGAATACGATGAATCAAAACAAATTTTAGTCATACAAATAAACATCGATTAGTCCTAATAAACAATTTTTTGATAAGGTGAGTCTGGGCAAGAGTAACATCGGGGGAAGAGGGTCAAAAGCTTCTCCAGCTAATTCTTTTGAATTGAGCGCCTTTTTGTACCGTCGGTAAAACAGACTAGGCCGAATTAGCTGGAGAAGCTTTTGACCCTCTTCCCCCGATGTTACTCTTGCCCCGACTCACCTTATGTTGCGTAACTACCCGAAAAAAATCGTCCTTAATTTTCGGTTAAAAAGAAGAACGAATCTAAGTACAATACGCGCACATACACAATAGGTTTTAAACGTACATCGATTGGAAAATGGCTTATTGGTAAGGCTATTATTCATTGACATGTCTCGTCCACCTGGTCCCTAAACACCAGTTATTCGTTCGTCTTGAAGACATTTAATTCTAACGTGTTTTTACATTAAGTCGCTGTGTTATTTCATAATTGATAAAGGCTACTAGGCATTTTTAAAAGAATAATAATTGACAGTTACATATTCTTTGCTAGTTGGAAAAAGGTCCTTTATAAATATTGGTTTCAATTTATAAAAATAATGCCTAGACAGTCTGTCTACTACTTTTAAGAGTGATTCAAAAATACAACGGGAGTGTTAATTATTTTTTAAATCCTTCAGATACATTATTTCGCTACTTCTCGTCCATCGTTTTCCATCATTAGGCCTAATACATTATCAAATGGCATTTATACGAGTAGTTTGATATGTTTATTTTACGAAATAAGACGAACATATTCAAAAAATATGAAGGTAAAACTTAAATCATGTCTTTAGAGCATTATAATGTTTCAGTATTTTTTTTGTAGGTAAAAATAAAATTTATTACGATTAAAAATGTTATGGACAAAATATTAAACGAACATAATTATGGCTGAGATTATTTAAGTTGGCCGAATTGCATCAAAGTTATTTCATTCAAAAAACAACTCTTCCGCCCAGGGTAGAAGATTCCAATTCCAATAAGTTTTATAAAACATAGGCCACATTAAAAAATCTCAACCACACCTACCAATTTTTTTATGCTCAACTTTGTGTTTTCATCTGATAAGATATTTTCCTCGCTTATAATTTACTTTTACCACCTCGATGTTTTCCTACAAAATTCCAAAGTATCCCTTACTTTCTAAAACACAGTCTGTGCAGTTTAATACATTTCATTGGACCAAAGTTCAACCTTCAAATCATCTAAATCTCTAATTTTCTAAAGAGACGTTATCTTATAACCATATTGCGTAAATACGATGCAAGCTTCAGTTTTTAGAACGATGATTCTACATTTTTTACAGTGTTCTAAAAAATAAATAAAATGAACTATTTTTGAGCTATTTACAAAGCATTAAGTACAAACGACTTACACCAAGATTGCTTATAAATCGTTACATAGGTACATGATTTTTACATGCAATTAAATTTAGAGTGGCACTGTTAGTTAATAGTAATATTTTATAGTAATTATTGTGCATTCCTTATCTAAAATAGGGTATTTGACTTATTTTACAAGTGGCAGAGAGAAATATTTTACCACAAAGGGGATAGCTGAATCGCGTTAGCATGCAGTGCCTCAGGCATTACAGTGCACCGCTCGTCACAATGCTTGCTCGCTCCTTACAATAGTACCAAACCGATTTTAGTATCTACAACTTTAAAATCTTAGTCAACTACCCTATAATAATTAAAGTGAACATTAAATTGTCTTCCTTAATACTTACACACATTGGATAGGTACAATAAATACAAAAAGGTAAGGGACAAGGAAATACCACAGGATATAAGTAAATTGGAAACACTCGCCATACTAAGACTATGGTCCCACAACAAGACACATTCTGAGAATCCGGGTCTAAAGACACTACAGTATCACAAAACGAAACACTTAGAAGTCCGGTGCATTGCTAAAGCCGCTTACGGGCTTTGTGCAGGGCTAGGCCAGGGGGGCCTAAATTTTTCCAGCACATATTTCAGCTGGAAACTGGTGTGGAAATGCTACAGATACTCATCTATCTGGTCATAGTCCTCGTCGGGGGGCGAAGGGCCTGACACCGAGAGGATGGGCAGGCCGAAGTGTTTGACTGTCTCGACACTGCCTGTGTCATCTGACTTCGCTTCCTCGCTGATAGTCTCTTCACGGGGTGCCTTGGCTTTGCAAAGCCGCTCTGACGAGTCGCTCATTGATGTTAATGGGATGTTGTCGGCGGATCTGCAAGTACAAAGTGGTGTATTTAACTACGCAATATAAGATGAGCCGTTGTAAAAAGGTTGTACCTACCAATTAAGAAAGTCAATTGAGTTACTTATACTTTCAAATTTCCTATTTTATTACTAAATTTATAAGTAGTTTTGTATAAACTTGATTTACGATGATACGTTTAGTTAAAGTTATAGGTACCATTTTTTTCTCAATCATAAAAACACTGTATGAATAATTACCAAAATGTATGACTATTTAAATGGTACAGACGTTTTAAGAAATCATGCTTAGTAAGAAACGGGCAATATTGCTATTGATCTTTAAATACCGAGACCTAGTTTATTAAATATGCAACGACAAAAAACCGCAGACGTTTCATTGAAAAATCCAGTTCAATTTAAAGCAACGACAGTCGTTGCTTTTTATTACAACGAACATAAATGAGAAAAATCTCGTAATTGGCACTCCGGTTTTGTAATATAAATTCGCCCTACCTTTATAGGGGAAACTTTAATCTTTTGCAAATGCAATCTTGTGAAAATTCACTCCTTATATCGTAAGTTCACATGTCGTTGGATTAAAACGAGATTAGAAAAGTTTTTAGATCACAACATTTTAGTCTACTTATTACGATACTGCTTTTCAGGCTTCTGTTAACATAACCGATAGCAATGAAAACGAATGTACGGTTTATGTATTTCAAACTAGTTTCTGCCCACGACTCCGTCCACGTAAAACTCGTTTATATCGTTGCTCCATTCAAACTTTCACCCCCCATTTCACAGCCTGTGGAATGAGGGTGAAAGTTAGATAGTTTGTTTAGTTGGGGAGGATAGTTTATATCCTTCCTCGGGATTAATACTATCTCTAAACCAAATTTCATGTTAATCGGTTCAGCGGTTTAAGCGTGAAGAGGCAGGTAACAGAAAGACAGACAAAGACACTTTCACATTTGTATATAAGTATGGATTCTCAAGCACATTGACCCGCTTATGGAAAGAGCTGAAGAGCTCTTGGGATTTTTTCCCATTTTCCTTCCGTACATGGGCCGGTGCTCCGGTGCTCAGTACAATGACCGGTTTCCCACCCACTCCTACCTCGCTAGATGCACACCCAGATTCTGTATCTTTGGCCTTCTGCCAGGTAATAGAGTCGTTCTGATCCAACGCTAGGAGAATGCCCAGAGGGTGTCATTATCCAGTCATGTCACAAGGTTTCTACATCAGAAACTTTTGTGGTATTTTTAAGGTAGGTCTCCTCTTAAGATCTCCCGGCACGTCTGTGGTTGACTCGTTCACTATATTCGCAGTTACCATTGGATCTTCCAAAGGGATTGTGGTTCAAAAGTGTATGCATATGTTTGTTGTCGATATAGTCAGTTTTATCTTCTTAAAAGAGCAGTTAGCAAAAATACGTAAGAATTAATTGGAGTCGCGTCTGCCAACAAACCGCACTGTGGTTTGGCAGAGTGTTTCATTAAAATTTTAGCTTAATGCTAAACTAAAGAGGTAATTTTGACTTTACTTACCTGGCCTTCCGACACAGCCTAGACTGTGAGCCGTGCCTCCTCAAGAACTCGCTGGCGTCAAAGCCGGCAAAGCCTGCAGGCTCGGCTGACACGAAGATGGCCGAATTAACCCGAGGCCGGCTGCAGCGAGCCAGCAGTCTCTCTTCGCACTCCAAACTCTGTGTGTGAGTGTGCGACCAACGCATGTGCTGGAAGGGAATAGACATAGTTATGACACTAGTTTGTCTTCAGGCCAATGCAGTTCTTTTACACCAGCATATATCCGTGCTGCTGGTCTGCTGCCTCCGTGCTATATATAGGGCTCACTTTATGGATGAAAGCATAGATAAACCCCCCTCAAACGAAAACAAAGATATGCTCAGAGCTGATTTAACCACTGTAAATGAGCTCTGAGCATGTAGTCCCCACGCTGGCCTAGTTCGGGATTAGGAGAGCCAGCGCTGGTCAAGGATAGCGCCTATTTGTCACTGTTTTGTGGTCAACGCCTGTTACTAGCCAGGTATCATGCTTCCATACACATGAGGCTACGCAGTTGACTAATACGCTTCGCATTTATAATTTCCTATCGAGCGTTCAAAAAGTTACTGCCCTGGTGCTTGTACGGTTTTCGTTTGGTTTATGTTCGTTTTCGTTCAAGCCAGTGTCTGGCCTTGCAAAGCTAGTCAGAGTCAAACTGAGTCAATTTTGTGCATAATTAGGACTAATAATGGGTGCGATACCATAGTATGACATTATGGTTCTTCTTTAACACTGAAGAGAAGCCTAGCATGATCACGTTTATGTCGGAGATAAAACATTCCTTGTAGTAGAAGTAATTTTACTACGAGAGGGACGAATGCTTTATCGCCAACATAAACTCAATCATGCTAGCTCAGCTTACGACAATATCAGTTTGGATAGTTTTACTTTGTCTTTTATTTTCATTTCATCATCATATCAGCCGAAATGCGTCCACTGCTGGACATAGGCCTCCCCCAACGAGTGCCACCATGATCAATATTTTCATTTAGTGCAGGTAAAATAATTGAGCACGTAAACAACTAATTATTTTTCATAAGGATTTTCTTCTCTACAAAAATACCAACAAAAAAGACGGACGCACTCATAAAAATACTTGATAATTACACGTTGATTAGTGAAAGTGCATTGCGGTTATTAAATTTACTTAAAATGCTTTTAGGATTAACGACACAATAATCATATTTTCATCCCAGCAGATAATTAACGATTGGCAATTATTTAACTTCGTCCTGCAAAAATAAGGGTTGTTAGATCAACAAGAAGAGGTCACACAACATATAATAACCCGTGATCCCTCATATACTCGTAAACACCATCTTATGGCAACCTGGAGAAACTCAGTTTGGTATAGAAATTGATAGGTTTTATTATTCACTCCATTCTTGGCCAGTATTCCATCTGAAATATTAAACTTACAGAAAAGGAAATATATCCCTTTGATATCGCTATTATTCTTTGAAATGAAAACATTGCATAGGAAATTCCAATCTAATCCTGATGTTAGCATTATTATAGTGAATTTTACGAGTGTTTAATAAATGTCAATGAAAAAAAGCTTGCATTATGAAATCTCGTGTAGATGTGCAGTGTACTCATATTTACAGTCCTGATATAATTCCACAATATCAGTCATGAATATTTAAATTGCATTCTAACAATGAATTTAAATGGACATTTTAGAAGGGCGTTGAACTGTTAGACTTAACATTGTCGAAGGCTATATACTATAGTCCAGTAGGTAAGCAAAAGTAATTAAACTTCGATAATGCAAAATGTTGCAATGACGAAAACATTGAGCACAAAATAATACGTTTAAAATGTAACTTTATACAGTACGAGTTTAATGAAGTTACGTGGCTGATGTGAAAGGAATTAAATTTCTCTCCACTTATATTCAAATTCAAAATGTTAATTTGTAATATGATGTACTTATGTTGCAAAATTACACCTCAACGTGTGTTTACGAGTACATTGGATTGGTGTTGGCTTTTCAGCACAAAGCTTAGGCTGAATTTATGGAGTACTAGCTTCTGCCCGCGACTCCTTCCGCGTGGAACTCGTTTATATCGTAGCTCCATACAAACATTCACCTATTTCACCACCTTGGATGGTAATTTCCGGGATTAAAAACTATACTATGTCCTTTCCTGGGACTCAAACTATCTCTATACCAAATTTCATCTAAATTGGTTCTGCGGTTTAAGCGTGAACAGGTAACAGACAGACAGACTAACACACTTTCGCATTTATGATATTAAGTAAGTATAAATAGAAACGCTCGCGCCTGTACTTATAGATATACATTTCTGGGCAACGCCATACGTTTATTTTTGCGCGTATTTCGATTTCAGACGCTGTAATGTACTCTTCATACTATACCAATATGAGTGTACCAAAAATGGGGTGTGAACTGATCAAGGGCATAACAGGCATCGTGTTCTGATAAGAAAAAACTAAAATATATTTTTTTTGACGCGATTTTTTTTCATTTGTATGGAGCAGGTCGGCCCAGTCGGCCAACGCTCCAACAAATGTAAAAAAAAAATCGCGTAAAAAAAATTATCTTTTAGTTTTTTCTTATCAGAACACGATGCCTGTTATGCCCTTGATCAGTTCACACCCCATTTTTGGTACACCCTGTATAAATGCGAAAGGCATTCTGTCTTTTGCCTTTCACGCTTCAACCGATCAATCAATTAACATAGATAAAATTCGGTACGGTAGCTTAAGATCCTGAGATAGCTTTCATCCCGGCAATCATCCCTTAATAGTAGTTTATGCAACTGATACATAATCAGAGGCCCCTAAATAAGAGTGTGACTTTATGAAACGAGCGTCAGCGAGTTTCATAATAGGATCACACGAGTGTTTTAAGGCCAAATTATGTACTGTTTCATACACTACTTTATCTACACACATAATTATCATAAGTACTCTAAGATGGATTCAGAAGCCGTACGAAAATGACCTGCATTGCTACATAGTGCTACCTGTAAAATATCTTTGTTGCAATCGTTGCTGCATTTACGATATCCGGCGGAGTGTGCATATCGTTCTCGGAGTCACTACTACTCATATTTTCAACTAAAATTTGAGTTTCAAACAACTTTTCACAATTCTAGTTTCGTAACGCGTATAGTATGGATATTAGTATGGATTAGATTTTCAACAGCATTTAAGATGATTAACGAGTGTGAAGACGCGGTCAAACGCTAGTGCATGTCATATACACGTCGGAATTAGCATTCGCAAGGTATCCGAGCCTTGTACACGAATCATTTTATTAGTAAGTTTCGCCGTGAAAGCCTCAGGCCCGGAGACAAAAGGAAGTTTCAAACTACCCGCATACGCTTTAATTTCTAGTTATAAACTTGTTATTGTTCCGGCGCCCAGATGGTTTTAGTACAAGGAGGTTCATCAGACACATACGTTTTAAATTCCAGTTTCATATCAATTTGTTTCAGGAATTCCACTTTGATACGTTGTTTGATACGTTGCGCTTTGATGCATCAGGACACAAACGTATCACGCCTGTAACGTATCACTAAATCCAGTTGGGCAGCGCTCATTCAATTTAAATTTCAGTGCCTCTTCGGCAAACTGCAGGTTCAAATAAAAATGTGATATTGCAGTGACAGTTGTGGGCGATGGGTTAGCAGCTACACACTACATATTGCCATCCTGACAACACCGCGAAGAAAGGTTGATGCTATCCTAACCTTACATATTACCACACAGGGAACGCAGTGAAATCAAACCGAAATGCGAAATCTACGTGTAAAATGTTATAGGATAAAATGCAGTTTCAATAGTCGTACTCAAACTATTCCTAAAAATTATAGTGGTTTGTTCTGGCGAACGGAGTTATGTCAGAAATTTTGGGAATCCGGTTCCATGGCATCGGTTAATGGGATTAGAATATATTATTTTACTTGTTTCGATCATTTAGTGCTTTTCAACCATAACAATACAATTTTTTGTGAAACCACCTACTATTTTCGTATATTATACCTATATTGTACTGCATATTGTATGTTTCCGTCTTATCTCCAAATAAATTAAATAAAGACCCTGGGAACTGGGGGCAACCAGCTGAAATATGACTAGTGTGGCGTAGATATATAAACACTTGAAAGGAAAAGCGAAGATTTGTAAAAGTGAAGATTTAATTGGCGATACAATAAATAAGGTAATATCCCATTTGCCTCTTCATAATAATCTTGTCACACCTGCTATTCAGAAAAGAGTCTCATTATTGCCCTCACAGTCCGTAAGCCCGCTCCCAATACACAGCTACGTCTCATGACAACTCCATAAAATGCATGGCAGCAGGTCGAGAAAGTTGTGCTGAGCAAGAAAAATAAAAAAATAAAAAAGACCGGGTTGCACTCCGGGAGTGCCGGCAGAAGTGAAAACTCAATAACATTGTAACAGTTTTTCGATCAGGTCACGTGACATCTTACGGTGTCACCCTAAAAATGAATTTGACGCAAATTTATAAACAATTATCAATTATTTAGGCGGATGGCCCGCGGGCGCGTTGGGTGCGACGGTAGTCCAGGCAATGAACTGACAACTTGTATGGAAAAAATGACAATTTTGGAAATAATTTATAATAGCTTACTTTTTAAGTATAACGGATATATTATCAATTAAATAGTTACCCAGCGACAAAATCCGACAAAATTTCAGACATCGAAAAAATGATAAGTTAACTGGCTTCTAAAAAGTCAGTAAAAATATTAATAAATGTTTTTGTCTTTATTTTGGTTCATTTACATTTGCTCTATAATATTCAAGATAAATCGTACAAAAAAAGATAATGCATGCTTCATTTAAATCTACATAATTACTTCCGGGTGGAAAGTTTGTCGGATTCTTGACTAAATCATCTTAGAATAACATTTTCAAATGAAATCAACAAAAAAAACGCTATTATAAATTAATGTTTTTCAAAACCGTATTTCGCCTGGAGTACGGGCCGCCGGCTCCGGGAGGCGGCAAACACAATACCAATATGTTTTTGCCATTGCCAAATATTTTTAAAAGCTTTATTTCTTTAGGAATAACGTCTAAATTCGAACTATTCGAATTTGCAACAACAGCAGACGGCGGTGGCGACCAAAATATCAATTTGTTTTTGCCGTTGGTAAATATTTTTCTAAGCTTTATCTCTTTAGAAATAACGCCCAAATTCGAACTATACGAATTTTCTCAATAGCAAAACGGTGAAGGACGCGTTGGTATTATTACAAATTTATTTGCAGAATATGCTATTGCAAAAAGTGTTTAACGGCTTTATACTTTTACGAATAGCGTTCAGTTTTGAATGAAGTTGAATCGGCTAGCAGCAAAAAGTGACCTCCTTTCACATCTGACGTCACAAAACTCTGTCGCGTATTTAACAATTTTTCCCCATCCCAAAAAATGCTCAGCGCCGCTGAAGAAGTTTTCACTTCAAAAATGCCCGGAAGTTTGAAAATCCTTCACTTTCGGTAAAAATTTGTATGGGTATATTTACATCTTGTGACAACAGTACGAGACATGTGGCATTATTTAGCCCTTTAATCGTAGAGAGAGTAAACCTAAAGTCTGTCCGTCCTGAAATGGCCGGAAGTACTTGGCAGACGTGGCATTTTATTCATGAGACGTAGGTGTATTTTGGTTGGGCTTACGGACTATCAAATGTAGGTGTGAAAAGCAGTATGAGCCACTCAGTTCCAAAATGATTTCCATCTTTGGCGTAAACACTTGACTTTTTCCTGTGGGCTAAGGTTGCCACTGAATGGCAGCCCAACAGCTCATAACAGAGACGTGGAAGACCTTGTCGGCGATGGCGAGACGAGCTAGATTCCTTTTTAGGGTTCCGTACCCAAAGGGTAAAACGGGACCCTATTACTAAGACTCCGCTGTCCGTCCGTCTGTCTGTCTGTCTGTCCGTCTGTCACCAAGCTGCATCTCATCAACCGTGATAGTTAGACAGTTGAAATGTATTTCTGTTGCCGCTATAACAACAAATACTAAAAAACAGCAAATAATAAATATTTAAATACAAATACAAATATTTATTCGTAACAATTGTTATAAGTCATGCATAATACCTAACTAACATTTAAGTACTTAGTTATGTAGGCAATTATAATTACAATTATATAATTTAGATTCGTCATTATTAGAAAAATAAATATGATTACTTATATTTTGATATTTTAATTTAAGGGGGCTCCCATACATCAAACGTGATATTTTTGCCGTTTTTATAGATAATAGTACCTACGGAACGCTTCGTACGTGAGTCCGACTCGCACTTGGGCGGTTTTTTAAAGAATGGCCAGAGACTGCTCAGGATCAGGAGGATTGGAAAAGGTGCAAAGCTTTCATTATACGCGTTCGAAAGAAAATCCATTACAATTTTCCAACAACATCGCGCGGCAGAAACTTTTGAGGTTTTCCAGCCATTTGTTGATATGTCGCGTGTCTTGTCAGGCGTATAATATCTGTGACAGGGACATATTGGAGCTACTCCAATCGGAATACGGAAACGCCTTTACAAAAGTCTTTATCTCCAAGTACTCAAGTTCATTTTTGAGTAACAGCGTTTGCATGTTTCTCAATCTTTGAGAGAACTGCTTTTGTCAAACACGCGATTCGTGAGTTTATAAGGAAATAAAAGTTTGGGTTATGGTTTTTGCCGGCGAATAGATATTTGCATACGCTGTAGGAAGTAAGGTTAAGTGTGTTTTGAGGTTAGAAGTGTTTTAGTTACAAACAATATCAGACCGATAAGTTTTGAAACCAATATCCATCTTGTGCATGCTATTTAAAATAAAATTGTTGACATTATTTTTATTTGTCATTGTAAAATAATAATTATATGCTGTGGGGCAAACGGTACAATATATATATTCATTCATTGCCATCTATAAAATCATAGATGACAATGAATGAATATATATTTTCTTGTTGTTATGTTATGTTAACTTATTATGTTATCTAATAAGTTACTTCTTTTTTTAGGGTTCCGTACCTCAAAAGGAAAAAACGGAACACTTATAGGATCACTTTGTTGTCCGTCTGTCTGTCAAGACCCGGTATCTCATAAACGCTTGGAGGTATCGAGTTGAAATTCAAACCATATACAAAAGTCTACAGTCCCTTGAAGCAGTGAAAATCGAACTTCTAGGTTAACGTAAAAAAAAAATACCGCCGTTTATGCCGTAAAAAACCTATATACATATATTTCGACACTCTCAAGGGAATCAACATTTATGGGGTACTTTCCGTTGACCTAGAACTATGAAATGTTTGCAAGTAACTTCGTCTTATACTAAAAATACAGGGAAAAATCTGAAAACTATACATTTGTAATTTTGCACGGAACCCTGAATGGGCGAGTCCGACTAGCACTTGTCCGGTTCTTTTTATGAGGTGAATATTTATTTGTCGTAACAGAGAAAAATCTTAGCTACAAAAGAAAAAACAAATAAAACTAAAATTAAAAGTAAAAAAATTGCCTCAGGTCGCTTCCGTTCGGTAGTGCGCCCAGAAGGCTGGCAGTATTCCCACATTGAATGGCAATGAATTATCTTTACCTTTAAAATGCTGATCCTCTGGGC
The DNA here is from genome assembly GCA_947578815.1 of Epinotia ramella. Lineage (NCBI taxonomy): Eukaryota > Metazoa > Arthropoda > Insecta > Lepidoptera > Tortricidae > Epinotia > Epinotia ramella. The sequence continues at coordinate 1,460,972 of OX388213.1, forward strand.
GAGGTAAAAGCCAGCCTTCTGGCCACGTAAAGCCTCGACCAAGCGCTTGCACAAATATATTGAAGATTCGGTTACTTCTCATTTTCTCCAGTTCCTTACTAATAATTAACTGGACTTAAATTATTGCATGTATGGCTACAAATCTTTTCATTCGTTGACTCGTACGTTTACAAACATTTTCTTTTCCCGGAACATTTACAGATCAATTCAAAACACTTTATTATAGAGAAGTAACACTTCACGTCCCAAGCAGTTACATGGGACAGTGCATTTAACGTTCCTAACTCCACCGCGCAGTTGCGGTTACGGCCTTTATTTCCTTATCCAAGCATTGTGAGGGTTAATGTTAATGACCGTCATTGCATGGTTAACAACCCATGCTTATGGAGAGGGAAACTTTGCACAGATTGTTAGGATTTATTGCTCAGAAGTGATGATTTTTCGTGGACAGAGAAACGGACCATGACGTAAACAAATATTATCTTTATGGATTTCAAACGAGAGTCAAAGACTGGATACATCAAGCCGCCAGCAGCAACGGGTTTGGATTATTGTTCTTCTTTAACATAGGTACTTAATCAACAATTTAAATTTAAATTATCTTGTTGTATTTTTTGGTCTATGCCCAGCAGTGGACATCTTTCGGCGGATGATGATGTTTTTTTTACTATTATATATATACATATTGATTATACCATCAAGATACAAAAATGCTATGCATAAACGAAATAAATATTACATATAATATATTTTTGGATTACAGATTTTTGCCAAGTCTTTTAAACTTGTAAATCCTGTAAAACTTTATTGATTTCTTTATTGATTGTTCGATTGACATGTACATGTACATTAAGTAGCTCCGTAATCCATTGCCTCCCCACGTCTTTAAGGCTTAAAAATTTGGTGATAATATACCTATTATGGCATTTTAATTCAAAATAAGATATGACGTGTCACTTAGGCATGAGTTGCTTCTTAAATGATGGAACTACACAATATATGCTTATTACCACTGTAACATCACTATAATCATATTAATGTATACTTTGCAGTGGTACCTCTAATATTATAACGAAGAAAATTATGTGAGACTGTAACCACTAATCAGATTTCAAAAATTGAGTTCTTTCACCCGTGTGATAGAACGGACTTTCTGAATTGGGTGAATGGGTTTTAGTAATACGGTGCGCGGGCAGCTAGTTTTATTAGGTATAAAAAGGCGAAAATGTGAGTGTAAAACGCGAGCCTCAAAATTCTACTCATGCGTGTTCAGATACTGAATACGTGACCATACTAAGAAATTCAGTAGTTAGACCACGTTTGTTAGCTCTAACGCCAGTGGGAATACATATTGGCGGTTACTGTGTGCCTGGTATACTGTACTCTAGTACTACGCTTATTAATGCTGAAGCCATGAATGAATAATTGTATCTCTTATTTTTATTGGGACGAGAACGAAAATAACGTTTCAATTACTTGGACTGCTGATGCATATGTGAGCATTTAGGCTTGCACGCAGTTGTGGACTGTTCAGATGGGCATTTGTTTTGTTTGTATTACACATTTCAAATACGTTATGTCTATTCGAATAGGTCACAACGACAATCAAGATTTTGTTTTCAAGTTTTTTACGTACGGCGTATACATCATACGTAGGTATATACCTGCTCTTATGCTGATTTTTTAATCTACGTAATTAAATGTTTAACCTGGCGGAATATCGAGGGTTTTATATGCCGATCATTTTTTTAAACCAAATAAATAACACAGAGAGAGACGAGATTGGTTACGAGCATTCCTACAATTTTTGTGACTGATTGTAAATAAAACCAACTTAAGACTGTAAGTTTTCTATTATAATTCAGGCCGACTCTACACATATTTGTGACTGGATATTCGTAATATAATTGTTACTATTGAAGAGGACTGTGTAACATTGAGCTATGTTTCTGCTTACGTGCCGGCGGCATTGACAATTTTATTGAAATCAGCCCCCTTTGATCCTGGGACGAATACAGCATATACGAAGTTGAACAATGTAATAAAGACGAATTGCTTATTTGATACGATTCACAAGAAAATCTGAAAGCAGCGGTAAATGAGGCTTTTATAAGCTACTGCTATTGGAGGCAGCATTATTATATGTAATCACATAATTAAGTCTATCACCCACCTGCCACCGATTTAAGGAATGCCTTGATTCGAGTCCGACGCCCCTTTGAGAGAGACACGCTTATGCCTTCCACGTACGAGAAAAAGAGATGTTGCAACACTCTTCGGGAATGTCTTTTGGACATATTTCGATAATTATTGTTATAATTAGGTAGTGAAGTTTTATTCATATTTCATTAAGAGGCTCCCATACGCCAATGACCTTCGATCTGAATCCCTTAGTTTTTTAATGTTTTTTGTAGCTTATTATATTAACAACAACGGCTTTAAGCAATATAGTATCCCATATTTACTTCAAACTTCATTGTTTTCGAGATATTTGGCATCAAAGTTGAACAATTTTAGGCCAAAAAACTGGTTTTCTGGCCATAACTTTTGTGTTAATTGGTTTAAAATTAAAACCTTCTGCCAGTTTTTAGAGACGTCATAGACGAACCCAAATTTGTAGATTTCGTATATGTTAGATCTTTCACGTCAATAGAGATGCAAAATAAGTGTTTTTTAGACAATGTTTAAAAAAATCATACAAAATTAAGTATTAATTTGTTTCAAAATCCGGTCTGTCAAAATGGAGATAAAAGATTGAAGAACCGATAGCCGCTTGATTTAAGATTCTATCTGTAGTGCAAAAGTAGTAGATACGATTCAAAACTTGTCAAAAATCGATGAAAACCTCGGGTAGCCCCTTAAGTGAGATTTTAGATTAGGTAAAATAGTATAGTATAAACATGATTGTGTCGTAAAATAGTGAATTGCTTGAGTAAAATAAGGTAAGACATAAATAAAAAAGGATAACAGAGATCAAACTGCATTTTTTTTTCTATCTAGGAAACTTTAAGCAATCATGTATCGATTAAAGCAGATAAACAATAATATAGTGAAGAATCATATCCTAATCTAGTCGGAAGTTTCAAAGACTGCGATGTTTTCCAATTCGCGCCTTTATACACGGTGTTCCCGGGAATTTCCGTTAACTTCGGCATATCGCAGAGTACATTCACATAAACAAATTAGCATAATTATTTCTTGAAAAAAAAAAGGTACTCGTGAACAGTTTGTTTACGTTCCTTTGTATCAATCGTCACTTGCTTGAAATAAACAGCCCATGAAACAACTAGCGTCTAACGGAACTCAGACAAAGTGTTGTACTATCTATACACCTTGCAGTTTTACATGAATAATACTCACGCGACCCCGCCTGCGTTTTACAGTCAAGTGTAAAAATATGGGTGGATACAATCAGTCCCTGAGGTCGATCCTTCACATTTTCTGGCCAAAGATCCTAAGAAATTAGGACTTATGGAGTATGTGCAGGCAACCCATTGCCATAGAGATCTCGATGCGCAAATGGGGATGGATAGACCATACGATTCGAAGAGGGGAACTTAATAATGTAAACATCGCTTTTGAGTGGAAGACGCCGGACGGATGGCGAATTTCTGATTCTGATTCTGACTAAGCTGGAGCGAGGCCAGGGACGTCGCTCAGGACAGGAGTCAGGAAGGCGTGGCGCAAGCTTGTGAAGGCCCTATGCACCTCTGGGGTGCAATCGGACAACAACAACATATTTATGAGAGGATTAAATCGATACATATTTTTGCACTTGACTGTTCAAATGACCCGTATATCTGGGTATATAAAACCCATTTCATACACTAGCGAAAGAACTTTTAAATCAGATGAGTATTTATCAAAAATTACCCCCTACATACAAACTTACGTTTCACAAAAATTCTGTCTTTATTACCAGTAGTTGTATCGTTCCTAAACATACAAAATATCACCTTAATCTATGATTTGATTTTACTATAGATACTTTATCATCATCATCATTTTCGGCCCGTGATCGCACACTGCTGAGTATAAGCCTCTCTTCGAGTACGCCACCCGTCCCTATCCTGAGCTAATCTTATCAAGTTACCTGCGATCTTCCTAATGTCGTCCACCCATCGAGCTGGTGGAGGGCCGACGTTCCTTTTTCCTAGAAGTATACTATATACTTAATCTACTTCTTTTTACACCATAATTCGTAGAAGACCCCGTACTAATGATACCTGAGCTGGCGTTCGTGGAAATTTAATGCCCCGCGCCACACGTGCGGCGATTTTGGCGCTAATACAAACCAAATATATTATATAACGTTGCTCGTATTAACGTCAGTAATTAGAGTGAGCAAAGCCGGCGTTTCTATTTCCGCATACTTTACTAATACTAGTTCAGTCTCTGTTGAAATAATAGGGATTGTATTGTATGAGAGTGCCTCCATGTACTATTCAACAAATAATATGGCTACATGACTCTTTAAATGAAACAGAGAAAGGATCGAATAGAGGGACTCGCACACAGACACACACATACATGTGTGACAGAGATGTAGGTATAGACAAATAAATAAATGCCTGATTTAAATAAATAAATAAATAAATAAATAAATAGACAACCACAAGTGGGAACGAGATACAACGTCAAATCTAGCTCCTGTACCTCAGCGCGTATAGGTTTTTTTTTTATGTGCCCGTGATGTCAGTTTCAGTACATTTTATTGGCAGATGGCGACAAACAAGCTGGCGTGTTTGTCGCCACCTAATACATCATCCATATCTCACGTCTTTATACTTGAATCTTGAATTTAGTAAAGGTAATTTTACCTATATCCCTTTTGGTCATTCGCTAGGACTCATTCATAAATAATGTATGTAGGTACGAAATAAAAAAAAAACAATGGAAATTTGACGGTGAAGGCAGTGTTGCCAGATAATTTGAATAAAGACTTAGGGTGAATAAAATCAAATCATAATTTTTATGAAATGTCAAAACGCTCTTTTTTAACTTTGAAGGGATATTTCCAAACAAGTCTCACGATTACGTAATTTTTTTGATCTCTGTGTATTTAATATAAGCAAAATAAGGTCGAAGCGAATGTAGGTAAGCATAATTTATTTTACTGTTGCCAACCAGCGTAATATAATAATATGAATTGAGTATACACACAAGGAGGAGCATGTATTCCAAAGATAATAAATACCAAGTCAATTCAAGTAGTTACGAGTAGGTTACGGCTCTAATCTTATCTGACGCCAAGAGGCTTATTTAAAATGGGTCTGTAACGACACGTGTGAAAGTTTCGTCGAAGACTTGATTATAAAATCTAAAAAGGTAGCCAAATTTTTATTAAATCAGCCCATAGTTTGCTTGGCAACCACTGTTGGCAGAGTCAGTTAAGGGGTGCAAGAAGTTAGTAATTGTTGTTGCCACAAGCAAAAGAGTAGATACTAAAATTTGTTATTGTTTGACAGTCAATACATATGAATAGAAGAACGAATCAACTCAACCTACATACACATTTTCAAATATCAAACTACCTGCGTTTATTTCAAAGCATTGTTAGAGTACAACAACCTTTAACCAGTCATATTCAACAAACTGTAAATATCATTACTTAATTGATGTAAGGGGTGGCGTGTGAGTTTCTTTGTGACGTGACCGTTATACAGTCGTAAAAATAAACGACCTTTTTACAGCCCGGGAATTACGAGTGCAAAACGACGTGGGCATTAAAAAGAAGCTCGTCTAAATAAGTGCACAAACTTCAGATTCTTGCCCTAGTGTTTCATGACGGGTTGTCACTAAATTCACAACCTAATTCAACTCTCATCACTACTCATTCCAGTATATCTTGAGCCGTGATCCGTTACAACTACGCACATTTAGAAACTAGACTTACACTGGTTATTCTCAGGCGACTGGTCGGTTAGCCTTGTGAATACCAGCTCTTATAGGTACGTGTGTTCAACACGAGTATTTGCATAAGTGAACGAGAATTTAAAATAGGTATTAAATACGATACGTTTATTGTTTAACATCGTATTCGGTAACATGCTATTGCATGCCCTGATTTCACGACTATTACACCATTTATATTACGTGAATAACTCTATCAATACATTTATGCAACTTTGATATGTTTCTCAATTGAATGTAGAAAATTAACCACAATTTTATTGATGCCAATATAGCGGTATAGCGGTGGGGGTGGTATACGCTATGGGTCGGTATTACAGACACACCGGATTCGATTGGCGAACTGCTCCCGCTCGTTAGCGCGTTAAAATGTTTTCTTTGTGCTTCGATTTTGGTATCAGTACGAACTCTAGCAATACTAAAAAACTTTGTGTCAATCGTTAACAATATTATAGATTAACTAAAACAAAAAAGGAGTTTAAATCTACATTTTAGCAATGTATTTATTCGTATAATGTTTTTGATTCATCTTGTCTAAAAATAAAAAGGTTTTACCCACAACAGTGGCTGTACATATCTGGCTTATATCTGTAAGTGCATCGTGAATGTGCCGGTCTGTGATACACGCTCTGTGGATGGATCCTGACCCGTCAAATCAGGATTCCGAGTCAATAAAAGTGCGCAAATTAGCAAATACGTGAACGCAAACACACCAGTGCTACATAAAAGACGATCTTTGCAATCAGTTTCGAAAAATCCGACAAATAATCTGCGTTGATCCGTTTCCTGAAGCGACAAGTTATAATTTTACAAGTATTCATCTGGCAACACTGCGCATGAGCTATGATGGCAAGCGTTTTTATCAATGGTGCCGCTTGAGACTTGTATCATTGTAACTTTTCGCTTCGATAAATAGACACCAGTGGCCCGGTTCATGAAGTTACAGGTTACAATTTTACGAGTCAAAACTGGCAGTGGTTGCTGCGATCAGTTTTGCCGATTCAAACTTGTGAATTGTAGCTTGTAGCTGCGTGAAATAGGCACCATGTTTCAACAACTTAAAGACAAGCTTGTGTAAGTAAACCAATCGATATAGTACCTCCTCTATCTTCGAAGCAATCGACGTAATTGTCTGCGATATAACTTATTTACACAAGCACATTGACGTTTTGATCACAAACACAGGCAAGTTACAGACATCGTTTAAGATGTTGAAAATGCACCTTGTTGTATGGTAATAAGTCCACACTGGCACATCTTTGACGTTGACTGTTGTTTGAGACAATCTTGTCGCCCGGCGACCAGCTGAGTGTGATCAAAGGTCAAAAGTAGCGTTTCGTGGCGCTTGACACTTATCGAGTTTGTGACTAATGTCGCCAACAGAAGTGTACCTTTAGCTAAGCTATTTTCATCGCTCCGTACAGTCATCAAAGGAGTATGGCATGCAATCTTGTATATAAACTTTTATGCTGCAGGGTTATCGTTATAGCGTAGATTTCTGAGCGCGCGTTAGGGAATAAAAGCTGTCATTCAAGCTGGATACAGTTGATATGCTCCAACGCTCTTTCGAAAATTCACGCGATGACCAATAGCGCATAGCATAGTCCTTTGCAGGCTGTTCATATGGCAGCTATCACATAAGTACATTTACGAGTATAATATTGACATGTAGAGTACTGAGATGACAGCCGTTGTAGCCATGCTTCGATGAAAGCAGCGGCCATGGAATTTGAAGACCGAAGTTCGTGTATCGTATTTCTGTTGCAATTTTAGCGGAAAGGAGATGCACGAACTTCGATCTTCGTGACTTCACGGCATTCACTACAGTTAGTGTTGTGAGTTAGCGCTCGCACGAGCCTTAAAGATTCGTGCAATCAGGGCTAACGCCAGTCTTCTTTCTAACGGCTCGATTTTTCAAGGCTCGGCGAAGCGCTAAAACACAACAGTGCAGTGGAGTTTTAGAAAATGATCGCGAAACCCCATGGCTGTGCGTGGAACAGCTGCTGCACATTGTAAGCGTGTGGCTTACTTGGTGGTCGCAACCCGTACACCGGCATTGGCAGTGCGCACAAGCCCGCGGCACGCGGGCTGGGCTGCGCTATCTAGCCCGAGGTGCCTGCTCCTCCGGTGCTGCGTGGAGCAATGCAAACTGACAGCCGCAGTCTCGGGCGCTCCGCCGTGGATATTGGAAGCATCGATCCAGTAGGCAGCACACGTCCTGCGCACCACACCATTTAAGCAACTTGGACGCCCGCGGTTCTGTGTGTCCCTACAGACAATTCCAATTTCAAATGGCTTTTCGGTAATTAACTAGCTACTTCTAGAGCGCGGGGAAGCGTGGACGGCTGCCATTGGATGCCAGAAGACTGCGTTTAACAAAAACAGGGCTTATAGTGTACGCGGGGTCAAGCGGTCTACATAGGATTTTGGATTCTGGTAGTAATTTACGTATATGTACGGTACCTATACGTTTGAGATTATTTTTTTTACTTCACCATAGTTAATGTGTAATCTAATATGCTTGTAAATTAAAGGCTTCGCCTAATGTGTTTGAAATTAAGGGTTTATCGTCATTAATAAAAGCATACTTACATACCTATGTAGATTGAGAATAGCGTGTATAAAATGGCGTTGGCATTTCATGTGAGGTGATGAACAAATATGCTTTCATGTATTATGAGGTCAACAAAACCATTTTTCAAGTGGATGCAGTGAGCCAGCGTGGAACTGAAGGTAGGTCAAAGTAATTATATAATTATGCCGATGTGAGGTGAGTTTGTAGAAAGCAATTAAATGTCACGCGACCAATTACTCGTACAAAGTAATAACTAAATGTAATTGCCAAAATAGGTATAATTTAGAAATTGTACCCTCGGTGACTCTGAAGTGATACTTACACTGCTAAAAACAAAAAAAAAACCACAACAAACATAGTTAAGAGAAAACTGTGTCTGTTTAGGACTTAGATGCATGTTCTTAGTATATAAAGAATAGTGTATTTTTTCTACTGTACATCTATGTCTGTTTTTTTTCCAAATAAATATAATAAAATCAAAAATAAACTAGACGGAGAAGAACTTTGTTAAATAAAATCGCATTGTTATCGGATTATCTATGTGGGATCCATTGACATCCACTGACACTGTAGGACAGATAAATCTAACCCCATAGAAATTATACACAGATTGTATGATAAGACATCTTCATTTTAAGGAACCTTAGACGTTGTCAAGTGTTTATTTGCCATTTAGAAGCCAGCTACCATATCCGGCTACGAGCTGGGAAAGTCACACCATTTCGTAACTGGCTACGAGATGGGAAAGCACATTTCCCATTTCGTAGCTACAACGAAATCTGGCTACGAGATGGGAAAGTCGTTCCCATTTGGTAGTTAGCTACCAAATCTGGCATGACATGGGACTAAAGGCCGAAACACAGGTTCACCTAGTGGTCGGAAATTTTGACCTTTGCTTTTAGGCATTGTTGTACTATTCGATTAATGTCTGTTACTCATGTTTTTGTAAATTATGTACAAATAAAGTTTTTTTTATTATAAATATCTTGGAAGGTGTAACAAGTGATGTAAATCTGTTATAACGTGGCTGCCACATCGACTGGTTGAGAGGAATTATGAGTGGTACCTAATTTTTCATACAAACGATCTTGGTCGTTTCCTCCGATCATTTTGACCATATATATATTTTTTTTTGAAATAATATCAATATCATTAACGACTATTCTGTGTCGGTATTTTTGCTTTTTTGATATTCGTATTTTAGTATGCCTACAAATCCATCCAAGCGCAAAAATCAAAACGGGCCGACATTTATTATTCCCTTCTTATTCAGTTTCCAAAATGTTGTTACGAGTTAATCCTCAATTGGGCGTGGCGTGAGAATGGATATTAGGATCTTACAAATGTCTGCACATTTTTATTATGAATGAAAAGTATATAAAAAGTAATTAGTACTGATGATGCAAACATATTCAGGAACAAAGATAAAGGAATAGAGTAGACAAAGCTAAAAAAGCCCCACACAAAGTAGATTTTAATTAAACAAAGGACAGTAGTAGCTTCACGTAAACGCCACACACACTGAATTAAAGTGCGTTAAAAGTAACAACAGTATGCTTTTCGCGGAAGTCGTGAATCACTTTGAATACGTAAGGTATTATACAAAATATGTTATCATAAGTTAAGTAACATCGACGGTCCCAATTAAAAGAGTCGGATCTGCAAAATTTGAGTTTTTGTTTTTCAGCGGCTTAGGTCGTAAAAAACTCTACATTTTAAAACCACATTCACAGATTTTAGTTTTTCTCAATACTTTTTCTAAAAACCAAGATAAAAATGTCGGATCTAAGAACAGATGACATTTAAAAACGTCGGTTGTGACAGTTCCGACATTTTTACGGGACACACAGTGAGTACAAAGTGTCGGATATAACACATTCTACTATTTTACACGGAAAAGTGTAGCGTGTTTTTTGTTGTGTATTTTATGTAATTTATAGCCTGTTAAGTTATCAAGTAAATTTTCTCTGTATTCAATTGTTACATAAGAGTTTCCGTGCAACAATGTCAGTTCTGCCAATTACGACATTTTTTGGAGTACCTTTTTTGTCGGATGTGGTACATCCGACATAATTATGAATACAATTTCCAGACAAAAACGTCGTATGTGGCACTTCCGACAAATGATGCTTAAGCTATTCCGGTTAAAAAAGTAATATAAGAGGTTTTTGTATTTTTTTGTAAAAATGGCTGATAAAGTACATGTAAGCTCAACGGCTAGTAATAAACAACCTACTAATAAGCAAACATTCGAAGTTTGATAACGATATTCCATTAATTAACAATTTCCCCCATACAATTTTTTTTTCCAAAAACTTTGACAGCTTCTCCTAAAAAGTAGCTGTTTTGCAGATCCGACTCTTTTAATAGGGACCGTCGACATAAAGTAGCATAAGTTATGTCAGCATAAATTAAGTACCATACGTAAATAGTATTAACAAGTTGGTTACTAATTCTGCAAAAACTTGTTTTTAAATAATGAAAAACTATAACTATAAATATAGCAACTTTTTGAACCTTATAATGCATTATGCATAAGTAAACCATTTTCAATATAATTCACTTTATTTTATTCCAGATAAAATTAAGGTTGACCCACTACAAGGCCGTTGACAGGGGCTATAAAAGTAATAAAAATCATTCGTGTAATACACTCAGAGGCAATGAAAAAGGATTACTTTACAAAGTGACCCGTTTTCATTGCCTCTGAGTGTAATTCCCAATGTGAACTATGAAGGTACGCTACCTCAGAGGCAATGAAAACGGGTCACTTTGTAAAGTAATCCATGGGAAGTGACCCGTTTTCATTGCCTCTGAGTGTATATTAAACGAAATATATTTTTTCAGAAAACTACTAACTAGGTCTTAAAAAAAGTAATTTAATCAGAACATTTGATTTATTTACATAATATCGTCTGCAGAGAATGTTACTTTCTTATTTTGCCTTTAAAATATATACTGTAGAATAAATTAAAAGAACACCCAAAACGAATTGCAGTCGGCTATTCATCAAGCTGAACAAATTATATAGAAACAGGCTTGTCGCCAATGATGTAATATAAAAAAGAGGTAGATAGTTATAAGACTTATCAGCGCTACAAAAGTGGCACACTAAAACTGAGTGAATTGCACCAACATGCCTCAGTTACGCGTCGTAAAATGGAAACGTATGCTGTCAGATTTGGTAGCCATTTTTAAACACGGAATTTCATATAGACAACCTGTGTACCTCTTTTTTATATTACATCATAGCCTGAGTCCGTCTGAACGTGTGCCGCTTGCGAGATTGAGTACCAAACATCTGAACATCTAAACTTTAATCGCATCGAATTTTAAATATAATTATGATCCTGGGTACGCGTGCGTTATGCGTTTACCTCGTACATTCAATTGCGTTCTATCAATAGCTTTATGCATAATGTAGATTTAATTATCGATTGTCTGTAAGTAAATATACTACCCTCGCCGGGTCACGCAGCCAGTTTAGCACACCCCTTAAATGCTAAACAGTCATATTTTACTCAGTGTTGTTGCTATTTACGGCCTTTAGATGTGGAAAAGATTCTCAGATTTATCGTTGACAACACGGAACGCCTACCGTCTGTGTACACGTGCATTTTCGCTCGGTGCTTTCAATAATGCGTTGAAATGAAAATACAATGAAAACGGGTCACTCACGTATTTAATGTTGAAAATCGCTCGACATGTTTCGTAGGCCAGTAACTTTTCAATTTTAATTTTAGTTTTACCTTTTCTCCATTTGACAATATTTTTAATCCTTTTTCGAGAAAATTCAACATTATTGGTTATTTTATTTGATGTCTACACCCCTATTCAGAGAACAATACACACAGAGCTATTTCACAAAAACAGTTAAAGCTTGTGTCAGTTCAATTATAACGTAAACTTATCTTCGTACCGTGGGAAGTGAAAAGATTAGCTATGAGAGGCTTAACTTTACCTAAAGTTGTCACGGTGAGTCGTAACATTTCATGCGCCGCTTTAGGAAAGTGACTTTTTTATCACAATGTCGCTCGACTTTTAAAAGAAAATCCCATCATAAATGTTGACGATCCGTTAAAGGTCTTAGTGGTATCCCATTATGACTAGACATATAATATTTTGTGCACCTTTTTGTGTGAAGATTTAGAAAAAAAAAAGTTGACAATATCGGGAGTCCGCTGGATGCGAATCACTTTGGCACTCTTTAGGGGACGCCTGTGTCCAGAAGAGGACGTCTTTCGGCTGATATGATGATTTTGATGAAGCCAAATAAATTGAGATGATAAACTATGTAAAGAATGTTCTAATGCACATATTAAATTCTCATGTTTTATGATTAAAGTAATATCGTTACCCTATTTTCTGCAAACTCTTGTTCAAGCACCTTAATAAAATTACAGCATGGAATAGAATTATGTTCGTTAAGAAATCTTTAACTTACTACATTAGAAGCTTAATTATTTTTTGAGTTGAAGTTCATTCAGTTCGCAACCCGATAAGTTTCGAAACTTTAGTTGCAGCTAACGCCAATTATTACATGTTTTAGATGATGTCATGTTCTTTGTACAACTATGTGTGTATGTATGTATATTAGGTGACCAGACTTTATGTACAAAATATTTAAAAGTCTTTACTGGTCACTTCACTGAGATAAATGACTGAAATAAATGTCAATGAAATGCTATTTGTTCGATGTTCGACGATGTTCACTTGACTAAAAGTGTTAAATATCTATCATACACATCATGATTATGCCTAGACAGAAATTAAATTTATTCATATTAATAAAAAAAGAATAAAAAAATCATAATAATTGATTTTTTTCAATTTCCATTTACGATTTATTGTTTTGATGTAATGTAACGGTTCGAAAAGGATTGGTACCTAAATTATTAGCACCTTGTATACGTTACCCGCAATCTGTATAATTGAAGTATTCTACATTATACAACACCTTTTTTTTTTTTAACGTTGGGGAAAATGCCTTTACGCATCCCGCCCGCCACGGGGAGGGGGGCAGGGCGGGTATGACGGACTAACCGCGGCAGAAGCCTTGGACTACCATCTAAAAGTAAAAACCCAACGAGTGCCAGCTCCGTCTTAAGGGAGGGGCGCCGCGGGATCGCTTTACGCATTCAACCGCGTGCGTCCCGACGGGCGGCCCACAGGGTAGTGGGCCGCAGACATAAAGCGCCAAATTAAAGCGCATTCAGTCGAGTGGGACCAATTTTGGCAGGGTATTCCCCGAACCCCGCACCGTTCCACTACGGTGGAGGAGGCAGTAAATGCGCGTAGCGCCTGGCTCTGGCTCTGCCTCCCGTCCGTCGCCGGCGGAGCTGATCCTCGAGGGGATCATTCTCGCGTGCCCGCTCTGCGGCCTCCTTCTGCGACATAACCTGGTCACTGAAGGAGGCCATCGCCTTCCATGCATCCTCATTGTCGAGCATGGTCCTAATAACACCCGACAACGAGACGTCCGACCGCGTCACTGCTTCTAAATCAGTCCTTTGGGACCTCCACGCTGTACATTCTTCTAAAGTGTGACGCGCCGTGTCCACGGGCGCACCACACTCATGGCAGCAAGGGGAGGATTCCCTCCCTATGCGATGCAGATACTTACCAAAGCAGCCATGGTTAGTAAGTATCTGCACCATATGGAACGTCAGCGTTCCATGCTGCCTCTCAATCCAGTGTTCCAAATTAGGCATTACTGCTTCCACCGTTACTAAGCCGTACATTACCATCCTCACCACTTAGATGGTTGGCAGTTCTCAACTGTGCGCTTCTCCAGCAACTTCCTGCCTCGCACAGCTAAACTGTGGAATGGATTGTCGCTTGCGGTATTTCCGGTCCGATATGACCTTCAAACCTTCAAGAAAAGAGCGTACTCCCATCTTAAAGGCCGGCAACGTACTCACAACACCTCTGGTGTTTCAAGTGTCCATGAGCAGGGGTAATCGTTTACCATCAGGTGATCCGTCTGCTCGTTTGCCTCCTATATAATAAAATAAAAAAAAAAAATTATACAACACCTAGCCAAAGTGTTATCCATAAATTTGCCCAATTATTTAGACTGATGATGTGTGTTGGAAAATACGACAAACCCCTTCTAGAAAAGAGAGGTATGGTAAAAAACGTAAGTAAGACCCTCTGGTCCCTTTGGTTGCTGGAATCCGCTGGATGCGGGTTGCGCAGGACCGGTCACTTTGGCACTCTTTGGGGGAGGCCTATGTCCAGCAGTGGACGTCTTTCGGCTGATATGAAGAAGACCCTCTGTAGTTACGGACTATGCAAACATTTGCTTTGTTTACGTATGTTACAAATCCATACTTGTCTATACTAACTAATATCATAAATACTCTTACTCATACTCATTTATTCATAATATTATATAATAGTACATCACATACATTAATCACATATTATTAATCACAATACGGTAATTGACCAAAGTCAAATCAGCTTCTTTTTATGAAACGTCAAAAACGCTCCGTTCGTATGGTTGGCAAGGATTACTTGCTTGTTACGTCACAATCAAACAACGCCCTTATTACTAGTTTTTATTAATTTAAAAATCTTACTCTAAATAGTAAACATAAGTAGGTACATATTTTTTCCAAACTTCGTAATTCCGAAAACCATGTTACGCTGATTTTTTTTTGATCTTTCAGGATGACATGAGACTAAGTTGCGTCGACGACGCCGCGTCGACGCAACTCGTCGACGCAACCCACAATTTTGTATGAGAACGTTCACAAGACGCCGGTAGTGTGGGGGGGCCCTAACCTAACCTATATTTATGTATTTTACTTTATTTAATAATCTGCGTCCAAATTTTCGTTAAGCGGTACCTAAATGGCGTTCGGAATTTTGAAATTTCTGAATAATGATGCTTTCGGACAAATGACTCTACGGAATCTTTGTGTTAACGTAACGCTTACATAATCACATTCACATTATAATCTCACTAGCTGGCCGCGCGGCTTCGCCCGCGTATAGCAACGAGCGCAGGCAATCCCACGGGATAAAATATAGCATATGACCACCCGGAATCAGTCCAGTGTTTCCATAAAGATTAGCCGTTACGAGTACATACAATCTTTATTTATTTATTTATTTAAACTGTATTGCACAAAACTAAAAGTTGTAAAGGCGGGCTTAAGGCCTCAAGGCATTCTCTATCAGTCAACTACAGGGCCCAACAAAGACGTTCAAACGGTGGGTGCAAGAATAAGAAATATTTATTTCACATAAACACGTTACACGGAATACAATTGTCAAGAGACAAATTAACATAACGAAAATAACAATATACAAATGCCAACGTTGATTAATACGTATATAAATTTATATATAATAACTAACGACCCGCCCCAGGTTAGCACGGGTACTATATTATACATATAAACCTTCCTCTTGAATCACTCTATCTATTAAAAAAAACCGCATTCAAATCCGTTTCGTAGGCCTTTAACCTGTATTCTTACTTAAATTCGTAAACCGTTGAATTACGACCACATTTTATACCCAAACTTGATGAATGTCCGACATTAACTGAAAATTAACCATTTGCAAAGCTAGCAACACAACGGAGCTACGTCATTTGCTTATCATTACGACTCTCAATAGATTCCTGTCTGTAAACTTGAATATCACGAGCGTTCACTTTCAGAAACTCGTATCAACTCAAACCGATAAATACAAATGCAACCTTATTTTGTAGAGAATAAATTTGAGAAACTGACGACGTAAAAAAAGATATGAGGCTGTAAAAGAACATCTGATTTCCAACCGTAAACCGCTTTTGTAAATAGTATTCTATTGTTATTGCGTCGTAAACATTTACGTTTAAGCATTCAGACAAGCTATTGCTCACAGGCCGGATTACCATTAAAATCGAGCAGAAGCCGTTTGCATTAATGATCGGAGATAAAATACAGAAATATTATAGAGGTTGGAAGCTACGGTAGCCTATTGGTTCAGGCGTGCGGCTGTCAGACGACGGTCGAGGGTTCTAATCTCTTATCGTATCGTGTTTTTGAAGTGAATACTTCTTTAGCGGCGCTGAGCACTTTTTGGGATGGGGAAAAATTGTTAAATACGCGACAGAGTTTTGTGACGTCAGATGTGAAGGAGGTCACTTTTTGCTGCTAGCCGATTCGACTTCATTCAAAACTGAACGCTATTCGTAAGAGCATAAAGCCGTTAAACACTTTATGCAATAGCATATTCTGCAAATCAATTTGTAATAATACCAACGCGTCCTTCACCGTTTTGCTATTGAGAAAATTCGAATAGTTCGAATTTGGGCGTTATTCCTATAGAGATAAAGCTTAGAAAAATATTTACCAACGGCAAAAACAAATTGATATTTTGGTCGCCAGCGCCGTCTGCCGTTCGTGAAAATTCGAATAGTTCGAATTTAGACGTTATTCCTAAAGAGATAAAGCTTTGAAAAATAATTGGCAATGGCAAAAACAAATTGGTATTGTGTTTACCGCCGCCCGTCGGACGGGCGAGCCGGCCCCTCGCACCCAGCGCGCCCGCGGCCCGTCCGCCTAAATAATTGATATTTTTTTATAAATTTGCGTCAAATTCATTTTTAGGGTGACACCGTAAGATGTCACGTGACCTGATCGAAAAACTGTTACAATGTTATTGAGTTTTCACTTCTGCCGGCACTCCCGGAGTGCAACCCGGTCTTTTTTTTCCGAACATATATAAGGTGCTTCCAAATTAGATACCAATGCATTAAGAGATGTTAACTTACAACAAAATAATTTAAGTACTTCAAATAGAAATTTGTGTTTTCATTTTCCGAGCAAAATAATTAAATTAAAATGCTGCCCAAACATAATCATACTGTGCATTTAACTGACAAGGTCGTTATCACTTTCTGTCAAGTGAGCGTCCTTGTTTGTCATCGATGACATTGATTAACATTGGCGGGAAAAATGTTAGAAAGTAACTGGCTTGAAGTGGCCAGTAAAGTGACCGTCAAGAGGTTGCATACGATAGTCAAAGAAGTCTTAATGAATTCTGATTATCTAATTAACAGGGCGTTATTACGTGACGTGGCACAGTTGTTTTCCTAATTTTCTCCGAACACTAACATAAACTTTAAATTAGTTTTATACTAAAGTCTACTTCTAAGGACGAGTACTATCAACTCTGAAAGTATTGGCATCTAATTTGGAAGTACCTTATCCCATAAAAAACATTCCATGTAAAAAAGAGGCCAAGTCTCGAAACTCTTCCACCGTAAAAAATTGTGAGATACGAGTATTTCGTAGAGCCAAGTCTTAGGCATTCTTATTAATCTTTATTGGCTACCCACGCCGCGCCTTCCGGTACGTTTATACTTTATCTTCTAAGTATTCATTTAGCGTGTAACAGGATTTAGTAGTAGTTGCTTTATTTTATTTGTGCGTATATATCGCCTCTTTTGTCCTTTATAGAATTAGGTAAATTATTATAAATCTTAATAGACATTATTAATGGGCCTGAGGATAGCAGTGTCAGTTTGGCGGGCGGTCGAACGAGTCTATTGTTATTAGTGTTATTTTATTACGTATATTATTATCTTATTTAGTCTCCGAATTTGCATAAGAATATTTAAATGATATATAATATGTACCTACTGCTACTGCTTTGGCGCAACAACCCAAAGCGGATCTTGGACTCCGACACTAAAGACCGCCATGCTTCCCTGGTCAATGCCGTTTCTGTCCATCGACGGCCCGGAAAGAGTTCAGACCCCGTATCATGGTCGGCCATATCACACGATAAGTCTTCGACCAGTTGGAGGGCCCGAGAACGCTCTCCGGACTGCACGATCGTCACCCATGCGGACTGCGTGCCCGAACCATTGGAGTCTTGAGGATTTTGTTTGTCCTATGATATTCGGCTCGGACCTTAGAACTTCTACCTCTAGGTTCTTGCGTATTCTCCAAGTGCCATCTTCTCCACGAGTGGGTCTCTGAATTTTGCGGTAGATTTTCCGTTCCTTTTTGTGTTAGCATAAATATCTACTGATGTAAAGGCTAAAGTTTGTTTGTAAATATATCTGAAAAGTATGTCTGTTGTATTACCACATGCCACTGTATTTCCAGACGTTATTCAAATTTTCGACATTTTAACTTAAAAAAGAACATTTTCGAGTTCAGAAACGTAAATCCGGCTCAAACCACACCCGGCGCGTTGGAGGCAGATTTCACACGAGTAGTCAGGTGCGAACGTGATGTTTTCATTTTTCATGAAACCATTTCGTATTTAAAACCAGCAGATTTTTTTACAAAAGACCTTGCGGATAACGATCATACGTGAACAAAAAATAGAGAAATCATTTTATGTCATTACCACTAGTCACGCATACGAACTATTATTTTACGTGAAAATTAGGTTAGGCTTTGGAATCAGTCTGTGTTTTCGACGCATAAATTAAATTCAAGATTTAGGATTAGACACCAGTATTTTTCAGTTGGCCATTTTATTTATAATATGATTATTGTCGTTTGTGTAATGTTTTGTACGTACGTTAGGTAGATTTAAATGTATTTTTTGTATGGCATGAAAATTACAGTTGCCTAACGCTCGTTAAGACCACTCAACTCTGTAATAAATAAATAAATATTTGCGGACAATCTTACACAATTCGACCTAGCCCCAAACTAAGCAAAGCTTGTAGTATGGGTGCTAGACTCAGGAACAAATATTCGTGCTCATCACACAAATAAATGCCCTTGCCGGGATTCGAACCCAGAACCTCTAGCTTCGTAGGCAGGACCAAAAGCAGTCGTCAACCTGGCTAAAGCCGTCGTCAACTAGGCTTAAGCAGTCGTCAAATTATCTAGCAGATTAAGAAGCTCGCCATAAACTTTTGTGTAAGACAAATTACTCGAAATGTTTCTGCTATGTTAACGACATATTTGACGCCAACATTAACTCAACAGGAAAACAAATCCTTCAATTAATCAAAAATGTAACCCAAGGAAATTACTAAGAAAGCCGGAGCTGCCGTTTAAAGCGAGTCTCGTTTGAGCCGCCGTGCCGAACGGACGCACGGACCCTTACCGTCCTCTGTCATTGTCTCTCCAAATTGCATAAAAAGCGCCGCGAAACAAAGGGCGCCTATCGCCAGATGTTCTAGTAAGCCCGTCTTGTCCTCTTGAGATCTCGAATAAGTTTCGGGTTATAGAAACGTGTAGTGTATTAGGTGGCTATTACTAGGGTTCAGTCCATCTAGGTATTAGGTGCGTAAAATCAGTGCGTGTCAGTGCTCTAAATGGTTGCGGTTACGTGCAGCAACGCCACGGCAGAAGCAACAATTAGCGGCAATCACAGGCCCGGGTGAGAGCATTCCATATTACTTTTAGGTATTATAACTTCTTTAGTGAAGCAGGTCGGGTTACATGCTTGCAATTAGAGGCCAAACTACAGGCCAGGCTAGACGCCCGAATGAACCTACTACTGGTCCATAACATAGGTAACGTAAGGGATTACACGTACTAGATGCACTTTAATGAACCCCGTAATAATCCCCTGTTTAGGCATAGGGACGCTTCGGCAGTGTCATACGTATAGGTAGTATATCATAATATACGTATGTTAGTAATATTTGGTACTTATAAGTAATAGTATCTAACTTGTGAGGCATACAAAATAGATTCATGGATGAATGAAATCTAGATCAGTTATACAAGTAATACGCTTGGCGCCCCTTCTAACGCAGAGTAGTGGATAGGGGTTAGACGAGACTTCAACTGGGTTGAAGCGTGGTAGTGACTTCACTCACCGTAAACCTAAATATATTAAAACTAAGGAAACAGCCCATGATGCAACGTCCGATTTCTAAAATAAATAGCGCCGGGGACGAGCAATGAATAGCGATCCATCTGCCTAACCCAAAACAAAGGAACGCAAAAAAGGTCCGTTTGTACCTACTATGCGTGAACGCACTTTCTTGAAATGTCCAGATTTTATGACTTTAGGGACCCACGCCACGCCAGATGAGCCTGAATAGGCGAGTGATATTAAAAACATAGAGGATAAACATGCTAGGTGCATAATCTTGTAATAAATACTTAAAACACCAGAACGAAAAGAAAACCAAACTCCAATTAAACTGGATGCAAAAAATGCCTAGAGCTTAAGCGAGGAGAATAAAGCGTTGATTGTTATGCAAGTCTCAGAAGACTGAAGAACCTTAAGAAAAAACACGAGTTATGCTTTTGCTCCACATGAAGAAGACTTTTCCCTAGGAAGATCGCCTAACCACGAAAACAGGCAAATTAAATACTGGCTGCCGGTCAACTCTGCCAGTGTCAGTGTTTGTTACACTCTGTTTTGTGTGCAGTGAGCAGTGTTAACATCTTGGTTACGTTTATGTAAATAATTAACGTGGTGTCTGTGTCTACAGGTAAAAAACAGTGGTATCGATGAATTTAATAGTATTTATCTGTGACAATGTTTGGTGTAGTAACAACATTTTAAGTAATAGTGTCTTTATCACGTTTACTCTTGTCAGCAGCAAGTCCGCACATGGATACGTACTGGAAAATACAAGTTGTCGTTGTTGTATTATGACCTCATGACAACATGACAATAGAACCACAGAAGCACACAACTAAAGAGACATTTAACAACACTGCACGAGAAATCGACGCAATGGAAGAAACTGACTGCGAATAAGAGGAACAGGTAGAATGATCGCCTGAATCTACCTCTAGAACTGATCGGTCGAGGTCGACCTTCAACACAAGAACACTTTATATAAAGCAACGTGCATCATAACCTAATCGCAGTCATTTACCCTTCTATACATATTTACACAATTATATATCCATACTTCCTTTCACTGGGCACGATGCTAGTATTCGGTCTGGTTTTCTTCCCTCGCTCCTCATCCTGACTGCAACAGCCCCACACTCCTGTCCTGTACTTATTGGCTCACTGGTGCCTCGGATAGGTGGGTCAGTTGACCGTGCCAGGGCGGCAGAGGACGAGGAAGTACAAGAGAGAGCCCGAGTGCACGCCCTGTCTCGGAACTGGTAGTTCCGGACAGGGACTGTTAAGGTTCCCATACAACCCTGGCTGTGTCTGCCCGTATCGTGCCAGCGCGTACTCTCGAGCAATGTCAAGGAGCCTCCTCGTCGCTCCCTCCCGGGCATGGCCAACGCCTCCGCGTCCTTGCAGCAGAACTGCTGGCTGGCTGAGTCACCGGAACGGAACGGAACGGAACGGAAGCCGGAGCTGCCGTTTAAAGCAACGATTCAATTAGCTCGTCATGCACTATACGCATATTGAAATTTGAACCTTATTGCCCTGGCATAGAATAGACTCCCGTTACTTAATGACATGGAAGATAAATGGGGTAGGTACAGTCGTTTGCTGTCGATAAATCACTGGAAGACGTAGCAGCCGACCTTTAATTAATTTCTTTATAAATAGCCCATGTGCAAATGTGTGTAATAAATAAGATTAATAAGTCATTTAATTTCTAGTTCTGTGTCTTTTTAACCCCCGACGCAAAGAGAGGGGTGTTATAAGTTTTACGTGTCTGTGTATCTGTGTATCTGTCTGTGGTATTGTAGCTCCCAAATGGATTGACTGATTTGAATGTGGTTTCTTTTGTATCATAGATAATTTTATCCTGAGTGTTCTTAGCCATGTTTATGAAAATCTGTTCAGCTGTTTTCGAGATATTGGACTTTAAATTGAAAATGTCGGGAGATTTTTTGAAAGAATTATGTTGTAATCAATCAATCAATCAAATCGTTTAATTGCTGGAATACAGTAGGTAAAAATAGGTCTTCAATATAAATTAAAACAGTTCCATGTATTCAGCCTGCATGCAGGCATGCAAACATTTCCGATTGCTACGTTACGATTACATATTTATTTCAATATGTCAACTTCAATAAATAAGCAAAGAATACAATAACGAAATAATTCACAAAATTAGCAATAATTATAAAATAAATGTCAAAATAATCACGGAGTCAAAATCAAAAATTATATATCATATCACCTATGATATGATATAAGATTATACAGGGAGGAACATTTCCTTGGACTAAGCTGAAAGGACAGTGTTATATAAGTGACGTACAAACGATCTATTATAAATGTTAAGCTGGATTTAAAAGAAAAAAAAAAAACATAAAAATCGAAATATTTTATCTTAGAAAGAAAGAAAGAAAGAAAGATATATTTATTCACAAACACACATGACACACATATTAAATAATAAAATAAACAAGAAAAGCACATAAAACATGAAAAAAAGTGTGTCTCTGCGGCAGTGAACCGAACACTGGCTCAGCATTATGCTGAGGTGTCAAGACACCTACAGCGCTGATTTTCAGCCAGCACCGTTGGTGACTCACGGAAACGTCATACAATTTAATATATAAACTACTATACTAATACACTATTGGGATAGACGAGAGAGAAATAAATATAAATACCAGGTGATATGTAATGTAGGCCTACCTACATGCAGCATCAATACAGTAAAAATAACTTATTAGACATTAAATTTAATTCTAAACTAAAACAACTAAATAAAAAATAAGCAATTGGTTTATTTTTTTGCTGTCACAGTGCTGGATTAGGATATCAATTTCTGGAGCGTCAACAAATAACCCTTAAGCTTACGCTTAAAGGTGTATCTGCTAAGCGCTCCTTGGATAGGGGGAGGGATATCATTCCAGCACTTAGACGCCGCAAACTTGAAACTACCTCGGAAAGCAGCGGTTCGGTGCATAGGTATAATGGCCATTGCCTTGAATCTGCGCGCACTCTTGGACCATACCAGTTTTTTAAATAGGTAAGATGGGGTCTCGTGTTTTACCACTCCGAACAGCAGAGTGGCCAGGTGCAGGCGCCGGCGTGCAGGCATGTTCAACAAGTTAGCGGCGTTCAAGTACGGAGTGATGTGGGACCGGGGAGGAACTCGGAAACAAAAACGAGCGCATGCGTTCTGCACTCGTTGTATGAGCCTCTTCGAACGACCAGTAATGCACCCGTCATACACGACATCGCAATAGTTTAATTTAGATAATATAAGTGATTCACATAGGTCGACACGCAAATCGACACTAAGGTAATCACGTACATTATATAGAACTTTAAGGCGATAGAAACAGTTACTCACAACATTTAGTATGTGGTTCTCAAAGCGCAAGTTTCCGTCCATAAGAAGGCCGAGGTTGGTTGCTTCTACCACCTGTTCTATTGGTTCGCCCATGACGGCAACATTCCCGGAAGTAAGAGCATCAAGGGTATTACGGATTTGATGTTTTGACCCGAAAACCACATATTTATAACATAGTGACAACCCTAATACTATACATAGTTATTATTTTCATTTGAAATTGACACATGTCACAAGTCACAAAAATCTTGCTGACTTCATTGAATCTGCTGGATAGGGTTGAAACATACAGTTTTTTTCACCAAAGTTTAACAAGTTGTATCTCGGTAACCGTTAGAAATATTAATATGGTTACTAGGTGAGAAGTAAAGCACTAAACCTGATCTATATCCCATTTGCTTAAAAGTCCATCGATCTGTTCCACCCAGTATATCAATAGCAAACGTACCATGGTATATTACTAACAGTGAACTGCATGAAGATCTGTCAATAGGCACAGTAAAGGAAGAGCTCCGAGACATTTCCTTGAAATACAAGCAGCGACTAATTAACCATCCCAATAAATTAGCACAACAACTGACCGTCCAGAACCACACAAGGCGACTGAAACGACATAACATCCTGGAGCTACAAAATAGAGAGTAACCTCAGACTTGAAAATATTGCGGAGATGCTCTCGCTGGAGAGCACACTCGAATGGCCAGGCCGTACTAATCCACACACCGACTTATAGTCTTCGGACTGATTGCCGATAAGCAGATAACAGAAAAAAAAACCTATGATTTAGGTAACTTTGTACGCTATAGAAGCACTTGTCTGTCTGTCTTCGAGTTCTACAGCTCACAAGGCCACTGGTTTAACTTGCACAGTTCGTAAGTAAATAATGTATATATAACATATTAACATAAATAATATGATAATATAGTTGTCCTTCAAAATGCGCAATCCATTTCCAGCCTCCTACCGGTATCCGATTGACATGGCATTTTGCATAATTAAAGTTTGGTGACAATGCATTACTATGGCACTATAGCGCTGATCTGATGATTAAGACAGAAGATGGCCAAATCAACATTCATGATGATGATGTCGTCCTGACCGATTTCAGCCACAGCGACTGCGTATTCTGGCTTTGGTATTAACAATTATTATTAGTAGAGTGTTGTTCTTCTACTCTCAAGTGCGCTCTCAGGTGGCTCACGAACCCTATCTTTCTCGCAAAAGTGCGAGCGCACTTGGTGCAAGTTAACACTCCACTGACGTAGTTGTAACTGATGGCTGCTGGTGGACGTGCCTTGAACTCGTCTCGCTTTTTATCGAGCTCGTTGCGACGCTCAGTTTCGAAATTGTTAACCTGCTCATGGATGAGCCGTCGCCATTAGGGCCGCCGTGCTGCTTTCTTCTCCCACTCAGAGGCTCTATTTTGCATCTCTTCATGTGTCTTTTCAGAACATCTTTGTAACGAAGGTACTGGCCACCACACTTACGTTTATCATTCTCCAGTTCTGAAAAGAAAATGCGCTTCGCCATTCTGTCATCCGACATTCGCGACACGTGTCCACACCGCAGCTGTCACCTCACCAGGTACACCTCGATGCCTTCGACATTTGCACGCCTCAGGACGGTCGTATTTCTGACGCGGTCCGTCCATCTGATATTCATGATATCTCGGAGACATTTGAGGTGAAATCTGTCGAGTATGCGGATGTGTTTGCAGTAGACGACCCACGTCTCGGAGGAGTACAATACACATTCATACTACATAAGATAAAGTTCTGGTTGCACGGGGCGGTTCCACAACGCTTCATGAGCTATATGAAATAAAAAATGAAATGAAAATCTTATCTAAGTCATCCGTAATTGTACCTATTATTTGGTTGCTGGAATGGCTGCCCGAAACGCTAAGAATACATTTCTACAACTTTGCTGAGCAACAAAGTTTTAATGAAGCTTTGCTTTACGTGACAGAGTGCTAGAAAAAAAGCTTTATGGCGAGAATTCAGCAAATATTGTATTGTATTGTACGACAGATTCCGTTTTATCTGGTTGAGGAAAGTAAACAGAGGGGTTAATAAAATTACTTTATTTAATTATTAGGTTTATTAATTTAAGTCAATTTATACGCGTTACGTCGTTTTTTTTGCCAACTCCACGAAATAATAAAATGATGGATTTTTAATAAGCAATAATTACATACATATATACATAAATTCACGCCTTCATTCCCAAAAGTGGTAGGCAGAGCACATTAAACTTATGTTCCAGCGCCAGTTTTAGCATACATGTGGTTATAAAATATAGACTAAATGTGATAGCGCAGTGATAGGTTGCTAGCCCATCTTCCACAACACACTATAACCCTGTTCCTTTAGTACGACACTTCCGACACCCACAGGAAGAAAGGGGGTGGTGCTATTCCAACCCGACACCACACGGGGTAAATAATTACATTGAAGTGACAATTTAATTAAAATGATTAATTGAATAAATGGTGAACTGTAAAGCCTAGTGGTGTGTGACCTAGTCTGTGACGCTGACAGTCCTAAGTTCAAACCCCGGTATGGGCAAATATGTGTGTGAGAAACACGAGTCCTGGATGTCGTCTATGTTTGAGTATTTCTATCTATTAAATATATCGTCGTCTATTACCCATAAAAAACCTTAGCTTATTATGAGGCTAATTTCGGTGGGTAAATTAGGGTCAGCAACGCGCATGCGAGTCTCCTGGAGTTGCAGGCGTCCATAAGCTACGGTAACCGCTTACAAACAGGCCGTACGCTTGTTTCCCACTGACAAGGTATTAATGAAAAAGGAATTTTGACTGGTAAGCGATTAACACTTTGACTGCCTGGAACCCGCTCCGCGGGCGCCTACGCCACCTTCAAGTCACCTTCCGCTACATACGAGGTAAACCACGGGATTGGCTACGAGCGTAGCGCGTAGCGATTCTTGGCAGGTTAATTGTATTAATAAATAAATAAAAGAATAGTTGAAAATCCCCCCAATTTTTCATTTAAAAGTTCAATATCTCAACACCAGCGGAAACGATTTAGTTGAAACGTTGCTAAGAACCATCTTGATCACGCCAGCTTTTGGACAAAAAAACCTCATTAAAGTAGGTCCATTTGTGCTACGATGTCACACACAAACACACAGATACGTCAAACTGTTAACACCCCTCTTTTCGCGTCGGGGGTTAAGAACATAACAAGCCACAGGCAGATTAAATTTAAGTATATGTATTTAAAATACAGGTAGATTAACACAACACTAACACACGATGTTTACATTACATTATGTTCAGTTAATGTGTGCAGCGAGCGCCATCAAACTGCTTACAACAGTTTGGCGCAATTATTGTAAAATGAATGTAATTGTTTCCTCCCTGAATAATTAATGATTTAATAAAAATAACGTATAGGTAAACCAAAATAAAATTGAAAGGTGTTTTTATCAATAAAGTACAACTTATATAATGTAGTAAAACTAAATAAAAAAACATAACCATCCTCTCCTTCGCCAGTCGGGAAATAACGATACTATTCGGTTACAAGGTTAAGAGAAAGTTAATATCCCTCACAAAGGATGTTCTGATGAACAAAAAATACGATCAACAATAAAATTCACCAAATGGTTTTTTTAAGCAAAGGGGAAAATAGCTTTTCAGGTACGAAATATGTAATAGGGATAAAGCGATTTATTCTCATAAAGACTAATTCATCAATGCCAGTAGCAATTTCTTGTTAAATTACAATTTTATAGTGTTAGGAATAAGCTTGACATACAAAAAAATCGAATGGCTTATTTTTGGCAGGTCGAAATTAGTAGATTTAATTGTTCAATAGTATGTTGTCCATTTTTTTTTCTAATTTGGTTAGGCTTGAAGAGCTCGGATTATGTGCAATATAAATAGAATATTGCATGAAAAATTCCTTTGAGTTACGAAAGCCGTAAAATACGTTTTACCAGTCAATTTCAAACACCCGACTTCAGGGCCTTTCATATAAAAATTGCAGAACAGGATAGGACATTGTGCGGACATTGTACAGAATCAAGAGGTCTTCCGACCGACCAACTTTTATCCAATTCTGACCAAAAAAAGCGATGACGATAGAAACATCGGCCCAGCGTGCTTCACTAAATAACAATGAAAGTAGAAATAGCTCGTTTATATCGTTTTTTTTAAGCAGTAACGCTGCTAACGAAATTATAAATTTAAATTAAAGGGATAAAAAACGAATACACTAGACTTTAATTTGAATTCGTTTATATCGTAGTTCTAAACAAACTTTCACCCTACATTCCACCCCCTTAGGGGATTATTTTCCTATGTCCTGCCCCGGGACTCAAACTATCTCTATACCAAATTTCATCGAAATCGGTTCAGCGGTTTCAGCGTGAAGAGGTAACAGACAGACAGAAAGACAGACACACTTGCGCATTTATAATATTAGTATGGATAGTATGGATGGATGGATATGTGATCATCCTAACTAACAGTTTTACAAGTTTTTTTTCATGTATGCGAATTCATAAATACACTTGTCACGAAATAAGCTATTTAATGTTCATTTAACTAACATACTTAGGTACATACATATAAGTAATTTGATAATAATAAAGTTAAGTAAATCGTAAAATCGCAATTTTATAGGATTCCAAATGAAATTGCTTCGTAAATCTCCTTAAACTCGTGTTACTCACGCGCTCATTCTAAAGAAAACGCGCGTATAAAACGATTCGTGATTTGCGTGAAATGGAAAAGAAAACCATTATTACATTCTTTATGAGTACTAAATGAAAGCACATTACCTAGTCAAGGATGATACGGGCATAGGTACAAGTTGAAAAACAAGAGCTTTTTTCGTATACTATATGACGGGTGATAAAGAGGCATATGTAACAGCCAACTTGAAAACTCTTAAACAAGCGTCTTTTAAGATTTTAATTAATAATTAAAAACTTAGAAAAGTTGTACAACCCCCGATATTTTTAATTTCAATGTTCAATATCGAAAAACCGGCTGTACCGATTTTGTTGAAACTAAGAACCATCTTGATCACGTCAGTTCTCAGATAAAAAACCGCATTAAAATCAGTCCATTCTTTAGCTACGATGCCACAGACAGACACAGACACACAGACGTGTCAAACTTATAACACCCCTATTTTTGGGTCGGGGGTTAAAAACGAAGTTTTTTTTATACAAGACTGTCTCCTTTGATTGCTTTGGTCCTAGTCTCACCTGATGGCAAGCGACGGCAGAGCTTGAGATGAAGTTCATTGCTTCAGTAATAGCCTATTCACTCTTGTTTTACACAATACAGACCCCGTATCATGGTCGGCCTTATCACATGATAAGTGATAGGATAGAGCGTCCATCACTGGCTGACACCGTTCGATAGAACGAGACGACGCTCCTATCTTGTCACTTATCGCGTGATAAGGCCGACCATGATACGGGGTCAGTAATATTAAGTGGAAAAAAAAAAAATCAAAAGAACATCATAGTAAATTGATTTATCAAACCTCTAGCAGGTAAACTTTGTCATCAGCTCTCAGTAACTTTCACAGAACATACTTTGTTAGCTGTTTCCTTGTGTTACCAACTTTTAAGAGGAGCACGTAGTTACATTTGTCTTTAGCAATTTTATTGTGGTGTTTGTTCATCGAGTTTAATTTTATTTGGAGTCTCCTTATTATATGGTGAACTAATAATTGTATTAATATAATTTTGGGAAACGAATTCTTTACTTACAACAAAATTGACGATGTTAATCGTTGTGCATTTTTTAAAAGTAACTGAACACATCATGGTCATGTCTGCCGCATGCTGAATTAACTGTGGGCAGAGCTCAAAACGGAGACACGTAACAGATCCCGTCGGCGATGGCGAGTCTAGCTAGACTTTTTTTTAAAAGATTGCCCAGAGACTGCTCAGCACGGGAGCATTAGAAAAGGTGGGCGGAGGCCTTTGTCCAGTAGTGGGACACTACAATATAATAATAATAGCTGAACACCTAAGAAAACATTTGCATGACAGAGGACGGCGTGCTACTGATAGCAAATAATTTACTTTAAAAACAAAGTTTTAACTTTTAACCGACTTCAATTGAATACTCCGCCAAGCCACGAGAACAATTCCACATTTATTTTCCAATTTACCACATGAACTGATTTCCGAGAGCAAATGCGTTGATTATTAGAAATAAAACCGAATCGCTGTATGTGGGCCGATAATATTTGAGGACTTCCGTCGATTCCCCAAGATCATCATCACCTTTGGCAATTTATTAGTTCCTATTTCAACGGAATCTTATCAGAATCGTGGTTTACTTTTGTACTTTTATGTACATAATTGAGGAATTCCATAAGTCATCTGTGGTCTTCATCATCAATTCCACTCCACCAAATTTACGATTTCCGAGTGTAAATACACGAGTTATAATAGAAAATACCAAAATCACTACACGCGTGCTTAATATAATTGAGGAGTCCCCTCAATTCCTCATAGATCCCATCATCCAACTGATTTTTTGAAAAAAATGGGACCCACCTGGAAGCATATACTTACAAACAAAAAAAAATCGAATCGGCTCATCAATGACGGAGTTCTGAGGTAACAAATATAAAAAAAAAAAAACAAATATACAACCGAATTGAGAACTTCCTCCTTTTTTTTGAAGTCGGTTAAAAATATGGATAAACCTGAAGTGTTTCAACTTGTGTTAATTAAACGCGTAAGGAGTTATAAGGTTTTGTACAACATTGTGGCAAAAAATAATTGAATGCTTTAGTAACTGTTGTTTTATAAATCTAGCCGCCCATGAGCCTATTTAACGGCATACGAGTACACCTCTTCAAAAATGTATCGCGTTCTGAATTGAAACATTCCACAAAAAACTACTCTAGTTCCTAGTGTAGTTTAACTGGCGTTTTTTCCAGTATAATGAATAAGCTGCTAGAAGTTAAACAATGACATAAACCTAACCATATATTTCACCCCTGTTACGCCAAGCACTCGCTTTGTGGACCGCCCCATAATGACAGTCGTTTATCGACAGTCATCCCTGTTACCGTCAAATCTGGTAACGACCAAATTGGCAGCTTCCAACGGAATTGCAAATTGCGTAATTCGCGGCGTGTGGTAAAATCGGAGTTAGATTGTTTTCCGGGAGGTACTAGGAAGCGATAGGTATTCACTAGATTCATAAACCGTGTTGGATTTGTGTAATCTACTTCTACAGGAATTAAAAAGCATCAAGCTTAGCCGGGTCAATTTCGAGACACAACCTAGGCCGTCTTTTTTGACTTTGTCATATGTGGTGTTTTGTATTAAGTAGTGAATTACAGTCACGAATTGAATTTAAATAAAAGAAAACACATACCTAGTTAATGAAACTTACAAAACGTATAATCCCCTAATTACTTAGTACTTAGGTTTTTAGGTAAAAATAAGTGATTATTTAAAATTATACGCTTCAGTATCCAGTTTGGTCGAATTCGGCCTCAGATTGCCTTGTATTGTTATTTGTGTATTACTTTAACTGAAAATTATGAATTAAGGGTAATATTAAGATTATGAGTACCAATGTGTCAGTTACACTTACTTAGACTAAATAAAAAAAAAATATATATATTAACGGTTAACCGCCGTTTGTTATTTTTTGTGCAAAGAAGATAAATAAATTTTAATAAAATTTACAATGGCATAAGTCAAACATGTCTTTAATTAAAAGTAATGCCTTAATTATCTTGATTGATTTTTCCTCTTCAACAAAACCTCGTTCACATCCTAATTGAACTGCAAAACTGAAAATAAGGGCAAATTGAAATAACTGACGTTGCAATTACTTATTACAGGTTTCTAGTCTCTATGACGGGATCAATGAAAACTAAGTACGTAAGCGCTGATTGCATGACGTTAACTAGTTGATTTGTGAAACTAATAGCTTAATGCCGAAAGCGCGTTATGTTACGACGTCTGAATATAGACTTTAATTCAGAATTCTGACGAAACATGACTAATTACTGCAACACATTCGTCATGACATATTGTTTGATCAACTTTATACTGAAGAACGTTTTCTAAGCCGTGTTATGTCTATTAAATAACAAAATCGTCCAGGCAGATTTTAACTAAATATACTAGGTGATTTCGGGGTCATGATTCGGAATGATTAAAAGCGAATGTGATGATAATACTTAAGAGCTTTGCCCATGGGACACCCATGAAATCGCAAATAATAACAGCCAATAAAGAGTTAAAACTGTGACTTAACTCTAAATGAACTCACAAATTAACCTTAAATCATGACCCCGAAATTACCAGTATAAAACATACTAATAGCGCTATACCCGTTGAATGGATTAAGTTTAATAAAGTAGCTCGCACTTATTGTTTCTCTCGGGTGTAGTTGAGAAGTTCGCAATAAAATAGTATTTTACTAGTAAAAAACATACACAAAATCACTTTTATTGGTTATTCTGAGGGTAGGCATAGTATAATGAAATGTATTTTCAGTGTCAGGAAGTAAAGTAATTGAAGGTTTAAAGATGAAGAATGTGGCTGGAACTCCCCAAGTCACGCTGTGTTGATTGCGAGGAGACTACATTTGTCTGTCTTCTTCTTCGTCGCATCCTCATGACTGAGGGTCGTGACTACACGAGGTCGTTTTTAACAATTTTCCCTCACTTCGCTCGGGAACATAACCATCTCGTGGTAATATGGCTTATTTTAGCCCCTTGTCATACAATCTACTATTCTAGGCTCTCAAGCGTCCGTTGGCTACGTATAATCATCAGGCAGGCCAGTTACTCGTTTTCCACCGTCGTGGTTATAAAATAATACGAACAAATTCACTTATCTCGAAAGTAAAACAAGTTTGTCACAAAAGTACAAAGTAAGCACGACAGTTTGAATACATCAAGCATTTTATTATAGTTCTCGTAAAGACTTTTTGGCTTCTAATAGTCGTCCATTTTTAGAAAGCTTTTAGTCTCGTTAACGAGCTTCGAAAGTGCAAATTTACGATGCACAAGTCAAATAATATGATAGGTATTGCAATAGCTTTTTGGGGTCGTGTTGAAACTGAAAGTTTTTAAAAAGCTTCGATTTAAGTGAAAAAATTAAAAATTATTCGCCACGAGCGGAATTTGAACCCCGACGTCTGGAATCCGTCCATCAGTCCTTCCGTCCGTGGAGGTCGCGGGTTAGAATCCCGCTCGTGGCGAAAAATTTTAAAATTTTCCACATTTATCTAAATTAGGAATTTCGTTTTCTTTTCTGCTTAGTAAACATTTCTAAACATAGATCAATCATTTAAAACGTATACGGCACAAGTTTAAGGTAGTTAGGCAGGTTCAAATATGGAAAAAAAGAATTCAGGGTAGTCCTTTTTTGTGTAAAGTGCATACCTAGTCACGGTGTGATAAGGAAGTTAAAGTCTTCAAGCGATGAATATAAACGTAATGTGAATTACAAAAATCTCAACAGGACATTCTGTTGTTTTATGAATGCGATAAACTGACCAGTAAAACGGTTTTTATTCGACATTATATAGCACCACAAAGTTGCCCGTTCTAATAAAAACAAAATATCTACAGACAGTCGAGATCTTTTTTATGGGTTCTTGTGATAACATTGTTTTATAGCTACATCATCTGTCTATTCTTAAATAGGCAAGATGTCTTTACTAAAGGGTTTTATTTTGATATTATATAAGACTAGCTTATCTCCGCGACTCCGTCCGCGTGGAACTCGTTTATATCGTAGCTCCTTACAAACTTTCACCCCCCATTTCACCCTTTAGATATTTTATTTTAATGACTACCAGTATAACCTGCCTCTCACGTCAGTAAGTGGGTATCTAAATATAACCCAAGCAATTATTATAGCGGGCTAATGCGTCGAATATACGTCAGAAGTTAGCACTAATTCGTTTTTGCTAACACAAAAGCTACGAGAGAAGTTGATTGTCTGGCACAAGCGAATTCAACAACAATGGTTTATTCGAACAAAAATAGGTAGCAAACTCATTAACGTTTTATTTACTAACATAAAAAAAAGTTTTCTGTTTTGTTTTTTGTTGTCTATAGATCTTGTCTGATGTCTAAAATTTCAGTTTATTATTATAATCCATAATTTATATCATACTTCTCAACTATTTAACAAAATCATGGCAAAAAATTTCATCTTCTTTTCGAATCGTCATTTAAGTAATCTCATAATACTTAAAAGATTAAAAGAATTGATAAAAGATAAGTATAAATTTAGTTTTAATTGTACTTATATTATACTTAAGAGTAAAAGTGTGTTTTTTTTTTCATCATTTAAAAACAGCTAAAAGGATTTACATGAAATATCGAATATATAAAGATAGTTTATCTTTTGGGGACGTTATATAATTTATTTATTTAATGCACAATATATATAATAACATAAAAATATTTGTAACGGAATATAACTAAACTAAACCTATAAAAAGTAAATGCCCCCCAGGTTCCCGTCATTGGTTATGGTGCCCAGAAGGCTGGCAGCGTTGCCTCTTTGGATTGCTAGGCTAATCCTTTATCTTTTAGCATTGGATAATTTGGATTTCCAAACTGTACAGGTAGCCCAGACTTCGTGAGTAACTACTGGACGGATTTAGGCAAAAAATTCCAGTACATAATACAATAAAATGAATATTTTTCTTTAGTACATTATAAAAAAATACCTGGTAAAAAAAAGGTTGGTTGTAAAAGTTGGAGTCAGTGTGAAACTAAATGTTACATTTTCATAACTTCGGTGAAACTAGTTCACGTGATTTCCGCTTCAAGTATTCTCCTGTCAATGAAATTAGGACTTAACACTGTTAGATACGAATCGGTATGCAGAATACAATGCATTTCGGACTAGAATAAAACTTGGTACTAGCTTTTTTTCGGACTGTACTTTTTTTTAGACATCAGCTACTCATTGAAAGCTAGCTCAAAACCGACGAGTTTATCTAGCGTCATTGACAAGTTCCTATGGCCATTCCGTCTTCATCATCAGACCAGCTCTGTGGCACCATAATATTTATTGCCATCCGACTTGCACCCCAATTGTACAAATTTTCAACTTGATTGGACTTCGGGAATTTAGTCAAATACTTGACCAGATTAAAGTTCATACATCCCTACATACATACATAAATTCACGCCTTTATTCCCAAAAGGGGTAGGCAGAGCGCATCTTATGTTCCAGTGCCACTTTTAGCATAAGAGCCTTATCACACTTGCGATTTGCGAGCGTATTTTCTATACAATTATCAGTCGCGGCGAACACGCTGCGTCATCGCCTTCATACAAAATACGCTTGCAAATCGCAAGTGTGATAAGGCTCTAAATGTGGGTATGAAAGATCAACTAAATTTGATATCGCAGTGATAGTTTGCTAACCAATCGCCCACAACACACTTCAACTCTGGTGTAGTTGTGCTGATCAAAGTTCAAGTTGCCTAGCAACCTGCGTCTGTAATAAGTGTAAGCATTCTTATATAGGTACAAACAATGCATACGTGTAAACACGCCAATCTTCCAGCGTATTTGTTAATTGTTTTTTTAATTTATTAAGTCTTTCTGCCTATTTATTAATTGTTTAATCTTCTGTCATGTCAATCCTACTTCTGCTTTGGTTATCGCTAAGGTAAATAACCTGAACTGTAGGTACAATCTTAGCAATTAAATATAGATGTAAGCCTGTTCATTATCCGCGATTCCTTAATTTTAGTTTTAGGTTAGGTACTTATTACATGACCCACTGAAAATCATCGTCGGGGCTCCCTTTGCCTCGACTCATGCTGATTGGGCTCATTTTTTTGGGACGACTAATACTTTTAGATATAGGAATTCTGTAAACTGTTTTTGTTGTTGTTGTTTCGTAATAAATCTTATTCATTCATTCAAGTTAAATAATAGCTTGCAAAAAGTGGATGCAAATTGTTCACGGCATCGTTATTTGTAAAGTGTTAGACTAATTTATGGCGAAGTAGGCAGGACCATGGCCTTGGAGCTTGGTGCAATGCGGTAGGAGTAGGAATCACGCTACCTTTGCTCTACTGCAATCTTTGTCTTTTACCTTGAGATAACGAGTATAAGTTCCAAGGTGAAGTTTTACTGGCCATTTTTACATGTTTTAAATGAATCTTGTATATTGCTAAATTGTTTGCGTTTCGTGATTCTTTCGTGGCCGTAGTTGTACAGTCAGCATCAAAAGTAGCTACGCAAACTAAGACGTCATAAGTCTATTAAAAGGGAATAAGTCTATTAAAACGGAATAAGTCTATTAAAAGGGAATAAGTCTATTAAAAGGGAATAAGAACTTTTGAAGTCTTCGTTTGCGTAGCTACTTTTGATGCTAACAGTACAGTTTCTAGTGTCTTGACATAATAAGTGAAAACTTTCTTATTGTTTTTTGTACAGTGGTTTGAATTTTATCTGGCTTACAAGCTTACAAAAACTACAAAGGTGAGGTAAAATGACTTCATTTTATAAATTAGCGTGACAGCTTAGTAAAAACGTGGAAACTAAAGATGATGACTATAATGGATGCAACGCCCAATGAATTATTGCTTTATACATTGCGGAAAAGCTTGCGTTAGAGTTAACTACGCAGTACAGTTGGTTTCTTCTAAAGATAAATGACGCAGGGTGTTATTTTTAAATAGCGTCACACATTCGTAGCTTCGCGAGAATCTAGCCAGGATTTAAGACCACCTAAGTACCTAAATTTCTAAAAATAAGGGTGGCTATTTCAAGCAGTTTACTTAGCGCAGGAATAAAGGACGTTCGAGTACATGAAGAGTTTGTTGACCGAACCTATATTAAAATAAAGGAGATCAAATTGAGACTAGTTACTACATTTACTTACCATACCCATAGAGAATCAAAAGTGGTAGATAATTATTACCTTGTCATGACGTAGCTATCACTTTATCTAGTAAATATGTCCAATCAAAATGACAACTACGTCATTTCGAGGATAAACTACAATACACGGCGACGTTTACAACGATACAAACGTGATACAGGAGCTAGCCAGTGTCGCGGTACAATCGCGTTCGTAAAACGCGAGTTTGTATCGCTGCAAAAGTCACCGTCTGAAAACGTTTCAGAACCCGGCACTAATGAATTGACTAAAACAAAGGATCAATACCAACTTAATATGCTTGAGAAAGACTAACATACACATTCAAGTATTAGCCGGGGTACCTAGCTACGTTTTTATTACCATGGTGTGATTTGGAGCAACGACACATATGTATATGGTTTTAATAATGATGAGTAGGCTTAGGACTTTTCGTAGCATACCGTGGTTCTAAAATCTTTGGAGTCACCATGTGTAAAAATTTCGAAGTCAAAGTCAAAGTCAAAAAGTATGATGTCTTATTAACTATAAAGATTTATACATACTGTCACATCGGTAGGTAAGTACTGAGTGCATTTTAATCGAACGTAATTTAATGCCCGTGTTTAATGAGTAGTGCAAATTAAATCGCAATTTAAAATTAAACAATATTGACATAATCACACACTTTTGATACGAGACCGTCAAATTGGTATTTGATTTTATCTAAAATGAATTATATTCATACTTCCGAGATTAAATACTGGATAGAGCCATTTAAGGAATTAAAATATAATAAAGAAAAATATAGTAGGTATTCATTGTTCCTTATGTGATGTATATTTTACAGCGACAAAAAAAATGTTTGTTGTGAACCATATCATAATAGAATAATCCTAAGATAGTAATATAAGAATAGTATAATCCTAAGTTGGATAAAACCTTACGAAGAACTAACGGTAAGCGAAGATAAGTCACACTTATATTGTTCGGCGTGTGATACTAATTTGAAATTAAGAAAGTTTAACGTAGAGAAGCACGTGAAAAGCCAGTCACCAAAAAAAAACTGGCAGTATGAACGATTTTTTTCTAGACCTATGCTTGTTTCTCATCAACTGCAATATTGCTTGGAACAAAGTGAACCATCCAGAGTTTAGAAAGATGTTTAAATGTCCTTTTTTCTTTATTATATATTATTTTACAACTAAAAGTTCCATAGAATATAGAAGCATGATATGTTTCAAAAAGTCCTAAGCCTTTAATATAACTTCATACTTTGAAGTTCACTTCCAAAATTTCACATTCGGTGACTCCATGGATTTTAGAACCACGGTATGCTACCAAATGTCCTAAGCCTAATGATGAGTAAAGTTATGACGAGACTACAGATTTCTTCGAACATGGTTTTACACCTTTTCTTCAGTAGGACTGAAGACCATAAATGTAGCTACAAAATATTTTAAGCTACAATAATATTTGACCCGAAATTTGACGCAAATTATTCAAAAAAGACAATTAATGTCCGGAATTAGTTATCTTAAACCCAGCTCCCGCTCAAACAGAATTCTTAATAATGCACGACTTTCGAGCAATCCATTTAAACAAGCCAATCGAAAATAAACCTTATATTATTACAATACGGTTAGTTAGTAAATCTGTAGTCTTGTCTGAGGTGTAGTTTAGTAAAATTACCGAACACGCCGATGGGGCGGAGTGTGCGCAGGCGCCGCCGGCTGCTGCCGCCGCGAGCGCGCTGCTGCCTGGCACCTGACATTAAACGATATATTACAAAATAGTTTATTCATAAAACTTAACAAACCTCTGTTAACTAGAATGTGGGTTCCCTTTCTCACAAGCACGAATTTCAAAGTGAGACAAACGATTTTTAATGGAGTTTCTAAGATAGGCTAGGATAGGATAGGATAGGATAGGACGTTTATTAGAAAGACCATAAGATTGTGAGCTAGGCTCTATTTTACCAAGTTGACAATAGTATGTACACACTAAGGCCTGAATCACACTGACGCGGCAGTCAATATAGTCAACTTTACGGAAAATATCAAGTTTGCCACCACAGGCCGCGCCAGTGTGTACCAGGCTTTAATTTTGGGGCGAATTTAATTGTAAGATGTCAATATCGAATTGGTGTAATAGAAGCCTGATAAGCATTGGGAAGGGATACGATCGGATTGGGTTAAAAGGATTGGAAAAGGAGGTCACAGGTTTCCTACAACCAGTCACTTGCTTGTGGCAACCACAGTTGCCAATTTCGTGGAACCCTAAACTGATTGTGGCAACTGTGGTTGCCAAGCAAAGTATGGGCTGCGTTGATAAAGCAAAATTAGAAGCAATTTAGGCTACCTTTTTTAAAATCCGAAAATGAGCGGATAATTACGTCAGTGTTCATTGTCAGATAATCAAATCGCAATTAAAAATGGGATAATAGGTGTCAGTTTTCCCTTATAAATACGTCAAAGTTTATACGAAATTACAGCTGCTATTCCAATCTCATACTCATCGCAGTTGAATATTATTACGCCAGTCAGTAGAGGTTCAAAGCTAGGGGGGTTAGGGTTTATTTTATCTCGTGTATATAGGTGCAACTTAGTAAATATCATAAATCGACGGTCCCTATTAAAAGAGTCGGATCTGCAAAACAGCTACTTTTTAGGAGAAGCTGTCAAAGTTTTTGGAAAAAAAAATTGTATGGGGGAAATTGTTAATTAATGGAATATCGTTATCAAACTTCGAATGTTTGCTTATTAGTAGGTTGTTTATTACTAGCCTTTGAGCTTACATGTACTTTATCAGCCATTTTTACAAAAAAATACAAAAACCTCTTATATTACTTTTTTAACCGGAATAGCTTAAGCATCATTTGTCGGAAGTGCCACATACGACGTTTTTGTCTGGAAATTGTATTCATAATTATGTCGGATGTACCACATCCGACAAAAAAGGTACTCCAAAAAATGTCGTAATTGGCAGAACTGACATTGTTGCACGGAAACTCTTATGTAACAATTGAATACAGAGAAAATTTACTTGATAACTTAACAGGCTATAAATTACATAAAATACACAACAAAAAACACGCTACACTTTTCCGTGTAAAATAGTAGAATGTGTTATATCCGACACTTTGTACTCACTGTGTGTCCCGTAAACATGTCGGAACTGTCACAACCGACGTTTTTAAATGTCATCTGTTCTTAGATCCGACATTTTTATCTTGGTTTTTAGAAAAAGTATTGAGAAAAACTAAAATCTGTGAATGTGGTTTTAAAATGTAGAGTTTTTTACGACCTAAGCCGCTGAAAAACAAAAACTCAAATTTTGCAGATCCGACTCTTTTAATTGGGACCGTCGAAATGCTACCACGATATATCTCGGGACAACTTTTACTACCTCAAAATATTGGGTTTCTAGGTACTATATCGCTTGACCGAGCATGTTTTAGCACTTATTAGACTTTGTTGAACAGTAACTTTTCGTTACCCCGTATAGAAGTTACGAGCGAGAAACCAAACAAAGTCTCAAAAATTCGAAGATCTGTGGCATCCGAGAGATCTCGCGTAATCATTCTTGATATTAACTCGGTTGCGTCCTACAAACTATAAAATCATTAAAATCTACTACACCGCCTTTTCAACGAAGAATTACTCTACTAACTGGCGTACTTATATCCTATTTCTAACAATAGTTTTACCGCGATGATTGCGTCGTTCTCTTCCTTTGTCGTTAAATTACATCTTGTTATAATTACGAGTCCTGATTTGATTTGGTTCTGTAATCACCTGTATCATCGCTGTCAGTCCCCTGCACGGTCGCCTAAAGTCGACACTCCATACAAGCCTACTTAGTTTGGTTCTCATTTTAAAACGGCATTACAAGAAACTTTTCGTACGCAATGGGTTCTACTAATAAACTTTTACTTCTCCTTCTAAAACGACGTGCTAGAATAACATGCACTGCGGATCCGATTTTTTTGACATCCGCGGATGCGGATTTTGGGGTCAAACACTAAAAAAACGTTAATAAACAACGTCTATTTTATGATTATCACGCAATCATCAAACATGTTGAGACTAAATTACAATCGTAGCGAACAAATCAAAACGCGTCTGCTCTTGGTCACAGGAACGAAAATAAGTTTTTTTTTGCTAATAGTGAAAATACATAAAACGCGCGTGGTAAGCGCCCCGCGTGGGCTTCTTTCTTGTTGTGAATTGCACTACATCCGCATCCGCAATAACTCCGCATATTTTTTTGCGGATGCGAATGTTGATGGTTGAAGTGCGGAACTTCCGTGGTGCAAATGTCTGCAACATCCCTGGTCTGCGTAATGGGATCCGCCATATATCTAGGTTGGAAACTAATCTCTGTTGCTTATACATTCAATAATAAATGAATAAAATATAATATTCGTATAAAAAGGTCCTAGTCGCTCTATGTTTTTTTGCATTTTAATTTCTAGCAACAGAAATTAGTTTTCGAGCTAGATATGCCCGGTATGTAATATATCCACACAGTTTCATGTTATTCTAGCATGTCGTT
Organism: Epinotia ramella; assembly: GCA_947578815.1. Lineage (NCBI taxonomy): Eukaryota > Metazoa > Arthropoda > Insecta > Lepidoptera > Tortricidae > Epinotia > Epinotia ramella. Next base: position 1,502,047 of record OX388213.1, read on the forward strand.
TTAAAATGAGAAGTAAAAAAAAAAGTTTATTAGTGGAACCCATTGTGTACAAAAAGTTTCTTGATATGCCGTTTTAAAATGAGAACCAAACTACGTTATGGAAAGTCGAGCGTCTAAGCGACCCTTAAGTATATAATATTTATGATAAACATGAGATAGATAAATATATTAAGGGGTAATGTATTACAACCATTAGAACATACAAATACATAATGAGTATAGCGATACAGTACCCAACGTAACTCAATACAAGTGAATACTTTACTAGTTTAACCTACTTAAGCTGGGTAAAGCATGAAATATTCAACCGTCAAGAATGGAGCTGCTACGTTTATTTGCTTATATTTTATCTACTACTAGCGACCCGCCCCGGCTTCGCACGGATACTATATTATATATATAAACTTTCCTCTTGAATCACTCTATCTATTTAAAAAAAACCGGGTTGCAGTCCGGAAATGCCGGCAGAAGTGAAAACTCAATGATATTGTAACAGTTTTTCAATCAGGTCACGTGTCCGTCTTACGAATTTTCAATCGCTCGAATCTCACATTCACATCTTACGGTCACGTGACCTGTGGCGAGTTTACCAATTTTTCCCCGTCACTAAAAGTGCACAGCGCCGCGCCGCTAAAGAAGTTTTCACTTCAAAAACCGCATCAAAATCCGTTGCGTCCGTGCGTAGTTTTGAAGATCTAAGCATATACATAGGGACAGACAGCGGGAAGCTACTTTGTTTTATACTATGTAGTGAACTTACGCTTTGAGGAATGACAGCGTGAACTTTCCTCACAAAGTTTTGTACAGTAATTAATAGGGTATTAATATATATGTACATATCAAAATCATTTATTTATTCTGCAAATAGGCCACAAGGGCACTTTCACAAGTCAAACGGTAATTTACAATATTTTTTTACACAAATATCTGTACACGCCTTTATGACATTCATAATAGAGACCTGTACATAATATATTTATGTCCTTATTTATGTACGTAGGTGAATTAGTACTGTGCGTTATTTAATTACAAAACACGCTTTTGTTTATATTATTTTGTTTAGTCAATCGCATCACCTTATTCCCGCAAATCTAATAAAATTCATGAAAAAGACAAGAAAATTACATTATTTCTCAAAAATAGTACGAAATGTTCCCATAACATCTGTGCAGATAGTATCCGAAAGTGATTCATCCTAGACAATTTTTAGAAGTGTCCAGTAAGTAAGTATGAAATCCCATTAAATATCATAATATTTAAATAGTCTAGAACAAAAGTGTCCAGTAAGTAAGTATGAAATCCCATTACATATCATAATATTTAAATATAGAACATTTATGACGTCAGATGCGTAGGAGGTAGGATGGGGAGAGATTCGGGACGAGGCTTGGGGGGGGAGGGAAATAGTTTGATGTAAGACAAACTTTTTTTATCCTTTTTTTTTTCTTTTTTTTTTCCTTTTTCTCTTTTTTTTTGTTTTTTTTTTGTTTTTTTTTTTTGTTCTTTTTTGTTCTTTTTCTTTGGTTCTTTTATTTTTGTAATTTTTTTTTTTGGAAATTTAAAATTATTCAAGTTTTTACGTCTACTGCCTTTGTTATGGGGCATATACTAATGCTGGTGACTGTACCTATATATTTTTTATTCTATCTTTTATTCAAACATTCTTTATTTTTGAGAAAAGCACTATACACGCTTCGACCATAAGTGCCATCCTGGCCTCGTATTATAGCCGGACCTCGCCTTCGGCTCGGCCGGCTAAATCATACTCGTCCAGGATGGCTTACTTACTGGTCTCTGCAGTAATGTACTATTGTAAAAATTTGTGCTGATACGACTGACTAATTAAAACAAGAATAATAAAACATAAACATGTTCCGTCATTCAGTTATGTAGATTAATAACGTTTATGGACAGTTCACGCTATCCTTAATTTACTTCAACTAAAATGACAGAAACTACCTTTGACCTACAAGGGGAAAAAGTTGTAAGAATGACAAGTACAAAGAGCATATCGTTAATGGGTAGTTTTGCAACACACCATTGCGATCCTATAGCGAAGTTGGTATATGGGGAGAACACTGTGACACCTGTTAAAAAGCATAGTTAGATAACACAAGTTGTACTTTTCACTTTAAGAAGAAAAAAATAAAGCGCCGTAGGTTCAGCGAAGTTAAGCGAACAGAGTTTTTGAAACAATATAATGCGTCTGTTTATAATAATATGGTTTCAAAAAAATACCAATAGTAATTTTGAGGCTTTTTTGGAGGGAAATTAGTGCTTCGAAACATGATTAAGTAAATTTCGCTCGATAGAAAAAAATCACGAACATAGGTCTAAAACACACAAAAATACACTTAAAATATTCGTAAGAAATTATGCACAAAAGCTATAAATATCAAAATTACTTCTAAAAATCGGCAATATCATGTTTGAGCGAAATCAGTGTTTACATTTTTATTTATTTAAACGGCCAAAAAATTAAAATTTCAAAACATGATATCCGCGCTTCCGAGCACGCACTTCCATCTCGCTTACGCTTATGCTCAGTGAGAGGGAGAGAAGACCATGAACCTACGGCGCCTTAAGGTCTCTTAGAAAAAGTGAAACAAGATTTTGACTAACTTGATCAATATTTTCCGCTTTCGTCCGTCTTGTTTTATAGGTCATAGCTATTTTTTTTTTCACTGTTTCAAGCAGCTATAACGTGTATTTATTTATCAGTACCAACTATGTGAACCCATTCTATGATACGTGATTGGTGCAACTTGGTAGCAAAAAAAAATTAAAATTAAAATAGTTACCTAAGTATCAACAAAAGTCAGTTCTTGCGGTAAAAGAAAACGTAAAACAGTTAATCGGTCTTAAGTTATTAATTAAGTATATAAAATCTATCGTTGAATAATCAGTAGTGAAATTATAAATAACTGGAAATCAAAATAAAACATTTAACTAAACATACTTGAATGACTTCTATTCACTATATATAAATTATTTTATATTTTAACAAATAAAGTCAGGTTTTTAAAGATCTAATGACCAAAAAAAATAAATTTCACCTAAGTATATTGGATTTCTTTTTTTCTAGTGTTTTATCGCATTAAAATTTTACAGCAACTAGAAGAATCGACACAGTAATCAGAAATTCTATTTCGTGAACTCATGTTACGGGTATTACTTAATCATTTAACACTATAAGTGTAGGTCAACAAATATCTAGGTATATTTTTCATTACATTATTCTTCGGCTCTGCAAATGCCAAAGACCATAAATCATAGACCTAATTTGCTATACAGGATGATTCAGGAGACGTGAGCAGGATCAACCCTACACATACAGTTAATGTTAATGGATCTTTTACCATCGTAATTAAGTTAAACGCCCACAGTTTTTTTTACATTTTGTGTAAAAGTTTCATTCACAATAAATCATGGTCACCCTACACAACTAAAAAAAAATTAGCGTTAATCTTACCAATGCTGGTACGACTGAGTAGCTTATGCTTCGCTTATGAGCTTTTGAATCCGTAGGGTTGATCCTGCTCATGTCTCCTGAATCACCCTGTATACGTATAATGTTAATGTCCTGAACTGCTCGGTTACTAAACATAAGAACAATCAAAACTATGCCCGTTTGGATTGTTCTTATGTTTAGTAACTTTGTACATAATTTTTAATGCAAAGTGTACCCGTTTTTGGTGTATTTCGAACAACACACGCGGAACTATTCACTAGTGATGTACCTTCAACTGCTCCTGCTTGTAGTCGGGCTGGTAGGGCAGCAGCATTCGAATCTTGCCCCAGCGGTTGAAGAATAGTGCTATGGCCCCGATCCACACTAGTAGTACTAGCACCACTATGCCAATTTCTACCCCTCGTATCTGTGCAACAAACAAAGGGATTGAATGAGTTATTTAAAGTACCTATGAGTAACGATTGTATATTTAAAATAACGCAAGCCACTTTTTGCTAAGTTAGCTTAGACGACCATAGCTTTTTAGACGACCGGTTAGTCTAGTGGGTAGTGACGCTGCCTACGAAGCTGAAGGTCCTGGGTTCGAATCCCGGTAAAGGCAAATATTTGTCTTATGAGCATGAATATTTGTTTTTGAGTCATGGATGTTTTCTATGTATTTAAGTATTTCTATCTATTAAATATATCGTCGTCTAGTACCCATAACACAAGCCTTATTGAGCTTACTATGGGACTAGGTCGATTTGTGTAAGATTGTCCCCTAATATTTATTTATTTATTATTATCATTATCTTAAAATAACAAAACATAAAATTAATGGTGTCGCCAATATCCAGTCATTCGATTTTCAATGTTAAGCACATTTGCGGTTGCGGTCTTTTTTAAGGGACTGGTGGAAATAAAATTAAATAAATAATAAATAATATTAATTTTTGCTGATGACATTGTTCTTTTTTCTTCAACAGCATCGGAACTCGAGTCCATGATTTAAGACCTTTCCTCTGCAAGCCTTCAGGTTGGACTCAAAATGATCAGAGGCTCTAGTATAAGTTTTACCGAAACAAAACTTTACGATCGCGTTTGCGTTTTACCCTCAATTTGTATGGGATTTGACAGCTAAACGCAAACGCGGTCATAACGTTTTGTTTCGGTAAAACTTATACTAGAGCCTCTGGTCCAAAACTTTGTTAATGACCAACAGCACGAAACGTAGGGTCGAGGTAGATGGGCAGACTATATACTATGTTAACGAGTATCCGAGTTTCTTTCACCCATAGACAGGATATAAAGTCGAAAGGCGGATCCAAAACGCTTGGAAGAGCTGGTCTATGAAGGAGCTAATGAAGGGTGATCTCCCATTGGCCATCAAACGGAGGCTTGTTGACATGTGTATACTGCCTATCCTAACTTACGGGGCCCAAACCTGGTCGCTGACAGTGTTACAAAAGACCAAACTGAAGGTTTGCCAGAGGGCCATGGAGCGCAGCATACTTGAAGTGAAAAGGGTAGAGCGGATCCAAAACAGTACTCAGCGCTCGAAAACGGGCATTGCCGAAGTTGGGCTTAAGACTGCTAGGCTTAAATGGAACTAGGCTAGTCACATTTGCCGTATGCACCCACAGAGGTGCGCTAAAATAGCTACAGAGTGGGTGCCACACGATGGGCAACGGCGCCGTGGTCGGCCGAAGAGGAGATGGGGGGATGAACTGGACGTATTTCAAAGTGACTGGCCCCTATTGGCAATGAGCCAGGATAGTTGAAAGTCTAAGGGGGAGGCCTTTGCCTTCCACTGAACACAAAATAGGCTTATAAAATAATAATAATAATACATAAATTATATATGCCACTCCTGCTAGTACTATGGGTACTAGAAGACGATAAACATACTTATATTGATAAATAAATAAATACTGAAATACATAGAAAACATCCATGATTCAGGAACAAATATTCGTGGTCATCACACTTATAAACGGGATTCGAACCCAGGACCTCTAGCTTCGAAGGCAGGGTCACTACCAACTAGGTTTAAAATGTATATTTGAAATTGTGTACCTATTGACCTGTAAAAACCTTTTTTACCAATAAATAAATCTGAATCTGAATCTGGTTAAACCAGTCGTCGTCAAATATGAGCTAGGTAACCCATTCAGGGCCCATGACGACACATATGCGTCAGACCGTCGTAGTCGCTTTCCGCTACAGACGAGGAAAACCACGGGATTGGCTACGAGCGTAGCGCGTAGCGATTCTGGGCAATGAATGTGTACATTCTGCTGTGGCCCACCCTTTCTAAAAACGCTGCATCTACGAGTTCTCTACGAGTGATATCCGCTACAAAGCTGAACAATGCCGGTCCGCATTACAGCGTAGCACAACACTGTTGATACAATTATCGTTTCACCGCGATGTCCCAAAACGGAGGATATCGGGGGTTTATCTATAAATAAAACCTTATTAGCACAGTTCAAATATTGTAGTTGTATAATATATATGTAGTGTAATTTGTCCCCTTTCCGCCCACGACTTCCGTGATAAAAATTGGATATAATGACGATAGTGGCATTTTAAGTGCGTCATCCAAAATACGTTTGACATTTTACAAGAAACTAGCTACCCGCGCAGCTTCGCCTGCGTATAGCAAAGAACGCACACGGTCCCGTGGGATAAAATATACCTTTTGTTCATGAAGAAAGACCGTTATATACAGGGTGTCCCGTAAACCGAGGATAATCCGTGGACAGCTTATAGGGCTGTTAATATATTTAGGTTTCGTTAAACTGCCTTAGTTTTCGAGATATTGGCATTTTCACCCTGTATACTTTTGATAGATGTTTTTAACTTCATTCGAGAGACTTAAGTACTTAAGATGTTTAGCTACCTATAGCAGATCGAGAATCGAACTCAGTGCTTTTCGATTCATGGTCCATTATGGTGGCCAATTTTTTCTTGTTGCTCTTGGTCTTTGGTGTAAATGCGGACCCGAGGGGTAATCACGTAACGTTTTGAACGCGCGTTAGGACAATCCAACTGTCATTTTTCCATTTAAAAATTGACATTTAGATCTACCCAACGAACGTACCATGCGTTACATGATCGACCTGCCGGTTTCCTTTAGGGCCGATTTTTCAATTTCTAGATAAAATTATCCGTCAGTTAAAATTATGACCATCTTTTTCTCAAGTCATATGAAAGAAAAGGACAGAGCTAACATTTATCTGACAGATAATTATATCTGGGATTTGAAAAATCGGCCCTTAGAGTTACAACGGGCAAAACGCTAGGTTGGCCCTATGACTTGTGCATAGTCTGTGTTATCTGTCTATAGTTGAAGAACTTATGAACGATTCTCACCGATCGGACCGGGCCGGAGCGCGCCTGAGCGCACTTTACAAGTTGCCAAAGGAATTTGAAGCTTTAATACAGACATTTCATTTCTTATTTGAATGGATTTGCGGCCGGTCGGCTCCTCGCGGACATGGACGGCTGCGCTCGGCTGTCGTCGTATCTGGCCGGCTCCATCCGGCTTTTGCCTACGACACTATTTAAACGCAGTCCGCTACCGCCGGGTGCTTGAGCAGCCAGCTCGTTGCGCCATTGTTTTCAGCGCCGTCTATGCCAGTGACGCTGTATTGCGTATGCATGTTTGTAAGTATAGATATAGATAAGTGAAAGGTAGGTTAATGGTAGGCATACCGTCGGGAAGGTAGGCGACGGGTCGGGCGGGCCCACAGACGACCGCGCCGTACCGGCGAGCCCCCCGTCCTGCTGCGGCGACGTCCTTGGTGGCTCTGCGGACAAGGAACAACTGTTGTAGACTAAGTGGGTCATTGTCAGTCAGTAAAACAAAAATCGTCTTTTCGGTGGGCAAAAGTTAAGGGCTTATGTTTATATATAACTAGCTTCTGCCCGCGACTCCGTCCGCGTGGAAATCGTTTATATCGCAGCTCCATACAAACTTCAACCCCCCATTTCATCCCCTTAGGGGGTGATTTCCAGGATGAAAACTATTCTATGTCCTTCCCCGGGATTCAAACTATCTCCATACCAAATTTCATCGCAATCGGTTCAGCGGTTTAAGCGTGAAGAGGTAACAGACAGACAGACAGACAGACAGACACACTTTCGCATTTATAATATTAGTATGGAGTATGGATATGTTTTTATCGCATAGAATTATAGAAGAGGCGACGCCGTTTATGCGGATTCAGAGTTCAACCAAAAATTAGGCTTTAAAGCCCTTAACTTTGGCAATGTCCACCGAAAAGACGCGCACCTAAATATGACAATAACCCAAATATGGGTCGGAATTAGGTGCTTTGGTGTTTGTGTTGTCAGAAGGCAGAATACCCACCGTTGTTCGTCGTCTAGTACCCATAACACAAGCCTTACTGAGCTTACTGTGGGTCTAGGTCGATTTGTGTAAGATTAAAAAAAAGAAAAGAAAGAAATGTAAATATAAAAGGAAGTAATTAAGATAAACGTCCCACCCAGCAATGTTTGACTCCTTAATTCCAATAATAAACAGTTACTTGCCTTTTTTAATGCAATTCCTTATGATTGAAGGTGCCAACCATTTAATTGGGACAATGTCGGGAACATTTATCATACGTCAAAATCATTTATTTCAAAACATAGAGGTGGCATTAAGTCCGCCTTTTGTACGGTCGACATCAAAGATATATTTACGTAGGTACACTTTTGCACGTTTTTCCCTCGTGATAGGGCGAAAAATCTTTGAAGTACCTACTCTGTAATAATAGTAGTTTATGCAACTGATACATAGTGAGAGGCCTTAAAACACGAGTGTGGTTTTATGAAACGCGCGTCAACTAGTTTCATAATAGGAACACAAGAGTCTCTTAAGGCGCCGTAGGTTCATGGTCTTATCTCCCTCTCACTGAGCATAAGCGTAAGCGAGATGGAAGTGCGTGCTCGGAAGCGCGGATATCATGTTTTTTAATTTTAATTTTTAGGCCGTTTAAATAAATAAAAATGTAATCACTGATTTCCCTCGAACATGATATTGTCAATTTTTAGAAGCACTTTTAATATTTCTAGCTTTTGTGCATAATTTCTTACGAATATTTTAAGTGTATTTTTGTGTATTTTAGACCTATGTTCGTGATTTTTTTCTATCGAGCGAAATTTGCTTAATCATGTTTCGAAACACTGTTCTCGCTGCAAATAAGCCTCAAGATTACTATTCGTATTTTTTCGAAACCATATTATTATAAACATATATTATTCGAAACCATATTTCAAAAACTCTGTTCGCTTAACTTCGCTGAACACTACTTTATCTACCTACACACATATTATAAGTACCTACTCAAAGATGGGTTCACAATTCTTCTTTCGTAACAGCAAAATACCTACAAACAAATGACAACAGTAAGGCACTTGTCCCACCGCCGGCGAGTAAGCGAGTGTTACCTACTACGTGCTACTCGCTCAAGCGAGTAAAAGCGAGTAAGAGTACTCGCTATTCGCCGGTGGTGTGACAAGTGCCTAATGGCGGCAATCGATTCTCCCTCAAGACTCATGTTTTTTTTTGAAACATAGACAAACGAATGAAGTCCGTATCCTCATGTCTCATGTCACTCATGGATGAAATTTTGTACGCAGATAGTTTATAGCCTAGATTAAAATATATATTATAGTAGTAGTAGCTCACGAAGTCGAAGGCGGAAGCTAGTTATTCATAAATATTAAATTACTAGCTTCTGCCCGCGACTCCGTCCGCGTGGAAATCGTTTATATCGCAGCTGCATACAAACTTCAACCCCCCATTTCATCCCCTTAGGGGGTGATTTCCAGGATGAAAACTATCCTATGTCCTTCCCCGGGATTCAAACTATCTCCATACCAAATTTCATCGCAATCGGTTCAGCGGTTTAAGCGTGAAGAGGTAACAGACAGACAGACAGACAGACAGACAGACAGACAGACACACTTTCGCATTTATAATATTAGTATGGATTAGGCTGGTACCTTTTCTTTATTTGTTAGCTTAAGGCTCATATTTTTGTATTATATTCACAAAAGAGATTGTAATTGTATTCAAAGAAACTCGAATTATTTACCTGTTATCCTGTTATAAATATCATGTAGATGGGAACAAAATTACAAACATTATAAGACGTGGTTCAAAAACCTGAAAACGTACTCATAACATATTCATAACTAGGATATTATTCCCAGAGCTTTGTTCGTACAAAGAACCTTGTCTACTAAAGAATCATGATTTTTATAACAATAATTGAAAGAGCGAGCGAAGCGAACGAACTTCTCCATTTCAGTTTGGGGAAAAATGCTTTTGTATGTCTGTCCGGATCTCCAGCTGTTCTCCACTACAGGTCTCATTTCTCAATTGATTCTTCTAACATTTTGTGAGCACGTAAATATATGTTTTCTTGAGGTCGATTAAATTTTTGAAAAGAAAAATGATTTATGTAAAAACAACTCGCGTGAAGTGAACTACTGTGAAGTGCTTCAATAAAAATCTCAGTGTCCAGGAGTCACTTTCACTACACTTGATATTGAAAGGAATGTTCAGTAAACATTTTTTTTTTTTTTTCCAAATACAAGTTACATGATAAATTACAAATATACACTCGCAAAACTATTAAGTTTGATGGCGAGACGCGCTCATTTACTACAACTATTGTAACTTAACCTAATTTGCTTTTATTATCTACTAACCTAATCAGATCTCTTCTCTTAACTTTTTACAGATGTAGGTAGAATGGCAAATAAAAATATTAATAATAATAAAATACCGTATTATGGCTCGACCTCATTGATATATGGCTTGACATTCAGATTCAGATTCAGATTTTTTATTCATAAAATACATTATTTTATATGTCAAATAGAGTAGGTAGGTACATACGTTTTATACATGTCAAGGTAGTTTTAATTATAAATAGATATACAATATTCCTAAAAAAAATATTCATTGACATTGTAGATGTCAGTCTAATTAAGGGTTATTAACTAAGTTATGCGTGGGTCACATTGAACATTACTAGTTAAACCATACAGATCAAACTAGCGAAAATAAGAGTCATGTTCGTTATATGGACGGCATAGTATGTATTATTAGCTGATTGCCTCCAACATAATGTTTACAAAATTATTTTTAGAAGAGATGTCGGTTTGAGTGACACGATGTCTTCATAAATTCTTTTTGTAATTGATTTGGGTGCTGGCCAAGGAATCGTGCTAATCTTGGACGCGATCAGTGGCGGAAATTAACTGCTGCGCAAAATGAAAAAAAAAATCATTTTGAAGATTATGTGTGTCATCCTCAAAGTTCGCGAACAATTTTTAAGCGACTTGCCGGTATTTGGTGACAAATGACAATGCAATATTACGGCACCACTCATCATCATCATCATATCAGCCGAAAGACGTCCACTGCTGGACATAGGCCTCCCCCATAGAGTGCCATAATGAACGGTCCTGCGCCACCCGCATCCACGCCACCTTTACCAGGTCATCAGTCCACCTTGTGTGGGGTCTGCCCACGCTGCGCCTTCCGGTACGTGGTCGCCGCTCACGAACCTTTCCGCCGCATCGGCTATCGGTTCTACGTGCACTACTGCGCAAATATAATTACGAGGTGGCCACTCCTAAACTACGAAATAACGACAACTTAGTTGATTACTGTGCAAAAAAAACAGTTGGCAATAAAAACTTGTAACGAATATTATATTTTTGAAAGAAAATAATTATATATTATATTTAACTATTATAACTTGTTATATACTTATTCTATATAAAATAATCCTACTACTAATATTATAAATACTAAAGAGTGGATATTTGTTATTTTGTTACTCCCTCCTCCTCAAATGCATAAAACACCTCATTTTTATAGGCGTCCAAATTCGCTGGCAGGAGCTTGTTATATTTTAAAATTAATCTTCCCTGGGCCGAAAGCGAAAAGACAAAAGAAGGAACTTCAAAGTCCAAATGAGCTAAGCTGCTGCTAATTTTAGAAGTCGGTCATCACTCTATAGTACAAGTGTTTGTACCGACAGAATGTCGTTATTCAGATGATCAGTATTACTACACAGCTTTAATATTTATAACTACAAACACATCATTTTATTCTTGTAAATCACCCTATAAAAGACACGTTTATTTACTTATTTGCTTCAGGCAACAATACATTCAGTTGGCACTCTCTAGTTTATGTCTACCGCCCAAGAGCAACACCCTAGAATGGCTTTTTTGGAGGAATGTCAACAGAAATCTTGTGAAGTTTAAGGTCATATTGCTCTTAAAAAGGGACGAACATCCGTTTTTTTTTCTATTGAGAAATTTTTACAGCATTTTGGTTTCTGATAAATATAAAAAAGTAGTCAACAATAACTCAAACGGTTCACTCCATTTTTCCCCTCACTTCGGTCGAATCATCATTTACGAGTAGCATAAGTGGGCTTTTAAATAATGGAAGCAATTGTTATTTTCATTGCTTTGCCTTATAAATAAATAAAAAAGTGAAATACATAGTTTACGAAAGAAAGAAACCCCTAGGATTGAACCTAATTTTAAAGAAATTCAATCGTTTGATGATTTGTATTATCGAATCTTGAGTGTCGCGGTAATTTCAAATGAATCGTGGCAGTCGTGCGAGAGCGGCAGCTTGCCCCCGACCGACGGTAGCTTTTGTGGGCCCGGACATACCAACAATGATTCGCGTTCAGTCCGAGCGCGTTTACCTAAACTCGAGCTATTCCACTTCGACAGTAAACTGGAAAACTGGCAAACTTTTCATGACACGTTCACTAGTTTGATACATAAGAATGACGGCATTAGTAATGTTGAGAAGTTCTATTATCTACTGTCTGCCGTCAACGGTTCTGCGCTCACTGTCGTCAAGGGCATGCCAGTAACATCCGATAATTACCCGATAGTCTGGGCGTTGCTAGTCAAAAAGTTCGAAAACAAACGCGCCCTAGCAATCAGTTGTTTAGATCGGCTATTTCAATTCAAACCATTGTTGGTAGAATCGGCCTCGGGGTTAAATACCTTCTTACAAACGTATCAAGAATGTGTCAAAGCGTTGAAACATTTAAATATCGACAATTTGTCTAGTTTCATATTGTTTTATATGGGACTTCGTAATTTAGATGCGGTTACTAGGCGGGAGTTCGAACAATCCGTCGAACAAACACAAATACCTACTTACGAACAGCTGATTGCCTTCGTAGAGAAACAAGCGCGCGTTTTGGAAATGTCGGAAGTAAAAACTAGTGCTCAAAAGAATCAGTTTTCACCGCGAGCTGTTTCTAACGTAGTAACAAAACCGAATGTGTGGCGACCGAATAATAATAATAACTATCACACCGGCGTAAATAAACAGTCACCGAAGCCGTGTCTGTCAGCTGTTAGTAAGACGGTTCCTGAGAGGTCAAATCAGTGCTTATTTTGCGATAAACCGCATTCGACCTACCGGTGTTACGAATTTTTGGATCTTACGCCCTCACAGCGTCTTGACAAAGTGAAACAGCTTCAATTATGCGAAAACTGCTTGCGTCAGCATCCGCTGTCAGAGTGTATTTCAAAGATTCGTTGTGTTTTGTGCAAACAACCGCACCATCATAGCTTGCACTTAGATTCAGTGTCAAGTGCTCAAAGCGCTAGTCATCAAAATCCTAGCAGTCAAGTTCAGGTCAAAGGTCAAGGCCAACCACCCAATGTCGGTTTGACTTGTTCATCAAATTCAACTGTATTGTTAGGCACTGCAATGGTGCACGTCGCAGATCGTTGGGGAACTTACCACGCCGTGCGTGCAGTCGTTGACAGTGGGGCGATGTCTGGGTACATCACTAATGAGTGTGCTCAGCGCCTAGGTCTATCGCGACGGAAGTGTCCGTTTGAGCCCACGGGTCTGGGAGGTGCGCCAGTGCAAAATTTCGGATTGGTTACATGTTCAATTAAACCACGAAATTCACCTGCTCCAGTTCTGACTACCGAGACCGTAATAGTAGGCAATATAACCGGCAATTTACCTACACTGACACTTTCCAAGAAAATAGTCAATCATTTCAAAGATCTCGAGTTAGCAGACCCGAATTATTTCTCGGCTGCTCCTGTTGAATTGTTATTGGCGGGTGATTTATTTCCGTATATATACAACGGACAAAACATACTACCGCGTGAACCGGGTTTGCCCGTCGCGATGAATTCGATATTTGGGTATGTCATAGCTGGCCAGACAGTGCTGGATAGCGATAGCGAATCGAACAAACCTTCGTTTGGCTTGTTCTCGGCTACCAGTAGCATCGATAAAATTATGAGCTCGTTTTGGGAGATTGAAAACGTACCGTGTGACGTACTTAAGAACCCCGAAGACTTGTATGTCGAACAGCTGTTTCAAAAAGAACATAGTCGCGATAGCACGGGTCGTTATACGCTGACGTACCCATTCAAACCTAACTTTGAGTTGGGCGATTCAAGTCAACAAGCGTTACGACGTTTTAATAATTTAGAAACGAAGTTGAACCGTATGCCGGAACTTAAGGCTGAGTACGGCAAATTTATGTCCGAATATGAGGACTTAGGTCATATGACTTGTTTAGGTGATTTAGGGTCTGTGGATTCGAAGTATGTTATTCCACATTTTTGCATTCTGCGACCTTCAAGTACAACGACGAAATTACGCGTCGTTTTCGACTCGTCTTGCCAAACGTCAAACGGCAATTCTCTAAATTCGGTTGTTTACGCCGGCCCTAAGTTGCAAACGGACATAAACGAAATTTTGACCAACTTTCGTCTTCATGAAATTTGCATGTCAAGTGACATTTGTAAAATGTTTCGAATGACCTTGATTGCTGAAGCTCAACGCAAATATCAACACATTTTGTGGCGGTTCTCTCAAGATCAACCGATAAAAGTCTATTCGCTAAATACCCTTACTTATGGCGTCGCCACTAGCCCTTATCTAGCGATAAGAGTCCTGCACCAGCTAGCAGACGACGACGCTGAGAAGTATCCTTTAGCGAGCAAGGTTCTAAAAAAAGGATTCTTTGTCGACGATCTTCTGTGGTCTGTGGGTACTTTCGAAGAGGCAGCTCAGCTTCAAGATGAGCTGTTGGCGTTACTGGAAGGAGGCGGTTTCATTCTGCGCAAATGGGCAAGCAACTGTCCCCAGCTACTGGAACGTGGGCCTGCTGATTATCGCGAGACGCCGGTAGCATTCGAGGAAGAAAAGGACCTGTCATTGAAAGTTCTAGGTCTTCAGTGGCGGCCGGCAGAGGACTCGTTCTCATTTGCGACCAATGTACTCCCACCTTCACAGGCGATCACTAAGCGCAATGTCTTGTCTCAGTTAGGTCGTCAGTTCGATCCTCTAGGTTTCGTAGCCCCTTGCATCTTCTACGCGAAATGCTTCATGCAGAGGCTGTGGCTCTATCAGCTCGGTTGGGACGAGAGGCTTCCCCAGGAGCTGGAGAAGGACTGGCTCGACTACGTGTCTGAAATTCCATTGTTGTCAAACTTTAGGCATGATCGACAGGTTACTGTCAGAAATCACAACTACTATCAGCTCTTATGCTTCTGTGATGCTTCTACAAAAGGAATAGCTGCAGTAATTTTCTTACGTACTTTCAACGAGCAAGGTCAAATTAAGGTCAGCCTTGTTATTGCCAAGTCCAAGGTAGCACCCTTAAAAACTGTGTCCGTACCTCGTCTCGAGTTGATGTCAGCGCATTCATTAGCCAAACTTGTCAAGTACGCCAAGTCTGTGTTACTTCAGCGAATATCTATTAATGACATTTTTCTGTTCACGGACTCTTCAGTCGTGCTGAACTGGTTGAATACACCCAGCTACACTTTAAAAACATTTGTAGCTACGCGTGTTTCTAAAATCCTAGAAACCGTGTCTAGCGAATATTGGTTTCACGTGAGTGGGGCCTTCAATCCTGCTGACGTGTGCTCTCGAGAGGCGCTTCCCTCCGCGCTGCTGGCTATGCCGGAGTGGTTAGCGGGCCCAAACTGGCTTTAAACGCCACAAGAGAACTGGCCTATTCGATCAATTGATCAATTTAAAGCGGATAGTGTACCAGAATTGAAGGTTAGCAGCTTGTCAGCTCAGACTGTTCAGGCACTCGTGTCTAACAATGATAATACTGAATCAAAGTTCCTCTCCGAATTGGCTGAAAGGTTTTCAAGTTTTGTGAGGCTACAAAACGTTGTAGCACGATGCTTTCAGTTTATCAATAATTGCAAATCGATTAAATCAAAACGTAACTCGGGTCCGCCGCGTCTGTCTGACCTAAAGAAAGCGCACGATGCTATTATCAAGTCAGTTCAAGAACAAAACTTCTCGTCTGACATCGATGCACTTGCCAAGGGTAAGACTTGCAGCCTATCGTTCAAGAAACTAACACCCTTTCTGGACCCCCTCGGTTTCCTCAGGGTGGGGGGTAGACTGTCGCTTTCGGATCTGCCATATCAAGTTAAGCACCCATTGTTGCTTCCTAAAAACGGGAATTTCACTAAAATTCTAATAGACTATTATCACAAAATGTATCTACATGTAGGCCCGCGTACGCTTCATAGTCTATTAAGTCAAAAATATTGGATTATTTCAGCAAGGCGAGTAATAAGATCGCGATTCTCTAAATGCCTTCAATGTTTCAAAGTGTCGCCGACTGCTTTACAGCCCATCATGGGCAATTTACCGAAATTTCGTATGCAAAATATACACAGTTTTCACACTGTAGGCGTCGACGCGGGAGGTCCTTTCTATACGAAGGAGAGTAACCGACGGAACGCAAAGACAACGAAATCGTATCTGCTGATTTTCGTCTGTTTTTCAACCCGTGCAGTGCACGCGGAGGTTCTAAGTGCGCTCACAACTCAATGTTTTTTCGCAGCTTTCGACCGTTTCACGGCTAGGCGTGGTTTGTGTCACACGATTGTGTCTGATAACGGCAAAAACTTTGTATCTGCCGGCAAACAACTTGCTGAAATCACTCAATTTTATAAACAAAATACGGATGGAATTACAAACGGTTTCAATAATCGCAGCGTTAACTGGACGTACAATCCACCTACTGGTAGTCATTTCGGTGGGATGTACGAAAGCGCTATCAAGTCTTCAAAACAATTGTTGAAACGTGTAATCGGCAATAGGCCATTGACGTTCGAGGAACTTAGCACTATCTTCGCTCGTGTAGAGGCTGTGTTAAATTCCCGTCCTCTGACTAGTATATCGAGTGACCCGTCGGAATATACGGCGCTCACACCTGGACATTTCCTTGTTTGTCGCGAGCTTTTAGCTGTCCCTGAGTACGACTTGTCTGACGAATCAGTTCACGGATTAACTCGCTGGCAATTAGTTCAGCAAGCGTCACAACAATTTTGGAAATTGTGGAAGAATAATTACCTTCATACGCTCCAGCAGCGACAGAAGTGGTTTAGCAATTGTCGAAACCTTAATGTAGGTGAACTAGTTCTAATACATTCCGATGCTCCTCCACTTCAATGGTCCCTTGGACGTGTGACGGAGCTTCACCCTGGCGCAGACGGCGTAGTCCGTGTAGTCAAAGTACGCACTCAGAATGGAGAGTATACGCGGCCCGTTGTTAAGCTCAGTCCGCTTCCAATGGATGCCGACTAGTTTAAAAGTCATGTTTATAATGTTAACCGATTTGTTACATGAATTTGACGCAAGAAGGTGTCAAGTTTGTGAATATTAGTTAGATAAGTATGTTAAGGAACACACGTTTGACACGTTACATTATGTTTTAATTTCAATGTGTTTTTTTTCAAGTATTCACGTATATACAGTCCATTGTTCTTCTATATTTCACTGTCAACCATCCCTGGTTCATAAACTGGGGAATCTAGGGTAGATTCCCGGTGAGGGGTTTATGTACGATATTGGGCTTGAGAACGAATCTCTCTTTAAATGTGCGTTCAAATTGACGCACATAGACAACTGCCACAACCTCTTTTGTGACGGAACTGCATGAAATAATGCTCTATGTCACCTGCGAGTGGCCATAAACTATGAGTTCGACTGAAAACGCCGGCCGGCTCGGATCGCTGTAAAAACTGAAACTAAAAATGTGAAAATATGAAAGTGGTGCATGTATCTGGAATCAGAAAGCCTATGGATAAATGTAAGTGAGACCCCTTTTTCTTTCGCCCAATACGTAGCTTGTCGTAGTTCAAACAAAAAGAATAACCAATAATATTAAATAATATGTCGTCGTCTAGTACCCATAACACAAGCCTTATTGAGCTTACTATGGGACTAGGCCAATTTGTGTAAGATTGTCCCCTAATATTGATTTATTTATTTATTTAAATGTCTACCTGAAATTAAGCCACCAACTGAAACTATGAAAATTAATATTCCTTCCAACCTTACCTTGTTCAACGTTGGAGCGGCTGAATAGAATTGATGTAGCGTTTCGGATCAAGCAACGTGTCGCAAATTATAATATAGAGAAGTGTAAAATAAGATGTTGGTTACATACTTCTTGTTTTAAGTACTTTAAAATTTTCTTGCCTCTTGTACAGAGTTTTTGATACAATATAATGCGTCTGTTTATAATAATATGGTTTCAAAAAATACGAATAGTAATCTTGTTTCTTTTCTGCAGCGAAATCAGTGATTCGAAACATGATTAAGCAATTTTCGCTCGATAGAAAAAATCACGAACATAGGTCTAAAATACACTTAAAATATTCGTAACAAATTATGCACAAAAGCTAAAAATATTAAAATTGCTTCTAAAAATCGGCAACAATGATTACTTTTTTATTTAACTAAACGGCCAAATAATTAAAATTAAAAAACATGATATCCGCGCTTCTGAGCACGCCCTTCCATCTCGCTCACGCTTATGCTCAGTGAGAGGGAGAGAAGACCATGAACCTACGGCGCCTTAAGTACTGGATTGATATTTGCGATATTGAATTTGGACCCTTCGTTTATGTAAAATTCTAAATTCGATTTAGCACTCGTACAACCCTCGGGTTAGAATAGAACAGCACCCTTTCATTCGGGTGTCGTGAACGTCAACTAGTGTATAGGCTCGAAGTGTGCTGATGTGGACGATCTAGCGATTTCACAGCAATAACAGATTTTCTCCGTCTATGAACTAACATTTGCTAGAAGTATTACTGAAAATTAAATTTCCCACTGCATACCGGTAAGTAACAGAAGCAATGCAGTAGCGATACGACTGTCGCGATGCAGTCGCGCAGTTTTAATTCGGCATCGCTTCTGCTTTATTGCAAAGCGCTTATTGATTCAGTATTGCTACTAACGCGCGGCTGTTTCGCGCAACATCGGGTATAGAAGAGTGGGGAAGAGGGATTCTGCAGCCCACGCCTGCACCGATGCTGCATCACGTCTGCATGAATACTGCATCGATACTGTTTCGCGACTGTAGCGGTGCAGAATTGTGTTTACGTGTTCGAGGCTATATGATAACCAACAGCATCGCGACTGTGTTGCGACCTTTTTGCGACTGCATCGCTGCATAAAATTGGCGTAT
Organism: Epinotia ramella; assembly: GCA_947578815.1. Lineage (NCBI taxonomy): Eukaryota > Metazoa > Arthropoda > Insecta > Lepidoptera > Tortricidae > Epinotia > Epinotia ramella. The sequence goes on from OX388213.1 coordinate 1,521,049, forward strand.
GCGACCTATGTTGTACAAATTTGCATGAACTTTCGGAGCATATCAATAAAGCATACCTTTTACTAAAACAGCAGAATAGTGCTTACTGCGTATGTAGGTAAGGTACTCTGTGCATCCGGAAGACCAGACGCAGAAGGCAAATGAACTCCTGGATCGGCGCCAACTTGCCGCCCAAATAGAACGGCAGTGTGGAAAGTAAAACGGGAATACTTTCACTGGTAATGGAGTAGTGTAGGCTAGATAAGGCGTTTCTCATACATTAAAGGTTAGAGATACTACGGATAATCAGTGGCTATTTGGTTCACGGTTTTATAAAAATATGTTTTCTTTTCTCTCGGGTTGGACTTTCCCTATGAGGGTCCCGTACTTAATTAAAAATGTATAGTTTCAGGTTTAACCCTGTACTTGTAGTATAAGACAATATTATTTGCCACATAGTTCTAGGTCACAAAAAAGTTCCTAACCTAACCCTACATATATTATTTCGATTCCCTTTTGTGTGTTAATTATACGGTTTTGCGGCATAAACGGCCTCAACTCGATTTTCAACTCGATACCTCTACGCATTTCCGAGATAAAGGGTCTTGACAGACGGCCACACGGACATCCAAGTGTTCCTACAAGGGATCCGTTTTTTCCTTTTGAGATATGGAACCCTAAAAAGGACATGACTGTCCACTTTAAACATTATATTTTTATCTGAAAATGTACCGGCGCAATAAGTCAAAGTAGCCTTCAAATTAATTATTTACCATACATATTACAAACAGCGGACTTATTTATAAATGTAGTTTTGATACTCATAGTAATTTGTTAATAACATAAAAAAACTACATGTCAAAATATTACAATTATTAAATGATTCAATTATCTTAATTTAGGTACATCATTCCATTTATACAGTTTAAATAAGTATAAACTCACTCGGAATTTCACTCGGATGACTATATTAAACTAGTGTTGTAGAAATTCGAAATTCGCACTAATCGAATTCGTGAACTATCGACGCCAATTTGATTGAAGTCAAGACTTAACAAAATGTAAAATTATTTTCTTTTGGAAATTGGATTTCACTCAATTCGTTAAACTTTGCAAAGTCAAGGATTATAAATTTAAAATTGCTTACTGCTCCAAGGATATTACAATTTGGAACTTTAAAACTTTTCTTGTTATTTCAGTTGTAAAATCCTATTGCCCCATTACTATTCAACGAGCTACCATTGTATAACTCCTTGTTTTGCTTTTTATTTATTTATGTGTACACTGCACATAATATAAACCATATTATGTGCAGTGTATCTTACAATGCACACGATTTTTAGTCACCTTTTGGCATTCTTGAAGATCAAGTTTTTGTGCTTTATATACGTGACCAATGTATTCCATGTTTTTTTATTTATTTTAACGATACAGGGACAAAATAAAAGAAAAAATATTGATCTAGATATTGACTTCATTTGCTATTACGGAAAATAAAACGGGAAAATTTGTCTAATATTCTCGATTCTTTAATATCTTAAAATATGTACATATTATACTTATATAATAATGATATAATGATAAAACAGCCTATATATACGCCCCACTGCTGGGCACAGGCCTCCTCTCATGGATGAGAGGGAACGGGCAATAGTATATTTACTTATATAGCAGCCTTTATAATACACTAGCTTCGGCCCGCGACATCATCCGCGTGTAACTCGTTTATATCGTAGCTCCATACAAACTTTCATCCCCCATTTCACCCACTTAGGGGATGATTCCCGGGACAAACGGGACTCAAACTATCTCTATAGCTTTCATTTAAATCGGTTTGGCGGTTTCAGTGTGAAGAGGTAACAGACAGACAGATAGACAGACAGACAGAAACGAGAGTGTTTCTGTCTGTCTGTCTATCTGTAATATTAGTATGGATATTATTAATCTTTTTAACAACCTTTTCCCCTTATTTATCCGTCAAACCTGTTTAAGTAAAAATACCGTTAATATTCGATTATCCTTATCTGTCACTTCCACATTTACGTACATGAGAAAGGGACCAAACACATTAAGATTGGTTAAGATTACTTTCGACGTGACCTGATTTGTGATGCATTGGAATATCGAGAAATAGATGGATATATGTCGTCACAGGCAAAGATAAAAGCTCAGGAGCAAAGGTTGAAGGAAAAACTACGTACGAACTCGTATCTACTGAAACGTATAATATTTATCCAAGTGAAAGCTCGTAATGTAAAGATCAAAGCTCTAACAAAGCGCACGTTTTGTTTGATTCCATTTAAACTCCTTCGGGGTTTTCAGCACCGTAGGTCGACATCAAATATATGTTTTTTTTTGTTTTTATGGAATAAGGCGTGTAAAAATATGTAGGGAACATAAGTTTCTGTCAAAAAAAAAAAAATTGGTACAAGTTTTTATTGCCAACTGTCCTACCAACTACTCATTAAGACGAGTCTTACTAACCCAACCTCAACGGGGTTACGTCGGTAAAGTACTGAATTCCCATGGCCACCATCTGTCTCCATCATCAGATCAGCTCGATCGATGGTACCATAATATTGAATTGTTATCCAAACTATATTTGTTAACACCCAATATTTCAACTTATTATTAGTGAGGGACAAATCTTGGAACTGAATTTTGAAATAGTTAACCTCTGGTTCAGAATTAAGTTCCAAGATTAGTCCCTTACTAACAAACGGACAAACTAACAAATCAAGTTAAATACAAGCTTGTAAAAAATATCTTAGAACAAAAAAAGCTATCAAATTATGATACTTACATATAATTTTGAGCTCATACTTTCAGTGCTTAAAATATACTTTCGTAAGAAAAATACACATTGTATACTTGTCATCAAATAAACTATCCACAAAAAAATCCTTTAGGGAGTAAATCCACCAGAGATATGTGAAGCTGTGTTTTCATATAATTGACACCTCGCATGCTGTCAACACATGTGTGGTAGATATTCACCCTAATACGGTTATGTAGATACTTACAGCAGCTAAGTATAACACATAACTTCACGCCTACATTCCCAAAAGGGGAGCCAGAGCACATGAAACTGATGTTCCAGTGCCACTTTCAGCACAGATTTGATTATGAAAGATCGACAAAATGTGATATCGCAGTGATAGGTTGCTAGCCCGTCGCCCACAACACACTTCAACTCTGTTCCCTTAGTACGACTCTTACGTCATCCACAGGAAGAGAGGAGGTGGTGCTATTCCAACCCGACACCACACGGGGGCAACGTAAAACTTGGTAATATCGCCGATAATACGAGACAATAGTAAGCACAATTTTAAAACACATTGCAGTATAGAAAAACGTTTTGATAAGTAACTAAGTTGGTGGAAATGATAAAACTATAGTTACGAGTCCAATAGTTGGGCATATTATGATAATATCACTACTAACTAAATAGCTATGGTAATGGAAGCTTTTTCATTGTGATAAGGTTAGCAGCCTTCACCTTATTTCAAAATTAATCATTCCGTACGACTGTAACAATTTAAATGAAGTAAACGAAAGGCACGAAAGGAAATTACGGTAGCCTAGTGGTTCAGGCATGCGGATGTCAAGCTGTCGTGGGTTCGAATCCCGACTCATACCACCGTGTTTTTCGGAACTAAAGGTGGTTTTCCACCGGATGAGCGCGGATTGAATTGATTTTTTATTTGCACGCTAAATTTAAACGTATTGCCGTACTATTAGAATGCACATTACACTGAAGAAATTTTCCCGCGATGTCAAGCGCTTGAAAATAATCTTCAGTGTGATTTGCACTCTAACAGTACAGCAATACGTTTCAATTTAGCGTGCAAATACAAAATCAATTCAATCCGCGCTCATCCGGTGGAAAACCACCTTTATGTACGGAATATTTACCGTGAGCTTTTTGGTGAAGGATAACATCGTGAGGAAACCGGTCTAACCCAACCCCTAGCCAATCTTAGCCTTGGCATATGACATTCGCAACTATACCTGTGGCACATGTATCACAATATTAGCTAGGGTTGCCGTGTCAGGTCCCACCCTAGCCTAATTCGAGTGAACGGACTCTCAGCCTTTGTTTCGTGCTAATGCCTGAGTGGAGACAACATGCGAGCCACTCGTTACACCGTTTGTTTATACGTGGAAGCATATACATATACGTGTTGGATATAGATTTTGCTAGCATTTTGGTTACAATCAAATGTAATAAATCTACGTAAGCTGCGGTGGCCTAGTGGTTCAGGCATACGGCTGTCAAACGGCGGTCGTGGGTGCGAATCCCGAATAAGCTAGAGACTTTGATATCAGCTGTAATTCGTTTATTTTGTAATAATCGTGTTTTGTCGTTCCTAATCGTGTCTCTTGCATCGCCCTGTAGCTAAAATTTATACTAATTTGTACTAAGTGTCGCTACTTGACCTCCGTTATTAGAGTTCATTGACCTAATTTAGTACCTTATACAAAATTAGCAACGTGTATACGACGCGACGCCCGCTTCTATTTATATACGGAAGGGTAAAGTGTCCTCGTTGTGAATAAAATTTTTATTCATAAACTTAACTTTTTTTTTTTATTTTTTTTATTAAGTATAGGTACGCATTTGACCCCTATCTCGCCTGATGGTAAGTGATGATGAGGTCGAGGGTGTTACATGCATACCTAGATAGCGCCTATTCACTCTCGTCTTGAAAAGATCCAAGTTATATGTAACTGGGAAAAGGTTTGCCGGAAGCGAGTTCCACTCTTTGACTTGCAATATAATTATGTTACCTAATAGATTTAGGAAAAAAAAAAAGTTTTTTATCTAAGTTTGTCGTAACTAAGTAGAAAAAGCAAATTCGATTGTGACATTGCTAAATGTAACCAAGTCTCAACATAAGTTATGGCGCTTTGGTGGAACTTGGGTTGATATAACTTGTTTAATCCTTATAACCTCAAATATTCATGGCTAAAATCTGTTGGGTTAAGGCTTTACTTATTCTATATAAAATATAACAACGAAGACTTTAGAACACATAAAATCACTAATGAGGTCTTTCTGCCCGTTACCCATTAAGTTTGCAAGCCTTTCATTAATCATAATGTACCGCTTAGTACATTATCTTACACAATTTTATGATAGTCATTGTATCTTTGCTGTAAAATAAATATTGTGTCTACAAGGCACATAAATCATGTCTTTGATATTTAGTTACGATTAATTTCAGGTAAACCATTAATGTGATACTTAAAAGTGCCTGGCAACCGGACTATATTTTCAAAGATCCCACGGTTCAAAATAAAATCATTTTCCTAACGATAAATAGGTAAACAAATTACAATTTCATGTAAAATATCGCAGAAGTTATATAATGTGATAACTAGTCACACAAAATCCATTTCAGTTGATTAATTTAGATGGAAACAAACTTTTCATGCAAAATGAATGTAGATTTGGCTTTATTGCATAATGTATGATTTTAAATATATTTGTCATTGCTATGACTATATTATAATTATTTTGATATAAATTATCGCTAAAAGTGAAGAAAGATACTTGTATCAAAAGTAATTCATTTTCATTTCTTACTTAAACATTCCCATCGTTCTGTTTAACGTTTTCCGTCTTAAGGATAATTCACTGTCCTAATTAACTTATAATTTTATTATTTCTTGGAAACCAGGATTGCTTTCTGACATTGACAAAGGTACCGTAATGAGCTACGTAAATGTATTTATAATTTTCGGAATGAATTATACAGAGGTACTGTACACTATGTTCTTACATGCTTTAGTTTTTTTTAGCGTTCCGTAGTCGACTAGGAACCCTTATAGTTTCGCTTTGTCTGTCCGTCCGTCCGCGGATAATCTCAGTAACCGTTAGCACTAGAAAGCTGAAATTTCGTACTAATATGTATATCAATCACGCCGACAAAGTGGTAAAATAAAAAGTGTTTTTTTTATTGTTATTAGGGTACCTCCCCTATACGTAACGTGGGGAGTGTTTTTTTTTTTCATTTCAACCCTAACGTGTGATATATTGTTGGAAGTTTTTAAAAATGAATAGGGGTTTGCTATAATATTTTTTTGATAATGTTAATATTTTCGGAGATAATCGCTCCAGAAGTAAAAAAAATGTGTCCCCCCCTCTAACTTTTGAACCATAACTTTTAAAAATATGAAAAAAATATCAAAAGTAGATCTTTATAAAAACTTTCTTGGAAAATTATTTTGAACTTGATAGGTTGAATAGTTTTTGAAAAAAAAAATACAAAATAATTTCTGGGTGAAAAACTACGGAACCCTAGACTGAGCGTGGCCCGACACGCTCTTGGCCGGTTTTTTTAATTACCAGCCGCGTATGGGTTGGTAATAAAAAAAAACTAAAGTATTAGCGCGTATATCCATACGTAAGTTCATATGTAAAATAATAATACACTTTGTATTATTATTTTACATGGGTCTAACGCGATATTTATTTTCCTTTATTTCTGACGTTTCGACACGGGTTGCACCGGTCGTGGTCGCAGACGACTGTCCTCCCAGCAAGTTGTCAACGGAGATATGGGTGCACAATATTGCACTACCCGACAAAAGTCGATAAAAATGTGAAGGGTAGACCTGAAGTCCATTACCTGGCTTCATTTTACAAGTTGTCTAGGCCACGGCTCACAACTCTCACAGTATCCGCGCACAGATCCCAAGATTTCAGTTGCCGAATCACTGGTCCCCAAGTCGCCGATAAATTGAAACTATCTTTCCTATTGAAATCTTCTTCGGGTGTTTCTTGATATAAATATGTGTATAAAGCGCGAGAGTTTAAAGTGTTAAACTTGAGCTTTACTTGACGAAAAAAGGCTTAGATAAATTATATTTATTATAAAAATATTAATTTTATTACTATGCTCAATTCAGTCAGACTTAACTAAGTACTGAAGTTTCTGCCAAACAAGTGATAGAAATTGGACATAAAAACTTCATTATTCATGCATGTCACAATCACAACGATATACAAAATACAAATACAAAAAAAACAATATCGAATATCGATTATTAATACCCTGAAGATAACTTTATTCGTGATATATGCCAAAGGATTAAACACGAATACCCTCAATAAAATAAAACTCCCATATTATGACATAATTGGCGTCGAACAACTCTGCTCACGGTTTTATATCTCACTTTAAAAGATCTTAAATGTGGAGATTTATGAAATACCCAGAAATTTCATTTAGCTGTCAATCAATGGCAGTGCTGATAATTTTTGCCTGGATAAATTATAATATTCATTAGATTTTTCCAACGGAACTTTTATTATTATTTATTTTACTATAAGTAATTGAGATGTAAAAAAGTCATTCGCTTTCGAGGAGTCTGAATTGGATTTAAATTAAATTGGGCCCATAGATAGTTTACGGGTACCCTGAATTAAAACAAATCAACCCATTTACCAATGATTTCCATGACCTTTCATGAACATTTTCCTATGAAGTCATGGAAATTTAAACCCAGACACAAATCAGGAGAGTGGTAAAAATAATACTGTTTATCTCAACAACCATTCCAGTTGGTTACACGACGACGATGCCATCAAAAGATCAGCGCTGGCAATAACGCCAGCGTTTTGCTGAGACGGAACCGTTTCGTCAGAATACAATCTGTCTGACACTTTATTTATTTATTCTGTGTTGTGTGTTATATCTTTGATTAATGACTGTTTTATTTTATTCGTAGGTACTTGTGGTCGTGTATTCCGCTCACGTATCGGCCTGTTTAGCCATAATATACGTTAAAGTTATATCTCTCCATAACACTATTTTTATAGACTGCAAGACCTTTAATTGACTTAAGTGAACTGTAGTGTTCTTATGAGTTAATAAACACAATTGGAAGTGGACGCTGACGTCGACAAAAGCTAGTTTTTTACCACCTTAAACACACTATAATAATGGCTATACAATTAACAAACGCTCTCCGTGTGAGGCCATTAAATGTGAAAACGGAACAGAGGTGTTGGATGGCAGGCCTTGATTGGTGCGACAGAGAAGCCAACAGAGATGTCTCGTCCCGACATGTTATAATCCCACGCGCGGCTGCGCGACTCTGACAACAGTATGGTTAACTAATGCTAAATTGATGGACTCACCCAGCGTGCGGAAGACAATAGGTCTACTCCTGTATTTGTGGCCCCCCCAGAGCGCAGCCACCGTCACCTGGTACTGCGTGTCCGCCTCCAACCCGCTCAGTATGACGGCGTCGGAGTTCCCCGCGACCTCCAAAACCACTCTGTAACTAACGTGCCATCAGTCAATTTCGAGGTTTTCTATCCGCAAGGTACAGGAGAAGGAAGAGTCAAGAAAGAAATTAAGAAAGACATTTAAAGCAAAGAAGCAGGGCAAAGCTGTAGGCATATTTTTCGTTTGTTTGGTCGCCAGAATTGGACAAGAGTGGGTAGATTGGAAGAACTGGTGATTCTGTACTAATGTTTGCACGATTTTTAACCCCCGACGCAAAGAGAGGGGTGTTATAAGTTTAGCGTGTCTGTGTAGCTGTGTATCTGTCTGTGGTATCGTAGCTCCCAAACGGATGTACTGATTTGAATGCGGTTTTTTTTGTGTCATAGATATTTTTATCCCGAATGTTCTTAGCTATGTTTCATGAAAATCTGTTTAGCTGTTTTTGAGATATTGAACTTTGAAATGAAAATGTCGGGGGTTATTCAACTTTTCTAAGATGTAGTTATCTACAGTGGCCTACAGTTTTACTCCATTGAATTTGCGTATGCGATTTTCACTAGTATGAATGAATATTATGAATAACACAAAAAATAATCACGAACTCTTGCAACCGTCCCAATTTTATCCAAATCGGAGGAAAAAAAAATCGGAACTTAAATGAAACGGCGTCAACGACGGGACAGAGGCACAAAGGGAGACAATAAAGGGGGACCGGAGGGTAGCGGGGGGGGGGGGGGGGGGGGGGGGTCGCCCCGCGCCCCTGCCCCATCGTAGGCGCCATCTTCATTAAGCAGTCGATCTATAGGGCTCTGCCACGACTTCTATTGAAGGCAGTGGGCAAGTTGGACCGAGAGTTCGGAGCGGACCCTCTCTCCCGCGTGTGGCGCCGCTGCCATCGCCCCTGGAAATCGTAGGTCGTTAAAATCAAATTTTTGTTACTACACACACAAATCACAAGTCTTTCCTGTAATAATTGAATAATTTCTTATCACAAGATGGCACTTTGGCCTTTCTGATGGCAAGATCAGAAAATATTATTGTTCTATGGTTCTTAAGGTTTTTGGAGGGTCTCCGTGAGGGCTAAATTGGCTTAAAACCCACGGAATAACAGTGACAAATGGCGTCTTCTGAGACAAAATAGTAAGGTCGGATCCACTGTCATGTACCATCTACATAACTTTCAACCGCTTCTATCTTTTATCTTTTATGTATGCTTCCCAATTAGAGAGCCCAAGATAGACTGGAATGCAGAATGCTGCAACCACATAGGGCCAGGCCCTCTTAATATTGATGATGTACCATCCTCGTTGTCACAAAATGAATGTTTATAATATGTGCATAGTAATTTTCAACCGGCTCCCCGAAGATTTGAAAGTGCTCACAGGTAACGCTTTCAAACGCAGCCTCACAAATTGGCTCCTTGAGCATTGTTTTTATAGCGTGCATGCTTACCTGGAGCACAACTGGAGAGGAGAGATGAATTAATTAAAATTATTATTACTTAATCCCGCCTCGATAATGCCTCTTTAATTATTTTATCAATTACTCAATGCTATTATAACTACTCATTTTAAATTTTTGATGTTATCCTTAAATTGTATTATGTTAATTATTTGCACGTCTTTTTTTCTTTTTATACAACGACGGTGGCAAACAAGCGTACGGCCCGCCGGATGGTAAGCGGACACCGCAGCCTATAGACGCATGAAACTCGAAAGGAGTAACATGGGCGTTGCCGACCCTTGATATGTTTGAGGATTCGCCGTGTTGACAGCTGAAGGAACGAATTCCCTCGCTCTCAACACAACGCATCCTCGGGAGCTCTGGCGACCTTGCTCACCTCCAGGAACACAACACTACTACTACGTCTGCTCGCGGGCTGATACAATGTACCTAAATTTAAATGTAAGACCTTGTGAACTGTATCGCAGCAAATAAATAATTCTGATTCTGATGATGATCCCAATTACCCGAACACGGCCGGACCGATTTGGAAAAATCCTTTATTGTTTGATTTCTTTCCCACGTGGTCCCTTGGACAGCAGGTGAAGATCTGGTGATGGGAAAGAACTCTCTAAATTGTAAAGGTACACTTGAAGCGGCGCACGGAGTTGAAGTCTGTTAAACTTTGTTTTTAAGGATAATTATCTTATTAGGTAAAAGCTTAATTTCATCAAGATAAAATTATAAACGATATGATACAGAGACAGAATATAATGGAAAAATAAACCATCTTCGTCTGTAGCCCCCGACAGGATTCGAACCTGCGACCTTTCTATTAACGCTAGACTGCTCTACCAACTGAGCTACGAGGACAGTGACGCAAGTTGTATATTTTTCCACTATATTCCCGCTAAGACTAGCGCCCTCTCTGTATCGAGTTATAGACTTGTTTCACAGTCTTGGCACCACTCTAATGGGCGAGCTATGCGCTCGCTCCATTCTAATCGAACCACATCAGGTAGTTTCGGACTTAGCGAGAGAGATGGCGCTGGTGTACATTATACCCTTTTCACGAAACAAATGATTAAATTAAATATTTTTGTTTCGTGTTATTTTTAACGAGGAAGTTACCCCGATCATTTTATAAACGATATGATACAGAGACAGAATATAATGGAAAAATAAACCATCTTCGTCTGTAGCCCCCGACAGGCAGTCTAGCGTTAGTAGAAAGGTCGCAGGTTCGAATCCTGTCGGGGGCTACAGACGAAGATGGTTTATTTTTCCATTATATTCTGTCTCTGTATCATATCGTTTATAAAATGATCGGGGTAACTTCCTCGTTAAAAATAACACGAAACAAAAATATTTAATTTAATCATTTGTTTCGTGAAAAGAAGATAAAATTATCTCCATTGGATTCATTTTCCACGCCACTCGCAACTCTATTATGTCCTCAATCCCCAAAAAATAAGGACTTAAAATAGTTTTTTACAATTTGCTTTGGACAGCACAATTATTCTGCTGTACTCCCGTATTGTATTGGCTGATGGCTGTGACGCACATATATATCGGATGACGTATCCATACTAATCCATACTAATATTATAAATGCGAAAGTGTGTCTGTCTGTCTGTTACCTCTTCACGCTTAAACCGCTGAACCGATTTGGATGAAATTTGGTATAGAGATAGTTTGAGCCCTGGGGAAGGACATAGGATAGTTTTTATTCCGGAAATCACCCTCCAAGGGGATGAAGCGGGGGGTTGTATGGAGCTACGATATAAATGAGTTCCACGCGGACGGAGTCGCGGGCAGAAGCTTGTATACCATAAAAGAACAAAGCTTGCATTTATACTTCAATCCACTTCCCGGCTACATTTAGAGATGATGTGTGGGTGTAGGTACGTATAGTCGATAGCAAAAGTAGATGATAATTTTAGTACCTTGTCACTTTCACTACTTTGGCGCATCCCAAGCAGTATTGTTACGTTAAGTGCGACAAAGTAATAAAATGATTATCTACGAGTAGGTATACAGGATGTTAACGGGGTCATGATCCGGAATGACAAAAAGCGAATAAGATGATCATACTGAACAACCTTTCCCATGGGACCAACCACGAAATCGCAAAAAAAAACCAGGTATTCCATACATTAACTCTCAATTAAATCGCAGTTAACTCACAGTTAACTCTTAATTGGCTCTTTTTTTTTGCGATTTCGTGGTTGGTCCCATGGGAAAGGTTGTTTAGTATGATCATCTTATTCGCTTTTTGTCATTCCGGATCATGACCCCGTTAACATCCTGTATTTGCTGTTGAGTGTTGACTGTACGATGGATCATCACACTAACAACTTATTGTATTTTAATTGACTTTACTATTACAAGTGGCTCTGTGGGCTGAAAAACTAGCGGGCTTATGTTTATAACAAAACAAATGTTTTAATTTAAGAGCTATGAATACGGGTGTAGCCTCAACATTTATTATTGAGTACTTCCAAAAAAAGGAGGCAACAAAATATGCCTAGTGACGAGAATCACATTCAGATATCTCAAAGAATAACGAAGCTACAACCGTTTTAATGTTGCTTGTTAGAGAGAGAAAACGCTCACAGATAGTGACACCACAATTTGAGAGCGTCATAGTAAATGACAATCGTTTCATATGAAGGTGCGTTTTGCGGAAAAGAGAGAACATGCACTTCTTAAAACTTTGGACACTTATAACTTTGTGATTATTTAACCTCTTCCGTTGCTTTATTCTCTATTTGACTACATTGTTAATCTTTTTTCAAGAAGAAACATAATTATATTCATTATTGATAATTTAATTTAGTGTCTATACCCTAGTAACTTAAATCTATCAAATATCTACTATATTACTATACCCGTAGAACCTACTCACACATTTTTAAGAGAATCGGTTGAGAAATTATGCTCGCTCGCTAAGTAAAGCTCGTAAAGTTTGTTCATGTGTAGTTTTGTAAGTTTTTGTTTAATACCACGTCGGTGGCAAACGAGCATACGGCCCACCTGATGGTAAGTGGTCACCGTAGCCTATGGACGCTTGCAACTCCAGCTAGAGGTGTTACATGCGCATTGCCGACCCATTAAGAATTTCTAGAATCCTTTTTTGAAGAACCCCATACTGTAGTCCTTCGGGACGTTCCTCTCTTTAAGTTTATGTTTATAGGTAATCTCTGGAAGGAATCTCTGGAACGATTAATATTAGAACATTTGATCGTAGAGTACCGTTTGCAATAACGCTCTTTTTTGCAAAAACCACTGACTACCTTCTTCTCAAACTTCAGTTTTGGCAGAGTGGTCGTAGTCACGTTTATGGTGGACTCGGTGGGTCTCGGCTCGGTGCACCGCGTGTTGTGCCTCTTGCCAATGCAGCAATGGTCACCGCTTTAGCTTTGACGCGCCACTTCTGACTGCTTGTGGCATTGCGGCAGCACTGGACTAGTTAGTTAGTTAGTTAGTTATCCTGGGCTCTTTTCCGCAAATCGACATCCAGTGTGCCTATTTTGCGTGAATTTGTGGGGTAGCGCTACTCTAACAACCCCAGCTCCTCCAGAAAGTTGGTGAGTGCTTTTGTGTTTATCATTGCGTCCCGTAGTGTGTCTGGAGACCCTAGGTGCTTTTTCCTGTATACTTCTACCTGCTTGCAGTCCAGTAGAATGTGTTTGGTCGTTTCTTCCGCCTCCATGCACGTTTTGCACATGGGGCTATCTGTGATACCCATGTTGTAGAGGTGTCTGTTCAAGGTATTGTGTCCTGTTATTATTCCTACTATCTTGCGTAGTTGGTTTCTATGTGTCCTCAGTAGTGCTGTTGTGAGTTTGTTGTCGCGTTTTGACAGAATCTCTTTGGTCTGTCTGCATGTGTATATCTGCTCCCAGTATCTTTGGTGTAAGTCTTTGGTGTATAGGTCAAGTTGATTGTATATGTAGCTTTGTGGCAGGGGTAAGATTGGTTCTGATCCGTATGCCGTTGTTTCTGAGCCTTTCCTGGCCAGTTCGTCCGCTGCATCGTTAGGTACCTCTTGAACCACTGTGCCCCTTGATCCATTGTATGGTAATGTTGTTTTTATCTGCGCACACCTCTGTTAGGTTTTGGTGGCATTCGTATATCAAGCTAGATGTGATGTTGTCACTGTTCAATGCTTGTAGTACCGATTTACTGTCTGAGAGTATCCGTATGTTTGTGTTCTGAACTTGTCGTCTCTTTATGGCATTGCAGGCTTCAATTATCCCTACGCATTCAGCCTGGAATACCGTGTTTTGTTCACCCAGTGGTTTGGATATGTGTATGTTTAAGTCCTCCGAGAACACTCCACATCCCGTTCCGGTATTTGTTTTCGAGCCATCTGTGAAGATTCATAGTCTGTTTGGTTTAGTCCCTCTCTTGAGTCTTCTGTTAGTGCTATGCCGTAGTCTTTCCTGAAGACTGCAGTTCTTGGTATTTTGTCGATTGAAGCCTCCATGATAAGGAGGCTTGTGATCAGTCTGTTATGGATCTTCGTGTGTGGTGTGTTTAGTTTCGTCCATAGGTTGAGGCTCTTTAGGCGTATTGCCGTCGCAGCCGCTTCCTTTTGTATGTGCATGTGTAAAGGTAGGAGTCCTAGCATTATTTCTAGTGCTGCTGTTGGGGTTGTTCTCATACAACCTGTAGCCACTACACATGCTAGTCTTTGCGTTTTCTGGATTTTGGTAATTGCACTCGTGGTTTGGGTGCGGGGCCACCATACTATGGCACCATAGCTTATCATTGGTACTATCACCATTTTGTATAGCCACATTATGATGTGGGGAGCCAGGCCCCATCTCTTCCCCACCATCCTTCTGCATTGCCAGAAGGCTACTGTCGCTTTGTTTAGTCTACTGTCTAGGTGTTTGCTCCAATTAAGTTTTTCGTCTAGTGTTATACCTAGATATTTCACCTCTTTCGAGAGTGTTAGTTTTGTGCCAAATAGTGTTGGCATTTCGTAGGTACCCAGTTTTCGTTTATTTGTGAAGAGAATTGTGTCGGTTTTCTTTGGGTTTACCGATAGGTCATTCTCCTTGCACCATTTCTCTATTATTTTTAGTGCTGTTTGTGTGAGTTCACATAGTGTGCTTATGATCAGGCCGCTGACCAGTATAACTACTGGACTAATATTATGCTGATCTTCGTGGCTTTCTTTAACTCCCTACGTAAAAAGAGGGAGTTTGTGGTGTCGTGTATTTGAGTGTTTGTGGTATCGTAGTTGCTAAACGAATAGGCCGATTTCAATGCGGTTTTTCGGTCCAAAAGCTGACGGGATCGAGATGGTTCTTAACTACGTTGTAACATAATCGGTTTAGCCGGTTTAGAGATTTTGAACTTTGAAATTAAAATGTCTAGTCTTTTTCAACGTTTCTAAGTTGTTATTTATTATTACGTCCGTCCAGCGTTTTGACAATCGGCCCCATGCTCTTTTGACGAGTCTCTCCAATCTCTCCATCGATTGGCCTTTCCTTGAGTCGTGACTGACTTTATACGATTGTAATAAAATTAACTTTGTACATAACTATGTACGTTTCGATTAAATATAAGCACAGTATCCCGGATGCAGGTAGTCAAAGCCACAATGCAGCAAGGAATCAAATATTTCGCTAATGGACGTAGCCAGAAATATCAAATTTTTAACGTACAGCGGACGTCAGAAATATATTTACTTTTTAGCATCTTGTTCCATTGTATGAATGCGAACATTGTTAACATATATTTGACGTGGACTGTTCCACTAAAAAGCATTTCCGGTTAGTTAACAGACAGTACGGACGAATGAATAATATTAAATCATTATTCATTATATATCATATTTGATAATCTTTTTATTATGTTGACTTGCGAACAGTTTAGAAAGTTTTATTTTATTTTCTGTAATAACTGACGATCCTATTCTGGAGATAAAAAATATTTTGTGTTTACATTTGACTCTTTGAGTTTTATTATTATAAGTGTAGATTTTTTTTAATTTTGACTTTTATAATTCAATATTTATCGTGAAATCAATAAATGAAATGAAAATAGTGTTATGGAGAGACTATTTTATCTTCAGCATGGAAATGGGCTTGAATTGCAACGAGTACGAAAGCTGTTTTAGTATAATTACGGATGAAATAGTGGTCAGTTCATAAAACTACCTTCATTTGTTACCTCAGAAGCCACTAAGCGGTGTTATTAAAATAAAATTAAGATTAAAATTGTTAGCCTGTTGGAGTGTCCCACTGCCGAGCAAAGGTCTTCCCCCAGGATTTTCACTTGTCTCTGTCCCCCGCAATCCTTGGCCAATCGCTTTAAAGCGCGTCCAAGTCATCCCGCCATCTCCGCCGCCTGTGTTCGTCTTGTGGCAACCACCAACCACCAAGTAGCCGTATGGCCCCCTTCTGTGGGTGCATACCGCAAACATGGCCGGCCCAGTTCCACTTAAGCGAGGCGGTCTTCTTGCCCACATCTGCTATTCTTGTTCTAGAGCGCAGTGTGGTTTTCTGACTCGATCAATTCTGTTGATTCCTATGACACTGCGCTCCATTGCACGCTGGCAAACCTTGAGTTTGGACTTCTGAATTTCGAACTACAGATGTTAAACTTAAAATACGCACCACAAACCTGCTTTATGGTTCGTTAGAAGTGAATTCCTTCTTGAATAAGGATTCGCACCATAAGAGAGACGCAGATCTGCATCTGTGTGTCTGTTATGTTACGAATTTCACTTATCTAGTATAGGCACAGAGAGAAGACAAAAGCCATTGTGTTTCATTCTTTAATGTAATTGCTAATTGCTTGCGTTGTACTTAGTATGCTTGAACTACTAATAAAATAAATGTTAATAAGTACCGAAAGTTAAACCTTTCGTTTTAATTAATTTCAACCTTGCTTCTTTATCAATAAAGGCACTATTCGATTAAAGTATTCCATTTCGAAAAGTTTGTGGCACGTGGCTAAACATAGGGCTTTGTTGGACTGATGGGTATTAAGGTAAGATACGTGCTTTAAAAAAAACTTACTTAACCTGGCTTGACGTAACAAATTAACTTGGCAACCAATACGCGGCCGATACATTTAAAAAGTAAAACTAAATAATATAACATTACTTGCGCAGGGAAACCTTAAAATACTTAACTGCAAACTTCTAAGTCAACAATCCGACTAACTCCCACACCGATATTTGATACCAACGCAAACACAAACCAAATCAATAACTTTAGATCCGTCTGTACTGACGTTGAAACAAAGTTTATTTCCGAACCTATCACAACAAGTTGGGGTCTCGTGCAACAAAGCCATCACGATTTCCGCCGGAAGTTATTGGTAAAAACCACTTCCGGTGCCCGCCCCGCCATTTCCGTCTGTTCCCTCGGCTTCTTTCAGGTTTTGTATGCGATAAAATTTATGAATTTACTAGTTAATGGTCGTGTAATTCGTTACTGCAAAACGGGGTTAGGGGTTTATAGAAAAGCCCGAAACATGGCCAGTGGTAGGTATTAATTATTATTATTTTGACGACCGGTTAGTCTAGTGGGTAGTGACGCTGCCTACGAAGCTGAAGGTCCTGGGTTCGAATCCTGGTAAGGGCAAATATTTGTGTGATGAGCATGAATATTTGTTTCTGAGTCATGGATGTTTTCTATGTATTTAAGTATTTCTATCTATTAAATATATCATCGTCTAGTACCCATAACACAAGCCTTTATTGAGCTTACTATGGGACTAGGTCGATTTGTGTAAGATTGTCCCCTAATATATATTCATTATTTATTTATTTATTTATTTATAATTTATTATTTTATGGGGGACAACTGTTACTCGCGTCCGCAGGAGCTATCTACCACAACCCTGCACGTGTCCCCTGAGTGGTGCTAAAGAGTGACAAACTTTGAAGGCGCAATAATGTACACCATTTGATTAAATGAATAAATTATTCTATGATTATTCCAGGAACGCGAAGTCTGGAAACTGACGGGGGAGACCTTTTCCCAGCAGTGGGACACAACAGGCGTTTAATAATAACCCTCGCTTTAGATTATTGTTTTCTTAAACAGCTTCTGCGCTGTTGGCTTTGGCCCCACGCATGCCTTCCAAAAGTCCGGGACTCCATGGTATAATAATGATAATGAGGCACTGATACTGATACCTGAATAACTTGTAGATTAGTAAATACTAGTGACTGTGAGCTGCAGAAGTCACATGTCTTATTTAAAAAAGAAAGTCCGAGGACTTTTATACAGGGCGTCCCACGCCTATGCCACATGGAGGGAAAGTACCTTGAATATTGTAGATGGAGTATTTTACTAAAAGAAGACATTATTTTAATTTAAAACAATTTAAACTGCATTCATAGATTTTTTACAACATACTATTGACATTATCATTTTAAAGTACCTATTACTAATGAAACAGTACCCACTTGAGATTTTACGCACCATTTCCCTATTATAATTTGAGTGCATGATAAAATGATAAAGAGATACGTAATTAGTAGGTACCTGGTTGTATGCAACAAATCGAGTTTCTGACCAAATAATAAAATTGATAAATTTTTTGATTCAAAATGTTAACATTCATGCTTTTTCTTTTATTTCTGACACCAAGTTATTTAGTAAAAAATAATCCTTATGATGAAGCCTTTCCATCGGTATGATAAAGCTCCAGTGTATTTTTTTTTTCGTGTAGCGGGTTCGATTCCCGGTTCAACCATGTAATTATTAAAAAATCTATGAATGCATTTTAATTAAAATAATGTCTTCTTTTAGTAAAATCTTCCATCTACAATATTCAAGGTAATTTCCCTCCATGTGGCATAGGCGTGGGATGCCCTGTATAATGATCGAACCTGCTCGCAAAATTTCACGATCATCGGTTGAGAAATAAGGCCTGTAGAGGAGAATAATTTTGGCCCAATTTTGCAATACAAAGTTTCATATTTCCATAGATTTACATTTTCCTATTTCGATTCACGAATTTAATTTCACCCGGCAGGTATATATTATACTAGTGGCCCGGCCCGGCTTCGCACGGATTACCCGTTTTCCCGTAGGAATGAAACATTTTCCCGCGGTAAGTAGGCCTATGTTCATCAGGGATAATGTCGGCTTCTAATGGTAAAAGAATTTTTCAAATCGGTCTAGTAGTTTCGGAGCCTATTCAAAACAAACAAACAAACAATCAAATCTTTCTTCTTTATAATATTAGTGTAGATCTATAGTCGCCTGACAGTTCGCGAGACATGTTTATGCCTAAACTAAACGCCGCCTTAAAAGTGCCCGCAACACGTTGACATGGTAAACTACCTAGTATGCGATATATAATAATAATAATAATAAACCATTTATTTCAGGCATCTAAGGTCCATAGTTACAAATACCTTAAAGACTAACATACATACAATTATAAAATTAAAAACGAATTATTATTTAGGCGACGAAACAGTGTGGCTCCGTTGCGTCGTCACCTCCGGTGTAGAATGTAGAGCCCGCGCACACAGAGAGCGGTCTGGAGTTCCGAGTTCCGCGTTCAGAGTTCTGCGTTCTTTCGAATGTACTGAGTCCGGTACGATAACGCACACAGCAGGCAGTCAGACCGCGGCGGTCAAAGTGGAACGCCGCGTTCTAGAGTTCTTTTGCCGCCGAGACAGAGAACGCCGCGTTCGCCGCGATGTCTGAAGTTGCAAATACAGAAAAACTGATAGAATTGGTTAGAGAAAGGAGATTATTATATGATTTAAGTCATGTACACTACAAAAACCGTGACCGTACCTTAAAAATACAGCCAGCCTTTCTTTTGCTGTACCTAATAGACTTCCTCCAGTTAGTATTTTGCTTTTCGATATCACATTTTGTGATATCATATAATTAATTGAAGCTATTTATCGACATACGAAAATAAATATAGAATCGCTCTTCGTCGCTAAGTAATTCATGAAAAATACTACTGAATTCGCCTTGGTCTTCTCGTGTTGTGTTAATTGGGTGCACCCAATACTTTTTTTTCCTTTTAGAAGCTTCGAGACTCCACAAAAGCAATGCTTCTTCGTCGGAAGATGAACTTTCTAGCGACACGTTGCGCGTGGAAAGGCACGGACGAAAATGGAACGCAAGAATTTGAACGCCGCCTGTGTGCGTTGGAACTCTCGAGCGGTCAAAACGCAGAACTCTGAACGCAGAACTCGGAACTCCAGACCGCTCTCTGTGTGCGCGGGCTCGTAATATATCAAATCAAATCGACACCCCGTCCTGTTTGGACTGGGCCGAGACTCGGTGCGTTTGTCTAATTTGTTTGAGGAATTGCTCACTGAGCGTCGGCCAATATTCCTCACAAAGATGGAAAGGTGAATTGTGACTCATCCTTGTCTACTTAGGGGTATTATTACTGAACTTTCTGAACGCGCGTTAGGATATAAATCAACTGTAATTTATTGAAGGTGAAAATGAGTTTTGCTTTGTTTAAAGTCTCTCACAGAATCACAGATTGCGGCCTCGCCGCGGCGTTCAATAGTGTACTTGTCATTAGCTGTCAAATGAAGGCCTAACACTTGATAAAAAACAGGCCAATTGCGAGTCGGACTCGGGCACGAAGGGTTCCGTACCATTATCTATAAAAACAGTAACAAAAAAAGTTCGTTATATTAAATATTTATTTTATTTTGTTTTTAGTATTATTATAGCGGCGTTAGTAATAGGGTCCCGTTTTTACCCTTTGGGTACGGAACCCTAAAAAGGTACGTATACCCGACTGGTAAATATACAATAGAAATTACAAAATGTAATTGTCAGGGCGTTTAACCTCCGCACAGACAGACAGATATGACTAAGACTGGCCGACAACTTGAGAGACTATTTTGAAATGACAGACCTTTTAAATTAGACAAAGGAACTAAAAAACAGCCGACGACTCAACGGACAGCGAGGCGAGACAGAGCTGAAGACGAAGATTTTATAGACCGTACAATTTGGTCCTTCGAACCGGAATGGCATAGGGATATCCCCATTTTCATGTCTCAATCTCTCAATCTCAATATAGGAATGAGCGATATTCTAATGACTTTGGGATGTGCCCTTCTATATATTTAAGACAACTGCAATAGTGGCCCTTTTCGTGCAATTTCTGTTTAGAGTAATAATGTTGAAACTCGTCTCATAGAATAGACTATAATTAACATAGAGTGAGCCTCATAGGGTTTTTGGTTTTGATCCTGATTTGAACGTGGGCTTGTACTTGTTACGATCTTCTCCAATCTTTCAAATACAAAATTTTGGGGTGGACTAATTATTTCGGAATGCACTGGCAGAGCCGAGGGCACAGCCAGCAGCCTACAACGCGCAACGGCGTTATCGAACGAGCGAGCGAAGCGAGCGAAGTTCTATGCTTCAGCTATGGGCTGAAAATCGTTTGTCTGTCCGGTGTCCGTCCAGCTGTAGGTCGCATTTCTCAACCGATTCTCGTGATTTAGTAAACAGATTCGTTAATTATACAACGTGTTACATAATTCCCCATGAAAAAGAAAAGAATTATTAAATGGAAAAAAAAATGCCAACGTGTGTTTATAGTTTATTTTAACAGAATAGAATTCGATTTTCACCGGATTACCGATTTGTATGCAGAATAACGTTGAAGTGTGTATATACCAGACGATGGGCTAGCCATCTATCACTGCAATATCACAGTCTTAAACCTACAATTACTAAAAGTGGAACTCAAAATTAAGTTTCAACAGCTCTGCTGTCCCTGTTGATAATACAGGCATGAGTTCGTGTTTGTTTATGCATATACAGGATTAAGCGATTACAACAGGCTTTGAACGGCTAGTACATGACATAACAGTAAACAATCCCTTAGCCTCGGGCGTACGCTTTTACGCCCGAATTAACGCTTACAAATATATCTGATTACGAGCGTATGTGATGACTGATGAACTATTGTTAACCCCCGACGTAGACGAGGGATGTTATATGAGTATACCATGTGTATATGAGTTTTTCTGTGGTAGTGTAAGTGGCAAACATTAGGAGTTAATTTTTAAGATGATAAGTAGTAGTAGTCGCTGCGCAGTGCGAAACTTGACGAGAGGGAAGGAACCGTCTTTCCAGCAAGTCGGTTGATCGAGAGTCGACCAATGACTTGAATATGTCAAACTATTCTCTTCTTTCTTCTAAAATCAATTTGAGTGTGTTTTATATAATCGACGGTCACCAAATTGCTAGAATCTGCGAGCTATCTCTACACACGTGTCACGGCGTCAAGATATATTTGTGGGTGAACGTTGACGTGAGCTTAAAACAAGTTACAGAAAAGCGGGGTAGCGGATTCGGAGTATTTGTCACCATACATCACCAAGGTATCAATATTTTTCCGACGCGCGCTAAGGGTGCTTTATGGGATCCATCAAAGCTGTGCAAGGTTGCGAGGTGGTGATCAAGGAAAGAGACGCCAATAGCTGGGCCGGCCACGCTCGTCGCTTCCTATTGTCATTTGTTTCCTCACTCACTGACTCGTAACCTTGCACAGGTTTGGTGGATACTCACACTAAGAGTCCAGGTCTCTGCACCATATATGAAGATTGAAAAGACGAGGGTTCGAACATCGTCCTCCAAGCGTTATTCCCGGTTGTACTTTAAAGGAGCCCGGGGTCCGCTTTAACACTTTTACGAGAGCGACTGCCATCTGACCTTCCAACCCAGAGGCGAAACTAGACCTTACTGGGATTAGACCGGTTTCCACACGATGTTTTCCTTTACCAAAAAGCTAACGGTAAATTATTGTTATTTCCCTACTTATAAGTTCCGAAAAACTCATTGGTACGAGCCGGGATTCGAACCCACGACTGCCGCTTGATAGCCGCATGCCTGAACCACTAGGCTACCGTAGCTTCCGACAAGCAAGGGTCTGAACAATCTCAATTTTGTTACGGTTTTAAATGCGAGCCACAAATAGCACGCATTAAATTACAGCGCGAGTAATTCCATTAGCGCAGTTTGTGTGATCGATAATACTGATTTGATAATCACTGCTAATCTTCAAGCACGCTCTAGTCGTGTTACTGTCAGATTACGAGTGCTAGAGTCTGGCAACCGTAATTTGAAACCAGTTATTATTTCAACATCAACACTGTGTAGATAGAATGCATGTTGATGAAACATTTTAACTAGATTTTGTCGTTAGAGATAACTGACGTTAGAAAGAAAAATATATATACTTACCCAAGTTTGGAATTTCTTTCTATAGAGAATATATTATATATTATAACCGTGTTTTGGCTTATGAAAAACAACAACATAATAATATGTAGTCAAGATACATATTTGAAACTTAATTAGTTTTGTTTCTTAGCCGCTCACTTGATTTCGGGTTTTAAAAAAGGCAGCCTAAGTTGCTTTTATTTGTTTTTTCCACCATACTTGCCTTATTTATTTAATCGTATTGTGTGTATACATATAAACATTACATGCAATAAAAATTAAAGTCCACATTTTATTATCTCCCTTGGCAAAAACAGTTCCTACAATTAGTTAAAGGCCTCCACACACCGAACGCGGGTCGTGCGCGGTGCGGGTCGGGCGGTATCTCTCTCTTTCGCACAGTAGTGCGGTGTCTCTATCGCACAGTAGCGCGGGCCCGCGCCACTGTGTGATACAGATAGTGAGAGAGATATTAAATGCGTTGGTAGTGAGAGAGATACCTACCGACGCGCGCGCGCCGCGCACAACCCGCGCCGCACCCGACCCGCGCCGCGCCCGACCCGCGCCGCGCCTGACCCACGCCGCGCCCGCCCCGCGCCGCGCACGACCCACGTTCGGTGTGTGGAGTCCTATAGGGTTGGAAATTTGCAAAACTAGCTTAATTTTTTTCAGTTAATGCCCATGAACTAACCGCAGAATTCCGTTTTCTGTCAATAAATGTAATCTAACACATCATAGTTCACTCTTGCAGTGTAATCTCCACTTAGCTATTGAAGTAAAACAGCATTTTCGTGACGACATTTTATATTCTAACTCAATGAAAATACGAAAAAGCACTCAGTGCATTTTAACTTCAATTTCGCAGAATAAGCATGTGTTTTGATATGATCTGAGTGTGAACCCAGCGAAGACCCAAGTCATTATTATTGGCAGCAGCAATCTGATTTCTAGAGTTGATTTTGTAAATCTCCCTCCAATACTTTTTGATGGGATTCAGATTGATTATTCGATGCAAGTGAAAAATCTTGGGATCATTATGGATCGCTCTTTGTCTTGGGTGCCTCAAGTGAGTGAAGTGAGCAGGAAGATATTTGCTGCAGTGGGGTCTCTCAGGCGGCTTCGTATTTTTCTGCCTACTGCAACTAAAATTGCGCTTGCTCAAACTTTACTTCTTCCTATTCTTGATTACGCTGATGTATCCTATCTCGACCTTTCGCTTGAGCGTCTCCAAAATGTCTGCATTCGGTTTATATTTGGGTTACGCAAATATGACCACGTTTCTAGTTTCCGTTCCAAACTCAAGTGGCTCCCTATCCGTTATCGTCGTAACTCTCACATTATTTCGCTTCTGTTTAGTGTCCTTTTTAACCCTGCAACTCAACTCCCCGCTATCTCAAAGAGCGTTTTAGTTATTTTAATTCTGTTAGATCTTCTAACAATTTGCTATTAACTGTGCCTTCGTCATCTTCGAAATTGTACAGTAGTTTGTTCACTTTAAAGGCTATTCGACTGTGGAACTCTCTCCCTCTTGATATAAGACAAGCTAAATCTATCGGTAACTTCAAATCTCTTCTTAAAGAACATTATTTGTCTCTCCCCTGGCCCTGATTGTCTTACTATTATTATTATTGGCTGACTGTTTATGTATTATATTTATATATTTTTATTTGTGTTATTTGTATATATGTATGATTGTGTATGTATGTTTATATAAAGAGCTATTTATGTACGTGTATTCATATAATTATTTTGATTTTTGGCTTATTATAAACTCTGCACCACCTACTACATAATCTAGTTTTATCTCTTTCTCCGATACCCAAAGGTTGTGTGGAAGAGATCGCTCTTCAGCGATAAAACCCGCCTGTTGTCTACCTCTACCTACATGTTATTGTATTGTTTCTCTTTTTAACTGCTTTGTTTGTGTGAGGTGTGCAATAATAGTTATTTACGATACAAGTGCCGAAAATAGGAAATTCGCAACGAGTGTTGATAAATTAAAACACGACCGAAGGGAGTGTTTTAAATCGACACGAGTTGCGAATTACCTGTTCGCTCGTGTATCGTACAACGTTTTACTGTACATATGGCTCTTTAAAGTTTCGACATATGCACGAAAAGTGTTCTTTTCCGCACTAGTGCGGGAAAGTAGGACCATATGTACTGTAAAGAGTATATTTTGTATTGTATTGTATTGTGTTTGGCTTTTAAACATAACTTTTCAGTAGAGCTGTACTCACATAGTAGTTTATTTTTTAGTAGGAAATTCATGAGAAATGTTTACCAAGCAGAAACGTCCGCTAACGAAATTCTAAATGTCAATCAAAGATGTCGCTACGAGCCTCTCTAAGGTGAAAAAGAGGTGAGTTAAAAAGAGTGGAAGAGTTTGAAAGATTCGTCGCCACTAGCGGAGCCCACGGTAGCTCAGTTGGATAAACGGTGAACGGTTTCCAGAACACGACGGGTTCAAATCCAAAAATAATTTTGAATTTTTCACTTTGATCAAATTTTTAAAAAACTTGGGTTGCAGAGTAACATTATATCTATTTTTTGGCGCGGTAAACCCGGTATTTTGAATTTTACCGAGAGCTTACTGATGTCGCACAGCACGTGTATGATGGTAGCCATATTATCACTTCGCCGTGGGAAATACATCCGTCTCGTTCTGACAGATATATGCATGCGAGACTATAAGTACTAGATGTTTGTTGAATCCGGAATGACCAAATGTAAATAAGTCTTTATGAACAACATTTCTCATAAGACCAACTTCTAAATCTATTAAAAAATCAGTAATTCCATATATTAATTCTGAAATAACTCACAGTTAACTTGTTTTGGGTCCTATTTTTTGCGATTTCGTGGTTGGCCTCATGGGAGAAGTTTTGCAGTATGACGGATTCCGGATCATGACCAAAAACACCCGGTATACATTTATTTATTTATTTATTATAAACAGCGTTCTGAGGTTCTGTTCTGACCCCCTAATTAAAATAAGTAAATTAATTTTTATTTTCAAGTAGGCCGTAATGGCACTTATACAAGTCAAAGTTTTACCAGTGTTTCTGAAAAAGAATACCACTGTGAAGAAGAAACGCCGAATTCAACTCAACAGTCAGTAATTTTTTGCCAAAAAAAGCGTACTACAATAATATTTCTTAACCTACTTAAAATAGTGAATATCAAAACAAAGAAAAAAAATATCATGATTTCATGATGCGTTGTTCTACAAGAAAACATGTCCGAATAGGCTACATATTATGAATGATTAAGCTATTTTGGGCTCTGGTTTGGGCTGTCAGTTAGATAATCCTCAACCCTGTAATAAGCCTTTGACATCAATGTTTTTACCATGTAATTTTTAAAAGTTCAAATCGTATCATTCAAATTCACCGCCAAAAATAATACCTACAAAATGTTTGCTTCACTTGTCCGACTCAGTTTAACTAAAGTTAGTAGTTGAAACGGGTAAACTAACATGTCTGCCTCAGGCAAACTGTAATTAAATAGCACCTGCTATTTACAACGTGTTTCACCTGACATTGCCGCTCACCCCTAGTATACCTTGACATACATACATCCATAGATTCACGCCTTTATTCCCAAAAGAGGTAGATGGAGCACATGAAACTTATGTTCCAGTGCCACTTTTAGGATAAATATGGGTATTTTCGACAAAATGTGATATCGCAGTGGTAGGTGGCTAGCAACCTACCTGTATCACCAACAACACACTTCAACCTTGCTCCCTTAGTCGAATTTTACGACACAATCACGGGAAGAAAGGGGGTGGTGAAATTCTAACCCGACACCACACGAAGGACAGCCACGGGAAGAAAGGGGGTAGTGAAATTCTAACCCGACGCTACACGGGTACTAACCCTACCCAACCTAAAGTATAAGTATAAGTGTAAGTATACTTTAGGTTGGGTAGAGTCGGGTTAAACTCGGATTAAACCCAGCGTCCAGGTATATCTGGACGCCGAGTTTAATATAGTCCCTATTCGTCCCGGTACCGCCGGCTACTGGGTAGAATTAGTCCAACTCAGGTAGGGGCTAGCGGAATTTCTTGCTGAAATCTTCTCAGCTATGCCAGCGCGGGGGTGATACCGTAACTTTGCAAAGGCATGTTAGGTCAACTGTCAGTTTCCCAAACAAAAAGTGACATTTGGATCTACTTGACCCGCGACCAGCAAAGGGGCGATCACGTAACTTTTTGAACGCACTCAATAGGACAACTCAGCTGTAATTTTCCCGATGAAAAAGTGAAATTTAGATCGGCAGGTTTAGTGAACCAGCTATATAACTCTAGTACAATCTGTAGCTCGACTACGCTCATACCCCAGATTCGGTTGTTACCTTCTCAGCCATCTCATTGAAGCGCTAACTCTCAAAGTAGTCCAGTGTTTTAAAATCGCCTGCGTGCCGGTATCACGGAGGTTTCCCCTTGATTTTCCCCAGGCCACTCTCCTATCACGCATTCCGATCGCTTTACTGGTCTCGGCCTATTTAGCAACAGCCAGGAAAAAGCATTAATTCATTCTCAGTATTGGCATTCTCAGTACCCATAGGACGTCCAATGTTAAGATTTAAAGACTCCTGCAAGACATGGAATGTTTTGGCATGGTGACTGAGAGCAGCGAGTTGAAATAAGACCATAATGGCGCAGAGACATAAGCGCTGGAATGAAAAACCATGATGTTTTGTGTCTAGAACACCTAAAACCAAAAACACTTCGGTCTTCTCATATTAATGCTTCATTTCTCGATCAAACCTGCGATATATACGGCAAGAAATGCCGTGCCGCTATTGGATTATGGAGCCATAGGAGAAGCTGTAACAGGCGCCATATTAGCTGTCACGAATAAATGATTGATTTATCATTTATATTGGCGTGGCGATGGATGTATGTACACTGTGTGCGGTTAATGTCTGAGCTTCTGTGAGGAGATGGATGACAGGCAATCAACTGTACCAATCTAATTATATGTGTCTTTTTATTGTTTTTTAATCATGACGCATTGATTTTACTGTAATTTCAGGTTTACTTACATGTTTTTAATAAATAAATCCACAGACGTAGCAAAACATCCGACAAGGATACAGTGGCCAATAATGCTGAGGTTCAAAAAAGGTTAATAACAACGTAATAGGTCCATGTAAGACTGGTTTTCCTGAGATGACGTGAAGCGTTGTGATTGCTAATACGGGCCCAACAGTATGGCGTATCAGAAACAACTGGTACTGGGCGTTGCTATTGAATTTCAAATTACCTTGTATTGATTGTTGAAATTAATTTACGGTTAAGCTTTCCGATTACATTTGTTTGATTGTAACTTCAAAGTGGCTGTGTTTTGACTTTGTAGTGGATTAAGGGGTCTGTTGAAAGTGCCTGTTACTTTACCGTATCTTACTTATGTCATAAATGCGAAAGTTTCGATGTTTGTTACTCAATCACGCTTAAACCGCTCAACCGCTTTGAATGAAATTTTGCACGAAGATAGTTTATAGCCTGGATTAAAATAAAAGATAGTTTATATCCCGGGTCCACGCAGACGAAGTCACGGGCGGTAGCTAGTTGTTAATATTCGTCACGCGTTATATACGACAACAGACCCAAAATCATCCTTATAGCAATTTTCACAGTTGTACCCTAACGGAGGCCAGGATCCGCTTTGACGCGTAATCTCAAAATTTGGCCTGAGCACTAGGTTTATGAAAGCAACTGCCATGTCCTTACAATCCAGAGGGAAAACTATACTTTGTTGGGATTAGACCGCTTTTCCCTAACCGAAAAGCTACTGTCGAATCATCATCATAAACTTAAGAGCCGGGTTCTTGTCGGTGGAGTAATCGCCATTTTGTTCTTCTCTCAGCCATTATTTTGAGCTCTTGATAGGACATTACACTAACTTTCCCTTTAGCTTGGTCCATCAACGCACGTCTTGGTCTTCCCCTGTTTTACTACTGTCCAATATCAAATGATATTTCGTATAAGTTTTGACGGTTTTCCCTTATAAGCTACATATACAAACCTAACTTTCCTAGTATTCTCTGGTTGTCTGGGATAGGTCACTCTTTGTTTTTAGGTTGACAAACAGCCACTACTAGGGAGTCTTAATATTAATAGCCTTATAAATAAATACAATATGTGTGACCAACACTTCACCACTTCTAATTACATCATATTTTACATCATCATCTTTCGGAGTAAGTCAGGGGTGCAGCCCCTAAAGTGTTGTGAATCCGGGGGTAAAAACATAGATATTAGAAAAAGAGAAGAAAAAAAAACATCTTTAACGATAAGACCGCCTGTTCTCTTACTTTACTGTAATCTTTATGTTCTGCACTGTTTTATTTTTTGAGGTGCGCAATAAACAGTATCTGTATTGTATTGTATTCTGCTAATTATTAAAAATAAAGAAGAGGTAGAAAGGTTATAAGCGCTCCAAAAGTGGCACACTACAACTGAGTTAATTGCACGAACTTGCCTCAGTTTGGCGTCGTCAATCGAAACTAATAAACGTGTCTCAGCTGTCAAATTTGGTGGCCATTTTTAAACACGGAATTTCGTATAGATGCTCTACCTCTTTTTTATATCACATCATTGTATTCTGCCATCAAAGCAAGTTTACTACAACTAAGAAACATTGTTCCACTGTTACTGGATTCGTACGAAGTAGAAAAAGTTTTAGATTCGATCGGAACGGGTCACGATCAAATTACGTACGTGGGCGAAGGGTTTAAATACAATAGATATATAGGTAGCTCAAAACAGCAAAACAAATCCTTACAAACGTCGGCAAATCCGCACTAAAACAGATACGCGTCGCTACGATAAAATTAAGCGGACTTTGGCGCATTTGCCGCGTAGAACTGTTTCAAAGGTGCGCAAATCTAAAAAGATCTTTCGAAAACTCTTGTTCAGATAATGCTTTAGCAAATCATATCACTGGGGTTGAATCGCACTTATTTATTATACTCGCACACACACATATTATCTGGATGTAAAGCGCAAATTACACATTCAAGAAATTGCATGCAAGTTTAAACTACATTGCGGGGTTTGATAGATAAAACTCAGTATAAGTACCTTGGTAACCTGCAATGTAATGAAACATGCATGCAATATCTTGCATACTGTGTAAATTGCGCTTAAGATTGAGTAAAATAAAGACAATGTTTACGTTGTATTTGCATATAAATAATGTAAGTAAGTAAAACGGCGAGCATATATTGCGAACATTTTCATGTAGGCAGGCATGATATATTATACCTCAGGAGAGAACTGTGTGTGGTTGGTGATAAATAAGGTACTATACATAAGTGTCGGTAACCCGTTTTACTTATTACGGGGTTAGAAGTATTTTGTGTCGGGTATTAAGTTAGGATTGATAAAAAAAAAAACCCTGGTTCGAATCCTCATAACAGCAAATTAAGATGAGTACTTACGAATAATTATTCCTAAGTCATGAATATTTATTTTTGCAATACAGTTTATTCATTAATTGAATAATAAGTAAATGTTCGTTTTGATATTTTAATATTGACTATGTTTCTAATAAATAGTACATTTTAATAAATTCATAATAATTAAATATATACAAGCCCCAGTGAGAGATGTTAATCTTAACTCGCGGATTCTATGTGTGAAGCTGATTTTCCACCGGAGGGGCGAGACAAGACGAGGCGAGGCGAGAATTGAAATTTGTATGGCACTTTCTATTTCCACGAGGAGAGAATTGAAAATTTGCCATACGAATGTCAATTCTCGCCTCGCCTTATCTCGTCTCGCCCCTCCGGTGAAAAATCAGCTTAAATGTTTGAAGTAGGATGAAGTTAGTGGTCATTTCTATTTCTGTTATAATTAAATCGCCTAGAGATAATCGATATGAAGGTTTTTATAAATTGCATCCATAATTTTAATGAGGCTATACCAAATTTCAATTTTTTGTGAACAAATTATTTTGCGTACAGCTTCCATTTTCACCAAGCACTTATCAGTAATTT
The DNA here is from genome assembly GCA_947578815.1 of Epinotia ramella. Taxonomy (NCBI): domain Eukaryota; kingdom Metazoa; phylum Arthropoda; class Insecta; order Lepidoptera; family Tortricidae; genus Epinotia; species Epinotia ramella. Next base: position 1,551,929 of record OX388213.1, read on the forward strand.
GGCAATTTGAACCAGCACTAATTATTAACGAAAATAGGTTATTGTTCATCAAAACTCGGGTCGGTGCTGAGGCAGCTCGGCTCGGGTCGCTATGAAAAGATTGCAGCAAAATATTGCTTTCTTGTATTAAGGAGTCGACTCACTATAACTTGTACATTTTGATAAGACTAGCGTGCCTGCGCGGCTTCACCCGCTTATTATAGAAAAAACTAGGCGGAGCTGCGGGATATAATAGGGAGAATATCGATCACTTCTCATAAAATACTGACTCATAATCATCATCATCATATCAGCCGAAAGACGTCCACTGCTGGACATAGGCCCCCCCCCAAAGAGTGCCAAAATGACCGGTCCTACGCCACCCGCATCCAGTGGACTCCAGCAACCTTTACCAGGTCATCAGTCCACCTTGCGAAAAATACTGACTACGCACCAAAAAATACTGGCTTGCACATAAAACTTTAACAATTGCACATCAAACTGAATTTTGTTAAAAGATTAGTATTCAGAGCACTGACGCGTAGTTGCAGTGTCCAAGAGGCAATTTTTTTTTCGAGAGTCAGCCGATTGAAACAGCCGGGTTGCCTGAAAGTGTGTACGCTGTTTATGTAATGAAATGCTGGTTTAAATAGAATACCTGGCGACAATTTTTTTCACCCCCCCCTCCTATTTCCGCCCCAGTCCAAGTTGGCTGAGTTCGGGTTGCAAAGGGCGGTTCCACAATGCTTCAGAAGCTCAAATTTCGCGACCCATCCGGTTGCTTCTCGGACACTGAAACTACGCGTCATTGCTATAACTATAGTATTTTAGCTGTGCCTATCAGTATTTCATAGATTTTTAAATAAAGGAAATATTGAAAAATTGAATGCTCCGAGCCGGATTCGAACCGGCGACGACAGGCATTCATGGCCCGTCGCTACTAACCAACTGAGCTATCGACCACGCCACTACGCCTCCCTAAGGCGTTGTAGGAAGGAGCTGATTGAAAGATTTGGTGGCCGAACCGGATTGTTCCGATAGCTCAGTTGGTTAGTAGAGACGGGCCATGAATGCCTGTGGTCACCGGTTCGAATCCGGCTCGGAGCATTAAATTTTTCAATTTTTCCTTTATTTAAAAATTTATAATTCCGTTAGCAGCGTAACTGCTTAATACAAAATTAATTTAGTATGGGGTGGCGCATCGTTACTGACGATTTCTCAATATAATTTGAGACGTTGGTGCCGTTAAGAAGCCTAAGTATTCTGGTAGATGTCGCTACACGCCTCCCTAAGGCGTTGTAGGAAGGAACTGATTGAAAGATTTGGTGGCCGAACCGGATTGTTCCGATAGCCCAGTTGGTTAGTAGCGACGGGCCATGAATGCCTGTGGTCGCCGGTTCGAATCCGGCTCGGAGCATTAAATTTTTCCTTTATTTAAAAGTTTATAATTTCGTTAGCAGCGTAACTGCTTTATACAAAATTAATTTAGTATGGGGTGGCGCATCGTTAGGTACTGACGATTTCTCAATATAATTTGAGACGTTGGTGCCGTTAAGAAGCCTAAGTCTTCTGGTAGCGTAACTGCTTAATACAAAATCAATTTAGTATTTCATAGGTTGTTAGGTTTTTTTGACATGCTTTTAATGACTAGCCGAAATAATAATAGCCTGTAGCTATGTAACAAAGCAAATCACCACCAACATAACGACCACGGCTGCTCTGTCAAAAGTTTGACGACCAAGAAGAAAATGTCCAACTTGAAAGTCCATTCTATGCACAAGTGAACGATTTTTTTATCTGATGGTTGGTTGCGGAGATTGTCCCCTACATACACACTCGCAAACATACAAAGCTAAATTCTCACAGAATTTTCTCCCTTATAATATTAGTATAGATGGGTCATGAGTCTGAAATAGTTTACGAGATTTGACAGCAACCTGTGATGACGTGGTTAATTGTGACGACATTATTTACCAGTCACGTTTATACCAAGTCACAAGTTTATATCACTCTTAAGGCGCCGTAGGTTCAGCGAAGTTAAGCGAACAGAGTTTTTGAAACAATAAAATGCGTCTGTTTATAATAATATGGTTTCAAAAAAATACGAATAGTAATCTTGAGGCTTTTCTGCAGGGAAATCAGTTCTTCGAAACATGATTAAGCAAATTTCGCTCCATAGAAAAAAAATCACGAACATAGGTCTAAAACACACAAAAATACACTTAAAACATTCGTAATAAATTATGCACAAAAGCTGTAAATATTAAAATTGCTTCTAAAAATCGGCAATATCATGTTTGAGGAAAAGCAGTGTTTACATTTTTATTTATTTAAACGGCCAAAAAATTAAAATGAAAAAACATGATATCCGCGCTTCCGAGCACGCACTTCCATCTCGCTCACGCTTATGCTCAGTGAGAGGGAGAGAAGACCATGAACCTACGGCGCCTTAAAACTCATTGTTCCAAGCCCATGATCCATAAATTATACAAATCGTAGGTTCAAATGAGTTCCATGGGTTCATTATGTTTTGAGTAGTGTACAACCCCTCTAATGCGACGGCCTAGGCACGTAATTAGTACACTTTGTCCGGTAGCGGAAACAATAAGCAGACAAACTTTGGGCCCCAGTTGGTCATAGTTTTGTGCTCTTGGTCAAAAACGTTGCAAGTTTTAAACGGAGGAAAAGTTCGTGTAACAAACCTATTAATACTAAGTTCCGAGGGCATTAAATTTGCTATTTGGGCGTTTCTTTTCCGCGTTCCTTCTAATTACATCGAGCCCTTTTCTTACTAAGCGTGCATGTGAAAACCTACAGGTTGTAGTTTTTATGGAAAACTTTTAAGAGCTAAATGTGTAAGTAAGTCATACATACCGAAAAACTATTTGTTACTCATAAATTTAGACAACCGCTTTGGTCTAGTTGGTAGGGACCCTGCCTACGACGCCGGAGGTCCCAGGTTCGAATCCCGGTAAGGGCATTTATTTGTGAGATGAGCACGAATATTTGTTCCTGAGTCATGGATGTTTTCTATGTATTTACGTACAAAATTATCTATATAAGTATGTGTATCATGTGTGTGTGTGTGTGTATGTCCATGTGTTTCTTATGTTGTGGTGCAATAAAGAATATTATTATTATTATTACATCGCCATCTAGTACCCGTGTACAACCTTTGCTTAGTTTGGGAATTGGTCGATTTGTGTAAGATGTCCCCAAATATTAATTATTTATTTATTCCATTATTTTTAAGTGAATCCCACCTTACGCACACGCCGAAAATCTTACAACTTTTGCACCTCAACAGCGTGAGATAAAACGACTTCATCTTCAATTTGAAACATACATAATTCACACAGACATGCCACACTCTAAGGAGCGAAGAAGGGCACTCTTCACGTAATCAATTAGAAAAGGCCTTTATGTTTGAGCTAGCTTCTGCCCCCGACTCCACCCGCTTGGAACTCGTTTATGTCGTAGATCCATACTTGTCACCCTCATTTCACCCCCTTAGGGAATGATCGCCGGGATAAAAACTATCCTATGTCCTTCCTCGGGACTCAAACTATCGTTATTTAAAATTTTATCCAGCTGTTTAACCGTGAAGAGGTAACAGAATATATCTATGTACAGCCAGCCGCACAGAATCGTGACTCCTGCACACAAACTTCTTTACAGAGCAGGTTCACGTTTCCCTGCAGTAGTCGGCAAAATTATTAAAACTAATTTACTTAAAAATCGAATCATTCCAAACAAAAGGATACAGTAACTCTCCACCCGTGCCCAAGCTTTGCAAATAAGTAAAACCACACAGAGAGGAACCACAGAAAAACTAGACGCGTTCGAATACAGATCCTTACCTTGCGTCAGAGGGTTTGTACGTGACGTCATACTTCTCCACCAAGTCCGCGGTGGTCGACCACGAGACCCGCACCGTGGTGGGGTTTAGGAACGTCACTGTGATGTTCTCTGGCACCCCGGGACCCATTGAACCTGGAATAAATAAATCAATCAACATCAACATCATCATAATTATCAAACCTATACATATACGTCCCACTGCTGGGCACAGGTCTCCTCTCATGGTTGAGAGGGAACGGGCAGTAGTCCCCTCGCTGGCCCAGTGCGGGTTGGGGACTTCACATACACCTTTGAATTTCTTCGTGGTTGTAGGCCGGTTTCCTCACGATGTTTTTCCTTCACTGAAGATGACCCTTAATTATTAATAATTTAAATTCGCTAGCCGCAAGTTTAACCCATGAATTTATGAAAAACCACGTTTAAATAAACGGTAACAAATTGCTCCAAGTTTCCTCTGCAGCAGAATTCTAAAGAACAGAGAAATAATTTTAAAACTTCATATTTTTGTAGCAGCAAAGGAACGGCTTTAAATTGAAACAGCTAATAGGTACGTGTAATAAAATATCTCGCGACATTTTCTCGAAATGTTTTCTCAGCGCGTTCAAAGGAACTCGTGGTGAATTGTAAAAACGTGTCTAGGGTGGAAATAGAAGCATGTATGTATGTTTATGGTGTGGTTTTAAAAATAAGTCGGCTAAGTTGGTTAAGTAGTCGATAGCTTACGAAGAAAAAAAATAAGATTATAAAACAAAACGGACACATTTTCGGACATAATTTTAACAATACGTAGGTACCTATGTGTAGTTTTCCTGCTGGTGACTGACAAAAGGTACTTTTTATATGAAAAGTCCATTTCGGGAGAAAAAGTTTTTCACTAAAACTAAATCTTAACAAATCACTTTGATAGTTATGCCGATCGCTTCAGTTTTTTTTTAGGTACTATAAATTTTAATTGATTGCAATTTCTGAAAAAAGGAAAGCCTATAAACCTAGTCGTTCATTGAGTCAATAACGTACTAAAAAAAAGACGGGGTTGCACTCCGGGAGTGCCGGCAGAAGTGAATACTCATTAACATTCTAACAGTTTTTCGATCAGGTCACGTGAAATCTTACGGTGTCACCTTAAAAATAAATTTCACGCAAATTTATAAACAATTATTAATTATTTAGGCGGACGGGCCGCGGGCGCGTTGGTGCGACGGCCCGCCGGCTCGCCCGATATACCAATTTGTTTTTGCCATTGCCAAAAATTTTTCAAAGCTTTATCTCTTAAGGAATAACGTCTAAATTCGAACTATTCTAATTTGGAAGAACAGCAGACGGTGGTGGCGACCAAAATATCAATTTGTTTTTGCCGTTGGTAAATATTTTTCTAAGCTTTATCTCTTTAGGAATAACGCCCAAATTGGAACTATTCGATTTTTTTTCAATAGCAAAACGTTGAAGGACGCGTTGGTTAAAATTACAAATTTATTTGCAGAATATGCTATTGCAAAAAGTGTTCAACGGCTTTACACTCTTACGAATAGCGTTGAGTTTTGAATGAAGTCGAATCGGCTAGCAGCAAAAAGTGACCTTCACATCTGACGTCGTCTTTAGCGCCGCTAAAGAAGTTTTCACTTAAAAAATCATTGAGATTGGAACATAATTTAGAAGTGGAAAAACGTTTTCTATTTTTGTATGGATGAGTACGTAGTACCTATTCCAAAGGTATACTTCCCTCTTAAGTAGGGTCGTTTTTGTAAAACTAGTACCTACGCAAAATATTGGAATTAGGTGCCGAAGCAGCCCCGTGGCTCCTTTAGGTTTTACCCGGAAGAAAGTTAGGAGGACTCGTTGTTTAAAATAATCTAAATCACAATTGATTGTCTCGATAACAATAGATACAAAGTTGGATTTCTATTTTTTGGTTTTACGTCAACTAAGTCATACAGAAAATAAACGACAATAATCAAATTAAAAAAATATATATATATATGAACTAAAACGTAAGACTATCTAGCTTACAAAGCTAGACAGGCATTGCCTCTATTACAAGCTTATTTAACTTGCAATGTATGTAACTAAATATGTTTGTTCGGGTGGAATCTTGCTACTCAATTTTGAAGCAGATATCTTCAACCGATTGAGCTGAAATTACGGGCTTGAGTATAGTTCAATTCAATATTATGGTACCATCGACCTGATCTGATGATGGAGACAGAAGGTGGCCATGGGAATTCAGGACTTAACCGGAGTTACCCCGTTGAATATACTCATTAATAATTATTTGACTCGTTAGAATCGCCTCAACTAGTAGTTGATGACGGTATCTATACAAAAAACTACAGTTGGCAATAAAAGCTTATAGCAAAAATTTAATTTTTGGCTGAAAATTATTTAATGTTAGTATAAATATGATAATAACTTCTTAGCAAAAAGAGCACACTTCATACGTATTTAAAAAGTTCATCAAACTCATTAGGTATAAACAGGTTTCAAAATTGCTCTTTACCATCAACTAATTAGTTCAAAAAAAAAACCTAAAGGTATTAGAGTAATTACCACAAAAGCTTTTGTTTAATTAAATATAAAAAGCTGTCTGGCAAAAGTTAAAGTCAAGCCAGATTCATGATTAAGATATAAAAGAATTTGTCTGCTTGGTGGAATTTAATTTTGAGTTTCTGAATTATCACAGAGCGAGTATTTACTTAAAAATTTCAATATAAAGGAACAAGTTGAAAAAATCATACGGTATCTAACTCTAAGTATTGAATTTATAAGTTTTCCCTAGCGAGTCCTAAAAACCCGTACTTTATAAATAATCAGTTTATTTCGATATCCTCAATAATGACTTTAAATGTCACATAATATATTATGTCAATTCGTTTTCAAGGTTCGAAATTAATGTGATCACTTACTTATGACACATTACGAGTTACTTCTGATAAACTAAAATATTCAGTCAGATGGACTTAATTTATTGTAAGTAGGTATATATTATTTTGGGGCCCTCTTTTATCAGTTTCTTTTGTTGTTGACTGTACTATCATTACTTGAAATTAAATTAGGTGAAAATGTTATCAGTTTTTCGCCGTAAGTATACACTGCATGCACATGATTATATATGGGTAAGGCCGCGAATTTTGACCAATGTGAAATAGAACTAACATAAAAAAAAAAACGTGACGTTACCATAAAACGGAACATAAGTTGTTGTTAAGCTTAGATCATACTGGTAAATATTCGCAAAAGCAATACATGTTTTAAAATATTAAGTTTATGTTGATTTTCCGTAATCAATATTTTTGAAATTATTTAAACGAATATTAAACTTTTTAAATTAAATAGTTATCAATAGGTACTTTTCATTATACTTTTCATATGGTATGTTTTTAAAAATGTTTAATAAGTGGCTCTATATTTTTGAATTTTGAAAAAGTTACTTACAAAAAATACTATATAATTGACGAACCTGCTCACAAAATTTCACGAGAATCAGTTGAGAAATGCGACAGAGGAGAACAGATGGACAGACGGATGGCGGACACCGGACAGAGACTGGACATACGAATTATTTTCGGCCCAACCTGAAGCATAGAACTTCGTTCGCTTCGCTCGCTCGTTCGATTAATACTAGCTTCTGCCCGCTACTCCGTCCGCGTGCAACTCGTTTATATCGTAGCTCCATACAAAATTTCACCCTCTATTTCAACTCCTTAGGGGTTGATTTTCGGGATTAACACTATTTTATGTCCTTCTCTGGGACTTAAACTATCTCTAGACAAAATTTCATCTAAATCGGTTCACTGATTTAAGCGTGAAGAGGTAGGTAACAGACAGACAGACATACAGACACACTTTCGCATTTATAATAATACTAGCTTCTGCCCGCGACTCCGTCCGCGTGAAACTAGTTTATATCGTAACTCCATACAAACTTTCACCCGCCACATCATCCCCTTGAGGGAGGATTTCCGGGATAAAAACTATCCTATGTCCTTCCCCAGGACTCAAACTATCTCTATACCGAATTTCATCCAAATCAGTTCACCGGTTTAAGCGTGAAGAGGTAACAGACAGACAGACAGACAGACAGACAGACAGACAGATAGACAGACAGACACACTTTCGCATTTATTTCGCACTAGCTTCTGCCCGCGACTCCGTCCGCGTGGAACTCGTTTATATCGCAGCTCCATACAAACTTTCACCCCCGATTTCACCACCTTAGGGGATGATTTCCGGGATAAAAACTATCCTATGTCCTTCCCCAGGACTCAAACTATCTCTATACCAAATTTCATCCAAATCGGTTCAGCGGTTTAAGCGTGAAGAGGTAACAGACAGACAGACAGACAGACAGACACACTTTCGCATTTATAATATTAGTATGGATATGGATTATACCCTGCTTGGTAGAGCAGTCTAGCGTTAATAGAAAGGTCGCAGGTTCGAATCCTGTCGGGGGCTACAGACGAAGATGGTTTATTTTTCCATTATATTCTTTCTCTGTATCATATCGTTTATTAGTATGGATTATTCGTAATAATTGTAACGTAATGATATGGACTGAAGGGTTCGAAATAAATGAATATTTAATTTAATTTTAATTTATAATATTAAGTATGGATTAATATGGATATGGATAGTATGGATTTAATTCTCTCGGGCTGGCTGATCCCTGTACCTACTTAACGTACCTACAATTTAAAATTATTTCATCTTAATAACTCACTGTATTTGTCGTTGGAAATCTAGTAAAAACTCATTTAAATTCGTATTTTTCTGTGTGCACTTCCCGTTACCACATGTTTTCGTCACGTTACACAAGTATTCGTAACGAAAGCGTAACGTATTTTTGGAAAAATATTGATTATAATGGTGAAATAACGATATTTTGAATATATAATAATACATGTCACGTGCCTAAATAACATTAACCTATCATATGAAAAAACCAACCGCATAAAAATAATCACTACTTACCCTTAAAATCACACAAGCACTTTCGAAGTTATTTAGAAAAACTTTGTCCGCTATTTATCAGCAAACTGACGAGGTTGGGTTTTCTTTCTGGTGTTGCCCTACTAGAATACGAGTTGCTAGTATACAAAAACGGATTTCTAACACAATTGGCTTTAAATCTAGCTTTATAAAGCGTCACGTACGTATTCGTAACGAAAACGCGTAAGTGTGGCCCGAAAAGAGAATGCAAGATAAAACAAGTAAATTATTTGAATATATTTTTTTTGCAATCGGTAGAACTATCGTTGTATCATAAAATTTTGTTTAAACCAAAGCATGATCATGAGAAGTTGAAAATTGTGAAAATAACAGGGCTTTAAGTAAACGTGGTCGAAAAAATTTGTCAACTTTCGTTACGTTTTTTATTTGGAAGGATTTAAATCAATTATGTCACTGCGACCTTGAAAGTTCTTATCGCGTAATATAATAAAATTGTTTTGAAACCTCTCGGTGTTAATATTTTTTTTTATGAGCATGTTAAATTTGAAACGTCCAAATTGGTCAAAATTCGCGGCCTTACCCATATAATTAAGGCAAAAAAATATTAAAAAATAGATTTCTACTACTACAACTAAAAATTAATATATTTGTATTCACGTTCCCGAAAACGGCTCTAACGATGTCGATGACATTTGGTTTATAAGGGTTTACGGGGGCGAGTAATCGATCTAGCTAGATTCCATATCTGGAAAAAATCGTTTCTCCTTATTTTTATTTTTACCCGAGCAAAGCTCGGCCGCCGAGGGACTTTTCTTTAAAATGAGTGGTGATCGCGAAAACCGAAGACCATTATGAATATTCCCATTTCTTCCTAGAAATTATAATATTCCGTGTAATTTAATTTATATTATGCTACATAATCTGTATAGCATTCCAATTCTGCAACCGGAAATATTGCCGGAAGTATTGTCTGTGTCACCGCCGTCACCGACAGTAAAGGAATGTGATATTTTTTTGACTTTAATAGCAAAATATAGGATAGATAAGTCTCTGTCAAAAATTTCATTTTTGGTACAAGCTTTTATTGCCGACTGTACTTTTCTGTATACCGTCATCAACTGCTCATTAAGACGATTCTAACGAGCCCAAACTAGATGGGGTTATGTGGTTTTATTACGGAGTTCCTATGATCACCTTCTGTCTTCATCATCAGATCAGCTCGATAGTACCATAATATTGCATTGTCATCCAAACTATACTTATTCCCAAAATTTCAGCTGAATTGGTACGAACTGGGAACTGGGTCAAATTTAACTTGCAAGATTTGACGGACAACTTACTTACATAAGAATGAGTTAAGTTAATATAAAGCTTGTAAAAAGAATGTGCATTCTAGTAGGTATAAAATATTAAAGGCGGGTAGCTCCAAATCACGATTACAGAACGATCAACGTTAAATATGGCGCCGGCAACCGTGTCAAACTTTCCATACATTTAGACTGCAATAACAAACAACTTGTTCTTCTTATTGTTAATATTTCTTTATTCATGTCGTAAACTTTCTACCTCTTGCATTCACCATCGCTAAACCTAATCTGTCACTTTTTTTCTTAAAACCGCCAACTGTCGCACTCCAACCATAATGCCACTCGCAGCGTCCGACGTTATTTTTGACGTATCAGCGTTTATTAACGTCGTTGATTATAAAATAGCTAACAACTGTAACACCGATTACGATTACAGAGGGTTTGGTGCAACCCACACTAAAACTTGTTCAAAATATCTGAACAACCTTAACTCTTTCTCACATTCAAATAACAAACAAACAATCAAGACACCCACCCGATTCTACGTGCACATGGCTTAACTAGCCTGAAACGAAATTGTCTAATTTTTAGACATAATTTAGGCGGCAGATTAAAAACGACATATTTCGAATAGCATATAGGCAGCTAACTAAGTTGTATAGACCGCCTAAAATAAGAAACGTCAGATTCAAATTAGCGCTGTCATTTGATTATGACAGCTGCTCATAGAATAGCAAAGTGTTTTAGCGACACCTAAATAAAATTAGGAAGTTTAGAGGCAACTGTAGAATCGGGTCCAATAAGTCGTATGGTACACATATTCAGATTACTTGGTCTGTGCATATATTTTCGAGATACTTACTGTACTTATTAAAAAATATAATGATCCTTACTAATATTATAAATGCGAAAGTGTGTGTTTGTATGTTTGTCCTTCTTTCACGTCGCAACGGAGCGTCGTATTGATGTGATTTTTTGTATGGAGATAGTTTAGAAGCTGGAGAGTGACATAAGCTACTTTTTCCAGCGGGAAAACATCTAATTCCCACGGGAAAATTCAATATGTTACATTTTCCTATAACCACGCGGGCGAAGCCGCGGGCATCAGCTAGTAATAAATATTAAGGGACAAATCGCACTGGCCTTATAGTATGTTCAATAAGGCTGTGTTAAGGGGACTAGAAGACGACATATTGAATAGTATAAATACATAGAAAACATCCAAGACTCGGAAACAAAATATTCATGCCCATCACACAAATATATGCCCTTACCGGGTTTTGAACCCAGGACCTTTACTTTCTTAGGCAGCGTCAGCGTCACTACTTACTACTCTAACCGGTCGGCTACATAATAAACGCAATACCTATTGACGTATACCGTACCGTTTAGCTTTTCGGTGACAACAAAAAAACATCGAGCGGAAACCGGTTTAATTCCAATAAGGTCTAGTTTTCCCTCTGGGTGGGAAGGTCAGATGGCAGTCGGTTTCGTAAAACTAGTGCCTGTGCCAAATCTTGGGATAAGGCGTCAAAGCGGACCCCAGGCTCGTTAAGGGCGCAACCGGGAATAACGCTAGGAGGATGATGAATGAACCATGTTGACGTATCGTTTGTTTCAGCAAACGACCACTGCTATAAAAAAATAAAACGGGCAAAGTAAACGTAAACAAACGCCCACAAATATCATTTCAATTCAATGTTCATTCCGCCAGTAACCGGCTCTTTCGTACAAATAACATTTTGTTTTACTTATTTTGCTTCGCCTACATGGCGCACGATTTTATTATTCCGTCATAAAATGTGAGTTCTCAGGATGCGTGATAAAGCATATTATTACTGTACGTCGAAGATATAATAATTTTGGAATTTTAAAGGATTTTATTTTAAATTGAATGCTTCGATTCGAACCGACGACTACGGCATACATGACCCGTTGCTACTAACCAACTGAGCTATCGGAACAATCCGTCTCGGTCACCAAATCTTTCAATCTGTTCCCTCTTACATCCCTTTGGTTTGAATTTTATACATTTCGTCTGCAACGTTACTGCTTCGTACAAAATTAATTTGACGATATAACATATTGATATTTTTGCACCTTCTTTGGCGGTTATTCAGAACGTGTTCATTCGCCTCACGTCAGACGAAACTAAACCTCTGATTACGCTTAGTCACTACGAATCGCGGCATCGATACGAGAGACATCGATAAATCTTTAATCATAAAATGTCTGTGAGGTTGTATGTTTGTGTTTGTATACTGCTCAAAACAAAATATTTTTTTGTTAATTATTGGACATAAACTAATTGGTAGGTGGCTAATTAATGATGTCCCGCATCCTTCAGCAACCAACCTGGTGTTTAAGCTGGAAAAAATATTTATTACTGTTTAATATTGTAGTTTCCACGTAACGATTACCATACTTGCCCTATATTCTTCATCTACACAGGAAGTAATTCTCCGCAAATACGTATCTGAATTTTAATTATAAAATTTACCTTCAAAATGGACATCGGTCATATTTGATCCGGCTCTGCCTGGGCTCTCTGTAAGACGCTGGCGGAGGCATGTGGAGATTTTGTATATTATAATTAAGGGTTTATCCCAGTTGGGGTCAAGGGGGCTCGAACCCTACACGTGGCCCCTGGGCGGTGCTAGAAGTTTAACAACCTGGCAACCGTATTGTCTTTTCAAAGATCGCAATAAATAATTAAAATAAATATCCCAAGTGGGACTGGGCTGGTCACGTCTGCCGCATGCCCGGTGAGTAAAACGTCTGCTAGACGGTCGCCCCTCCAACCCTCTGACCCTCGTAAACCCCTCCGACCGAGCGACCTTGATCCGGACCAACCGTGAATAAAAAATAAAAAATAAAATTGCTGCAAACACGTCTTGTTTTGTCTACACGGTCGGTCTGGACGAAGGTCGCTCGGTCGGAGGCGCAACCGTCTTGCAGACGTTTTATGGGCGAATAGCACCACAAAGTGGAAACCTCAGAACTCGAAAGAAGACGCGGCTGACCTCGGCGGCGATGGTGGGATGAGTTGGACTCCTTTTTAAAGGATAGGCCTTTGTCCAGCAGTGGGACACATCAAGCAGGCGCATAATAATAATAATAATAATCTGTATTCGCTAACCTCATCAAGCCAATAGAGCTCAGATAAGCTACCTACACGACGAAACTTCAAAGTAACCCCCTACAAGGAGTGATTTACATAAATTTAAATGATTTAACTGATTGAAAGCGGTTATAAGTTTATGCCAAGTGAAACAACTTTGGTACGTTTGGTTAAGGCATTACCGCTTGATTAAGCGTACGTCTGTATTGTTTTGTTATAGAAACACTAGCTTCAACATCAACCCTAATTTTGAGAGACGATTTCTGTTGCAAAAGTACCTTTCGTTTGAATTCAAGTTAAAATGTAATGGCCTTATACATTCTTTCATCAAGCTTTTAGGTAAATTAGTTTGTCTTAATCTGTCACTTAATTTGTGTTTGTAGACAGACACGAAACAAATTTTAGTTAAAAGTGGTTTGTAAAGTCTTATGAACCTACATTTATGAGTCACAAGTTTCTGCCGGCGACTCCGTCCTCGTGAAACTCGTTAATATCGTGTAGCTCCATACAAACTTTCACCTCGCATTTCACCCCCTTAGGGAATGATTTCCTTGAATAAAACTAAACCGCGTCCTTTTCCGGGATTCAAACTATCTCCATACCAAATTTCATCTCATTCCGTTCAGCGGTTTAAGCGTGAAGAGGTAACAGACAGATAGACAGACACACTTTCGCAATTAAGTATAGATACCTCTACGATACATTTCCGCTACGATGCGGATAAAATCTGCTATACACAACAGCAGCATAGCATTCCCTCACCTTGAATGGTTAAGTAATTACCGTACCCCAAAATAAGCATGCTAACTTAAATAGGCTGTTGTTCGCAGGGTTTTCAGTACTTAATTTCCTTCATGTTCTAGACCCAACGGATGCCTATACCGCAGGAAGGGAAAGTCCCAATTTACGGTTAGGGCGAACCTTTTCTTTACCCGTCTGTGTGGAAATCGCTGCATTTGTAAACTGAGATAAACGTGAGGTAATCTGTCTAAAGGTGAAGGTCAATTTGTATGGCGTGATTATGTATGAACTTCGGGGTAGGTGTGTTTATGTCAGCATTTATAATTACCTAAATTAGATTTAGCTACCGGACTATTGGTGGCAAATTTTATACAGAGGGTAGTAGAGTCGCCTATGTATTTTTATGACGTATAAAGATGTAATGATTTATTTCTCTTAAATTTTTTATATTTCTCTTCTTCTTCTCTCCACGTATTATTTGCAGTGAAATAGGTATCATGCGGATGACGTAAATGTGACCAACTCATGTTGTGCATTACCCTTTGCAAAGCATTTCATTTCATTTCATTTATTAATTATAATATTAATTTTAGACAAATAAAAATGTCATAAAGAACTATCAATATTCATCATCATAATTATATCAGCCGAAAGACGTCCACTGCATGGATATGTGACATATAATATTATGAATAAATGAGTATGAGTATGAGTATAGGCCTCCCCCAAAGAGCGCCTAACTAACTGGTCATGTACCACCCGCATCCAGCAGACTCCCGCGACCTTTACCAGGTCATCAGTCTACCTTGTGGGGGACTATCGTATTAAATACACAAAACCAGCCAAGTGCGTGTCGGGCCACGCGCAGTGTAGGGTTCCGTAGTTGCCTGTCTGTCTTAGTTACATCGACGTGCGGTGCGGTTGCGTCGGCCGAATTTGTACGAAAATCGGCCTTTCCAAGTACACATTAAGTTGGTCGACTATTACTCGGTAACTACTTATGCCTACTAGTCCGTGATAGTTTTCCTTTTAAATTCATTATATGTACTACTACCACGATTTTTTTCTTATCCCCAGTAGTAGCCATTTAGCCGGCAGGGGGGGGGACACATGACTCGAACAAAAATTAGGGCTTTGAAGCCCAATATCTCGCAAACTAATCACTGATTTGAAAAATGGTAAAAAAAACCCCGACAAAAACCCTGTCATGTCTCCAATCACCAGAATGCTCAGAATATGGTAAATTAGGGGATGCACATCATATTATGATGGAGTATGTGCTACGGTAGCCTAGTGGTTCAGGCATGCGGCTGTCAAGCGGTGGTCGTGGGTTCGAACCCCGGCTCGTACCAATGAGTTTTTCGGAACTTATGTACGGAATATTTACCGTTAGCTTTTCGGTGAAGGAAAACATCGTGAGGAAACCGGTCTAATCCCAATAAGGTCTAGTTTTCCCTCTGGGTTGGAAGGTCAGATGGCAGTTGCTTTCGTAAAATTAGTGCCTATGCCAAATCTTGGGATTAGGTATCAACCCCGGGCGGACCCCGTGCTCCTTTTTTTTTATACAACGACAGTGGCAAATAAGCGTACGGCCCGCCTGATGGTAAGCGGACACCGCAGCCTATAGACGCATGCAACTCCAAAGGAGTAACATGGGCGTTGCAGACCCTTTGATATGGTTGAGGATTCGCCGTGTTGACAGCTGAAGAAACAAATTCCCTCGCTCTCAACACAACGCATCCTCGGGAGCTCTGGCGACCTTGCTCACCTCCAGGAACACAACACTACTACGGAGCAAGTAGTAGTGCTATTATGGCTGTGGTCTTCTGCAAGGCGGAGGTACTTCCCCAGTTGGGCTGCTCCACATTCGAGCGGGATGACATTTCGCTGTGCCCTACCTCACCACAAACCATCATCTCCTTTAGGGGCATTACCTGGAATAAAGCTAGGAGGATAAGAGAGTTGAACTCTTGTCTCAAAGCATCGATCTTAAGCAGCTGGATGTCTGTAACAGGCCCCTCATTCGAGGGAAACCAATACTCTGTATGGCTTAGTTCTGGTGGGCATGCGCAGATGAAAATGACTGCCGGCTGCTAGGGTGCATAGTGTTAAGAATTTGATTTGTAATAGTTAGTAAGTTGCATTATACAGAAACATTGTCATTTTGACAAAACTCTTTACATAAAAATATAAAAAAACCCATGCGTTAAGATAGATAGAAATATTTCGAGGATGCGGAGCAAGAACGAGGCTGTATATGAACTGGACCAATCGTTTAACAGGGTTGGTTTTCGCTACGCGCTAAAGCGGCTCACCCGCCGATCACCCGTCACAAAACTAGGCCTCTACCTACGCTTAGTTAGTACGCATTGAGGTGTCAAGATATTTTTGTGAGTGAACGTTGAGGAGAGCTTAAAACAAGTTACAAAATAGGGGGGCAAGTTCCATACACACCGGCGTTGACAAGTCGTAGCAGAATGGAGACAGCGACGGCGAGGGCGGCGGGATGCGCGAGCGGCGCGCACCGCATTGCGCGCCCACCGCACTGCTCATGCCATGCCGTTTCTGGAAAGACAGCAATGCATTAGGTAACAGTTCAGAAGTCTCACAAAGCGGGCCGTATACGGGATTCATGGTATTGATCTGTCTTTTCAGACTAATCGCAACGATAAATCGATCATCCTCCATACTTACCTCACGAAGGCGGTTTCAACAAGATCTATTTATGTACAGTGCTACCGCTTCATTGCAAATGAACAAATGATCGATTCATGCTAGGGAATGGAAAACAGCCAGTCTCGCGAGATTATAAGATTTACAAAAAAATAATTGGGCGTTTATCACTGAAAACGTATGTAAATGTTATGAAGTCCATTTAATGATTGCCAACAATGCGAAATAAAATTAAAATCTGCATGTAGTGGTTTATAATATCAGTTTTATTTGAATAAAAGTAAGTAAATATTATTTTTCACGCCACTCTTCGGAAATGTGGCAATAGATGGTCTAAAACCAAGCTGGAAAGTAGGCAATAGCTGTAGCACCTGAACCACCACTACTACAATGTTTCATTGTAGTAGTTGTTGTTATTGTTGGACAGTTTGAACACCGATTCCCCAATCACCACTGCTACAATGTTTCATTGTAGTAGTGGTCATCACAGCACCCCCCGCCCCCGCCACCCCGCTCGCGTCTCGGGGGGCACCCGTGCGGGGCGGCCCGGCGCGGTGCCGCGCTACAGTGTTTTGATCTTTAATTTGGTACTTCATTTTGAGTTATAATTATAATTATTTGCAATTTCCTCGCAGTAGGCGTGAAAAGCACTATGTAATGTCTCGGCCAAAAGTGCAATAGATGGACTCGTCTCCTTCGAGGTCCTCACCTGCGGCTCGGACCTCGAACACACTCGTCCGTCTATTGCCTACTTTCTAGCCTTTACAACAATGTACTATTGAGAGTCAAACCGAAAAACAATAGAACAAGATCTACTTTACAACATAATTAAATTAGTAGTAATACACCAAGAATATTATCATTAATAGAGGAGCGACGAACATCAATCTTCTCGCAGAACTTCAGACATTCATCACGCACTACATTCCATCTATTTGCAAACAAATCGCACAGTTTGGGAGCTGATGCAATGACCATTCAGGAGCTGCAAAGGGCGAACCAGCGGGGAACTTCTACGCGTCACAGTTCGCGACCCAGTCACTGCCAATACACAGCCATGTAGGTATGTATCTAAATACTTTATTTTACACAAGATCTTGGTAAAAATACACACAAAATAGGTTAAGTTAGTACAAAGGCGTTCACGATGGCGGAAACAAATAGTGATCTGCATAGGAGTAGAGTATCTAGTGTACGTACTAATTGACGATTGATAATTGTCTATATATGAAATAAATTAATAAATGAAATAAATGAATTTGTATTCTGCAAGTAGGCCGTAATGGCACTTTTACCAGTCAAAATGATGGCTCACTTTAAGCACGTTAAATGTATTAGCTAAAGCCGTATGTCAACTAACGTCGCTTAAGACACACGCTACACTTCGCGCTTCTTTTAAAACTGGTTCTATGAGGAGCACGGGCGGCACGCAGACTGATGTGCCACTGACTACCCCGACTTGCACTTAAGTTTTTAGTACCGACGCTTGTCTGTGTGAGTACTTCTTATTCAGACGTTGTTCAGACTTGTAGCCTTGTATTTTTAACTCCCGACGCAAAAAGAGGGGTCTTTTTTATGCGTTTTTTTGTCTAATGCCGGCTGTACACATTGGGCCAACGTTGGCGCGTAAGCGGGATGCAGCTATGCAAACGCATGAGAATGAAATAAAGCCATCTTCCTCTAACGCAAAGCTGCATTCTGCTCCGCGCCAACGTTGGCCCAGTTTGTACAGCAGGCTTAAAAGCTGACGGGATCGAAGCGGTTCTTAGCTACGTTTTAACAAAATCGGTTCAGCCGGTTGAGATATTGAACTTTGAAATGAAAATGCCAGGGGTTTTTCGACTTTTCTAAGTTGTTAATTATTGATACAGCCTGTATGTCTTCTGTGCTTTAAGTTTGTGTCCTAATTCACAGTAACCTAACTCTCAATCAAGACGTTTTGGAACAACCTGCCACAAATATTTCAATCAGGATCGTGCAAGGCTTCTGATTTTTAATTGAAGTACTCCAAACAGTCACATGGGTTGTTGAAATAAATTCTCTACTCGTTGTAATTAATTTAGCGAAGTACCCCTCCTGTTTGTTTCGAAAGGGCGTGACGGTTGATGGGCAGGTATTAATTCGACTGAGAAGTTTGGAATTAAAATATTGTTAAATGTATGTTTTTCATTTCATAGAAATAGTACAGTCAAATGCAAAATTATATTGGTATCGATTTAATTCTCTCATGTACCAAAACCTTAATCCCCTGACATAAGAGCGATGAGACATATACTCGTATATATGTATATATATATATTGGTAAAGGTTGCGGGAGTCCGCTGGATGCGGGTGGCGCAGGACCGGTCGCTTTGGCACTCTTTGGGGGAGGTCTATGTCCAGCAGTGGACGTCTTTCGGCTGATATGATGATGATGATGATGATGAAGTGGTATGTACCTATATTTTTACACTTGACTGTACCTAAACCAAAATACTGATTAAAGCAAATTTTGAAATAGGACCAACTGTGATTAAGATACTACATTTAAATGTTCTTCCTTAAGAGACGATTTTCGAGACCAAACAATTTTTTTTGTTTAAATCTAGGCTATATTTAGAATATCTCTCAGACTTACTTAAATTCTTTCATTATACCATTATAAAGTAGGATGAATCATAACAATACGCCTAATATCCACCACAGATGTGCGAAAATATGATTTTGAACTAGTCAAATATATAAAAACACAGCTTCATATATCAGCTTTGGATTTAGACATCTGATGGATCTTCACTTGTGTTTAAAGGAACCAGCACGGCGAGCACACGCGAGCTGTCACGCGCAAGATAAACTATCCGTCTCTCTCTTAGTGTTCTTGTTAGAAAAAGACGGCTACGGCGACGGGGGGCGGCGACGGGGATGCTAGCTAGTTACTCGCTCACTGCTAGTTAGTTGTGCTGCTCAACTTTAATATTTATTTACCCTTGACTCGTACTTTCGCGTGCCTGTGCCGCGACCAATTTGATTTTATTACCTCCGCAATATCGGGCTTTAATAAAATGTGCGATTATAGCTTCATATTACAGCAGGTTGTGCCGTGCTCATGAGGCTATTTTTACCAAACTGGCCGGTTATGCTTACGCAAAATTTCGGCTATTTTGTTATAATGCCAGTGTTACTCACACCTTTAATTTACGTCAGGAGGTCAGATTATGAGCGGTTCATTTATACTAGTTCTAGCATTTTTTTTCCAAGCCTATAGAGTGTCCCACTGATATGAGTTAAGACCCAAAAGGGGTGTAGTCTGATAGTCAAATGTGCTACCTACTTTTGAACAAGTGACGTCTCGTTATTGTATGAACAAACAGCGTCATTTTAAACCCCGACGCAAAAAGCGGTTTTAAGTTTGACGTGTCTGTGTGTCTGTCTGTGCCAGCGTAGCTCCTAAACGAATGGACCGATTTTAATGCGGTTTTTTAGACCGAAAGCTGACGTGGTCGAAATGGTTTTGAGCTACGTTTCAATAAAATCGGTTCAGCCAGTCAGTTTTGGGACATTGAACTTTGAAGTGAAAGTGTCGGGAATATTTCAACTTCTCAAAGTTGGTAATGATTCTTATGTATTTGAAAATAGTACATTACTACATAAGCCGGGAAGTAACGGGTTGCCGGCCGAGTACCTACATATAGACGGCCAAGGGTAGCGAGTCGGATAGTTATGAGGCTGGCAACCCCTTTCACGCTGAGGTATGTATAGTGCTTTTCTCAAACATGCAATGAAATAAATTAAAAAAAAACTCCAAGAAATCAAACTTTAATTTTCATGGCTGAACGCCGTGATACTGTGTCACTAATTGTGGAATGGAAATTAAAAAAGACCATCTTCCAGGCCTAGGCCTCCAATTTTGTATGAAATGCCATTACGGGTGTCTCGTCTCGCTGCGCTCGAAACGAAAACTTCGAAGCCCATTATGAAGAAAAAAACGTAGTAATATTTCATTGCATGTTTGAGAATAATTTACTTTAAAAACAAAGTTTTCACCGACTTCAATTTAGTAATCCGCCAAGGCACGAGAATTTTCCACATTTATTTTCCAATTTACCATATTAACTGATTTCCGAGAGCAAATGAGTCAATTATTAGAGAAAAAAACCGAATCGCTGTATGTGGGCCGATAATATTTGAAGAATTCCGTCGAATCCATAAGGTTCACCTTTGGCACTCATTAGTTGCTATTTCAACGGAATTTTATCAGAATCTGTGATATACTTTTATACTTTTAAGTACATAATTGAGGAATTCCATAATCTCTGGTCTTCATCATCAATTCCACTCCACCAAATTTATGATTTCCGGGTGTAAATACACTAGTTATAATAGAAAATACCAAAATCACTACACGCGTGCCTAATATAATTGAGGAGTTCCCTAAATTCCTCATGGATCCCATCATCCAACTGAATTTAGAAAAAAAAATTGACCCGCCTGGAAGCATATACTTACACACAAACAAAAAAAAAATTCGAATCGGCTCATCAATGACGGAGTTCTGAGGTAACAAACATTGAAAAAAAATAAAATACAATCGAATTGAGAACCTCCTCCTTTTTTTTTGAAGTCGGTTAAAAATAACTAAAAACGACTGGTTTTTCCGAGTATTCGTAGATTTTGCTTATTCATAATAATGAATATAATAACCGCGCGGTAAGGCATGCGACAAAATACATTCGATATTTAACAGTAGCCTTTCGGTGAAGGAAAACATTGTAAGAAAACCGTTCTCATCCCAATAAGGTCTAGTTTTCCCTCTGCGTTGGAAGGTCAGGTGGCATTCTCTTTGTAACTAGTGGCTATGCCAAATCTTGGAGCAAAGTGCCAAAGCGGACTCCGAGCTCCTTTAGGGCACAACCGGGAATAAACGCTAGGAGGATGATGAATACATACATACATATAATCACGCCTATTTCACGGTAGGGTAGGCAGAGATCACGGATTTCCACTTGCTACGATCCTGACAAACCTTTTTTGCTTCATTCAATTTCATTATATACATTCTGCATACATGCTCGTTGGTTTAGGGTAAGAGTACCTTGACCTTTCTTCAGGATTTCTCCGATTTGGTCGGAAAAACTTTGACGAGATCTGACGGGATGATGAATAATAATAATAAATATGTAGTAGGGGACAATCTTACATCAATCAAGCTACATAAGTTTTTTTTTTTTTTTTAACGTTGGGGTAAATGCCTTTACGCATCCTGCCCGCCATGGGGAGGGGGGCAGGGCTGGTATGACGGACTAACCGCGGCAGAAGCCTTGGACTACCGTCTAAAAACCCAACGAATGCCAGCTCCGTCTTAAGGGAGGGGCGCCGCGGGATCGCATTACGCATTCGACCGCGTGCGAGCTACATAAGGCTTGTGTTATGGGTACTAGATGACGATCTATTTAAAAGATACATAAACATAAACACATATAACATCCAAAACTCGGAAACAAATATTCATCACCCAAATATTTACCCTTACCGGGATTTGAACCCAGGACCGAAGACCAGTTTCACAGGCTACGTCACTAGGCTGAACCGGCCGTCATTAATGTCACTGATAGGAATTTGAGCCCAATTTCAAAACTACATGAAAGGAACTCATCAGCTAAGTACATTACCTAGTATTAACTATACATCGTTCAAAGCGAAACCTAATTGTATAAGTTTGATGGACAAAGTTTTGGTCGCAGTTACGTAAAATCAACACACGGTCTAATATAGGGTTAAACGAGAGACCGTATAATATAATACCGGTATGTTTTATCATACAACAATACCGGTGTACAATTTCGATACCTGCATATTACGAGTAAATCACCCTTAATTTCGGTGATGAAACTTATGATCGCTATTTATGACTTCAAAACACACCTTCAGGATACCTTACTTTTTTGACATTCGGCATTTAAACAATACTTAGATGACCGAGCTTATCGAACGAGCGACCGAAGCGAACGAAAATCTTGGGCCGAAAATCTTTCAGAAATCAGAAAATTTATTTGCTTCAGATACAGTCACAGAGGGTTCTTACAAAAATCGTGCGTACTCGTACAGTGTATCTAGCCTGCGAGCAGGCGTGCAAATCAATGAATAATATATTTAATTTCACAACTACATACATTATAAGAAATCAAATGTCAAATGTTATGTATAATTTGAAAAAAAAAAAAAAAAAAAAAAAAAAACAAATAGTACAATAATAATCAAAATAATCGAATAACTTAAATTTAGTCACTATTAATCATTATTTTAATTAGGAGGCTCATACAATTAACATAGATTTAGGTAGGTATTTAATTATGCTCGAGGTAAGCTTTGACAATATAAAAACAACGGTCTACGAGCCAACTTGAGAGGCTACGTTTAAAAAGGTTCCCCTCGAGCACTGTTAGGTTTACAGGGAGTTTGTTATAAACCACAATGCACATATTAAAAACGTTCTTCTTATACATCATTTTCCAACATCGAGGATGGTACAAAAGCTTCATGACATTTGCTCTAGTCTGCCCATCTATGACCTCGCCTCCCGTTTTGAAATATGACTGGTGAGCTCTTACAAACATGCATATTTCTCTGATACTCGTATTAAGACAGGGCAGATGAAGAATTTTTGCGTTTTGAACAGAAGGACGCAACTGTCGTCCCACCATGCTTTTCAAATGACCCTGACACACTAATTTTAGATTTGAAAACCCTGTCCACCTCAACAGCATAGCTGATTAACCCATAGCTGAGGACAGATGAAACATATCCTTTGCATGTCAGAGGTCCCGCTTTCCCGCTCTTCTCCTCTACAGGACGCTTTTCTCAGCCGATTGTTGTGAAATATACATTTTTTTACTATTTTATTTAAAGACAGGCTCGCGATTTCTTCCGCTCACATAACCACTACTTTTTATATCATCTTTCCATAGATGAACAAGGCTGATGATGATAAGCGCACATATTTACAGTACCTGTGTGTACCAACACAATTTACAGTACCTACCCGGGTGTACCTACACAATTTACAGTACCCGTTTGTACCTAGACAATTTACAGTACCTGGGTGTACCTACACAATTAACAGTGCCCAGGTGTACCTATACAATTTACAGTACATGGGTGTACCTACACAATTTACAGTACCCGGGTAAACCTAGACAATTTACAGTACCCGGGGGTACCTACATAATTTACAGTACCTACCCGGGTGTATCTACACAATTTACAGTAACTTGGTGTACCTGCACAATTTACAGCACCCGGGTGTACCTACACAAAACGAGTAAGTAAGTATAGTAGTAATACACGCTCTTAGGGATAATCTTGTTACGTTTTGAACGCGCTTTAGGTCAATTTAACTGTCATTTTTCCATATAAAAAGTGACATGATCACATAAGGCATTTTACGTACGTTAGGTAGATCACAATGTTTATTTTTATATGAAAAAATGACGGACTGTCCTAACGCGCGTTGGAAACATAACGTGAGTACTACTCAGGTCTCTTGCCGCTGCGTCAGTCAAAGTCACTGCGGCGTAGTTTAAGTTTTGACACAATACATATTTACTACCATTCATACTTAATATTATAAATGTGTGAGTGTCTGTCTGTCTGTCTGTTACCTCATCACTCACCGCTGAACCGATTTTGATGAAATTTGTAATAATAGTTTGAATTCCGGGGAACGACATAGCGTAGATTTATCCCGGAAATAATCCCCTAAAGGTGTAAAATGGGGGGTGAAAGTTTGTGGAGTTACGATATTAGCAAGTTTATATTTACTAAACCACTGCTATTTGTTTAGCATAGTTTTATCAATGAAAATGCACATCCTGTTGGAATCGCTTGTCGCAACATCTCTATTGAGTTTTGCGAAACGGAACATGGGCGAAAACAAAAGACGGCGGGCAGACATACGCGCCCGATAGAGAACCCATTGAATACAACGCTTTGTCCAATCGCACCACAATAGATGTTTGACATTAAAGTTCTGATGTTTTCAGTCTTGGTTGTATTTTTAAACGGGGCTATTCCGTCAGAGGGCAAGCAACTTTTGGACACACACTTTTTCTGTGTATGTGTGTTACTTTTTACGAACTTTTAAATCATATTTTTTTAATTTAAAAACCCCACGGTATCTAATTACAAAATACAAAAACAGTTATTTATTGGTATAAACACCTTTTTATTGATACATATCATTATACTTTATTAATTACAATTTATAAAGATGACTAACATTTTAAGCCGTTGGGGCGGTGAGTTTCTCCATGGCGACCACGTACCGAAAGACTTGGGTAGACCCCCGACAAGGTGGACTGATGACCTGCGGGAGTCCGCTGGATGCGGGTGGCACAGGACCTGTAACTTTGGCACTCTTTGGGGGAGGCCTATGTCCAGCGGTGGACGTCTTTTGGCTGATATGATTAATATTTTAGAAGCCAGTTCACCGCGATAATGATCTCAATTCTATCCTCTGGGACAGAAAACCTATTCAGTTTCGTAACATACCCGTCCAAAAACAAATAATTTCAATTGTAATTAGTTATTAATCGTCGTCGTTTCGTCGTTTGTCGTTGACGGCGTCACCCCTTTCGCACCGCACAATTAGCACTAGAACTGAATCATTTTAAACGGTATGTCTAAAGCTATACACAAATAGAGCTTAGATGTTTGTTACTCAATTACGCAAAAACGGCTTAATGGATTGATATAGAATTTGGCATGGAAATAGTTTATAACCTAGATTAAAACAAAGAATACTTTTTATCCCCATAAATCTCATCGAAAGGGATAAAATTGGGATTAGCAGTTGATACGGGAGTTCACGCGGACTAAGTCGCGGGAAAAAATACTAGTTCCTACACAAATAAATCCAACATATTATCTTATTATATGTTCGGTTTTGCAAGATTATACCTACTCGTAAATTATATTTATGTTTCGTACTCTTATTTTCTATGACGACCGATTAGCTTAAGCCTAGTGGGTAGTGACGCTTCCTAGCTGAAGGTCCTGCGTTCGAATCCTGGTAAGGGCATATGTTTGGGTGATGAGCATGAATATTTAATTGTTTGTAGTACCCAACGAGCTTTATTGCGTTTACTCAATAAATAAATAAATGAAATAAATGAGTTTTTATTCTGCAAGTAGGCCGTAATGGCACTTTTACAAGTCAAAATTGTACCTGCGTTTCTGAAACAGAAGACCACTGTTAAGAAGAAACGCCGAAACAAACTCAACAGTCCGTCATTTTTTGCTTATTACAGCGATAGTTCTAACCTAACCTAACCTAACCTACTTAAAATAAGTCAAACTGAATATGAATACAAAGAAAAAAAATCATCATAATGCGTTGTTCTACGAACACATGTCCGAATCCATACTTCCATATATCCATTATCCATCCATAATCCATAATATCCATAATCCATAATATCCATAATCCATAATATCCATAATCCATAATCCTTAATATCCATAATATCCATAATCCATAATTTCCATTAATTTCCATCCATCCATACTATCCATACTAATATTATAAATGCGAAAGTGTGTCTGTCTGTCTGTCTGTCTGTCTGTCTGTTACCTCTTCACGCTTAAACCGCTGAACCGATTGCGATGAAAGGGCATAGCCGGGTAAGTATGGCAAAACTGCCCTTAGCGAAAAAAATAATTTCCTTTTACTGGATTATTACCCTTTAAATATGTAGTGCTTTCACCGAAAATAAAGCCTCAAATCCTTCAGGTTAAGAAAAAAAACGCATAAAAAGAAATAACATTTTTATTTTTTTTTGGCCAAAGTACTTATCCGATTTCTTTGTAATTCGGATATGTTGTAAGCAACATTAAGATCGCTTTTTAGAAAAAATAAAATAATTATTTTTAGAAAAAAAAAACAAATAAAAACGAGATAACAATTTTCTAAAAAAAAAAAAAAATAGGTACGAGATTGCGACAATTACCGAATTTGTGTATTTTATGTAGAATTTAATAATCTTTAACATATATTTTTTTTAATTACTAAAATCGGGATTAACGATGTGAAAAATTCGAATTTGTAACATCCCATACATTACTTCAAACAAGATATAACTTCTACGTATTACACTGTGAAGTTGTATTCCCAACAATCCCAATGCATTTTGAATTTGGAACGCGACTTATTGTGCTGAGTGCGGGCCTTAATGAAATGCGTGGCTGTATGCGGCTAGGGCTAAGGCATTAAGAGGATTAAAAAAAACAAAAAGGCGGGAAGGGGAGAATTGTAAGAACTTTATTTTATAACGAATGTTAACGAATATCGATTTCAAGATGTCTGTTCCTTCTTTAAATAAATATGAAGCTTTAAAAAAACTTTTTTCGAAAAAATACCACGTAAAATCGTTGTATAGTCTCGCGTATGATAATATTTGTCTACAACTACGAAGATACGTGACAGAGTATTTCGAAGAAGAATGTCGTTACTCCTTGGCGGAAAATGTAAGTTTTATCATTAGGTACTTCAATTCATTAATGTTTTACTTTAAACTTAGCATTTTTTTGTCATTTAGTATTTAGTACTACGCAACTATAATGAAACAAGTTATTGACAGCATGGGTAACCTACTTCAGAGCGGAGATATATTTGTTCTCGATAGAGGCTTTAGAGATGTTGTTCCTTTGCTGGAATCAAAAGGATACAGAGTAATGATGCCCTCTATTAAAGGCAAACGTAAGCAGTTGAGTACCAAAGAGGCTAATGAGTCCCGGTACGTGACCAAAGTTCGCTGGGTAGTAGAAGCAATCCACGGTGCACTTAAGCAAAGGTTTAAACTTCTTGACCAAACAATTGACAATAAAATGTTGAGTAAAATAAAAAGCTTTTTTAGGATTGCATCATATATTATCAACCAGTTTGGCAAGCCCTTAACTTCAGACAATCACATGATAAGTGACATTTTAAACCGGATGAATTCTAAAAACCGCGAGGAAAATCTTTTAGCTTTGGAAGTAGAAGAAAAAGGGTGGCTCAGAAAAAAACTTCCATTCCGTGATTTTTCGTCCACTGATATCCTGGACTTTCCACAATTGACAGAAGCTGAAATGAAGCTTCTCTTCACTGGCAGTTACCAGTTTGGCCAAGCAATATCTTACTTAGCCGAGATATTGGATGAGAGCGGTAGTCTAAATCTCGCTTACGTTAAAGATGCGACAAATATATTAAAAATAAAAGTGCATTCTCGGCATATTTCGAAAAGGATATACAAATGCTTCATTAAATATGATCCAAACTCTACAGGGATAAACGCCATAGAACAACACTTTTGTGAATGTGCCAATGGTCTAAGAACCGTGGGATGTTGCTCACACGTAGCAGCTATAATATATTTTTTGTCTTTCGGTAGATTTCTATCAAAAATTCCACGGCCGAATGAAAAACTAACTACGCTTTTTAAAAATGACGGCTTCAATGTGACTATTCAATCTAATAGTGATGATGATTGTTAGCTAGTTATGTTATTTAGATAGGTAGTAATTTCATTTAAAGTTTGTATTATTAAAAGTTATGAATTTAATATTTACAGTGTGTATTATTTAACTCAGGTTTTGTTGTAATAGGTAATGAGGTAATATGTATGTTAAATATAGGTACACTACCTTAACAAAGGGGCAATAAGGTCGTGTATACATATTATCAACAATTTTAAAAATTCGCGCTTACCCCTTAGCCGTATCTATAGCCACAAAAGCAACTTATAGTGCAAAACGTCACGTTCTAAATTCAAATTCGTTAAGATTGTGTTACAAATATACTTAATTGTCAACTTGGTTTTGCACTATAAGTTGAGTTGAGAGAGTATGAAGAGAAAGGGTTGTCACAAATTCGAATTTTTCACATCGTTAATCCCGATTTTAGTAATTAAAAAAAATATATGTTAAAGATTATTAAATTCTACATAAAATACACAAATTCGGTAATTGTCGCAATCTCGTACCTATTTTTTTTTTTTTTTAGAAAATTGTTATCTCGTTTTTATTTGTTTTTTTTTTTCTAAAAATAATTATTTTATTTTTTCTAAAAAGCGATCTTAATGTTGCTTACAACATATCCGAATTACAAAGAAATCGGATAAGTACTTTGGCCAAAAAAAAATAAAAATGTTATTTCTTTTTATGCGTTTTTTTTCTTAACCTGAAGGATTTGAGGCTTTATTTTCGGTGAAAGCACTACATATTTAAAGAGTAATAATCCAGTAAAAGGAAATTATTTTTTTCGCTAAGGGCAGTTTTGCCATACTTACCCGGCTATGCCCTTTGGTATGGAGATAGTTTGAATCCCGGGGAAGGACATAGGATAGTTTTAATCCTGGAAATCACCCCCTAAGGAGATGAAATGGGGGGTTGAAGTTTGTATAGAGCTGCGATATAAACGATTTCCACACGGACGGAGTCGCGGGCAGAAGCTAGTAATATTATAAATGCGAAAGTGTGTCTGTCTGTCTGTCTGTTACCTCTTCACGCTTAAACCGCTGAACCGATTTGGATGAAATATGATATAGAGATACTCTGAGTCTTGGAAAAGGACATAGGATAGTTTTCATCCCGGAAATCATTCCCCAAGGGGATGAAAGGGGGGTGGAAGTTTGTATGGAGCTACGATATCCACGCGGACGGAGTCGCGGGCAAAAGCTAGTAAGCTATATGAATGATTAAGCTATCTTGGCCTCTGCTTTAGGCCATGCATTTCTACGAGACTAGTTCGAGACTATGAGATTACTTCGATTTGTGCGAGATTGTCCCTAATATTTATTTATTTGAGACAACGAGTACCTGATAATAAATTAATTATTCTAGGCCCTTCAAAGTCGTGTCTCAACTGAAATTTTCAGACGTGGTTGGAAGTTTCGACTTTGCTTTCGCCTCAACTCCAGATCTTGTTTTAACTTAGTTTAGAAACAAAGAATAACTCATAACCAACAATGCTTTTATACCTCACCATAATAAAAATGTAGGAGTATTAATAGAATACCCGCAGGTTGTCTGGAAGAGATCGCTCTTTAGCGATAAGACCGCCTGTTGTTTGCTTCTGGCTCTTACTGTTTGTACTACCGTTCTGTATTAACTGACTGTGTTGCTTTAATTTTTCGTGTTGCCCAATAATTAATTGTAATTGTGTGAAAAAAAAAAAGAAAAAATAATAATTTTACTGTACTTTTAATAACTGATAGAATTTCAATTAATTTCATTTTAAATAATTCATAAAATGTAATTTAAAATTTAACTTACCGTTTAACTTTTTGATGACATCAAGGTGTGAAATAAAGTGGAAGTATTTGTAAAATAAGTATTTAATTGTAGATCAACTATGACGCTTAATTGGCTTCAACAGACCTCTCCAGCGGCTGCCTTCGACTAAGCTTCTCGCTTTCGCACACCTCCGAGTTGCAATTTATCCGAAAGCGGTTTACATTGAGGATGATCATGATAATGCAGTGACACTCGTCGTACCAGCATTGTACCACGACTGAACAGATGCGATGTCAGCATTCCGCGCGTCTTTTTTATGTTGGCCACTTGCCTTTACGCATCCCACCCGCTCTTCCCACGCGCAGACGGAAGCCTTGGACTATGTCTAATGCCTCATTTGCGAATGTAATGTAAATGAGGCAGCTGAACAGCCGAAGTGAGCAGAGAAGTGGGCAGGGCAGTGGACAGGAAGGGCGTAATAACGCATTTCTCAGTCCTGCCCACCTCCCTGCCCACTTCCCTGCTCACTTCGGCTGAATGTAAATCAGGCATGAAATCCCTACGAGTGTCAGCTCCGTCTTAAGGGAGGGGCGCCGCGGGATCGCTTTCCGCATTCGACCGCGTAGCATTCCGCGCGCCTAAGAAAAGTACAATGCGTGGCTCGCTCCTTAGTTACCTCCCGATCGTGCGTGTAATACAATACCTTCTCATTCCAACTCTATAAAGGTGACCCCGACGTGTTGACACGCAGACGTGACAGCCCTAACTAGACGAAAGAGTACGTGCTATGCGTTTGAGCGGGATACCATTATTTGAGTTTCTGGCTTTCAAACATCGGTTTAGTTAGACAGAGGACCTTCTGTGCGACAGCTGCTGTCAGCTTTGGTGGCTCTTATTAAACACTGAAATTCGTAAAGACAACGCGCAAGGTATCTACCTCTCTTTTATTTATATTACATGATTGGTTAATTATAAAAAAAAATCGTCACTTTTTAGAAAAAAAAAACCGGCCAAGTGTGAGTCCGACTCGCGCACGCAGGATTTCCGTATTATCTAAAAATAAAAAGCGGCCAAGTGCGTGTCGGACTACGCACAACGAGGGTTCCGTGCCTATTAAAAAGGTCGTATTGTTACTGAAATCTTATGGCACTTACGTCCTTTTCTTTAAGGAAGGCAGTTTTTTAGGAATATCTGAAAAACCTTTGAACCGATCTTGTTCAAAACAATTTTCACTGAAAGAATTTAATAAGCCTCATGAGCATGATTTTTTTCATATTTTTAAAATACACGGTTCAAAAGTTAGAGGGCGGGGGACACAATTTTAGTGACTTTCGGGGCGAATATCTTCGACTCTATTCACTTAATCAAAAAAATTGCTGAGAAACCTTATATTTATTTTGAAAGGCCTAATGATTGATGTGCCACACAGGGCTTGCAATGAAAAAAAAAATATTGACATTCAGTTTTATGTATGGACCCCTAATTTAATGTCTAATAAGTTATTTTTACTGTATTGATGCTGCATGTAGGTAGGCCTACATTACATATCACCTGGTATTTATATTTATTTCTCTCTCGTCTATCCAAATAGTGTATTAGTATAGTAGTTTATATATTAAATTGTATAACGTTTCCGTGAGTCACCAACGGTGCTGGCTGAAAATCAGCGCTGTAGGTGTCTTGACACCTCAGCATAATGCTGAGCAAGTGTCCGGTTCACTGCCGCAGAGACACACTTTTTTTCATTTTTTATGTGCTTTTCTTGTTTATTTTATTATTTAATATGTGTGTCCTGTGTGTTTGTGAATAAATATATCTTTCCTTCTTTCTTTCTTTCTGAAAACATTTTTTTTAGTAATTATATTACAAAACTATGTAGCGGTTAACAAAATACACAATTTTATTGAAATACACCTTATAGTTTTCGAGTAAAATGCCTGTGACATACGGACGGACAGACAGACAGACAGACAGACATGACGAATCTATAAGGGTTCCGTTTTTTGCCATTTGGCTACGGAACCCTAAAAACGGCAAAAACAAACACGTTTTTTTGTATGGGAGCCCCCTTAAATATTTATTCTATTCAGTTTTTTAGTATTTGTTGTTATAGTTAGCGGCAACAGAAATACATGATCTGTGAAAATTTCAACTGTCTAACTATCGCGGTTCATGAGATACAGCCTGGTGACAGATGGACAGACAGACAGACGGACGGACAGCGGAGTCTTAGTAATAGGGTCCCGTTTTACCCTATATGGGTACGGAACCCTAAAAAGAAAACGACTTGTCTTTACGAATATCCGTGTTTAAAAATGGCCACCAAATATGACAGCATACGTTTCCATTGACGACGCGCAACTGAGGCAAGTTGGTGTAATTGACTCAGTTCTAGTGCCACTTTTGGAGCGGTTATAACCTAACTACCTCTTTTTATATTTACACCATTGTAATTAAGGAACCTGCTCACAACTGTCGTATTTCTTAACCGATTCTCGTGAAATTTTGTGAGAAGGTAATGAATGTATAGGACTTTTGTAGATTCAGATTTACGAAAACAAAAAGACAGGTTCGCAAATTTAGCAGCTGACATATAACTACTAGTACTACTATGCCTTTTTTCTGTCACTAGTTGCCATGGTTACGTCACCTGAGTCACTTTTTAAAACTGTTTTATGGGTTATAAATCACTAAAGGTCAATGTTTTCTTGTCAAGTTCGAACCCTTTTTAGGGTTCTGTAGACAACAAGGAACCCTTATGGGTTCACCATGTCCGTCTGTCGGTCCTCGGCTTAGCTCAGTAACCATTACTACTAGAAAACCATAATTCGGCATGGGTATATAAATCAATCACGCTGACAAAACAGTACAATAAAATATATATTAGGGTAAGTCCGGGGTAGTTGGCCATCGTTTTTTTGGAACACTGTTAAAATAAAAGCTTACACATCACGAATACATTTTTTATGATTTATTAAACTTTGGTTAATTAACTTTAGATTATTAAACAAATAAAGTATAATATCTATATAAATCACCTCGAAAAAAACTGTTGGAAAAAAAGCACGATTGGCCATCTCTCCCAAGGTGTACGGGTGTGATGACCATACCTTTACAGGAAAGATGGCCATAACTTTAACTCTCGTAGTCTCTCTAGTTTGTATATTTTTCGTTAAAAAAAATATTCTTAAGCACGTGTCCTCGAATTCGGTGCAATTCTTAGGTAGCCAAAACTACACTGAAACCAGTCTTCGAAGAAGATAACTTATAATAGGCAATTATCCCCACAGCTGCGGTACTTTCTTTCGTTGACACACCAAGCTGGCAGTTTTGGATATTTTTTTCTTGTTAGCTTTCCTGGATTATTTTATCCTCTCCTTTTATATACTCTTCTTCGACACACATTCAGGATCATATGGCATACCGACTAAAACTAGCCAGTGGCCATCTCTCCTTTTCTTGCGGGAGAGATGACCACACGTAAAATAAAAACAAGTCATGACACGACTTGCCAAAATCTGACCTTAGAACAATGAGACACTCGTATACTTTGCAACAAATACACGGAACTTGGCCGATTTTTTTGTATGGACCATCCTCTAAGCACGTTAAAAGTGCGTATTGTAATGTAATCTCGTTCTAAGAAGCTCTGTCATTTTGTCTCCTGCCTAAGGGGACAGAATGACAACAAGAAATAGTTGATTGACCCAGATACGTATTATGTCACAATTGAACTAGACCGATGAAAACACGATACAACTCGATGGATAAGCTGACAAACTTACTCAGCCGGTATTACGAAGCCTTACTCATAAAGTGATGGACAAATCGATTCTACGCAGTTAGTTGTAATTAGTAGTTGTAATGAATGTTGACTGATACTCATATTAGCAACATATTATGAACGCGCTGTACTTATAATCTTTGTAGAAAGCTAGAAACCTTAAAATGCTTCGGGCACGTTACTCGAAACCAAAACTCCATGGAACGACTCGTCGTCCAGGGACGGGTACAGGGAAAGCGATCACGCGGTTGTTCTTCGCGCTGGATGGATTCGATAAAAGCTGCGACACAATCCGCCATAGTCCAGCGTTCCCGTGATACTGAAGACCTTAACAAGTGGAGGAGCATTGCGAGGGCTGCTTTATCCTTACAGCATCATGAAACCACGACGAGAAGAGTGAAAGACTGAAGAGAGAGAGACACCAGTGACGATCTAACAGCGTCCATTATTTGATTTTTGACCCCCTTATTCATAAAATTGATCTGTTAACCTAAGCATGTTGAGTCCTTTCTAACAAACACAATTGTCGAAGTAACAGATAAAGGCAAAGGAATACCGGAATTTTAGCTAAAATACGGGCATAAGTATATAAAAACCTTAAATTATCAAAGATACACTAAAGCGTGATTAGTACAAATATCATTTTCGGAGTATACGCGTGAGTTGCGTTTATTGGTTATGCAAGAATAAAAATATTATTACTTGATATTTAACTCAAACAATCATGTGTTGAAAGCAACTCACTTGTTTTGTATATTACGCTCCGGTTGAGTCAAAGCTGCGGTATGGCACCAAGTTCTGGAGAAATGGCTTTAAGTACAACGTTAACAGAGCCGCGAGTTTGTCTCTTGTTAATATTGATAAAGTTGTGTTGCTACATGGCTAGTATACCATGTATTGTTGTTAAAAACTATAATTAAAATCATAGAGACATAGACATTGAAAGTTAAGACTTTTTTTTTATGTCCATAAATTTAAATAAATTAATGAATAATTTATTTCAGACGTATGTATGTATATGTATGTGTGTGTATGTATGTGTAAGGCTACCAATCCTTACGCTTATATAGAAACAAAATTTACGACAAAAAATATGGACCAAAACGCAGTATTTTGCTACGGAAACTACAATATACTTGATTTTCCGTACAACGATTAGTACAAATATCAAACTGTGACATCAATCCGTATAAAGCGTTCGGGCTGCCGCCAGCGAGGTCCGTATTTATATCAATTTTTTGGGTATTTATGTTCCTTAATTGTAGTTGCTCCCATACAAACATTTGCTCCTCTCCCAAAACTGGTTCGAATGGCATCGTAAAAAAAGTCTGAGGCCACAAAGCTATTATTTTGCGAATCCCTCAGTTGATTTCCTGCAGAGAACATTTTGAAAAATTATGCATTCTCTCGGTGCCAAGCCTGTAAAGCCTGTATGTGCTTATTGTTCAAAACGCGACCTTTCGGCTATCTTGGCCGCCTCACGCTACGTGGGTCATATATTACCACATAAAAACAAGCCACTTAAATTTACTAATATATCTGATCTATCTGGGTTTCACAACAGATTCTACAATTAATTCATATTCTCCCACAGAGCCCGTGCTGCTCCCAAAGTGAGGTTACATTTTCAAGAGACCACCAACCACTACTCACTGAATATGTCAAGCCCATTTCAAGGTATGAAACGCAGCACGGCTAGCAAGCGACGGCACGCGAGCTCTCTCGATTTTTCTCGCACTATCCGTCTCTCTCTTATTAGAACACATAGAACAAGAGGTATAGTGCGATAAAAATCGAGAGTATGTCGCGGCCGTCGTGTGCTAGACGTGCTGGAAGAGGCAAGAGGGAACACGGTACGATTGAACACACGCACAATAAACTTTCAACGTAGTTTTTGTCCAAACCAAAACGCGACTGATCACTGTGCTAGGCATCAGGACATAAAATTATTTAATAAACTGCCACTTGACTTGAAAGGTACATTTAGACTTCTCGGAATTTAAAGTAATATTAAAACGCTATTTATTGAAGGGTTTCTTCTATAGTGTAGAGGAAATATTTGATAATAATAATAATTATAATTGACTCTTTATGTATCTTCTATTTTTGACTTCCTTAATTACCTTGTTTAATATTCATTGTATTTTAATTATTATGCTATTTTAAGTTTTAGTTTTTGTATAGGTAATAATTTACAATGTGTTCAATTGAATTATTAATGTATTTTATTAACATTTCGAACACAAGGTTTATTAATTTTGTATTAAGCAGTAACGCTGCCAACGAGATTATAAATTTAAAATTAAAGGAAAAATTAAAAATGTAATGCTCCGAGCCGGTTAAAAACCGGCCAGCACAGGCATTCATTGCTCAGTTGGTTAGTAGTGACGTGCCATGCATGCGGTGGTCGCCGGTTCAAATCAGAGCATACATTTTTTAAATTTTTCCTTTAATTTAAATTTACAAGGTTTATTGTTAACGAATAAAGTGAATTGAACTGAACTGAATCATCATCCATCCAAATTGGCCCCTTCTCATTTCCCTTAAGTGTAAACATCCTTTTCCAAGCCACCCTTTACGGGAACTAACCACAAATCGCACACCCAGCCATTGTCCGTCGTCCAAAACTTCGCACTTGATCATCAAATGCGGCATTGTTTGACCAGAAATGAATACGGTGTCCCACGCTCGAACGAGTCTGAATACTGAAATCGGAATTTCTACGGTCAGTTTCCGGCAGACAGGGTGAGTCCGGGCGAGATGGACCCGAGAGATAATAATATGGGCGCCTGAGATATAAGTGGTATATATAGGGCCCTATTTTATTTGTAAATACTAACCCATATTAGGTACTACACCTAAAACATTTTAACCGCTACCAACGAGCTTGTATAAGCAGATGTATGGAAGCTTTCTTGAGTTAGTCATAATATTTCTTATCGCGTATTACCCGGACAATGGCACCTAAATTTTGACATTAAAAATCAGCGCTGGTGGTACATTTATGGGCCTATATTACTTGCCCATAGTACTTATGGGCGTATATTACTTGCCCATAGTACTAGGTCAACAGAAAGTACCCTTTAATTTTTTAATTTCCTTAAGAGTGTCGAAATATACGTTTCTTGCGGCAGAAACGTCCTTATCTTTTTTGACATTAACTTAGAAGTTTGATTTTTTCACAACTTCAAAGAACTGTAGATTTGAGTATATGGTTCTAATTTCAACTTGATATCTCTAGGCGTTCTCGAGATAAGGGTCTTACAACATCCTTTTCCCGTCCACCCAAAGTTGAGGTAAAAAACAAGGTTAGTATGATAAACTAAAAGTAGTATATCACACTGCACGACCGCGATGAATTATTAACACTCAAATAGACCTATTAGGTCACGAACCCAGGTATTTGCTGAAGTACTTGTTTGTCAAGGGTAATAGGTGTCTCGGGGGTTGAATCGTAAATGTGGCGGCAGGGTCACGACCTTTAAACTAAACAAACAAAAACTAAAAACTTTGCAGTCACTAAAAGCTTCCCCTTTGTTGTTTATAGGTAAATGTTGGGAATTTGGTCCGTATTTGACGAGTTGCGTTCCGTTGGTTTAAGGCGAATGTAGTCATTTTACATACATACATACATATAATTACGTCTATTTGCCAGAGGTGTAGGCAGCAATACTTCTAACGATCTGGACAAACCTTTCTTGCTTCATTCACTTTCACGACATTCTTCACACATGCATGCCAGTTTAGGGTACACTTGACCTGATCTTTCTTTAGAATTTCTCAGCCTTTTCTCCGCTTTTCTTTGGTCGGAAAAGCTCGACGAAGTCTTCCCCTTCCAACACTACCATCCACTATATGTATATCCATACCAATGTTTTAAATGCGAAAGTGTGTCTGTTTGTTACCTCGACACTTAAACCGCTGCACCGATTTAGATGAAATTTGGTAAAGTGATAGTTTGAGTCTCGAAAAATGACATAGGATAGATTTAACCTGGAAAGCACCCGAAGAGGGTTAGGGCTACAAAAACGAGTTCCAGGCAGACGGAGTCGCGGGCAGCAGCTACTATATTATTATAAAATCATTTTGTCTGTCAAAATGCTGTCTAGCTCACTTCTTAACACATTCAGTGCCAGGAACCCGCTAGGTGCGCGTAGGCGCTTTCCTCTAGAAACGGTTTTACCCATGTTACGAGAGTAGCGCTACGAAATGTGGTGTTAGCTCGTTATGCTGTGCTTTTGGCCTGTACACAGAAACGTCCGAAAACCGGTATTAAAATAGCTTTTTGCCATAACAAAATAAATATTACCTGAAGCTTAAGCAGTAGCGAATTTAAAGTTGAAAGCAGCTTGTGTATAATATTTCATGACGAAGTATTTGTGGATCCATAAAAAACAGACAAACAAATGAATATTTTTTTGAGAGAGCGATCCGAACGAAGTTCTCTGCTTCGGCTCGGGCTAAAATTATTTATTTTGTCCGGATGTTCACCTGTTCCCCTCCACAGGTCGCATTTCTCAACTGATTCAAGTGAAATTTTGTGAACAGTTTCGTTAATTACTTTTGTGTCGACTAAGGTTTTTTTTTATAAATGACAGTCTATCGAACCACTAGTTAAATACCAATGGTTAATTTTGGAGCCCTATGTCCTCAAAACCGGACATTTTCCCAACTCCAACGTGACATATGACTTAAATTATAATCCTATTATGAAACACGTGGTCATTAGAATCACATCGCTAATAAGCATTGTTTTCGCTAGCATTTGGAATTAGCCCTACATTTGTCAGTTAATAATCATGGTACTGAGCTATAGATGAGAAATTACTACAGAAATATGTAATTTAAGTACGTTAACAAAAAAAACACATAGTAGGGGAGACCGGGGTCAATTGAAACACGTCATGACTGAAACAAGTCAAATTTATCGAAAACTATAATACCTACGCGGCTGACGCAACACTCGGAACACGCGGTCGGCCATGTATGAAACCTTGGCCAGTAGCGCTCGAGCGACGGCGCGAGATAGCAGCGTCCACGAGCAGATATTGTTTTTCGCAGTCAAAAGTGAGTATTTGTGCTGTCGTATATTTTCTTATAACTTTGTTTACTCTTGTTTTTTGACTGATCAAATTATTTTGATGTTATAGTTAGGAACAAACGAATGTTTATAATGACCGTTGATCAGCGTTCGAGTCTTTTTTATATGTAATATTTGACCTTGAAGTTAAAAACGTGCAGTGGGGACGTCTGAAACAACTTGCTTGTGGACGATTGAAACGTTTCAATCGTCCTTGCGTTTTAATCGTCCCCAAAAGTAACCGACTTCAAAATATAAGGTTAAATATAATCTCATTAACATATTTAAGGAACATGTTTTATGTTAATTTGGCATATCGCCGTGGTAATGGCTTTTTTGTTCATATGTTGTTTTTAAATATTATTTATAAGAATGAATTTGTTTTTTTTTATTTGTATATCGCAATAGAAATATTTTTGTTATTTTTTTTTGTTTATATGTAGAAAGAGAGCTTGTTACCTACATAATATGTTATAAGTTGATTTGATTATTTGATTTTAATTAAACAATTTAACCTGATTATTTATTTCGTGTATTATTTTATTTTACATCCCGTCGTTTGCAACCATCTTTGTCACAGGCGCCACAGGATAGGTACACGGCATGGTTATGATTGAAACATTGTTATGGTTGAAACAAGCCCTTTTGTATGAAATATGATTATGCTTGTTTTCTGCAATTCTATATGGTTATATCATATAATTGTATTAAAACCACTTTGGTGAAGCTTAAAGTATAATGTAGCAGCAACAAAGAAAACTAAAGACCTATACTTTTTTTTTACACTCGTGTTTTGTATCGAGATTTTCAGATGCTCATAAATTGAGAAATGTTTATGCTATGCTTGCGAACTTTTGATGAGCTCATTGTATGCCGTGGTAATGATGAAAAAGATTAAAAAAGATATAAGTACTTTCATTGTGCCGAAGATATTAGAGTGTTTCAATTGACCTCATATAGTGTTTCAATTGACACTCATGTGGGGTCAATTGAACCACCCTGCCCCATTCTCTTTAATACACTATTGTCAAAAAACTATGGATTACAGACCAACCAAATACATTTTATTTAGGAGCCAGATAACTATCCTTCAAATATTTTGGGCGTTCATCGTTCTACGCCTAAAAATATAACAGTTACAGGCGGTTAAAGCAAAATTGTTTCAATTGACCCCGGTCTCCCCTACATATAATTCTTACACCGTGTAACGTGTTGATTGAATCCAAAGTACAGAAAAAGGAATTCGTTAAGTTCTGATAAAAAAAAACTCTGATATGTATGATACATTTATTAGAACACAGTTTATATATTATAAAAGACCACGGTACAGAACATAATAAACACAAGGAGAGGCAAACAACAGGTGGTCTTATCGCTAGAGAGCGATCTAAAACGTATTTTATAATTACATACATTTCTGCAACAGTCTTGTAAGTAATTTGATTTCTTACAAAACTTAATTCAGATCAATCTGGTAAACCATTTAAATCCTGGGCGGATTTCTTATTCCGGCACTTCATTACACCGTCAAACAAAATCAAACGACGTCTCAAAGTTTCTCGTTAATTAACACGAAAAATCCCATCAAAAACGAAATGGGAGTTCCGAGGTTCGGGAATTGATAAAACAGTTTTACTTTTGTTTTATCTGAGATTAGAATGCGTTCTGATTGGATTATTCAATTTTGGGATTAAATTAAACCACAGTTGTTTATAAATAATGTTTGTTATTTTATTTACTTGTATGAAAGGTGTATTGTTTGTGTATATAGTTTAAGCTGGTATTTATTAAGTTTATTTTTATGTAATGTGTTTTCTGATTAAGAACGAAATTGTGATGTGGTGTTATTTTGGCTGGCAATCAATTCATTTCTATTCTATTTTATTCTATATTAGGCAACATCATTAAACCACTAAATAAATAAATAAATATTAGAGGTCAATCTTACAAAAATCTAACTAGCCCATAGTAATCTCTCGTATCTATAAATAAGGCTTGTATTATGGGTACTAGTCATCGATATAATGAATACATATAATACTTACATAGAAAACATCCAAGATTCAGAAACAAATATTCATGCTCATCACACAAATATTTGCCCTTACCGGGATTCGAACCCAGTACTTTCAGCTTTGCTCCACTACCCGCTAGGCTAACCGGTCATCCAATATTAATTTATGAACATGACATAAGAGAAAAATATCAGTATAGGAATCTATTACTCCTAAAACACGAACCCTGTACCTACCATGCACAACATTTTTTGGTATTTATTTTCTTAAAGAATAATGTTGTCTATGAATTTTCCAAAATTGCGGTGCATATGTCTCTCTTCAACACAAATCAATATCTGACCCCGTATCATTGTCGGCCTTATCACACGATAAGTGACAAGATAGAGCGTCCGTCACTGGCTGT
The DNA here is from genome assembly GCA_947578815.1 of Epinotia ramella. NCBI lineage: Eukaryota > Metazoa > Arthropoda > Insecta > Lepidoptera > Tortricidae > Epinotia > Epinotia ramella. The sequence continues at coordinate 1,593,091 of OX388213.1, forward strand.
CACCGTTCGATACAACGAGACGACGCTCCTATCTTGTCACTTATCGCGTGATAAGGCCGACTATGAAACGGGGTCTGGTCTGGATAAAAATAAGATTATAAGTGTATCAAAGAACTACTGTTATCGCGCCGCAATGTACTTCAATGAATAAACATTATATTATAACTGTCTGAGACATAGACATTAAACAACTGGCCAGCCGAATCAATCCTTAGATCCTTACTAATATTATAAATGCGAAAGTGGGTGTGTTTGTATGTTTGTCCTTCTTTCACGTCGCAACGGAGCGTCGTATTGATGTGATTTTTGTATGGAGATAGTTTAGAAGCTGGAGAGTGACATAGGCTACTTTTTCCAGCGGGATAACATCTAATTCTCACGGGAAAATTCAATATGTTACATTTTCTTATAACCACGCGGGCGAAGCCGCAGGCATCAGCTAGTTTATAATAAATACAACGCGACTCGTACAGTCAGCTGCGGAGAAATCAAATATAAATAAATATTTGGGGACAATCTTACACAAATCGACCTAGCCCCAAACTAAGCAAAGCTGGTACTATGGGTACTAGACGACGATAAACATACTTATATAGATAAATAAATACTCAAATACATAGAACACATCCATGACTCAGGAACAGATTCGTGCTCATCACAGAAATAAATGCCCTTACCGGGATTCGAAGCCAGGACCTCCGGCTTCGTAGGCAGGGTCACTACCAACTAGGCTACCGCGGTCGTGAAACGTGTCCGTCATTATAATAAACTAGCTTCTGCCCGCGACTCCGTCCGCGTGGAAATCGTTCATATCGCAGCTCCATACAAACTTCAACCCCCCATTTCATCCCTTTAGGGGGTGATTTCCAGGATGAAAACTATCCTATGTCCTTCCCCATGATTCAAAATATCTCCATACCGAATTTCATCGCAATCAGTTCAGCGGTTTAACCGTGAAGAGGTAACAGACAGACAGACAGACAGACAGACAGACACACTTTCGCATTTATAATATTACTAGCTTCTGCCCGCGACTCCGTCCGCGTGGAACTCGTTTATATCGCGCAGCCCCATACAAACTTTCACCCCCCCATTTCACCCCCTTAAGGGATGATTTCGGGGATAAAAACTATCCTATGTCCTTCCCTGGGACTCAAACTATCTCGATACCAAATTTCATCGCAATCGGTTCAGCGGTTTAAGCGTGAAGAGGTAACAGACAGACAGACAGACAGACAGACACACTTTCGCATTTATAATATTAGTATGGATAAGTATAAGTATATAAGTATATAAGTATAAGTATTAAGTATAAGTATGGATACAATCCTGGGTATTGTAATGCTCTAGTTTTATTTCTCGTCAATATAGTCAAGGCCAATGAATCAATCCGTAATCAACAACAACATAAACTCCATTCCTTTTAAAAATGCTATTGACAAAGCATAAACTACAGACCCCGTATCATGGTTGATCTTATAACGCGATAAGTGACAAGATAGGAGCGTCGTCTCGTTCTATCGAACGGTGGCAGCCAGTGACGGACGCTCTATCTTGTCACTTATCGTGTGATAAGGCCGACCATGATACGGGGTCTGATATCTGAATGGCCGACCGTTTACAAGCTCAGCAACAAGCCAATAAAGCGGGTGCACACAATCGAGTCAAACTAAACAAAGCTTAAGCGGCATCCACACGACACGCAATTTTCTTACAAAACTTTTTATGAATATAAGATTTTTGTACACAACATTATTACAAATTGCTAACCAGCTGCCAGAGCAGGCAGAAGGATATTACAAGTTTACTTTCTTTGTTATATGAACATTCTTTCATAATTTTCAGCAGAGTTTGAGGAACGTCTGTTTTCGAGGAAATGAGCAAACTTAAATTTTGTCGAAAGATACTTTGTTCTTAGGCCGGAGATTTGGAGAAGAAACAAACTTAATTAAATCGTGTTTTTAATTTGAAACGGACTTTTTCAATTTTCGGATCATTAATACGGATAATGAATCTTGAGCACCGTACGAAGAAAATCCTGTGAAGACTAATCGGGGTACTTCGTTTCTTTTAATGAAATATTTCTTTGTCTTTGACTTTGTTTAATTACTTATTGCGCATTGGGCTTAGAAAAATTAAAACTTATTCAGTTTTAATCAATTGCTCAGATTTTCATTTATGTTAACAAATTGAAATATAAATAATAACACTACAAATAAGTTTGCTATAGCATTTCTTGGTCAGTAAAGGTCGCGGGAGTCCGGGCCGTGGGTGTCGTGAAAGGGAGCAGGGTTGAAGTGAGATGTGGGCGATGGGCTAGCAACCTACCACTGCGATATTTTGCTTAAAGGCACTGGAACATACATTTCATGTGTTCTGCCTATCCCTTTTGGGAATGAAGGCGTGAATATGTGCGTATGTATGTATGTATTTCTTACAGGTTAAGCAAATATACCTGAGGTTTTTAAAATGAATTAAGAGCTGTTAAATCCCCTCCAAACTCGATTTCACGGGTAAATCCACCTCCTCGCAGCATTAAAGAAATCGAGCAAACACGTCACTTATATAATTAACTTTACTTAGAGCAGTTTGAAGCGGTTTTGAAGTGATATAAACCGCAAAGCTATGTAAGCGGTGCCTAGCTTAGCTTCAAATTACAAACGCCCCTTTGACAGATACACGCTTATACCTTCCGCGCACGAGAAAAAGAGATGCAACACTCTTCTGGATTGGTTTTATTGGACAAATTTCGATAAATACTTAACTTAGTAAAGTTTTATTTATATTTCAATAAGTGAGATTTTAGACGAGTTATACTATAGTTTTAGCTGGATTGTGTCGTAAAATAATTTATTGTTTGAGTAGGCCGAGTAAAAAAAAGGAAAATAAAGACCCAACTTTGGATTTTTTTTCTATCGAGGAAACTTTAGGCAATCGTGTATCGATTAAATCAGATAAACAAACATACATATAGTGAAGAATCATATATCTGAAAAATCTGACTTAATTGTTTTTTAATCTGGTCAGAACGGCGTTTCAAAGCACGCCATAATTTCCAATGCACCCCCTGAGAGCCACGTTTTCTCGTGTCAAAGATTTTTACCGTCATTTTCTTCGCAGGGTGGACTCGCTTATAAATATTTAAGGAAGTAATTGCTTCGCATTGGAGAAAATGTTTATCCAATGAAAAATAAAAATGTGAAATGAGAGCCAAGTTCCATGTCATGCCTCGGTTGTTGACTTCAACGACAAAAGAAGTGAGATCTAAATGGGTGCCAAGTTTAATGGTCAGTCCTGAAATTAATTTATAACAACATAATAGTAGTTTATGCAACAATGCTATAATAAGGGTTCTTAAAATTCAAGGGTCGAAGTTTCCCTTAGACCCGAGAATTTTAAGGAAAAAATATGACCTGTTGCATACATTACTTTTTCTATGACAGGCAGCAAATACACAGCACACTCTAGAGCAATGGAAATGGGTCACTTTGTATGAAGAATTTTGTACACATCATAAAGCAAAACAAAGTAAACCAGTGTTTGTTCTTGAGTGTATGGTAGATTAAAGTTTATTTCTTGGTATATTCACAAAATAAAGCCAATTTAAACCCACATTTAACAGTTTTGCGAGATTTTTAATTTAGAAGACGGAACATCAACTTGATAGCGTAGACAAGAAACAATAAGACAGTTCTCAATTTCGAAAAATGTTGTTGCGTTCAAGTAAATATAAATGTCAAAAAATAAAATTTAGTTGATACAATATTGGTGTTAATTTCTATTTTGTAAACATTAATATAATTAAGACACGTTTAAGTTTCACGTTTCAATCTAGATTCAAAATATGGACCTACGTAAAGTATTATTATAATTTGAAAAGTTTGTTATTATTATTGAAAACGAACACAAACCTTTTTCAAACATGTTGCACGGATCTTAAATCTTAAAAAAAAAAGCAGTTGTACTATGTTCATAAGCAGTCACCCAACTACCTATCTGGATGCCAAATTCGAACTTTCTAGGTCATCTGGAACTGGGTTAGAGTTTTGGTCTATCACAGGTTTGATCTATAAGTCAGTGATAAAAATTACGATTTTTGGACATTAATATCTAAATAACCGTTTGAGGTGTGTTCATGAAATTTGGAGCTCATGTGTATCTTGCAAGTCTCAATATATTAATCAAATTTGACATGTTTATGTGAAATAGTTTTTTAGTTATGAGGGGGTCAAAAGTGGGTCCAAATGGTTCGTGTTATATGTAATAACTAGCTGTTGCCCGCGACTTCATCCGCTTAGAACTTGTAACTGTCTTAGATAAATAATTGATATTCAATTATTGTGGGCGGAACCTCAATTCCCACCAACCAAACAAAGTTCTACCATCTTAAGGGATGATTTCCGATATTAAAACTATTGTATATCCTTCTAAGGGTCTCAACTTATCTGTACGAAAAATTTCATCTAAATCCGTTCAAGGATTAAGCGTATAAGGTAACAGTGCGATAAGTTCATTAGTTTAAATTGCAAAATTTAAATCGAAAACTCCGTTTTTACAAATATAATATCTTAAGAATCATCAACAGACGTTTCTGCTTAAATTGTATATTTTTTCATAATGTAGGTATTAAAGAAAGCTCGTCCAGTAGTTTTACTCACGTTAGTTCGGGCTACCTGTATAGTTTTGAAAGCAAACTTATCTAATGCTAAAAGACGGAGAACTTTCCATCTCCATCCACCGTCCCCATTTAACGGTGTTAAAGAATAAATTATTTTGATTAAGCCCTTTGACCCCCTTATTTCACCCCTAAAGGGGGTAAATAGATCTACATATTATAAAAGAAACCTGCTGTCCTGCTTTCATGTTTCTAGCCACATTTTAATATTCAAAATCACACATTACTACTTATGTGAACTTTCAACCCCTATCTTAACCCCTTCATGAATTTGGAAAAAATCCTGTACATTAGGAGCTTGTGGCCAAAGTTTTAAACGTCTCACTCTAAAAACGACATGTTTCCCACACAAACTTTCAACTCTTTTTTAACCCCCTTATCCCTTTAGGGGATGATTTTTTGTTACATCGCTTAATCATATAACTTTCCAAATGAACGATTTCCACACTAAGGTTCGACCCCTATTTCACCCCCTTAAGGGTTGAATTTCGAAAAACCCTTTCTTAGTACACGTCCACGTACTGTAAAGAATACATGTTCCTAATTTCATGCTTATAACTAGCGGTTTAGGAAATCACACATTACTTATGTGAACTTTCAACCCCTATCTTAAACCCTTCAGGGGATGAATTAGAAAAAAATCCCTTATTAATGTTTTTCATTGTACATTAGGAGATTTGTGACCGAAATTTTAAATGGCTAACTTTAAAAACGACATGTTTCCCATACAAATCTTTAACTCTTTTTTAACTCCCTTAGGGGATGAATTTTTATAGCAAAGCTAAATCATTGGTTTTGCTTTTTAGTAAGAAACCTTCATACAAAGATTCAAGTCATGATATAACTTTCCAAATGAACGATTTCCATGCAACGGTTCGACCCCCGTTAAGGGTTGAATTTCTAAAAATGCTTTCTTAGCACACGTCCACGTACTGTAAAGAATATATGTTCCAAATTTCATGCTTATATCGTTAGCGGTTTAGGCTGTGCGCTGTCTGTCAATAGATTAGTAACGAAGAGTTTTATAAATATAGATAATTATTAGGGATGTTACGGAGGCGGCTTTACCGGAGCCGGAGCCGGATCCGGAGTTTTTTATTTATATTTAACGGAGTCGGATCCGGATCCGGAGGTGAAGTTGGAGCCGGTACCGAAGCCGGATCCGGAGCCGGATCCGGAGGTTTATCGGAGGCGGAGCCGGAGGTGTGAGATGGTTGATTTTTCGTCAACGCATCTTGTATTCTAAGGGCGAGTTGCACCGACTTACGGTTACAGACCGATCAACGTTAAATATGGCGCGGGCAGATGTCATCCCATAGAAACTTGTCAAACTTTCCATACATTGAGATTTTAACGAACACCGCTTACGATTACAGACGGTTTGGTACAACCCAGCCTAATTTGTTTTTTTACCTCTTGAATAGGCGTAGAATTCGAACCTGAGGACACGGAGCTACCTTTTTTTCTGAGTCTTCATATTCATACTCTTTATGGTGCAACGAGTTTAGGTGGCCCTTGTTCCTCCCTTCCTAGAATAATTACACTTTCTCACATAATTCACACTTTGCCGAGTTAGTACTTATATTAACAAAGTAATTCCATAGGGCACCAGTTTTAAACGTATTTAAAAGCACGTACTAATATGACGCAACGCAATACCAACACGGAAGTAACTGACGGAACTAACTGATTTATATTTTATATGTGATGGCTGCTGTACACATTGGGCCAACGTTGGCGCGTGAGCAGGATGCAGCTATGCAAATGAATGAGATCGAATTATAGCGTTATCCTTCTAACGCATAGCTGCATCCTGCTCACACGCCAACGTTGGCCCAATGTGTACAGCCGCCGGCTTAAGACAAAAAGCGGGCGATCGTGAGTGATAGGTAAGTAATTCCCGGACAAGTCAAAGCTCGTTGGCGTGCGCCACGCTACCGCGACAAATGCAATACCTTCAGCTCCGGTATAACTTCGGTAAAAAATTAACGGAGGCGGAGGCGGAGGCGGAGGTGTAAAATAAAAAATAGCGAAAGCGGAGGCGAATCCGAAGGTGTAAAACCAAACGGAAGTTCCGCCTTAACGGATGCGGAGGCGAAGGTCCGTAACATCCCTAATAATTATTCATAACACGGTGCTACTCGCCAGTTCCGTTAGCTTGAACTTGGCTTGAAAAGCTACCGCGTGTCTTGATTTCTGTTTAACCTATTTAAGGCTCTATCAACATTCAGTATTCCAACTTATTACACGAGTCAATCGCGTAATAAGTAGATTTATTGAGGTGTTCTCTTTAGAGAATTTAGAATAATTCTATAGTATCGCTAGCTAAGTGGTACAGGAAAGCTATATAATTATTTATTGAATACAAAACAAAAACAGAGCGGGCCAAGCGAACAAAGTTGTTTTAGCTTGGGCGAAGTATAGTTATGTGGAGTTGTGGAAGATGTGTGATAAAGGAAAAAATATGAATAATAATTAAGTAAACCGTAAACCAGGGAAAAAATAGTTAAAATAAAAGAAATAAGAAATAAAAAGAAACAAAATAAGTCTATTCACGACGTTTTAAAACTAAGGCTAACACATAAAAGAAGGAAGTTGTGAGAATTTTAAATCGTCATTGAAATGGCTTCCACTCAGCTTAATGTCAAGGTACCTTGTGAGTACTTTGACGCTGGTCAAAAATTAACAAGTTGTAATTAGAATAACTGTTGTAACTATGAAGGTGGTATTTGTAAAACCTTCTTGAAATAAATAAGGATTACGAAAAGCAACAAAAGAATATTTCGTTTACTTTTTATTTGAAATCCTGCGTGATTGTTGGACCAAGTTTTTCACGTAAATTCCTTTCCGATTTTTTCTGTACAAAATCTATTTTTATATGTTTCCTCGACGCAAGATTATCTCAAGAATGTCAAGATTGTAAGGAAACAATGGTTGATCCTTTCACGCCCTCGAGCGTTTGACCCAAAGTCCGTAACTCGTAAACCTTTCATGTATATCAACGATACATAGGGTGAACAAAATATATGGTTGAGTGAGGGAAAATCCGAAAATATAATGTCTATCCTCCTGGATCCTGGAGATATCGATTGTGCCAAAACTGATAAGTACATCTCTTGATGTCGGAAAATTTGTAAAAAAATCATGGAGTTTTCCCCTCGCAAAACTGATCGCTGATTGGCCATTTGTGAATCGTTGTTTATTTTTCAGGTTGACAGTTTCGTTTGGAAGCGTTCTGACGACTGCAGATTTTTTAAAATGTTATGTCCTCAAGTGAGGACCGGGGGATCCAGGAGGCTATACTTTGGAACTAGGATGTCAATAAAATCTAGATAAACTGCATTCAAAGATCTTAAATCGTACTATAATATTATAGATTCGAAAGTTTAGACGTTTGGATGTTTAGATGTTTGCTACTCAATCACACTTAAACGGCTCAACCGATTTGGATGACATTCCGCATGAAGATAGTTTATAGCCTAGATTAAAATATAGGATAGTTTTTATCCCGGGTCCACGCAGACGAAGTCGCGGGCCGAAGCTAGTAAATTATAAGCGGCTGGGTATCACATAACGGTAAACAGTAAAAAAAACGAATCATTTTTTTAATGGTCATTTATCATTACGGAGATTGCTCTACCTGTACAATAACCACCAAAAAAGGTCTGTAAACTTATCGAATTCTACTCTTAAAACATGTTTTTATAATATACCACGCTTTAATTAAAGGTTCACTACCTTGAGGTAAACTATGCTTATCCAACTTTCGATAACTGCAACACTTAAAATATTTAATTTTATTTTATTTAAAAAATAATCAAATGACTTTAATAACCTGCCTTTTGATATATTTTATTTTAGTAAATACTAAAATAAAAACTCAAATTGATATTTAAGATCATACAATAATCTTCAGCAAAGTATATAATTAAGTTTCTTCGAATTATATTTAGGCCTACTAGGTTAATGTTTTTGAACCAAAGTAAATAATTAGGCGCTAGAATTTAGGTAATGAAGAGCCTCATCCCCTATATAAAACACAAATCTTCAGTTGTTTACTAGTCTACTACTACAGAACATAGGCAACAGAATATTCCTACATTCGACTTTTTTCTACATCGGACATTTTTCCAACTTCAAAAAATATATAATCAAATAATACTTTTCCAAATTCAGACGTGGCAAAAGTAAACCATTCCCTGTACTTCAATATTAACAAGTCCTTGAAAACAATACAACAATACGCAATAAGCATAATGCTGAAGTTACGTGCGAATAACCCCCGTAACCAATAACGGTGTTAAAGAAATATCTGTTCTAAAACTAACATCATAACTTTCAAATCACAGCTATACATATGTGTCAATTAGGACCTTTGTAGTCTAGACTGTAAAGTTTACATTCGCCTGCCGCATTTACACTGCTCACCGCAGCTGACTCGTCACGTTGGTATCACTGGCTTGCAGGCTGTACATTCAGTTTTATGGACAGATTTAGAGCGAGTAGACACTGCAAATATCATTTGTGAGCTATATTTTTCTGTATGTTTTTTATTCATTCAGCGATAATCATTTCAGTCGAAAGACGTCCACTGCTGGACATTTAGGCCTCCAACAAAGAGTGCCACAATGACCGGTCCTTAATAATTAGGAAAGTCCTTAACGGGACTTAATCCTGTTCAATTAAATATATTTATTTACCTCTTTGAAGTTACCCGACGTTTCGAATGTGACGCGACATCCTAGTCGTCGGCAAGCAAACTGGCTTAAGCGTGTATAAACATTTTCTTGCTGCACGGGTTTTTCTAACCCGCACTAGGCCTGTATTAACCTCTTGTACAATTATGTTTTCGGCCGACTGAAGACTAATAATGTCAGTGATATGGACGATGTATTTTGATGCTTGCATTTACTAAAGACTGAATTCCGCAAGCCTATTTGAAATTACGCCTTTTTTCTGGATTCTTACGGCTTCATGTACTTAAAACGTGTCCCCTGGGTGGTGCTAAAGAGTAATCAACTTTGGCTGCTGCATTGCACTCTTTATGAGAGCCTCGCAGCAATAAATCAAATTCATTTATACGAATACATCCATGCAGTACAGATAAAGTTGTACTTATTATGTTCCTGTTTTCAATGTCATACGATTAAATAAAAATATGTACTTAAAAAAAGCTTTGTTCCTTTTTCATCTTGACTTCACTAGTGTTTCGACTAGATACTGCTCAAGGCTTTGAAGCACTTGTGGGTCTATACATTCTATATCTCGGACTCAGCTCTCAGGAGACATATATGCCTCATTTATAGGCAACGACGGCGACGGTGTTAAAGCTTAGGTTTAACTAGGTTCTGAATGTGGTATAATCTTAGTTACTACCTGCTTATATGTGCCACATACATTTTTAAATTCAACTTATAATTTTTTTTCGTAGATTTTGCATCACCGTATACTGAACTTACTGGGTTCGGGGCATACGACTTAATGATTTTTCCAAACAAAAACCTTATTAGTACCTTCGAACTACATTTTTATCATTATCACATCTATGTCAGGGATGTTGCGGGTGCGATTTCTTGACATCCGCGGACGCGGTTGGAGATTTTAGGGTACCTAACACACTAAAAAGCATAAATAAACAACGTCCATACCACGTATATGCAGTCATCAAACGCGTTGAGAATAAATTAAAATCGTAACAAACAAAACATAAACGCCTCCGGAGGCGTTTTTGTTTTGTTCGTTACGATTTTCCGAACAAATCTTCATTTCGTTTCTGTGACAAGACCGGTCTTGAATGAAATGAAGATTTGTTCGGCTACTGGCGAAAATATCTAAAACACGCGCGACAAGTGCTGCGTGGGCACCTCGTCGAGTACTTGCGTTTGAAGATCATTCTGAGGGTTGAGATGTTGGAGTCCCGCCACAAAACGACTTTCAATTAATTTGTGGTGAGAGTACTACTTAACTGAAAAGCTGTCGACCTTCATGAAGGAAGAGATCTGGCCGGCTATTTGACACCCAGAACTTGCACCGGGCGTCGCCGTGTTAACGTGATTTTGTGTTATATTGGTATATGTATGTTAGTCTGTATTTGTAAATATGGGCCTGGTTGCATGACTCAAATAAATAAAAATAAAAAATGCGCAGCTGCCGCGTTTTCGGATGTGGATGGGAATTTCTGCAACATCCCTGATCAATATATAAGTATTAACTGAAAGCGGTAAGATAGTTTTTTAACATAAATCTCCCTTGAGACAGAAATTCTAAAGTATATTGAAACGCAACACTTACATGACAAGGTCGGATATCGCCCGCTATATTTCAAACCAAGGCACGGTTTTTAATCATAAGCGCTTGCCCTGAAGTGCTGCGCTACGGGACATGATAATAGAGATGAATGTCGTGTCTTTTATCTCAACAACGTAGTTCTTTTAACGATGGCCCTTCATTTGGAAAGGCATTGTTACCCGATGTGGGGTACTCGTTAAAGGGATCGTTCAACTTCTTGTTACTTTGACCCGATAAGCCAGGGCTGTTATTCTTGACGCGCATATGCGTATCACCCCTTCGTTACGCCTAACAAAACTAAGGCCTCTACCTACGCTTAGTTACTACGAATCGCGGTATCAAGATATAATTTGTGGGTGGGAGAGGGGCAGTAGACAGAGTCCGTACCTGAGAAGCGTCACACAGAACTACTTTTTCGATTTTGGGGTTTTAACGGTACCTTACATCAGTTTTCGAGCTTTTTCGAGCCATAAAACTGTATTTATCAATTTCGCCTTAGTTGCCGAATTCCTTAGAAGTATACCTACTAGTGATTTTGCTAAGACTCTTGGTAAGTAGTTATGGTTCATCGGTCACTACTCACCAAAGGTATGCTCGCTCTACTCGAAGCATGTCAAGCGATCTTTGAACGTTAGTGACCAGTTCCTATATCCTAAAATGGGTAGAAATACTTTACTAGCCATGTCCCATGTGTAAACATAACCATGTATAACCCGCAACAAATTTACACACGCCCGCAATACCTTATTCCCGTAGCCCTACTAAATAAACACTACTATGAACTGACCCACCTGCTACATTTCACGCTAAAAGATTATTCCCAACGCCCTCGGCCACATGTCCACGGCACGGCGTCGTCACCGTAAACCGGCGCGGCGCAGCGTCGCAGAAACTCACGGTGCGGCGCCGTAAAAATCCATGGCGCGGCGCGCGCCGTAAAATCCATGGCGCGGCGCGCGCCGTAAAATCTCACGGTGCAGCGCCGTAGAAATCCAGTCCACGGCGTCGTGTAAAGTCACGCGGCGCGTGCCGCAGAAACGCACGTTGCGGTGAATAATTTGTACTATCACGACACAGCACATTAGAAAAACACGATGCAACGCAGCGCCGTGGATTTCTACGGCGCCGCAATGTGAGTCTTTACGGCGTGCGCCGCGACGTATCACGGCGACGACGCCGTGCCGTGGACATAGGGCCAAGCCCCAAGGGGCACATGCCGCGCTCGTCTCAGTCATAACTTTCAATAACTTCGGACGCCCCATCTGGCACTTATCATTTATGTATGCGGACTTGCGGGGCGGTGCAATCGCGGGCAATTTTATTTAACCGAGGTGAGGTGCAGGTGGAAGTAGTTTTTATTGCTTGTATCAGAAGTTATTGAAGTGAAAACTTCTTTAGCGGCGCTGAGCACTTTTTGGGATGGGGAAAAATTGTTAAATACGCGACAGAGTTTTGTGACGTCAGATGTGAAGGAGGTCACTTTTTGCTGCTAGCCGATTCGACTTCATTCAAAACTGAACGCTATATTCGTAAGAGTATAAAGCCGTTTCTTTCTGCAAATACATTTGTAATAATACCAACGCGTCCTTCACCGTTTTGCTATTGAGAAAATTCGAATAGTTCGAATTTGGGCGTTATTCCTAAACAAATAAAGCTTAAAAAAATATTTACCAACAGCAAAAACAAATTGATATTGTGGTCGCCACCGCCGTCTGTGTTCTTGCAAATTCGAATAGTTCGAATTTAGACGTTATTCCTAAATAGATAAAGCTTTGAAAAAATATTTGGCAATGGCAAAAACAAATTGGTATTGTGTTTGCCGCCGCCCGTCGGCGGCCAGCCGGCGGCCCGTCACACCCAACGCGCCCGCGGGCTGTTCGCCTAAATAATTGATAATTGTTTATAAATTTGCGTCAAATTCATTTTTAGGGTGACACCGTAAGATGTCACGTGACCTGATCGAAAAACTGTTACAATGTTATTGAGTTTTCACTTCTGCCGGCACTCCCGGAGTGCAACCCGGTCTTTTTTTTTTAATCCGAGGTAAGACGTTATTTTTGCGAATACATGCTATTTTAATAAATATAAATGACATGTGAATATTTAGACGCATCCTCGGGAGCTCTGGCGACCTTGCTCACCTCTAGGAACACAACACTACTACAGAGCAAGTAGTAGTGTTATTATGACTGTGGTCATCTGCAAGGCGGAGGTACTTCCCCAGTTGGGCTGCTCCAAGTTCGAGCGGGATGACATGATGTGGTAATAGCACTTCCTTAATTAATAACCAGAAAGTATACGAATCTACATTCATCGAAGAATTGTAGAAGAATATCTCTGAAGATTAATCTGAAAAGTAAATAAGCACAATATTTTTCCGGAGTTAAATTATGACTGATCATTCACAACAAAAATAACTAATTTCTGAACAAAGTTTCTGTTCAAAACCCAAAATACTTTTGCATTTTGAAATTAAGACAGATTGATTCTCAGCTCAACAAATAAAGAAGGATTGTATTCGACTAAACGTAATACATTTAAATCTAATTGGTATACGTAGCGAGCGTCCTCTTCAACTCGCAGTCAGAAGGAAAGCGCGCAACAAATACCAAATTTATTTCAATTAAATGATATTATTCTAATAAACTTCCCGATCTGACAATTGGAGCGTTGGGTAAGTGAAAAGTTAGGTTTCCCCAAATATTGAGGGGAACTTTAAAGTGGGTACTTGTTTTTGCTTCGTTATTTTAATGATGACGTCTTTAAAACTTATTGTAGGTGTAGGTTACGAAAGCTGAGAGATGAGCGAGGAAAAAAACAACCAAAAAGTAGCATTAGTTAACTGTAATGTACTATGATCACACAGATAAACTGTTTCGACAGTTTTTATTCTCTGATTATTAAATAAATAGATAATCCCCCGTGTTGTATCGGGTTCGAATTTCACCACCCCCTTTCTCGTGGGTGTCGTAAAAGTCGACGAAGGGAGCAGGGTGGAAAAGTGTTTTGGGCGATGGGCTAGCCTAACTAACTTATCACTGCGATATCACATTTTGTCGATCTTTTATACCCACATTTTTGGTAAAAATGGCACTGGAACATAAGTTTCATGTGCTCTGCCTATCCCTTTTGGAATAAAGACGGTAATCTATACAAGATGGAAAGTTAAGATGGGGTAGCAAGGGTAGCTACTAGCACTCTTGCTGCTACGCGAAAATGCTCTTAGGAGACCTTTTCTAACCTTTTAAGTGAGGACTCGACCTTCACAGTTTTATGATGACCCTACGAACTGTATGGAAAAGTTTTCTTTGATTTGTGAATATTCTAGTACTCTAACGTTTATTGGTCTCAAATTGTATTTTAATCCTTGATAGAAATGGGACAGACTGGCATTTAAAAAAAAACTCACATATGTCGATTTTCTCGATAACTTTACATTGTATCAAAAATCTGTGTGTTTCGTTTGCGAGATAGGTATGTGGATAAAGCCCTAATTTTTGTTAGAGTCCTGTGTCACACCCCTGCCGGCTAATAGGCTACTACTGGGGATTTGAAAACATTCGTGGCAGTAGTACTTAAATTGAATTTAATAGGAAAACTATCAAGGCTAACTAGGTATAACTAGTTACCGAGTAAACCAACTTTAAATGTACTTGGAAAGGCCAATTTTCGTACAAATTCGGCCGACGCAACCGCACCCTTTCGTTGGCGCGCGCGTGTCGATGTAACTAAGATAGACAGGCAACTACGGGAGCCTACACTGCGCGTAGCCCGACACGCACTTGGCGATTTTTATATGGAAAATGACAGTTAAATTGTCCTAACGCGCGTTTGGAACGTGACATGATTTCCCCTCAAGTGTCACTTTTTGTATGGGAAAATGACAGTTGACTAAGGGCCGGCGCTCACTGAGGGCGTGGCACGGCATGGCACGGCAGGTTGTACTGCGGCATCCCGCGGCGTTCCGTGGCATGCCGTGGCATCCCGTGGCATGCCAGTGCGTCTTCTCCCTCCCTTGCCCCCGCGCACCGACGGGAGGGAGGGAGAAGACGCACTGGCATGTCACGGGATGCCACGGCATGCCACGGAACGCCGCGGGATGCCGCAGTACAACCTGCCGTGCCATGCCGTGCCACGCCCTCAGTGAGCGCCGGCCCTTATTGTCCTAACGCGCGATCGAAAAGTTACGTTTGTACCCCTCAGGATTATCTTACACAAGTTCTCTTATACCAAATTACCAACCGACGCTTGAGCCAATATGTTACATTCTGTTCAGTTGCATAGCCTAATAAATCAGCCTGTTGAAACCTTAATTCACTGACGATCACTGCACATTAACGTGTTTACCACATTACTCGTAAACCGTAAATATTTGAACGTTTCAATTAATGTTGTGCATTTTGTGGATTATGATTTTATAATTGAAGTCTCAATTTCATCGCCGATTATCGTTGTTTTGGCTCTGTATTAATAATTTGACGATAGTAATGAGTTTGTTAAATGTTATTTAACCGCTCGCTTGATTACGGATTTTAAATAAAGGTAGCGTAAACTGCTTCTAATTTTACATTATCAAAGCAACCTATATTGGCAGCCCCAGTGGCCACCATCAGTTTAGGGGTCGGCAAAATTGGCAACTGTGGTTACCACAAGCAAGTAAGTTGTTAAAGACTCTAATTCAATATTAAGACGAAATAACAGGCGCGCAGGATAACATTTGATATGGAAAATGGGACTAATGGAAAATTTAAAGTTTTTGCATGAAGGCACCACCACAGCTGTTATTTATTATTAATAAATAATGTAACAAATATATACAATATAGACCGCTACAATCATAGCTCTTTCTTTTGCGTTTTCTTTGCCGTATGGCAAAAAACAGAAGCCTGCTGCTAAGATGTCTTTAAATCTAAAGTATTGTGGAGTGAGTACTCATTGTGGAGCATTTTTGTTAGAGTTATACTTTTATTTTTTATACTTTGTTATTGTCTGGTTTTCTCTCATTTCTAAGGAGTATATCTTTTCAGATTGTTTTGAATATTGTATCTAAGAACCATTTCGTCATACAAAACGTTCGATATAGAAAAACCACATGCTAATCGGTTCTTGCTTTTGAGAGCTACGAAGTCACACACAGATACACACACAGACACATACACAGACTTATATGTTAGAGCTATCCCATCGTAGGCGTCGTTACCGTAACCCAGTAACGGTACTTCGAAAACAATCATCAAAAATCTACTATCCCGGCATCCCTATCATTAGAATCGGGTCAATAGTAAAAACCGTCTGCGTCTATTTCCGACAGAATCGATTGCTGCCGACCTATTGCACTAAATAAGTACGTGTGCTTCGGTGGCCTAAAAATAATAAAACGTTAGAAGGCGTTAGCGGCTGTGCATCAAACATGCATAAGGAGTACTCACGCGAAGCTTACTCACCCGTGCTGGTAAATGCCACATGCCACCCAGTTTTTTGCTCGTATCTTTTTTTTTGTATCAGATCTGTATCTTGGATCTACTATTTGCTTTTTGACATTTGGTGTGTGTTAAAATATGCCTTTTGTAAATTTTGCATGTTGTGTTTTTTACCCGATGGCGCCTTTAGCGTGTAAGTATACCTACATTTTGCAGATCGTACATTTTGCGCGGAAATAGAAATTTGTGTGAACATGAAGTCTTTTTTATACGGATTCGATAAAAGGTCAATGAGAAACGTGCATTTCGAATTCTTATTTGATTTCAATGGCGTTGAGTTCACGTTTCGGAACGAACTGATCGCGTATACTCGCGTTTGTTGTTAATGTGACAGTTCTGTAGGTCGATCACGTAACGAATTGTTCGTACTTTAGGTAGATCTAAATGTCAATTTTATATGGAAAAATTACAGTTTTTTTAAATTGTTCTAACGCACGTTCCAAACGTTACGTGATTACCCCTCTAATACTAGAGAACGTAAAACTTGATTCGTGGTAAATAGAGGTTTGCTCCAAGCTGTGAAATGTTGCACTCGTTTTTAAAAAAACTATCCTGAGTATCTCGGCAACGGGATTTGGCTCGTATTCGAACTTAAAAAATATTTTTTTGTCATTCATTTGCTTACCTTTCACGACGTTCCCATCAACTTCAAATATTCCAGTAATCGTCTAACAAATATTTATACACACCTATATAAAAACGCCATTTAATTGTTCATGTTCAAGTAGGCTTGGAGAATTTCGTTCAATTATCCGTATCATTCAAAATATCTGGAAACAAGTTTATTACAACGCTGTTGAATTACTTGCCTCGAATGAAGCGAAATTATCTGAAATCAAGATGATTTCTGTTCTTGCAGTCTCTCTAATAGATTTCTGGATTCAAGTAATTCTTTTTTACTGTGTGCGGTCGCTAAACACAGTATACTTATGGGAAAGTTATATTTTCAATGTGTTTTCTACTTTAGTTTTTGTTATTATTGTTTTTTGGTTTACATTTTGTCCGTTTTAAACTTTTAAACTTGTTGCACGCCGTGACCCCACTTATAGTTGGGCCGTACGGAAGACCAGCGCTGGCCGATTAGGTCGGCACTATGCTGATTCGGGACCATTTCATGGCGCGATCATTATATTTTTGTAATTTTATGAATTTCCCTTTGTTTTTTGTGCCATGAATAAATGTTTTTCTTTCTTTCTGTTAGTGGAGTTGCACGAAAGCTCGTACGAAAAAATACGCGATTCGATTACCCGTCTGTACTCCACTCAAATGATCAAAGGTTAAATGGATCCCTAACAGCGTAAACTTTGCTCTTGTGTATTCTGTTTTGTCTGTGTTATTACTTGTCTGGTGTACAATAGAGAATTTATGTAGGTATACCGGTATACAAAATAAATACATAAATCATGCCATTTCGAAAGTTAATATAGGTACTTATTATTATTATGCTTAATACGGGTTATAACCTAATCCCAAAAAGGTCCAGTTTTTGTCTTGGGTTCGAAGTTCAGATGGTAAATTGAAAACCAGTTCAAGTGGGTCCAGCATACGAAGCTACTACGACCCGGTTCACAACCCGGTACGGTAAATATTTGTGAGATAAGCTTGAACATTTGTTGTTGAGTCTTGCTGTTGTTACAATGAGGTCAGTTCGTTTCGTGGCAATTTTGTCTTCTATTTTGTATATTGATTTATGTGCACGTATGTGTTGTTGTCATGAATAAATAATATTCTATTCTATTCTATTCTATTAGTGTAAGATTGTCCTCAAATATAAAAAAAATATCGCAATAATTAGGTCCGTACCCACTTCTGGAATCAGGCCGCAAGCTGCCTCTTTCAAGATGACGCAGATAGTCAGACAATCTGCTAACGAAGTTGCGCTATTTGACCAATTTCTTTTAATATCATTCTGGAAATTAAAAACCCATTGAAAACATGTGACACAAACTTGATGGCCAAGGCCCTAGTTGACACAGCTTTCCGCTTTAGAAAGTTAGCAGATCGCAAGTAGTGCCAACCCTCCTACTCCACATGGCCTAACTCTACCAGCCCCGCTCTTACTCCAGGCAAAATACGGTTTTGAAAAACATTAATTTATAATAGCGTTTTTTTTGTTGATTTTATTTGAAAATGTTATTCTAAGATGATTTAGTAAAGAATCCGACAAACTTTCCACCCGAAAGTAATCATGTAGATTTAAATGAAGCATGCATTATCTTTTTTTGTACGATTTATCTTGAATATTATAGAGCAAATGTAAATGAACCAAAATAAAGACAAAAACATTTATTAATATTTTTACTGACTTTTCAGAAGCCAGTTAACTTATCATTTTTTCGATGTCTGAAATTTTGTCGGATTTTGTCGCTGGGTAACTATTTAATTGATAATATATCCGTTACACATAAAAAATAAGCTATTATAAATTATTTCCAAAATTGTCATTTTTTCCATACAAGTTGTCAGTTCATTGCCTGGACTATCTACATATTTTACATGTTGGCTAAAAAGTATTATCATCATCATCATCATCGTCAAAAAATGGTGAACGCTATAAACGGTTAACGATTTAACGCATTAAGGATAATTTCCACCAAACGGCACGCGTCGCATCGGACGGGAATGGATTTTACAGTCTTTAAAATATATTATATCATGTAGACAGTATTTAAAGTCTAAATTAAGAATTCGCGCGTCGCAGCATGCTTTCGGCTACTAGTACTATGCTAATTTGATATCAGTTCACAATTCGACAGCTCATTAGACAGAAATTTAAAAAATCCCGAGTCGTATTCTTACGTTCAAAATATATAAAACTTTTAACAAGCTACGTAAACGGCAGAAACGTGAGTGCAACGTAAAAAAAAATGTTTCTTGCCAGGATTATTCTAACCAGTACATAAGCATTTTTTTTAATATAATAAATTACTCATCCATTAAATAAATGAAACGACAAGCAGCGCGCCAGTTGATTGCCTCTCACAGACTGGCGCGGCCTGACCGCGGCGGTCAATAGTAAACTTGTCATTAGCTGTCAAATTTACTATTGACCGCCATTACGTTCAGGCCTTACGTGACCATGCCCATGTGACGGCTACATGTCACAAAATATTATTTTTATCCAAGCATAATTTTCTCTTTACGCTTAAACCGCAGACCCCATTTAAATAAAATTTGGTATAGAGATAATTTGAGTCCCGGCGAAGGACATAGGTTAGTTTTTATCTTGGAAATCATTCCCTGATGAGGTGAAATGGGGGGTAAAAGTTTGTATGGAGCTAAGACATAAACGATTTCCTAGCGGACGGAGTCGCGGGCAAAAGCTAGTTGTAATAAAAATTGCATTGGATTTTCTTTGATTACTTCGTAGCCGGACTTCAATGTAGCAATTTGCGATACGTGCCGTGCCCGTAATGGACAATATGTGCCACTAATTGAATTCAGCGGCGTACAGAATCGTGTTCGCTATTATTTACCGTATGCTCAATATCATGTTAATAATATTGACTGTGAACGACGCATCCTATGTACAACCGCACACGCTATGTGCACCAAGACAATAATTGTAATGTCTAGCCCTAATAAATAACCTCTAGAATGCTTAAGAAATATTCTGAAGCTCCCATAATTATATACACTTCTTTGACATTATATAATTAGATACCTAAATAAGGAAATAAACATGTTATGAAAAGATTATTCACGCAAATGCGCTGCGCCGCTCAGTGACTGTATCGGCGAAGTCCGACCAAGGAGTGAGCAGCGACCCCAGCCCCCTTATTCTGTAACTTGTTTTAAGCTCACCTCAACGCTCACCCACAAATATATCTTGACACCTCAATGCATAGTAACTAAGCCTAGGTAGAGGTCTAGTTTCGTGACGGGTGACCGGCGGGGTGAGCCGCATAGCGCGTAGCGAATAACAGCCCAGTTGCCGGGTATATCAGTGAGGCCGCTGCCGCTGTCAAGTTTCTTCGTAGGTAACAACAGGTGTCGACAACAGGCGTTTATGAGCTATGCAGCATCCATAGGTTGTCTCAGAACACGATCGGGCTGCCGTTAACACTTTCGCAGCCGTGTATCTCGAGGTAACCGTTGTTAGATACGTGACTGTTGAGTAGCGACTCGCTGCCGCTCTAGGCTTGACGCAGGTAACTCTGTGGGCGCAAGACGACCGTCCTAGCGCGGTACAGCGCTGCGCGTCGAGCGACGGTAACATCGCGCAGGTTCCGCACGCCGAGGATGACGGGGCGTCGTGCGCACTGGGCCATAAAGTAGGAATTGCCGCACGCTACGAGCCCTAAAATACCTGCGATCTGTGACATTCTTTGTTTTACCTCCCTAGATATTTAATATACTAATATTACATACTTGTGTATGGGCATGACATAGTAGTCATGCCTAAAGAACGAAGCCATTGTCAGTGAGAGGTAAGGTACGCGACTTTCTCTGAATGTCATTGGTTCAAACCCCGGTTCGAATTACTGGGTATTTAACATCCGATGCAAAAAGAGGGGTGTTATAAGTTTGACGTGTATGGTGTATCTGTATGTATGTATGTAAGCACTTTATTGTACACAATAACAGGTTAAATAATATACATGTCACACAATAGATCAAAGTACAAAGGCGAAGGCTTTATTGTACCGAGGATGCTGGCGGCATTTCCTCGCTGAATTGCAATGCTGATGCGTTGCGCGAGAAAGCTGCCAGCTCTTCGGTCACCAGTTACGTCAACCAGACGTTTCGCGATTTCCGCAAATAACTTTTGCGCACTGGGACCCCGCGGACCGAGGGACTCGACGCCAATTGGTACAAAGTTGTACTCTCTGCCAAGGCCTCGATATTTAATGCGTTTCAGATATTCGGCATCATCCGCCGCTGCACCCGCTTTAGAAGTAGTCCGTTGGAGGTGGGACACGCTATGTTAAATAGATTTTGAGTTATTCAGGAGTCAAAAGTGGCTTCAAATGGTTCGTGTAACACGGCTGCTGCGTCACCAGTTTCTTTTGACTTTAAACTTGGCTGGACACGCTGCCGCGTGTCTAGATCGCGATCGATCTGTAATCGTGAGTCGATGCACCCGCCCTGAAGGGCGTGGCGTGTCGTCAATGAACTACACTCTAATCAACTTGCAATTAACATCGGATTCGGAAACTACAACTGATAAGACGTGAACCAAACAAAGAGAAAATCGCTTTTTAATCGTGTTTAATTTGAGCACCACACATTTTTTTAACATCATGCTGGGTCATCGGCGTGGCGGCAACATTTGTATAGAATAGAATAGAATAGAATAGAATAGAATAGTTTATTTGCTAGAATACGTTAACAAGGATCTTACGTGCTACATAAATGCGTCTCGGTATTCAGTCGAACATCCGACATGCAAATTTCCGAGTGGAGGTATGCCATTTAACATGAGACAAATGAATCACTTAAATCGAAAAAGAATAGTCAGCTCTTAATTAAATCATATCAAATCATATTAAATTAAATTACTAAATGTTGAGCACGAGTATTTGTTACGGTTTCGTACGCGGCCGAAGGGTCCACAACATGGCGTGCTTAAATATTCATATTTATTTAATCCAGTGTTATATCAGTGACACGACTAGTATATTTCTTAGGCTGATATAACGTGTCAAGTAGGTATTTACTGCCTGGTTATTATGGCAGATATGAACGCTGGAGTGTACAAGACTTAAGTATTTCAGTCTACGCATATCCAGTTTAGCAGTGGAAGCTAAAAAGAGCCGTAGAAGATCACTAAGCCGTTGGACCGACACAGTGAAAGAAAATCTGCAAAGGAAACTTGCAGATGATCTATCCGGATGGCCGAAAATCGATTGCCCCGGAGAGCAATAGTGAACAAAGCGACGACCTTGTGTAGTTTGTATGAGGATACGACAATGAAGAAGAGATCCAGCATAGCAGATAAAACAGGTCCCTTTGTTAATTTATTCAGGTTATTTATTTAATCGTATGGCATACATTATTTTGGCCTTTAATGGTGTCACTCTTTAGTACCACCCAGGGGACACGTGCAGGGTTGTGTTAGGTAGCTCCTGCGGACGCGAGTAACAGTTGTCCCCCCATTGTCAAGTGAGTGGGCAACTCGACTGTTAGAAGTTCTCAAGCCGCCCGAAGGCCTCTAACTCGGCTTAACGACTACTGTCATAGCAGCCGGGATCAACTGCTTAGCGTGCCTTCCAAAGCACGGAAGCGCTCATTTATATTAACCACTCAAACATCAGGCGGTCACCCATCCAAAGACTGACCGCTGCCATCTTTGCTTAACTTGCGTTATCGTTTCCGACTCGCAGGCGCCGCGAGGCTATGAGCGCTTCATTCAGGTTCACTGAATACACTGGATTTGTTGAACATTGCCTAAATTTCCGCATCCATTAGCCGAACCAATTACGCCAGTTAAGATGTTTGTTCGCAAAGCACTCGCCCCTAATCACTAGATGTGAATCCGATTACGTACTTTAGAAAGAACAATTGATTAAATATTCAGATCGTTTCGTACTCTGAAAGGTTCAACCTGAAATGTATTCTATTACGTGCTAGGTGAATTGTATTTTGAGTAACAGCAGCGCACTTTGGAAATCGCGTTCGTTGAAGCGTTTTGTTCCAAGATTTGTGCCGGATCCACTGATATTTTTATGTCTTTTAAATGAGTTAATGAATTATATTTGAAATTCTATTCCGCAATATTTGAAGCTCTTACTGCTTCTAAACCAAAATGGCAATTTCACTGTTTTTTCGGAAAGAACTGGTAAATATTTTATCTGAAAAGCTACGGTAGCCTAGTAGTTCAGGCATGCTGCTGTTAAGCGGCGGTCGTGGGTTCGAATCCAGGCTCGTACCAATGAGTTTTCGGAACTTATGTGCGGAATATTTACCGTTAGCTTTTCGGTGAAGGAAAACATCGTGAGGAACAAAAAAAGGACAGTTTCAACTGTCATTTTTCCATATAAAAATTGACATTGGATCTACCTAACGTACGTACACTGCGTTACGTGATCGACCTGCTGGAGTATAAATCATAGACTAGACAAAACCAAAGACGACCCGAAAGCAGTTGCATCCGTGTCCGCGGACGTTTTCATTAATAGTAACATGACTATATTAATAGTTTAAACGTATTGTACAACACAACACGTAACAACGTAACAACTTGTCTTCTATCAACTTGTTGATGACAGGTGCTGACTGATTCTAAACTGTTGCTGTCAAGATAAAGTTTATTCCTAAGAACTATGTGTTTTGAATCACCAACGACGACAACCACACTGCGTTCCGTGTTGACATATTGGGTTGACATGGAAGCAGAGAAAATAGACAGGGTATTACAAAATTAATCATGCTCAACGTTCTATTTTGAAAGTGTTACGGCAGTATAGCGATTTTAAAGAGAACGCGAACGCATCATTTTACTGTTATACTCTTGGGCGTGAACTTTTCATTCAACGAGCGAGCGGAGCGAACGAAGCTGCTTCCGTATGTCTGTCCGGCTGGTGAATTTTGTGTGCAGAGTCAATAATTACATATAATTAATTAAGCGATTCAGTTTTTGGAATATAATAAAATAAAATTGTGACTCGCGAGGGATACACCTCAAGGAGCCACTGCTACTGGTATTGTAAAAAACGATGGAATATCATTGCCCAGCAGTAGGACCAGCAGCATATTAATAATGTAGGTACCTAAAAATTTTTTGAAATCTATTTATAAATGATTTTCGCAAGAGAAGGAGGTCGAAAGACAGACTGAAAATGCCTGGAGGAGCTATTGGTCCATCAAACATCTGATGAAAGGTGATCTCCCATCATCACTTAACTCAAGGACATGTGCATACTTCCAATTCTACGGTTCTCTACCGTGCACAAACTTTGCCTCTGATATCCTCTCAAAACCTTCACGGAGCGTAGCATATTAAGTGTCAAATTAGTGCATCGTATTCGGAACACCACGCTGCGCTCTAAAACTCCAATAGTCGATGTAGATTGGAAGTCAGCTAAGTTGAAGTGGGACTGCGTTGGTCATGTCTGCCGCATGCCAAAACTGTGGGCCAAAGTCGCCACTGAATGGCAGCCCGAAGGCTCAAAACGGAGACGTGCCAGACCTCATTGGCTATGGCGAGACGAGCTAGACTCCTTTTTAAAACAATGACCTGGCCAGTGACTGCTCAGAATCGGAAGCATTGGAAAAGATGGGGGAGGCTTTGCCCAGCAGTAAGACACTACAGACTCATAATAATAATAATAATTTATGATTCTCAAAACCCAATATTAAAATAGCAATATCAATCATTCAGTTCGAAGAGAAATGTGGCGCGTAATCGCTTCAGAGCCCTGCTAAGTATAAGCTATTACTCCGAACTTGAGAAGACTACCCGCTAGATACAACAATAGGTGCTCAAGTAGAATTTCCAAGGTAATCAAAACTATTGCGATACATCAAGGAGTTACTTGGGAATTAGTTAGTTTATAACTTAACTGTACTTTTCGAGGTAGTTCGGCATTGATAGGTAAACTTCATATAGCCTAGCAAACTTTTTCGTGAATATGGGGAGCGTTACGAGGAAGAAGTCTGGGGGTCTAGCATAACTGACACCGCGACGCGAGTCGAGAAAGATCTACCCTCCTCCTTCTAATTTGCATGGTGCGAGTGAGACAGGAGACGCTCAGTCGCGCGCAAAGCGACTTGTCAGCAAGTTGTGCTAGACGCGCTGGAAGAGGCCATGCATAGTGATCCGGTCATTTTGCCTGCTGTTAGAAGATTATTTAATTTAATTAGATGTACTTTTTGTAAGCCTGGACATTTTCAGCCAGTGGAGATATGGAGGAGACTGTTTCATCGAACAAAAGCACTGGTTCATTAAGCTAGTTTTTTTTCAATCTCACGGACTGATCCGTCTCGTATAAAAATATGCGAGAATATATTTAAAAAGTATCTTGTGTATTTAGGCATTTTCTTGATATTTCTAAAGATTGGATCGCTGAGAAGCCAAATGTGACTAGTCTTCATTCTCTTTCTCCCATAGTGTATAAGTACTCCGACCGCAAAGAAACCCTAAGCTCCACCCCAAAGCGAAATAAAAATAAATGCATTATTGTTTTATTCATTAAACAATTAAATTGTGAAATCAACGAGAAATTACTATAAGTACACGCATAAATAAATAGTACACGCATGTAAGTAGTACACGCATAAATAAGTTTCTGCGAATTAATATTTTTTGCTAACTGTACTTTTCTGTACACCGTCATCAACTACTCATTGAGAAGATTCTCACGAGCCCAAACTCAACGGGGTTAAGTCCGTTAAGTACCTACCTACTGAATTTCCGTGGCCACCTTCTGCCTCCATCATCAGATCAGTTCGATGGTGCCCTAATATTGAATTGTCATCTAAACTATACTTGTACCCAAAATTTCAGCTTAATCGGTTGAGGTTCACTGGTTCCAAAATTCAGTTCTAAGACTTGTTTCAGTCAAGTTTTTATATAAATCAAAGCTTGTACTCGTAATAATTTACTTTAAAAACAAAGTTTTAACCGACTTCAGTTTAGTACTCCGCCAAGCGAGAATATTTCCACATTTCTTTTCCAATTTGCCACATGAACTGATTTCAGAGAGCAAATGCGTTGATTATTGGAGAAATAAACACAATCGCTGTATGTGGGCCGATAATATTTGAGGACTTCCGTCGATTCTACAAGGATCACCTTTGGCAATTCATTAGTTGCTATTTCAACGGAATCTTATTAGAATCTGTGACGTACTTTTGTACTTTTAAGTACATAATTGAGGAATTCCATAAGTCATCTTTGGTCTTCATCATCAATTCCACTCCACCAAATTTAAGATTTCCGGGTGTAAATACACGAGTTATAATAGAAAATACCAAAATCACTACACGTGTGAATAATATAATTGAGGAGTTCCCTCAATTCCTCATGGATCCCATCATTGAACTGGATTTTTGAAAAAAATGAGACCAATCTGGTAGCATATTGCTTACAAGCAAAAAAAAAATACGAATCGGCTCATCAATGACGGAGTTCACTGAAAAAAAAATCATCTCCTTCATCAGATGACGTTCCACTGAGCCTTACCTGTCTCAACAGACCTCTCTTTCCTTCACACACTCTCTGACTGAGTAAACTAGTGCCACAGTGACAGAAAATCCAATATTAAAGATAATCTAAGTCGCACTCTTACCAACAAGTGGGCCATTTAGCGCCACGAACCGGAGCAGTTAATTAAGCTTTAAATCCGATTAATTGGAGATTTCGTATTTAGTTCCTATTTCGTGACATTTCCCTAATTGAAAGGCAGCTGCTAGTTATAAAGTCTTGTTACGGTTTAGTAGGGCGTTACGTAACGCGGTTATATGAACGAACTTTGGAACCTATTTAAGACACAAAATATTTTTTTTAAAGTAAAAATATTTTACAAGAATAAAGTTCTCCGATGTTACAAGTTTATTTCTATCATTCATATAATTTTAGCTTATCATGACCATTTAATTGTCGTGATAAGCTTAAGCAGTTGGCATAAATAATTGTCAATGGTAATAAAATTACACGCCTTTCTATTCATCAACATCTACACTATTATTATCTACATCTACACTATCTACACTAATATTATAAAGAGATCTGATTGTTTGTTTGTATTGAATAGGCTTCGAAACCACTGCACCGATTTGAAAAAATATTATACCATTAGAAGTCGACATTATCCCTGATGAACATAAGCTACTTTTTACCGCGGGAAAATGCTTCATTCCTACGGGAAAACGGGTAATCCGTGCGAAGCCGGGCCGGGCAGCCTGTTTAATATAAATGACTTCATGTATAATATTCATGTATTTTAATTTTGTTACGGAACACAAAATCGACAAGCCAATGGGTTTGATTTCACAATAAATACAATTTATCACCCACCTAGATGTGTAAATAAGTTCGCCTATCTCGTTCTACCTACCTTCCTCTCAATTTCTCAAAGCTTAGCTGGAAGAGATCCCTTATAGGGATAAGTTCGCCTTTGTACGTTGATCTATTATGTGACATGTAAATTCTTTAACCTGTTATTGTGTACAGTAAAGTGCTTACATACATACATTATTATAATATGTTTGAGAAAACATTAATACATTACTATATGACTAATTGCCCGCGGGGCTCAACCGACCTATTACAGAGAACCCAAGTAGAGCTGCGGGATTAATATACATCGTATCGTCCTGGGGACCGATTTTTGACTTTCGAGCGCTCGAAAATCAAATAAAAGTGAATACGTTTGTAGTGTCAAAATGGCCGGCACTTACTTTCTACCAATAGAATTGAATACGGGGTGGTCAATACTAATCGTTTTTCAATTTTCTATCGCTATGTCAAAATAGCATTTCATAATTTTTGTCAGTTTTCGGGTGAAAGAGTCGAGCGCTCGAAAGTCAAAAATCGGTCCCCTAAAGTCTATTTTATGGAACGGTGAAAATATTTTATTTCCGACGATTGCGCCCTACGAACCGAACTTAGAACCTCACTTGGCCCACTGCGGCAGAGTCGAAAGGAAGGGATATGATTTGTGTTACACCCTCTTGTATTGTAAGTTACAGTTTTGACCATCCTGATAGGGCATATCAGGATGGTCAAAACTGTAACTTACAATAGGGATGATGACTAAGATTTTTTTGTGACGTCATTCGAACCAGTTTTTGGAGAGCAACAAATGTTTGTATGGGAGCAACTACAATTTAGCATCACTACGTTATCTATTTGAACATGAGGCATCATGCCTATTGGTTAAGCTCTTTGAACTATTATTAAACAGAAAAAATAGGACCAATGGCCTTAAGGTGGTTTGCCGACCATAAAAACGATTTTTGACATACGCAGATTAACGGCGTGATAAAAATATGCAACAAAAAAACGTTTTGTATGGTCGGTGAAAAACCTTAAATAAATTAATTTACACACCTCTCACTTACTCAAACAAAACGCAAATAAATACGCACACACACACACGCTCACTAACACACTCATACCCCTTACACTAACGACGAGTACCTCCCAACTTTTAAAATACCAACTCCACGATTAGTTTCTTTTCGGTATATTATTATTCTTAGTTTTTAATGTTTTTATCTTAAGCAGTAAAATGGAAATCGCATCTTGTGTCATCCTACGAGACAGGCCTAGCCTAGTGTAGGGGTCACAGACAAATGTATTTAATTTACTTTTTGTCATGCAGTGTCTGTAACATTTTTTATGTAATGATGGTTTGATGGTATAAATAAACATTTGTGTATTTTTTTGTTTTTCGTAGTACTTATTATGATACTGATCCGATTTTGATAAATGAGGTATTAATCGATTCTAAATTATGCTTCGAGAGACATTAATTAAAGTTTGCATTAAAAACATTTTTTTTTCAGTTAGTTATTCGTAGTCGCGATACAGTTTTATGCTTGTCCTTATAATATTAGTATGGAAAACCGATGCTATAGATACCAACCTTTACGTTGTAACAACTCAACGTCTGCCTTTGACACCGACTGAATAGGATATATTCAGGGCTGGTCAGGTAGAAACTCGGCCGGTGACCAAACTCGCATAACAATAAGGGAGATTGACGTCGGTTACACATTTTTAAGATTTACATACTACGGATGGGCTCTGACGTACAGTTGAGTGTACACAAACCTTTTATATTTTCTTCTAGAGTTGGCTATGTGCCCATAGCACGTAGAACCGATGGCCGCTGGGGCGGAAAGGTTCTCCAGTGGCGACCACGTACCTGAAGGTGCGGCGTGGGTAGGCCCCCCACAAGGTGGACTGATGACCTGGTGAAGGTTGCGGGAGTCCGCTGGATGCGGTCACTTTGGCACTCTTTGGGGGAGGCCATTCGGCTGATATGATGATGATGAGAGTTGGCTAGAGCGACGAGACACCTATGCCTGAATGTCGCAAGTTGAAAACTATCAGGAACGTAGCAGGTTCAGATATATATTTTTTGTGTATATTTAAGTTTGTATTTTAGGTACGAGGGGCGTCTGAAAAGTTCTAAGCCTAAGGTATTTCGAGGTTATATATGCGTTTATGATACTGGCCACTAGAAAGGCCATTTAAAAACAAATTATAAAAAAATTTCATGTCACGTTTTTATTATTCTGTTTCGAGATATTCAACGGAAAAGTACATCATGTGTGAATTACCAACGAATATTACGAAAGTTGAGCACCGTGCTGTAATTAAATTCCTTACAAAAAGTGACAAATCACCGCAGTGTATTTTTGAGGAAATGGCTATTATTTACGGTGATTCTGGGCCTTCTTATGCCACAGTCAAAAAGTGGAGTCGCTTATTTAAACTCGGACGGGAATCGATCGAAGACGACCCCCGCTCAGGGCGGCCAATATCGGTAGTGACCGAAGAAAACGTAGCAAAAGTCAAAAAGCTGGTATTAGAAGATAGAAGAATGAAGGTTTGGCAAATAGCTGAGGTCTTAGGTATTAGTAAAGAAAGAGTCGGAGAAATTTTACATGAACATTTGTACATGAGTAAAGTCAGTGCTCGTTGGGTACCGAAAATGCTAACGGCCTTCGATAAAGTACGTCGTGTGGAAACTTCTCGGGCGTTTTTAGAATTGTGCGAAGATGATTTAGATGAAGTTTGTTCCCGAATAGTAACTGTTGATGAAACATGGATCAGACAGTATGAACCGGAGTGTAAGTCTGAGTCGACGCAGTGGATTGAAAAGGGTGAAAGGCCGCCGAAGAAATTTAAAGTGCAAAAGTCGGCCTCTAAGTTAATGGCTACGGTATTTTGGGACTGTGATGGCATTCTTTTAATCGAATATTTAGAAAAAGGCTCTACGATAAACGGAACTTATTATGCAAGTCTAATAAGACAGGTGCGACAAGCCATAGTTGAGAAAAGGCGGGGTAAACTAAGGAAAGGCATTTTGTTTTTGCAAGACAACGCACCCGTTCACACCGCTAATGTTGCGAGGCGTGCTCTGAAGGAAGTTGGTTTTGAGGAAATTGACCACCCACCCTACAGCCCAGATCTAGCCACAAGCGATTATTTTCTATTCAATAATTTGAAGAAAGAGTTGAGGGGAAAGCGATTTAGAAGTGACGAAGAGATGAAGGCGGCTGTACAGGAGCATTTTGAAGGGCAAAATAAAGATTATTTTTTTAATGGCCTAAAAGCACTGTATAAAAAATGTAAAAAATGCATTGATTTAGGAGGGGACTATATTGAAAAATAAACACGAGTTCATTTTTGTAAATTGTTTTTTTCTATCTTAGGCTTAGAACTTTTCAGACGCCCCTCGTATAATATGTTATAATACTTCCTTTTTATTCTTTTTTTCGTTATAGATTTTTTTACAATAAGATGTTGATAGTGTTGATGCCCGCTTAAGTTTAAGTTTTTTTTTTAATGTATTACTAACAATACATATATGTACCATGGTCTGAAATAAATCATTTTTTTATATTATTTTTTTAAGGCAGTTCGTCCCGCGACCACGGATGATGTGACCCATCCGAAATCTCAGGAAGCCTCGAAGAGATGAATAAATACGTTAATTATACGCGATTTATATAGTCCCGTTTAGTAAATATAATTTAGATTTGTTATTGTTTGTTTAATGTCATTTATGCATCTGTCGTGGTTGCCTTAAACCTAGAATAAATAAAAATAATTAAAATACAGTGATGGGTTTATTTATGTTGTCGATGACCGATTAGCCTAGTGGATAGTGACGCTGCCTACGAACCGGAAAATCCTGGATTCGAATCCCGGTTAGGGCAAATATTTGGGTGATGAGCATAAATATTTGTCTCTGAGTATTGGATGTTTTCTAAGATGTAGGTATTTAAGTATTTAATAAATATATAATTGCTCATTACCCATAACACAAGCCTTATTGAGCTTACTATGGGGGTTGTTAAATTTCTGGAAGATTGTCCCCTAATATTTATTATTTATGTATGTAATCGTCACCTTCTAACCTTAATTTTTTGTACAGTAATTTTCATAGCATATAATTAACTAGTTAACACTAATGTCATATAGACATTTCAACCATGAAAATAATATTAAGGTGAAAGCAATTTCACTTTAAATACCATGTAAACTCTATTAACAAATACGGGGTCGACTTCAAAAAGTTTTAACCATTTTTGCACCTTATTACAACGGAATAAAGAGAAAAAAACATCTTTTTGTAATCGAATGTGCCTTTCATGGGTGATTATCAATTTGATGGATGTTCTATATTTGACAAAGTGCGTGGCAAAAGTGTCGGGACAATGTCAATCGATTTTTGAGTAATTCATTATTATTTTAACTTCGTCGCCTTAAACACTGAGGTCAATAAGTAAAACAATAGAAAATAGCGAATTAAGGGTTGAGGTGTACCAAAGGGTATCTACACAAAAAAGGACTCAGATTTTGTTTTATCAAAATTGCAAATATCTAAAAAAAAACTGAAGTGTCGACGGAGCCCCCACACAGCGGGACTCCTATTTCTGGGCGATGTACCCTTTGGGCACTTAAAGCTACCTAAAGAACCTAACCTTCCTAGTATTTCCCGAACGCGATGGATCCACTATCTCAGCCATTCTTGATTTTACATTCTAGGTGGTTCTAAGTAGGACCTTATTGCTTAGAGATAAGGTCGAAAAATATTTAGGTGAATATATATATGATGCTGACTGTATTCGACTCGTAAATCCGGCCAAGTGCGTGTCGGGCCACGCGCAGTGTACGGTTCCGTAGTTGATTGTCTGTCTTTGTTACATCGACACGCGCGCGCTAACTAAGCGTTGCGGTTGCGTCACCCGAATTTGTAAGAAAGTTGGCCTTTCCAAGTTCGTTAACTAGTTATGTCTACTAATCTGTGATCATTTTCCTTTTGAATTCATTATATGTACTACTGCTATGTTGTACCTATGGGTAGTGAATACTACTAGCTCAGTGGAGCTAAGCCGCAGACGGACATGGCGAAACTGTAAGGGTTCCTTGTTGACTACAGGGAACCCTAAAACTAGTCAATCATACAGGTGCCGCCCAGCGCCCTTTGACTTTGATGACAAAAAGATGCATCGAAATGGAAGGACGTTGACGTCCCACTTACATGTGGCTTACAGTGCCAGCGTTGGAGTCCAAAATTCACAAACGCTAATCAGTAATCACATACTCACAATATTTCGATATTTATATCCACAACAAAATAATCCAGCACAGCTTATTCTTTGACACTAATATAATATTGACAGGCGAGTCGGAGTCTTCGTTGCTAGGCACCAAGGCACCGATTCATTCTTAAAGCGTGCTGTACACACTGGGTCAACGTTGGCGCGTGAGCAGAAGGCAGCTTTGCGTTAGAGGGAGAGGCCTATAATTCGATCTCTTTCGTTAACATAGCTGCATCCTGCTCACGCGCCAACGTTGGCCCAATGTGTATAGCCGGCATAAAGCGTGAATCACATTGGCGCGATCTGCGATTGCGGTCAACAGTAAACTAACTTGTCTAGTCGATTTTTTTTAGGTGAGCTGCCTTCTTCGTAATATTGGTAGATTATGATAGATCTATTCAAAACAAACGTATTTTGTTACAAAATGTATTATTCTAAAATGCATCAGAGTCGAAATTTTTGCAATATTTATATATACCACATATACAACGTGTTAATAAAATAACGCAAAACCTGAAAACTGTTTGTTC
This sequence comes from Epinotia ramella, assembly GCA_947578815.1. Lineage (NCBI taxonomy): Eukaryota > Metazoa > Arthropoda > Insecta > Lepidoptera > Tortricidae > Epinotia > Epinotia ramella. Next base: position 1,626,291 of record OX388213.1, read on the forward strand.
AGAATCGAGAGTAGAATGCGAAAAAAATAAAAAATAAATTTTTTGACGCGATTTATTTTTTACATTTGTATGGAGCAGGTCGCCCCAGTCGGCCAACACTCCATACAAATGTAAAAATAAAATCTTGTCAAAAATTTTATTTTTTATTTTTTTCGCATTCTATGCTCGATTCTGAACAAACTGTTTTCAGGTTTTGCGTTATTTTATTAACACGTTGTATATATTATATCCACAGTTCAAATTGAAAAGTTATAACTTATAAACAAAACTTAAAACTTAAATATCTCGGCTCTGAGTTGTTAAAGGCGTTGAATGTTTTATATCTATGCGTATGAAGAGGTCCACTAAACCATTATAAAAAAAAATCCTAGGCCGCTGCAAAAAAATGTTTTTTTTTTTTCATACATGATTACCCAATGCCAAATAATATTGAGTTTTAACATTCATGACCAATTATGTAATATAAAAAAGGCGCCCGCACCCCGCGTGCGCCCCGTTATCGTCATGGCCCTGCACCCGCGCGCCACGTAGGCGGGGACTGACCGTCTACCTATAGATCCACGTTAATTTTGACTTATGAGCGTTGAATAACTTCGTGGATTATAAAGTAGCCAACACGCTAGTCTATATCACGAGGGAAAAAGGCCTTACATAGAAACCATTGACACAGGGTCGGGTGACGTCACAACTTAAGAGGAAGACTTCCACATGAAGATTGATGACTAGGGAGGCTGTCACCTACTAATGGAAGTGTATCAAGAATAATAACCTAAGCTTTATATATTGCTTATTTACATGATAGTTGTTTAGTGGTCTCTCGCGCGTCTCGGGTCCGGCATGCGTCCTTTAATCTGGACGTTCGAAAAACGAAAGATCATTTGATATTTAACGGTACCTTTTAGGTGAAGGAAAACATCATAAGGAAACCGGTTTAATATAAATATGGTCTAGTTTGCCTCTGGATTGGAAGGTAAAGATGTTTCATTAAACTAGTGCCTACGCCAAATCTTAAGATTATGGAAAACAACCCCGGGCTCCTAAGGGCACAACCGGGAAATAGGGTGACGATAACATGAATGACATGAATAATATATTTGTCCAGCAGGTTTGTGTGTAAGTTTTCGAACGAGCGTTAAGCATATCATCTATTGTCATTTTCACGTTGAAATTCCAGTTGATATGTCCTTACTCGCGTTCGGAAAGTTACGCGATTGACCTGCAGCATTCAAACTAATATCGTTCGTTTGAAGCGTCGTTTCGGTTAAAAAAAGGATCTTGAGAGCAGGATTTTGAAATATTGTTATGATTCCTATTTTTTTAGTTTGATGAGTTAGAAAGATTCCTTTAAACTTGTAGGTACTACCTATTCACTTGCTTCTGGCAACCAGAGCTGCCAACTACACACACCTCCAAATGGATTGGCGCAACTGTATTTGCCAAGCGGAGTACAGGTGATTCTATATTTTTTTTGTAAAGCTATTTTAGCCTGCTATATTGTAAGTCCTAAATAAAATGAGCTGCTGCACTACCCACTCCTAAAACCAAAGGATGATGATATTACTGGGATACAGAACTATTTTCCGGGACCGAGACTTCATACATTTTGAATTACACGCCGCAAGCACGGTGACTAGGTAAACATAATATATGCGGCAACGGCAGCAGTGTAAAGAACATTGTATTAAACTTCAAGGTACATAGTTGTCCCTAAGGCGTAATTAGAGAGAACTGGTGGAAGCATTCGTTGAACCGTTAAACGGCTTTGATAGTTCAGTTGGTTTAGCCATCGGTCCGGTCGGTACAAAGATCGCTGGTTCAAATCCAGCTCGAAGCAGTTAGTTACTCAACTTTGTAGACTCCACTCATTTGTTAGGTAGCTCCCACCGTAAGGCCTTTCCTAAGAATGCCAGTATTTTTGTTTCTGGTCTTGTCGGAGGCCAAGATCCACTTCGGGTATTTATTCGTACGGCATTTAATCAGTCGTATACCATATTATTATTTTTTGAATCCATAGAATTACGTCACTGTCGAGGGTGAACATGTCTCCTGGATTACCGTCGTATTTACTGAGCGGGCAGTTCTTGATGATGTGCTCAATGTCTTGCACCGCGGCCCCACAATCGCACCCCGGGGACTATCCAACCGCATTTGTGTAGGAATGCACGTGAGCGTCCGCAGGCAGTTCTCAACCTGTTCAGCTGGCACCATTCTTTTCTAGGCAATGAGAAGCTGGGTGGTTTGATTGTACACCCATGCTTTTGGGAGGATAGCCACAACAATAAGTAAGTACGAGAAATTCATACACGTATAGACAGTTATGATATGAACGACAAACAATATTTATGTGACAGCGGTATTTGGTGTGTTCCTGGTGAAGTTTAAGGTCGCCTGGTTGAGAGTAAGGGACCTGCATTTGTCTCTAGCTGTCAACAAAACGCATCCTCAAATCTATCAAGAGTTGGCAGCGTGCTTGTTATTTTTCTGTAGTATCTATAGGCTAAGGTGTCTGCTACCCATCGAGACATAATTAAGATTACTATTTTTTATCTATTTTGACTTTAATTTTGTTGTCATTTTATGTATATTTAATAAGCTGAATGCAATATTGTGGAAGAATTAGCTAATTGTAATTTAGTTCAAATAGTATCATGAATAATATTTAAAGTAAAAAAAATATTCCAAATTTTCTGACTAGTCTTTTATGTATTTAGAATATTTAGATTTTGCAATGCGCCACAGAGCTCATGTTGGAACTACACCTTGCCCTAAGACCTATTTTGTTACAACTTAACCCAATGAAGAATCTGAATTTGAATCTGAGCAAGCCAAATGGTTGTCTGCAATCATAGAAGTATTAAAAAAATAGCGCATGACCATCATCGGAACAATTTTTTATAATAATTGAAACCGAATGGTCTCTCAAACTTTTTCATTTCATTCTCTCAACTTCAAATACAAGGAAGAAATTAAAATTTCCCTGCACAAATATTCGGCATTAATGACTTTCATGTTCACATGAAGTTTATTGAAGCGATCGTTTTGAATTCACTGAGTATAAAATGCCAGACCAACTCATGGGAATAACATAATGACATTTTATGGATCTGCAGTCAATTTTTATTATTTCCTAAAGTAGTTTTTGCAAAATAACATATAAATAAAAATAGAATAGAAATTATTGCCAGCCAAAATAACACCACATCACACTTTCGTTCTTAATTAGAAAACACAATATATAAAAAGAAACTTAATAAATACCAACATAACATGTACGTAAAGAAGACTGGTGGTGCTGATAGTGGCCGCAAGTGGACACCAATAAGCATATGCTCTGACATTGAACAATGCCATAGCGCTGGTCTTCCGAGGAGCCCAGGGCTGTAAGGTAGTTAAGAACAGCAAAAAGTGGCAAACGTGGTACTACAACCTACATTTAGGGATAAAATGATGAATCAACGTTTACATACCTAGTATATACATACATTTTATTTAATAATATCGAGGGCTGGGTGGTCAAACCCGATAAATCGAAAATTTAGACGATTTGAAGTAATGAACTCTTCATTCCTAACTTTTTAAGCTCTGTTAAGTGGTAAATACAGATATCGTGATTTAATTTAGCATCCACATTTTTAATTTTAAGATAAGCCAATAAATGGGCAGTTTTTCAAATTTGTTTTTTGAACAGGCGGATAAATCGAAATAGAGAGCACTTTTTTTGTTACAATTTGAGGTAAAACTGTATATATGCATATATATGTAATTACCCTAAAAAATATACTATGACATTGTCAGTAGTACAAAATGGTAATAACGGTTATTTTTATTAATCGGATATTAACTCCAAACCTTTTCCAAAACTTCGGTATATTTTGTATGGTAAAAACTCATAAATATAAATATATGATTTCACCTCTTGAACAAACATGAAAAGTCATATTTAACAATAACTAAACGGTTTTACCACAATTCAATAAATAACATTCGGGGTAAATGTTTAGGGGTAAAATCCAATAACCGCGTTTATAGGACTCGAGCACGGAAGCTATCCCTGCGTTATTTTTTAGTACAGCTTTGCACTCGCGCGCAGCACTTTGTCGCGGTTGAAAATATTAACTGTTTCTAGTTAGATGTGTTTAATAATGAAAGTGTAAGTAAAAAAGGGAATAAAATGAGTTCTCGATCAAGAAAACTAGTTAATCTAGCCTGCCATGGACACCCGGAATTAGGTAAGTCAGATTTTTTGTTATGATAACCTCAAATTACTTTGGTAAACAAGTACGTACAGGTATAAGTGTTTTCTGTTGGGTTAGGTATGTCATTTCAAAGCATCTTCAATTAGTTGTGATATTAACAGTTTTTATTTTTGATGTTAAAATCGAGTCGCTCAACGTAATTTTTACATTTCAAAGTTATTGAGGTAAAACCCGCTTACTATTGTTATTTGATTTGAAGATATTGCATTTTACGTTACTAATTTATATTTACAGATATAATGGACACTGTTCAATCAGAGGAAGACACGCCAATTAGTAATGGGTCAAAATTTAATATCGACAAAGGTAAGTTTTTTATTTAACTCAGAATAAGTTAATATTAGTTTTAATAATTGAAGGCTTATTTATGGTGTAAAACCCATTAAATCGATTTTATACCTCATTAAGTATAGATATTGGGTTTAAGCTTAACGTTTACTTAATTTATACTTTTTGATTTTTTTAGGTTCAATTCATTTAAATGAACATAATGATATGGATAACAATGATATGGATAACTCATCGGATTTAGACGAGACGCAAATGAATATTGTTACAGAGATGGAAAATTGCGTCAATATGGGTGTTTTGTTCTCTCCAGGTAATTATTTCTCGATACTTTAATATAGATGCAAGTTTACCTTCGACCGCAGACAGAAGCAGCAGTGGCAGAAGCATGTCACTATTACGAAAGATATGTTGTCTGCTGCTCCTGACTGCGGTTGGCTGGAAACTTAAACATAGATATGTACCTACTGAAAGGGCGTGACGATTTAGCTATCTAGAAATCCGAAGGCAAGAGAGGTAAAAAGGCGCCTCCGAATAAAACAAAACAAGATGATGTGCAATTTGTCAGAGAACACATTGAATCTTTTCCTCTGATAGATTCACACTATTGTCGTAAAGATAGCAAGAAAAGATACCTAGCTTCAGAGATAAAATCTGTCACGAACATGTATAGATTATACATAGAGAGATGTGAAGAATCGGAAGGAACAGCTGTGTCAGAATATAAATACCGCAGTATTTTTTGCGAAGATTATAATATCAGTTTTTTTAAACCAAAAAAAGACCAGTGCAATATATGTTCGAAGTATAACAAGGCAAATGATGATACCAAAGCCACTTTGGAATCTGGATAGCAAGATCACATATCTAGGAAAAATATTAGCTCTCTAGCCAAAGAGGCAGATAAGGCTAAGTCTAACAGAGACACAACTTTTATGTCTATCACAATAGACCTTCAGGCCGTTTTACAGATACCAAGTGGTGGCGAAAGCCTTTTGTATTATATGCGAAAACTGGTACTCTACAATTTTACTATCTATGAAGCACGACTACCAAATGCAGCTTACTGTTTGTGGTGGTCGGAAATTAACGGAAAAAAGGGCAGTTGTGAAATAGGTACCTGCCTTTGCTGGTAGACCTTCCTTCAAGTAGTAATAGAGGCAGGTCCTGCCTCTATTACTACTTGAAGGAAGGTCTACCAGCAAATGTTAAGCATTTAACAGTTTTTTCTAACACATGTGGAGGTCAGAATAGAAATAGAAATATAGCAGCACTGCTTCTGTGGACTGTCCAAAACCATAACCACCTGAACATCATCGAGCAAAAGTTTTTAGAAAGCGGACATACCTACATGGAAGTAGACTCCATGCACGCCGCCATAGAAAATGCTGCTAAAAATGTATCTCTGAACAGTGTATCAGATTGGAAGAATATCTTTAAACAAGCAAGAAAAAAACAAGTTAAGCAAGTAAATACAGATGAAGGAAAACAAAAAGTTACTGTTGCGAACTACAAAATAAAAGAGTTTAAATACCACGAAATGAAAAATATCTCCCAACTAGCGGACTTACTACTCCTTAAACCTAAACTGAAAGACGACTTGAATGAGCAGGTAAATGGCTTAAAATCAAACGAATGAGATACGTAAAAGGAGAAAAATACAAGATCTACTTTAACTACGACTTATCTGATGATTTTCGTTTTGTAGACCTTACCCCTGTGCAAATGTCGACAACTACCCCAAATACGAGAAAACGTGCACATTCGAATCCTCCTTCCGTTGCTAACATTGCATATCCGGAGGAAATTGAAACATTATACGACAATCCTTTGCCTATAAGCGTAGCAAAGAAGAAAGACCTGGAAAAAATGTGTAAGACAGGAATTATACCCGACGAATTTCATCCCTGGGTTCATGGTTTAAAGGTTACCAACGATGTTGAATCCAGTTATTGTGATAGCTGCGATTCTGATTCAGATGAATGCTAATTTTGATAGTGTAATGTCGATTATTTTTTTAATAAATCCTTTAAGTTTCTATTTTGTACTGTTAATTTTATGGAAAAACCCAATAAATTTGATCCTGTCGTTATTACATCTGGTATTATCCAAAAACTAAAGAGATTAGACAAGTTTTTTAATCAAATAAACATAACTAAATAACATAGGTTCCATAACAGAGAGGTTAATATTCGTAATGTTTATAGCTTTTGATAATGTATACGTCCAAACTTTTAACATCGATTTTCTCAAAACCTATTTTTGTCTACTTATCGGGTTTGACCACCCAGCCCTCGATATAATATTGAATTACTTGTATGAAGAGTTAGGAGTAGGTTTGTACACTTTGTACGTGGCAAGTTGCATGCATATTAAGTACTACGCGTATTAAGGAAATGGACTATGTAACAGAATATTGGATAATAATTATATGGGATAAATTATGACGAAAGGAAAACGAAGGTTGAGACTAGAAATTTTGCCCACCTGGCCCTTAGTGTCAACTACTAGAAATTTAGACTTGAGCGGGTTAAGAACTAAGGCACAGTCTCTAGACCACCAAGATGTTCTTATACCCAGTCATTAAAATAGAGTGGATGTTTTAATTCGCTCACCGGTTGAACCACAGATATAGATATACACTAGATAACTTAAACACACAGATAACCTCCTATAGATAGAGCCTATAAGCGATTTAATTCGATGCAAAAGTCACCACAGTTGGCGGTAGGTGCGGGTTGCGGGGAGGTCGCTAACGGCGCTGCGATTGGCTGTTTCGAAAGTAGCGCGCTTTGTCACATCACGGCGCCAGAAGCGTAGTGATGGGACGCATTAGTCGTTAACGGTTTTTAGCGGTGCCGCAATTAATTGTTAGTAGAATATTTTACATGGCCTAGGTACCTGTTAACATGGTTTAAAATTTTGAACGGCTGCCACTGTTAGGTATATTATTATCATGTTGCGTTCATCGAATATTTTGATCACCACGTAACATAAAAAAGTATGTTAATCACATCGAGTAGTCATATAAAATAGTTATTTCTAGGCATTTACAACATATAATGCATTATCGTGTTTATGTCGGACTAGAAGCCTTCGTCCCGTTCGTATTCCATCACTAACCTATGTATTCATTATGAAATTATATTTCATTCTACTTTATATGAATGAATACACAACACTACATAGCAATAGCTAACTTCGACACTACATATTAATCTACAATACTCTAAATTACCCAATAAATAAAATAAAACTACATAATATCATTAATATCTACTCCTAAACCAAATAAAAACTTCCAGCACGGCTATCATGCGACGGCGTGCGACGAGCTCTCTCGATTTTTCTCGCACTTTCCGTCTCTTTCATATTAGAACACTTAGAACAAGAGCAATAGTACGAGAAAAATCGAGAGTATGTCACGACTCGCGGCCGTCTCATGATAGACGTGCAGACCCCGTATCATGGTCGGCCTTAGCACGCGATAAGTGACAAGATAGAGCGTCCGTCACTGGCTGACACCGTTCGATGGAACGAGACGGACGCTCTATCTTGTCACTTATCGCGTGATGGCCTGGTCCGATTCCGTAGCATGGACGTCCTTATCACACGATAAATGACAGAATAGAGCGGCGTCAGAATAGAACGCAGAAAAATCGAGAGTATGTCGCGGCCGTCTCATGATAGACGTGCTGTAGGTACTACATTAATATATTCCATTCAATAGCTTTGGAAGCTATAAAATAGAGCGAGATAGTAATTTACTACGTCTCTCGTCTCTCTCTACCTCATAGCTTGTAAGACGCTTGCAGTCCGCCACGCTGCCTTTTTGGTGCAGTGCCTTTAGTACATCGTATACATTATCTATGATTTCTAACAAAATAATTTTGACAATGCAATGACAAATTCATTGCGGTAAATCGAGTCTGCAGTAAGGTATTTTCTTAATATTCACGTACAACCGGCTACCACAACAGACGCGCGCGGAATGTAAGTCGGAGTGCCAACTCAAAGTCCCAATTCTGACACGCGAAGTACATGCATTTGCGTGATCTATGTATATCTATATCAATCTGTGGGTTTAACCTACTTATAGCCTTAATAGCTGGGTGATGAGCATTAATATTTTCTGTGTATTTACGTACTAGCTTCCGCCCGCGACATCGTCTGCGTGGACCCGGGATAAAAACTATCCTATATTTTAGTCCAGGCTATAAACTATGTTTGTGCAAAATTTCATCAAAATCGGTAGAGCCGTGCCGTTTATGCGTGATTGAGTAACAAACATCCAAAATCGAAACATCCAAACTTACGCATTTATAGAATAGAATTGATGTTTATTTGTAAAGTCATGTACTTACATAGACGTTTAGATTATACAAAAAGGCTTCCATGACACCCTGTTAGGTCACACAAATGGTTCTTATAAGTAACTTAATTCTACATTCCGGGTCATGCTACTATTATGTGAAAAGTAATATATGTATATTTATAGTGAATAATTTACAGTGCAGATTTAATTTGATGTACCTAAGTTTTAATTTGAATAATTTTTAATGTCAAAAGTTAAGTCTAGGTTATATAGTTTACACAATTACAATTTACTTACTAACTATTACTAAGTTACCTACTTTTAATTTTAGAAGGATTATAATATTAGTAGGATTCATGTATTCCATCTTCTACCGGAAAATGCAGGGAATATTTGGGGCCTTATTCATTAACCTCTCGTATGCTTAGGTGCAGATCTGTGCCAAACATTTGAACCTATTCATTTTGAATTAAGCAGTTACGCTGCTAACGAAATTATATTTTTTTAATAAAGGAAAAATTGAAAAATTTAATGCTCCGAGCCGGATATTTGAGACGTTGGTGCCGTTAAGAAGCCTAAGTATTCTGGTAGATGTCGCTACACGCCTCCCTAAGTCGTTGTAGGAAGGAACTGATTGAAGGATTTGGTGGCCGAACCGGATTGTTCCGATACCTCAGTTGGTTAGTAGCGACGGGCCATGAATGCCTGCATTAAATTTTTCCTTTATTTAAAAAAATATTTGAACCAATTGTTTTACATCTCTAAGTCCTCACTTGATTAGATAATTTTGACATCGTGCCTCGGTAGACGAGGGGTTTGGGGGGATTTGGGGATAATTTTACATGTTGTTGAACTTAGCCCATAGTAAGTTCCATAAGGATTATATTACGAATGTCTACTAGATGATCATGATCACCATCATCATATCAGCCGAAAGACGTCCACTGCTGAACATAGGCCTCCCCCAAAGAGTGCCAGTGATTGAACTCCCGCGACCTTTAACAGGTCCATCAGTCTACCTTGTGAGGCTACCCACACGCCGTGCCTTCCGCTACGTGGTCGCTACACAAACCAACGCCAAAATCTAGTTTATTTTATTTGTTATATATACACCACTTATTGAAATTAAATGTAGGTTCTGTTACTGTCCCACAAACCCTCAACATGTTAATTACTCAATGTGTTTTCATATCAAAATAACTTTGCGTTCCATTTTCGAACAAAACATGAATATTGTGGATGGCATATTAAACAAACTAAGTAATGAATTTAAACAGCGGCCATTTTCATTAAATTAATAGTCCCTTCAGTGAGTTCACAGATCTATTAGGTTAAACTACTATAGAGAGCACATGTGTGTCATTTGATACATAATATATAAAAAATAAAACAATTATTAACCGTGATTGAATGTATATTTACTTTATTCCTTATAACCTTTGAATTTTAACGGGCAAATTTCTCTACTTTTCTTCGTTTATCTAGGATATCAAAGGCAAATATTGTAGTACCTAGTTTTACTTATTCCGAACATTTAGTGCATTTCTTACATACATAGGTACCTTTATTCCCAAAAGGTGTACGCAGAGCACACCACTTTTAGCATAAGTGTGTGTGTAGCATAAAAGATCGACAAAATGTGATACCGCAGCCATAGGTTGCTAGCCCATCGCCCGCAACACACTACAACCCTGTTCCCTAAGTCGAGGAAAGGGGGTTGTGCTATTATATGAGAAACACAACAATACTAAACTTTGTGTGTTTTAATTAACCCATGATTTTTCTAATCGCTTATGGAATGGTGTATAACCTAAGGGGGGATTTGAACCCGTGCGTTTGTTTGGCCCACTACGACATCGCAGCGATTTTTCTTGCATTTTATGTCATAATAAAAAAAAAACTTCTACCTTGTTGACTACGGAACCCTAAAAACGAATGCGATGTTACACGCCAGCAATAAATCCTGTTCAAACGTTTGTTTACCCAACCTCAATCACTTTTTTCTAACCATTTCGTTCTATGTAAGGTGAGCCTCATACCCGGTCATGTCTAAAATATATGTAAATAGGTACAAAATTAAATGGGTCCGTAGCATCATTAAGAATTCTACCTGATGTACGAAATTCGTATAACAACAATTAGAAAATCTTGTTGTCTAATGCATGGAATTCCTATAGATGTGTGTTCTAGCACATATTATCGAACGCCTATATTGTCACAATTTCTACGCACTGTGTAGGTCCAAAAATAAAACCATTTTATTTTACCCTTTTCATTAGAATATACGCCTATAAACGGACTTCTAATAAAAATGGCAGTAATATGGTTTGGACTATAATAAAAGTAATTAGGGTGAAAATCAAAAAAAATGCACATAGTTAAGGCCTTAATCTAATCTACGCTTTAACTTTTCTCATTTTAGTAACGACACTTACCCATGTGAAATGTATTAGTATTATTTGATATATTTGAATTATTCGAAACGCAAGCGAGAAACCGCAACGGAAAACAATACTTTTTGTCACATCCGCTCTCGTAAATATAGTACCTAACTTCATTAGTAAGCGAACTCAGAATACGTACCAAAATGGACCTCCTTAAGGATACATCAGAATCAGAATCAGAATCAGAAATTATTTATTGTCAGATTGTGCATATTAGTACATAATACAGGTGTTACAATAGAGTTAGGAGTGTGTCACAATCAACCGTTTTTCGGCATACAATATAAGCTTAGGACCTAATAGTAAACAGTTTAAAGTACTTAATAAGTAGGTTAGTAATATTATTTATTTAATAACATTTGTTCAGGTTGTTTGATCAGGGACAAACACTAGAATGAAAGATGGAACATTACTCCACAGATCTGATGTAAATCCCAAAATGTACATAGGTAATTAAGGGACGTGACGTGACGGTCAGAGTTGAGGGTATTAAATAAGACCCTTGTTTGTTCGCTTCGGACCTGAAACGGATACGAAGGACAGTTTGAGCCGAACCCTACGTGTACAGTCAGCATTAGAAGTAGCTACGCAAATTAACACGTCCTTATCATTTTGACATTAGAGTCGTGTGTAAGTCATATTAACATGTCCTTATCATTTTGACATTAGAGTCGTGTGTAAGTCATATTAACACGTCCTTATCATTTTGACATTAGAGTCGTGTGTAAGTCATATTAACACGTACTTATCATTTTGACATTAGAGTCGTGTGTAAGTCATATTAACACGTCCTTATCATTTTGACATTAGAGTCGTGTGTAAGTCATATTAACACGTCCTTATCATTTTGACATTAGAGTCGTGTGTAAGTCATATTAACACGTCCTTATCATTTTGACATTAGAGTCGTGTGTAAGTCATATTAACACGTACTTATCATTTTGACATTAGAGTCGTGAGTAAGTCATATTAACACGTCCTTATCATTTTGACATTAGAGTCGTGTTTAAGTCATATTAACACGTCCTTATCATTTTGACATTAGAGTCGTGTGTAAGTCATATTAAGCGCTTGGCCCACGTAGTTACTTTTGCTGCTGACTGTACCTGTCCCTGAATTAAGGTAAGCCCACACCGCTGCTCAAAATACGCTAACGCACCGTAAACGCAGCAAAATGTATGAAGTATACGTGACGCATTCGACACGTCAACGCGTATACGCAGCGTTACGCACCGGTGTGGTCGCTCCCTTAGTGATCCAAGACGAGTAATGTGCAACTGTGAGTTGTAAAACTCGCATGTCTGTGTATTTAATAACATTTAAAATAATCTCAGAAAGAAAATCGACAGAAAACAACCATATACCGAACAACTACCGAATTTGCTAACAAAATTTCAGGGGGATCGGTTGAGAAATGCAAACTGTATTGGAGGAGCATGACATCCGGACATACGAAAATTTATTGGTCCAAGCTGAAGCAGACTTCGTCGTTCAATAAGTGTGGGATTCTATAACCGACAACTTCATGTGTACTTAAATTAAAAAATGGTAGATTATTGCTTTGTAAAAACACCTATACACTCTGCTTTTCAACTATAATTTGCCACAATCATTTTGGAAGGGTGTAACTGAGGCTTGGTTACCAAAATCAATTCTTTTAATTTTTTATTAAAGTCTAGCTAAACGAATACAATGGTAAAAACGACCGCATGAGCATAATGATGCAAAGTGAATCGTATACTTCATAGTCTGAAATGAATGAGTTTCTTTTAAGGAGGTAATATTGAACGATTATCTTAAAATTATACTTATACAGTGAATGAGGTATACTTTAATTCCAGTATGAGTGACAAATTATTGTAAAGTAATGTTGCTTGGCATATAAATGCCAAGCAACATAAGGTGCGTGTTTTCTGTATCAGTTCCACTAACAGCATCCGGTTCGGAGGACCATATAAAACGGGAACTGATGTAGAGATACATAGCAGTTCCTCATCCTTTGAAACTGCCTTTGGGGCCTTTGGGACGGGTTATCCATATAGGCAAATTAGACACGTGCGTAGGTGTGCGGGGTTCCAAAGGGGCGCAGTTTTTTCGTGATAATTTGGCCGATAGAGGGGCGCCGATGAGGTGAATGCCTAGGGCGCTCTCGACATTTAATCCGCCTCTGACTAATAAGTATGTATATTTTACGTTACACCTGGTATTGAAGTTGCTATTAAATTTACCGCCCGCTACGCACGCCAGAGCGAGACGTAAAATTGTATAGGCACTTACCACGGGCGTTCGTATATTTATCGCTCTTGCCTTCGGCTGGGGCATCAAGTACCTCCGATCTGAGATAATCTTTGTTATACAATATGGGTACGATTTGTGTAAGATCGTCTTCTTGATATTAATCCAGAGGGGCTAGTACGCTAAGTTTTATGTCGGATTCGTCACATTCTGGCAAATATGCGAGTGCAAGAGAGACAAATGCTTTATGTCGGACATAAAACCTAGCGTGCTAGGGAGGCTGATACTGTTTTATTTGTGCTGGAGGTTAATTTAAATCGACATTTAGAACTCCAATGTGATATGGACTAAAAGGGCGCAGCATATGGGTACTATAATTATCTTAACTATCTTTGCTATCTATAATATTAGATGGATCATCACTAACATTAGTATGAACCTACATTAAAATAAGTAATAATTTACCAGTGTGTTTTACAGTTGTATAGCAAATCATGACTGTTTTTTAACCTATTCTCCAAAAAAACTGTTACGCAATTCGGCAATTTTGTAAAGAGTTCGTTTTTATATTTTTAAGTAAACAAAAATGTGCTACCTATGTGCGTTATCGGCAGTGACCGTTCTAATCCTACACCAAACAAACATCCTATACGTATTTACCTGAAACGGTCGATAGGCATTCAAATTAAAGGCGGGTTTACAATACATGTCCCAGACACCACACCTGACTGCATAATCACCTACTCCTAGCTCCACAATCAATTTTGAAAAGCTCCTAGTCCACATGCAAATAAGGTTGATATTCCAATGAGTGAATATACTAAGATACGATCATTTAAAAGGGAGTTGGATAACAGATTGTCATGACAACGCTGGCGTTATTGTTAATTCAATCAAAGCTGGATTTGCTCGAGACAGTTGAATGGTATAAACCAACAACTAAGTGGCCTCCATTTTGGAAATAACCATTTAATGTTGGTACTTACGCATAAGCGACGAATGCTTTGGAATTGTTATTACGAGATCAGTCATAGTTTTGGAAAATAAGCTACTTTATTTTTGCTCCCATTCCACTCGACTTTTTCTTCTTAACTACGCGTTACATCGCACTCAGTGTAATCAACTAGAAATCAAGTAGTAGTAGTAGTAGTAGTTTAGTTTTAGATATAGTTATAATAAGTTTTGTGTATTTTTGTTAATTTAACATGTTCCTATGGTTGTTATAATTAAAGGGATTTAAAATTAATTAGGTAATTTAGTGACCAAATTCAAAATTCGAAATCAATTCTTATTTTAATTCCCAACCCAAACGAGGGATATTATAAGTTTAACTTGTGTATCTATCTGTCTGTAGCATCGCAGCTCCCAAACAGATGAACCAGTGAGATCGGTTTTTTTTACCCTTTTTGCCCGTCGAGATGATTCTTGACTGTAATTTGTTCGGCTTTCTTATTATTTGTTTAATTTATGTAATTATGCATATATTTCGTTCGAGAAGCGTTCTTAGTTCTGTAAGTAAAGAATATAACGAAAAAACATTAACAGTACACTACTTTTCCGCACTTGTGCGCAAAGAGCACTTTCCGTGCATATGTCGAAACTTTAAAGAGCCATATGTGCAGTAAAACGTTGTACGATACACGTGCGAATAGGTAATTCGCAACTCGTGTCGATTTAAACACTCCCTTCGGTCGTATTTTAATTTATCACCTCTCGTTGCGAATTTCAAATTTTCGGCACTTGTATCGTAAATAACTATTTTCATCTTACCTATTCAGAGAGTAAACTGTCAGTGAAAGTACCACATGTGAAATGGGTCACTTTTATCACTAGCTCTACAATCTTCAATACGTACCCGTATACCTATTCTAAGCGTGATATAAAAAGCCTTAGATCGTTACTCAATCATCATTATCATAATAGCCGAAAGACGTCCACTGCTGGACATGGGCCTCCCCCCAAGAGTCCCAAAGTGACCGGTCCTGCGCCACCCGCCTCTTGGGACTCCCGCGACCTTTACCAGGTCGTCAGTCAACTAGTACTCACAAGGATGTAAAATATAAAAAGAGCTAGATAGGTTATACGCGCTCTGAAAGTAGCAAACTAAAACATGATCATCGCCATACTTGTCTCTGTTTCGCTCCCAGAAATTAGCATACCGTCCTGCTTTCTCCTGTTATCTATGATAAGCCAAAGCCTGGTAAATTTACGACTATAGGTACATCGATTTTTGTATAGGCAACATATTACAACATATTTATATACCTCTTTTTATAGCTGAAGGTCTTGGTTTGAGTCCCGGTAAGGGCATATATTTGCGTGAGCATGGTTATGTGTTTCAGAATCTTGATGTTTTCTATGTATTAAAGTATTTATATCCATAACACGAGCCTTATTGCATGCTTACATGTAATAGGAATTATTATTAAATAAATACTTATGACTTATTGAGCTTACTAGAATTTGTGTAAGATTGTTCCCTAATATTTTTATTTATATAATTGCTTACTCGTATAAAGCACGGCGAATTTATTACGAAATATCCGTTTCCTCTTGAAGCGCAGTGAATTTGTTCCTCTTTTCAATACATTTCATCTCGCATCACAAAGGTTCTGAACGCTCCACGTTTTTGTGGTTGTTTTGTGTGCTCCATAAAAACTCCGATTAAATTCAGTCGTTAGATACAGAATGTGAATATTACTTTTGCATGCAAAATCGGTTCAAGACTTGCAGATCAAGTTTGCTTGCTTGTAGGGGTGTTCGATTGAGTTGATCAATGTAAATCACATGACAATATACAATGAATTCAAGAGATGGAACAAAGAAGAAAACACATGAAATGAAACAAATGAAAGTCTATTTAAATACTGCAGGGTATTGCCAGTTCATGACAAGGTTGACCTAGCCGTTGTGACCCAATATAGTGGGAAAATCCCTGAATTAACTGTCAAACATAGACCAAAAAAATTGCGTAAGCTAACATACCCCTCACCATTCGTAACTCCATCTACTAACAATGAATATGGCAAAAGAGTCTGGACAAACGCATTGCCACGCGCTTTAAATAGACTTCCATATGATTTGATACCAAAAAAGCCTGAGTCTGATAAACTTATAGTAAAAATATATAAGAAATTGTTAATAGATAACTTATACTCTTGAACAAATCTCTTTCTTATCTTATTGTATGGTAAAGGTGCCGTCTGATTCTAAAATTCGATAAGGCAATTTAAAATCTTAAAATAATAAGATTAAAACCTGATCGCTAGAAATGTAGCATAGTTTTCTAAAGAAATAAACAGTTCAAATTTTTTTTTTTTTTTTTTACAATCAAGAATAGACTGGTTGCCTCTGAGTTTGGGGCTTTAAATGCAAATATCGATTACGCTCCTAAACCGGAATAAATTATGTTCGAAATATTAGAAATTAGAAATAGAAAGTGTCAACACAACATGTCTTTTTACATTTTCTATATTCCATCCATAAATTTAATCGTCATACTTGTCACTGTCATGGATGCCAAATAATGAGGCCGCGTATGCAATACATCGATGGTACAGTCAAAGTTCAAACACTAACAAATGATAGAAGTAATTATATTTTTAAAATTGCACAAGAAAAGTGGTACAGTTTGAACGAGAGAGTCTAATCATGAATTTAAAGCCCCGAGGTCATAGAGGCCACTGTACATTGTGTTTTACAATTAAAAAAAAAACACTATTACCTATCACAAATTATTATCACTAAACGAGACTTCATCGCGTATAATTCAATTTATTTATTTACCAGTTTCAGACACGCATCCTTGCTCTTCTCTCAACCAAGGATGTTATGACACATCCGAAACGTTCATCATCATCATCATACCAGCCAAAAGACATCCACTGCTGGACATAGGCCTCCCCCAAAGAGTGCCACAATGACCGGTCCTGCGCCACCCGCATCCAGCGGACTCCGGCGACCATGACCAGGTCATCAGTCCACCTTGTGGGGGGCCTACCCACGCTGCGCTTTCCGGTACGTGGTCGCCACTCGAGAACCTTTCCGCCCCAACGGCCAACACGGCCGAAACGTTGAGTAACCTCAATTAGTTAACAAAATACAGTGAACACAGATGTGAAGACTCGGGTCCAGGAGAAGTTCCAGTGCTGTGGGTTTTAAACCAACATTGCCCAGGGCAATACTATGGTTAATTTATCCTTCCTTTGCTAGGACGGACTAGGCCGGGTCGTGTGGTGCCGCATCGTAACGGATGCACGAGCACCCGGCGGTTGTAAAATACAAAACGTCTTTTCACATTCGCAGGCAAACGGCGTGTTTTTTTAAGAAACTTCTTTAATAAATTAACTTAACAATCTTTAAAAAAATGTTTTTTCATTGAATATCACGCCGCTAGCCTGCGAATGACAAAAGAAACGTTTTGTGTGGTCGTCGAACCACCTTAATAGAGTGTAGTAGGCAAAATCCGAACGCAGCCGGTCAGATGCGAAGATAGCCGAGCACAGCCGTCCAGGTCAGAGGCCGCAAATCCATTCAAATATGACGTCTCTATTAAAGCTTCACATTCCATTGGCAACTTTTAAAATACGCTCAGGCGCACTCCCGCCCGGCCCAGTCGCTCGCCATACACAATTGTAGACTCGAAAATTATTATTACTCCAAAAGAAAGAAGGCAAAAAAATATGCCTAGTGACGAAAATCCCATTCAGATATCTAAAAGAATTACGAAGCTACAACCGTTTTAATATTGCTTGTTAGAGAAAGAAAACGCAAATGGTGTGTGACGTCACATTACAGGATGCTGCCGGGGGGCAGGGTCGACGGCCCCGCCGACCGCGATGCGGCGCAGCACGTTGCAATCTTCTGTGACGTCACATTCTTCCAGCGTCATCGTTTCATATGAAGTTGCGTTTTGCGAACATACCCCTTCTTAAAACTTTGGAAACTTATTACTTCGTGATTATTTAACCTTTTGCATTGATTTTTTCTCTATTTGTCTACATTTTTTATCCTTTTTCGAGAAAATATGACATTATTGATTATTTTATTTAGCGTCTACGCCCCTATTGGACAATCAAGCAGGAATAACATTTTAGACAACGCTCGTAAACAAGCTTATGGTTTATGGTAAGCGGACACCGTAGCCTGTGGATGCTTGCGACTCCAGAAGAATCACAAACGCGTTGCCACCCTTCATTAATTTGAGGATTCGTTGTGTCGATAGCTAGAGACAAACAAAGGTCTCACTATCAACACTGCCCATCCTCGGGAGTTGTAGCGAACTTACTCAGCAATTCACTACCTAGATTACAGCACCACATACATAACCAAAGCTAGTAACGATGGAAGCCGAAGTCCATATAGGAACTCGTAAATTGCACATAAACCTGTCGTGAAAGGGCTCGTTAAAGTCGTCTCGATGACTTGGTGGTTATACTCGAAAAATTATTCTCGATCGAATCAAGCACGGAAATGTTTATCGTATTCGTACGGATTCGTAACAGTAATTTTACTCTTACTAATATTATAAAGGTAATGACTTGATAAAGGTTGCAGGAGTCCGCTGGATGCGGATGGCGCTGGACCGATCACTTTGGCACTCTTTGGGGAGGCCTTTGTCCAACAGTGGACGTGTTTCGGCTGATATGATGATGGTCAATAATATAAAAACCGTCCAAGTGCGAGTCGGACTCGCGCACGAAGGGTTCCGTACCAGTATCTATAAAAACAGTAAAAAAAAAAAGTTTGTTGTATGGGAGGCCCCCTTATACTCGTATATTTATTTTATTTTGTTTTTAGTATTTGTTGTTATAGCGGCATCAGATATACATAATTTGTGACAACTGTCTAGCTATCGCGGTTCTTGAGATACAGCCTGAAAAAAAAACGTTTGTTGGATGGGAGCCCCCCATAAATATTTATTTTATTTTGTTTTTAGTATTTGTTGTTATAGCAGTAACAGAAATACATCATCTGTGAAAATTTCAAGTGTCTAGCTATCGCGGTTCTTGACATACAGCCTGGTGACAGAAAGACGTACGGACAGCGAAGTCTTAGTAATAGGGTCCCGTTTTTATCCTTTGGGTACGGAGCCCTAATAATAGGGTCCCGTTTTTATCCGTTGGGTACGGAACCCTAAAAAGGAAAAGTCTGTGGGATTGTCAGTTTGTAAGCAGGACTCCGGAATACCAAAAATACTCTCACTAGTATATAAAATAGACCTTTGGGATGGAAATTGTTAATCCCGCGATTCTTTGCAATAAACGAGCAGATGCACGGGCAGCTAGTAGTATTCATTAGAACAAATCCACAGATGCGAATTAAACATCGCGTCGACAGCGCCCTACGCAAGCAACTCACCGGCGCCCCACTAGCGGCCATACGTTAAAACATTTTTCAAGCGCGTGCTGTTTGTCGCGCGCCCCTTTGTACCCCCCGCCCCTAGGCACGTGCCTAGTTTGCCTATATGGATAATCCACCTCTGCAAATTCGTAAACAGGTTTACTCTACTGTTACCCGATACCCGAGTTACTAAATGCTACCATCAAATATCAAAGCGAATAGAAACAGGTAAGTTACATGTTACACCGGAACCGTGTAACAAATATTTACTAAGCCGGTCGAAATACGTATCGTAGAGGAGATATGGAAGTGGAATAAATACACAAAGCAATACAAATATGTATTAAAGGTTTATAAATACATATTGAGGAGATCGCTCTCTAGCGATAACACCGCCTGTTATTTGCCTCTACTTGTGTTTATTATGTTCTGTACAGTATTCTATTATTGAGGCAATAAAGAGTATTTGTATTGTATTGTATTTTATTGTAGAGCGTGTGTTCTGTTCGTTAGTCATAAGCTTGAATGTAGGGGCAATACTTATCCGATTTCAAAAAATCTTTTACTTGTATAAATTAACGAGTGAGCGAATTTATTTGTTTCATCTTGGGCAAAAATGCGTTGGTATGTCCGGCTGTCCAGTTTTTTTTCTCTACATGCGACATGTCGCATTTCTTAACCGATTCTCGAGAAAATTTGTAAACCATCTGGTAGAGATGTAAGGAAAAGTTTCCATGTATCCCTACCAAACAACGAGCTTGTAGAGTTCAATGGGAAAAATTCCATATATCCCTACTATGGGCAAAATAGTAGAGATACGTGGAAATAAATCCACCTATCGCCACCGGGGGGGAAACAGTAGGTATACGTGAAAAAAATCCAATTATCCCCACTAGGGGTAAAATGGTAGGTATATGCGGAAAATAATCCATTTGATATGAATTAGGGCTAGGTGGAAAAATATCCCTACCAGTAGAAATAAATGGAAAAATATTCCCTGGGGGGGATATCGCAGTAGGGATACGTGGAATAGGCGCACTTTCGGACGGGTAGAAGTCGAATGGGGAAAAATGCGAATGGAAAGTTTACTCGGAATTAATGGGTTTGGGGAAAAATCTAACCACTATCTGCGGCTACACAAAAGTAAATAAATCTGAAAATGTATAATAAAATAAACCATTCATAAAACCAAACACCCTGTTTCAATCAAATCGATCGGTACACAACACTTGTAACTGTAACACATGTTTACGAAGAGCCATAAACCAAGTCCATTCAATTGTACAACAAACTTCAACAAACTTACACGTTCCGATGTTTGATCTAATAGTTCACACCTATTGTTTACCTCTATTGTTAAAGTGTTGGACCAGTGTCAAGCACTAGGTATAGAACATGTTAGTTTAGTCTAGTCTTATATAGTAGGACCTATGACTTTCCCAATTGATTTTCTCGGTCGGAGGAGTAATCACGTAACTTTACGAACGCAATGGTCTACAAGTCACTTTTTGTATGGCATTTTCCTATACAATCTACACGCGTGCCTAATATAATTGAGGATTTCCTCAATTCCTCATGGATCCCATCATCCAACTGAATTTTGAAAAAAATGGGACCTACCTGGAAGCATATACTTACAAACAAAAAAAAAATTAGAATCGGCTCATCAATGACGGAGTTCTGAGGTAACAAACATTGAAAAAAAAAAAAAAAAAAAACAACCGAATTGAGAACCTCCCCCTTTTTTTTTTAAGTCGGTTAAAAAGGGGTAAGCAGAGCACATGAAACTTATGTTCCAGTGCCTCTTTTAGCATAAATGGTATAACAGATAGACAAAATGTAACACTTCAACCCTGTCCCCTTTGTACGACTCTTACGACACCCACGTGAAGAAAGGGGGTGGTGCTGTTATATACCGATACCACACTCGCTAATGCCATAGTAAATATCGCCAACAAACTGCTCCGCAGTTTGGCGAAATAATGTAATTACGGTATATTTTATATTTTCATGTTAAAATAAAAAAAACACATGTCTGTCGCACAACATGTCTTATCGACATTGATTTAGTAAATTTTTCAGGTGATAAGACAGCTACCTTATGACAGGATTGCTGCAACATCATATGATTCTAAAACATTTCGACTGTCATTTAGAAAAAAAAAGACCGGGTTGCACTCCGGGAGTGCCGGCAGAAGTGAAAACTCAATGACATTGTAACAGTTTTTCGATCAGGTCACGTGTCCGTGTTACGAATCTTCAATCTCTCGAATCTTACGATCACGTGACATCTTACGGTCACGTGACCTGTGGCGAGTTTAACAATTTATCCCCATCACAAAAAGTGCACAGCGCCGCTTAAGAAGAAAATAATGACAGTTGAGTCGCCCAAACGCTCGGTTGAAAAGTTACACTGCCCTGAAATAAATATTTTCTAGTCTGCTGCTTCACTGTTAAACATTAAAATGTTCCAAACCGACCAATAAAACTACCAAGGTCTAACCCACACTTATTGAACCGAACACGCGTATCTACCAACACAACGCAACTTACCTGTTACGGACAAATTCCTATCGATTTTGCTCGTCCCGACGACGGCGATGTGTCACTATCAGACCACTGGGTATTGTATTTAGATGTATAAACAGTGCCCGATCAATAGCAATCAACTTAGAGACGTGACCCACATAAGTGACCGGAGAGGCTTTCTATCTACCTAATGTGTGACCGACTACGGCACAAATGTCTTTGGTTTCTATACATACGGCGGGGTTTCACAATGGGCCGTGGACGATTAAAAAAGCCGTCGTCGCTTGCTGTCTACGCAATCATGAATGTTTATCTACGAACCGTCTTTACTTCTAAAGATTGTCAGGCTGTTGAAGCTGCTGTTATTTGCACTAAGTATTCTCATACTCACACTCATTTATTTATAATGCACAAATACATTAAACGTGAAAAAGTTAATGTTAAATGAAATGAAATTAATTTTAATTACCCGACTGCCGAAGGAGGGTTATGTTTTTCGAGCGTATGTATGTATGTATGTATGTGACCTTATTCTTTGAAACGCCCTGCAGCCTAAACCGTTTGACGGATTTCGACATATGAGGTGTCGTTGGATTCCTTATAATCGTAGAAGATGGGCTTTTAGAGAAGTCATTTAATTTCACTTGTTTATTTATAATCTCACAGAGTTAAATTATTTCAAAAATGTATGTAACACATGTCAAATGAAGTAAAATCGGTAATAAGACTAATAAAATAAGGTCATATTTAGAATTCCATAATGAGGAAGAATATATTAAAATGTTAGTAGTCAAACAGTTCAGAAATGTCATAAAAGGCGTTATTAACCAGCCATTTTTTCAGTTCGCTGTAGAACGAACTGCCATTCTTAAGGTTTTTAATGCGACCAGGAATGGCATTATATATTTAAGAACCAATAACATAGGTCGTTTTGGTAGATTTGGTTAATTTGCACCGGAACCATTATCGGAATTTGCATAAGAAATAATGTTACTTTAACCTATTCAAGGTTAATACATGATGCCTTTGCGATCGATTTCCGCTATCAATACGAAAAAGATGCTACGTGCTACGGCGTAGCACTCGTAGCGTTGCTTGGCTTCGAATGGGTGTAAGTTAGATTCATGGACTAGCATTTCTGAGTATGTTGGCCGATTGTGTGCTACAATCATCGGTATGCACGCAAAACTACAGCACGTTATCGCACGACTGCGCACGAGCTGTGACGCGTGGAAATAGACTATTATATATCTCTTTCTAAGTGTTCTAATGTTGGCTCAAGAGAGACAGACAGACAGACAAACGGATAGACATAGCTATTGCTGCTTTCATAATTACTATTTATGATAACATCTCAATAAGCGTTCAGACGATCTTCAACTCTAACTTCAAGAAAGAAAGTCCATAATAGTTTTGGTAATATTCTCCCGTTAACTACATCTTAAAATTTTGCTTTGCATGTTATAGATATTGTAAGTACTTAGTTATAATAAATAGACATGTCACGTTTTAACGGTTACTGAGTGAACAGTTTTACCTAATATATTATTTACAAGCCTATTAATAATCTACATAATGAAACTTAAAACGACTATTTACAAGACCTAAATACTAAAGTTCCTTAATCTAAACGAATATCTTTAATTTAAGATTCTTGTTGCTCTTCAATTCCTTCAGGCGTTTAGATAGTTGCAAGTGCTTGTCATCACAAGCGTACACAAGGTGAACACGAGAATATTTCCATCTACATCTCCATTATGCACGGCATGTTCTCTCGCCTTACTAAACAACTTTCAGAGGAAGACAAGCTTGAAATATTGCTACACAATATTCGACCTATTTATGCCAGCACACTAGCAGCCTCTCCGAATATAAATAACATTGACGCTCTTAAGGATCTATGCCGCTGCTATGAGAATATTCAGTCTCGAATGGTTCGATTTCACGAACCGCCTAAAATAAACTCTGACACCCTAGCTCAGGAATTTGCGTACAATCGTCAATCTCCTGGTACTTCTTACAGTCGAAACAACAACACTAACTACAACACTAATTACAGACGCGAATACAATGACAAATTTAGAAATTTTAAATCATATCAGAATTCTAACCATAACTACAAAACTAATGACGAACAGGCTAAAAACTTAAATGTTAACTCTCTGAGCGCTCTGCCCAACACAAACACAAGGAAATCATACTGTCCGAGATGTCGCACGGATACTCACTCGCTGGGTCAATGTCAGGAACCCCATTTTCCGATATGCTTTCGATGTGGCAAGAAGGGTGTCCGTTACCCAGATTGCTCAGACTGTAAAACTAAATCCAACCAAAAAAACTAAATGTGGTGGATTGCCAAGACGGTGAGCACGAGAACACTACATCTACTAAATCTAAAAGGTCTGAATGGACTGATTGGTTAAAATTTATTTCAAATTTCTTTGCATGCTACACCGTCGCCACAAT
This sequence comes from Epinotia ramella, assembly GCA_947578815.1. Classification (NCBI taxonomy): domain Eukaryota; kingdom Metazoa; phylum Arthropoda; class Insecta; order Lepidoptera; family Tortricidae; genus Epinotia; species Epinotia ramella. Next base: position 1,651,166 of record OX388213.1, read on the forward strand.
CCACAATTCTGAATTAAATAATTCACGTCCTCATGTCTCTGTTCAATTACTCGACAAATCATTAATTGGTCTTCTTGATACGGGCTGTCCAGTCAGTATTTTGGCTAACAATGCGTATAAATACTTCACTAGCCAAGGTTTTGTACTGCATGAAGGAGAACGTAGACAATTCATAGCTGCTGGTGGACAAAAACTACACAGTATTGGACTTATGTATTTACCCGTAACATTTTTGAACCAAACACACACTCTGGAAATTCACGTTGTTCCTGAAATCCAAAACTCACTAATACTAGGTATGGATTTTTGGAATACTTTTGATCTATTCCCTAAACATCTTAGTGCTGTCATTATGCGCCCTGAATCTGAAGTTCCACTGGCTAATTTAACTATAAATGAGAATGCGAGTCTATGTTGCTATAACCACCTAACAACAGAACAAAAGATTACTGCTGACCACATGATTTCGCAGTTCCGTGAAATATCTTATGAAGAACGAGGCTTAGGAAGAACTTCGCTAATCTCACATGCTATTGACACTGGTGATGCTGCCCCAGTTCGTCAACGCTACTACAGAATGTCATTAGAAAGACAACGCATTTTAAATGAACAGCTCGACGAGATGCTGAACGAAGACGTGGTAGAAGCGTGTGAAAGTGAGTGGTGTTCTCCCGTTCTGCTAACTCCTAAAAAAAATGGTGAGCTGAGGTTTTGCTTGGATAGCCGGAAGCTCAATGCTGTCACTAAAAAGGATGCGTACAGTCTACCATACATATCGGAGATCTTAGACAATCTTCGCGACGCCAAATACTTGACAAGCCTAGATCTTTCGAAGAGCTTTTGGCAGATTCTAATTAAAGAAGAGGACAGGTGCAAGACGGCCTTCTATATACCATCGCGTGGTACTTTCCAATTTAAATCTATGGCTTTTGGCTTGACAAATGCTCCTGCGACGCAGCAACGCCTTGTTGATCGTTTATTCTACGGTCCCGAATTCGAACATAAAGTCTTCGTCTATATCGATGACATAATTATTGTGTCACCAACATTCGATCAACATATTTCACTGCTTGTTCGCGTAATAGAGAAACTAAGGACAGCTAACCTTACTATCAATTACGAAAAGAGCCAATTTTTCAGAAAACAGCTTAGGTATTTAGGATACGTGGTAGATTCGAACGGGTTACATGCTGATCCTGAAAAGGTTGACGCGATTGTGAACTATCCCACACCTAATAATCGAAAGGAAGTTCGTAGGTTCCTTGGTACTGCCTCATGGTACCGGAGGTTTATACCAAATTTCAGCTCTTTGGCCTCGCCACTAAACAAGCTAACGTCTCAAGCTAAATCTGCACCTCCATTTAAATGGTCTCCGGAAGCTGATAACGCCTTTAAGGCTCTTAAAAAATGTCTTGTGTCTACCCCTGTTCTGTCCTGTCCCGATTACTCGAAGCCATATGAGATCAGTACAGACGCAAGTGACGTCGGGATCGGAGCGGTTTTGACACAGACTACAGATGGCGTTGAAAAGGTTATCGCTTATATGAGCAAATCGCTATCTAAACAGGAACAGCACTATAGCGCCACAGAACGGGAGGCTTTGGCAGTTTTGACAGCTACTGAGCATTGGCGTTGCTACCTTGAAAACGGTAAACGTTTTGTTATTTACACTGACCACGCGGCACTGAAATGGTTTCTCAACCTTAACAATCCAACAGGTCGCTTAGCTAGGTGGGGTGTCAGACTTTCTGCGTTTGACTGCGAAATCAGACATCGGCGTGGTTCCGACAATGTTGTTCCTGATAGTCTTTCTCGTATACCTGTTTCCGTCATAAATCCTACACCCACGCATAACTTACCTCCAGCTACTACCGATTCTTGGTACTTAAATATATATAACGGTTGCCAGAACACACCTTCATCGTTTTTGGACTACCAAATTCTAAATAATAAACTCTACCGTTTCAAAAAAAGTTTGAATCCACTTACTAGGGAATTTGAATGGAAGGAGGTCGTTCCTCTCGAATTTAGACTAAAGACTATTGAACAAAACCATTCTTGTCCTACCGCTGGTCATTTTGGTATTCTAAAAACCCACAAACGCCTATGTCTTAAATACTACTGGCCAGACATGCACCGTGACGTGACTAATTTTGTAGGTGATTGTGACACATGTAAAGCCTACAAACATGCTAACCATGCTACATTAGGGACTATGGGACGTCCAAAAAAATGCTGTAGGCCTTTTCAGATGATCAGCATGGATCTAGTTGGTCCGCTACCGCCGTCTAGAAAACAGAATACGTTTTTGTTCGTAGTTTCATGCTGTTTCACTAAATTCTGTCTTTTATTTCCCATTCGACGTGCTACGGCTGACATTCTTGCTCGCATACTAGAGGATGAAGTATTCCTGGTTCATGGTATACCTAGCACAGTTCTAATGGACAATGGAAGACAGTTTGTTAGCAATACTCTTAAGCAATTGTTCACAAAGTATAATGTGCCTAACGTCCAACTAACACCAAAGTACACACCACAGGTAAACAGCGTTGAACGTTTCCATAAAGTTATCGTCACTGCTATCTCATCGTTTATTGAGAACAACGATCACAGATCCTGGGACTCAAACTTATCTAAAATACAGTTTGCTATCAATACGTCTACCAACGAAGTTACCGGCTTCACACCAGCTTTCTTGGTCTACGGCCGAGAATTGGTAACATGTGGCTCTCATTACCTACATAATGACAGCATTAATGAGCTCGTATTCTCGCCTCGGGAAGAATATGCAGAAAACCTAGGAGTGCTTAGGAAAATATTTGACCAAATCCAAAGTTTACTGATAAAGGCACATTCTAGGAACAGTGGATATTATAATCTTCGTAGGAAACACGCTGATTTTAATATTGGTGACGTTGTCTGGAAACGCACGTACTACCTAAGCGATAAAGACAAACGATTTACCAAAAAATTAGCACCGAAATTTATAAAGGGTCGAATTGTTGCAAAAAAGTCACCACTAGTTTACGTTTTGAAGGACATGCAAGGCAATAACATCGGTGACTGGCACATTAAAGATATAAAACTGACTAACTATAAAGCCTAACTAAAATGTGCCTATCATTAATATCATTTTCTAGCTATAGTAGTCTCATATATAACAAAAAGCTACCATTGTGTGGAATCTTCTACCAGATTCACCACAATTTGTTCTACGTCCGTTCTGGTTGTAAGAATTGTTAACAGCATTACTTGCTCTAGTAGTGATGTTAAAATTGTATCTCTTAATTAATATATGAGACCGTCTGTTACCAACAACCATCTTGAGTTATTGGTGAGTATATTGTATACAGAAACAAATACTCAGTATGAAAGAGGCTGTATCACCAAACTGAAGGTACTACAGCTAATGTTAAAGATGATGAATGAACGGATTATGAGTGAGTGAAGTATGTAGTTGAAGATTGTTTGTGAAACTGATAACTCAGAGTCAGTAAAATGATAGCGAATTTTCTTAGGAAAATTCTACCCAAAAAAGGGGGGTATGTCACGTAAACGTTTTAACGGTTACTGAGTGAACAGTTTTACCTAATATATTATTTACAAGCCTATTAATAATCTACATAATGAAACTTAAAACGACTATTTACAAGACCTAAATACTAAAGTTCCTTAATCTAAACGAATATCTTTAATTTAAGATTCTTGTTGCTCTTCAATTCCTTCAGGCGTTTAGATAGTTGCAAGTGCTTGTCATCGCTTGTGCGCGGGAGGAGGCATGAGCTGAGAGGGCCGAGGGGAACAGAGCACTCCGCATTTGACACGGAGCAGCGATACCGATCATACTGATTGTTACTATAATGTAAATTATACATTTTTCTACCTGACTGTGCGCTAGCCAGTGTTTTAATATTAAATATAACTATAAGTACTTCAGATTAAATAATTTAAAAAGGTGAAATGTGTTACCCCGGACTGGGTGAGTGTTGCAAATTAATTTATTACTTATACCGATTACTAATGTGAATCAGTAGTGTTGGCAATGCCTAATTTTAATAACGCGTATAATGTAGCTATCATCATTTCACTAGATATAAGTTTTATTTCCAGCTAAATAGGTACAAGAAGTGGAGTCTCTTTGTTCTTGTGTTATATATACCTACCCCCTTGTAAAAAATATGTATCTAGATTTAGATTTAAATGTAATTTTGGGCTCATAATGCATTCTAAAACCCCAGCTATTTCATACTAGTGTTTCTTGAGAAAATCTTAGTTGTAATTTTATTTATTTTGCTTACATACTGAATTGTAGCACTTTCATACGTTGCCTAATTGCGATCTAATCTAACTATATTCCATCTTAAATGCTACTGCAACATCATTGATCACTATTTAATGCTTTTGGTAGCCCGCCCGCTTTTTAGTGCCTCAATCTCCACTTGTGTCGGATGTTGCAGTCAGTAACGTGAAACCGGACTTTTCGCTAAGTGTCCAATCTCCAAACTTCCAGGGTTTTTGCTACGGGCTGAGGTGTCCGCCTACTGAGACGCCGTAATACCATCCCCGATGACCTGTTGTGCACTGCCGGATCTACCCCGTGCCTGTGACGTCATCGACCGCGCATGACCAACCGCGCGCTGCACTGCAGGGAAGTGGCTGTCCAGTGAGACGGTGCTAAGTGTTCACAGCTCATTCTATGTGTATTATGAACCGGGTAGTCTAGACCTCACACCCTGAGACTAATAATAGCGCTTTCTGGGAATATTTAAAATTGTAATTTAGTACCTTAGTTTTAATTAAATTTTGTAATAATCGATAATTCGTGTTTCTAATTTCCCCGCTAAAACACAGCGTTACATACATAAGTGTTTTTACACAGTAGATAAGAAAACTTGCAGAGTGCTGTTCGCCAACAAACTGTTATGCAGTTTGGCGTAAATTTAACTGTCTTATCCCCACTACACCTACCGCTTTTGCATACCGCTTTGATATTGTAATTCATGAATTAATGGTAGCTAGAAATAAATTATAGGGCCATATATACATAATAAGCTTACCAGACCAAGTATTTTCTGCCTCAATAAGACCTGTGCTTGGCAGAAAGAATCTATTCATTTAAAATGCTTTTAAAAATGATTAAAAATATTGCTAGTAGAAAAACTAATATAGCTGAATAAGTAATAGTCACTTAGCCATTAATAAGAAACCACATGCGGCGGGGCACATTTCAAGTAGAACCGGTGGCCGTGTGGGCGGAAAGGTTCTCGAGAGGCGACCACGTACCGGAAGGCGCTGCGTGGGTCCCACAAGGTGGACTGATGACCTGGTAAAGGTCGCGGGAGTCCGCTGGATGCGGATAGCGCAGGAGCGGTCATTGTGGCACTCTTTGGGGGAGGCCTTTGTCCAGCAGTAGACGTATTTTGGCTGATTTTATGATGATGATACATAAGTGTCCTAATTAAGTTACGTGATGTCATGAACCTGTAACCTTTTGTCTTTTCAACTTTAAAACGCAATTATTTGAGATATTTGATTTAGATTTTCATCCTCATCGACTCTTTATAATCATCATCATCATCATATCAGCCGAAAGGCGTTCACTGCTCGACATAAGCCTCCCCTAAAGAGTGCCAAAGCGACTTTTAACAGAGAAGGGTCTTCCCGTACGTGGTCGCCACTCATGAACTTTTCCGCCACAACGGCCAGCAGTTCTACGTTAAATGTGCGCCACCCATTGCCATCGAATTGTTAAACTTAAGATTTATAACGTTATCCGCAAATTAAAGACAGGGCTGACAAACAGTGCCCATCAAAGAGCTCCTTGGGACCAAAATAACAAAGACGATCAATGTTCTAATTAAAATTCAGTATCATAGACTGACGACGGACTTTACTGGTCCTGCAGTACAATGAAAGAAAATATAAAAAAAATATTTACTGTTTGAATGTGAATGGTTATAAATGTGCGTAGAGTTAGTATTTGGTTACCACACCACAATTAGCCAGAGTTTGGCGTAAGTATAATACTTTGACTCTCAATATGGATGTCATTGAAATGATGTTATTTATATTTATTGTTTGTAGCAATGACAGACTAATGATAAATATTGAGAAGAATAAAAATATATTAATAATAAATCATTGTCATGCAAAAAGGAAATTGTTCTTAGAATATTATAAAATTAATTAGGCATTGGTGGTAACAAAGGGTCCATTAAATGAGTAGAACATTTAATTCATAGTATGACAAGAACTCTCGTTCAAACATTAAGTATATTTAGCTGAATCCTTACGACGATGATGTGTACGATGATGTGTGTGTGTGTGTGTGTGTGTGTGTGTGTGTGTGTGTGTGTGTGTGTGTGTGTGTGTGTGTGTGTGTGACACAATGAACTTTAATTTGTCGACAACAACAAAATATTCGTGCTCATCCTACCAACTAGGCTAAAGTGGTAGGCACAGAAATCTAGATGATTGCGTGCATGCGATTGATTATAAAACTAATATCAAAAATATTGTTTTTTATCGAAAAAGGATTTGAAATATAGTTAAATGGAGAATATAAACACAAGGGAATAAATAATCACAACACAATACAACAATACAAGTACTCTTCACAAAGTTATTTCGTGTCCAAAGTCTTTAAGAGTCTGTGAGTTCTGTACCTTTTACTAGTGAAAACCGTGACGTCACGGACCTCAAGCGTTTCCTCTCTTTAACAAGCAACATTAAAATTGTTTACGTTATCCACGTTAATCACCTGACCACGATCACCCTGGTCAATTAGCGGCAATTATTTTATATTCAACTAGGAAAAAATGATAATGTTCGGTTATGGCGCTTTACCGGACGCTGCCGCGTCACGCTCGCTTCGCTCGCTCGGCTCGCGCGCTGTAGTGTCGCAGTTCACCTAACAACCTAACCGTTTTTTCCCCTGGGGGATCATGCTAGGGGATTCTAGTGGACAACAGCAAATAGTTGTAGCTTTGGAATTTTCGTTACCAGGCATATTTTTTTGCCTTCTTACGTTTGGATTTAGGCGCGTCACACCCTGCTGCCACATCCCACTGCGGCGTGGCCACGTACAAATTTCTCCTGATATAGGTGCGGTGCAGAGTTTGGTACCGTGCGGATTTAGTTTACAAACTGAAGTACTGGCATACAATATTGCGAACTGTCGCTCCGCACGCCGCTACGAGATGCCGCGGCAGTGTGATGTCGGCCTTATAATAAAATTAGAGTCAACGAAGTCAATTAAGAGCGAAACTTAGCTAAAGGACTAGCAATTGCAATACAAGTTCATCTCGCAAATATTTAACTTAAGTCCCGATTTAACTAATACCTAAAAAAATTACCTACGAAGAAACGTGTACGCTATTTCACGCAGCTGTAAATATTTAACCTACACGGAGAAACGTAACGTAAAACCTAGGAAGTAAAACATAGGCTTGGCAAACACAAAAAGAACAAACGTATAATTAAGTCCTTTGAAACACTGGATTAAAAAGTGGAAATTCATTTTACCGTTCTTTGTAAAACAGAATACTTTTTTTGCTGTTAGGAAAATATTTTAAGAAGGTCGCAAGGTTGACAGGTTTTGATCACAGTCATTTCGCGGATCGCTGGGTTTCGAGTGGGTCGCACACCTTTGTAATTAGCATCAATATAATTACTAAGCGTGTCAATATTTTTTTATTTTGAAATACATTCCTGAAATTAATCTATGGTGGTTCTCTCCAAGGGTGAGAAAACGGCATACTCGTAGTATTTTCATCAGACAACACGTCGTAGATAGCAGTTTTGATAAAAAACCTTGAACTTTGTGCAAAATAAAAGCAAAGGTCCATAGTTCAAGCCTCGATGAAGCTAAATAGTCTAAACGATCCTAGTTAAGAAAATAAAACAAAAGTATGGTTAAAGATAATGTTCACTCACATAGGTCTCCCCCGATGAATGCCATAATGACCGGTCCTGCGCCACCCGCATCCAGCGGACTCCCGCGACCTTTACCAGGTCATCAGTCCACCTTGTGGCCCCCCACAACACACACTGCGCCTTCTGGTACGAGGTCGCCACTCGGTAACCTTTCCGCTCCAATGGCCATTGGTTCTACGTGCAATGTGCCACTTAAGTTTAGAAATTCGGGAGCTTTATCACCTACCTTGGTTCTGCTGCGGATAGCCTCATTTCAGATGCGATCACGCAGAGAAACTCCCAGCATAGCCCTCTCCAAGGGCTGGGTTTGTGTAGTTCATGTTAATTTCGCATCGCCCCAAAAGGCCCGATTATTACCATTGGTATCGTTTTGATGGGACTTTAGCTATTGTTGGGTTACAAAGGTGAGTCCGTTAAATATTCGCCTTAAACATACGATCAATACTATTGAAACTGGCATTCACAGGGTGTTAAGGTATGGCGGTTTCTAAGCCAAAATTGGTTCTTTCCATATACCAAGCAGAGGCTTGCTCGTACATTGACTGCTACTAAGTACATCTTAATTTCATCATTTAGGTAACAAGGCGTGAGAAGCAGCAGTTCCACCCTTACGTTATCTTAACGTCAAATTCCCATATCGCTTACACATCGATTTTGTCTTTTCTTTCCTGTCTATATTCTTTATCAGTTATAACTAGGTATTTTTTGCGTTTTTTAAGTTTAATCTTAATTACTACTGAATCAGTGAGCAACATCTTTGGCCTTGCCATCACTTTCCATCATATGAGACTAGATAGAGCCAAACGCTAGTCAATTGTTATTAAAACAAAAGAAAACCGTAACAAACGTTTACAAATACCGATACCAAAACTCTACCCCGTTAGTTTCTCCACGTCAAACACGTGACATGAGTTTTCGATCCGGTTTTAGTAATTACTAATTCAGTCTGCTATTGATTCCACAAATTGTTCTTTATATACGATACAAAACGGTCACTGTTAAATTCGAACAAGTCTTGCCGATGTGAACGAAAACGGTATTATTCATTGGTTTACACAAATCGAGCTAGCTAAAAACGACTTGTGTTATGAGTACTAGACGACGATATATATAATACATAAATACTTAAGGTGGTTATACGACCATACAAAACGTCTTTTGACATTCGCAGCCTAACGGCGTGATATTTTAAGAAACTTATGTAACAATCTTTCATACATTGGCTTCCCATTTTGGCTTGGCATTTCCATGCGAGTTTGTTCGAGGGAAGGGGGAATATCGCGCAAATGGAAAGCCAATTTATGAAAGTGTGTTACATAAGTTTCTTAAAATATCACGCCGTTAGCCTGCGAATGTCAAAAAACGTTTTGTATGCTCGTCGAACCACCGTTTCGTAGACATGATCACTGGATACTAACTTGTTCTAATACCATATTTAACCGTGTGTGGTTAAACTGAAAGTTATTTATTCCTCAATTTAGGCATAATTATATGCACCTAAGAATGTTGTTAAACTACCACCGGTTTGGAAAGAAAACATTTGCTTCAAGGAGAACCGGCGTAAAAAACCCGCCGAGGTAACATTTTATTCAAAACAGTATACAATGTCCAATTTCAGTATCACAGTATTATAAAATGATATTGAATAGAATAGAATCGAATAACATTTATTCATGACAACAACACATACATGCACATAAATCAAAATACAAAATAGAAGACAACATTGTCCCGAAACGGTTGCTACAGTAGGGAGCCTATTCTTTATTTTGCGATGGTCGTGCATGACGTTACCACTGCCAAATATCTTTATCCATGATATAATCTTTATCTTCAATAATCTTTTGAATTTATTATAAGTGTCTGCTTTACGACACATTTGAATTTCGAGTCAGTAAGTTCAGTATAGGGTTTACAATTTCCCGAACGACTATTTCGATTTGACTAGTCTTCTGTAAAAAGTTGTTTTGATCTTCCCTGTGCTTATGGTAACCTCGGACTGATCAGTGGTCGTTAGAAAGTTGTTTTAATTTACTTCTTGGTGGCAGTTAGAAGTAAGTACGTGTTGGGGTGTGTTGTGAGCGACGTGCTAGCCTATGCTATTTATGTTACTTGGATTGGCATTTAAAATGTGATTGAACTTACTCTGCCTGCCCTTTTTGAGAATATAGGCGTGATTTTATGTACAAATGTAATACTGTAACGTATTTTATATTACGGTAAGGATTCGGTCTCTGTTAAGACCACCCCACCTTCAGACACAAATTATTAATAAGCATTCTAAGACCCTAAGCTTAACTCTGTGCAAAGCTTCTTGCAGCTTCGTAATAAGCTTAGTGCCGAACTTGCATGCACTAAGACTTATCTAGACTAGTCACTTATTCACTAACTACCTTAAATACTGACTTCTGTCGTAGATTACGCAAAGTTGGTCTTAAGTATGTCGAATACCGAATAGAACTCAACTCAGCTATTAAATTGTACTTTGAAATTCGTGCTCAGATCTTTTACTCAGAGCAATAAAGCGTAGTTTCAGTATCCGAGAGACAACCGGATGGCTCGCGGTATTTGAGCTCCCGAAGTGTTGTGGAACCGCCCTGTGCAACCCGAACTGAGCCAACTTGGACTGGGGCAGAAATATAAAAAAATGTAAGAAAAAGTTTTATTTTATCGCAAGGCAGCCGATTGAAACAGCGGTTGCCTGAAAATGTGTACGCTGTTTATATAATGACTAGCTTCCGCCCGCGACTCCGTCCGCGTGGAACTCGTTTATATCGCAGCTCCATACAAACTTTTACCCCCCCCCCATTTCACCCCCTTAGGGGATGATTACGGGGATAAAAACTATCCTATGTTACTCTCCATCCCTTCAACTATTTCCGCTTAAAAAATCACGTCAATTCTTCGCTCCGTTTTGTTGTGAAAGACGGACAAACAAACAAACAAACACACACATTTTCGCATTTATAATATTAGTATGGAAGTATGGAAGTATGGAAATGCTGTTTGAATCGAATACCCGGCGACAATTTTTTTTAACCCCCCCTTCAATTTCCGGCCCAGTCCAAGTTGACTCAGTTCGGGTTGCACTGGGCAGTTGCACAACGCTTCGGAATCTCAAATACAAACTACACAATACAAATAAACTACGCGTCATTTCTGTAACTATTTAGAGTAGGTATTGAGATTGGGCCGGTTGCTTCGGTGCAATCTGTGATCATTTAGGTACATGTAACAATGCCCTGGCTTCAACTTCACCTTATGATGCCAGGGATCTACTGAGCAATTATTTTGCCTCAATAAGAAGTAGTAGTTCTTAAGTTACAGTTATTGTGTAAGCCCATATCATGGGCGTAGCATTAAAGCTAAAGGAAAATAATAATAAAAACAAAACTTCACAGTAGGTACAGTTAGTATCGTATAGGTAGTAGATGCCAGAGTACCCACATATATCGTATCACACCATTAATCTTACGGCAACAAAGACGTGTACCGAAATATTTGGCTACTTTGGCTGCTACTACATATATGATGCTGACTGTGCAAATGGGAAGTACTTCTCTTGGATGATTTTGATAATAGGGCACCTGCCGATAATAGGAGCGGGGCCTTCTTGGTGCAGGTGCATCAAGGAAGGCCCGGCTCCTAACAGGGCCCCAGCTTTCAAAATTCGCAGTTATGGTTTTCCAAACTACTTACTTAAAATTTCGTGAGCATTATTATTTTCATTAGTTTATAACGGGCTTTATTTGGCGACCGGGTGCCTAATGAGGCCCAGTAGCATCATTTTTTTTTAATAGTAGGTTTTTTCTGTTATAAGGCAAATAACATTAAAGATTAAAATATATATTTGTTAAATAAATCATTAGCAGTCCTATGACTGCCAATTTTAACCTTGCCTTCATTAAACGTATTGTAATTATTTAGCAAGGCTTTGAAATTAAGGTGGGCCTTATTAGGCGACGGTACCTTACCCGGTACCCACATTATTTAACTTGGGCGGAAAATAAGAATGTCTCAGTTCACAGGCTAGCGGGCCGAAGGTATGGGCAATAAATATGCAATCTGAGGTTTCCTTTTTTACCACCCATGGTGAGTAAAACATCTACCGTCTTCCCGTGGCGAAAACTGGGATTTTTCCGCATGCACAGCGGGCGGGAGTAGCCACTCTCGGCTAGGGAGGATATAACTAAATATTACGCACAATACATAGCTGGTTAACGGGATAATTCATAGGAATAAGCTCGCCTTTGTACATAATGCTACATGTACTTGTAATTCATGTTTTGTTGTTGGGCTCTGTTTCATGTACAAGTAAGTTTTCATACGTTTATAAATACATTATGCACAAAAGCACTGGATTATTTGAAAATTATTATTTTAAGTTAATTTAAATTAAAGATTAAGGTTCTCATAATTATTATTATTGTAATCCTTCCCTTCCTCCCCCCCCCCCCCCCTTTCCCTTGTAGATGTTAGACTGTTAGACCTATGAAGCTTTAAGTAGTGTCTTGATCGAAAGTTAAATAGATGGAGTCGCATCTTCGAGGGTCTCATTTGCCGTTCAGCTCTTGAACTCTCTCGTCAATCTGTTGCTTACTTTCTAGCCTTTACTATGTACTAAAGCACAAATAATAAATATCAATGTGGTAACCTACTTTACTAGTTTGTCAAACTTTACACACAGTTTTCGCAGTTCAACCGCCACCGGCGTTCCGTTTAATACTTCAGCAATATACCGTTGACTCATGTTCATAATTAACTCTCAATTAACATCAAACGACGTGAAATAATCTTTAGGCATCGCCTCTTCTTACCAATTCATTAATTAGTCGGTAAGCCTTTGTGCAATGGAGAGGGCTGGGCTGGTAGTTTATCTGCGTGATCGCATCAGAAATGAGGCTAACCGATGTAGCCCACTGAATCGTTAAACTTAATTGTCAGTGGGCTTGGCTTTGCACGTAGAACCGATGGCTGTTGAGGCGGAAAGGTTCTCGAGTGGCAGCCTCGTACCGGTAGACGTAGCATGGGAAGACCCTCACAAGGTAACTGATGACCTGGTAAAGGTCGCGGGAGTCCGATGGATGCAGGTAACACAGGATCGTTGATTGTGGCACCCTTTGGAGGAGGACTTTGTCCGGCAGTGGACATCTATCCGCCGATATGCTCATGTTAAAGGCTCTGAAGTATTTACTGGAGACTGCAACCACAATAACACCACTACTGGTATGTGGCGGTGTGACAAGTAAGGTTGCTGGAGCTCCTGAAGATGTGCTGTGTTGAGCAAAAATTTGACAAATCGATAAAAAATTGCTATGCGATTAATTTATAATTACTTATCACAGAAAATCCTCAAAGCAATAAAGGTTCGGTAACCCGCTTATGACTCATCAGGATTCGTAAGGATACATAAACCACGGTGTCGCTTACCATCAGACCGTATTTATTGAGTACTGCCGTTTTCCCCAGATATTGTCTGGTTATCTTTGGCATTGGCCTCCCCCATTACTAGTCCTCTATCCGACTATCCAGTTTCTCTTGTCTGCATGGCTGTCACTATGTTTTGAGCTCTTTTCCCATATTTTCTTGTCTCCCTTTTTTCCTTTTCTTATCTCTTGGATACCATGTTGAAACATCTCGGGTGCACTTTTCTTGGTTGTCTCTCATCATGTGCCCTGGACTGGGCACATCAGACCGTTTGCTTGTTCGCAAATGTTAGGTACAATCCAGGTTATAAACTAGGCATCTCTGCTTATGCCAAATTACAAAGTTTTTTTCTCGGGGCTACGCCTGGGTTCAGGCTTTATAAATGAAACGTAAGTTAATCTAAACCTACAGCCTACTTTCTCCCTAACTTCTTACGTCTTTGGAGTTAAACACGCACCAACTTCTCGCAATTTCCAGCACGCCAATTTTATTATTCAAGTATGGTAATTATACGAAATTAACTGCTTCGGTTATTCGTTTTCTCGACATCAAAAGTTAGCACTCGGAAATGTTTTTGGGAATTGCCTCTTTCCTTTAACCGATTATTTAGTAGTCGTCATATTATATAGGTGTAGTCGGGAAATGAAAAGGTTCAACAGTTTTAGCCTTTTTAATGATGTTGAGGTCCCAAAGTGACGAGACTTTTAATTTCGGGACTGTACTGTAATGTGGAATTATAGGTACGTGTATCTTTTAATATATTATCCAGTTCATAGGGAGGTAACCTGCAAGAGTACTGAGGTTTTTTGTACCACTAGGCTATGAAGTAAATATAAACTTGTAATAAAATTGAAAAGAATTTGTTTCCGCAACAGGATCTTTCTTGTTCCTCAATATGTTAACCATCAGATATTTTTTCTGTATCACTTGGTCAATACCGCAGCGCTCTGCGTAGCCTGATCTACACACAATAGTTTAATAACTCCTAATTGTAGTGCATGAATTAGAAACACTTAAGTTAATTAATAACATTTATTTGTATGAGTAACCATGGTAAATGTAGCATTTCATAATACTCATAATATGTAACAACTTATATAACTGCGAAATAGACATACCGGTACTTACCCACTCTGTTTCGACACTTGTAAAAATACTTTGTCTGTACCTATATTCAATGGAACTATAGGTTTAATCGTATATCCTTTACCTAATATAATCCTGTAAACAACCGTTTCGTTTGTTTCCTAAATAAATTAAAAAAAAAAAAAAAAAACATCCATGATTTCTGATTTTGCCGTTAGTAGAACCAATGTAACATAATAAGAACTCGGACAATATACAACGCTTCATTCCACATAATCCGCTAGATTCAGCAGTTGCATTTTGTTCTCAAGTAGGTACTCTTCCTAGCGTCGGAACAATTTTCTCGAGTTTATCGTTGAGAAAATATCTTTATTATGTGGACGATATTAAAGATTTTCACAATTTACGAAGGAGCGACGCATTTGAACATCTTTTATTAAATTTTATGAAGGTAAATTGAATATTGCATCTTTAGACATAACGTAAAAAAGTATCCATTGAATTTGTTTATCTCTTTTTTCAGATTATGAATTTTCTTTCAGTATTTTTTAGCTTCCAATAGTGCACAGATTCATTGTGCATTTCTGGTTTACTTCCGGCGCAATCGGCGGATTTTAGAACTTTACCATGTATAACTGTGTGTCCTAATCTTGGGATTAGGTGTCGAAGCGTACCCCGGGCTCCTTTAGGGGCATTACCGGGATTAACGCTTGGAGGATGATGATAACTGTGTGTCTATAAATTTTCGAAATATTTAATCTCCAAATAGGCCACAAGGGCACTTTTACAAGTCAAAATGTAATCTATAGATTCTATATAGTTCTGACGAACGGTTAGCCTAGTGGGTGGTAACGCTGCCTAAAATTCGAAATCCGGTAAGGCCAAATATTTGTGTGATGTGTATGAATATTTCTTGGGTGTTTTGTGTGTATGAGTATAAGTATTTATCTATTAAATATATCGTCGTCTAGTACCCATAACACAAACCTTATTCAGATTAATATGGGGCTAGTTCAGTTTGTGTAACAGTTGCTCCTACTATTTAATTATTTATTTATATAGTACATATTTCATAATAAAATGAACAACATCAAATTTTCCAATTACATGTCATAATGTCATAAACAACATGAGAAAAAAAAACAATCCATATTTCTGTCAATTTCAATACAACAGAGATATCTCTAAATAGGTCTCCAAGCGTTAAATAATTATAATTAAATCTGATAGGTATCATCATATTTGTATTAGGTCTCTGAGCGTCTAAAACTAGGTAATAAAATCAGAGTGAAATCTCTTACATCAATCAGTGGAATGAAGTTACTTGCCGTCCTTGCAAACATGAACTGACTGAACTTCACAAACAAGCACCCGTTCACGAGTATGACGCGTATATCAGCCATCGCCTCCCTCGACCATAATATGTTTACACTTTGATTAGTGATAAGTGCGAGTTCATACATTTGCTGCAGGTGCGAGTAGCTTTTGTATGGACTCGCATTTATCAGTAATCAATGTGTAAACATGCCTTTAGGCTTCGTTCACACGGCATTGTCCTGAATGTTTTTCTGCAGTATACATCGTAACGTATACACAGTGGCACGGCACATACAAAATGTTGTTTATACGTTTCGACGAATACTCACCGGACTTGTCAAGCAAACCAAATACGTGCAGAAAACGTGCAGGACAATGCCCTGTGAACCCAGCCTTAGGGTAGGCGGACGACACCGCCGTAAGCAAAGACCTTTTGGCGATCATGTGTCTCTATGGAATCGTATCTCCGATTTGAGTTCGGCTTTTTCACTTCCACTGCCAGGAACCTGTCTAGCGGGTGCCTACGCCGTGCCGTAGTCGCTTTCTGCGACGTACGAGGAAAACCACGGGATCGGCTACGAGCGTAGCGCGTAGCGATTCTTGGCAGTGAATGGTGTTAATCGAAAGTCATGTATAGGTATGTTCATGGTTATTTACTGTTTTGTTGAGTGAACGGCTTTTTTGAATTATTATCGATCATATTATAGGAAATTTTGGTAACTTGGAACCGAGATGACCGCGCACATCACGGTCCCAGAGGAATTTTCTCCTGCGAACGCTACGGCTATGAAATGAACTCCCTCGCGTGGTTTTTCCGAGGTCAGTGTGGGTTTTGTAAAGCGTACAGGTTTGTAAAGAGTCGGCGATGCGGATACGATTCCCCTGGAGATATAAACGTCCACTGGCTACGGTAAACGCATACCATCAGGCTGACTGTGCACAAGCTTGCCACCGACGTGGTATAAAGTAAAAGAAAAACACTGTCACTCCGTAGAAAAAATATTTCCGACTTGGGCGTAAACACTTGAATCCCTCGTTACGATCAAGATTTCAATTCAATTCAATCATTTATTGCGTTTTATGTAATTTATATAAAATCTTAAAGCATTTTACAGTTTAAATATGAGCTCTGTAGAGAATAGAAATGATATATAAATTTACTTTAGAATCACTTGCTACTCTCATGATTCTATTGAGTATCTTTTGCTTCACTTAGGAATCAATATACCGACCTGACTGTAAATATGTTTTTTTGCTCCCTTGAGACACAATCTACGATTTCTGTTTCAGCAGATTTTCCCGTCGTTTATATTTACCGCTTTTCAACCCTCATGTCTGAAACCTTCATTTCAGGTGTAAATTTTATTTGAAAAGGTATCATTTACATGTATTTATTCATTCTGCGGCGAAGTATAGACAGAGTTCCATGCATATTCCGAGAACTTGAAGCGAAGTATATTTTCCACACAACTCAACTTAAACAGTTGAATGCATTTTTAACGTGTGTTTATTTCGTTTTCTGCGTCATTTCAGTCATTTGTAATGATTTTGTTAATTCGAAATAAAATGACAAAGACGTGAAGAAAAGCGATATCCTAGAGATATCCCGTTCAATTAACACCAGTGGAATTGAGGCCCAGATTCAGCGTTGGCGGTGTGTATATACAATTGGTGCCGAATCAATCAATTTACGTTTACAACGTCTAAGTGGACCAACACTAGTCTTACGAATACTTATTGACGTAGTAGGAAGGATTGTTTTCGACATTAAATAGTCTCTCTCATGTCACTTTCTCCTTAGACTTTGCTACTAGGTTTCATAAATAATCTGCATCACCTGCTATGAATCGTACTGATTAGATTTAATTTCCGCTACCCTAAGGTTGTCTGAAAGAGATCGCTCTCTAGCGATAAGACCTGTTGTTTGCCTCTACTTGTGATTATTTATGTTCTGTTCATTGTTCTTTTATTGAGGTCTGTAATATGGAGTGTTTGTATTGTAGATAATAGAGATAGCTCTAAACTTTCATCTACAGCAGCTTACGGAGATTACCCATTACATACAAACTAACAAACATATAAACTTACAAAGCTACAATCTCTGCTCTTTATAATGTTTATTGTAAATAAGTACTCCAGAGTCATGTTGCAGCGAATTGCAAAATTGCAAATTTTATTTGGAAACGGAGTGCATACAAGTATCAGAGTACCATTTATTTATTTGCAATTTACGTATATTGCACCAAACGAAACAGATGGCATTCGATACCAGTCAACCATCCTACTAAAATTATAAATGAAAAAGTTTGGAAGCAGCTCAATCGATTTCGATGAAAATTTGCACGATGATGGCTTATAGCCTGGATTAAAATATAGGATAGTCTTTATCCTAGGTCCACGCACACGATGTCGCGGGCGGAAGCTAGTTGGATATATTTTAGTCCAATGGTAGACTGGTGTTTGTAAGTTTGTATGTAATGGGTAATCTCCGGCACTACTTATCCGGTTTCATAAATTCTTTCATTAGCAAATGAAATCCCCAAAAACAATAGCTATAATATAACTTACACCTGTACTTCAAAATCAAACCAAAGCAAATTATCTAAATTCAAGCCTGCTACTACCGATGAGGTTTCTAAAATAATAGATAACTTAAAAGTCAACACAAGCTCTGGCATGGATGGTATTAACACCAAGACAATTAAATGCGTCAAAAAACTTATACTTGAAGAACTTACCCGATGTTTAAATACATGTCTTGATCAAGGTGTCTTCCCTGATAGTTTAAAATTAGCAAAAGTATCGCCAATCTATAAATCGGGAAGCAAAAGTGACCCAAATAACTATCGTCCAATTTCAGTTTTACCTGTAATCTCGAAAATATTCGAGAAAATAATTTATGGTCGACTTGAATCACATCTGAACTCCATTAACTTCCTTTACGAAAAACAATACGGATTTCGACCGAAATCCAATACACTGTCAGCAACAATAGACCTTGTCACAAAAATTAAAGTTAATATAGATAAAAAACAAATAGCACTAGGTATTTTCATAGACCTCAAAAAAGCGTTTGACACAGTCAGTCACAAAATACTTTTGCAAAAATTAAACGAGTTAGGTATTACCGACGTAGCATTAGATATTCTAACATCATATCTTACAAATCGATATCAAGTTGTCAAAATTAGAAGTTGTCAAAGTGAGCCCAAAATGATTACGTGCGGTGTTCCTCAAGGATCAATACTAGGACCGTTACTCTTTCTAATATATATTAACAACATAAAAGAACTCGATCTGAAGGGCGACATCACACTTTACGCGGACGACACTAGTATTTTTTATTTTGGAAACACTATAAGTGACATTATGCAAGATGCCCAAAACGATCTAAACTTGTTAAACTGTTGGTTTCAATATAACCTATTAACTATTAACGTGACAAAAACAAATTATATAATTTTTGCCGCAAAAAACAAAAAAATACCGGATTTTCAACCACTAAAAATAAATAACAAAATCATACAAAAAGTAGACAACGAAAAATACTTAGGGTTGATCCTCGATAAGAACCTAAACTGGAAATCACACATTGACAAGGTAAAAGCTAAATTAACATCTTTAACCGGAGCTTTGCGCAACTATGCCAATACTCTTCCGCCGCAAGTGCGCCACACCATATATAATTCACTCATAAAACCGCACATAGATTATCTAATTGAAGTATGGGGTTCTGCTGCTAAAACCAATCTAGAAGTTCTTCAAATAGCACAGAACAAATTAATCAAGGTACTATTCGAATATGACTTTTTAACTCCAACCAAATCACTCTACCACGAAACTAAACTCTTAAACATTACTCAAACCTACGTTTATCACAATTGTGTTTTGATACGAAAAATAATTAAAAAAGACATCTCATCACAGCTAAAATTTATCAAAAAACATCACGTGCAAAAAATTAAACTACGAAATGCCAATGACCTAATCTTAAGATCGTCGCGAACAAATTATGGTAAAAGAAGTATACTCTACGAAGGTGCTCAATTATTCAATAAACTTCCCAAAATTATTAAAGAAACAAAATCGATATCCCACTTTAAATCTTTACTTAAAAAACATGTTACAAATAAATATTAAATATACATAATATATTACTAAAATAAAATAAAATAATAATATTTATTATTTATAAAAACAGCATAAAACTTTTTACCTAAAACTACAAACATCACAGTATAAAACATTTAAAAAATAACATATATATACACGTATAAAATTAAATAAATAACAAACTTTTAAATTAAACTTAATAAGTATGTAGATTTTGTCCTATAATCATTAAAGAGCAATATCACAGTGTAAAATATTTATACAGTATAAAAATATACATTAAACAAATATAATACTTAAACAAATTATATTATATTATATTAAGTCAATCCGAACTACGCTCAGCGTGCGCATGCCGCATCTAGTTGTAACGATTCCGTGCACTACTTGTTTTAGCTGTTGTTGTCGCTCGCAGCGTGCAGTGCGAGCGGCACTCGATCATTATGTTATGTGCAAGTACCCTTTTTTACTTAATAGTTTTAGTGTCTTTGTGCACTCAGAACAATTTTTTGTTTTTAATTATGTGTTTATCTCATGTAAGTGAATTGTAAAATTCTTTATGAGATTAAATGATCTTAAACCTTAAACCTTAAACCTTTCACCCGCGTATAGCATGGACTTTTTGAATGGACAATGTTGTATCAATGTTGTTGTTTTTTGCAATACGGCAAAGCCGCGCAGCTAGTTTATAATAAACATAAAAGCTTAGCCTGTATTTTGCTACTCACAATTTTATTTCAATTCTAATCCCATTTTTCAACCACACTTAGCTATGCGCTAGCAAAAATGGTAGCGCATGCACCAGAGGGCACTTACCATGGGCCTCAAAAGAAGGCTGAAATCACCCAATGGCAATGGAGAGGGCTATGCTGGGCTTTCCTTTGCGCGATCGCATCAGAAATGAGGCTATCTGCATCAGAACTAAGGTAATCGAGGTCCCCGAATCGCTCAACTTCAGTGGCAGTGGGCGAGGTAGGTACATTGCACTTAGAACCGATAACCCTGGGGCAGAAATGGAAAGGCAACCTGAGGGGTAGTCACGTAATGTTTCCAACGCGCGTTAGGACAGTAACTTACATTTTTCCATTTATAATTTGACATTTAGATCTACCTGACGCGCGTACAATGTGTTACGTGATCTACCTGCAGGTTCCGGAAGACGCAGCTTGGGTAGACCCCCGACAAGGTGGACTGATGACCTGGTAAAGGTCACGGGATTCCGCTGCACGCGGGTGGCGCAGGACCAGTCACCTTGGCACTCTTTGGGGGAGGCCTTTATCCAGATGATGTACTAAAGTAATTCTCTTATATATGAAGACGACAAAACCGCGTTCTGAAATTGCTCCCCTATTCATGCGTTTACTAATGATTACACAGTCCCTAATGAAACTTCTAACTTCAAAATTAAGCTATTTCATTCACCAGACCGTTAATATTCAACGGTTTATAATATTCATTCAGCATCCATACAGTTCAGACTAAAAACTACTCTACGCCCTCGAAATTGAATTAAGTTTCAGATAGAAATTGAGCCTTGAGATCTTGAGAAAGTTAGCAACCAGTATAAATCGGTGTTGCGTGCTTCTAATTCGCTTTCCTTTACAGTACCTAAATGGGTGTTTTTCAAATTGCTTTTGAACAACATCCGATTTGTATTCCGTCATATTAGAGGTATTTTTCAGCCGCCTAAGTTGGTGGTATGTTTTTTTCTTAAGTAATTTGCACTGTATTCTAATGTTTGGATTATGTTACGCGTTACGGATTTATTTGGTTTTATGAGTTTCATGATTACTATTATAACATAAATGTTCCACTCGTAGATATAGAATGTAATAGAGGTCAATTACCCTAGCCTTGAGAAGGATCAGAAAACAAATATATCCTTGACATCTCATACGACTATATACTTATAGTCGTATTATAGTCAGTTTCGGTACATATTGACAGAAGCTGGTGACAAACAAAAAAAGCTTAAGATACGCGCTGAGGGACAGGAGATTTGACATTGTATCTCGTTCCCACTTTTGGTATCGTCTTTGCTTACATCTTTGTCACACTTGTCTGTATGTGTGACGTAAGTATCTCTATTCTATCCTTTCTCTATGGTTCTGGACCAATATTGGTACGGAACACTAACAAGTGACAAAATATACTGTGATGAGTAAGCGAATTATTAGTACACCCTGGATCAATGGTAATACAAAAACAGGTAGATAATAAGCGCTCCAAAAGTGGCACACCAAAACTGAGTCTATTGCATTAACTTGCCTTAGTTTCGCGTCGTCATTGGAAACAATGCTGTCAGATTTGGTGGCCATTTTTAAACATGGAATTTCGTAAAGACAACGTGGCTACCGCTTTTCTATATTACATAATTGCCCCGAATTAACTTAGATGAGGCGAAGGGAGATGTATGGAGGAAACGGATGCATCATCCTTAAAATACCTAATAGATTGAGTAGCCTTGTGAAGTTTGTGTGTAGTGTTATTTTACTAGTGAAATTAATAAGTTTATCTCGGACGGGCAATATTTCAAACAGTTTACTGCGGTAGTTTGCTTGATCACGTCACCGGAGCTTTGGATTTTGACAACAGCTCGATCCAGTAATGGATGTTACCAACAGTGGAGAAAGGGCTGTGCAAATTAACTGAAATTATTTTGATGTGGCTTTTATGAATTTGCACAGAGAAAAAATGTAATGGAAAAATTAACCATAATCGTCTGAAACCCAAGACAGGACTCGAACCTGAGCCATCTGTATTGCCGGTTCCGCGCTCTTCCTCAATAAGAAAAAGGATTTAATCTGAGCTTATTCAATTTGAAATATGAAAATGAAATGAAATG
The DNA here is from genome assembly GCA_947578815.1 of Epinotia ramella. Classification (NCBI taxonomy): domain Eukaryota; kingdom Metazoa; phylum Arthropoda; class Insecta; order Lepidoptera; family Tortricidae; genus Epinotia; species Epinotia ramella. Next base: position 1,673,889 of record OX388213.1, read on the forward strand.
AAAATTATTAATTCGTAACAAACAAATGTATCTATCACATATATATTGAATGTTCTTAGAAAAACCTTAATTAATCGATGTTATCACCCCATCACGAAGCACAGTTAAAAAAAAATATATTAGTGGACAATACTACACAAATCGATCTATTCCCAAACTAAGCAAAGCTTGTACTTATGGGTACTAGACGACGATAAACTTACTTATAATACTTAAATACATAGAAAACATTCATGACTCCGGAACAAATATTCGTGTTCATCACACAAATAAATGCCATTACCTGGATTCGAACGCAGGACCTCTTGCTTCGTAGGCAGGGTCACTACTAACTAGGCTAAAGCGGTCGTCAAAGTTGCATAACAACTTTCTTAATTTACTGGAACTACTTTAATATATCTAGTTCGCCTAAAGTTTTTCATCGTAAGTTTCTCACAATGATTCCCATTAAAACATTGCCTCCCTATGGACTTTTACAACTTTATTCTCACAATAAGTGGGCCCAACTTAGTCAACTTAGCCTGATCAAAGCGAATCACTTATAAAGTGTCAAAGTTGCGCTGAACTTGTGGACATTGTCCATTCTGTTTCGGTACAGTCGAGTCACGTGGAAACGGAAATTGGCCGGCCGTGCGAAAACCTAATGATATCTGCATGCTTGATCTAGGAACCGATTTTGTACCCGACTGATTGACTCGCTGCTGGCAGTGTTGCACCTGTTACACGTAAACATAGACTTTATTTTGGACTAGCTTCTGCCCACGACTCCGTCCGCGTGGAACTCGTTTATATCGTAGCTCCATACAAACTTTCACCCTCCATTTCACCCTTTTAAAGGCTTATATCCGAGATAAAGATTCTATGTGCATCCCTGGGTCTCAAACTATCTGTATTTTTAATCCAAATCGGTTTCGCGATAAGATAAGACAGACAGAAAGATAGACAGACACACTTCCGCATTATTAGTATTAGTATAGATTCGGTTTGCTCTATCGAATCGTCTTGTAGTCATCGAAGAAACTGATACGATACGATATATTATATTAATAGCAACAAAATTCTACACAGTTTGTGTGACTAACCCATTCATCGCCAATCACGACATATAAGCGTCTGAACGCCACGGGCGCTTTTGGCTACATATGGAGTTGTTGCTAGGGATGACGCACGGCGCAGTACTAATAGCAGCATCGCAAGACAGTGAATGAGTTAAAAGGCCCATGTTTAATGTCATTTTGAAATGGCGTTGCTAGAACGGCTCGTGTGTTCCGGGCCTAAACGTTGCAATTAAATTAAAAAGCAACGATACAAATATTATATTTACGTCACTGGGCGGGAAGTGAGATTTACCGCCCACGGGTGCAGCGAAAATCTCACTTCACACCCAGAAGGAGACGTAAAATTGTGTACGCACCACGGGCGGTAATTCGTAAAGCCCCAGATCGCAGATGCTTGTGGCCCGAACCGAAGGTTCACGAATTCACCGCCCTAGCATTCACGTAATGTACTATTTCATCATACTTCGACGCCGCCTTAAATACCTTTTATTGGAAAATCCATTATACTCAGTTAAAGAGTATATGAGTCTGGACTTGACATGTTAAATTATTATTATGACCTATTTAAATTTGTATGATTATGATTTGACTTTAAATGTATTGTGTCATGTATTTAAATATTGTATAAAATGACGATACCTAGAGGTTGATATATTTGTGTTCTTTGTTTTTGCTTTGTTTCTTCTATTTCCTTGTTATTGTGTTCTTACATTTGTTGACATTCTCTTAATATTTCTCTGTTTTTGACGATCATGATAATAATTCTTATTTTTTTGACATGTATGCAAATCTGTAATGTAATTTTTTATCATGAAATAAATAATGTAATCTAATCTAATCTAATCTACTAGCTCGTAATGGCTTTCATAACACGCATGCATACAGAGCTACAATAGCCTTTATTACGCCCATGAACGTCATTGTTTTTTTCTATAATTGTATCTGTCACTCGTCACTTACAAGGAGGTTTTAAGTCTAATACGGTGTTCGTAAACGTATTTTTTAAAACACAAATTACACATGTTTAACTAAATTATTATAAGATTGAAAAATTCAAATTAATAATTTTTTATATCGCGGTGGCATACTGAAGTGTCTTGGCCTGGCCTCACGCGACTCACGTCAAATTAAACAAAATGGACGATTGATATTGGGTGTTTTTTATTACTATTAATTTTGTTTCAAAATGCATTTATTTCCTCGCAAATGTGATGAAAAACATTGTATGCGACACGGATGGTAAGACTTTTTACAAACCCGACCCGTCAAAGCCCGCCTTCCGCGTCGGGCTTCTAATAGACTTTCGTTTGTAGTAAAAAACGACTTACCAACCTCGTGCCACATTGTACTGTTTGGTCATGTCAAATAAAATTTGAACTTGGCGTATTAGTATTTGGTTTGGCCGAATTCAATAAAAAACATATTACATCACACCACACACACTTTTATAAAAATATTATCCATATCCTTATTCTATTAGTTTCCGAACGCATCCTTTTCCCCTTACCTCTGCGGAAGTTGGCAGTAACGCTTCCGGTACATACCAAGTGCCTGTGACGTCACGTCCAGTCGCCATATTGTTACTACAAAAAACTCAAAATCATCGCGCGCGCGCATCTCCTCTATGAAAAACCCAAAAATACCTTGAAACATAAATAAACCTCAAATTAACTCTCAAAATAATCTATAAAACTTGCAAGTAAAAAGAAAGTGATTGGATTGCCGAAGAATATCAACTGAACCAGCACATCAGGTATTCACCGCAGCAGGAAACGAGGTAATCCCTATTAATCCTTTTAAATTTACACCATCCTCCTTTTTGGTCCTTCTCCCCGTGATATTTTACAGTTACACTTTAGAATCTTTGCATATTTTGTTATTTATTCGCACATTTTCAAATTACACAACTCGTACATCTCATACCCGTCTCGCCATTTTCCACGTATTTTAGATTTCTAACCTTATTTCGTTAATTGATATGTACATTAGTATTTAAAAATGGCTATGAATATAGATTTAAAACTTTTAGATGGCAAAAGGAAAAGCTTTTTCGCCATATTACAAAATGTTTACGACTTGAGTCGAAATGTAACAACCGCGGAAGAACAGAAGAAGTTTCTTATCAGAACAAAAACGCTAGATAAACTAAGAACAGAATTCACAGATGTGGTTAATGAAATGAATCGCCTAACGATGACCCTCAATCCCGAGCTCGAGGTCGACTTCAAGGCCGTCGAAGCCTTCGATGAAATGTACTGTCATATTCGATCGACGGAAGAATCGCTCGTTAGTTCAGTTAAAGCAGAGTCCGCACCCTCAAGGTCAGTACACTCGGTACCTAACAGCAGGCCTATACCTAAATTACCAGCTTTAGAGTTGATTTCATTCAACGGCGACCCAGCGCGATGGCCGCTGTTTTACCAAAACTTTAAAGAAATGATTCACGAGAATGAACACCTATCAGACGCCGAACGCGTTCAGTATTTAGTCTCGAAACTATCTGGGCCGGTTTCCTCTGTCATCGCAGGAGTCCTCCCTGTTGCCTCCAATTATAACATCATTTGGAATTTACTCGTTGAGAAATACCAAGATGAACGTACGTTAGGTACTCAGTATTTAGATAAGATGTTCAAATTCAAACCCCTAACAACCGCGTCTCCGCATAACCTTGACTCATTTGTTGAGCAATATTGCGCATCAGTTGCAGCTCTTAAGTCATTAACTCTGGAAGATTTAGCAGATTTCATGATTACGCATATAGCTCTCAACAAGCTCGACAAAGACACCGTTCAACTCTTTGAACAAAGCTGCCGCTCGCAGAAAATACCTACATTCGCGTCTCTCGAACAGTTCGTAAAAGATCAAAGCAAAGTATTGTCACGCTCTGAGTTAAATATAACAAATACTTTCCGCGCACCCGCTAAACAAAGTTACTCACAAACCGCTTATAAAAACAAACCCTATCATTCATACGTGATTAACTCGCAATTCTCGCAAACCGCTCAACCGCTTTCGATACCTACCGCTCCGCCTTCGCACACCGCTTCCGCAAACATCACAAACATGCATACTTGCATCGTTTGTAATAATGAGAAACATCCCTTGTATTTCTGTAAAAGATTTAACGACCTTGACGCGAATGCTAGATACTCAATTGTTACCAAACATTCGTTTTGTAAAAATTGCCTCGGATTTCATAACATAAAAGAATGTAAATCGATCAGAACTTGTGCCAAATGCAATCGGAAACATCACTCTCTGTTACACATTGACAATTTTGTGTACCAACCAAATAATATTCAACGCTTTGATACACCGCCGCCGCCGCGACCGCGAGCTAATGTTTTGACGTTTCTCGAGCCGCAGACGCTAAGTGCGAGCGAAACAAACATATTTCCCTCAAACTCGACCCCCTCGAATTCCGCATCGCTCGCCTGCGCTGTTACTGCGCAAGACTCGCTAGTCGGATCAGTTTCCGGACAAACGGTAAACACAAACATGGCGCCGCCGCCGCCGCGTGAAAAACAATCGAGTAATACTCAGTGTTTTGTCACCTCTGACGTAAACTCGTGCACATTTTACAACGACGTTGTGCCTACAGCTTGTGTAAAAGTGTTGAATAGTGAAAGTGAAGTGAATACCGCTAATATGAGAATTCTCTTAGACACAGGGTCAACGGCAAATTTCATAACGAAATCCTGTTGTCAGAGACTGAAATTAAACATAAAATACCAACCTTCATCCGTGCATGGAATAGGTATGTCGGTGAAACCCGTGCTAGGTTATACGACAATAGTATTCAGATCAAGAACCGATCCTCGCTGCCAGTATTCAATAAAAGCCGCTGTCGTCGAACAAATTACAGGTAATTTGCCCACTACGCGTCTAAATACAAAAATATTAGAATATTTTAAAAACGTAACACTTGCTGATGAGTTGTTTTACATGCCATCAGAAATAGACTGCGTTGTCGGGTCTGGATTATTCCCGCATTTACTCCGAGCCGGTAAAATCACGCACCCAGATACTCGCGCTGTTGCCTTGGAAACTTCCTTGGGGTATATAATCATGGGTGAAGCGGAAGGTAATTCGTATTCAACAAATAATCATTCCTTTCACGCTTTTATTGAGGACAACAATAAATTAGACAATTTAGTCCAACAATTTTGGAACCTCGAAACATTACCCGCGCGCAAAATATTGTGTCCCGAAGAACAACAGTGCGAACAAATGTTCAACGAAACTGTGTCTCGCGAATCGGACGGTCGATATGTCGTCTCATTGCCTTTTTCGGATGATCCCCTAATGTTAGGGGACTCTTACAAAAACGCCACCCGCCGTCTCTTGTCGCTTGAACGCAAGTTAGATTCTCAGCTGGAATTACGCTCAGGTTATAACACAACCATGCAAGATTACATAGATAAAGGTTTTTTAGCTAAAGTGTCTGAACCTTCAACCGCACCTCTCACTTATCATATACCGCACAGAGCAGTGTATCGACCTGACAAAGACACCTCTAAAATCAGAATTGTTCTCGATGCCAGTTCCAAGACATCATCTGGCAAAAGCCTGAATGACATTTTACATTGCGGTGCTAACCTGCAAACAAACATATTCGATTTGTTGATAAATCTCCGCTTATTCTCTGTCGCTGTATCAGCAGATCTGGAAAAAATGTATTTCCAACTTAAATTGATAACTGAACATAAAGCCTTTCAAAGAATACTATTCAGGTTTAACCCAGACACTGAACCCATTCAAACATATGAGTTCCAAAGGCTTGCATTTGGACTGAAATGTTCGCCTTATCTCGCTATGAGAGTGGTTCGCCAACTCGCTCAAGATGAAGGGCACAAGTACCCGAAAGCCTCCCAAGTTGCTCCGCTCTATTCTTATATGGATGACTTCATTCATTCTGTTGCTTCACCTAGTGAAGCACTTGAATTGTATAACCAATTGGTTAATATGTTTGCCAGTGGTGGTTTTAAGTTGACCAAGTGGATCTCAAATTCACCTCAATTTCTACAAAACATACCTGTAGAATCTCGGGCCTCAAAAAGTTTAAATTTTGACTCTGAGTCAGAAACCAAATTAGTTGGACTCCGTTGGGACCCAGTGAAAGACCATTTCACCTTTAAGGTTAATTGCTCAGATACTGAAAATTGCACCAAGCGATCAATTCTTGCTCAAACCGCTGCTCTATATGATCCACTAGGTTTACTTGCTCCACTCACCGCTTACATGAAACTTTTAATACAAGAGTGTTGGAAACGCCTTCTTTCCTGGGATGAAGATGTCCCTAGTGACATTTGTAGAGTCTGGTCTCAGATAAAAATAGAACTGTCAAATCTGTCTCAGATTCAAATACCAAGACATGTAGGTATAGATGAAAATTCATATATTAGCCTTTTGGGATTCGCAGACTCAAGTGAGAAATGCTATGGAGCTGTTATATACTTACGGATTGGCTCTTTGACCTCTGAAGCTTCACATGTGGCATTACTGTGTGCTCGCTCTCGCCTCGCTCCTCTGAAAAAGATAACTTTGGCTCGGCTCGAACTTTGTGCAGCTCATCTACTCTCTCAACTTATACAGACTGCTCTAAAAACTATTAATAAAAGATGTCAAGTCAACACTGTAGAAAGACTAAACTAGCCTCCTTTAAATAAAATACTATTTAATAAGTTAACTAAAATACTGGCCATAAATAAAATACTTGTGATCGTCTAGTTCAAGAAGTACGAATAGGACCATCTACGTTGTGTTAAAATCTCGTCGTAAAACGCATTGTATAAAATAATAATGTCAAATGATGTTCCAAATGAAACCGTAACAAACGCAATAAATAAATGTGAATAAATAACATTCGTAATAAATAAAACGAATGAAACTAAAATTTCAAAATGAATCAGAACGTAAATGTAGTTCAATCGACGCATTAAATAATGCGTTTAAATAAACGTCAAAAAAATCATACGTAAATGTATGATCATAAGCCGCAAAAACCGAATTAAAACACGTGAAAGGTAATTTCAGTAATCGTAAACATTACTGTAAAATTATAATCCGTCAATAAATTTTATCGTCCGCAAATCAAAATGAACATTTAAAATTGAGATCAACAAATAGTCTATCTACATAAGTGAACATGCGACTCACCCGATCAGGTACAACTCGAACAAAAATAATTGATTCAATTCGTTAATTACCGTATACGAATTATAATTATCTAATACTAATTACATACATATATTTCTAACTTAGAACTAACTAAAATTATACTATAAAATGCTTCATCACGATGAACGACAACGATGACCTGTAAAATAAACAGACTACAAGGGGACCTTGGGATTCTAGACCTTAGGTCTTGAAAAATGGGGCCTATACCTATTGTTATATCTTGAATCTTTCGAGGGCTCCCAACGCTCCTACACCCTCGCCAAACCAACAAATCCGTCATGATGCAACCTATCAACCCTTACTATCTATTTGATTCAAACCATCTCTCCTACACATTCATCATCTTACACGAATCTTAAGTACTTAAGTACTTTTAAATTTACTTTACGCAGATTGCCAAGATTAATTTTAATAATTACGCAAAACATAACGCGCGGCAGAATTTACGCATACCCTAAACGTTCGTGCAGCCACGGTATTTGTAACAGAGATAGTGATTGTTGTCGATTATGTACAAGGTGCTCTGAATACTACGTATACACTATAACATAGTCTGTACTGTAGACCCCTTAAATTGGACGGAGAGCTCTCTGCCTTCACACACGACATCAGACGTCAGGGGTCAGCTTTATCGAAAGGATGCGCCCCAGGGAAAACAGAGAATACGTTACAGACATATACACAGCTCAGGCCTTTTGATGTATACCTATTGTGTATGAAAAGTTCACAGCTTCTAAGAAATTGACACGTCAGATTCCTTAGGTGTAAACTCGAGTCGACTCCAGCAATCCAGGATCTAGTATCAGCCAAAAAGCTTTGCGTCGAGTGTACCTAAGTGCGTGTATTCAAATGAAATCTAAGCTCGTGGTGTGTCAGCTATGTATGTTGGTGTAAATGTGATATGTGTATGAGTGTATGTCCATTGAAATCAGGCTAAAGCCACGAAATACAATGGGTGTGTATAGAAGTTTTTTTTTAAGTTCACTATCTTGTCACAAATAATAGAATCAAAAAAAGCCATTAAATGCATAACACTACAATGCTTTAAAAAGTTAAAAAGAGCCAGTTATAAAATTGAGATGTGTGTGTGTGCTCTTCCAAAGTTCAATCACATTGCAATGCTATCATTTATTATACCTATTCATGCATCCTTATTTAAATTAGAGTTGTATTTCAAGACAATAGTAGTATATCCTTAAATCCACTCTCATACCAGAGATAGTATATACATAATATTAAAATTTAGAATAATATCTGGCCCTATGGCCCCTATTAATGTTCGATTAAACGGCTCAGCGGACCCGTTGAATTGCAGAAAAGAACTAACTATACCTTTAATTTATGAAGCCTTGGAAATGACTATCTCAGCAATTAGCACGCAGAACTATATTTCCAGCTAATCTCCCGAAGCGACGACCTAAATATTACAAACCAAAAATAAACACTTTACTCTTAAATAACTACATAGGTAAATTTTTATAAATACTTAATGTGAACACTGACTCTATAATTATTAACTATTCATATAAAAACAAATCAAACACTTAATGTCGCACACTCGCACTATTGTCAATTGTCTTAAAAAATACGTGCCTACACTAATTTCACTTATTCGTCTCTAAAATGTCTTAAATTGTCTGTTATAAATATCACTATAAAATCTCTAGTAATTGAACACTATTTCATACAAATAAAACGCGAAACGCGCGCGGAAATCTAATATCAAATTTAATTGATGATTATAAGGGAAACCGAATGGGATAATTGCAACCTGTCGCGAGGTCCAAACTCGACTGCTCTAATGTAAAGACAAAACCCTATACATGGATTCTTGTCCAATATTAAAAAGGTGTAATTATTTTACATGCCATATTAACATACGTCATTTTGGTTTACAATAATTAATAGTCCTACTATAAATTAGTCAAAAGACATATGTGTTATATCTTGCAACTAATATAAGTCCTTTCGGATCTAAGCCCATTAACTGTTTTTTTGTTATCGTCTGGTCGCATAGAGTTTCAAGTACCTAAAACACTTGAATGGTATACATGAGATTATTTAAGTTGACCAAATTGCATCAGTGGTTCATTCAAAAAGCAACTCTACGTTCGAAGGTAGAAGCTTCTAATTACAATGACAGTTTTATAAAAGGCCGGCCACATTAAGTAATCTCAACCATAATACAAAGACGAAATAGGAGACCAGCTCTGTGCTTTATTGTTCCAATGTTGACGTAAGGTCAATTTCAAGGAGCGCCGGCCGTGTGAAACGGTTTTATAGTATTTGTCTGAATTAGGTACCTATTTTTATGAATATAATCAACAAGTACTGTAAGCTTGCTGTTACAGAGCGCCCTCAGATCGACGATACAATTTTAGAATTGAAAAGGATGAAATTGTGAGGCTATCTCAATAGGTAATGTACTCAAACCCCTGATAGCATCTGAGCAAACTAAGCATAAACCTGCGCCCTCACTTCTCTAAGACCGAAACGATATTTATTTAATTTAATTACAATTGCTATTAAGTACATGCTTTGTCCGATAATAGGCAGAACGTACACTACATCCCATAAAAATTATATTCACAAAGAAATCGCACGACTGTTTAGTAAAGATAATAATAAATTACGCAGTCATGAGTAATAAGTATCAATTGTACCCCCTGACATTCGTAAATAGGGGTTGGTTCTATAAGCGTACATATTTTATGTTTCATTCTAAAACCACAAACTACTACACAAAAACGATTTAATGCTAATAACACCTTTTAATTGTATCTTTTACAATTTTGTTATAAGTGTAGTAACTTGCGAATAATGACATATAAACTAAACTTTAACTCAGATTCGTAATCAAGTAATTAAATCAATTAAATTGACTCAATTTTGAATAACTTGAATCCTGGTCTCACGGCAACACTGTAGAAAGACTAAACTAGCCTCCTTTAAATAAAATACTATTTAATAAGTTAACTAAAATACTGGCCATAAATAAAATACTTGTGATCGTCTAGTTCAAGAAGTACGAATAGGACCATCTACGTTGTGTTAAAATCTCGTCGTAAAACGCATTGTATAAAATAATAATGTCAAATGATGTTCCAAATGAAACCGTAACAAACGCAATAAATAAATGTGAATAAATAACATTCGTAATAAATAAAACGAATGAAACTAAAATTTCAAAATGAATCAGAACGTAAATGTAGTTCAATCGACGCATTAAATAATGCGTTTAAATAAACGTCAAAAAAATCATACGTAAATGTATGATCATAAGCCGCAAAAACCGAATTAAAACACGTGAAAGGTAATTTCAGTAATCGTAAACATTACTGTAAAATTATAATCCGTCAATAAATTTTATCGTCCGCAAATCAAAATGAACATTTAAAATTGAGATCAACAAATAGTCTATCTACATAAGTGAACATGCGACTCACCCGATCAGGTACAACTCGAACAAAAATAATTGATTCAATTCGTTAATTACCGTATACGAATTATAATTATCTAATACTAATTACATACATATATTTCTAACTTAGAACTAACTAAAATTATACTATAAAATGCTTCATCACGATGAACGACAACGATGACCTGTAAAATAAACAGACTACAAGGGGACCTTGGGATTCTAGACCTTAGGTCTTGAAAAATGGGGCCTATACCTATTGTTATATCTTGAATCTTTCGAGGGCTCCCAACGCTCCTACACCCTCGCCAAACCAACAAATCCGTCATGATGCAACCTATCAACCCTTACTATCTATTTGATTCAAACCATCTCTCCTACACATTCATCATCTTACACGAATCTTAAGTACTTAAGTACTTTTAAATTTACTTTACGCAGATTGCCAAGATTAATTTTAATAATTACGCAAAACATAACGCGCGGCAGAATTTACGCATACCCTAAACGTTCGTGCAGCCACGGTATTTGTAACAGAGATAGTGATTGTTGTCGATTATGTACAAGGTGCTCTGAATACTACGTATACACTATAACATAGTCTGTACTGTAGACCCCTTAAATTGGACGGAGAGCTCTCTGCCTTCACACACGACATCAGACGTCAGGGGTCAGCTTTATCGAAAGGATGCGCCCCAGGGAAAACAGAGAATACGTTACAGACATATACACAGCTCAGGCCTTTTGATGTATACCTATTGTGTATGAAAAGTTCACAGCTTCTAAGAAATTGACACGTCAGATTCCTTAGGTGTAAACTCGAGTCGACTCCAGCAATCCAGGATCTAGTATCAGCCAAAAAGCTTTGCGTCGAGTGTACCTAAGTGCGTGTATTCAAATGAAATCTAAGCTCGTGGTGTGTCAGCTATGTATGTTGGTGTAAATGTGATATGTGTATGAGTGTATGTCCATTGAAATCAGGCTAAAGCCACGAAATACAATGGGTGTGTATAGAAGTTTTTTTTTAAGTTCACTATCTTGTCACAAATAATAGAATCAAAAAAAGCCATTAAATGCATAACACTACAATGCTTTAAAAAGTTAAAAAGAGCCAGTTATAAAATTGAGATGTGTGTGTGTGCTCTTCCAAAGTTCAATCACATTGCAATGCTATCATTTATTATACCTATTCATGCATCCTTATTTAAATTAGAGTTGTATTTCAAGACAATAGTAGTATATCCTTAAATCCACTCTCATACCAGAGATAGTATATACATAATATTAAAATTTAGAATAATATCTGGCCCTATGGCCCCTATTAATGTTCGATTAAACGGCTCAGCGGACCCGTTGAATTGCAGAAAAGAACTAACTATACCTTTAATTTATGAAGCCTTGGAAATGACTATCTCAGCAATTAGCACGCAGAACTATATTTCCAGCTAATCTCCCGAAGCGACGACCTAAATATTACAAACCAAAAATAAACACTTTACTCTTAAATAACTACATAGGTAAATTTTTATAAATACTTAATGTGAACACTGACTCTATAATTATTAACTATTCATATAAAAACAAATCAAACACTTAATGTCGCACACTCGCACTATTGTCAATTGTCTTAAAAAATACGTGCCTACACTAATTTCACTTATTCGTCTCTAAAATGTCTTAAATTGTCTGTTATAAATATCACTATAAAATCTCTAGTAATTGAACACTATTTCATACAAATAAAACGCGAAACGCGCGCGGAAATCTAATATCAAATTTAATTGATGATTATAAGGGAAACCGAATGGGATAATTGCAACCTGTCGCGAGGTCCAAACTCGACTGCTCTAATGTAAAGACAAAACCCTATACATGGATTCTTGTCCAATATTAAAAAGGTGTAATTATTTTACATGCCATATTAACATACGTCATTTTGGTTTACAATAATTAATAGTCCTACTATAAATTAGTCAAAAGACATATGTGTTATATCTTGCAACTAATATAAGTCCTTTCGGATCTAAGCCCATTAACTGTTTTTTTGTTATCGTCTGGTCGCATAGAGTTTCAAGTACCTAAAACACTTGAATGGTATACATGAGATTATTTAAGTTGACCAAATTGCATCAGTGGTTCATTCAAAAAGCAACTCTACGTTCGAAGGTAGAAGCTTCTAATTACAATGACAGTTTTATAAAAGGCCGGCCACATTAAGTAATCTCAACCATAATACAAAGACGAAATAGGAGACCAGCTCTGTGCTTTATTGTTCCAATGTTGACGTAAGGTCAATTTCAAGGAGCGCCGGCCGTGTGAAACGGTTTTATAGTATTTGTCTGAATTAGGTACCTATTTTTATGAATATAATCAACAAGTACTGTAAGCTTGCTGTTACAACACTACGCTCGCTTTTTCTGATTCAACCATTACACTTGCATGGATTCATTCATCACCGCACAGGTGGCAAACATTTATTGCGAACAGAACTTCTGCAATACATGATGTATTAGCCCCGCAGTACTGGTATCATATTCCTGGCCATGAAAACCCAAGTGACCTTGTTTCACGCCCTGTCACACCAAATAAGTTAATCAATAATAAATCGTGGTTTGATGGTCCTGAATGGCTTGCATTACCATGTGAAAACTGGCCCATAAGCTCTTTTAATAAATTGAATATTCCTGCGGATATTCCCGAATCAAAGTCGGTCTCGTTGGTTCAGAAACTAGATACTCAAAATGAAACTCACCCGCTGTTGGCACTCATTGAGCGTATGTCAATTTGGACTAAACTGTTAAATGCAGTAACATATGTCTTACGATTTGCAAAAATATTAAAGAGTAGTGGTTCTATTAGCATAACTGATTTCAATGTCTCTGAAACTTACCTCATTAAAGTAGTCCAATCTGCATACTTTGCTTCTGACATTGATGCCATTAAAAATAATAAAACTCTTCGCGCCCCTCTTAGAAAATTAAATGCTTTCATTGATGATAACGGTGTCCTTCGTGTCGGTGGACGTTTAAATAATGCTCCCATGACATATGAGCAAAAGCATCCAATACTCGTCCCCGCAAAGAGTAGAATAGCGCGTTTACTCATTGAACATTATCATCGCAAAAACTTTCACACAGGACCTGGGTTAGTCCTAGGCTTGCTCAGGCATGAATACTGGGTGCTACCTGCTCGTAGCATAGTTCGCAAGGTTATCCACGCCTGTAATAAATGTTTTAAACATAAACCTAAAGAATTGTATCCCTTTATGGGAAACTTGCCCGAATTTCGCGTTACTCAACAGAAATGCTTTTCAAAATGTGGAGTCGACTATATGGGTCCTCTATACATAACAATGAGTAAGAAAAGAGGAATTAAAAGTCAAAAGGCTTATGTATGCTTATTCGTGGACCTAGTGTCCAAAGCAATTCATTTGGAATTAGTCTCTGATCTGTCAACAGAAATGTATATCGCTGCATTCAAACGCTTCATTTCACGCCGCGGCCCCGTATCGCTTATCATGAGTGACGGAGGCAAGAATTTCATTGGTGCTCGTAACCAATTTAACGAAATTTATTCGGTAGTTTGTTCGGAAGAATATAACAAGGCTATCATTCGTGAATTAACTCCCCAAAAGATCGAATTCAGGATTCAGCCACCTTATGCTCCACACATGAGTGGAATATGGGAGAGTAATGTAAAGTGTGTCAAAGTACATCTTCACAAAGCAATTGGCTCTCAAATTTTGACATATGAGGAGATGAATACAGTGCTTATACAAATAGAAGCACTCATGAACTCTAGGCCTCTATGTGTTCTCAGTAGTGACCCCTCTGAACCGTTGGCTCTCACGCCGTCACATTTTCTAAATTTGAGCCCTTTAAAATATATACCGGCGGTAAATTTAGATGATATTCCTATGTCGCGTTTACAAAGATATAAATTAATTGACAAAATGGTCCAATCTTACTGGAAAAGATGGCACATTGAATATCTTACCTCATTGCAGAGTCGAGAAAAATGGAACACTGTTTCTAACCCTGTAAAAAAGGGACAAGTAGTGATATTAAAGGAAGAAAAACTTCCTCTTTTGTGTTGGCCTCTTGCTGTGATAGAGGAGACTTACCCTGGTAATGATGGTGTTACTCGGGTTGTAAAGGTCAAAACTAAAACTGGTACTTACATTCGTCCTGTAGTCAGAGTGTGTCCTCTACCCACTCAATAATACTTATATACTTATAATAATTTAGAATTAAGAATCTTTCACATTCTATAGATTTGTAAAATAATAATAATAATAATAAGTATTGCTTTGTATATGTGAAAGAAGTTTATATTTAATTTATTATGTCAATCTTATTCATAATTTAATGTTGGAGTACACTCCAAGGCGGGGGAGTATGGTTTGGCCGAATTCAATAAAAAAACATATTACATCACACCACACACACTTTTATAAAAATATTATCCATATCCTTATTCTATTAGTTTCCGAACGCATCCTTTTCCCCTTACCTCTGCGGAAGTTGGCAGTAACGCTTCCGGTACATACCAAGTGCCTGTGACGTCACGTCCAGTCGCCATATTGTTACTACAAAAAACTCAAAATCATCGCGCGCGCGCATCTCCTCTATGAAAAACCCAAAAATACCTTGAAACATAAATAAACCTCAAATTAACTCTCAAAATAATCTATAAAACTTGCAAGTAAAAAGAAAGTGATTGGATTGCCGAAGAATATCAACTGAACCAGCACATCAGGTATTCACCGCAGCAGGAAACGAGGTAATCCCTATTAATCCTTTTAAATTTACACCATCCTCCTTTTTGAAGAACTTTATACTATCTATGATAAACATTCCGACGGAGTGCGAAATCTGTAAAACGTTCTTCATGTGGCCTATTGAGCGGTCTCTCATCTGCCAGACGTGTAGGCTGGCGTCACACAAGAAATGCTACATGAAGGTGTCGCTGTGCCGCAAGGAGGCGGGCGCGCCGGGCGCCGCCATAGTGGGCGCCCTGGACGTTGGCGGCCGCGAGCAGTACGGAGTCATACGGGGGAAGGTGTTCGGCGTGCCTCTCGGCGAGCTGCCGACGGGCGACAGCAACATCCCGGTGGTGGTGGACCGGCTCATCACCACCATCGAGATGACCGGCCTCTACACCGAGGGGCTCTACAGGAAAAGTGGACTCAGTTCCAAGGTGCGCGAGCTACGGCGCCTACTGGACGAGCGGCCGGAAGAAGGCGTGGAGCGGCTGGAGCTGTACGCGGTGCACGTGCGCGCCTCCGTGCTCAAGGGCTTCTTCCGCGACCTGCCCGAGCCGCTGCTCACCTTCGACCTGTACGACGACTTCATCCTCGCCGCGGAGATCACCGACCCCGCGGAACGAGTATCCAGTATATTCACGATTCTTAGAAAGTTACCCAAACCTAACTTCGATCTGGTGGAGAGGCTTATATTCCACTTGGCGAGGGTAGCATTAGGGGAAGAAAATAACAGGATGGGCCCGAACGCGCTCGCGATAGTGTTCGCGCCGTGCATCCTGCGCACGCACAAGGTGCAGCCCGCGCAGGACTCGCTGCACGACATCGCGCGCCAGACCTCCTGCCTCGAGGCCATCCTGTCCGACAAGATCCGCACCGTCCGCGGCATGCTGCAAGACATCGCGACGCTGGACACGGCGTGCCACACGGCCACGGACCGGCTGAGCTCGCTGCGCGCGGGCGCGGCCGAGCAGCGCGAGGTGCGCGGCTGCTGGTCGGACACATCTCAAAAAGGAGGATGGTGTAAATTTAAAAGGATTAATAGGGATTACCTCGTTTCCTGCTGCGGTGAATACCTGATGTGCTGGTTCAGTTGATATTCTTCGGCAATCCAATCACTTTCTTTTTACTTGCAAGTTTTATAGATTATTTTGAGAGTTAATTTGAGGTTTATTTATGTTTCAAGGTATTTTTGGGTTTTTCATAGAGGAGATGCGCGCGCGCGATGATTTTGAGTTTTTTGTAGTAACAATATGGCGACTGGACGTGACGTCACAGGCACTTGGTATGTACCGGAAGCGTTACTGCCAACTTCCGCAGAGGTAAGGGGAAAAGGATGCGTTCGGAAACTAATAGAATAAGGATATGGATAATATTTTTATAAAAGTGTGTGTGGTGTGATGTAATATGTTTTTTATTGAATTCGGCCAAACCATACTCCCCCGCCTTGGAGTGTACTCCAACATTAAATTATGAATAAGATTGACATAATAAATTAAATATAAACTTCTTTCACATATACAAAGCAATACTTATTATTATTATTATTATTTTACAAATCTATAGAATGTGAAAGATTCTTAATTCTAAATTATTATAAGTATATAAGTATTATTGAGTGGGTAGAGGACACACTCTGACTACAGGACGAATGTAAGTACCAGTTTTAGTTTTGACCTTTACAACCCGAGTAACACCATCATTACCAGGGTAAGTCTCCTCTATCACAGCAAGAGGCCAACACAAAAGAGGAAGTTTTTCTTCCTTTAATATCACTACTTGTCCCTTTTTTACAGGGTTAGAAACAGTGTTCCATTTTTCTCGACTCTGCAATGAGGTAAGATATTCAATGTGCCATCTTTTCCTACATAACGTTGTGTTGCATGTCAAGAATCAAATCCAGTTATCGTAACACTTAGGATAACGATCGCTAAGAAATCCGCCGTTTTACCTTTACTTAACGATGTGTTATTTACAAATATAAACATTACATCCAATAGCATAGGATTGCTTTTGCTATGAAAAAGTTAAGTGAAATACGAGGTTGGAAGTTAATGGTAGAAATGAACTAGGCGTAAACACAGGAATTTAACTTGGAAATGCGACTCGGAGCAGTATGAAGGAAACGATGATTTTGCAATATTGAACTCTGTAATATCAGGTGGAGTGTAAAAGCCGTCTTTTGAAGCAGGTTGTATATTGCATTTTCGTGTTCGAAAGATGATTGAATATTAAAAAGGTGCTTCTAGGTTGAGTGTTATAGAGGTTTACCTATACAAAGTAATGCGCGTATTACCATATGCATGGGATATTATGGTAGCATTATTCTATCCATACCTACTAGGGTAAGGCCGCTAATTTTGATCAATGTTACAATAGAACTAACATAAAAAAAACGTGACGTTACCATAAAACGTAACATAGGCTTATATCATACTGGTAAATATTCGGAAAAAAAATACCTGCATGAATTAAAAAAATAAGTTTTTTTTTGCCTAAATACAAATAAAGAATTTTCACGTAATCAACAACGCTTCGCTCGCTCGTTCGATTAATACTAGCTTCTAGCCGCGACTCCGTCCGCGTGGAACTCGTTTATATATCGTAGCTCCATACAAATTTTCGCCCTCTATTTCACCTCCTCCTCCTTAGAGGATGATTTTCGGGATAAAAACTTTTTGATTTCCTTCTCAGGGACTCAAACTATCTCTATACCAAATTTTATCTAAATCAGTTTAGCGGTTTAAGCGCGAAGACGTAATAAACAGACAGACAGGCAGACAGACAGTATGGATATGGATAGTATGGATTTAATTATCTCGTGCTGATCCCTGTACCTACTGTACGTAGCTACAATTTAAACTTGATTCATCTTAATAACTTACTGTATTTGTCGTTGGAAATCTATTAAAAACTCATTTAAGTTCGTATTTTTCTGTGTGCACTTGCCTTTACCACAGTATGTTTTCGTCACGTTACACAAAGAATACATTGCATTTTATAAAAAAATTGTTCCAACAAAAGCACGATCATGAGAAGTTGAAAATCGTGAAAATAACTTTAAGTACACATGGTCGAAAAAAATGTTCAACTTTCGTCACGCTTTGGACGGAAATATATTTATTTATTTATTTGAAAGGACTTAAATGAATTATATCACTTGCAACCTTGACAGTTTTTATCGCCTAATATAATAAAATTGTTTTGAAACCTCTCGGTGTTACCAATTTGTTTTATTAGCATGTAACATCCAAATTGGTTAAATTCGCGGCATTACCCACTAATATTACTAATATTATAAATGTTAAGGTGTGTCTGTCTGTTACCTCTTCACGCTTAAACCGTTGAACCGATTTAAATGAAATTAGGTATAGAGATAGTTTGAGTCCCGGGGATGGACATAGAATAGTTTTTTCCCGGAAATCATCCTTAATTGGGGTGAAATGGGGGTTGAACATTTGTATGCAGCTACGATATAAACGAGTTTGACAGGGACAGGATCGCGGGCAGAAGCTAGTTGAATATACCTACTTCACGTAAAGCACGTACAACTTCCTGAATTCATCTCATATTAAAAAAATAAAATAAAGGATTTTTCCCTTTGGCGGTGTGGAGTCGGTGTGCTGTCAGTAAGCTGGCTGTCAATGTCAACTGTCAGCCAAGGCAGTGCAGATTTTTCAGTCAGTGTGATTTAGGACTCGAGATTTTAATAACCCTAATAATATTACGGGATACGGTATTAACCGACAAACGTTTCACCGATAACGTATTTACCGACAAACGTTTCACCGATACGGTATTTACCGACAAACGTTTCACCAATTGCTTTGTTTCACCGAATTTTCATCTCATCGAACTTATTTTTCTCATTAACCATAATTTTTTTTAGATAATGCTAAAAGGTATATCTTGTAGAACCCAATAGGTTAGGTTAGGTCTGTATTTTAAGTTATAACAACCCTGAAAAGTTTACTGTTTCTGAAAACAAATTGTTTTTAAAGAAATGAGAATACGGCGAAGCATTCATCATGAAATGTACAAAGATAGTTTGCAGCCTAGATTAAATTAAACAATATGTTTTATCCCTGGTCCACGCAGACGAATACGGTATATTTAATTCTTGCTTGTTAGGTATTCCTTACAAGAGCTTGAACTCGCCCTGAACAGTTTGAAGTTCAGGAACTAATAACTTGAACTTACAGGACTTAGAATGTTGAAGTCATCTTAACTAGGCAAAACTACTCGCGTAAATTTAAGGGTGCGTTGCAATCACACTTTACTGTAGTAAACGTTAACTACTTATGGCGTCAGCTGTCATCTTTTAGATAACTGTCAAACTTTCCGCACAAACCGTTTTTAAGAAGGCCGTTTAATTGGGAGGATTATTTTATTTAGTATCTACTAAATAAAATAATCAATAATGTCGTACTTTTTCGAAAAAGGATTAAAAATGTAGTCAAAAGCAACGCAACAGGTTAAATAATCACAAAATGATCGGTGTCCAAAGTTTTAAGAAGGGGTATGTCCTGTCCCTTTTCCGCAAAGCGCACGTTCATGTGAAACGATTGTCATCTACTATGACGCTCGCAGATTGTGACGTCACTAACTGCGAGCGTTTTCTCAGTCTCTGACAAACAATATTAAAACTGTTGTAGCTTCGTAAGTCTTTGAGATATCTGAATAGGATTTTCGCCACTAGGCATATTTTTTGCCGCCTTTTTTTAGAGTAATAATAGCTAATTTTGGAGTCTAAACCCTTATTGAGTCGGCTCCTGCGGTACCTGCGGGCGTCATGGTTAATAAATATCAACGCATATATAGCGCTGAGTGATAAAATTATGCCTTAGCGCTATTGATAAGACATCGGTCACGATCTGAGAAGTATGCGAGTGCGAGAGTGACGGATGGTCTTATTTATTTTATTTTATTTTATTTTTATCCACAACGATAACTGATAAAAAATGTCAACCATGCAAAAATACGCAAATAGGTGCTCTAGACTGACTAGGCTCTTATCATCGCTAATTCACCTGCACGTTGTTAGCGGAATAGCAAAGAAATATTCGTTCTTGAGGCTAAACACGTATCGTTCCGAACGCGCGTTAGGACCATTTAACTTCATTTTTCCAGATAAAAAGTGATATTTAGATCTAACTAACGTACGTAGGTATAATACGTTACGTGATCGACCTGCTGAAAGGGGTAGTCACGTAACGTTCCGAATGCGCGTTAGGACAATTCAACTATGATTTTTCCATATCAAAAGTGACATTTAAAACTACCTGACGCGCGTACAATGTGTTACGTGATCGACCAGAGGGGTAATTATTATGGTCAGAATTGCCCGAATGCGACTAAACCAATACCTACTTAGGGTAAGTACGAGTTTTGCTATGGAATACTGAGCAAACATTTTTCGTTGACTTGTACAACACACAACGTAAATAAAAAAGCGGCCATGTGCGAGTCGGACCACGCATAGGAAGGGTTCCGTGCCTACTAAAAAGGTCGTATCGTTACTGAAATCATATGGCACTTATATCCTTTTCTTTAAGGAAGGCAGTTTTTTAGAAATATCTGAAAAACCTTTAAACCGATCTTGTTCAAAACAATTTTCCCTGAAATAATTTAATAAGCCCTATGTCCATGATATTTTTCATATTTTTAAAAAACACGGTTCAAAAATTAGAGGGGGGGGGACACAATTTTAGTGACTTTCGGGGCGATTATCTCCGACTCTACTCACTTCATAAAAAAAATTGCTGAGAAACCTTATATTTATTTTGAAAGGCCTATAGATTGATGTGCCACACGTGGGCTTGCAATGAAAAAAAAGTTTTGACTTTCAGTTTTGTGTATGGAGTGCACCACAAAAAAAAATTTTTTTTAGTAATTTAAATACAAAAATATGTAGCGGCTAACAAAATACACCTATCCTCAAAATTTTATTCAAATACACTTTATAGTTTTCGAGTAAAATGCCTGTGACATACGGACGGACAGACAGACAGACAGACAGACAGACATGACGAATCCATATTCGGGTTCCGTTTTTTGCCATTTGGCTACGGATCCCTAAAAACCGGCCAAGTGCGAGTCGGACTCGCGCACGAAGGGTTCCGTACCATTACATATTTATCTATAAAAAAGGCAAAAAAATCACGTTTTCTCAAACATGCTCGGAAATGTACGCGTTAATATCACGAAATGAAGACGTGAAGTTTCTTGTTTATGGCTCCCTACATTACTTCTTGGCCTTACGCCAAGAAGTAATGTATGAAAACCCTAAGTAAAACCATTATTGTCCGCTACTCTAACTTTTTAAATTTGCTTACTAATATTAAACTGACAAAGGAAAATTTACATACTGCCAACCACCACTAGACACTGTAAGCATACTTGATTCATAAAAAAAATAAAAATAATCTATGGTACTATACTTTATGTGCGGTTAAACATGGTGCTCGAACGGCTTGTTCAAATGGCATGTTTAAAAAATAAAAAAGGCGCAAATTATCTATTATTTAATTGATTACCTAGTATTTATTTTAATTTTAATATTTCCTCACATCGTTTGAGAAAAGTACTATACAATCCTCGGCCGGAACAGGGATTGCTGGACTCGTTGTATTCGGCCTCGTCTACGACTCGGCCGTCTACCCCAATCTCGTCCAACAATCCCTTACTTCACGGCCTCTGCAGTAATCTACTATTATTGTACGGGAGCCACCTTAAATATTTATTTTATTCTGTTTTTTAGTACTATTTGTTGTTTTAACGGCAACAGAAATATGGCAATTGTCTAACTACCACGGTTCACGAGATACAGCCTGGTGACTGACGGACGGACACCGGAGTCTTATAGTAACAAGGTCCCATTTTTACCCTTTGGGTACGGAACCCTAAAAACGGGCACACACGCACCAATTTTACATGTTTATTTGTATTATGAGATTTTTAGATATTTCGTACGTTTTTTTTTTAAATAACCCAGTGGTGCGAGCCGGGGTTCGAACCCGTGACCTCTGGTGTAAATCGCGAACGTTACCGCTCGGCTACAGTGGCAATAGAGTTTCTTTATTTAAAAGAATTTATAATTCGTTTAAAAACTGTCCAGCCACAGTAACAAAGTTCAGTGACGAAAACCCAATTAAGTACACGTAACCTTTAAACTTGCCAAAATAAAACTAGACCAATGCCATAAAAGTCCCTTATAAAAGAAATCGCCGTATTATTGGAATCGGATGACGGGTGGAGGGCGTGACACCGACGGCCAATAACTGTTCGTCGTTTAATGGGATCTCTCAATCTATTGTGAGAGCTTCATTTGCTATTTGAAGTAATAAAATAAATAAAAATAAATTGTCTTTCAAGCGCATGTAACGCAAAAATCTTTTTGATAAGCTCGTAGAGTAGTTTTCACTATAATTATACGAGTAATGAGTGTTAATCAGTGGTTGTGTGCGAATGTCGAAATGTTAGGTGTGAAATCCGATACATGAACATAATTATGTTAGTGATGTGGATGGGTGAAGGAGATGGTTAGACCATTGTCTGGTTACTAATTGCGCGTGGAAACCAAAAATTATTTTTTACTAGCTTCTGCCCGCGACTACGTCCGCGTGGAACTCGTTTAGGAAAATAGTAGTACAATACAAAAAAAAAGTTAATTTAAACTTTCACCCCATTTGACCCCCTTATCTGCGAGGTAAAAAGTTTATTACCTCTTCGCGCTTAAACCCCTGAACTGATTAACATGAAATTTGGTATAGAGATAGTTTGAGTCCCGGGGAAGTAAATAGGACAGAAAAGCCGTAAAATTTGTTAATATTTATGCTTCATGGCTGAAGCGGGCTTCCGCCCTGCAATTACTGAACCCACTAGATGTGATTCCTGCCTCACCATATTTTCATAAAAGCAAAATCTCACAACATAATTGGACTAGTCTGCAAGTGCGACATTACAGATCATAATGCTGTGATCCTTGGAATGTCTCTGTATGTTAACCATGCCAAAGACAAAAATCGTTTTGTTTTTAAAACAGACCACTGTGCCATTCGAACCGAACTATAAAAAGTGAGCTGGTCTGCGGTAACTCAACACAAAGACCCTGATCTGGCAGCTGAAGAACTCCACAAAATACTGGACACGGTAGTACAGAAACACACGATTAAAGTACGCGCTAGCTGATCAAGGTATACTCTGAAACCATGGATAACACCTGGTCTCATTCGATGTCAAAAGCAAAGAGATCGACTGCATCTGGAGCTGAGGACCCATCCTAACGATCCCATGCGCCAATTAGTGTATAAGAGATATATACATTTTCTCATCGACCTCCAACATAAGTTAAAAAATGCCTATGAGAGCAAGGAATTAGAAAAAAACAAAAATAACCCCAAAGGTCTGTGGAAAGTTATTAAGAACATCGCCGAGTACCCGAAAAGCACATCAAAGGCCACAGAATTGACCAAAACAAAGTCTACACCCCTGGAGTCATTAGACCAATGGAATGACTACTTCGCTAACATAGGCACCCATCTTGCTAGTGACTTACTGGCAAGTATGAATAAGTCAGAGCTCACACTTCCGTCCACGCTGAATCAGGCCTCCTCTGCTCCACACTCCTTCTTTTTGAATCCGACAGATGAGCACGAAGTAGCCCGTCTCATCAGTACGCTGCAAAATGATAGTGCTCCCGGGTCTGATAACCTCAGACCATCCCTGATGAAAGCTATTAAAACCACTATAACATACCCACTGACTCATACCTATATTTAATTTAAACCTCTCGACTGGAGTCTTCCCTGCTAGGTGGAAAAAGGCAGTTGTCATCCCTATTCATAAAAGTGGTTCAAAAAGGTTACCCGAAAACAACAGGCCAATTTCGCTTTTACCTATTTTTTCTAAGTTGCTCGAGAAAATCGTTGACGGTCGCCTAATTAGCTACCTGGAACGCTTTGCCCTGTTGTCAAACTTTCAGTATGGTTTTAGACGCGGTAAGTCAACAGAGGAAGCAGTTGAGCTTTTGACAAAATAAGTTACTAATGCTCTAGATAATGGCCTGAAGTGCGTGGGAGTGTTCCTTGACCTTGCAAAAGCATTCGACACCGTGTCAGTGAGTATTCTCTTGAAAAAGTTAGGGTATTACGGAATTCGGGGGCACCCATTGCAGTGGTTTCAGAGCTACCTCACTGGTAGGTGTCAAAGGTTAAGAGTGGACGACTGCTTGAGTGACGAAAAAGCAACTATTTATGGGGTACCACAGGGAAGTGTCTTAGGTCCAACCCTATTTATCCTTTATATAAATGATATATTATCTGAGGCTCCTCCTCAAAGTGATCTCATTTGCTACGCCGACGACACAGCTTCTTTGTTCTATGGAAACTCCTGGACAGAAACTTTGCAAAGAGCCGAAACGGGCATGAATAGCTTAAAAAACTGGTTTGACAATAATCTTCTGTCTCTAAACTTAAAGAAAACCAAATACATTTATTTCCATAAGACTAAAAGCTCTGAGCCAAAACACGCCACAAAGCTCCACATCAAGTGCGCTGCTAGCCACCTGCCGACAGATTCGCGCAATGAGATTGGTTGCACTGACTGCATACGCTATCTGGGTGTCGATATTGATAAGCACTTCTCCTTTAAGCAACACTTTTTTTTTTAATGTTATAGGAGGCCAACGAGCAGATGGATCAACTGATGGTAAGCGATTACCGCCGCCCATGGACACCTGCAATACCAGAGGTGTTGTGAGTGCGTTGCCGGCCTTTAAGATGGGAGTACGCTCTTGTCTTGAAGGTTTGAAGGTCGTATCGGTCCGGAAATACCGAGGCGACAATCCGTTCCATAGTTTAGTTGTGCGAGGCAGGAAGTTTCTGGAGAAGCGCACAGTTGAGGACTGCCAACATGTGATCTCTCTCTCTCAACGTGTGAGAAAGCTCACTTATGTAATGCGTCTGCTCCGTAACTCCGCCGACAAAGGTGTCCTACTCCAAGTTTATGTTGCCTTATGTCAGTCCATATTGGGGTAGGTACTGTATTTCGGTTTGGGGCGGAACATGTGTCTCTAGAATGCTGGTACTAGAAAGAGTCCAGAGGTCGGTTCCCAAGGTAATGGCCAAGAGGCCCTACCAATATCTAACGAACCAACTTCTTACCGAAACTCAGACGCTCTCGGTCCGCCAATTATTCATTTTTAGGGTTACCACAATTGGGTCATTGTCAGATTTAGGTGCGCGTCTTTTCGGTGGACATTGCCAAAGTTAAGGGCTTTAAAGCCTAATTTTTGGTTGAACTCTGAATCCGCATAAACGGCGTCGCCTCTTCTCTTCTTCTTCTTCTTTATATGCGATAAAAACATATTATATATAAACATAAGCCCTTAACTATTGCCCACCGAAAAGACGATTTATGTTTTACTGACTGACAATGACCCAATTATGCAACGAAAGACGTCGAAGTCTCCCAATTACTCAGCGCTCCAACGCACAAGGATCTTCCGTGTTCCACAAACGTTGTCGAAAACGCCCTACTCACGCCGCTTTCCACAATTCCTGCACCCTTTTATTTATAATAGAATATCGAACCTACTCAATATTCAAAATTTGTCTCACAAAGATATTCAGAATATCCTTAGAAAATGGTTGATGTCTCTCTCTTATAAGGCGACTGAAGACATGCCGAAACCTATACAATAAATAGCACACCTTTACTTATGGACATACACAAACACTCACTCAACCACAGATTTACACCCACACACACACAGAGCACCCCTCTACAGTGTTAAATTCCCGCCTTTCTCTAATTTTCCCTAGTGTTAGGTTATTGTATTTTAATAATGTATGTTTTAACTTTACCTCTCAATAACAGCTCTGTATTTTTCGCATCACGTTTGGATTAAATTCTTCTGGAAACCTTACAGTCCTCACGACACAGGTTCGACTTAGTGTGAGGACTATTGCATAACTCTACTGTAAATACTCTTAGGCTATGCTCTTTGTAATTCTTCCTGTTTATAACTCACTATAGGTAAATAAATAAATTTTGTATTTTGTATTTGTATAGTTTTTGTCCCGGAAATCATTCCCTTAGGAGGGGAAAGGGTGGGGAATATTTGTATGGAGTTACTTATATAAACGAGTCCCACACGGATGGAGTCGCGGGCAAAAGCTAGTTTACTATGAAGACAATTTTTTTGTAGAAAATAAAATACGATATTCCATTTCTTACGGATTCGACGTAGGTAACTTACTTTTCTACAGCAATTTGAAACACTTTTTAAATCCCACACGCTTGAACAGTGTTTTTTTTGTGATATAATTAAAAACCCAAACGATGCTGACTTTTACAAGCCTTACTACACCGAAGAAGAAAGTTATTGATGCCGTGCCCCGTGGGCAACTAGGGTAACTATCCATCGACAATTATTATAAATAACAGTGACGTCATCAAGCTTCATCATCATCATCATATCAGCCGAAAGACGTCCACTGCTGGACATAGGCCTCCCCCAAAGAGTGCCACAATGAGGACTCCCGTGACCTTTACCAGGTCATCAGTCCACCTTGTGGGGGGCCTACCTACGCTGCGCCTTCCGGTACGTGGTACGTGGTCGCTACTCGAGAACCTTTCCGCCCCAACGGCCATCGGTTCTACGTGCAATGTGCCCCGCCCACTGCCACTTAAGTTTAGCGATTCGGGAGGCTACGGCACATCTTTTCGTCCAATATTCCGCAGTGTCTCAAGACGAGAGTCTTTGACCAGTGTGTGTTGCCAGTGATGACGTATGGCACGGAAACGTGGTCGCTTAGTATGGGCCTCATAAGAAGGCTCAAAGTCGCTATTTTGGGAATTTCTCTGCGCGATCGCATCAGAAATGAGGCTATCCGCACCAGAACCAAGATAACCGACATAGCCCTCCGAATTGCTAAATTTAAGTCATCAAGCTTAACATATTTATTTATAAAATGTCTATTTCCGTCCCTACATTATAATGTACTGGAAGCAAATGCCGTGTCTGTGGGTGTAGAGGATATGCACATTGAAACTATGAACCTTACATTAAATATTTACATGTTTGCTAAAGCAATTCAATACGATTCCATTGACTACGTAAGTCACAGAAATACGATTGACTACGTCGGAAGGGAAATATTGTACTAGTTTTACTAGTTTCGATCAATAAGTGCTTTCCAAACATAGTATAATTAAGAGCCTGTAAGACAAGTGTCCCACTGCTGGGCAAACATCTCCCTCTTTTTCTTCCACTAACCCCTGTCCTTGGCAGCCTCCCACCAGTCTTGATCAAAGATGTCAAGCTCGTCTCGCCATCTCCCTCGTACGTGGTCTACTGCGACGCCGTATCCGGTTCTGTGGGACCCGCTCTCCAAACATAACAATACATGTCATTTCGCTCCAAAATGGTTTTCCTTAAAATCTCTTTATGATTAACACACGATATGGAATAGGGTATACGTATGACTCATCCTATAATCATAAACGAACGTGACCCATGTCATACTAGACGTCGTGGTGCTCGACTGAAGTGAGAACGGCTGGGTTTCGAGTGTGAAATAAGTGATTTAATTTGATTTGAACACTAGATGTTTCATTTTCATACCAACTGTTCTCCGAGTCAAGCAAAAGACAACATGCGGATATTTAAAACAAAGGATGCATCTGAAGTTATGGTTTAATTAAGTTTATATATTTGGGTAGATACACTAAATTCATTACGAAGAGTAATTTGTCCGGAAGCATATTGTTTCCGAATTTCTAAATTCCGAAAGCCGTGTGAAGGCGCATATTCCGCTGAAGGAATTTTGGATTTTACAGGATATTACACTAAATTGACCAATTTATATATTTCATTGTATCATCTGCGTCCAAATTTTAGTTAAACGGAAAATGACGTTCGGAATAATTTCGGCATAACAGTGGTTTTCAATAAATGAATCATCAGATTTTTTCTGTGTCCTCATATACTTATAATACCCCCTGGTATTATAAGTTAATTTTACTTAAACTGGGACTTATTATAAATGAAGTTGAAAAATTAGATTTTCTGGGAGGTATTAGGATTCGAGATGGTGCCTAGAAAACGAATCGGGAATTAACATAAAAGAAGAGAATGCAAAAATCCTATACTCATTACTCAATCATTTTCACTCTCAATGTTAGTTTACATGGTATTAGATAAACTTAAGTTATAGTTGCTAAATAATGATAACCTCAACATTAGTGAAGCACGACTTACATTCTTATGTAAAGTTCTGCTTTTTATAATTTGCATATTCTGTGCAATGTGCAAATTATAAAGAGAACCACATGTCCTTTAAATATGTCTATTGTAGTACATTTTTATAGACATATTTTTTTAAAACAAAATTTGTGTATCAGATGGGTTTAAGTACTTTTATTTCTTTTATTTTATAGTTTTTCTTCTAAGTATTCTCATTGTGTTTTAAAAGCTTTTATTAATAAGGAATTGTCTTAATATTTTTATGAATGTGTTGTGTTTTATCTCGGATTTTATTGTATCGGGCAACTTATTATATACTTTTACAGACATGGTATAGGTTGCATCAGAATGCATTGTTTAGGTTTGATGAGGGCAACATGAGTCATTCTCTATATCGGAGATCAATGATCAAATATAAAAAAGAGGTAGATAGGATATAAGCACTCCAAAAGTGGCATACTAAAGCTCAGCCAATTGTATGACCTTTGCCTCAATGTCGCGTCGTCAATGGACGCCTCAGCTGTCAGATTTGGTAGCCATTTTTAAACACAGAATTTCAAATAGACAACGTATTTACCTCTTTTTAGGGTTCCGTAGGTATTTTGAGGATAGGTGTATTTTCTTAGCCGCTACATAGTTTTGTAATTAAATTTTTTAGGGGTGCACTCCATACATAATACTGAAAGTCAAAAACTTTTTTTTCATTGCAAGTCCACGTGTGGCACGTCAATCGATAGGCCTTTAGAAATAAATATGAGGTTTCTCAGCAATTTTTTGATTAGATGAATAGAGTCGGAGATAATCACCCCGAAAGTCACTAAAATTGTGTCCCCCATCCCTCTAATTTTTGAACCGTGTATTTTAAAAATAAGAAAAAAATCATGGACACAGAGCTTATTAAATTCTTTCAGCGAAAATTGTTTTGAACAAGATCGGTTCAAAGGCTTTTGAGATATTTCTAAAAAACTGCCTTCCTTAAAGAAAAGGACGTAAGTGTCATAAGATTTCAGTAACGATATGACCTTTTTAATAGGCACGGAACCCTTCGTTGTGCGTGGTCCGACACGCACTTGGCCGCTTTTTTATATTACATTTCTGTAGATTATGAGTAAAGTTGTGGGTATGTCTTCGCGTTTCTTATAGTATTGGGGATAGTTTCGAACGAATTCACAAACTTCTAGAATATATAAACCAGTGACGCTACGTCAGTATTTTCTGATCCTTGAATTGGGGTTTGCAACTGTATTATAAAAGCGAAAGTTTGGTTGTTTGTTACTAAATCACGCAAAAACAGCGGAACGGATTAAGATGAATTTTGGTATACAAATACTTTTTATCCCAGTAAAAGTGCGACAAAAGGAAGTCAACGCAAACAAAGTCGCGGGCAACCGGTATTTTCGCGTGAAAAGAATACGATCCCTATAAAAAAGCTCTCTTATCAACTCTTTAATTAATTGCCTTATTTTATTAGCCAATGAAAGCTTCGGTCTTTCAGCTGTGAAAATCTTTGTCACCGTGTGAATGACCAGACGAATTAAAAAAGTAGCATTGATCGACAGCAGACGTCCTTGAATTAACTTTCATAAAAATAAAAAAAATCCACTCTAGCCCCGCTGCGTCCCAATGAATGATATTCAAATCCGATAAGTCGGAATGATTTCTTTTTGAAATCAGAACACAACCATCGTTAGGTACGCATGGTTCTATTAAAAAAAAAACGTTTTCGTGACTTATCGGGTTTGACCGCTCAGCCCTCGATAAACACTACTTACTAAATATTTAACATTCCCACTGTCAAGAACCCACCTACCGGGCACTCTGTTTGTAGGTGCTTTCCTATAGTTATCCGAAACCACGGCATCGGCGACTTGAGTCATCATCATCATCATCATATCAGCCGAAAGACGTCCACTGTTGAACATAGGCTTCCCCCAAAGAGCGCATCCAGCGGACTTCCGCGACCTTTACCAGGTCATCAGTCCACCTTGTGGGGAGCCTACCCGCGCTGCGCCTTCCGGTACGTGTTCGCCACATGAGAACCATTCCGTCCCTTCGGCCGTCGGCTGGCAGTGAATGTGTTTCAGGCGGTGTCTTTAACGGAACAAGGGCGCAGAGGGAGACGAAAAAGGGAACGGACGGGTAGCGGGCGGCATTTCCAGGAAAACTTGTTATTTTTCCGAAAAAGCAACAAAGATACCGGTAATTTGGGTAAAGCCTTAGCAGTGGTGGCTATGTAGGTTAGCATTCATACGCATGCACGCGTTCTATCGCAGCGCGTTTCATGCGATAGAAAGGGATGACCACGTTTAGGCTCGTTCGGCACACCTAAACAGGGGATGTGTTAACAGAACCTTCTGTAAATAGTGCTATTATTTATACCGTAGTGAATTTTGTACAGTTTTGACATTTCAGTAATCTATATTAATAAGTACATACTCGTATATATCTACTTCAAAGTCAACTTCAATTGACAAATAACAGCATTTCACTGATTTTTTTTTACATTTTCGCTGAGTTTGCCTATAAATTGTTAAGTTGTTGGAAGGTTTAGTTAAACTCATCAAAGATTTAGTCAGGCCTTGCTTCTTGTAATACGACAACAAGGTTTACATAGAATAATATTATTCTTACCTTTTTTTGGTTACATCTGCCACAATGATATTGTCTAACAAAAGAAGTGTTATGTATCCATTATCAAAGGAAATTCTGTCGAATTGTGTAGAAAAGGACGCAATTTTTTTTTACGAGAGTTATTGGGTTACGATTGGGAAAATATCGGGTCAGCTAACAAGTATAGAGTTAGATCATATTTGTTATTATGTCATTGCTCACTTTTTTATATAGGTAAATATATCTATAATCTTCAGGCTGCTGTAACAGAATTTTACTTACCTACCTCAACAGGGGACTTGTTTACAGGGAACCTGGCTGCCCAATGAGTCTAAACGTTGTCATCCCTTTCTATCACATGCAACGCGCTGCGATAAAACGTGTGCGTGCTGGTGCAGCGCTAACATACCGGTCGGCGCCGGTAGTCCATGTACTTGTAGCGGCGCTACGAAATCACGGAGTAAGCCACCCCTGACAAGAATGAGTCAAGATTCACCTTTCCATCTTTGACACGAGTATTGGCCGGCGCTCATTGAGCTAATTTCTCAAACAAATAAGACAAATGCATCGAGTCTCGTGCCAAGTCCGAACACTGAACTGGGGGCCTATTTGATTTGATATATCGCATGCTAGGTAGGTAGTTTACGATTTCAATGTGTTTCGGGCACTTGTTAGGCCACGTTTATGCGTAAGCATGACACGCAAGCTGTCAGGCGACTATGTATTAGGGCTCGCGGTCGTGTCCGGGTTTCGTGTATTCGTGTCGGGTACCCGTGCCCGTGTAACACGCCCGCGGGTTTAAGCGACCGGTCCGAACGGATCCGTGTAATTAGCGCACGGGTACCCGTGTACACGTGTACACGTGTACACGGGTACCCGTGCGCTAATTACACGCGGGTAGTACTACCCGTCCTTGAGGTGTGAAGCTAGGAACTATCTCGTAGTTCTATGAATGTACATACAAGTACTAAATGAGTGTTCGTAGCTTTGCAATTACAACATCTTTTTTTTGTGAATAAAAATAGCAGAATAATAAATGTAACAAATTCAAACGAAGTACGTTAAGTACGCCTTCTCAAATTCAGATTTTTAAAAAAGTAAGTACGAATCCATACAGTTATAAATGTGAAAGTGGGTCTGTCTGCCTGTGTCTTTCTTTTACCCCTTCACGCTTAAACCGCTGAACCGATTTAGATAAAATTTGGTATAGAGATTTGAGTCTGGGGGAGGGACATAGGATATAAACGAGTTCCACGCGGACGGAGTCGCGGGCAAAAGCTAGTAAGTTTTATCCCATAAAAAAACATTCCATGTAAAAAAGAGGCCAAGTCTCGAAACTCTTCCACCTTAAAAAGTTGTGAGACAAATATAATATAACTATATTAGGAGACAATCTGACACAAATCAACCTAAAAAACTAAGCAAAGCTTGTACTATGGGTACTACACGACAATAAACATACTTATATAGATAAATAAATACTTAAATACATAGAAAACATCCATGACTCAGGAACAAATATTCGTGCTTATCACACAAATAAATGCCCTTACCGGGATTCGAACCTGGGACCTCTTGCTTCGTAGGCAGCGTCACTACCAACTAGGCTAAAGCGGTCGTCGACTTTGATATTTCGTAGTACCAAGTCTCAGGCATTCTTATTATTCTTTATTTGCTAGCTAAATAAAATTCTGCCACTTGGCACACCTAAAACTATGCAGTATTGTGTGATTGCCAAGTCACACGGTGGAAGAGTTTCGAGACTTGGCCTCTTTTTTACATGGAATGTTTTTTATCGGATCTCACTTCTTTTTGTAGGTTATTGTGTTATCAATACATACAAATTATGATTTCAGTCTCATTCTTGCTTTTTAATTTTTTCTCCCAATCACTGCAAATGTTACTTTGTAATCCTATGTATTTATATGGGCTTACAGTTATTTATGCGTATCTAGAAATCTGGACAGAAATTTGCAAAATATATTAGTTTTACCTTGATTTAAACACTAAACACTAATTATGTTCTAAATTAGCGCTTATGTTTGATCGGACAGTGTGTATGTGAGTGACAAAATTAAGAAACTTTAAATAGTTATAATTCTTAAACCACTGATTCAAATTGAATGAAATTTGAAATATACCGTATTTATACAATGCCTGCTTGGTTACTGAAAATTCAGGCTTCTAGTTTACATCGTCGTCATCGTCATCGTTTAGTTTTTTATTCACATCGTTGTTGGGGGGTCGAAAATGGCCTGAACTACTTTGAAAAAAGATGGTACAGCCGTGCCGCTGTTTTGCTTGACTTGGCGGGGGCACCGCCGTGACCCCAGATTTTAATTTGAGCTTAGAATGTGAAAAATAATGTAGTAGCATTAATCTAGTTTTGAACCAGAATAGTTACGAAGCTGGTGGTCTAAAATTGGCCGGTGCAATTTTAGACCACCAGCTCTAATATTAGATATTAGAAATAATGATGATATTAGCACGACCATTTGTTTATAACCTCACAAAGGGAAGGAATCAGTTAATTAAAAGCATGTATCTATTAAGAATTGGTTACATTTATTTCAGATTGTGTGGGCCTTTACAACACTCAATATCACAAATTAAATATAACACTACAGTATCTGACAGAAAAAAAACCAAGAAAATCGCAACAAAATGATGTAATTTTTTTTAATCACAACTGTTGAACAGTGATATAGGTATAAATATTTATTGCAGATCATTGTAATGAGGCGAGCATAGTAAATAGCTAAACCAAATGTAGTAAATGATAGTAATATCCCATAAAAAACATTTTATGGAAAAAAGAGGCTGTCTCAAAACTCTTCTACCTTAAAAAGTTGTTAGATATTTCGTAGAGCCAAGTCTCAGGTATTCTTATTAATCTTTATTTGCTTGCTAAATAAAATTCTGCAACTTGGAAATCACACAACTTTACTGCATTTATTAAATTTTGCATACCTAAAACTATGTAGTATTGTGTGACCCCTTCCACCACCCTAATATATCCGTTCAGCGGTAAAACACCACAGCTCAGGTCGGCGAAGATAACAGATAAAGAATTATTACCTGCTTTAGAACGATAAAGTTCGTGCCTATTTCCAAGTAATGCCATAAAACCCTTTTTGGCGAACAAAACAAACAATAGAAACTACTTAGGAGTCTTAAGACGTAAGTAATTAGCTTCCATTTTTTTGTTGAAATTGCGACTTTATCGAAAACGCATAAAACTTAATATTGCTTTGGAATTCAACGACTTGTTTATCAATAATTTACTCAGTAAGACTGTGGGTTTATCCAAAAAAAGTTGCAAGACATTGATAATGCCTATCCAAATTATAATCTCGTTACTGCAAATTATTTTTACCTCGTTACACTAAATCAACGCTGTTTAGTACGTCCGAAATTGTAAGATAAAATCCTGTCAAAAACGCAAGCAGAAAACGACTTTATCATGAGAGCACAAAATCGTTTTTTGCTTGCATTAATTTGATAGAATTTACTCTAGTTTCGGATATATAATAACGGTAAACTTTGAAGCTGTAGCAAATTGTCACAATATCGTTTTGTTCGAGTACCTTTCTATTAAAATGATTACTGTATCCTTCATATAGGTATCGTAGGCAGAGTAATGTTGTTAGTATCGTTTTGATTCAGTGCCTTTATTCGGTGCTAATATTCAACCTTGTGAGTAAGGGTACCTTGCAATACCTTTATTAAGTACCGTTAATTAAAACCCTTAATTTCGATACCACATTCAGTGCCTTATTTAGAACCATAATGGCATGTACTGTCGAGGAAAATGAAGGTTTGGCAAATATCAACTCTATTTGAACGATGTTGTAAGGATCAAAAGTGCTAAACATTAAAATTCCTCGACTGTACAATACAATAAGCGCTCGGTTAAAATTAAATAGTTCTCATCTACAGTCAGCCAAGAAAGTTGTCTACCACTTTTGGACCTTATTTTGCATGCAATAAAGTCGAAAAGCGGTAGAACACTTTCTTGGCTGACTCTACTTACCTACTGTTTTTGTTCCGCTATCATAACTTTAAGCGGCTATTAATAAAAGTTAAACAGTTTGCGTGCCATTTGTCGGGCAATCATTAAATAAAATAAAATAGGTTTATACAACATTATGACGCATTTTGTGACATACCTAATATAAAACAACATCATACACACCAAACCCACAGAGTTGCTAATGCAAATAGAGTAAAATTAAATAATTCTATTCTACTAGCTTCTGCCCGCGACTCCGTCCGCGTGGAACTCGTTTATATCGCAGCTCCATATAAACTTTCACCTCCCCGTTTCGCCCCTTTAGGGGATGATTTCCGGGATAAAAACTATCCTATGTCCTTCCCTGGGACTCAAACTATCGCTATACCAAAATTCATCTAAATCGGTTCAGCGGTTTAAGCTTGAAGAGGTAACAGACAGACAGACAGACACACTTTCACATTTATAATACTAGCTTCTGCCCGCGGCTCCGTCCGCGTGGAAATCGTTTATATCGTAGCTTCATAAAAAATGTAACCCCCCATTTAATCCCCTTAGGGGGTGATTTTCGGGATTAAAACTATCCTATGTCCTTCCCCGGGATTCAAACTATCTCCATACCAAATTTCCACATCGCAATCGGTTCAGCGGTTTAAGCGTGAAGAGGTAACAGACAGACAGACACACTTTCGCATTTATAATATTAGTATGGAAGTATGGATATGGATATGGATTTGCCTCAACTCAAACGGCCACGGACGGTCAGAACCCGCGTGTAATTAGAACCCGCGGGTACGTGTGTACGGGTACACGGGTACCCGGGTACCCGCCCGCGGACCGGGCGGGTTCGGGCGTGTCCGTGTAGAACGGTCGCTTAGCACCGCGGGCTTAAGAACACGGGTACCCGGCGGGCGGGTTAACACGTGTAGCGGGAGCCCTACTATGTATATACCTGCTGGGTGGGTAAAATGTCAATCTGTCCATGATAATGAGCAACTTTTACTTTGGGACCAACTTTGTATTATGCAAAATTGGTCAAAAATTCTTTAGTATCCCAGCTGTTCTCCTCTAATGTGAGCACAAAATATAACATTACCTGGCTAGGCAGTGGGCTAGCGGCCGGTAATTGATACTTTTAGGCCTGTTGACACGTAAAATGTCTCAACAAGTCTGTTCTCCACCGCGAGTCGCGACTATAGAATCGTTGAGATATTTGTTCATTCGAATTTAAGCTATGTTACTTTGACAAAGAGTGCCTATGCCATATACTAGGAGGGCTTCGAGCACTCCGACGTTTATCTTATATGTCTGATGGTGATTGTTGGTGATATTGTCAAGTGTCGGGTTAAGTAGTTTTGTCATCAAATAAATATCCTATTAGTTTTCAATAATTATACAGGTTGTAATCGTTACTATTTTTTATTGTTTAATAACAACTTAGATCCTTATTTTCATTTCGACAAAAACATACATTTGGAAATAAATAGTTTAATAAACGCGGTACCTAAACACTTTAGTTTTACCTAAAAGCAGTAGCTACCTTAACACTTTCAATTCACAAAAATAAAATGGAACTAACATTTTCATTTTAATTCAGTATGGAACACATTCCGGAACCTGACAAGTTCTTTAGATCACATTTTAACCGTGATAATTATGTTCAAACGCCCGACTATAATATTGTTGTTCTTACATTATTACGAAAACGTCCACCTGTGAGTTCACAACAGACTAAAATCGACTCACCTTTCCAAAGAATAAATACCACGGCACCGATCCACCAGAATCCACTTGTGAACACTTCAAAAAACTTACTTAACACACTAAATCGAGAGCCGAATCGCTCACACACATGAATAAATAGTTCACGCACAAAAATCACTAGTTTTATTAGCTGTTATATTAGATATTTTTTTACGGTGTTTTTTAGTGTAGAAATGGGCCGTAACCTTATGAATATCGGTCGGGGATTAAAAATTCACGAGGTAGCGGACGGCGGGGCGGGCGCGCGCGCGGCTCAAGACGCAGCGAGTGACTGAAGCGACTGAAGTGACTGAAGGGACGCGGCCGGGCGGTGAAACGGTTTCGGTTTACTTGTGCTGGATAGGTAAGTAAAGTTGTTTATTACGAGGTAATTGTTTACTACGGTTTGATGCACGTTTAATGTATGATTTTGAGTACTGTGAATCATCATCCTCCTAGCGTTATTCTCGGTAATGCCCCTAAAGGAGCCCGGGGTCCGCTTTGACACCTAATCCCAAGATTCGGCATAGGCAATAGTTTTACGAAAGCGACTGCGACCTGACCTTCCAACCCAGAGGGAAAACTAGACCTTATTGGGATCAGACAGGTTTCCTCCCGATGTTTTCCTTCACCGAAAAGCTAACGGTAAATATTCCTTGCATAAGTTCCGAAAAACTCATTGGTACGATCCGGGATTAGAACCTACGACCGCCGCTTTTGAGTAGGTACTGTGAATATATAAAAAATATTTACAATACGCTTCTTTTACTCTGAAATGCTGCCAGTGTCCCCTTTGTGTGCCCTTCGGCCGCGTACGAAACCACAAGTTCCTAACTAGTCACGGTGAAATATTTTTTATTCTTTGTACGAAACCAGTTGCGGATAAAGATTTTTTATTCTTTGTGGTTTCGTACTTCATTTTTTTCTGAGAGCTCGGCAACGGGCTCCTATTTCTGGTCTATTTGCCCTTCGGGCATCTGAAGCTGCATACGAACCACATACCTAGTGTTTTGCGATCGTAACAGGTTACCAACAAGGAAGAAGAATTCTTCGATCGCAACCGATTTCGTACAAAGAATAAACAATCGTTGATCGTAACTGGTTACGAACTTGTGGTAGTAGTGTATACCTATAACTCACTCATTTGTTTCTTGCATAGAAATAGTATAGGTAGTGTATTTATTATTTTATGGTTTATATAATAAATATTAAAGTAGTGTGTGTAAAGTGTGTGTGTACAAAATAAGTAGCGCTGTTTTGCAATAAGGCGGGTTTTCGATCACGCGATACCGTTGAATGAAAATCCGCTGGAATGTGTTTGGCGCTAATCATTCTTCAATACGACTGATTTGCTGAGGTTAGATTAGGTATACGCTTCGTTTTGGACATGCATTAATCCACATGTAACTTGGATACCATAACGTATAAATTTTTGCCTGGTGCAATTCTAATTTATATTGAAATATGAAGAATGACTTGGATATTTTCAAGAGGAAAGGTGAATGCACTTTTTAGGTATGCATGTAACACCTTATCATTACTTACCATCAGGTGAAATAGTGGTCAAGTGCGTGCCTATGCGTATAATGTTGACATGTCATTTATTATCACTACATAGTATAAAAAAGTCGCTTCCCGCTGTCTGTCCCTATGTATGCTTAGATCTTTAAAACTACCCAACGGATTTTGATGCGGTTTTTTTAATAGATAGAGTGATTCAAGAGGAAGGTTCAGAGCCTTATCACACTTGCGATTTGCGAGCGTGTTTTCTATACAATTATCAGTCGCGGCGAACACGCTGCGTGATCGCCTTCATACAAAATACGCTTGGCTCTTATATCGGTAGTAATCAATAAAGCATGAATATGAGTATGAGTATGAGTACCTAATAATAATATTATTAACCGCCATGTGGGATTTTGCTTCGACGATAATTGTCCCGATAGTTGTTTCTGCGAGCGGCCGGATCAAGGGTCAGATACAGAAGGACATTGCGCGGATAGTCAGGAGGTGCCTCTCTCTGTCGCCTTGACCAGCAGTAGCTTCATATTATTATTATTACTTTAAATTATAGTGTATGAGTTAAATTATAGTATCAGGGTTCATGTACTTTAGTATTAAGTTCTTAGACATAATTAAGAAATGTACATGACTGCAATATATTAAATAAATAAATAAATTTGACGACCGGTTAGTCTAGTGGGTAGTGACGCTGCCTACGAAGCTGAAGGTCCTGGGTTCGAATCCCGGTAAGGGCAAATATTTGTGTGATGAGCGTGAATATTTGTTTCTGAGTCATGGATGTTTTCTATGTATTTAAGTATTTCTATCTATTAAATATGTATATCGTCGTCTAGTACCCATAACACAAGCCTTATTGAGCTTACTATGGGACTAGGTCGATTTGTGTAAGATTGTCCCCTAATATTTAATTTTTTATTTATTATTTATTATTATTTATTAAATAGCTTAGGCCTCGCCTCGCTGCCGGCAGCACCCTAGACTAGGTTTTTATCATGATTTTATGTTTTGTATGTAATGTTTTGTATTTTACTTTGTATATAACTATTGTAAAAACCTAGTCGAAGACCAAAATATAAATAAAAAGAATAAGTAATAATCTGACATACTTATTGAAATTGGAGGGGAAACCAAAGCGAGCTTGCTCACGCTAGAATGCAGGTGTTTAATTAAATATGTCAAAGCGTGACAGGCTGATTATCTGATTTGGTTTAAATTAAATACGAATTGCATTATCTATCGATGACTCTAAGTTTACAATGTCTGCGAAAAGTCCGCTATTTATAATTCCGACTGACAAGATTGCGGTTATACACGACACTCAAGCATCCTCATCATATCAGCGGAAAGACGTCCGCTGCTGGACATAGGCCTCCCCCAAAGAGTGCCACAATGATTGGTCCTGCGCCACCCGCATCCAGCGGAATCCCGCGACCTTTACCAGGTCATCAGCACCACCTTGTGGGGGGGTCTACAGTCAAGGGCACCAATATGTATACACCACAAAGTCTCAAAATATGTAGGCAGACCTTATTACTGCAACAATAAGGTGGTAGTATACATATTTATGAAACTTTGAGTGAATACATATTTGAGCCCTTGACTGTACCCACGCTGCGACTTCTGGTACAGTCGAGTTTAAAGATATGTATACACTTTTGCACCTAATTCCATTGTAATAAGGCGAAAAATGTATACATCTCTTTGACGTCGACCCTGCGTGGGCGCCACCCAAGAACCTTGCCGCTGCCTGCCCACTGCCATTATGTTTAGCGATTCTTGTACTTTTAGATGTTCGTTTATTGTGTATTTACATTTTGGAATCTACCGACAATATCTCGGTTATGCCCGATACTATAGCATCTGTTTCTCTTGCACTAAATAGGTACGTATGTTCCGTAGAAAGGTGACTTTATTTCTGTGAAACAAAGCGACCCAAAATTCTGAATTAAATCTTTAGTATGGCACCAACTATTCTGTACTTAAAAATGTGTGTCTTCCAGAACTGGAACAACGAGCGCAGCAGACAAAAAACTGAAAACAATGGATTATTTTTCGCTCAAGAATTCAAAACTAGCAGCGTTTTACTTCCGAGAAAACGTTAATCTGAAAATACGACATCTTTCACAGAATGGAACTGTGAATACCTATTTGTACTTTCACTAGCTGCCTGCACAGATTGGCCCCATGGTTCTAGGCTGTATTATATACCTTAGAACCATCCAAAAAGTCCATTCTACACACAGGTAAAAGATTTTTTGAAATCGCATAAGCGGTTTCGGAGATTACCTATTAGATACAAACTTATAAACTTACAAAGCAACTATCCTTCTTTATAATAATACTAGCTTCCGCCCGTGACTTCGTTTGCGTGGAGCCGGGATAACAAAACTATCGTATATTTTAATCCAGGTCACTATCTTCGTGCAAAATGTCATCCAAATCGGTTAAGCCGTTTAAGCTTGATTGAGTAACAAACATCTACACATCCAAACTTTCGCATTTATAATAAAATAATAATAATAATGTATTTAAATATTTATTTATCAATATTTATAAGTATGTTTAACGTCGTCTAGTATCCACAGTATAAGCATAGCTTAGTTTGGGACTAAGTAGATCGATTTGTGTAAGATTGTCCCCAAATATTTTTTTAATATTAATAATATATATTGGATGAATTGGGTCGACGGTTACCCCCTACAAACAAACAAACAAAGCGAACTACAACTTAACACAGTTTTCCTTTTTATTGAAAGAGCGAGCGAAACAAACGAAGTTCTCGGTTTCAGTTTAGGCAAAAATTCTTTCGTTCAGACATCCCGCTGTCCTGCTGTCCGGCTGCCCAGCTGTTTTACTCTATAGCGCGCATTTTTCAATCAATTCTCGTCAAATTTTGAGAGCAGAATCGATAATTATATGGAACTTTTTTGTCATATATTTTTTCCGTTTTTTTTTTTG
Source organism: Epinotia ramella (assembly GCA_947578815.1). Taxonomy (NCBI): domain Eukaryota; kingdom Metazoa; phylum Arthropoda; class Insecta; order Lepidoptera; family Tortricidae; genus Epinotia; species Epinotia ramella. The sequence goes on from OX388213.1 coordinate 1,715,409, forward strand.
TTAATAGGCCTATTAGTGTTTATATATAGTCCTCCTCGCGGTGTCCGGTGACAGCGACTTCGTCAGTTATACATATTTGGCTTATGGAACGCTCTAATATGACTCGCAAAACCAAACTTTGCTTTAAAGATGCGGTCACACGGTACGCATAATATTGATACGATTAAAATTATCTTGTGTGGATAATTTTGAGCACTGCCCCCGTAGTGACTAGCTATATTTAAACTTCCATGACGTATGACCCACTCAAAATGGGTCATGCCTACAGCACTTGAAACAAACTAAACATCATGCAAAATTAAACAGACTTGCGCTTTATGTGGTGTTTAGTAACGCACTGCTCACACGACAAGGTACTCTCACTTTCTAAACAGCGTATATTCTATACAAAACATACTGTTTTACGATCTCTTAAGTTTAAATCGAAATGGTATATAGGACGAGGCCGTGTCTGTGTCAACTTACGTGAAATGTAAATAAAAATTGAATATTCCAACCCTTGGGCGAAGGCCCTCCGTGGCAATACACCTTTGAGTTGTAAAATGATGCCTCGGAGCTCCGTATCGATTTTCCTAATAGTATTGAATGGTAATATGTTCTATCATATTAATTTGGTTTTAGGGAATGTTTAAGGGGGGGTGTATCGTGTAATAATAGACGCATTGGACTATTTTTTTTATTTCATTTACCTACTTAGATTAGGTTTGTAAGGTTGTCTGGAAGAGATCGCTCTTCAGCGATCAGACCACCTGTTGTCTACGTCTACCTAAATGTTATTGTATTGTTTCTCTTTTTAACTGCTTTGTTTGTGTGAGGTGTGCAATAAAGAGTATTTGTATTGTATTGTATTGTATTGTTTGTACAAAAATAAATGCGAAAGTGTGTCTCTATGTCTGACTGTTACCTCTTCACGCTTAAATCTTTAAACCTAATAAGGTGAAGTTTTGTAAGTAGAAAGTTTCACGCGGACGGAGCCGTGGGCAGAATTAAGCGAGTAGTAAATAATATTTATTAAAGCAATGTCATTATTATCTCCGTGTTTAACACATTCTTTGCCAATAATCGCTGTACTACGCTCGTAGCTGATCCCGTGGTTTTCCCCGTATGCAGCGGAAAACGACTACAGTGTAGGCGCCCGCTAGGCGAGTTCCTGGCAGTAAAAGTGTACTGTTCACTGCTCTTTACAGCTCCGCCATTTGGTCAGTGCTTCCATGTCCCCGTCAGATATGGATCCAACACGTAGTGGCCTTTTGGAGAAGGGTTTTAATACAATATCAATACATTAGTCGCGTCCAGGTCACAGGAACGGACGGGAGTCCGATTGATGCGGGTGGCGCAGGACCGGTCATTGTGACACTCTTTGGGGGAGGCCTATGTCCGACAATGGACGTCTTTCGACTGATATGATGATGATGATGACAGTCGCGTCATACGCAGTTGAATACCAAGAGCGATCCTCCGACGCACCCCCTTTACAACGCGGTTTTAGACACCGAAACTAACCAGTCCGTTATACCCGTCCTGCCTCCACGGAGTTTCCCGACGTTAGAAAAAAAGTACAGTCGCCTCAAAGATACCGGCAACGGCCATTACAACGACCGGCCACGTTGCCAGCAATATAATATGTATAATGTAGTCGGCAACATGGACACTGACGATGACGGCCACCAGTCGCCAAATATTACCTACTTGAAAACTTTAAATCACCAATGTCACTTTATTTTGTCACCGGGCATGTAAAAGTTCGCACTAGCTGTACGAGGAATGATCAAAAAGTTTTGATAATCGGCACAAAAACAGAACAGATTTGTAATTATTAAATACACTCTTTATTAGTTTACTTACCTATATAATATATTAAAAATGTTTTAATTTTGCTACATATAAAAAAAAAACTTTGGATAGACGAAATGAAGACTAGTTTTTACATCGACGCAATTGCACCGATTTTATTGACGAGTTTTCAATATCTAAGAACAAGGAGTAAATAGTAAAAGAGTTGGTCTAGATTACACTGTAGGTAACTAGTTTTATAGAATTCACAAGCCTGAAAAACAGTCCTGGTACTCCGCAAGCTCGGCCAAGAAAAAAACTCATACAATTGGTACTTTTTTTTCATTGGTTTTTTCTGAGACGACCTCACTTATTTGCTATAGAATTATGATGTTTCACTCTCCCTTCGTATTTATATTCATATATTTGTAACCCAGGTTCATCCTGTTTAAAAAAAAAAATATATACTGGGTGTGGCCTGTAATAGGAGCAAAAAATTAAACGGTGGCTTATTAAGTTAATCAGTAATTATTTCCAAGTGGTTAAATTGAAAAAAAAATTGAAAAAAAAATAGAAAAAAAAAATAAGTAAAAGCGTACGTGTGTTCTTTTGCTTAACTGGAATGATATCCATTTTGTTTTACTTCAAAAACACCAAAAAATCTTGTAAAATTGAAAAAAAAAAACAAAAAGAATTAGAAAACCAAAGTTAGTATAATCGCAATTACGAAAGTGCCCAGTGTTCTACCAAGATAGTTAATGACTGGCATGCTACGATATCGAGATGTCGAGATCCATTACTTAGGTATCACAACTTCAGATAAGATTATTTCCGAATTCAAGAATCTTGAAACACTGGTACCTTTACAGAATCACTGCGGATAATACATAGAGTCAGCCCTTAAATTTATTGCTCCCATTACAGGCCACACCCCGTATATATTGATGGCCAGAAAAACCTACCTTGAACTTTGTTACGTGAGCCTTGCTTAAAAAAAATGATGACAAGAGTTTAATTATTAATTTCGTGGCATCAAAATAAATAAACTTTAAATTCTATTACTTTTTTTTTATTACCGAACCAGAATTTTGCCAACACCGCCCCAAACATGTAACAAAATATCCTCCGATTTTACTGACGGCAGAATATATTCCATACCATCATATTTATTTAGCTTTTAAAAAAAAACAAAACAATGAAATCTTTTTTTAAAGTTTTTAGTGTATTATTGAATAATTGCACAATATGAATGACAATCACAAATTATCATCACGAGACCAAATCATGCTGATTATCATTACTTTTGGATCACCCCTCGTATATGATGTCATATCATATTTTTCTTCACAGTAATTTGCGGTTAAAAGCAAGTAATTATCACAATCATATTCCTTGTATAGTCGAGGAATGAAAAGGTTGACCACTTTTCGGCCTTATTTCAACGCTATTAAGGTCCAAAAGTGGTCAACCTTTTCATTCCGCGATTGTACTTGCAATGTTACCGGTAATTCAGACAATGTTCCTAGTAATTGTCCCAGCATTAGTTGCGGCTAGCAGGCAAATAATATCGTTCTTAAAATAAATGTAAAAAAAAAATAGAAAAAAGGAAACGAGTGCGTTTGGTTATCACATGAAAAAGTTAATATCAAACATAGTTACGTCACTTTTTGACATTATTTTGACAGCTTTACAAAATGTTAACAATATTTGACATTCCATGACACTATTTGACATAGTGTCGGACGCATGGCAATCACGTGAGAAACACGTCTATTACGTCTTAGAAGCATGTGACTCAAAAAACCGCATAACAAAACATATTTATAGAAAAGAATAATGTTTACATAGAACACTCAATAAAGCCGTGTTTACACGAAGTCACGTCGGTCTGTTTGCGATAATGTACAATTTACTGCTGCATTGGATCAATGTTTATTTCCCGGCAACATTCTGTTGTTTGAAGAAGACGGATTTCATACTATTTGCGAATCGGTGTTTGAAAACACGGCTTTCGATTCCGCATTTGGACTTTGCACCAGTGTTTTTCGGTAGGTTATTCCTTGTTAGAGCATTTAGGTTTTAGGTTAATTGGTAGGTGCGTTTTGTACTTAAACTTCTATAGGAAGGAGGTCATCATCATAATTTTAGAGTTTGTCTCTTGTCGGTGGAGTAGGCGCCAGTTCTCTCAGTCCTCGCCTAAGTCCCAACTTGGGAAGTAATGTAAGGAAAAAAAAAATTCTCGGCTAAGTTCAATAGAAGGCATGAAATGTTTTATAGCGACGTCAAAACTGTCTTTGGCAAGACCTTTGAGGCTGCTTCTTCTCTATGAAGTAACTAACGTTTAAAAATTACGATCTATGCTTCAGCTTTGGCCGAAAAACGTTTGTATGTTCAGATGTCCGGATGTCCCGCTTTCCCACTGTTTGTCCTCTACAGACTCCGTATCGTGGTCGGCCTTATCACACGATAAGTGACACGATAGAGCGTCCGTCACTGGCTGACACCGTTCGGCAGAACGAGACGGACGCTCTATAGTGTCACTTATCGTGTGATAAGGCCGACCATGATACGGATGCGGATGCTGGATGCGGGTGGCGCAGGACCGGTCGCTTTGGCACTCTTTGGGGGAGGCCTATGTCCAGCAGTGGACGTCTTTCGGCTGATATGATGATAATGATGAAGGCCGACCATGATACGGGGTCAGGTCACATTTCTCAACTGATCGTGGAATGTTGTCAACAGGTTCGTTAATTATATTCTAAGATGTTAGGGCGAGCCACTTTTTGAATAAAAAAATATTTGTTTGCAAAATTACAGGCTTGCGAGTCCTAGAGCTCACAGAACCACTAGTAAACTTTTTTAATGTGCTATTTCTATCCGCTAAAAAGTCTACGGCGGTCACCATCTGCGTTCTCATGCGGAAGGGCAGGAATCTAAGTTTTCATACTGAATGCACAATAACATAACACCAGATTCCCTTGAAATTAGAGAAAGAATTTCGATAGAGATATTAATTCATTAACACTCAATGGCATCTTCAGGTCTCAATGGAATTATTAACCGAATTAGTTAACTGGTGTTTGTTTATTAACAGTATTTCGTATTTACTTTACAAGTCGGTCGATCTGTAGATATTTATAAGTTCGCTTTTGTTCCTGTATAAACTGTATTTTCTGTTCATTAACTGTGTCCCATAAACTACACATACATACATATATCTACAATTAACGTAATTGCAGTATAAATAACGCTAGCTCATTTATGTTGCACAAGAAGGGTCAGCTAACAAGCACCAGGGACCCCCATCCGTTAGAGTAACGCAGTTTTACGCCTATCCTTCTTTTTAAAGTGACTGTTATCCTGAACATGGAATGGTGCCTTGTTTGCTAATGTTAATTCTAGGTATACTAAACTTCTGTTGTTTTTACTCCCAATTTTTAATAAAGTATGCTCAAAATAAGTTATTGTATGTAGGCGTTCAGAAATTAGACAAATTGATAACGAATCTTTTTCAAATGAAAATATCATTTCAAGATTTCATGCTGTACATATATCAGTCTTTTTTCAAATATAATTATTCCTATCAGAAATTCAAACGCCCTAACAATCCTTATACCTTAGTTGTTTTTATGTTTTTATCTAATAAAGCATTTAGAAACTAATCCATACTCATATCATAAATGCGATAATGTGTCTGTTTGTCTGTTACCTCTTTACGCTTAAACTGCTGAACCAATGTACCTAGATGAAAGGTACAGAGATAGTGTGAGTCTGGGGAAGGGACATAGGATAGTTTTATCCCCGAAATCATCATGTAAAGGAGTGAAATGAGGGGTGAACATTTTTATGGAGCGGACGGAGAGGGTAGAAGCTACTCGTAATAGTAGATATATACAGAATCCGTTTTTTTTCTATTTTTCACTGGCTGACAAGATCTTCAAAAGCCAAAGTTCTGTATATATCATATGTCCGCCATAAGCCCGAGTAACTAGTACAAGGATCACAATAATTTACCAATATAACCAATCAATACCAATTATTTATATTCTGTTACACTGAATTAAACCAACCATATAGCTGTAATTAGCTGCTACCAAGAAAAAGCCAATACACCGTGTCAAGGCGAAACTACACATTTCCTGTGATATCGAATTTCATAATAAATTCCATTATTTCACTTCACGTTCTGGCGTTTGAGTTATGTTTTAGAGGCGGTGATTTCATTGACAATTATTCTGAATGGAAAGTATTCGAGCTGAGTATCCGCAGTGCAGTTTCGGCAGTGGCGGGAAAAAATGAAAACAACGAAATGACAAATCCTTACTAATATTATAAATGCGAAAGTGTGTGTGTTTGTATGTTTGTCCTTCTTTCACGTCGCAACGGGGCGTCGTATTGATGTGATTTTTTGTATGGAGATAGTTTAGAAGCTGGAGAGTGACATAGGCTACTTTTTCCAGCGGGAAAACATCTAATTCTCACGGGAAAAATCAATATGTTACATTTTCCTATAACCACGCGGGCGAAGCCGCGGGCATCAGCTAGTATTGAATAAATACAATATTTAAAAAGGTTTAAACCGCTTATTCTTTAACTAATAAGACTTTATAAACCTCGAATAGAAATACATGTTATATATTAATTTCAATCAAAGTAAACGTATTCCTAAATTAAATTAAATTTATTTACTTAAGGTTGGCTGACAGATAATGCTTAAGTCTTGTACTATATGTAGCAAAACAAATAAATATGGCAAACTCGGGGATGACATATTTTTCACTTTTCATGCTTGCAAAGTTTGCTATTGTGCTGGGTGTAAGCTGCACAAAATGCAATTTTTATGTCCTAGTGCACACCACACACGCACAATAAAACTTCGTACAATAAACTTGTTATTTTATTTGATTTACGTAAATCAATTTGATTTCCGTTTTTTCTTTTACTAAATTAATGAAACCAGATATAATAGAAGTGAAATATTATTTAAAGAAGCTTATCGAAACATTACATCGTTTGGCAGTATGAAGTACTTACATACGTCTAATATCACGTGTCAAAAATTAAACATAAAAACTTTAAAAAGTTAAGTGGCGGGTATGAACTTTATTTTTCACCTCACCGGCTCGGAAAGGCTTGCTTTATCGCTCAAATTCTGCGCCCAAAAGTCCATTATATCCGCTAGCGTGGAAAGAGTTTTTGAATTTGGAACGTGACGGTCAATCGCGAGATCCAACTTTTTTCTATAATCAGAAACTTATGGTGTTATGGCAATAATTCATTACTATTATTTTGATAAAGTTTAATTAATAATACTTATTCTTTCTTAATTACATATGAAATATTAATAATTCGACTGACTTATTACAATACAAATAAATAATTTTAAAATATAGTTTTATTCTTCAAAACTTTTCGCTTTGTGCAAATTTGAAACGCACCCCGTTTAAAAAGCTCATTTAGGTACATTTAATTTTGTTTTGTTCTAAAGCCACAGTAAAATCAAAATAATGGAAGTTATTTATAGATTTTAGTGCAGAAGATATACATATACGAATTCTGATGCCTGCTAAGTTAGCGGATAAAGCAAAATATGCGTATTTGAGCCTTGAGTAGTGAGTGAGAAGGTACCCCACAATACTTTGACTTTTTTAATGTAAGTAAGCGTGGAGCTATTTATAGATGCAAAAATGTTTATGTTACATTTAATAATTATAAAAGGCTTTGATCTTGATGAGATATAAACAAACCTTTATTGAAAATGAGTAAATGGTCCAAATGACTTTCATTACATTTACAATTTTCCTCGCGGTGGTGAGGTGAAAAGTTATGTGTTTCGATCGGCAGCAAAGTTGTTTGGCGTCTCGTGCCTTGAAAGCCTCGCTATGCTCAGGATTGTACTTTTAAGTACCTCGGCTTTCAATACAAGCACTTGCGCCAAACAACAACTTTGCAGCCTTGCATAACAAATAACTATTATTCCTAATTTGTTATTTTCTCGCATTCGAAGTGACAAGGAGTGTGTATTAGTCGGGCATAATTTAGCCATTTTACCCCTCCACTTAACTATCCCTAATATAAACGTCTCAGGTAAAATGGCTCCTTTTATGCACTTTGTTGTACAATACATAGTTTTCGACTTATTATTTGTTGGCATTTTGCCATCAAAACTTGGTTGCGGACAACCCACTTTGATGAGAATTTAGCTCCTTTATATTTTTTTTATATTTATACAGGGTGAACCTTAAGTCGTGAACAGAAATGTGTGTTTCTTACTGTTTAACTTTAGTTTATACATGTGGACGTGACAACAGGCAAAAATATATAAACGTTGTTTGTTAATTCGTTAGTGAAAAAAAAAAGTTTTACTGAGTCTCATGGTCACTCTAATTGCTACCTTAAACGGTCACATTAAGCTACAGACCAAGGCTTGTTGAATAGGGTGACCATAAGGGTGGTGTTTTTGCTATTAAAATTATTATCGATAAAGTTTAATTGTTTGTTTCCAGAGTTAATGCAATGAATTTGCCTTAAAGTACTGCGATGGAAACAAAAAATTACGTTTACGAGTTATGTTTCATCCTGTATATATTATATTTATATATAATTGAACTACTACTTTTGTTTTAGCTATTGCCCGAGGTAGACTGGGAGATGTTTAAGAAAAAAATGGTTTATTATTTAAACTTTCTGCACCTCAGTATTGCCATTAAAATGAGCTTGGGATAGCTTGGCACCCTTTAACGGGATTTAACCTAGAATAGGTTTGATGAACGCATTCCACGAATCAGTTACATCTTTGAATTTCTTAACTATTATAGGTACAGTACATAATTTCTATGTACAGTCAACAGCAGATACCGATACGCATTTTAGTACTTATTAGTACTTATATTTGTATTTTATGAGTTTTATGATTATAACAATTATTACGAATAAATATTTGTATTTTGTACTTTCCCTCTGCGTGAAATTATTAGTAGTCATTTCACGCAGAGGATTCGTGCAAAAGCCTGATGCTAGTGTTCAAGTAAAAGAAAAAAAAACACATTATAAACTGTTATGCCCTTAAACGGTTTTGCGTTATTTTTGTAACACCTTGTATAATCAACCGTAATTTTCATGTTTTTAAGTACGAGTACAACCATAATTATTTATGTTGTAAAATACAATTAAATATTACTATTCGGAAGCAGTAGCGGTTAAACAATGATTTAAAATTGAACATCGCGTTAAACTAGGAGAAATATACAACAAATGAATATGTTGTAATGAAATAGCCGACATGTTTCAATTTAAATAATTGTGGCTTTATTTGCAATTTGCATGGTAGAGTCCTTGCCAATATGTTTACACTTTTGCAACTTGTCCCATCCGTGCATCCATAATCCATACTAATATTATAAATGCGAAAGTGTGTACGTCTGTGTGTTACCTCTTCACACGTTTGAGTCCCGGGGATTGACATGGTAAAGTTTTTATCCCAAAAATATCCCCTGAGGGGGTGAATAATTGTATGGAGCTACGACATGAAAAGAGTTCACGCGGACGGAGTCGTGGGGTTTCTGATAAGGCGAAAAATCTTTACATATCTTTGGCGTCGACTGCTAGCATGGCATGGAGCAATTTAAGCCATTACCAACTCGTTTTAAAACTGTAATAAGTAACTATTTTCATTGCTTAATTTTATTTAATATACATATTATAATGACACAATTTAAAGAAGTAAGAAAGCCTTTTTCATGCACGTCGCAGCTATTCGATGCGAGACTGAAACAAGAAAAAAATCTCATAAAATGGGTGAAATAATATAATTTCAATCATGATTAACTTCAGGGAAAACCGGAGATACGAAATCGTATATATTTAAAGTAAACATGAATCAAATACAGGACATAAAAACTTAAAAATAGAGGTTAACACCAGGCGGACTTATCGCTCGATCGATCTCTTCCAGACAACCTACCTAACCTAACCTTAACCTAACTTTATACGGATAAGTTGGCCTTTGTACTTTGATATATTCTTTGATATATTGTGTGACATGTATATATTATTCTTTAACCTTTTAGTGTGTACAATAAAGTGCCTACATACATACATACATACATACAACCCAGGAATCGTACCCGACTAAATCTGTTTTATTACGAAAGCTAGAGTTGCAAATAATTAATGAAGGGTCATCGCGCAAATACCCAGCAGCAGTCTTATATGTAACCTACCTATTTATAGTCGAGGAATGAAAGGTTCGCCACTTTTCGGCTTTATCTCAATGCCGTAAAAGTCCAAAAAGATGAACCTTTTCATTCCGTGATTGTACAATAGAATATTAAACGCGGTTGTTTTACACGATCATTTCGAGCTTTAAGCGCAACGGTCGCGTTTAACGCTAATGCCGAGATCGCCTAATTTTTGTTTCTTCTTTGTGTTCCGTAGTCAACAAGGAACCCTTGTTGCTCAGTAACCCTTACAACTAGAAAACAGTAATTTGGCATGGGTATTTAAATCAATCATGCCGACAAAACATATAAATAAAGAATTGAAAAACATTCTTTTTTTAGGGTACCATCTCTTCTACACTTAAAGTGGGGATGCAATTTGTTTTCTCAATTTTTGTGACTTTCGGAGCGATTATCTCCGACTATGTACGGACGGTCTGACGGACAGACAGACATGACGAAACTATAAGGGTTCCGTTTAAGCTATTTTGGCTACGGAACCCTAAAACGTTACATAGTTGGTCATACACCAGCACTGAGAAATAATCTTAGTAAATAATGTACTAGATATCAAACTAATTAAGCCGCAACTGATTCTTGCAGATAAGATTCTTCAGTAAGATTCAGTAAAATGTGGTTGCATAAGTTTTTATCTTGAATAAATAAAAGTAAAAAATACACGTATTAAGTCAAAAAAAATAACAGCTTAACCTATCCTATCCTATCCTATACTATTAAACGAGCAATATTTGTATATAGATTTGAAATCACGGTCTCGAAAACGGCTCTAACGATTTCAATTAAATTTGCAATATAGGGTTTTACGAGGGCGAAAAATCAATCTATGTGGGTCTCATGTCTCGAAAAATTTGTATTTTCACCCGGGCAGAGCTCACTCGCCCAGCTGTACTTCTAAGAACGACAACGTCATCTACCGCTACAATGAACTACTCACATCCTCGCCCACGTGAATAGCCAGCATCATGTCGAGCTCGTGCCCAGCCACGTAGATCTGCGCGCGACCATCGTTGCCCACGGCGACGGATTTGCCCGTGCAGACGTTTTGCGCTGATCTGCTACCGGAGATTACGTCACAGTACGTACCGGCTGGCAGGCAAGTCTATGGATAATTTTATTTATTTATTTATTTATTATAATATTTATTTACACAGCATTACAGTTGTAACTTAACCAATGCACTGCAATGCAATAAGGTAAACGTTATTATAATATGTTACTAAAGTACTATTTTGTTCTAATCAGGCAACAAAGGCCCATATTTCAAAAACCTTACAGACTAAAACCAGGTTGAAGTTGCTGTGGCGGGGTGTGTCGTGGCGCGCCAGAGCGCAATCGGTTACGTATATTTACCTATGATTAGATTCACATTAGTAGGTTGTGTTGTGTTGTGTCGCTAATGTGAATCTAATCAATAGTACATCGTATATTACCTTTTCAACACAATTGCTCGTAACGTACCTCTTATTGTGTCGCTTTTAGGCTCATAATCCTGGATATTAAACACGCGTGTTTTATAACATTACGATACTTGTGTGTTATGGTTATATCCCGATTAAGTCACGTTGGCACCTTGCAACAAGATGTATTTATGCATGCACACGGGTGCATTACTAAACTAACCGGGTTGTACAACAGAATGTACAGCTTTTTTTTCAATTCTCGGCAAATGGATTCTTACTCGACTAAGCAAATTAAATCCTTTTTGTAAATAATTGTCTATTTCTTTTTGGATATGATATAGAAACGTTAAGTTAGTAAAACTATTCAGTATTGATAACCTTTTACATGAATTAATAAAGATAACATTTTAAAACGAAATTATTTATTTTATTTTGTATTGGCTGTTCAGAGATTTCATCTAATCCGCGCGCACTGTGCAAACTTCACGAAAAAAAACTGATGCACGCCATTATAGGTTATTTCACAGATATTTGTAAACATTGTTAATGCGTGTTTGGTTATACACAAAAATGTTGATTCGTGGTGACTAGAAAGGTGATAAAAAGAATGGACGCCACTGGTAATTCTTGACGATGTATTACAGCATGTGAGTACAAACCTGTTGACATCAATAAGTAAAGAAAATAACTTGGCAGGACTATCAAATTTTCATCTCATGAAAAGGATTTTTTCCTCGCAAAATGTGTTGAAAAACGTCGTATGAAACGCGTGAGCTTTGATATTTACATCCTCGGCTCTCTTATCACGCTCACCTGCGGCTCGCGTGATAATTCCGCCTCTGATGTAATTATCAACATACCTCACTTGTATCACAATGTACTATTGATTAGATTCACATTAGCGACACAACACAACACAACCTACTAATGTGAATCTAATCATAGGTAAATATACGTAACCGATTGCGCTCTGGCGCGCCACGACACACCCCGACACAGCATATTGTTCGTAGCTTTACATACACATCAATATAAACTATTACTATTGGGGCAATATGACCCAAAGTGAGCCTTGGCCTCCAATGCTAAAGACCGTCATTCTTTCCTGTCAAATACCGTTCATTTCGGTCTTTTTAGATTTTGTCGCTTCACCTATTACAAGCAGTTAATTACGAGGGCAGGTAACTTTTGTGATTTTATTTAATAACAAATAAAAATAACACTTCGCTTACTTACTTCATCAAACCCTACCAAATGTCTGCTTATTTCCTTACCAGTTTAACAGACAAAATGTTTTTTGAAAGCTATTTCAGCTGGCTTTTTATCACTTATCGCTGAAGTTACGTTTCGACAAGTATGCGAGGGTGAAAATAACGGATGTCTGATCGACAACGATAAGTGATATAATAGCAAACATGCTATACTTACGCTGATATACGCCCGCAGAAGATAATGCAGAACGCTTAGTGTGCTAATTATATCTATCGTTCCTGAAAACACTTCTTCAGGGCTCTAGATCATAGGAGAACTATAAACGATAGAAAAAAGTACCAACATTAAACGTCAGGCTACGGTGTAAAATTATCCGCTTGCCTGTAAATTCTGATTTAGATCCCAGCTGTCATTGTTGAACGCGATGAAACCGCGTCCACCACGGCAGAAGGCGATCTGATTGCTGCCGTTGTCCCACCAGTCGTTCAACGATGTCCCAGCAGCTTCGTTCCTGAAGGCGACCATGTTGAAGATCTGACGCCATCTGTGCTCGCAGACCCAGCCGTTGCCGCAAGTACCATCCTAGTCAAATATACCAACATTAACATACATATACTCACAAAACCTTGAAGATTACGTTGTTACAAACTAGTCTATGCTTAGGATAACATTTGAGACATTGGAGCTTTAATTGTACGTTTTGACGTATAGCAACAGACAATGGCAACTTTACCTAACAATGTTTTATTTTTTAAGTGAAAACTTCTTTAGTGGCGCTGAGAAGTTTTTGGGATGGAGAAAAATTGCTAAATACACGACAGATTTTTGTGACGTCAGATGTGAAGGAGGTCACAAACTTTTATATTTTGCTGCTAGCCGATTCGACTTCATTCAAAACTGAACGTTATTCGTAAGAGTACAAATCCGTTAAACACTTTTTGCAATAGCATATTCCGCAAATGAATTTGTAATTTTGTCCACGCGTCCTCTACCGTTTTGCTATTGAGCAAATTCGAATAGTTCGAATTTGGACGTTATTCCTAAACAGATACAGCTTTGCAAAATATTTGGCAACGGCAAAAACAAATTGGTATTTTGTTCGCCGCCGCCGTCCGCGTTCTTGTAAATTCGAATAGTTTGAATTTGGACGTTATTCCTAAAGAGATAAAGTTTTGGAAAATATTTGGCAATGGCAAAAACAAATTGGTATTTTGTTCGCCGCCGCCGTCCGCTGTTTATTATATACCCTGGTTTTTATAGTAGGTACCTAATTGATGATTGTTTGAAATTGGCACCAAATTCATTCTTAGGGTGACACGGTAAGGATGTCACGTGACCTGATCGAAAACTGTTACAATGTTATTGAGTTTTCACTTCTGCCGACACTCCCGGAGTGCAACCCGGTTTTATGTCATTCGTCCGCTACAGGAACAGAAATATAATTTTCCTTCACACCTTTCCATTAAGTGGCAAAAGAATATTGACGCCCTTCCTGAACACGAGGATAGGAAAAACTTTGTACTCACCACAAGCGGTAATAAAGGAAGGCTAGTAATCGCTCTTGCTTTCGATTTGGGCGTTAAATACAGACAGACGCATTCTTTGTTTTATCGCTCTAGTTGAGTAATGTACCCACCTACCTCATTTTGTGTATTTCCTATCTAAAAAAAATATTACCAATTTTTCTTTTTATCTTTAGGTATAAGTCGTTAATTAGATGCGTGGAAATTACAAAAGGGGTATAAATTGGAATCCATAACGTTTTTTGTACAAATTTTCTATTCCATACCGCTGCTGTCTGCCATAACGATCATTTATGATTTGCCTAGTATATAATGATATTGGACGAAATACGATTGTATTATCCTACTGTTTCATTCCTAATATTATTTGTCATAATAATTATAATATATATCCTAACGCCCATTAGATCTTAATTTAAGTATCCTACGTATGTATGTTATGGATGTAAGTATTAGTAAAATTGTCCGGTTCTGGCGGTTCAGCGGCCGCTGCCGTGACACACTCGCTTCGCTCGCTCGGCTCGCGCGCTGTAGGGTCGCAGTTTAAGCTAACAGTCGTCTTCGCTCCGATCGTCATAGTACTTAACGGCGATCTGCCTTCCAATTAACCTATTTCGCTTTGCCATAACTATAACGCTCAATAGTCGTACATTTTATGACAATCGATATCATGACAAATAAATTTATTAATCTCAATCATTATGGCATAAATAATAGGACGAACATGTTTTAAGACACATAACATATTAGACACTTGACACTTTGTCATTGATCGTTATGACAAAGTCAAAACTGTTATGCCAAGTGATTTAGAACGTACAGTTAGGGATTGCGAGGGTCACCCTTACAAAAGACTTACTGAATTAATGGAAGGCGAAATGATATTCCCAGCAACATCCATAGGCGGTCCCGCCTCATTATCGATAAAGTCGAAACTGCTCATCAGCTGTGGCTCTCCGTACGGATGAGCCAACATGAACGCTATGGCGCCTTTGTACTGCTTCGCTTGCTTATACGTGAGGATTTGGCCACCACCTCCATGACCTCTCTGGTTGTCATGGTTGTCGATGAAAACTAATGCATCTTCATTAGCTAATAGAGCCCAAGAAGGACCCCATGTGCTCAACCATCTAAGTTGGTTCTGTCCTAGGAAGCAACCGCTCAGCTCTAGTCCAAATTTGAACTCGGTGACAGCAGCCAAGCTTGTATATTCGTTTCTTGATATAGCTTCTCCGCCAAAGTCAATCACTTCCTGGTAGATATATGGTCGAGCTCCTGATGGAAAACCGTGGTCTGTGTTCAGATTTTTGAGTCGGTCGTAGATAATTCGAAGATCTTCTGGCCACATATGTTTTGCTGCATCGATTCTGTTTAAATCAAATGTATAAGTCAATAAATAAACTAGGCTTTAAAATACCTACGAAGTAAAAGACTGTGAACATATATATGATTGCTTCGGATAACTACAGTTAAGGTCTAAGCTATCATACCTAAACCCAGCAACTCCCAGATCTATAAGTTTGTTCATGAAATCAAGTATCGTGTGACGCACATGATCCGATTTCTGGTTTAAATCTTTCAGACCAACCAATTCACAATTCCGGACCTGAAAAAAATAATAATACGTACAATGTAAAATTTTTTGGGGTCGCTTTACAAAAACCTACTGAGGATTAAGATAAAGAAAAATTTAAATCATGATTCGTAAAAGCACTCGCTCAAATTCAAGTGACAATAATGTTTTACATAGGAATTTTTATTTAAAAAATTTACGAGATGCATTAATGCAAAAAAGTCTTTATAATGGAGATTTTGAATAGTATGGTAAAACTACTCACTCTATCAGCGCAGCAACCATAATCCCAACCATCAATGCCACAATGAGGCCAGTTGAAATCCTGAGCAGTAAACGGCACAGCTGGATAATACCACTCTTGGAAATTGGCGGTACTGCCTCCAGTACCGACGTTGTCTTGAGGCTCGCCAGTCATATGGTTTATAACCGCATCTACATAAATTCTAAAACAAAGGCATGCCTTTCCTTTAGCTACACAATTAGAAGATCATACAATAACTGATGTGAGCCAACCACTTTAACATCAAGTTGATTTTTTAATCTATAATTATAGTAAACAGAGAACTAAAAGAGAAATAGAAGTCCTGTCATTGGTCATGACTATTTGGTAAAGAAAAAATGAATTCAGATTATTGTGCGCCTGATCAAAATCTTCCGATGAAATCGGAATTTTACTAATAACCTGCCAAACATGATTGTTTATGACTGTGTCTTTGACTAACCTTACTCCTGCATTGTTGCAGCGACGAACCATGTCAGAGAACTGTTGCTCGTCGCCAGACCGAGTGACTAATTTGTAGGAAATTGGTTGATAACGCTCCCACCACGGGCGGTTCTGGGCCCAGATTATCACATTTTCATTGGGAGGTGAAATCTAAAATATAACCACTTTTTATAAATGCGGTCACATTTTATTATTAAGGCCTAAGAGCACATAATGTGGTAGTATTTTGTGTACGCCAACTCTGTGACTTTTTAAAACCAGCTTTTGATACTCTTTGATCCATTTAACAAATCTCGGAAAAACTGTTCCAGAAACATGACCACGACCCTCAGTAATGAAATAACTAATGCAAGGAGGAGAAGGAAGGGGTCCATATAACTGCATTTTTTTATTCCACTAGCTGCTTAATATTGCTTAATATCTTTTTCGCCATAACAGTTTTAAGAAGCTGTCGTCTCGTCTAGTATCAAACGACCAAGAAATTCTTACCTGAATGCCGCCAAATCCCCTCGGACCGAGAAACCGTTCGCACTCGTCCGCGATATCGTCCCACTTCCACTCGAACAGATGCACCATGGTGGAGTGTCCCTCGGCGTAGTACGGGTTCTTGTAGGCTATGGCCTGCCCTAGGGCCAATATGAGAACCGCTACACGAAGCATCCTGCACATAAACACGTTTGAATTGCACCTCTTGACGAAACAATATTTTTTTTCTATTTCGTGTAAATACATTTTACGTGGAAGTTACCACGATCGGAAACGATTTGATATAGAGAACAAATACAAAGGAAAAAATAAACCTTCATCGCCCCAAGACAGCACTTGAATCTGCCCACCTGTATTGCCGGTGCAGCGCTCTTCCAACTGCTACTCAGACATAGACTCATGACCGCGTATCTTTGCCTCGAATTCGCCGCCGATACCACTAGCGACCTCTCTGTATTTGCTTGAAAGGCTCACAGGCTATTGGAAACTCTAATGGGTTAGCTATGCGCTTAACCCGAGAACCCTAGTTCTAATTACATTTAAATTAATGAGTTAATCTTCCGTGAGTCATGTTTAAAAACATACGAATAGTAACTGTTACACGTATGCATTGAAAATACGGGCGACATGTTTCGAAGCCTTCCGGAGTTCTTCTTCGGGATGTGTGTGATAAATTATGATATCGAAAATACAATTACTTCGTTGTGATAAGACGGTACCTAATATTATATTAACATTGTTCACGAAAATCTCTAATTACAACTTTTATCAACCAATAAAATCTTTACTCAGGACGTAATAAACAAAGCTAAGAAGAACCATTTCGATAGACAAGATTTTCAATTTAAAAAACGGCACTCTATAGTTCATCCCATTGGAAGTTCCGATGTCACCGATTGTTAATTTATAAAATTCGTCGCTATCGTTCGAGTTTAAGAATACAGTTGAAATGTCACATAATATTTTGCAATTGATTACATTCCCTTTTTATTTATGTATGCCTTCTTTTTTAGTTATAGCCATTTTTGTTTTTTTATTGTTCATGATTAGCTTGTATTTCTGATAAGGCTAGCTTTAATTTATATTGTAACTATTAATGAATAATAAAACATACACCTACCTTCAATGTCAGTATCCCGCGCACTAATCTATTATTTTGTTTTTCTCACCAGTGGTTCTTATCTAATTGTATATCAATAATCTAAATCACGGATCTCTACTCAAGCACATTAAGTTTATCTAATCTGTATGATTATAATTGAAGGGATGGTTACAAAAACAAGATAACTGTCATATGTTACGTAACCGAGTTATCGGTATGATTGAGTATATCTGAATGCGTCCAGTTTTGCATTTTACAGAAAATACAATTTTTTTAAGACCTGTAACCTACCGGGAAATCCATAAAACCATAAGAAATCTAAAAAATAAAATAGTAACGGCTTAGATGAACTTCCACGTTCCTTAATCAGACAATTTGCGGATTTTTTAACACTTCCTGAGTGTACTTTAATCATTAAATCTTTTAGTGAGGGTGAATTCCCGAACTTACTTTAAAAAGCCCTTATAAAGCCAATACGCAAATGAAGCTTCAAAACTGATCCGAGTAAATTCCGCCCAATAGCTCTTTTACCAGCAATGCCCAAATTGTTCGAAAAATACATATAATATTGTGTGATCGCGTAAGTATACGCTTTTTGTGAGAAATATAAAATCTTCGACGGAAGCGAAAATGGTTTCCGCAAAAAACGATCCATAACTGTAGCCGTATACAAATATATCCAAGAAGTTATAAGTACTATAAATACAAAAAAATACGCAGTAGGTATCCGTCTTGATATGGCAAAAGCCTACGACAAAGTCAAGTATAACATATTACTGAACAAATTATACGGAGTCGGGATCCGAAGACTTGGCCATAACTGGTTTACATCTTATCTGAAGGATTGAGAACAGAGATCACAGAGATGGAGTACTATGATGTCGATAGCAAAGAGATTAAAATTATTCGGTCAAAGAACAAAATAATCAACGCCTCTATCCCTCAAGGTAGTGTTGCTGATTGCTTCTTGTTTCTTCATTACATAAATGATCTGCCTAAAATATGCGAGGAGATATGTGTACACTTTGCTGATGATATCTCACTACTCATAACGTACTAGAAAAACCACACACTGAATGAAGGACCACAACTTAGAGATGAATTATACAAAAGCAAAACTTATGACATTTCACTCTTACCAAAAAGCCCCTTTGGAAACGAACATTATTTAACACGTTCCCTGTGCAGCGGGAAATTCAAATTTTACTCCTACGTGCAATTTTTTTTTTTCATATCTAGTAGGTATTGGTATAAAATACCCACATTATGAGGAATTAAATCATTCTGGAAACCCATTTGCCCATTTTCTAATTTTTTCACAGTGCAACACATGTGTTACACGCACGTACGAGCTCCTTGCATCGTGCTATACATGTGATACACACACGTACTAGTTCTTGGTTGCATGGTGCATATATGTTGCACGCACGTTGACAGCTGTTTTGACAGGTATCTTGATCGGTTATCTGTGGTTAAGGTGGATTTTATGACGTAAAAATTTATAAAAAGTTTGTAAATATTGTTTCGTGCTTCCAATGTGTATAGTGCGAAAGACTTGCTTTTGTTATATAAAAAAATCGGCCGATTTGATGTCGTTTGCGGTTGTAAACGCAATTTTAATCTACAAGGACCTTAATCCCAATTAAAAAATGTCTATGCTGATAGGCCATGAAATTATTATCACTCGACTTCTGGGCATTGAAAATGCTGAGCCTTCGGTTGATGCAACCACTCGATCTAGCTTGTCTCGCCCCCGCCATGAATTGACTAAAATCCCACGCCGACATGATGGCAAAATACGCAGAAAACGTTGTTACTGGTTCCTACAAAATGATGACTGAGCAAGCTAGCACACCCTCAGAAGCTCGTAAAAGAACAAAATTAACGGACACGGAATGTTTGATGTGTAAAAAAGCATTGTGCTTACGTTGTTTCAATGTATGCCATTGATCATTTTATTTGTGCCCGAATTACTAAATATTTTGATCATGGTGTATGTTTTCGACAATATTGATTTGATTATTTATTTATTTATTTTGAATAATATTTGACAAAAATGCGAGCCAATCATTTTTTCTTTTTTTTTATCAAAACGACCAAGTGTAAATTGTGTTTTATTTTGACGGTCCAACCTGGCAACATTACTTAAAATCTCCTCCGGTCATTCGTGCTTCTTGTTATACATTTCATGGGCTATACGTGCAAGCAAATAGTATTGGTCCAGCTCATACGTGCAAATTTTGATCAAGCCTTAAGTTTATTCGGGGTCGTGCGGCACATATGAAGCACTCACGTATCGTTGATACCTCGAAGTGTAACACATATGTCGCATGCACAGGGAACGTGTTAAAATAAGTCTCAGCTAGAACTTGTTAGCGTTATTTTACCTTATGTGCCTATAGGACCTGAATAATACAATCGTTTGTAGAAGCTTCTTAAAACGTTTCCGGTTCCGTTCTATGAAATATGAATAATGATCTGTTTAAATAAGTACAATAGAGACGCCTTATTTAACAAACTTTAGAGGTATACTCATCATTACAATCCAAAGAAATACCTCTATTCGTCTCACTGGGAGGGAAACGCCAAAGGCAAGGAACAGAGGTAAGGTGGTTCTTTTCTTCAAAAAGGGTTACAACGACAACACCCTGCTGAAGAATCACTGAACCCATATCACTTCTGAGCCATAGACGTATAAGCTGTTTTCGAGAGTCATTACAAGCAGCCGTCTCGTACGGCAGGCTAGATGACTTCCAGCCTCCCGAAGAAGCCGGTTTCCAAAGAGGCTTTAGTATCGTAGACCACATCCATACGCTCCATCAGGTTATACAGAAGCCTGAGGAGTATAACCTGCCCCTCCTGCTTGGCGTTCTTGGACTACGAGAAATCTTTAGATACGATCGAAACCTGAGCGGTACTGCATTGATGTCTACTTGATGCCAAGCATTTTCCGCCAGCACCACATCTCGAACGCATCAATCTTTTCCGAAGTCCTGGCCTTTAAAGTCCACGTTTCAGCCACGTATATGTAAAAGATAGAAAAGATTGGGGTCCGCATCAAGTTAATCTTTGTTTTGAACCGTATGCCGCAGTTTGTACATATCTTCTCCAATCTTTTGACTGCTGGCTTGGTCATCGGACTTC
Organism: Epinotia ramella; assembly: GCA_947578815.1. Classification (NCBI taxonomy): domain Eukaryota; kingdom Metazoa; phylum Arthropoda; class Insecta; order Lepidoptera; family Tortricidae; genus Epinotia; species Epinotia ramella. The sequence continues at coordinate 1,736,589 of OX388213.1, forward strand.
TTCGAACCACTTCCGCCTCTCAGTCACCGTTGGAGCGTATTAGAGAGTCTAAGTATATAAAACCCTCTACCGTGTCCAGATCTTGGACGTCGTGTGATGAGTGGTGATGGACCTGTCTACGAACATCAGCTTGATGTTGTTTCTGTTGATCCTCTGGCCGTATTTGAAGCTGCTTCTCTTCATACCGCACACGGAGCAGGTCCTTGCGGGGTCCCGGCCGGACGCGGACGGCTGTAGCTGCGCGCGCGCCCTGTACACCGGCTCCTGCTTCACGGTTACGGCCACCGCGGCCGCGCGCGCCTGCTGCGCGTTCTCCGCCTGCTAGGCCAGCTCCACCGCCTTCGCGAGCGTGAGCGTGGTGGCGACCTGCTCGAAGAGACGTTCGCGTTCCTTGCCGGCGCGTAGCCCCAGCACGAACTTGTCCCGCAGCAGCATGTCCAGCGAGTTCCCAAACTCGCAGTGCACGGCGAGTCCCCAGACCCGAGCCGCCCACTGTTCGACACTCTCCCCCACCTCTCGCCTCGCCTCATAAAACTTATTTTTGTCAGCAAATGTACATCTCCTTGGAGTAAAATGACCGTCGAGCACCTTTAATAACTCGTCGTATCCAACCTCTTCTACGTTTTTTGGATACACCAAGTTCTTCAGTAGCCGGTATGTCTCGTCATGCAGATGTGTCAGTAGTACAGCACGTCTCATATCATCTTCAATCACATTTAAAATGAGGAACTGTTTCAAACGACTACTGAAGATCGCCCAATCTTGGGTATTGTGGTCATACAGACAGAGGTTTCCAACAAAACCAGCCATTATAAAATCACTTTCTTGCTATTTTTATTTTTTTTATTTTCACACGTGGGTAAGACACAGATCGTCGCCAGTGACGTATATATAGGTTCTTAAGTGAAACAACCGGCTCTGGTAGATGCTCGTTTATTACTGCCCAAACTATATACATGCGTACAATGGCTGCTGTGTGCGTTGACACGCACACATGCAAATACACCTCACTGCCACAATTACCGATCCTGCACCAACCGCATCCAGCGGAGTCACGCGACCTTATTTGAAAATATTATTTTTCTAGAGTAAAAAACATGCGAGAACGGTTTGTATGGAAAAGTTACCCATAAGGTTTACGCGGCGTTCAATTAGAAATGTGTTTTTCTCACAGCTTCTACGTAACGGCAGACTTGAGTACTTATGTGGTTCTATCTTTAAGCAAAGTGATCCTATAAAGTGATCTTTTAAAAACCCCACCCCACTACCCCCTACAAACAGCTGATTCCCGTACCCTAATATCATTGTGCGTCTCCATCGATACTCAATAAAACGCGTCTACCACAACATCACCATGACCTTTACATAATGTCGTTGGTAATTTAGTGGGTAGATAATAGTATCAACGACCTTTAATAGTGTAAAATAAAGTCAATATGTTCACCTTATTGTTTTGTAAGCATATTTTAATTGTTCTATATGTTAACAAACTTAAAAGGAAAGAAACATATTCAGTCGTTCATAATTACGAACAACTATGTCTCTTAGGAAATTAAATGAATATTATTTGTGCGACACAAAATAGTACTTAAAACAAGACATTAAAAATAGGAAATGAAAAACATATCCTACTAATATCATAAATGCGAAAGTTTGGATGTTTGGATGTTTAGATGTTTGGATGTTTGTTACTCAATCACGCTTAAACGTGTCTACCGATTTGGATGAAATTTTGCATGAAGATAGTTTATAGCCTGGATTAAAATAAAGGTTGGTTTTATTCCCGGGTCCACGCAGACGAAGTCGCGGGCGGAAGCTAGTATATAAATAAAACTATCTGTTTGTCTCGAAATAAAATGCTTACTTGCTTTGGTCCACACGATTTTGTACGGCGTGGCTTTGGCCACTTTTCTGGTCTCAGCGTGCAGCGTACAGCAGCTTACTCTCTAGAGAGAGATGTTCCACAACGTACGACCGTGTAATCCCACCGGGCAATACCAAGGTGCGAAATGTTGAGTAGTTTGACAGTGGGGTCCGCGGAATTCCTCATCGATTTTTTGAAACGACTGACCATATTGAGAGCACTGAGTCATGAAGGAGCCGGGAGGACTGCGGCACTAGAATGTTTCTTTGCCTCGTCGATTTAGTGTCCATCTTGGCAACTCTGCCACAGGCAGTGATATTGCTATCTACCAGAGGCATGTTAATTGCGGCACAAAGGTTTTTAAAAATGAGAAGTAGGTACATTTTAATTTTTGCTATCGAGAACAGCTTGAAGCTCTAAATTGTAGTTACGCGAGACGTTTTCCATTGTTGAGAGGCGTGTGGTTACACTACGGCTTGCCTGCAATTTAGTCTTGTCTATTTCAAGGGTAGCAATTTTATTATTTTGATCAGTGGTGCAAATCACTGATCAAAATAATCGTCGCAAGACTAAAGAGTCTTTTGTTTCGCGCAGATGAAGTATGTGGTGGAGGTAAAATTATTTTCGAGCTTGTGCACCTCCGACTCGACTTCCGTACGAACCAGCTTCTTGACGTCCACCTGAATGGCAGCCCGAAACGTACCTACTCATGAAAGCAAACAAAGATACGTTCAGTTTCTCTTCTATAAGTGCGGACACGGAGGATGAAGTTTTTGATCTAATAGTGCACTGATTTTGTCTATAGTCACAGCCTCGCAGTCATTTTGGAGATGACCGTGCTGGGTGGACAATGTGAGGGCGTTAATAAGATAAGTAAGATAAGATTTCTGTATTGTCAAAGCTGTGTTGGTGTGGTTGGGATGTGTATTAATTATTGCGGCAATCATTGCTACTTGGGGCATGCATTCTGTCATCCAACGACACGTCCCGGCTAGGCTTTTCGGCAGGCAATTTATGTTTAAGTACTGGCGCATTCCGGTTAGTCTGTTGGTGGCGCTGGCGAGTACTTATGTTACTACAGCTGGGACCCATGCCCTGGCAATGCGCTCAGGGCGTAGGGATACAAACTGAGCTTTGGTTATATTTAAACATTTTCTGTGGTATTTTCCAGTGCAGCGACTATCGCTCTTTTGCATTGAGCACCACAACCCATTGTTGCTGATGACCTAATTATTCTGTTCTAACGTAAACAGAGCAACTGATACTGCCCTCTAGTGTTTGGAGTTGGAAGTTCGAAGGTAGAGATTCGATAGAGGGTATGCTTAGATATACAGTAGAGCGATTGTTGTACTTAATAGTTCACGAGAGTGACAATAGATGGCGCTGTTATTTATCAAATGTTGCGATGATATAGCTGACTTTGACAGTTTGTATATGTAATTACTTTCAAGTAAACGTAGCACAGTGTAGTCGTGAAATCAAAAAATTATAGAGTTCTTTGGTAGTGGTGCTCTTTTTTAGCACAGTACAATCACAAACGAGTTAAAAGAACTGAGTGTTTCAATAAGTTAACGAGATTTTACATCTAATATATATTATGTCTTAGTGACTGAAGTTTATTATTATTGTCACGTGTAGTTACGGTCAATGCACGCATTGCACGCAGAACGATGGCCGTTGGGGCGGAAAGGTTCTCGAGTGTCGACCACGTACCGGGAGACAGCGTGGGTAGACCCCCACGAGGTAGACTGATGCCCTAAGGGGTGATCACGTAACGTTTTGAACCCGCGTTAGGTAGATCGAACTGTCATTTTTCCTTACAAAATGTGACATTTAGACCTACCTGACGCGCGTACAATGCGTTACGTGATCGACCTGCTGGTGAAGAAAGAAACATGCGGGTGGCGCAGGACCGATCACTTTGGCACCTATCTATATAATGTCCAGATGATGACATTGTTTGACTATACGTTTCGTTATCGCGCACTTTTCAATGAGTTCTCTTTTAAGCCTATTACTGACTGGCACGACCTGCGGTGGCGGTCAGTAGTAAACTTAACCATTACTGTCATGTTTACTATAACTAGATATTGACCGCTACCGCAAGGCATTTTGTTTTAGGCTTTAATGGCGCGGCATGCGTGGAAGCAGGGCACTACCAGCTACTGCGTGCGTACAATACTCCTGTACAAAAATACTGACAGTATACTGATAATGATAAGTAATGAAATATGGGCTACATTAATAAGCTCTCGGTTACGTAAAAAATGTCACACACAGCTTCCAATGTGTAAGTGGCCATAATACTTAATAAATAATGCAAGCTCCGAGGAATTTCACGAAAATCTCAAATACTCTCCTGTTTTAAAGTAAACTCATTTGATTACCGCTGATTCTTCTCCAGAAACCTGAAAAGGGATAAAACGGTCTCAAATGAATAGGTTTGTTGAATTGAATCGTGATTTTCATGACCACTTATCTTTATTTATATACGATATCAAACAGTTTCATGCAACAGCCAATCAAACACCAATGTTACGGTATACAAACACATTATGTTTATTACTGGTCAAGGAAATTCAGTAGTTCTGGTAACGTTGGAACTTCTTATTCAGGGGGGCTAGCACAACAGACGCCGCGCTGCGACGCGAGTCGAGAATTATCTACCCTCCTCTTTGAATTTTCACGGTGCGAGGGAGACGGGCGCAGCCCAGTCGCGCGCGAAGCGACTTATCAGCAAGTTGTGCTAGACGTGCAGGTGAAAGAACTAACGATTCAACTTCACATATGTGTCAAATCGCTGTAGGGATGTGTATTAAATAGTCAACGCTTAAATTTAACGGTATTTAAGAGTATCTTCAAAGTCATTTAGGATTTGTATCAAAAAGTACAATTTCCCATGTTTCCCCGTGCATAACTGAGTTACATTGCCGGCACACCCCTTTCAGCATTTTCTTCGTAATTCGGAAGATTTGACGGAGCCCCGCTGGGCTCCTATTTCTGGGCGGTTTGCCCTTCGGACATCGGAGCCTACCCAATATTTCCTGAATTTGTGAGCGCTGCAGGTCGATCACGTAACGCATTGTACGTACGTTAGGTCGATCTGAATGTCAATGTTTATATATGGAAAAATTACAGTTGTGCTAACGCGCGCTGGAAACGTAACGTGATTAACCCTCTGGTTACAGTATTAACATAGTAGAAAGAGTGCAAAGTATGTTATCTTCTACAAACGCACCGCGCGCGGCTTGTATGTGTGCGCCATAGTATCTATGCGTCGCCGCACGCACACTCAATCAAAATCTCGACCCGTTTCTCAGTGCGCCAGTCGAGATTTTGTTTGAGTTTGCGGCGACGCATAGATACTATGGCGCACACATACGAGCCGCGCGCGGTACGTTTGTATGAAGATAACCTACTTTCCACTTTTTCTACTATGGTATTAAGTTACAGTTTTACTTCCGAAATTGTCGAGTTTCTTGTTGTTTCATAAAGTGCACAGTTGTGTCTTTTTCATTTGAATCGTGCGTGGTTTGGCCCTTTGATTAAATTTAAACTGAGCGTTAACAATCTGAACACCAATAAGTGTTTTATTATTTTTTATTTAGGTTGCCCGAACTACTGAAACAGGTTCCTTGGCTAGACTTATATTAAAGGTAGTGATAACACAGATACTCTTATCAAAACGGAGTACAAAATCAGAAGAAGATATACTTTATACAATAAAAAAGACATGTAATAAAAATATAATACATAACCTTCTAAAACCTAGAAAAGAAACCGTTTTTTAAACTGTGGTTTAATAGTAATATTATGGTTGAAAATATCTCCTTAATATATTTATAGGTATGCACCGGAAAAATGGAAGAAATAACGTAAAATCTGATATTTCTATTATATTGATGATATTTATAATTTATAACTCCACAAAATACAACAGCGATTGTGGTATGGGATCAATATATAGATAAAATACTCCGATAACATTGAATTGCAATCTTGATTATTTCAAACAACGGTAATTGGGATACCGAGCTTTGCTCGGCGTTTGTATTAAGAAAACACTAAAAACCGATATTTTCGCAGTTGGTTGGACTCGGTTGTCCGTGTCCATCCACTGTATTATTTAATCACCAGTGTCCAACCAAAGGAATGAGACCTACTAGATTGATTTTACTCCGAATTTTTTAAAGACCTTTTTTCGGGAACCCATTTTACAAACGATTGTTAGTCATGGGAATCTTAAAAGGAACTTTTGATAGTTATTATTCTTGTAGAATAATTTCTATCTGAGTCACTTTTTTGTAAATTTAACTATTTATAGACTCCGACGATATTGGAGTGTACAACAAAAATGTAAAACAATTTTAATACATTACATGTAGGTAATTTTTGTACGTTTAAATTGAAATAATGAAGTTAAGTCGTGGAAAAGGAAAAATATATGTCTTAGACGTTTGTATTATTTGTATTTTAACTCCTTTGGCGAGTCTGAGTAGGTCATATGTTATCGGAGTATAATCACACGCTAAACGTTTATTTATATACAACATTACAAAAATACTTTCAGGTCAGACGATTTGTATAACATCGAAAATACATGACAACCCGTTCATCATTAACCGTATAAAAGTACAATGAGTGTTTCTAACACTCGCGATTATGTTTATATCCAAAACGACATCAAATGTGGAGAAACAAGACAACAGGCACATTTAATCCATAATATAGTTTGGATTTATATATTAATGTATAAATAACAACAGTTAAACTTATTACTTGCGGGCGAAGTCAGCCTTGAGGATTTTTTTTCTGTAAGTCTAGTATTAGTTTAGTTGTACTACTCAAATTGTTCTAGAGAACTTTTAAATCTCAACCTATAGTTTAGTCGTACAAAAAAGTAGTTCAATGGAAATAGTCAGAAGAACTTCTAGTTATTGCCTTCTAAAAGTAGAAAAGACGATGTAGGTTATTTTCAATGACAAAAAAATAATGTTTGACATGGGCTAGACATCATTTGGAAATGAATCCTCATCCTTGGCATAATCTATAATTTGCATAATTTGATAAGGGCTACAGGGTAAAGAACATTTTTTTGAAGATTTTAACAACTTTGTAACATCAAGTGGTTTGTTTAACCAGTTAATGTGTGTCACGACACCCACGTCATGATAAGGTTAAATCGCTGTTAAATCTCGCAAATTATTCCAGACCTCTGCACGACCCATTATAAATTGTTCAAGTTATTGTTTAACTTTAACACTTTTGGTGTGACCCTTCTACTATTCTTGTATACACTAATGGCATATGTGTCAATGGCATTAACGTGTTAATGCACATCATAACAGCTCAATCCAAAATTACAAAATTTAATATTATATACATTGGTTATACTCAATGGGAAATGAACAAAAAATCCTTGCAATAAGTTTAGAATGAGAATCATTTAGTTTTGTACAACAAACATAATTATCAATCCAGACACGATACAAAAAAACATATTTGAAGACTACATAGAAGTCATAAACATGTTGTTGAACATGGATACACTAACGTGAACCAAGCAGTCTTCAAAATATTCATGGCAATCGTTAAATGCGAGAATATTGAGCGTGCACAACATCACTATATCTTGCGCAATTTAATATGGGTCTTGGGGTCTGAAATACCTCGCAAAATTGAACAGTGCCATAACTATATCATGACGTAGCTGTCAAATTGATTTGATACATTTGACTGGTTATTTACCCAGTCAATGTGACGAGGATAAATCACTGTACATTTTCCCTGAGTTATCTATATACATACGTAGCCCATCATAAATTGTACAATGTCATAGAAAAAATTGTATAGTCAAAAACAATCAAGTACCTATAGAAAAATAAGAAACATTATCGTTCAACCTATAGAGTTTGGTGAGGTATAAAATATATTAAATAGTCATATACTTGATAAACTTTTGGCCAGTTTTCTGCCGTAAAGCAACTAACTATTAAATTAATATATTTTACATTCGAGAAAAATCACTTGTTTCTTATTAATCAAAGATAGACTTGAGAAAATTCGCGTATTTTTGTGATGGTATCTTTAAAGTTCCCTGCTTGTTGAATATAAAAATAGGAAAAAAACGAGTATATCAATATAGCTATGCAGACATACATTAAGTCCAATAATCATTAAACAATAATACTGCTTAATTAAAATGGTTCAAGCACATACACTTTATAATTTGAGCCTATTATTAATATACGTTACATTGATATGTGATTCACAGAAGTACACTGACGGATTAAAATTCACAACAAACAGAAATATAATAACGTTAAATATGTCCCATTTACACTTTTATTAAAAATATAATTACAAGTATGTATATAAAATGTTTTTCTGTTACATGCAGGCCCATTCCACGACGTATTTTAGAAGTCATAACAAGCAACACCCTTCACAACACCCTCAACCCTTGTAACTTTGTGATATGCCCCCCTGATTTTAACAATCAAGCAAATTTAGATGTGTTTTGGTACAATGTATACCTATGAAGATGTACCTGGAACACAAGTTTCATGTGCTCTGCCTACCCCTTTTAGGGATAAAAGCGTGAATGTATGAACGAAGATGTACACTTAACGCCTTAAAATTCTTATTCAATACCACACACGATCAGAAGAAGGACCAGCCCCTGGTTTCATAAAATGAAGAACATGTTCTTGAAAAGCGTATTCATTGAAGTAATTTGGCGAAACCTTTGATCGAAACGCCGCTAACTAAACTATGCTAGCCTTTCTAGATTATGGAGAAAAGCGCGTCTTTACCTCGAGTACTCCCACCGCATATCAGCGGCCGCGCTTAGAGGAGGTACTCTCATTGATCAAGTCTTTCAAATGATGTATTTGGCGTACTTTCCACTTTTTTCAACACTATCTTGAAAGCAAACGTGTGTTTAGGAGACACAGAGGCTGGACGGGGAGTTTGAGGTGACCTTGGAGGCGGGTCGGGAGGCATTTCTGAGCGAGTACGAGTTCGCCGAGGTGGATCACGGATGATCGGAGCTGATGCTGGCTCTTTCGGTCTTTGTGGGGACAAGCGGTTCGGTGACAGACGACCGGGTGATGGATCTGGAGTACTCGGAGGCAGCATGAGTGGTGGAAGATTAGCGCACGGCGAACCTCTGGAGCCTCGACGCTCTTTCAAACCCATCGGTGGCGGCGAAGAGGCCGGAGTCTCATCCTCAGCAGCAGCTACCACAACAACCGGCTCAGTGCGAAGCGTCAAAAACTTAGTTTCACCAGATTCTGACGCCACCGATCGTCTGAAGTAATTCAAACCATTCTCTATTTCAGCCAACGCACGCCTCACGAACGGGAAGCTCTCGGAAATTTCAGACGTGGACTTGCGAACAGGGAACTCAGTTTCACTGTCTCTCTTCTTTGGTCTGCACCGTTCGAAAGTCGGGTCAACGGAAGCGGCGACAGTTTCCGAAACTTGTCGTGTAAGCGCAGCATGCTTTACAGAGTCCGATTTTGATCTTGGCTCCCTGCTGATTTTGGGAGTAGGAGAGCGACGCTCCCCGAATTTCTTGCTCGCAGCTCTTTTGATAGATGAGAAGAGGCCGAGTTTCTCGGGTTTTTCAGTTGGAAGAGGAACGGTGGGAGCGGTGGAAGGGCCGGGGATGGGTTCGGGCGCGGGACGGGGGAGGTTCCCCTCGCGTTAGTTGTGCCGAGAGTCCGAAGATGGGACGTCGCTGGAGCCGGTGGAAGAGAGGGTGGTGTTGGACCCATAGGGGTCGAGCGAAGACTGTACGGACATGGACCTACCCGCGCGCCGGACTCGCGCCGGGGACAGCTTCCCTGGATCTATGCTGGCCGGGTCTGCCTGCAACAATACCGTTTTCAGCACTCTGATAAACGTCCTACTTCTAATGTTGCTTAACACGCACAGTTGTTTATCATCATTCTCCTAGCGTTGTTCCCGGTTATGCCCCTAAAGGAGCTCGGGGTCCGCTTTGACACCTAATCCCAAGATTTGGCATAGGCGCTAGTTTTTTACGAAAGCGACTGCCATCTGACCTTCCAACCCAGAGGGAAAACTAGACCTTATTGGGATTAGATCGGTTTCCTCACGATGTTTTCCTTCACCGAAAAGCTAACGGTAAATATTCCGTACATAAGTTCCGAAAAACTCATTGGTACGAGCCGGGATTCGAACCCACGACCGCCGCTTGACAGCCGCATGCCTGAACCACTAGGCTACCGTAGCTTCAATTTAAGGCTACCGTAGTTGTTTAATTTTTACATATTTTGTCAAGTATCAGAGCAGGCAATATGCATATGGAATGGCATATCTATTCAGAGCAATGACGCGTAGTTGCAGTGTTCAAGAGGCAACTGGATGGCTCGCGATTTTTTAGCTCCCGAAGTGTTGTGGAACCGCCCTGTGCAACCCGAACTGAGCCAACTTGGACTGGGGCGGACACGGTAAAAAGGTATGTTTTTCATTGTGTTTCGGTTACTGAAACTACGGCTCATTGTTTTAACTATCAATGGATTGTTGTTCATTTTAAGTTAAAGTACAGTCGCCAGCACATACATCTGAGCGGTCAAGATGTTCTCAAACATCTGAAGTATCTGAACACGACTTTAGAGTTTTACTTCACGAGTCTATAGATATGACATAACCTTTTGCTGAATGAATATTTTGATTTTAATTTTTAATCAAAACTTGGGTCTGTTTTCGACCACGCTCGTTGCATGACACATCTAAAACGTCGGGTAAGCACAAAGAAGGAAAAAACATGCTGCGTTTAAGTAAATGGGAGGACAAGCAAATGATGAATCAATCACATTAAAAAGATATTTAGATTACTGACGACCGCGTTAGCCTAGTTGGCAGTGACCCTGTCTACGAAGCAAGAGGTCCTGGGTTCGAGTCACGATAAGGGCATTTATTTGTGCGATGAACACGAATATTGGTCCCGAGTCACGGATGTATCTAATTATTTAAGTATTTATTTATCTATATAAGTATGTTTATCGTCATTTCGTACCAATAGTACAAAGTAGTTTGGGACTAGGTCGAATTATGTAAGATTGTCCACTTAAAAAAAAAAAAAATATACACCTACCGAAAAGGTTTCTCACTCGGCAATACAGTTGACACAGTTCTGCCAATGGCGCAGGTTTTCTGTGGTTCCAGTGAGTTGTGCGGGACAGCATACTTCATTAGGGGGCATAAAAGTACAAATAAACTAATATTAATAGATATATACTGCACCTGATACGCGAGCGCGTTCATGATAATGGAGTAGGGCACGAGCCCAAGAGGGTGGACCTCCCGCATCAGCACATTAGCCGGGATCTTGTGGAACTGGATGTACTCCAGGAAGTTGCCGATCACCTCCTTCAGATTGATGTTGGGGTTCATGTCGCAGTACTTCTTGGTCCACATTAGAGCCGCCTGAAATTCATTGTAGTTTTTTATTCCCACATGATCATAATCATTATATCAGCCGAAAAACGTCCACTGCTAGACATAGGTCTATCTCAAATAGTGCCACAATACTCCATAATACTATTACTCTTTGGGGGAGGCCTATGTCCAGCAGTGGACGTCTTTCGGCTGATATGATGATGAGTGCCACAATAACCGGTCCTGTGCCACCCGCATAACGTGGATTCCCGCGACCTTTACCGGTCCACATTGTGTTCACCAATTCATACGTACAGGATGAAAAATATTGTACCGTGTCGCTTTAACGTCATGTTCCTACTGCCATACGAAGTTGTCAAACGGGTGAAAGTAGCAAGGTACAAATGTAAATTTTGTCAGAAACTCAACTCTCTTCAACTTCTCCTATTCTATCAATCATTTACATTAAAGACCCTAAGGCGGTCGTCACACTGCGCCGCATCAACGGACGGAGGTGCGGAGCTGCATACAAATTTCGCCGGACGGAGGTGCGTTTCAGTGTCGTACCACACGGAATTTATATACAAACTGAGGTACTTGCATACAACGAAAAATGCACCTCCGTCCGGAGATGCGTCGCAGTGTGACATCCACCTTAATAAGCAGAACTTAATCGCAGTTATAGGTAGTCTGTTTTTGTTTTCGTTAGATATGTTTGTTTATAATGTTTGCCTTTGTTACCTGAATCAATGACAAAGTTGAAATAACTGGTACAGCAGACAGCATAAGTGCATGGTCATTCCAGAAACAGATTCGCTTGTTCGCCGATCCTACGCCATCTATGAGCACAACGCACGACTATTAGGGAGATTTCACTAGATGGCGTTGTAAGCAATTTTTTGGCAAAAATAAAATTGATGATTTTATTGTCTTTTAAAACTGTATTCTTGTGGGTTACCACCTATTATTTTTACATTATATTTATCAAGTCAACTCCAGCGCGTTGCCAATTTTTTGTTTGTCACTCTCACCTTTTTGTGGATTTATTCATCTTTTTCTTATGTTTGCGCTACGAGGAAATATTCAAACATCGAATAAATTACAAAAACACTGATTCCCACCATAACTTGGCTGGGCGCAGATTTGAACTCGGAACCTTCCAGTGATGATAAGTTGATAACTTAGGTCGAGGTAAACCTGTCTAGTTACCACTGGGCCATTATGACAATCGAAAGATTGGTTGAAATTCGTCATCAGTTTAATTTTGTATGCAAATATTCGTCACATCACAACTACGAATAATTGAGGAGGGTAGACTGTATTGTAATACATAACTACCATCCAATTTCTTATATTTCTTATGGCACTTACTTCTTGTTCGTTTGTCGGCCATTTACGATTCGATTTCCTTCTATACAACCATAACAATGAGTTCTCGTTTGATCTAGTTAAAAGATCACAATTAATTGGTTAAATATAATGTAAACGTAAGTATATAGTGTTTACATATGTTTTGTAATATATATTATACCTTACTACATACTCGTATCTTACATTGTTCTTATTGTGTATTTACGAATACAGTTGTTACAGCGAAGAACGGTTGTTTTATGGGCACAAGAGGAAGGATCTCGTAGACCAGGTCTCATTGAACAGCGCATTCAGCAGCGCATTATGAAGCTGTGAAGATGACCTGCACGAAGAAAATTTGTTTAAGCGGATAACCCACATTCCACACAAGCGAAAGCCCAGTTCGTTGTTGCTAACGGAAGGCCAGAAAACAAGGTTGTAATTTGGCCTATGATATGGCTGTCTGAAGTGAAGAGTGAAAAAGTGAAGTGTATTAAATCCAGTCAACAGCGCCATTTAAGTTTATGGTGTTATAATAATACGTGCCGTGATAATGGTCGCGTAGTTCCTAATATAGAAAAAGTGCAGATGCTGTCGCCCAAAGAGTACGGATTACGTTAAGATTTATATATTCTATAAACCGGGTTATCCTAAATAAATTTAAAAAATATATATTGTTTCAGTAGGTAGGTATTAATATGCCGTTTGCTTTCTTTTTTTATATTCCTTTACTATTTAAAATGTGATATTTCATAAGATCAAACAAGTGTAAGTAACGGTGAAAGCCCAAATAAAATTATTATGATTATTTTCAAAACAATAACACAATAATTCATGGTTTGAACGCTCACATATAGGTAAAGATATATTATGGCAATTAACACCTTAATGCGTTCTGCTGATTTGAATGTTAGATAACCCGGTTGTAAGTTAATATTGTCAATATTATATTTATTGGGGTGAAGCTTCAATCTTTTTCCAATTATGGAAATGAAACTTAAGCTATTACCTCAATAAAAATGTTACAAAGTTGATAGGTAACTATTACTAAGTAGTATTATAAAATTGCTTTAACAGAACTGTAGTGAACAAAATAAACATATTAAAACATAAAATGCTGTTTTAATTATTTAAGTTATGAATATATAACTTTCTTTATGACTAATATTTGTATATAAAACACTTTCATCTATACATGTAGAAATAGAACAAATATAAAAAAATACAAAAACATAAACCTCCCATTAGAGCTGGGATTCGAACCTCGATCGTTCTAGGCCGCTGAGCCTAGAGCACATGTCTTAATCCATTGAGCTATCTCAACATTATAGGTAATGGTGGAAATATAGCATTCACATACCAGTGGTATCGCACTTAAATACAGTTATTATACATTATCATTTAATAGCCTTGTTAATAATTATACTAATATGAGAATATTTCTGGTGATAACAGGTTTCAATTTAAAGGTATTTAATGTGCCTAGTATAGTGCTTATTTTCCGCGGTATCTCTAAATAGTAGCGCCAACAACGCCATCTAGTTTAATTATTGTGCACCACGTGCAACTGTGTGAGCAGCAGACGTCAAACGATGCAAGCGAAACTGGGCCGTAAGGTGTCCATGCATTATTGCAGCCGATAGTACATGCCTGAAATTTGGTGAACTCATCAGCTCTAAGCTCGTCTCTAGCAAGGATCAGCCTCACAACGTGTTGAGGCAGGAGGGTAAACGACCCCAAGTTAAGCACCTCGTTGCCGTGCTCGTCTACGAACTCCAACACCTGGAAGAATTGCGATTTCAAATTGTGTATTTAGTTTTCTCCTTGAGTGTGAATAGTGATGTATTTACATACTAGCAATTTCGCATAACAATGTGACATGCAAGAAGAATATGCACGGCTTTCTTTGCGCTACGGGCGTCAGCTCTGGTAAACTGTAACCCAAGTATTAATACAAACTAAACATACATCTATGAAACTATCGGTGGGGATCTGTTATAAGCTCACTGTCACTACTGTTTTAAGCTACTGTTAATATTATTTAAGCTGATGATCTTCCTATATAAATAAATAAATAAAATCTGTTACCAAAAATATGTTTCGTCCCTTTCTCACAAACAAGTGACGAATTTTAACTAAATGTTAGGTAAAATCCGTTTGAAAGTTTATGAATAAGGCATTATAAGGGTAAAAATAAAAAAAAATGCATATAGTTAAGGCCTTAATCTAATCTACGCTTTAACATTCTCATTTTAGTAACGACAATTACCCATGTAAAATGTAAGCGTCTCCTTAAATCATGTTTAAACCTATCGTGGCGTCCTCAAGCTTAACGCAGTCTAATTGCATTATACAAGAGTTTAGATTATATAATTAATGTGTAACATTCCATTATAAAGAGGGCGTCGCGACAGCCCGCCGTGGTTTCACCAATG
This sequence comes from Epinotia ramella, assembly GCA_947578815.1. Taxonomy (NCBI): domain Eukaryota; kingdom Metazoa; phylum Arthropoda; class Insecta; order Lepidoptera; family Tortricidae; genus Epinotia; species Epinotia ramella. Next base: position 1,751,646 of record OX388213.1, read on the forward strand.
GTTCCGACGGAAGACCAGCGCTGGCAATCGCCAGCATGCTGAGTTGGGACCATTTCGTGACGTGTTTTATTTATATTTTTATTCAATGTTTGTCGTTTTGTGTGCGTCACTAATAAATGTTTTTCTTTCTTTCTTTTCATTATTTTTTTTAAATTGAGTATCGTCTACAGGTTTGAGGAAATAGAAGAATTATCCCTGTAGAAACACGCCCACGTTCTACATTTAGGTATATATATTTCTAGGACATAAAATAAGGCATCATCCCGAAAGGCATGCGTCGGGGTCGGGGTAGCGTCGTTATACTTTTATGGAGAGGTCAAAGGTTCCATCGTTAGAGCTTGATGACATACATATATTCATGAGCTTAAGCCAGGCTATGAATAGTTAATGATTGTAAACAGCATTTCAGCAATATTATCGTGTATGTATCGGTAGCGAGAATTATAGAGAAACCACAATAAACTTCTGTACGTGAGGTTTTATTGTGATGACAGCTTAGGAGACAGACTCTTTTAACAATTGAATCCCGATATACTTTTAATAAGCGAGTTGGAATTGCACAATAATTTGACTTCACCCCTAGACATTTAAAGTGGCAGTTACCGCCGATAAGCTTGCGGGAAAACTTCCGGGTCAGTGAAAATTTTGCTAAGTGAACCAAATTATAGTTGTGTCTCAATGTTTTTAGAAATATGTGCATACTGTTATGATTATTTCACATGCCATTAAAAATAGCAGAAAATGCATAAACATAGTATAGGCACTTCGTAACTTTCCATCAGGTTAGACGAAGGTCAAACACAACCCCAATTTTAATTAAAAAAAAACTATAAAATTGCGGCGCAGGGGAGGACTGAGTGAAGCAGTCGGACTATAATCCATACTAATATTATAAGTGCGAGTGTGTTTGTTTGTTTGTCCGTCTTTCACGGCAAAACGGAGCAACGAATTGACGTGATTTTTTAAGTGGAGATAGTTAAAGGGATGGAAGGTAACATAGGATAGTTTTTATTCCCGTATTCAGCCCCTAAGGGGGTGAAATGGGGGGGGTAAAAGTTTGTATGGAGCTGCGATATGAACGAGTTCCACGCGGACGGAGTCGCGGGTTAAAGCTAGCGAGATTATAAACTGGTGGGTAGCTTATGTTAGTTTATAATGTCACGCATTATAAATAAACGCAGTTTACAATTATACGGTACCATATTTACAGTAAACCCCCCCCCATAATGGTGTACCCCATATTTATTTATTTATTTATTTATTTATTATTATTTATATTTATTTATTTATATATATTTGTTTATGCGACTGTTTGTATCCTAAATAAATAAATAAAAAATCTCATTGAATTTACCTTCTGCACCAGAGACTTGGTGCATTTGTACTGGATGTATCGCTCAGCGGACGCCAAAAGAGCGCAGACCGTGTCCACCGTGATGCAGCACTGGACGAAGCCGGCGCATGCGCGGCGCAGCTCGTCCAGTCCGTAGTAGTCTGCTGCATTCATCACACCTGGAATAAGCCAAAGCATCTATCAGATATCTCTTATTTAAAAAGAAAAACGGTTTATCTAAAAAAAAAGCGATAAGTTAACTTCGGACAAATTAAGGGCCACTTACAAATTTTCTATTTTATTGTTAACTAGCGACCCGCCCCGGCTTCGCACGGGTACTATATTATAAATATAAACCTTCCTCTTGGATCACTCTATCTAAAAGAAACCGCATCAAAATCCGTTGCGTAGTTTTAAAGATCTAAGCATACATAGCGACAGACAGCGGGAAGCGACTATGTTTTATACTATTTAGTGATGATTATTGAACATAAACTAATTGATAAGTGGCTAATTAATGATGTCCCGCATCCTTCAGAATCCAACCTCGTTCATGCTGGTGTCTAATGGCTGGAAAAACTATTTAGAAAAACGTGGCCCATTGAGGAAGTGGTCGTCACTCGAGCTTATTTTAAAGCTAGTATGGTCCAAAAGTGACGGACATTTTCATTTCGCGAGTAATTACGAGTATGTACCCTTACTCGTTTTTGCTTGAGTTTGTTTTACAGAAATTAAAGAAAGAAAGAAGACATTTATTCACTACGCAAAAGACACACAGAGACAAAGGGAGTCCAAATACAATACAATTTACACATAATGTGTGTGTCTTCGCGGCAGTGAATCGGTCGCTGTCTCAGCATTATGCCGAGGTGTCAGACAGACACCTACAGCGCTGATTTTCAGACAGCACCGTACGTGACCCACGGAACGCAACACAACATACCGCCGATACAAACGTATACACAAAATACATAAATAATTAATATACTAGTAAAATAAGTAACACAAGCACAATGGGATGAGAGACATGTGAAAAACGCGAAACGGTTGGGATGTTTAATAAAACAAAATGGATACAAATTAAATAAATTAGGGGCCAAAAGTAGTACGGAATGCAACGAACGGCTTCAACAAACTATGCAAAAAATAACTGTCTGGCTAAAAGAGCAAAACCTATTACTAAACCTTAAGAAAACAAAAATACTCCAATTCAAACCCTCTCAGAAAAAACCGCTGGAAATAAAATTACAAATAGATGATCAGTGCATTGAAGAAGTTAGTGAACTTAAGTTATTAGGGATAGGGATTGATACGAGTATTAACTGGAAGAGCCATATCCAAAATGTAAAATCAAAACTGGCGAGGTTTGTATACGCGCTTAGTATTCTAAAAAGAAACACAGACCTTGAATCTTCACTAACGGCATACTATGCATATGCCCACGCGTGGCTCCGTTATGGTGTGATCTTGTGGTTCCCCAGCACTGATGCACATGATTTGTTTGTCATGCAAAAGAAGTGTGTCCGCATCCTGACAAACACTCAAGTGCCAAACAGTTGCCGTCCGCACTTTGTTAAACTTAAGCTACTTACATTGCCTTGTATATATATCCTAGAAGCAGCACTGTTTGTCAGAAAGCACACCGAACTATTTAAAACCAAGAGAGAAGTTTATAACAGCAATTATAATAGTAGATCAAAAAACCAGCTAGCTATACCAAACACGAAGTTAGCTATGTGCAAAAAGGGCCCTCATTACCGATGTATTATAATAACAAACAACCTTCCCAATCGCATCAAACTGGAACCTAATAATAAGAAATTTAAAACTATTGTAAAAAAACTCCTACTCGACAAAGCATACTACTCGGTAGATGAGTTTCTAAATGACAAATCCCTTATATAATTCACCTTATTGACATAGTTACCTATTCTTACTCTAGTGATAATACTGTAAACAAATTGAAATCTTGTTAATAATTTATCTACCGACATTAATTTCATTAATTTCATTAATTTCGTTCCATTCATAATTGGTAATTGTATAGTATTAGTATGGATCAACAACACCATCTTATAATTTTTAATAAAATCTATCAATTGGACATTCTCATGTAATTACAATCAAAATTCTTATTATGTTGATGCTATTTCCTAGGACCAATAGTAAACATTTAACGTGAATTAAGTAAAGAATTAAGATGATACAGTATAAATAACTTTCTCAATACATCCTTACTAATATTATAAATGCGAAAGTGTGTGTTTGTATGTTTGTCCTTCTTTCACGTCGCAACGGAGCGTCTTATTGATGTGATTCTTTTATATGGAAATCGTTTTAGAAGCTGGAGAGTGATATAGGCTACTTTTTCCAGCGGGAAAACCTCGGGAATTCAATATGTTACATTTTCCTATAACCACGCGGGCGAAGCCGGGGGCATCAGCTAGTTTAATCATATGAATTTAATTAATTAATTAATTTTAATTATGTATATGAATCTAGATTTAAGATCAACAAATATTGAGTGCCCTTTACAGGGTGTCATGTACCTACCATCTATTATGCTTGTAACACCTCAATGTACTATGAACATGACTACAATATAATAAAGAATAAAGAATAAAGTGCTGGATGGGTTAGGGTTGGGATTTTTGGAGCGTCAACAAATAGCCCTTAAGCTGGCGCCTAAAGGTATACCTGCTAGACGCTCCTTGGATAGGTGGGGGGAGATCATTCCAACACTTGGACGCCGCGAACCTGAAGCTACCTCGAAACGCCGCGGTCCGATGCTTTGGCACCAGAATCATCGCCTTACACCTACGCGCACTCTTAGGCCATACAAGTCTACTCAGCAAATATGCTGGGACCCCAGATTGAACTATGCCAAAGAGAAGAGTGGCGAGGTGAAGCCGTCTGCGTGCAGGCATGTTCAGCAGACCAGCGGCGTTCAAGTAGGGAGTGATATGGGAGCGGGGTGGGACTCGGAAACAGAAACGAATGCATGCGTTTTGCACTCGTTGTATGAGCTTTTTTGTACGACCAGTAATGCAGCCAGCATAGACAACATCACAATAGTTTAATCTTGACAATATCAGCGATTCACAAAGGTTAACACGCAAATCAACACTTAAGTAATCGCGAACATTGTAAAGAACTTTAAGGCGGTAGAAGCAGTTACTCACAACTTTCAGTACGTGGTTCTCAAAGCGCAGCTTGCCGTCCATGAGGAGGCCAAGGTTAGTTGCTTCTACCACCCTCTCTATTGGTTCGCCCATGATAGCAATCTTACTGGTAGTCTGGTAACTTATACTTTAAGGCGCCGTAGGTTCATGGTCTTCTCTCCCTCTCACTGAGCATAAGCGTGAGCGAAATGGAAGTACGTGCTCGGAAGCGCGGATATCTTGTTTTTTAATTTTTATTTTTTGGCCGTTTAAATAAATAAAAATGTATTCACTGATTTCCCTCGTACATGATATTGCCGTTTTTTAGAAGCAATTTTATTACTTATAGCTTCTGTGCATAATTTGTTACGAATATTTTAAGTGTATTTTTGTGTATTTTAGTTTTAGTAGTTATGTTCGTGATTTTTTTCTTTCGAGTGAAATTTGCTTAATCATGTTTCGAATCACTGATCTCGCTGCAAAAAAGCCTCAAGATTACTATTCGTATTTTTTTGAAACCATATTATTATAAACGGGATCCCCTTCATTGGCATATTTTTTTTTAGACTAAAGAATAGAATAGAATAGAATTCATTTATTGCATAATTATAGGTGTTATAATAAGGTTACATTATGTATTTTAGTAGAATCACTATAATTTGCCTTTCAGGCGTACAATATTAGTTTACTTAAATCTAAATCTTAATTAACACATTTTTAATTTTTACCTAAGAAGAAAACATAAGGCACTTACTAAGTTGTAGAGAAATCTATATCGAAAAAATCGTTTATATTGTAAGGCACCCTCTTTTTCAGTATTCGAACTAAAGATTTTTTAAACGCCTTTACACCCTGATTTTTAATTGAGTCAGGTAACTTATTGAATAACTTAGCAGCCATTACATATAAGCTTTTATTATAATAGGCAGTTTTTACAGGGAGTTTTGGGAGTATCTCATATTTATTTTGATGGTTTCGGGGCAGGTTTTTTTCTATTTTCCTAAAGAGGTTTAAATTTTCTTTAACAAATATGCACGCTTCCAATATAAACATAGAAGGGAGAGTTAAGATACCAAATTTATTGAATAAAGGCTTGCAACTATCAGTATGTTTTGCTCGTGCAATAGATCGAACACATTTCTTTTGTAAAATAAATACATCTTTTTTATTACAAGAATTACCCCAGTGCAGTAAACCATATCTCAGGATAGAAGATACTTGGCCATGATACGCACAGAGCGCAGTATTTTGGGAAGACATAATTGAGATTTTCCTAAGAGCATAAACATATTTACTAAGATTTTTACAAAGATTATTTGTATGTGCTTTCCAGCTTCCATGACAGTCTAACGTCAGCCCAAGAAATTTAATTTCTGTTACTTCTTGTAATGGAAGATCCTCATATTTTAGTACAATCTCTTTTGGTTTTGACTGTGGCAGGTAGAACTGCATAAATTTTGTTTGTGAACCATTTCATAACATTGTTTAATGCCAAGTTTAGTCTGTCTTGATAGGTACCGCTGTCATTTCCTGTAACTAAGATAGTTGTATCATCAGCAAATAGAACAGTACGATTGATAGTTATGTTGGGCAAGTCGTTGATAAATAATAAGAACAACAAAGGCCCCAATATACTTCCCTGCGGTACTCCTCGTTCTACTGTTCTATTTATCGAGTTCGAGACAAGTTCGGTTTTGCTTTTTTTATCAATGCGAGTTATGACTGTGTACTGTTTCCTATTTTCTAAATAAGATTTGATGAGGTCGAAAGCGGTCCCTCGTACTCCATATTTATATATTTTTTTTAGTAATAACTTATGGCAGACAAAATCAAATGCTTTCGTCATGTCCATGAAAATAGCTGTGACTGGTTGACGAGTATTTAAGCATTCTGAGATTGTGTTCATTAATTCGACGATAGCTAAAGTAGTGGATCTATTTTTCCTAAAGCCGAACTGTTCTTTAGCTAATGTGTTATATTTCTCGAAAAATTTACTTAACCTGTTGTAAATAGATCTTTCGAATATTTTCGAAAAGATTGAAGTTAAAGCTATCGGACGATAATTCTCACACTGTTCTTTGTCGCCTTTTTTGTATATTGGTTTAACAACTGTTACCTTTAGGTTTTCTGGATACATGCCAGTAAGTATACTTAAATTAACTAGGTACGAGAGTGGTTCTACTATCGCATTTGAACAGTGTTTTATTACTTTCGTACATATCTCATCGTGTCCAACGCTCGGTGTGTTTTTCAAGTCCATTATAATAATTGATATTTCTTTTGGGGAAGTTGGCTGCATAAAAATTGAATTTTCAACAGTGTCTATATTGTTTTCAGGTATGATCCCTGTATCTTGTTCAAAATACGTGTTTGCTAGTTCAACAAAGGTGTTATTAAAAGCATTCGCGATATGCACTGGACTGTGTAATATTTCACCTTTGTAACTTATACGTTTTATCTCTGATCTGGTGTTTTTGTATGTACTCTGGTTTATAATACGCCATATTGCTTTACTTTTGTTATTAGACTTATTGATAAAGTTAAAATTTTCAAGTCTCTGAGAGTACTTAACTACTTTTTTTAGCAATTTATTGTAATTATAGTAGTGATTTCTGTACAGGTTTCTATTTTTCAGGTATTGCAGGTATATTATTCTTTTTTGTCTACAAGATTTCCTAATGCCATTTGTTAACCACACTGGTTTTTGTTTTGTTTTACATTTTACTAGTTTAAATGGGAAGCATAAGTCATAGAACAATTTAAAAGTATCATAAAAAATATTGTATGCAGTATTGCAGTCATCACTCTCGTAAACATCAGAAAACGTGAGACTTTCTAAACAGTTCTGAAATTTAAATAAGTTTTCTTTACAATAATCTCGTCTTTTAATAGACCATGTGTCGAGAGTATCTATTTTTTTAACAGGGACTTTTAGAAATTGCGCCGAATGATCTGATAGGTTCAAATGTAGAACTTTACTTTGGCACCCTCGAATATTGTGGATTATATTATCTACACAAGTCCCACTTGCTGGTCTTGTGGTTTGTTTAAATTCCACTTTTAGATTGTAACTAAGTAGTAGGTTTTCAAATTCTCGGGATATTTTAGTGTCTTGCATCATGTTGATGTTAAAGTCACCGCAAATTACGAACCTTTTCTTAAACGAGTTGCATAATTTTAACAACATTGATTCCATAATATGCATAAATTCAATTAAATTAGCACTGTTTGGCACTCTATATATACAAACAACTACTATGTTATCCTTTAGTAGATGTACGGCACAACATTCAAATACAAGATTAACAGATAATTCCTTAAAATCTATTAGTTCCTTATATTCTAAACCTTTTCTTACTAGAATACACGCGCCACCTCTTCTTGTATTCCGACAGTGAATGGCTGACACATTAAAGTTTATAATGTTCAAATTTGTATGTTCGCCCTTTTTTATAAAGTGCTCCGTTAAGCATATGACATCCACTTCATTTCCCGTAATCAGCATTTCATCTAACGCTGCCTCTAGATTTTCTTTCTTATTTAGAATACCAGCAATGTTTTGATGAAGAATTACCATGTTACTCAATTTCATTGTTTTTTGGTTCTCGAAAAAAAGAAATTGTATTGTTTATCTCTTTTTCTGCTTCAGTTTGTAGATCTGTTACTGGTTCTGGGATTTTTTGCAGTATCTTTGGTTTGAAGTAGTCCAGAATTTTGCTTTGTTTAGCTTGTTTAGGTTTTATATACTGTGTTTTTGTTTTATAGTAGTCTGATATTTTTCTCTGTGTAATTCTACTTACTTTGTGTCCGCTATTGATTTGTATATCAGATATTATATTCCCAGTTATGAAATTTCCTATATGGTGTATGATATTTCTTATACCGCTGTCTTTAATTTTCCCGGTTTTTGTAGAAAACATTTCTATAGATAAGTCTAGGTTTGAGTCCAAAGAGTAGTGCCGTTTGTGAAAAGGTGTATTGTTGAGCAGTAACGAGTTTAAATCCTCCACCTTTGAATTGTATATTGGTTTTCCACAAATGTAGGTTGGGCAGGCTATAATTATATTTGTGTATGTTATAGGATTTAGCGTCTTATTTATGAGGTGAATTATTCCTTGATTATTTGTGTTTTGTTGAAAATCTTCTTCTCCAATTATAATCACACAGTAGTCACTACTTGTTAGATTGGATAGTTTATTTGTAATGTTTTCTAGTAGATTTCTTATTTCTCCTTCTGGTGTAATGTAATGACAGTACTCCCAGTTTTGCAGCGAGGTCTCGTTACTGATAATATTTGTAATTTTGTTTTCTTTATTACTACTGAGTATGACTAATTTATTACGTCTCAAGTCTGCCTTTTGTGTTTTGTTATTTTGGTCATTACCTGTTTCTGCTTGTTCGATTTTCTCTTGTGACAGGTCATGTTGAGGCATTTTATTTGGTGAAATAGCAGTTTCATTATAAATTTTATTTACTGCGTTAGTTTGTTTATCCTTTGATGCTTCAAGTTTGAGAACTAATTTGTAGGTTTATAGATTTACGTTTTTGCAAAGGCGTTGTTTTTACTGAAGATGGCGTTTCGGTCAAAAGCTGTTTATACATGTTAAGTTTCTTTTGCTGTTCTTCATTCTTTTTTTGTAAGCTTATTATTTCCAAATTGAGACGAGCTATCTCTTCGTGAGCACTTCCTAGTTCCAATGATAGATTTTCGATTTCTAAGTTTAGTTCCTGCACTTGTACGCCCCCACCTATAGGCATACTTGGTAGACTTTGAGGGCTCTCCTGATCTGCTTGAGATGATGTATCCTCGTCAATATCTATTTCTGATTCCACATCTGATATAGCCTTTGGCTTGGGTTGTCTCTTATTTTTTTGGGCTCTGGTTAAAACAGTAGTAACCGGTTTTGTGTTAGGCTTACCTTTGTGGAGTAGTTGTTCCCTGGGAGAATTATTTGTTGAAGTCGAAACAGTACCTTTGTTATTTTGCACAAGTTTCAGACATTTTTTACATTTCCATGCCTACCGGCTTTCGGGTGTCATTAAATCATATAATTGGTTGGATACTGTTGTGCATGTAATGTGAAGCGTAGATGTACACTTTGAACAAATTAGGTAGTGTTTGTCCCTTATTTCTCTTTGGCAAGACTTGCACATTGGTACTTTAGTGTTCGGTGACATTTTCAGAAATTAATTATTGATTTTAGTTACTATGATATGTATCTGTCTTCGTAAATGACTTTTTTGTTTTCGTTTCTGAACGCATCCTTTTGCTGTCTATAAGTCAACACGTCAATGTCACTTGTCAAATCTGAATGTCAGCGCCGGAACAGCTGATGAACCTCTTTATTTCAATTATTCCTTTGTAAAATTAGCAGTTATTTCAAAGCTTTTACATGTGTGCATGCAAAAGCTTTTACATGTGTGCATGCTAATATAGTTTCGCATAATTAATTTGGCATTATTTCTATTGGCATAATAATACTGTCGCATAATAATACTTTGGCCTACTACTTTGTTTGGCATACTACGCTAATAGCATAATTTCAGTTGAACTAATCTGTATTGGCCGAATACATATTACGCATACTATTGTTTGGGCTAATAATTATTTGGTATAACTGTCATTATCCATAATTTCTTATCCATAATTTCAGTTTTCTAAATGACTAAAACTCAATTTCGTTGTTACAATGCATTTACACTTTTCGTGGACGCGGATTATTGGGTCGTGCATTATCAGGGCGGATAAAAATGGCTTGTCATAAGCGAACTCTGTCTTAGGTCGGTTAGGTTAGGGTTCACTTGTGTTCCTCAGACCAGAAATAGACACCCCGCGCAGCGGGGTGGCGTCGTCTCGCTGGAGGTTATTAGTCCGCACAGATGACCGTCCCAATGTACATGGATTATCAGGCTGTACATTATTGGGCCGTGCATTATGCTTTCATTGCTTTGTGTAATGCATGATTTTATTTTTTAGGACACAATTTTTATGCGTTTTGTAATGATGCCAAGTAATTATTATGTCTTTTTGTATTTATGCTATCTGATGTTAGTCTTTGTGATGATTATGCTATTTTCGTTTATTCTTTTTAATTTTATGCCTAAAAATTTTGCCATTACATGATTAGGCTTAACGCTAATTCGGCTATAAAAAATTATGCGTTATTATATTATTCCAAATGATTTTATGCGATCCAATAGAGAACCATTATAAACAGACGCATTATATTGTTTCAAAAACTCTGTTCGCTTAACTTCGCTGAACCTACGTTCTGCTGCGTAAATTATTTTACGCAGCAGAACGTGGTTAGAGTTTTGAAGCGTGTCTGTCTCAGTTTTTACTTTTCCCCCCGAATCTTCACTATGATAATAATCGATACTTACTTCAACCGTTTCTTCAGAACCTGTAAATAGTTGTAAAATGATCAATGTATTCAGAAAATCTAAATAATTTTTTTTACGTAAAATGTGTTTAACCCTTTTCCACAATCATAAATTTCTAACCCTTTACAATTGAGAAAACAATAATGTGCAAAATTAAAAATATTAATGACATTTGTTTAAAATTGTTAGTGCAATGTAATAAAGTTACATGATCGCATCGAGTCAGATATAAGGGGCTAAGTGACAGATACGACAAACAAATCTAAACTGCATAACTAAAATTTAATGAACATTTATGTCTGTTATAAGTCTTTTTCAGTGTGCTTTTACGCGGTGCAGTGGGAGAATCGCCTCAAAGTCAGTCAGGGTAAAAATATAAGTATCTCTTTGAGTTTATCCATCTGTCATGTGCGCAGTGTTCCCATAATATTTGATACTAACATTAGCTGTCAAGCGGTCGTGGGTTCGAATCGCGGCTCGTACCAATGAGTTTTTCGGAACTAATGTACGGAATATTTACCGTTAGCTTTTTGGTGAAGGAAAACATCGTGAGGAAACCCAGTCCAATCCCAATAAGGTCTAGTTTTCCCTCTGCTTTGGAAGGTCAGATGGCAGTCGCTTTCGTTAAACTAGTGCTTTTGCCAAATCTTTGGATTAGCCGTCAAAGCGGACCCCGAGCTCATGCTTAATACGATAACGCTAGGAGGATCAAGCATAGTTAGTTAGTTTTACTGGGCTTTTTCCGCAAGTCGACATCCAGTGTGCCTATTTTGCGTGAATCGGTGGGGTAGCGCTACTCTAACCACCCCAGCTCCTCCAGAAAGTTTGTGAGTGCCTTGGTGTTGCTGACTGCGTCCAATAGTGTGTCCGGAGACCCTAGGTGTTTTTTCCTGTATACTTCTACCTGCTTACAGTCCAGTAGAATGTGTTTAGTTGTTTCCTCTGCTTCCATGCACGCTCTGCACATGGGGCTGTCTGTGATACCTAAGTTGTAGAGGTGTCTGTTCAGAGTGTTATGTCCTGTTATTATTCCAACTATCTTGCGTAGTTGGCTTCTCTGTGTCCTCAGTAGTGCGGTTGTGAGTTTGTTGTCACGTTTCGACAAAATCTCTTTAGTCTGTCTGCATGTGTCTATCTCCTCCCAGTATCTTTGGAGTAGGTCTTTGGTGTATTAGGTCCAGTTGATTATATATGTAGCTTTGTGGCAGGGGCATAATTTGCTCCGGTCCGTATGCCGTTGTTTCTGAGCCTTTTCTGGCCAGTTCATCCGCTGCATCGTTTCTTCTTGAGCCACTGTGCCCCTTGATCCATTGTATAGTAACGTTGCTTTTATCTGCGCACACCTCTGTGAGGATTTGGTGGTATTCGTATATCAAGCTAGATGTGATGCTGTCACTGCTCAGTGCTTGTAGTACCGATTTACTGTCAGACAGTATCCGTATGTTTGTATTCTCGACTTGTCGTCTTTTTATGGCATTGCAGGCTTCAATTATCTCTACGCATTCAGCCTGGAATACCGTCTTATGTTCACCTACTGGTTTGGCCAAATGTATGTTTAAATCCTCTGAGAACACACCACATCCCGTTCCCGTGTTCGTTTTTGACCCATCTGTAAAAATTCTAAGGTCTGTTTGGTTTAGCCCCTCTCTCGAGTCTTCTGTAAGTGATATACCATAGTCTTTCCTGAAGACTGGAGTTCTTGGTATTTTGTCGATTGAAGCCTCCATAATAGGGAGGCTTGTGATCAGTCTGTTATGGATCTTCGTGTGGGGTGTGTTTAGTTTTGTCCATAGGTTGAGGCTTTTTAGGCGTATTGCCGTCGCAGCCGCTTCTTTCAGTATATGCATGTGTAAAGGTAGGAGTCCTAGCATGATTTCTAGTGCTGCTGTTGGGGTTGTTCTCATATATCACATGCTAGTCTTTGTGTTTTCTAGATTTTGTTAATTGCACTCGTGGTTTGGGTGCGCGGCCACCATACTATGGCACCATAGCTTATCATTGACATTATTATAATATTATGAATATTGAATACTTATTATTTTTTGACTCTTAAATCTAGGATGGCCTAGCTATTATTAATTTTCTGACATTGACATTGTACCATTTATCATTAAGTATTTAAATTGGTCCTATTGTTAGAATTTATTTTGTTTCTCATGTCTGTTTTAATTTAATATTGGATTTTTATTGACTATTATTTATTATTGTTCCTTATTTCTTATACACTCTGACGATCTTTTTGTGAATCCATGCTATTTTAATTTTATGAAATGACACGTAAATTTTCAAAATTAAATAAAATAATCTAATCTAATCTATCATTGGTACTATCACCATTTTGTATAGCCACAGTACGATGAGGGGAGCCAGGCCCCATCTCTTCCGTACCAACCTTCTGCATTGCCAGAAGGCTACTGTTGCTTTGTTTAGTCTACTGTCTAGGTGTTTGCTCCAGTTCAGTTTATCATCTAGTGTTATACCTAGATATTTCACCTCTTTCGAGAGTGTTAGTTTTGTGCCGAATAGAGTTGGCATTTCGTAGGTACCCAAATTTCGTTTATTTGTAAAGAGAATTGTGTCGGTTTTCTTTGGGTTCACCGATAGGTCATTCTCCTTGCACCATTTCTCTATTATTTTCAGTGCTGTTTGTGTGAGTTCACATAGTGTGTTTATGATTAGTCCGCTGACCAGTAAGACTAGGTCGTCCGCGTATCCAATCGTTAGAAAGCGATTATTGTTTAGTTTTGTTATTTATTCGTTTGCTACCAGGTTCCACAATAGTGGCGAGAGGACGCCTCCTTGTGGGCATCTTCTTATAACTAATGCCTGATGACTTTGGTTTTCGGATAGTTTTATGATTCTCTTCTTTAGCATGTTCATAATCCATTCTATGAGCAACGGTTCGGTTTTGTGTCTTTCTAGTGCTAGACATTTTACATAGACACTAAATAACTTCATATTAAATCTGTAAATGATTCTGTTAAACATGTTTTAGTAGTGTTTTTAAGTTTAAACTTATTTATAAGTTTTCAACAAACGTCGGACTCCAGCGGGCATTTTCGTGGCATGTCAGAATGATAGGTAAGGTTCGCAAATCAATCAATTAACTTTGGAGTATTTCTACTTAGTATTTGGTACCTAGTATTTATAATGTGAAATTTCAAATATCATAGCAACTAAATGCATTATTTATAAACGTACTTGGACTACACATACATCAAAATAGCGAAAAAGTTCGTTTGGCTTTATCCGTCACTCAGACAATTGCAGCTGTGAGAAAGGAACAAAACACAACTGAGTTAACTGGACAATGTCAAGTTCTATGAACCTAAGGCATACGTTAGTTAGGTGTTTATTTTTTTATATCCTTAGCTATTTATTTATTTTTTAAGTGGCCACTTCAGTGGGCTATCACTCATCACTTCAAAGAGTATTTACACATTAAAGATGAATACATGATAACGGGTAACTAATTTAATTAACTATGTTACAAATAATAGATTATAATACTCGTAAGATTTTTTTGTAAACCTTACCTTGCCCTCAAACTGCCCCCTATAGTCCGACGTTTGGTTTTCAAACATCGCGTATTTGATATAAAACCTCTTTGCTTTGTAACTGCCGCATGAGTGACAGGTACAATTTAAGAAAAAAACCATTACGCCCGTGGGCGTAACATAGGCTATTGTAGCTCTGTTTGCATGTCTGCGCATTATGAAGCCCTTTTCGAGCAAGTGTGATGAATATATATATGAATACACATCTTTACACATTACGCCTATGGTAACGTAGGTACTAAATCACGTAACACAAACACAACAAGGTAATCAACCTCATAAATAAAGCAATTAACTTTATTGGGCGCCGTCACCGGAGAGAATGCTCGAGGCTTCTCAAATAACACTTCACGACTTATTGTGAAGGATCTAATGTTGAGTCAATTCAAATATAGGAGATAAATAGTTCATTACATTAGAGGCTGGGAAAATTGTATTTTCACGTCGAGGTATGTATAGCGGTTTTCTCAAACATGACTTTTTTTAAATAGCTGCAGGCTACAATGTTGTATCACCTATTGGAGATGAAACAAAAGAAGATCGCTTTGCAGACCTTCGAGTTTATATAAAATTGTATTATGGCCCTGTCGTCTCGCCCCACCTGAAACGTGATACTTTGCAGCCTATATTAGGAAACGTAACGTCAATATTTCATTGCCTGTTTGAGAAAATTTGTTTATTTACCTTTTCAAAGTAACCTAATGTTTCGGATGTGTTGCAACATCTTGAGAGAGATTGGCGTAAGCGGATGTTAACATCTTCTACCCGCACTACTAATCACTTAAAAAGGTTAGTGAAGGTCTCCTAAGAGCATTTTCGCGTAGCTGCCGTTACTACCCCATCTCAACTTTCGACCATGTATAGATTATTGTTGTAAAGTAACTTTTTAGAAATAAAAAAAATATGGAAAGAGATAGACTCCCGAGTTCTACAGCTCACAGAGACACTTACCTAAATAAATAAATATTTGGGGACAATCTTACACAAATCGACCTAGTCCCAAACTAAGCAAAGCTTGTACTATGGGTACTAGACGACAATATACATACTTATATAGATAAATAAATACTTAAATAAATAGAAAACATCCATGACTCAGGAACAAATTTTTATGCTCATCACACAAATAAATTCCCTTACCGGGATTCGATCCCGGGACCTCCGGCTTCGTAGGCAGGGTCACTACCAACTAGGCTACAGAGGTCGTCGATCGGTCGCAACGAATTTATTCTACCGAAAGTACTAAGAAGGAACACGGATAACGTGTCTAGAACTCTCTACGGTATCAACATACATAGAACAGCTGTTTAAATTGCCTGCTAATTCATAGGTTAAAGATGTACCAAATTAATAATACATCCATCAAAATTCACGTCGGAACTCTCGGAAATTAATTTTTGGGTTCTCGTGAATTGACCCGGAATGTTTTTAGAACTTTCCTGATATTTTAGAAACGTTTTGCAACTGGTACACTGTCATATATAAAACCATCCCAATTAACTAGAAAAAATGTTTATAAGTGTCATTGTAATGTACCTTAAGAAAAACTTATTAGAAATTAACCACATGTAACACATTCACTGCCAAGAATATATCTAGCGGAGAGCACCTAGGGCGTAGGCGCCCCCTAGGCGAGTTCCTAGCTGTGAAAATGTTTAAACAAACTTGGTATCAGAGTTACATAAATACCAAGCCTAGAGCGTCATTTCCGACAGAAATTGCTAATAAAAAATGCATTTTTGATGTCGGAATACAGCCGTAAAGTAATTTTACGGTCTCGACCCACGTAATTTGACTTTTATACCTCACCCACGCGATTGACTTTTATACCCACGCGTATAAAAACACAGCTAAAAATAGTAAATAAAAACAGCCCTAATACAGATGTTATTACATGTGTTCCACCGTAGCGTTTAACTTTGTGACCCTTGAAAGCGGGTGTTCCTTCATTGTTCGAAATAAGTTGACTAAAATAATGTTTTTATTAAAATAACTCCAGTCAAGTTTATCAAGGAATTTTCTTATTCACAAATTAGTAACGAGTACAAGAAGATTCACTATACGTGCATATTATTATGTTTTGTTGTTTATCAGAAGTTTACGCAAGATAGGAAAAAAAAAAACTGCAAAGATTGTTGGTATAGAGATTTAAGTCCTGAGGAAGGCCATAGAATAGTTTTTAACCCGGAATCAGTCCCTTAGGCGGTAAAATGGGGGGTGAATGTTTGTATGGAGCTGCGATAAAAACGAGTTCCACGCGGACGGAGTCGCGGGCAGAAGCTAGTAGTAAATAATTACCTACCTTTCCTTAAGACTACTGTACATCTTGTTTATTCGCACGCGCAGGGTGCCAAGGTACAAGCTTAGCCTAGTTTGGATTCTGATGGATATACCCCCACATCATGTAACAAGGGTTTTGTAAAATTAATAATTTTTCGTGCGCTAAAAAATCTTGTCTCTTTCACTTGGTTTAAATTCGAGCCATCGCCCCAATTAGTTGGGTCATATGATACGGGATTGGCCCGGGTACGGTTAAACACATTGCAGTCATCCCTGAATAATTTAGTTTCCGTATAACGTTACAGACGCAAACACGCTAAGCCACAACATAATGAATTCTGTTTAACTTCAAAGAACATTTTTATCGAACAAAGGAAAAAAAATCTTAAAGAATACATAATTCTATGAAATTATTTGGTTGGTTGCCTTCGAGCGTAGTCGAAAATATATTTCCGATGTTTTCACGTGTATTATTGGAATTTTGGGTAAAAACAAACTTTAACAAATCCATTTCGAGAAAACTACTATATTCAATTCAATTCTAATAATTTATTTCAGACCATGTCCATAGTTGTTAGTAAAAAACATATGAAATACCTAGGTAATTCTAGTGTTATGTTACTTTATGCCCCTCTCCTTTTCTTCAGGTCCTTCGTCTATCTTTTTTTTCTCCAATACGGTATTTCACTGAAAGTCAATTAGCATTTTTTTTATAAAAATCAAAAACACTGTAAAGGAGCGGATAGATTTGAGCGTTCACATGAAACAAAACATCGAGCATTTTAAATTTTCCGAACTAACACAATGGCTGGATCAAGATCCATCTAGCAAGAGTCTCTTGAGGTGTTGGTCGAGACTCTTCGCTATTAGACCGTTCACAGAAACGAGTATCGGGACTATGATCGTCGAATCAACATCCCACATGGCGGTTACCTCATGAGCCAGGTCAAGGTACTTGCTGGCTTTGTCCTTCTCGAGGTTCTCATCATGGGGGAATATTATCATATTATTATTATTGTAAGTTTCTTTCCATATCTCGGGACCCCATTGTCCCGGACATTTGGAAGGCAGGGCCGAAGCCAACAGCGCAGAGGCCCTTTAAAACAAAATAAAGCGAGGTATACACACATGGCGGATACCATCTCCGAGTGCACAACACGATACACCCAGTGATGGTCCCGGCCAGGTGCAAAGACTGTTGCAGTGCAACTCTGTGCTGCGATGGCATCTAAGGCCATGGGTTATTGGGCTCGTTATTATTATTATTATTATAAAGGTTTCACTAGAATCCTAGGCTGTAGGTATACAAGCGTTTAAACATAATTCTTCACAACAATTC
Source organism: Epinotia ramella (assembly GCA_947578815.1). Taxonomy (NCBI): domain Eukaryota; kingdom Metazoa; phylum Arthropoda; class Insecta; order Lepidoptera; family Tortricidae; genus Epinotia; species Epinotia ramella. The sequence continues at coordinate 1,769,700 of OX388213.1, forward strand.
ACAGCACTCATTGTAACACAAAAACGTCTCTTGTTATTCTCAATAGCGCAGAAACGCAATTCTCTACGATATCGATTCATCACGTTGGTTATTAAGCACGGTATACCTATTCCAGACTGTTTACTCGTTTTTCAGTACAGAAGTAATAAAAGCTCGTTAAACTGAACGCTGAACTCGCTGTACTGAACTGTGGAGGAAATTGCATTTCTGAACAAGTCATTGTGTAAGGCCTAGCATACTCGTAATTATGCGTAAGCTATAGAAATTTCACGAGAATCGGTTGGGAATTGTGACATCTGAGAACAGCGGGACAGAAGCTAAAGCAATATGGAACTTCATTCGCTTCGCTCCCTCGTTCGACAAGTTAAACCAACACGTACCTCCAGACAGAATAATAGAAATAAAGCTGTGTGTCAACTTTGGTTTTAAAATAACTCTCGTTACTGACTGCGTCGCGGGCCTTTTTCACGAGAAACCCTCATCAGCAAACGTCGGAGTCCAGCGGGCATTTTCGTGGCATGCCAGAATGATAGGTAAGGTTCGCAAATAAATCAATTCACTTTCGAGTATTTGTACTTAGTATTTGGTACCTAGTATTTATAATATGAAATTCCAAATATCATAGCAACCAACTGCATTATTTATAAACGTTCTTGGACTACACATAAGTCAAAATGGCGAAAAAGTTCGTTTGGCTTTATCCGTCACTCAGACAATTGCAGCTGTGAGAAAGGAACAAAACACAAATGAGTTAACTGGACAATGTCAAGTTCTATGAACACGGCTCTGAGGCCGTACGTTAGTTGGTGTTTATTTTTTTATATCCTTTAAATTTTAAACAAAAATATGATTGAATAGTCTGTGCTATATTTGATTTAATTTACATTCATGGTACATTTGTAGGTATATTATGAGAATATATTATTATATCACTCATCACTTCAAAGAGTATTTACACATTAAAGATGAATAAATTATAACGGGTAACTAATTTAATTAACTATGTTACAAATAATACATTATAATACTCGTAAGTTAAGATTTTTTTGTAAACCTTACCTTGCCCTCAAACTGCCCCCTATAGTCCGACGTTTGCTCATCAGCAATAAGAGAGACTTAGATGACGTCACATTTGGAATGAGATACATAACTAGCCCATTATTTTATATTTTTTTTATAGCCGCTAGCTACCCGCACGGATTCACCTGCGTAATACAGAAAAGTATAGCGATACGAGTCGACTTATAATATAAAATAATATACTTTGCTTTTTTGGGTAGTATAAAAAAAAAATATAGCACACATGGCTATTGCCTTTTCTTTATATCAAAGATGTTTAATTTATGTATTTATCGTATTTTATGTCGAACTGAGCGTTACTAGACGCTATATTATTAGTGGTATCAATTCTGTCACGCTGAATAATTATGAGGCTCATAGCATACATTTTATTGGTAACAAACACATCAGTGCGTTATGATTTCACCACTCACATCATCACTTCAATAATTTTCCAGTTAAAATCGGAAATGATCATGATTTTATTGAAATCGATGCCTGATAATTAACGTATAGTACAACTTTCAATATTAATAGGCTTACTCTACCGAACCTAACTATTTTCTAGTGGATAATAATGTTGCATTTCAAAATAAGCGTCCTGGTAACGCCATCAGAGCAAAATCCCTATTGGCCTCCTTTCTTAAAAGCTGCTGAGACTGCTTACACCGCCTTCATACGTTAGAAGAAAAAAAAAGTAGTTTCAGTCTGTCAAATCTTTTCCATACGCATGTCACTGCACAATATTCTCACCGCTGCAAATAAATTGCGATCAAAACAGTGTTTTGTGCTTGTTCCTGACCGAATTATCGTTTGCTCGAACTCCTCGCCCGCCCGCTCCAAGCTGCACGCCAAAAACCTAAAGGTAAGCAGTTTCAGCTCTTCGAAATTAACATATTTGGTTGGTCTTCTAAATTTATTCTACGGCGTAACCTTGCCTTCAGCTCCGCACCGGTCATCACCGCATAGTACAAATTGCCTATTTACACGGCTTAATCACGTCCTCTAAAACCAATTTATCCTAAACTTACTCCGATCTAAAACTAGTAAAAAGATAATCTAAAGCAGTGATTTTAAAATTGATACGGTAATTGAAAATAAAACGACGTAAGATTATTTTAGCATGCTTCAAAAGTTTACATTAGCCGGGGCATAAATGAACCTACACGTAAAAACAATTGTATAAAATAAATAAATAAAATAAATATAAGGGGACTATCTTACACAAATCGACCTAAGTATATGTATAGATCACATAATCACCAAGTCCAGAGATGGGCATTAAACGATTTTTTTTAATCAACTAATTAATCGATACAATCAATCGTCAAAAAATTAATCGCGATTAATTTAATCAAGATTAAAGTAATCGTCGCACAGTTTGATTGACGATTGATCAATCGTCATTTTAATCGACTAAATTTCACGATTAAATCTTGATTAAAAATTATTTAATAGTGTTCAAAGGCCATTAATAATCATACAAGAATTAATTTATTACCAATATTGAAAAAATAAAACTCATGATTGTCAACAAATTTCAAAAATCAATACAATTTTCTGAAACAGTGGCTGTACAGGTTTCTGCCATAGCTTTTTTATTTATTTCAGCCCTAGGGGTGACATGCTTCACTTTCAACCCGCTGTTTAGATAAACAATGACCTACTTTCAGAGTTTGAGGGATGAAAAATATTTTATATTCGACTCATATCGCTCTATTTTTCTGTAATACGCGGGCAGCCGAAAGACGTCCACTGCTGGACATTGACCTCCCCCAAAGAGTGGCAAAGTGATCAGTCCTGCGCCATCCGCATCCGAGCGGCTATAAATGTATTATAAAAGAATGGGCTAATTATGTCAAACCGATCTAACTTCTGTATAATTTAACCTTCTATGGTACACAAACCCAATTAAGACCGTCTCCGTAATACACTGCTATGCTAACACACCAGCAGAAATTTATCTCTGACGTAATTACACGGCTGATGCACTCTAAACACCATTAGGCTCCTCTTGCATATTCCCTAATTCAAATCTACTTACTCTCCAAACATGTTCCCGCTCCCAACATGTTTACCATGTTGGGTCTATAATCCGTAAAGTAATTTGGCTGGCAACCACATAGTGACGTTCCAGAGCTTGTCGGAACATGTCGTGAACATTAATGAAGTTTAATTTTTAATTAAGGAAGGTAAGCTTCAAAATATGTTCGCATCAAGTTTACGTTATTTAGAGAGATGATGAGAGACATGTTAGGTAGATTCGTAGGAGAAAGTTTAGTCGTCTGCTTACCTTTCCAGAAGCTTTTGAGACTTTTAGAATAAAATGAATCTACTTTAAACACCTCAAACCAATAATGTTACACACAAAAGTTGGTATGATAAACAAGCGAGCGAAGCAAACGAAATGCTCGGTTTCAGCTTTGGTAAAAAATATTTCGTATGTCTATCTTGATGTCCGGCTGTTCTCCTCTAGACGACGCATTTTTCTGCAAAAATCTCCTTAAAATTTTGTGAGCCGGTTCGATACATGGATTTTGTTTGTTGATGTATATTTTTTTTATCATTTTATTAATGACAGATTCGCAATGTTTTGCCCCATTAGTATTTCCCGCAACATAATTTTACTAAGTATTGAAAACGTTTTATACTTTTCAAAGCCTTAATCTAAAATATTACGAACAAAACCAACAGCCAGAGTTCAAACAACAAAACCAATTTCGGATTAAAAGGGACACTTGATGTTAAATCGGAAATTGAATCTTTGGTTCCATTTTTCTTTTTCCGAGCCAATGAACAAATCATTTCGGACCGACGTCGCCATTATTGGATATTTTAACGGTTATTCACGTTCTAACGGATTTTAGTCGATGCTGTTTAAACGCCGATGCTGCCAAGAGAAAGATTATGCTTTCTGCAAAATATGCGCCGTCGTTGCTGCGCTTCATAAAATGCATGAATAGATTAAATAATGCAAATTTTCTGATTGTTAGTTTGTGTGTAAATGGTAATCTCCAAAACCACATATCAGATTAAACAAAAGTCATCCTACTAATATTATAAATGCGAAATTTTAGATGTTTTCGATGTTTGTTACTCAATCACGCTTAAACGGCTTAACCGATTTGGATGAAATTTTGCACGAAGATAGTTTATAGCCTGGATTAAAATATAGGATAGTTTATATCCCGGGTCCATGCAGACGAAGTCGCAGGCGGAAGCTAGTTACCAATAAGTATGGGAAGTGTATCTTCAAAATGTGCATAGATTATATTTTATCCCGCCCGGGCAGTTTATTCTAAACTTTGCAGCATCATCATCCTCCTAGCGTTATTCCCGGTTGTGCCCCGAAAGGAGTCCGGGGTCCGCTTTGACACCTAACCCCCAAGATTTGGCTAAGACACTAGTTTTAAGAAAGCGACTGCCATCAATCAATCAAACCTTTGATTGATTGACCTTCCAACCCACCCAGAGGGAAAACTAGACCTTCCTCACGATGTTTTCCTTCACCGAAAAGCTAACGGTAAATATTCCGTACATAAGTTCCGAATAACTCATTGATACGAGCCGGGATTCGAACCCGCGACCGCCGCTTGTCAGCCGCATGCCTGAACCACTAGGCTACCGTAGCTCCCTAAACTAACTATAAACGAAACTTTACACATTTTGTTATAAGCTTTGTGGAAAAAAATCCTTTGATTTGAAATTACCACATACATTACTATTTCTGACATAACATAAAAACCCATGTTTTTCGTCAAATCGTGTCTGACAATTTTTTTAATTATATTATAATATACTCGTAGCTAGAATATTAAGTATGTCTTAGAAAAAAAACATTAAATGACTAATATATTCTTTCCTAAACCAAGTGACAACAACGTTAGGTAGTAATAAATCATAGTAGATGTCTACACTATCTACACTAATATTATAACGAGGAAAGATTTGATTGTTGGTTTGTGTGTTTGTATTGAATAGGCTCCGAAACTACTGGACCGATTTGAAAAATTCTTTTACCATTAGAAGCCGACATTATCTCTAATAAACTAGGTACTTTTCACCGCGGGAAAATGCTTCATTCCTACGGGAAAACAGGTAATCCGTGCGAAGTCGGGCCGGGCTGCTAGTATTCAAATAAATAAGTTAGTTAATATCATTAAAATGTATGGATACTTTTTCATCTATTATCTAACTTCACGTTCAAAACAATTCGGAACGTTATCAACTCGAACAAAAGTAATATAGAACGAAGTTGCGAACAATTTAAATGAATTCCGAATCAGATAAATAACATCACAAAGAAACGTTCTCTGATTAAGCTCGATTCTGTGAACAAATGAAATCGTTTCAAGAGCGAATCGTATCAAAGCAATGGGGTACACGTATTTATTTAACAGAAAATAATTATTTCTCAAAGGGATGCTGGACAAATAATTTGAAATTGATTTCTCGAATATACTGAGTCGTCACTGGTACAATATTTTGGTTCGATTCTTGTCGATTTCACATGGACGTTGGTTACACGCTAGTACTTAGATTATGATAAAAGTACTTAACTAATATATTTTCTTTTTTTCTAATAGGTCTTAGAAAAACAGAAAATATATTAGATACTTTATCATAATCTAGGTACTAGCGTGTAACCAACTTTACTTTGTTTATGACTACGTTATATTAAAAGCTTTTGGGTCGGCGCAGTTCAATATACCGACACCAATATTTGCATCGGCTACCCGCGCCATATCAAAACACACACCCGTGGCAAAGTCTGCTGCTTTTTTTTGCTACGTACCCTAATAATAGTACAACGTACAGAAGGTTCTCTGTTAACCAATCCCCTGTTTAGGTATGACGAACGAACCTAAACGTGGCCATCCTTTTCTATCGCATTCAACGCGCTGCAATAGAACGCGTGCGTGCCGTAGCATCGCTAACATACCCCCTGTGGCTGTAAGGCTTGTACTTGATGCGCTATTTGAATTCTAAACTCCAGGCTACCGGGCATTATAATACGGCTACGTTATTCCCTGCCTGTCGTACAAGGCAAAAAGTCTGTTCAGGTACTTATTAAGTATAACAAAACAATAAAAACTTTTATTTGTTGCTCAAAAGCGCACATAAATAAAGAAAAGCTATTTTACAAATATTTCTTTGCGAATCTTGTGTTTCCACGTATATCATCATCTAGCTAGATACCAATAAACACGAACTATACTTGTCTCATTTGATATTGGCATTCGAGGTGGTTTTATCTTTAATTTTTAAACAGCATTTATTGTATTATGTGTAAAATCGTAACACAGCATGCAGTTTTCACAGTAAAGTCAGAATAAACTCACCAAGCAAGGTTCTTGGCTGCAGCGTAACACATCCTGTATGAATGTATTCGATGAGTTGGCGGAACACGTCGGGTTCAAACTCTTCGATGATCAGCGTCTGATGTTGCTGTGAGGACGGCTAGGTGAACAGAATAAAAAACAAATCAACGAGACCAATAGGTAATAAGACTGATAAACGAAGTGTTCAAGACATGAAACCAAAATTCAGAGCTGCTACTGCAGAACGAAATCTTCTTTCGTTCGTGTGTTTCTTTCTCTATCACACTTGGTTATTTGAGCGTCAGAGAGGGACGAACGAACGAAGTTAGCGTTTTGTGGTAGCCGCTCAGATAAACTCAATTAGTAGTATAGAAACGTTTTACAGCGCCATGAAACCCAAGCGGAATGTAGATCAATTTGCTGAAAGAATGGACTGTGCGCAACTGTGAGTTATAAAAAAAAACCTTGAAATGACAATTTCGATTGCTTTGCATGCTTTTATTGTATTTACAGTATTCATAACCGTTCAGAGGACAGATTAAGAATATTCAAAATATATTACCAATTATTTATAGTTTATTTTAATGTAATAATTTTGATGCCATCATGTATATTCTCTGTACGGTTTTTGATTGAAGTAGTGCTAGTGTTGTATCAAAATTAGTGATGAAATATTTATACGAATAGCTTTAGCATATTTATATTTATCACAATATTTATAAAATACCTTTCTCAACTAACATTAACAGACAAATGATATAAAATTACATGCAACATCAAATCTTGACTAGTACCTTAAAATATGGAATAAATAATCGTTGGCCTATTAAAGAAGATTTAGTCTGCAGAGAACCAATCCTAACTACATAAAAACGGAATTAAATTTAAAATTTTGTACAAGATAAACATTAAGTACGTTAAACTCATGACTTGTGAAACCCTATTACACCGTTTAACTTAGTTTACCTCTTGTATTGGTGCCAATTGCTGCGCGAAAGCGGATCTCTGTTGTAAAAATAATAAAAACATTTATCCTTATGAAATTTTCCTAAAATTCTACCATATTTATTTCATCATAAAACTCTTTTCGAAGGTTCGTCCATCCTTCACAACGTCAGATGGCTGATAGCATTAAAAATCCAATTTTATAACCCTTCCTTATAAAACCTACAAAACTTTAGCAAGAAAATGCAACCAGACCTACCTTGTTACGCACTAATGATGCTTAAAAAACGATATGCCTTCAGGGAAAATGGAGAAAAACTGGTTGTTACGGGTCTCAAGGGATATTGATTCTACTTATTACGCCGTAATTTTATCCAAGTAAGCCAATACATATTTCTTAACATACGGATATCTTGGGGTACCTACTATTATACTATTATTTACTCATTCAAATATTCATTTAGTTGAACATTTAACATTCACTTGCATTTGGTTATCAATTTAATAGTAGTTTGTTACCTGTTGTGCTGCATTTTGGAGATTAAGAAGTGGTTCAGACGATCGCTTCAGAAACAGTCGCAGTTTGTTCTCTCGTGGGGCTGGTTCCTTCTTCCTTTGAGGGCTAGGTGCTTGATAAAGCATTTTTTGGAATACCCTGCAACAAAAATTGTGAATACTTTTCTCCTCTTTTATTTATTTATTTATTTATTTATTCCACATAAAACACAGCATAACAGTTAAAACTAAATCACTGTGCATTACAGATACAATTTTTAAATAAGGTATTTAATTCTGTTGGATGAACAAAGATCCCTCAGCGTTAATCGTGGGAGTTTCCCTTTTTTTATATACAACGACGATGGCAAGCAAGCGTACGGCCCGCCTGATGGTAAGCGGACACCGCAGCCTATATACGCATGCAACCCCAAAGGAGTAACATGGGCGTTGCCGACCCTTGATATGTTTGAGGATTCGCCGTGTTGACAGCGGAAGGAACAAATTCCCTCGCCGGCAACACAACGCATCCTCGGGAGCCCTGGCGACCTTGCTCACCTCCAGGAACACAACACTACTACAATGCAACATCAAATCAAATGTCATGTTGTGTCATCAAATGTTCCCTACTTTATGTTTTAAATTTCAGAGCAGTAAATGAACATTTCTTTTATGTTTCGTGGGCTTTTTGGCCGGTTAGAAAGAGCAGCCACATAACTAGTTAACTACGCAACCGTCCGAGTCACGTCAAGAATCTTGTCCTTCGCTTTTATGAGTAAATTCTTGGCATTTCTTTTAATTTATTTGTATTTTGGGTCTTTGTGCTGTTCCTTTGTTATTTCATAAGAAATTGTATACACATAAATATATAAACGACAAATGTGATGTGATGTCAATAGGTATTATATTCCCCGATGTGAATAGAAAGATCCAATTTTCGGAGAAAATCCAAGTTTTTATGGAAATCCCTCAATAGCTGAAGGGATAAGAGTTCTCAAGTCGGCGACGATCGTAAAAGGATTGCGAGGTAGTTGTAAATATGGTAAACAGGAGCTAATGGAAGGATAATACAAGTATATACTATGAAAGATACATTTTGATGCAAATTGTACATAGAATGGGAGTACAAACGGTAAATTGAATATCATACACATCATAGTAATTTTATCATTAATATAAAATAGATATCCGAACACAGAGAAAAACATTAGGTGATTATGCAATTCTTTTTTTGGGGACTATTTTGTTACCCGAAATGTATTTGACAAATATCTTTTGTCCGTCTGTCCGTCTGCAGCTAAGCTCAGCGATCTCTCTCTCATCTAGGAAAGCTGTAATTCAGCAGTCGTTGGATAGCTTGGTAATTTTTTAAGGGTTCTTGTAACCATTTTTCTATTCAGGGATCCGAAACAATTCCAGTGGTACATATAATGAATTTAAAAGGAAAACTATCAAGGATAAGTACACATACGAGGGGCGTCTGAAAAGTTCTAAGCCTAAGATAGAAAAAAACAATTTACAAAAATGAACTCGTGTTTATTTTTCAATATAGTCTCCTCCTAAATCAATGCATTTTTTACATTTTTTATACAGTGCTTTTAGGCCATTAAAAAAATAATCTTTATTTTGCCCTTCAAAATGCTCCTGTACAGCCGCCTTCATCTCTTCGTCACTTCTAAATCGCTTTCCCCTCAACTCTTTCTTCAAATTATTGAATAGAAAATAATCGCTTGGGGCTAGATCTGGGCTGTAGGGTGGGTGGTCAATTTCCTCAAAACCAACTTCCTTCAGAGCACGCCTCGCAACATTAGCGGTGTGAACGGGTGCGTTGTCTTGCAAAAACAAAATGCCTTTCCTTAGTTTACCCCGCCTTTTCTCAACTATGGCTTGTCGCACCTGTCTTATTAGATTTGCATAATAAGTTCCGTTTATCGTAGAGCCTTTTTCTAAATAATCGATTAAAAGAATGCCATCACAGTCCCAAAATACCGTAGCCATTAACTTAGAGGCCGACTTTTGCACTTTAAATTTCTTCGGCGGCCTTTCACCCTTTTCAATCCACTGCATCGACTCAGACTTACACTCCGGATCATACTGTCTGATCCATGTTTCATCAATAGTTACTATTCGGGAACAAACTTCATCTAAATCATCTTCGCACAATTCTAAAAACGCCCGAGAAGTTTCCACACGACGTACTTTATCGAAGGCCGTTAGCATTTTCGGTACCCAACGAGCACTGACTTTACTCATGTACAAATGTTCATGTAAAATTTCTCCGACTCTTTCTTTACTAATACCTAAGACCTCAGCTATTTGCCAAACCTTCATTCTTCTATCTTCTAATACCAGCTTTTTGACTTTTGCTACGTTTTCTTCGGTCACTACCGATATTGGCCGCCCTGAGCGGGGGTCGTCTTCGATCGATTCCCGTCCGAGTTTAAATAAGCGACTCCACTTTTTGACTGTGGCATAAGAAGGCCCAGAATCACCGTAAATAATAGCCATTTCCTCAAAAATACACTGCGGTGATTTGTCACTTTTTGTAAGGAATTTAATTACAGCACGGTGCTCAATTTTCGTAATATTCGTTGGTAATTCACACATGATGTACTTTTCCGTTGAATATCTCGAAACAGAATAATAAAAACGTGACATGTTATTTTTTAATAATTTGTTTTTAAATGGCCTTTCTAGTGGCCTGTATCATAAACGCATATATAACCTCGAAATACCTTAGGCTTAGAACTTTTCAGACGCCCCTCGTAACTAGTTATTGAGTAATAGTCGACCAACTGAAAACTGTACTTGGAAAGGCCAACGTTCGTACAAATTCGGGCAAGCAACCGCAACATTTCGTTGGCGAGCGCGTTTCTATGTAACAAAGAGAGACAGGCAACTACGGAGCCCTACACTGAGCGTGGGTTAGCTCTTGTACGCACTAAACGGTTAGCCGCGTGCGGCTTGCCGTGCGGTTGGACGAAACATATGAAACCGCAAACGCAAAACCTCTATGCACTAAGCAGTTGGCCAGGGCCTTAGCAAGTGCGTATGAGGCCATACACATAAAAAGACTCAGAAACAAATATTCATGCACATCAGACATTAGTCCTTACCGGGATTCGAACCCAGGACCTTCAGCTTCGCAGGCAGCGTCACTATTCACTATGACAAATTGGAGATATCATCAATATTACAAAGATAGACATTATTGCCTTTGCATCTTCTCTGGTCTCATACTCAACCATTGAAAATACTGTATCTGCAATCTATCCATAATAAATAAGCTACGATTATGTTTCTTACTGACGATTTGAAAGGGCTTGTTACAAAGCCTACTTGGATAAAGATTATGTTGAGTTTGAGTTTGAATAACTTTATCCTATTTATAGTGAGTTGGAAGTCAGAACTATTATAAGGGCTAAATGGATAAGTTCGCCTGTGTAATTCCTCCGACTAATGATCTCTACTTATAACTAATGACTAAACTAGCTTACCAGTTAGGTTATATATTATATATATAAGCAATACAAAATTTAGTTATTTCCAAACTACATTTCATCTCGCACGTAATTAAAAAAAATCAAGATTTTATTCTACTTATTTGGCAGCGTGATTGATTTATATACCCATGCCGAATTACAGTTTCCTAGTAGTAACGGTTACTGAGGTAAGCCGAAGACGGACGGACGCACGGACGGACGGACAGACAGACGGACATGGCGAAACTATAAGGGTTCCTTGTTGACTACGGAACCCTAAAAAGGGAAGGGATATTGTCATTATTTTGAATTGAACAGAAATCATCTTGAATTAAGATGATTCCCGATTCAGAGAAATAAGTCTTCGCTCAATATATAAGAATACCTTCATAATCAATAATCACCCATTTAAATGAATCAAAGTAATCGATTTTGATGTATTTTGTATTCAAAATATTATTTCGATAGAAATTGGCATTATGAGTCATGCCGTGTACCTACTTTTAAAAAATAAGTAGGGAGGGAAGGAAACTATATTGTTTTGATAATTATATGAAATATAAACATATTTATTGATTTCTTCGTCTTTTTGGAAAAAAACACTAACTATACCTATGCCTCGGCGGGAATGGCTATTCATGGATTCGTTGAAAACTATGTGGTCGCTATCTAACCTTCTTCTTCTTCTTATTTAAGAGCTAGGCTCTTGTCGGTGGAGTAATTTCCAACTTGTTCTACATTCTGCCTTTCTTTTTATTTCTCTGTACGATGAAGCGTTTATTTTCTCTTTTATTTGCTCCATGTAAGATATCCTCGGCCTTCCCCTTTTTCTTTTCCCTTCTATTTTTCCCTCTATTATTGTTTTCATCCAGTCGTCGTGGCGTAACATGTGTCCTATCATTTTTCCTCTCCTGTTTTCAATCATTTCTATCAGATTTCTTTTTTCATTGACTAAATCCAGAACCTCCTCATTCGTTTTCTTTTCCGTCCAACTGACCCTTTCTAACCTCCTCCAACACCACATTTCAAACGCCGCCAGTCTTTCTCTGTCCCGTCGTGTCGTGTCTGTGTGTCTATCTAACCTAATACGCAATATTTTATTCATTTGGTTTACCGACCACCCCATTTTACTGAATTCTATTTTTATAATATGCCGAAAATTTACGAAATCCTTACCGTAACTAAATCATTTAAGCAATGAAACTACAAAATTCAGATTAATACTAAAATTAATTGATTAACTTACTTTTGCTCGCCAAATGTCGCGTAATTTTTTTTTACAGTTTCACTGCACGTCTACACGTTACGGACGCCATGTGAGACTGAAGTTTTATTTTCTCGTTTCGGGTTAAGGTGTCGGTTTTAAAGTAATAATATTCTTAAAATGGAACTATTCAAAAATAGTTTATAGATAATACTTTATCTTATGGGTTTGTAGAAATGATAATATCTTTGGTTAAAGAAGCCTAGTCAGTCAAGTAGTCGCCAACCGAAGGTGGTCGCGTAACCGGCGAGACAACCCTACTTGCTCTGTAGTTAGGTATGTGGTGTTGCGTTTCTGAGGGTGCGCAAGGTCGCCAGAGCTCCCGAGGATATGTTGTGTTGAGTTCGAGGGACCGAAATTGGTGTCTAGCTATCAACCCAACGAATCCTCAAATAAAGAAAGGGACGGCAACGCGCTAGTGATTCTTCTAAAATCGCCCGTAGGCTACGGTGTCTGCTTACCATCAGGCAGACCGTATGCTTGTTTGCAACAGTAGTATTAAAAAAAAAAAAGGTTTCTCATTATCGTACAATGTTTTTACTCACGTTGGAAACTCTTTCCTCCACTAGAACAAAAATATTTTCATATTTTTGCGAAGAATTCAAAGAAGATTTGCCCGTGGAAATTGCAACGCTATAGTTGTTACGCCGTAATAAGATACTTTGTAGCGGACTAACCTAATTAGACGCTCGGGACGCAGAAGTTATTTCCAAGATTGCCTTATTTTCTTAATTAAAGATTGCCTTATTTTCTTAATTAAAGATTGCCTTATTTTCTTAATTTAAGATTGCCTTATTTCGCAGAGCAACTTGTTACTTATTAGGTTTGCCAGAAATTCGCAATAAATAAAAAAAATACATTTATTTGTGTGATGATCATGAACATTTGTACCTGAGTCTTGGTTTTTTTCTATCTATTTAAGTTTTTATTTATCTATATAAGTATGTATACTGTATGTAACTTATAATGTAAATTTATTTTATGAAATAAAGAACTCTAAATCTATATTTTAGCTTTGCTTAGTTTGGGACTAGATTGATTTGTGTAAGATTGTCCCCAAATATTTATTTAGTTTGAATAGTACTCTCATCATAAATGCTTATACAGAGTGAAACTCAATTCATGAATCAAAATGGCAAAATGTGAATCTATCCATGATATTGAGCAACTTTTACTACGGGACCAACTTTGTAGCTAAGTATTATGAAAAAAAAACAGCTGTCCACATTTTCGTCACTCTAAAATAAGCAAAACGTATGAAATAGTATTGCATAACATAACGTTGGGCCCGTAGTAAAAGTTGCTCGGAATTACATTTTACTATTTTAATCATAATCATAATCATAATAATCATAACCAATTATTACTTTTCTATTAACATGACTTTACAGATTGGATGTGAAAAATCGTATGTACTTATATGTAGAGGAAAGCGCCTTGGAGTGCACTCGCCTAGCAGTTCCTAACTCAACGGGCTTACGTCGGTTAAGTATTGAATTCCCATGGCCACCTTTTGTCTCCATCATCAGATCAGCTCGATGGTACCACAATATTGAATTGTCATCGAAACTATACTTATACCCAAAATTACATCTCAGTCGGTTGAGGTTAACTGGTTCAAAATTCAGTTCCTAGATTCAAGTTAAATAAAAGCTTGTAAAAACAGAGACATACCTGCTCCATGCAGCCAGCACTACCTTCACAGCGCACACCAGGAACGCGACGTCACACAAATCGGGCGTGGGCGCGAGGAACTTCATGTCCTCCGCCAGCCCAGATTTGTTCTCGAAGGTTGCAAAAGTCGTATGTAGAAGAAAGCGGCGTGGAGCAGCGGGCTTCTGGCACTGAATTAAATAAATAAAAAGAAACATACCTGCTCCTGCTGAAGACCTGGTACAGGCCTTGGGAGTCCGGTCATGATGGCTTTCTTGGAGGAGGCCCATGTCCAGCAATGAACGTCTTTCAGCTAATATGATGATGCCTGCTCCACGCAACCAGTACGAGAGGTATTTTTTTGATACCAAGACGGCGGCAAACAAGTTGACGCTCTGCCTGTCGGTAAGCAGACGCAGCTCATGGACGCTTACGATTCCAGAAGAATAACAAGCGCAAAATAAAAAAGAGACATACCTGCTCCGTGCAGCCAGCACCGCCTTCACAGCGCACACCGGCTCCCTGGTGTCTCCCACCAGGAACGTGACGTCACACAGCTCGGGCATGGACGCGAGGAACTTCATGTCCTCCGCCAGCCCAGATTTGTTCTCGAAGGTGCTGAGGTCAGGCTCTGCCTCCATCGCTGCTAACGCCCCGCTTCGCATTGACGACTGGAACAAAAGTTCGATCCATCATCATCTTCATCATATTCGGCCCACTGCTGGGCACATGCCTCCTCTCACGATTGAGAGAGAACGGGCAGTAGTACCCACGCTGGCCCAGTGCAGGTTGGGCCTCACTTAACGGTTTCACGAAACTACTATTAATTTTCAGGGTTCCGTAGTCAACAAGGAACCCTTATAGTTTCGCCATGTCCATCCGTCTGTCTGTCTGTCTGTCTTTCTGTCCGTCTTCGGCTTAGCTCAGTAACCATTACGACTAGAAAACTGTAATTCGGCATGGGTATATAAATCAATCACGCAAACAATACAATAAAATCTTGTATTTTTTTTTCTTTAGGGTACCTCCCCTACACCTAAAGCGGAGGTGTATTTTTTTTCTCGTTAAACCCATGGTATCGTTGGATAGCTCGTTCAAAAATATTATGGGTTTCCTATAACAATTTTTCAAATCAGTGATTAGTTTGCGAGATATTGGGCTTTAAAGCCCTAATTTTTGTTCGAGTCATGTGTCCCCCCCTGCCGGCTAAATGGCTACTACTGGGGATGTGAAAAAATTCGTGGTAGTAGTACATATAATGAATTTAAAAGGAAAACGATCACAGACGAGTAGGCATAAGTAGTTACCGAGTAATAGTCGACCAATTTAATGTGTACTTGGAAAGGCCGATTTTCGTACAAATTCGGCCGACGCAACCGGCGCACGTCGATGTAACTGAGACAGACAGGCAACTACGGAACCCTACACTGCGCGTGGCCCGACACGCACTTTGCCGGTTTTTTACTAGTAATACAGGTGCTTGACCGACTGCCTTGTGTTGCGTGCTTATTGTTGTATTAATTGGATACTTTCGTCACATTATAATGTACACGTAGTGTTGCTTTATTGACAGTAAAATATTACAATACAGTTTAAATTCATTATAATCATAAAAAGATATGAGACTTAAAAGTTTCCAAAAAATATATATTTCTCACTTATTTCTATTTGCTTTCTAAATAAATAAATAATAGCAAATTACTCATTTGCCATACAACGCTAAAGTACAATAGTACATTACTTACCAAGGGCTGTAAAAGAAAGAAAGCCCAAAATCGCAAGTATTTGTGACCCGAGCCGCAGGCGAGGGTTGTAAGTATTCGATAGAGGGCTTTCTTTTTTACTGCCCGTGGTGAGTACACAATTTTACGTCTTCTTACGTAAAACTCACATTATGGCCAGGTGTGACGTAATGTACTTTACGTCACATCTCGCCATAATGTGAGTTTTACCGCTCGCTACGCGTACGGTAAAACTCGCATTATAGCCAGATGAAGACGTAAAATTGTGTACTCACCACGGGCAGTAAAAAAGAAAGCCCTCTATCGCATGTTTACAACCCTCGCCTACGGCTCGGGTCACAAATAGCTGCGATTTCGGGCTTTCTTTCTTTTATAGCCCTTGGTAAGTAATGTACTATTAATTATTGGTGGTGGTTTTCTGTAATAGGCATGCGGCCTCATGTTCAAATTGATAACGTAGTGATGCTAAATGGATAGTAAACCATCAAATTATCGTCATAAAGTATAAATTATAAAATGTAATTAGTATCATAAAAAGATATAAAGATACCTTCAAAGTTTAGAAAAATTATCCTTTTTTTTATTGTCGTAGAGTAAATTTAAAGCTGCCAATAGAATCCTTACACTTTTATAGAAACAAAATTATATGACAACTATGTACTTAAACGCAGTATTTCGCGACCGAAACCATACCAGATTTTCCATACAATGATACAACTACTTTGTACAAGTGACGTCATACGTGGGTACGTCATTAGTATGAAGCGTTTTCCGCTGCCGCCAGCGACGTCAATCTTTGTCTCAATTTTTTGGGTATTTATGTTATTTAATTATAGTTGCTCCCATACAAACATTTGTTCCTCTCCAAAAACTGGTTCGAATGGCATCGTAAAAAAATCTTAGTCCGCATCCCTATTAATGCCATGTTTGCACGTGCCATTAGGGTGAAATCACATCTATCAGTATCGAATCGCATTTTGTAATACAGTAAACGTAATTTTGTATGAGATGCTTCCGCATGCGGAAGGTTGAAATGATGCGGACGCATCTCATACAAAATTACGTTTACTGTATTACAAAATGCGATTCGATGCTGATAGATGTGATTTCACCCTTAAGAGTCCGCACCAAGCTCGGCCGAATTTCACCTTCCCATACAAACGGAGTTGCGTACTCATTTTAAAACTACGTGTTGGATTGTAACGAAACTTTGCATATACAATGACATGAGGTATATCTAGATCTGAAATTAGTTTATATGGCACCAGTTTATAAAACAAACAAAATACAGCAAAACAAGTTTTGTATGAAAAACTTAAATTCGCTGTATTTTGTTATCTGAAGCTACCTACATAAACTAATTACAGACCTGAATATACCTCATGTCATTATCCAACACGTAGTTTTAAAATGAGAGCGTAACTACGTTTGTATGGAGAATCGAGCTTACTGCGGACTCTTAACTGCATGAAAAAATACGCATATAGGTGCATTTCATCATCGCTACTGGCTGCCTGCATGTTTTTTAGCGGAATATCAAAGGAATATTGTTCTAGTTACTTATCATGGACTTCTGCAATGTAACACCTGATTCAATAAATTTCTTGTCCGTTTGTGTATTAACATAATCCGGTTTCTGAACTTCTTTATAAGCAGGAACAAAACTTTGGCACAGATGGATTTACTGAGTAGAATTTCTTTAGAAACAAAATGTCTTCTAAATATGCAACAACGGCCGAATTTATTTGGATTTATGTCGTCTATTTTGAAATATTTAATGATAAGGATAAAATTTATAAATGTACAGTTTGTAAGTGTAAAAGCAAAATGATCGGATAAATAAGTTAGGCTTGCGATTAAATATGCCACGATCCTTTCTAGAAAGACCAAACGTTTTTGTTGAGTTGGCAAAGGTATCCCTTTTTTTTTTTATAGACCGTCGTGTGGCCTTATTATAAAAAGAAGACATCTTTCTTGAATATCCACCTCAATAACTTTCTCTATTCCAGACAATAGAATTACGCCTATAACTAAATTAACGCAGGTTATCATCTTCATGAAAAGAAAAAAAGTTCATCCGAAACATCATCAAATGAGCTTTATAACTCCTCACATCGTTACCGATCTGAAAAATCCTCTTCGAAATGAAAAGATTATTAATAATCTCATAAAATACAAACCTAACTCACTCCTATACAATTTGTGCATTATTGGGTCTAAAGAAGATAATATGTTGTAAGGACACACTTGACGAAGCTGTACTAGTTAATATCCGATGACCTGGTGAAAAATTACAGCGTGCAATAAAAAAATACCTGAAATGTATGCGCCCGGTTTAAAAATCATTTGGAATGACATGTTACCGCAGATATGGATCTTTGACTGATCTTCTGGATGTGAAACTTTGAAATAAATCGAATTAAAATAATTGAAACGCACAAAGTATGTTGATGATCAAAATATGGAACAACGAGCAATATTAACATTATGGAAAAAAATCTCCAGAAATGATTAACACATTCCCTGCCAAGAATCGCTACGCGCTACGTTCGTAGCTGATCCCGTAGTTTTCCTCGTATTTAGCGGAAAGCGACTACGGTGTAGACGCCCGCTTGACGGGCTCCTGGCAGTGAAAGTGTTAAAATAAACAAGTCTCATTTTTCTTGAATGACTGAAATACAATTCATAATATAAAGCGCACCTAGTGCTTTGTGATATTTACATTCATACTTTGTAAAATACTTGACTAAAAATAACCAATATTGTTCAAGAATATACTAACGTCGTCCAAACTGAAGTGTCTGGTGATAGTCAAATCCATTTTGAGCGTTTGAACTGGACCGTAACTATATCTGATACGTTCGCCCGGCGCGGCGCTCGAGTTTTGACTGCCGTCTGGCAGGAGGAAATGGAAAAGGCAACTTCGGTTAAACGTCCGGTTGCTGTCCAAGTTGTAGGAGACTAGCTGCCCGCACAGCTATACCTGCGTATTGTAAGGAACGCAGACGAACCCATGACATGAAACATAGCCTATGTAGCATATTCGGGACGCCCATTCTATACGCAGGTGAAATATTTTTTGAAATCGTATGAGTAGTCCGAGATTGACTGAATTTATTCATTATTTTACGGAAATATGCTACACAACCTTGACAATGTTTCTTTAGGTATTTATTGAGATGTGTCCAAAAAAGCCTTTCCCCGAAGAGTTTTGCATCTAGTTTGCCCGAGCGCAGACGAAATGAGAATATCTCGAGTTCGGCGTGGTTTGCTAGCATCGAGGCATCCCCTTGAATAAAAAAAATGCGTTTGCTATACCTCGCCCTCAATAGCATTAATGAGGACGTTGTAACTGACGAAATCGTCTGCGTTTCTTTTTTTGTCTAGCATATTAATTATTTTTGTCTAGAAGATTAAATTTTGAATACAACATTACAACTTTTTGTCCGTTTTATAGTTATTTTCCTTGAAATCGCATGACGATTAAGGTTCGGTTTCCTTGTCTTATAAATGACTAGCTTCCGCCCGCGAGTTCTTCTGCGTGCACCCGGGATATAAAGTATCCTTTATTTTAATCCAGGCTATAAACTATCTTCGTGCAAAATTTCATCCAAATCGGTTACACCGTTTATGCGTGATTGAGTAACAAACATCTAAACATCCAAACATCTAAACATCCAAACATCCAAACTTTCGCATTTATAATTATTAGTAGGATATGGAATAAGTTGTATTGCGAACTTATTTGCGACTGATCCCTTTGATTTAAAGTAGCCAGAGCACATCACTAGTCCCTTCCTTTATGACTAAGCCAGCACACAAACTGACTTTCATTTCCCCAGAGTGTTTGCAATTAAGGGGACTTAGCAGTCTGAGCAATTCACAATCTTCCTTTACTCAGTCCAGCATCTTTATACGACCAGAGCTTGCGTCAAATCCGGTAGTTCTGTTTTCCTTTAGACTTTATGATATTGGCCCAATGAATAAACCAAGTTTTTGACCTCGAGCGCCGCACGCAACTTTGTCATAAATCGAAAATACCGCGAAAGTTTTGGGGGACAATCTGTTGCTCGCGTCCGCAGGATTTACCTACCACAATAACCCTGCACGTGTCCCCTGAGTAGTGCTAAATGAGCGACAGCACTTTCCTATAAAAATATCACATGGATATTTGTCTATTCTACAGATCGCGATACTATTTAATAAATAAATAACCCTAAAGGACTAGTTTTTGATAGTACCCTCTCTAGACGTTTTTAAAGATGTTCTGAGAAGGTACTGTCTAAAACTAGCCCTTTAGTGTTTTCGCGGTATTTTCGACATTTGACAAAGTTGCGTTCGCCGCTCGAGGTCACAAACTTGGATTATTCATTGAGCCAACATCATAAACAAGTCTGCAAAGTCATAACTCACGAAAAATACGGACGACTGAATTCGAGTTGGCATATTCATTGCCCAGAATCGCTATGTGATGACTCCTAATGGAACTAATGGTTCTGTGTATGAATGATGAGTGATGGTTGTAATGGATTATACGAGTAGGTGCAATGGAGAGCGAATTATTTTCCATTAAACTTTTTTTTGTATATATTGTTTTAATTTGTGTAGAGCGTCCGGTATGTTCGCCTGCGTGAATGCTGAAACAGCCTCCTGGCCGTTATAGCTGACAGGCTGGACAGTCAGCTTCTCATACATTGGACTAGCGTACACTCGATAGTGACCTCGGACACGTGAGTGACCAGCATGGCTATCATGCGACGGCGCGCGAGCTCTCTCGATTTTTCTCGCACTATCCATCTCATCATCATTAGAACAAGAGATATAGTGCGAGAAAAATCGAGAGTATGTCACGGCCGTCGCATGATAGACGTGCTGGTTTTGATATAACTAACATTAGTAATTAAGTATACTCGTAGATATAATTTTAACATTTATGAACCCGCGGTTGTCTGAAATAAACGAATTTTACTTTTTTTATTACTAATCTCGAACACCGTGCCAGCTCGGCGCAACCATAGGTCAGCTTTATACTGGTTGATGAATGTGCAATGAGTTATTGGCGCGTTTTGAAGCTGCGCAATAAATGACTGTATGGCATCAGCCTACGCCTGAAAGTTGGAGATAAAGGAACATATTACTTGGCATTAAGTGTTAGTTTAGCTTATACTCGTAAATTTGAATCATATAAAAAGCTTGAATTTAACATTGAGAGTCTACGTAGACATTTCTAGCAGGTTTAAATGTAACATATTTGTTACTATTTACGGCCAGAACTGTGACTTTGATGCGCATTTTTATTAAAATATTTTGAAAATATTATATAATAATTATGAGGACATAAATATCAAGAAAATTGTGTCGATTTATTAAAGGTTGTATAAACGTAAGCATATCACGTCTACTGCCAAGCCGCGTAGCCATCACGCGGTTTTCCCGCTATATAGCGGAAAGTGCCTACGGCGTAGGCGTCCGCCAGGCAGATTACTGAATGCTGGCAGGGAAAATGTTAACTTTTCTAATTATTTTCTATCAGAACGACCTAAGTGCCATCTGTTGCTAATTCACGCAGGAACTTCCCGTAGACAGATTGCCTAACAAACACCTTAAAAACCTACAGCAAACATGAGTACAGTCCAATACATATTTCCAGTTAAGAGTTGAACCCAGATTAAACTACGCGAATCAACAGTGATGGTCAAAATGTATGCGTTTGAAGTTAACACTTTAACCGCCAGGCGCCTTGCGGGGGTTTCCCAGTACTTATGAGAAAAAGCCTAGTTATAGCCTTCCCAATCACTAAACTTAAGTGGCAGTGGGCGGGGCACATAGCACGTAGAACCGATGGCCGTTGGGGCGGAAAGGTTCTCTAGTGGCGACCACGTACCGGAAGGCGCGGCGTGGGTAGGCCCCCCACAAGGTGGACTGATGACCTGGTAATGGTTGCTGGAGTCCGCTGGATGCGGGTGGCGCAGGACCGGTCACTTTGGCACTCTTTGGGGGAGGCCTATGTCCAGCAGTGGACGTCTTTCGGCTGATATGATGATGAGAAAAAGGTCATACTGAGATTTAGGTTCACGTCTTTCCTGCCACATAAAGCTATAAAGCCTTATTTTTGGTTGGATGCTTAATCGGCATTACGGCTTCTCAAAAAAATCCTGCTAATATTATAAATGCGAAAGTTTAGATGTTTGTTACTCGATCACGCTTAAACGGCTCATTCGATTTGGATGAAATGTTGCACGAAGTATAGTTTATAGCGTGGAATAAAATATAGATTCGTTTTTATCCCGGGTCCACGCAGTTGAAGTCGCGGGCGGAAGGTAGTAGTAAATTTATGCACGGTGATTTTTAATCCGTGATCAGGAGTCGAAAACTATTGATAAACAGCCAGCCAGATTTCAATGGATGAAGTTTCATACAAGTAAATCAGTGTATAGTTAATTGAATTTAATAATAATGTTGACACTAATGTTCACTAAATGTTTGGTCACCCTAGGTTTAGTTTCATAGATTTAAATTACCGTTAAGGTGAGAGTGATTTTGAATAACAAAGTAATCTGGGGGCACGGGAGTGCCCCCGCCAAGACGAGCCAAGCGAAGCGCAAGGGCACTACCTACCTTTTCTCGAAGCGCTTCGTCGTATTTTTGAACCTTCCTAACTTGGGTTTAGATTATACCAGATAAACCAAATTTTCGGGATATGATGTCAGTGGTTGACTTATTAAAACTGTAAAGTTTCAATTGCATAGCTATTATAATTAGATTTTATTGATATCTAAAATATCCCGATTTCGTCACTGACTCACTGATGATCATCAATATTCTTAAGGTTCTTCCTGAAGTCCTAGAAAGCTGAAATTTGGTATGTAAGCTAGTAATAGTATACAAACAACGAAAAAATCTTAAAACTTGAAACTTTTACCGCCCCCCAACCCCTTAACCTAGTTTAAGGTTCTGGGTGAAAGTTTGTATGAGACTTCCGCAAATTTTGATGCTAGTGGTCTGAAAATTGATATAGGGGGTCCTTGTTATCCTTGTTATAAATAATAAGATGTGTATTTCAGGATTTTTAGTAAATCACCCCCCACTCTTTAAATTAGGGGATGGAAGTTTGTATGGGTTTTCCCATTCACTTCTTGAGAAATTACCTTACAAAAAGGAATGAGATCCCACCAAAAACATTACATGTAAAGTGATGCCAAGACTCCATAGCTCATACACTTTCAGCGTGAAAAAGATATCAGATCGCAATTAGCGCCAAGCTTCCTACTACACACGGCGTAACTCTACCACTACCAGCCACGCTCTACAAATTCTACATCTTGGCTAAAAAGTATAGACCCGTCACTTATTAATATCATCATAAATTCATTCGGCGTGAAAGTCTATGCGGCGACCGGGATGTGCCCAACAAAGCTGTACTTTTTAGCCAAGATGTAGAATTTGTAGAGCGTGGCTGGTAGTGGTAGAGTTACGCCGTGTGGAGTAGGAAGCTCGGCGCTAATTGCGATCTGATATCTTTTTCACGCTGAAAGTGTATGAGCTATGGAGTCTTGGCATCACTTTACATGTAATGTTTTTGGTGGGATTCATTATTCAGTTTTATTCAGAAAACAAAGAAGGTTTGTTTTAGGTAACTTGGAGTGAATCCTTTTTGGCGTCAATTACAGAATGACAAACATTTACTCCTGATCACGAATTAAAAATCACCGTGTAAATAAATGCCTTTATAAGCTTTTAACTTTTGACCACAGGAAAGACTACTTTTGTTTATTTGACTGTGTATAACCCAAAACCACAGATTATATAATAGTACAACTTCAAAACCTCCGGATCGGCTACAAGCGTAGCGAGTAGCGATTCTCGGCAGTAAATATGCTAGAATACCACAGGATCGGCTACGAGCGTAGCGCGTAGCGATTCATAGCAGTCAATAGGGGTGTTGCCGCGTAATTCAATCTCGTTGCAGATACGAGATAATTTCCGTTATTAGTCTGGCAAGATTGCATAGAATCTGCCAGCGCTGCCATCACAGGACGGACCGTGACCTATGTCGTGGCTAGATAGACTATCCATCCCTTTCGAATTAGAACGTTTAGAAAGAGACGGATAGTCTACATCGCCGCGAGACAGCGCGCGCGCGGACCGTCCTGTGATAGCCGAGCAGTGTGGCAGAAATTCTCTAGTAACGGCTTCGAAAGCATACGAGTCATGCGCATGCGTAGAACGGGTAACAATTATCTCGACAACCACTTGTTGTTTCGAATTTTACCGCTGGCGCGTAGCATGGTTGAGATTTTATCACTTATCGCTGTCGATAAGACATCCGCCACGCCAAGTATGCAAATGCGAGAGTGACGGATGTCTTATCTACAATGATAAGTGATAAAATGTTAGACCCACTGCGTGCCAGGTTCCTACCGAAAAAAATACAGTTCAAATGTCATTAATCAACATTTTACAGGAGCTCGCTCGTCTGTTTTTGGAACAGTTGGAAATTCTAAACTACTATCCGAACTGATTTTAGAACAGATGAAAATTAAAAACTACTATCCAAACTGATTTAAGAACAGTTGAAAATTAAAAACTACTATCCGAACTAATTTTAGAACAGTTGTAAATTCAAAACTTCTTACTATCCGAACTGATTTTAGAACAGATGAAAATTAAAAACTACTATCCAAACTAATTTTAGAACAGTTGGAAATTCAAAACTTCTTACTATCCGAACTGATTTTAGAACAGATGAAAATGGTTTTACCTTCTTTTACCGACAAACGTTTTATCGAATGAATGTTTCGCCGAATTTTCATTTCATTGAAAACATTTTTTTTCAGTAACAGTAAACTTTTCAGGATTGTTATAAAACAAACCTAACCTAGCCTAATGGTTTCTACACAATTTACCTTTTAGCTTTACCTAAAAAGTTAACGGTTTCTGAGTTTTTTTTTTTTATGAATGAAAATTAGATGAAACAGCATTTGGTGAAAAGTTTGATTGTAAAATGAGGGGATCCCCTTAAAGACATCGTCTCCACTACCTTTGGGTAGATTATTACATAGGAAATTATTACATACATTCATACCCTTATTAATAAACGTCCATCGGCTACTTTAGTTAAAAATTCCGTTAAAATTAGTCTGCCCTTATCCGTCACTTTGACATTTATATATTATTATGTGAGAATGGGACAAAACATACTTTTAGTTCAGAGACGCTTGTTAAGTATAATTAATAAGGGGATTAAGCATTAAGCCTTAATAATCCATTGAACCCTTTTGCATTCACGCCTCGCCCCTGTGCAACCTACAAAGGATAATTATAATTCCTATCACAAACTCATATCCACCACCAACGTGATGAACCAATTTAAACTTTACCAGCAGTAGGCAAAGTTAAATTTGCAACAACGTTAATCAACGTGACGTGATGATGTCAGCGTACCGATGTCGAATATGTAGGACAGATACTGACCCGAAAACTATTCTTCAGAGGAATAACGTCCTAAGTGCCATTGATTTCATATCAAGTTATGGCGTTTTGTTTTGAAAGAGAAAAGAGGAAACCTGTATATCCAAGCTCTTTCCAATATTGATTTCAGACTGCTAATGAAATTCCTGTGTACGTTGGTTCCCCTTTGAGCATTTCAATATGGAAGAGATTTTCACATGCCTGAGACGCATTTACGAAACTATAAGTTACAATTTTATAAGTCGAAAGTTCGAAATAGTCAAAACGGACTCCTACTTCAACAACTTGACAATTTCAAATCTGCAAATGATAAGAATGGTTATTGGTTGCCATCGTTACATTAATCCAGAAATATACTGTGATCATGGTCACAAGTTGCATGATAATTGCAATAGTTATCGGTCAAGCACTGCAGTGTTGCCCATTTAGACTCGTGAAATTGGGACTCTTAGCTGGAATGGTCCACAAATTCATAGTGACAGTAATCACACACATAAATATTGCTCTTAGGTGGCAACTTTGCAAAAGCCTTAAGGAGTTAGTTTTAATTTCCCCCAATTAATGTCGACGACAGTAACTCGAACAACATCTTTCTTCTAAGTCGGGCACTCTTCGACTTTGTCGGTTAGTGGCATTGCATTCGCATTGGACTAAACAATATACGAGTAGCTAGCCCGTAATCACAATCGTCCTTATAATCTATTTCAGTTAGTACGCAGTTTTTCTTTATCTAGCACTTTGAAATTGGTGTCTGTGCTTTACAATTCTTGTGGAAGGACATCTGATACAATCTATGACGAAAAAATATACTTCGCATACCTGTTCGCAATCTCATCGGATGAAATTCGTGTTAGGCAATGGATTTATCTGAAATCGAGAGTAAGTTATACCTACTTATTACCATCTTAAAACCGCCTTCGATTTCTAGCTGACAAGAACTTATCGCACCCCAACAAGCTAACAGAACATGAAGAATTATCAAGACTTCTTGCTTTATCAGGGATTACGTGGGTATTTTTTGTCGCAAATCTTATTGAAACCACCTTGTTAGTAGCCCACGCAAAGTCTACCAGATGTTGACGCCCACTGTCTGCCACTGTCTGTAGTAACATCCACCTAAGATTATACATCTACACGGTTTATCTACACAACTAAACAGAACTTACCTGTTATTTTTATTTTCTTTTACACACTCACCAGTACTTTTTTTTAATACCTCATAAAAACTATTAAGATGAAAAATAGAAACACTGATATGTAAGTTCGTTTAAAAATAAATATAATAAGTTTACACACAATGTTTGTTAATAAAGTTCTTCACTACTCAATATCTAAATTGATATGGCTAACTAGTAAATAGTAACAGCTTATTATAAAACCTAGCTTGTATCAGAAACTACATAACACATAAACTGTGGGCTTAAAGGGCGCTTGCGTCAACAATTTTTCGATTTCAGAACCAAGAAGACTTAACTCCTCCATATTTTTTGATAAAGTTAAATCTTTTGGGATTGGGAGGTTCTGCGCATGTCCAGATTTGACATCAATATGACACCGTCCAGCGATAGAAGGTCGGTTTTCAATGGATGAAGGTGATTCATGAATGAAAGACCGGGTAGTAAGAGTTTTGTATGAATTCGGTGAGATAAACATAATGTTGATATCGGTGTAAGAATGAGTTAAATAACACTTAGACTTAGGCTCTGAATGTGTTAACGCAAACGAAAAAATCGGAATCATTAGCTATGTAGGTTCAAATAAAGTCACGTAAAACAAAAGCAGTACCTATTATTTGTTTGAATGAAAGTAAACTCTAAAAGCCTAAATAAAATAAAATAAATTATTAAATAAATCTCTTATCTGTGTCGGCGGGTCACTTTAAAGTTCATATTATTTTACAAATAGCTACTCTTTTTAATTTTCAAATTCGTCGACACAGATTTCAATGACATCTGTATTACATGGAAAGTAACTAAATAGGCTTCGACCAACCTAGCTCAGTCCCTCGTCGAGTATTTAGGTGCAGGGACTTCAGTGAAAAGTTCGCGAATAGTTTCACAGATGGCGCTGTTTCTAATATTATGTAAAGGTCTTCACATACATTTTGTTTTGGATTTTAGACGTACTAGCTTTGTTTAGTTTGTGTTGTCTTAATAAATACGTAAAACCTAAGAAAGGAGGAAAGATTTTATTCCTAATTGATGCTATTGATTAGTAGAATAAAATAGAAAGGGTTTATTTTCTTTAAAATATGGAAATGCAATTATTTATGCCAGGGAAATTAAACATTGTAAAGTTGGTTCCTTCAGGGTCCTAAGATGTTTTCCACCCTGTATAAAACAAAACACTATCATAAGTATGGTCTTAAAATAACATTAATTAATTAGACTCGAGTTTGTGTAGTAACTACCTTAATGTTTATAACGTAATACCTGCACTCGTTACATTAATATCTAACAGCGTATTTAATTCATCACAATCGGTTCTGGTTACTTGTAAAACGAGTGTAAGGGCGTTCATTTTAAGAACTCTGAAATAACAACCCTATTTGAGCCCAGTTGAAAATCATCAAATCCTGTGAAATTAAACGTGAAATAGGGCATGAGATGCCATGAGTCAGGATATCCGTTGAGACGTTGACGTATCTCGGTCTTGGCCCCAGGGATTATCCGTTACGGGATTAATATCTGGGGACGTAATGATGGATGCCCAACTTCAGTTAGATTTGAACAAATATACAATGTTGGAAGTTAGATTGGTAATTTATTAAATGTCAAAATAATATGATTAATAAGGAATAACATAACAAATTACATATATGAATAAATTATACTATAATCATTCATCATAATCATTACTTTATTCGTCGAAAAGCAGGTGATGATAAACATAGGTGTTACAGGCATTGCCTTACTTAAAGAACTCCACTTTTTGCCATACAAGACATACAAATATTTCAGTGTCTTAAATTAAACAGTGAGAAGTAGAAACAGAGGTAAGTTTATTTATTTAATCGTATGGCATACATTTTGGCCTTTAATTTTGTCACTCTTTAGTACCACCCAGGGGCCACGTGCAGGGTTGTGGTAGGTAGCTCCTGCGGACGCGAGTAACAGTTGTCCCCCCTTTGTCAAGTGAGTGGGCAACTCGACTGTTAGAAGTTCTTAAGCCGGCCGAAGGCCTCTAACAGAGGTCAGTAGTAGATATCAACACACAAATACAATGTTTAAAGGTACTTAATAACTTAATTTAATAACGTAACTTAATTTCATGTTCTATAATTATTAATTACAATAAGGAATATAATGTCAAAGTATTTCTATATAATGTCAAAATTGATATAAAATAACTGTTAGCTGTATAATTTTATTTACCGTTGAAACCCAAAATCATTACGTTGACGACCGGTTTACCCTCGTCGGCACTGTGGATAGTGGGGGCCTACGAAACTACGTCCTGGGTTCGAATCCTGGTAAAGGTAATTTCTGTGTTGAGCACGAATATTTGTTTTAGTCTAAGAGTTTTTATGTATTAAGTACCTAATGTTGGAATAATAGCAGTGGTTTTCTAGATAACGATATATTTAACAATTAAATCACAAGCCAGTGATACGATGACGTTTCGCGACAGACAGCCATCATTGCCCCAAGGCTGCCACCCCGACAGCTCTGCTATAATGGAAACACCGCTAACAGTCATTCATGGACGTATACCTAAACTGGACTGAGTACTGCGATAAAAAAGTGTGAGCGACTAGAGAATTGCATCTCGTTTTATTTAGGGTAACCAAGTACCTACGCGGATATTAGGATTTTAAAAAAGGTATAAATGTGTCAATTCATGTTTAGTGAGTGATGACCTGGCAAAGGGCCCGGGAATCTCTGCATGCGGGTGGCGCAGGACTGTAAACTTTGGTACACTTTGAGGGAGGGAGGGGAGGCTATGATGATGATATTTAATAGAATATTATATGTAAGAAACAATCTAATTGGGGTATTCTACTAACAGACCAAATTAATTATTTTTGTATTACAATTAAATAAAGCTCACGAATAAACTCTTAAAAAAACACTTGCTACATAGTTACCTATATATTTTCAATTTTAAATATATAAATACATGTTTACTAACGTCCGCTTTGACACCTAGCGGACTCCGTGCTCGTTTAGGACACAACTGGGATTAGGATTACCGGGAATAACGCTAGGGGAGGAGGATGATGATGACTTGTTTACAAACGTCTTACGACTCCATAAAATTCTGACGTCATTTAGGTAATATTCCATACAAAAATCATACTAACGGAGCGTTTTTGACGTTTCATAAAAATTTAATGCTGATTTGATTATAAGTAGAATACTGCAGTGCTAAATGAAATAAGAATATTTCTTGTAGAAATATTAATTAATTGCAAATAATTGGATTACGTATCATAATATATGTTGTACAACAATAAAGTCTTGCGTAAATTTAAGAATCACGAGGCTATAGCCTTTATAATTTGCATTCGTATAGCTACATGCATACTCACACCGGCCCAAATCATAGTCACCCTAATAAGTTTGACATATGGTTTTGTCGTTTTATCGTAAAATAGAGCAAAATGTTCCTTGCTTGTGGAATTATATTACACAATTAGGAAAGCTTTCGCTGTTACAGCCCTTTATGCAACATATTTTCACAATTTTTAACTCATTTCATGTAGTCGACACGGCAACAAAAGTTCAATGACACCATTAGACAAATAGATGTCAACGTTGGGGATACGAGTCGATATTTTAAATTACCACTTCATTACCACAATATTTAATGCATTACCGTGTTTTAATCAGTAAATTAAAACTTAGGTAAAAGGTAACATCTCCTATATAATGTCAGCTCGTAATTATAAGCAGGTAATTTTTTTCAGTATTATTTAATACCTGTTAATACCACTATGTTATTATTATTTTTACATTGGCAACACGTGCGAGTGAGACGCTGGTTTCTGGCCAATGGGTGTCGTGTTTCTGCGGTTCCGGGGCAACCTACCGAACGTAACACCGGACTTGACGACGCAATGGAGCCAAACTGTTCGTATGTACTAACGTCTTTAAGTTATTTGTAAATATGGACCGAAGTTGCCTGAAATAAATTATGATTATTATTATTATCTTTATTTATGTTTTGTATTAGGCTATGGTGGCTGGACTATGGTGGATTGTGTCGCAGCTTTTATTGAATCCGTCCAACGCGTAGGAGGACGACCGCGTGATCGCTTTTCCTCTACCTCTCTATAAACTATCCTCGTGCAAAATTTCATCTAAATCGGTTGAGCCCTTTAAGCGTGATTGAGTTACAAACATCTAAACATCCAAAATTTCGCATTTATAATATTCGTTGGAAGTAGGATTACTCCAAATAATTATTAATTAGTTATAACCTGTAACTTAGTAATTCAACCATTCAACCATTTCATTCTACTGTTGCTGTGCAACTGCATAAAATACCGTTAAGCCCTCCTTATCTTTTAAAATAACAAACATAAAAAAAAACAACCGAATTGAGAACCTTCTCCTTTTTTTTGAAGTCGGTTAATAAAAGTATATTTCGCTTTTGAAATACATACCAGTGTATTTTGCGCTCTACTCCTCACGCCAGCTTGTGCTACCAGAAGAAGTACGCAATATATTGATGTAAAACGTATATACGAATTGTAAGTGCAAATTGACCCCCATGTATGCGTATCAGAAACATTGTGTTTGCGTAGCTGATGAGTTGTTTACTCCGCAAACGAGCCCGCAGTGGAATTCTTAAAGCCATATCGTCGAATCGAAAACTTCCTAGTAGTCTATTTGAATCGACGTATTGAAATTATATTGGCCCGCACTGGGGCTACGTTACTCGCCAGGCTGGCAACCAATAGAGGTGTAGACTCGAAAATTAGTATTACTCCAAAAGAAAGAAGGCAAAAAATATGCCTAGTGACGAAAATCCCATTCAGATATCTCAAAGAATTACGAAGCTACAACCGTTTTAATATTGCTTGTTAGAGAGAGAAAGCGCAAACGACATGTAGGAAACCTTATTTATACGAGTATACATAATATACCGTCACGCCTCCCAAATAGAATAAGACCTGTAGACGCACATAAATACATCACATCATGAACAATCATCGTTCGAGCTGTGTAAGCACATGAACACACGTGTAAATGAACCAAATCGTTACAATGTCATAGGATGCATTGAAAGTGATTATGGAAAGAACTCACCCTGGTTTTCCTCCAAATCTAACACTACAAATCTGCACTTAACTGTTCGTACGCAATATAGCCGTTAGGAACTCTGACTACTCGCCTACCCGTCAACATTGTTATAAAAAGATTGAGGGTGTTGCTACATGAAATAAATCGGCTGTTTGAGACATGATTATTAACATCAATGTAAATGACTGAATCATGACTATTCACGACAATGAGTTAACACTTTCGCTGTCAGGAACCCGCCTAGAGGGCGCGCGCCTACGCGTTAGCTTTCCGCTACATATACGGGGAAAAGCGCGAAGAGATTCTTAGCAGTGAATGTGTCATATTCGAGGCTGATCAACGATACGTGGGCGATAAGACCGCCTGTTGTCTACCTCTACCTACATGTTATTGTATTGTTTCTCTTTTTAACTGCTTTGTTTGTGTGAGGTGTGCAATAAAGAGTATTTGTATTGTATTGTATTGTATTGTGGGCGACGCCTGTAGGCAGCGCGTGGTAGCTAGCTAACGAAAAAACCATAGAAAGCTCGCATTCAAAGCTCCTTACAAAGTTTGCCCAAAGCCATGCGCATATCTGAACTAAACGGCTGCCTGGCATCGTTTTGACACCCCGCCGCAAAATGGCAATGGCGCTCATTCTGTGGGGCTATTTTGCGGCGCTCGTATCGTTCGGTATTGGTCCATTCTGTAGTCTATTTTGGTACATTGTTTGTCATGTATAATTCAAATACAAAGACAAACAGCCTTTGTCCACTTTCTTACAATTTAATATGATTTATTTATAGAGGAGGCTTAAAGCTTTCCAATTAACTCTGTATTATGCCAATCTTGTCCATTTTGGCTGTCTGTCCCTTCCTCCTGTACATTGGAAACTAGTCCGTTATATGTCTGGTCCATTTTTCTATTTTATTTTCAACCATGTGACCACACCATTTGCACTTTCTCTTCCTACCCTCCTAAAGTATCTGACATCATTCATTACTCAGTATGGTAATAAGCTGGTGTTATGTAGTTTGGTTTTGACTTCCATTGGTACGCTTTTATTCATTATCCTTGTAGAACAAACAACACATTAAGTTATTCTTTTTTGTATTTATATTCAGGTTTACTTATTTTATGTAGGTCGAGTACTATCAATGTAATAAGCTTTTTTTTGGCAAAAAGTGACTGACCGTTGAGTTTGTTTAGGCGTCTTCTTAACAGTGTTCTTCTTTTTCAAACGCTGGTAGAATTTTGACTTGTAAAAGTGCCATTACTGCCTACTTGTAGAATAAAATTCATTTATTTAATTTATGTCTTTCATAGACCAGTATTATTTCCATGTGTTGGTAATTCTCTTGTCTAGCTCTTTTAACATTTGTTGTTCAGATGATATAACTTGGTAAAGGTAGACATAGTCTTTTACGTACTCTATATATTCGTCTTCAACTATAATAGGTTCGTATACATTATTAGTCATTCTTATGTGATGTTAAATACAGTTTTCTATGTCTGTGTCTATAAAATCTATGCGTCTGCGGTAATGCGAAGCCACCGCTTCCCTTGTACCTTCCTGCGACCGCTATGTGCTAATACACGCTGTATAGTGCGGATATTTATACTAGACCGGATCTTAAGACCCCCCAATAAAGCTTCAATAGCCACGTGGCTATTGAAGCTTTATTGGGGGGGTCTTCTGTGTATTGAACCTGCAATACGTACAGTACAATAACATCTTCAGGATACTGTTGAAGTTGCCTCGACACTGCAGTGCGTCAGGAATGTTCGCCGAGGCGCACACAGATGGCTACCACGCCATCAGACGCAAGAGGGTTGCCTCATTGCTGATACGACTGAGAGGCAGGATGTGGGCTGGACTGCCCTATACTGCGGCACTGGGTTGGTATTGTGACGGGACGAGCAAAATAGTGTACATTTTTGCCCTGTTTGTTACAAAGCTACCTACCCAAGTCTTTTAATTTTATTTTTTTGTTCATTACTAATATGTGTAGTCTTAAGTTTCGATAGGATTTAGTCTTATCAACACATATGGATTCTATAGTAGTCTGAAATAAATGATTTTTATTTAATACACAATACTTTACTCGAATAGCTACTTTTAAAGTTATTATATATGTAGAAGTCTATTGTTTTAAATACAAACTGGTCTACTTAGCAGCATTTTTTTAATATGGAACTCCTTTTCTTATTCGTTGAAAAAGTGTTGATGTTTATCAATAACCAGTTACACTTAAAACTAAAAAGACAATCGCTTTGTTTACCACTTTCCAATGAAAGACAATCGAATTGTTCACATGACACATAGAAGTCAATTCGGTCTAGAAAAAGAATCTGCATCATACCTAGAGCGCCGAGATGACGTCATGCGTTGAGGTGCATAGATGTTGTGACCGACTAGGTTAGATTCCCATTAGTAAAGTCGTGCGTTAATTATTCACATACGGTCTCAAGGAAAACCATTTGAAAACGCAAAAGCTGTAGTATTGTTATTTTTGAATCTTAATTAAGTGAAACTAGTACAATTTTTCCCATTGATTGATTTTATCCTAGATATTCGAAGGAAAGTAGACAAACTTGGTCGTAGTATTGTTATGTTTGAATCTTAATTAAGTGAAACTAGTACAATTTTTCCCATTGATTGATTTTATCCTAGATATTCGAAGGAAAGTAGACAAACTTGGTCGTTAAAAATATAATGGGATAAGGTATAGTACATATTTATTTATTTGTAAGGATGTGCAAATGGATAAGAAGAAAAGTTCAACTATCTGTTAAGGCATTTTATCAAGCACACGAAAATATTGCTGAAGCCATTCTCAAGTAAGCAATACAATTTGCAGCAATTTTATATAACATTGAAACTTTAACAGTTAAATTGAAACTTTAACCTCAGGTGATACAGCTGTTTTCGAGAATTCAATTACAAACAAATAAAAAAAATAAAAAATACTCGTTTCTTTATAGAGAAACAATATAGGTCAAAAATTTGTTTTAAGCACAAATAAAACAAAGAGAACAAAAGAAGGGAGACGTGAACGTAAAATATTTTAGTTTCTTAAGAAATAAGTCAGTTGTAAGTAGATTTCTTTGAGGGATTACTTCGAGGAACTATTCAGCGAATGTAGAGGCTCGCGCAATTCCGCTGTCCTTACAAACGATAATGACAAAAATTTACAATTAAAGGACGTTTACTTTTATCATCATCATATCAGCCAAAAGACGCCTACTGCTGGACATGGGCCTCCTAAAAACAGTGCCACAATGACCGCTCCGGCGCCACCCGCATCCAGCGGACTCCCGCGACCTTTATCAGGTCATCAGTATAGGATAGGATCGGATAGGATCAATACTCCAGGCAAAATACGGTTTTGAAAAACATTAATTTATAATAGCGTTTTTTTTGTTGATTTCATTTGAAAATGTTATTCTAAGATGATTTAGTCAAGAATCCGACAAACTTTCCACCCGGAAGTAATTATGTAGATTTAAATGAAGCATGCATTATCTTTTTTTGTACGATTTATCTTGAATATTATAAAGCAACTGTAAATGAACCAAAATAAAGACAAAAACATTTATAAATATTTTTACTAACTTTTTAGAAGCCAGTTAACTTATCATTTTTTCGATGTCTGAAATTTTGCCGGATTTTGTCGCTGGGTAACTATTTAATTGATAATATATCCGTTATACATAAAAAATAAGCTATTATAAATTATTTCCAAAATTGACATTTTTTCCATACAAGTTGTCAGTTCATTGCCTGGACTACAACCTATATGGGACATAATACTATGTATCTATCGTGTAAGTTTTATTACACATTTATATGTTTTGTACTTAATTGATATACATGTCAAGATTGTCCTCGTATTTAATAAACTCGAGGACAATTTTGACACATATCAAACTATAATATATTTAAATACTAGCTTCCGCCCGCGACTTCTTTTGCATGGACCCTTCTTCTTTTGGATGCATTAATAGTTTTTATCTTCGTGCAAAATTATCCAAGTCGGTAAGTAACAAACATCGAAACATCCAAACAACCAAACTTCTTCTAGCTTCCGCCCGCGAATTCTTTTGCGAGGACCCGAGATAAAAACTATTATTTATTTTCATACATGTTATAAACTATCTTCATGCAAAATTTCATCCAAATTGGTCGAGCCGTTTAAGCTTGGTTGAGTAACAAACATCCAAACTTTCGCATTTATAATATTAGTAGGATAATACTGAAACAAATTCTATGGCACTCGTCGAAGAAAATATGTTGAGAAAACATAAAACGTTAGTACCTTCTCTTGTTTTATTGCGTTGTTCTTTACCAGGACACTTGAAGGCTATAAAACAACGCTACTTTTTATTTATGAGAACAAAGAAAAATACGTATAAGATATCAAAGTTGAAACTGGTACTGATTTAAACTGGGCCAGTTCTTGAAACAACAAGAGTATTTTGTGACAAAGTCTTGGCTACGCAAAGATTTAACTTTATAGTTCACTAGCTTCCGCCCGCGACTTTGTCTGCGTGGACCCGGGATAAAAACTATCCTTTATTTTAATCCAGGCTATAAACTATCTTCGTGCAAAATTATCCAAGTCGGTTGAGCCGTTTAAGCAGGATTGAGTAACAAAACATCGAAACACCCAAACAACCAAACTATAGCATTTATAATACTAGCTTCCACCCGCGAGGATCCGGGGTAAAAACTAACATTTATTTTAATTCAGGCTATAAACTATCTTCGTGCAAAATTTCGTCTAAATCGGTTGAGCCGTTTAAGCGTGACTGAGTAATTAACAAACATGTAAACATCTAAACTTTCGCATTTATAATATAACAGTAGGACACTAGCTTCCGCCCGCGACTTCATCTGTGTGGACCCGGAATAAAAAACTATCCTTTATTTTTATTCAGGCTATAAACTACATTCGTGCACAATTTTATCCAAATTGGTTTAGCCGTTTAAGCGTGTTTGAGTAACAAACATCTTAACATCCCAACTTTCGCATTTATAATATTATAGGAGGGTAGTAGGATTTTATCAGTACCGCGAGTCATCTCATCACATTCCTTATCGCACGGGATATCGATCGACACAGTAATTAATCTCGTCGTTCCCTCCTATTGGATTAGGGTCGTATTCGTTAGCCGCGACTTCGATTGATGTAAGTGTAAATATGTTGTCGTTTTATCACTTATCACCGTGGACCTAATACTCAGGACAAGCTATGGTAATTATTATACCACGTCCAAACGTGATGGAAGCATACAAATCTCGATAAATGTGACAGAAAGGGAAATATCATTCGTTGACTTTGTCATACTTCCACTTTTTTATTCGCCGCAACTGATTTAGTATGAAGTTGTGCCAAATAAACCAATAACCGCAAAAATTAAGAAGGTTGTTTATGGTAAGCCTTTAAGCATTTTGAGACCATTTCTTAATTTGGGTATATAACACACATAAGAGAATATCTGACCCTCATTGTGGCAGCACGTGTAGCTTGTCTTGAGTATTATGCGTATTACTGTGGATAAAACAACCGTCACGTTCTGGCATGCGAGTGAGATGAGTGTGCAAGTACGAGAGTGACGTGATATTTTATCCACAATAAGTGATAAAATGGCATCTTCAGACCCGCCAGGCGTCGTCGTTAAAATGTCTACATAATTACATATACATTTTTTGCCTTATTGAAAAGGAATAAAGTGCAAAGCTGGAATAATCTCTGAAGTCGACTGTACAGAGGTCGAACTTGTACGTAACGTGTGATATTTGTTTGATACGTTTTCACGTATCAAAAAAAAGACGTAAAAGCGTAAAAGCTAACATGGTGACTTGTATGGGCAATTTTTTTTAGGGCCCATATCTGGAAATCATTCTGAAAACTTATTGCATAGGGTAGGGTAGTAAACGTATAACATACACTTTTATGCTGGAGTAACATACCACCCCGTGTTTCTCAATGAGAATTAAATATTGGCAAAGGTTTTTTAGCTGCCGATGGCTAAAAGTAAGCAACTTTCTGCCAATATTTCACTTTTAGATTTCGTATCGCACTGGATATTGGCACAGTAATTAATCTTCACGTATCTACTATCCGATTGGGACGGTATCCGTAGACGCGATCCATATTCATCTTATGTCAGGTGCCGACTTAGAATGATAGTGAACATTGTTCGGGCTTGTACGATGTATCGGGGATTAAATGCTTTGTTTACAGACAAAACTGGTAAAAACAATTTTATGTATATTCGGTAGTCAGTGAGAACGATGTAACTCTTTGATAAAAACCGGCCAAGAGCGTTCGGGCCACGCTCAGTGTAGGGGTCCGTGGTTTTTCGTCCAGAAATAGAAAAATTTTGTATTTTTTTTCAAAAACTATTCTACTTATCAAGTTAAAAAATATTTTTCCTAGAAAGTTTTTATAAAGTTCTACTTTTGAGATTTTGTTCATATTTTTAAAACTTATGGTTCAAAAGTTAGAGGGGGGGGGGGACATTTTTTTTACTTCTGGAGTGATTATCTCCGAAAATATTACCATTATCAAAAAATGATTTTAGCAAACCCCTATTCATTTTTTAAATACCTATCGAACAATATCCACTCCCACTCCTGGCACTCCTGGAATCCCAAGATACAGGCGTTGCCTAGTTTGGGGTCCATAGGACATGTCATATCCTAACAATGTAATTACTTTTGGGAAATAAAGAATTTATTTATTATTTATTTATTAATATACCACACGTTAGGGTTGAAATGAAAAACAAAAACACTCCCTACGTTACGTACCTATAGGGGAGGTACCCTAATAAAAAAAAAACACTTTTTATTTTACCACTGTCGGCGTGATTGATATACATATTAGTACCAAATTTCAGCTTTAGTGCTAACGGTTACTGAGATTATCCGCGGACGGACGGACAGACAAAGCAAAACTATAAGGGTTCCTAGTCGACTACGGAACCCCAAAAAGGACGGATTTTGATGATACTTTATACGAAATATCGTTAAAAAGTGTACCTACATACCAAGAGTTAGAATAAGATTACACCATATTCTGAGCAAAAAAGGAAATTTGGTCACTTTAATCTTTTCTCAACAATGTATTATCATTGATTTTAAATCGAAAAAAAAATAGCTTTGTTTTCTATATACGAGTAGATACCTATTTTCATATATGCACATGTTAATTTTCATATACCTATACAAATAAACATTTTGCTCATGTGGATTACCTATTATCATCATTGCATAACCTGTGCTCAACTAAACCATCCAAACCTGCACTAAATTCCCAGCGCTGTCTTGCCGCTATTATAATGCTAACGCCACACCAAAGTTCAATTAGTTCTCACAATTATGTCCACAGCGCAGAAATATATGTCCCAGATAATGCCTGCATTTACACCTAGAACAATGGTTCTGCCTGTGCACGGTATCATGCATGCATGTTGCTGGCAAGGTAGAAAATTAGAACATTGGTGTGTTAATTGGCTATGGTTTTATTATACGTCATTTAATTATGACTTTTAATCACTAAAGGGCCAATTGGCGGCAGGCGATCATCAGTTATTGATTTTTACCTGTAAAAGAGTCTGGCCTTTCTACAAGTTTTAATTGAACTTGTACACTCAAGGGCACCAATATGTATTCACTCAAAGTTTTATAAATATGTATACTACAACCTTATTGTTGCAGAAATAAGGTCTGCCTACATATTTTTGGGACTTTGTGGTGTATACATATTGGTGCCCTTCACTGTACTAGTATTTTTCTCACACAAAATAGGTACCACTTCCTGTCCTCGTCATTAACCTACATACACCCCACTGCTGGGTACAGGCCTCCTTATCGATGACAGGGAAAACATTCCTACCATAACATGGGAAAATATGAAACTGTACAACCCACCAGCTGTAATGGAGAAAGTGTCTGATCGCGTATCAATTACAACACAACACAAATGCTTTTTATTTCTCACCAAATAATAAAGTACCTATACTGGAGGAAAAGAAAATCATTAATGATAGACAACGGGCAGTCTTATTGCAAAAACGCCTTTACTGCATTCAGTGCTAACCCTCGTAGCCGATAGGTACCGCGTTTTTTCTGTAGAGGAAAGCGGCCACGGGCAGCGAGCTCCTGGCCCCGAAAGTGTTAAGTTTGCCAACAAATACTCGTACCTGCAATTTGAAGCATTCCTAGATAATGGCAGTGACCTCCTACTAATCATATTGATCGCATGTGTTATCTGTGACGAGCTGCAACATCCCTTAACTCAATGTCTTGTATAATCCCATCGGATTACTGAACTAAAACCCAGTTAGTGTAGCTCTACTCCACAAGTAGGTCACCTGAATGCCAAGCGAGCTTCTGAGCTATCGTCTAATAGATTCAACGTAGTATAAAGAGATGTTTTATATTGCAACATGTTCTTATTGCGTTCTCGCTATATTGCACTTTGCTTCTTATTTTTCATGCAGGTCAATAAGTTTCTTCTCCAGGGTAATGTGATATAAAGGAACGGGGCCAAAGCATAAATAATAGTACATAAAGAAGAGGTACACTGTCGACCTAATTGGGTCAATCAACTGTTTCTTGTTCCTGCGTATTTTCTTCATTGGCAGTTACAACATGTGCCTATTTTATAAAATCTTTAAGTTCTTATAGCCAGATAAACAGTCTATTGAAACATTTATGTTACATCTCGCAAAAAAACGTATTCTAGCAAATAACATGGTTGTCCAGGGGTCAAATCACTATTTTTATAGAAATTGTTTTTTTACGTCCGCTGGGCAATCGGTGAAAAATAATTAAAGTTGTTATTTAGTGTCACGCTATAATCAATTGCGTAAGGCAACAACAATTAACAACAGCAGACATCGTATTTTCTTGTAATCTTCCTTTGAACAGCAAATAGTAGAAACGGAACCTATGGCTTCCAAAGTAGCGCCGCAAAATCGCCGACAAACTGCCCTCAGTTTGGCGATCTTGAAATGTATACTTACCGCTAAGATGTTTTTTGAAATAAATAAATAAATTGCCATCATTATGCAATGGGGACGAGGTGTCAAAACTATACCAGGCAGCCGTTTAGTTCAAACATGCGCATACTGGGTTTTAGGCACGTGTTTGGGTAGATTTTTTCAAGGTGCATTCTATGGTTTTTTTGTTCGCTGGGCTATTAAACTGCGAAGTGGAAGGCAAGTGAGGAGCCCACTACATTACTAAGCCTTGTAATAGAGTAAGTCGCAATTACTTTACTGACAAAGAGCCTAAGCTCCTAAGCGGTCATCACACTGCCGCCGCATCCCGCTGCGGGGTGCGGAGCGACGGTTCCCAACGTTGAATGCCAGTGCCTCAGTTGTATACAAATATAATAATAATAATTTATTGATAAAACATACAGTACATCAGGTTTACTATAGACTAGGAGCTTACTATTAGAGGCAAATAACACGTGCCTGAGCTAGGATACCCTGTGTTTCAGGCAAAAAAGAACTAACAATTGAAAATCAAGTTATTCAAAATATAATACAATATCATTCTTATTGGCTAGTACAAAATAGTTAGGAAGTTATAACCTAGGCGCTAATATACACGGTGGAATTTAATCGGTGAACAGGAACCCATTTTTCTAATTCAGTAATCGATGGCGGTCACGTTTATGTAGTACTTAAGTGGAACCAAGTTTTTTTTTTATCATAACTAATTTTTAAGTTGAAATTAAATTTAAATTAAAATTTATTGTCACCCTACTAATGCTTTAGTCTCAAAAGTTTAATACCTCTTTTCAAACTATCAGCCATAGAAACTTAAAACATAAATGAGCAATAAGCTGTCAATTTGTCATTGTCAAATTCATAACAAACGTCTGATCTGTCTAGTTTCCCGCCAAAGCCAGCAAGCACTTGACGTATGTACACTTACGAGTAACTTCCCTTCAATAAAAGTAGGGTGTCCATTTATTCAGTCAGTGTACATTTTACCGATGTTAATTAGGTGTCATTAATTAGATTGTGAGCTATATTGCACGAGATCTCACGTATTGGTTTCTGTGTAGATTGATAATTAAGATTTTTGGATTCCTGATCACCGATTAAATTCCACCGTGTATATTGTATAACTATATGTCGGAGAGGAGAAGTTCCATTCAGCGCCCTCTATTACATCCATCGTGACTTCAGTCGTAATGTCTGTAACCGTCAATCTACAACTGTCATTATTGAAATACATGCGAACGAGGACATATTTGTCTGGGCAAACTCGGGAGCTCGTTAGTTCCGCCGCGCGCCAACAGAGGGCTACGACGAGCATTATTTGAATTAGAAACAGAACAACGGACGGTTGTGTTCGCTATCATGAAGGAAAAGCTTAACAGAAGGTGGACGCTCTCTTGGATGGAGAATTTATCGTGTAGAGAGAATGGTATGACGGAATACGAGAACCGAAGTTGCCAGTTCACTGTATTTCACATGAATTTGCAACTATGTTGTGGAGGAGTCTTTAGTAAAGTTTGTAAACATAGTAACATCGTTTTCTATCAATGCCCGAGAACCCAGGATACGCCCACACCTCGACATATAAAAGAAAAAAAGAAAAGATTTATTACGTAACATTAGGTCTACGTAACAGATAAGCAGGTTGGTCTTTTTAAGTACCAGGGTACCCTGCACCATACTTCCAGCGAAAAGTACGCAGCTCCGCACGCCGCATCGGATACAGCGTCAATATCATGACCGCCTTCCATGTATGATGTTGAACAAATAAATGAATAAATGACACAACCTCAACCATGCTCAACAAAATTACAGACTTATATCACACTCATTAGCTCGCCTGTCTGGTAATTCGCTAATTCACCAATCTACCCGCGACACTGCGAAAATGTATGTAAACACCTCCACGCTGAGATACAGGCACTGGGGGAATTTAATTTTAATTATGTTGCTGCGCCGTAGATAGAGGATTTCATAGATGGAGTCGTAGGGCATCCCCGAAAAGGATAATAATAACAAATCCTTACTAATATTATAAATGCGAAAGTGTGTTTGTGTGTTTGTTTGTCCTTCTTTCACGTCGCAACGGAGCGTCGTTTTAATGTGATTTCTTGTATGGAGATAGTTTAGAGGCTGGAGAGTGACATAGGCTACTTTTTGCAGCGGGAAAACATCTAATTCACACGGGAAAATTCAATATGTTACATTTTCCTATAACCACGCGGGTGAAGCCGCGGGCATCAGCTAGTAATAATAAATATTAGGGGACAATCTTACACAACTCGACCTTAGTCCCATAGTACTCGTAAGCTCAATAAGGCTTTTGTTATGGGTACTAGACGACGATATATTTAATAGATAGAAATACTTAAATACATAGAAAACATCCAAGACTCGGAAACAAACACTCATGATCATCACACAAATATTTGTCCTTACCGGGATTCGAACCCAGGACCTTCAGCTTCGTAGGCAGTCACTACTCACTAGGCTAACTGCATGGTCGTCAAAATTAAGGATGGAGGTAAATTAACTTGAATAAATTCAGAAGTATCAGCAGACTAATTACATCCTTGACATCTGATGTCTTGCATACTTAGTCGTGTTATATGTGTTTTTGTGTTATGTTATAAGTTTCGTATATTGTTATGTATGTTAGTCTGTAGGGTATTTGTAAATTGTTGCCTGACTGATTTTTTTCTATACAACGATGGTGGCAAACAAGCTTACGGCCCGCCTGATGATAAGCGGACACCGCAGCCTATAGACGCATGCAACTCCAAAGGAGTAACATGGGCGTTGCCAACCCTTGATATGTTTGAGGATACGCCGTGTTGACAGCTGAAGGAACAAATTCCCTCGCTCTCAACACAACGCATCCTCGGGAGCTCTGGCGACCTTGCTCACCTCCAGGAACACAACACTACTACAGAGCAAGTAGTAGTGTTATTATGGCTGTGGTCTTCTGCAAGGCGGAGGTACTTCCCCAGTTGGACTACTCCAAATTCGAGCGGGATGACATTTCGCTGTGCCCTACCTCACCAAACTGAAATAAATAAATAAAAATAAATAAATAAAT
This sequence comes from Epinotia ramella, assembly GCA_947578815.1. Taxonomy (NCBI): domain Eukaryota; kingdom Metazoa; phylum Arthropoda; class Insecta; order Lepidoptera; family Tortricidae; genus Epinotia; species Epinotia ramella. The sequence continues at coordinate 1,813,468 of OX388213.1, forward strand.
CCGTGGCGTCACTTTCAATTCAGTTTACTAGTTTGGTTGGACAAAAAAGGCTGGTGACAAACAAAAAAGGCCTTTACGCGATGAAGGATACCTGTATATTTGTCACTCATGTCATGTGTGTATGTGTGTGTGAGTTCCTCTATACTTATTCCGTCTCTATGTGCTGCGCAAGTCAGAATTGTGTTAAATTCAAGATGGCGGAATTACTTACAAGGTAATTGTTTGGCTTAGTGGAGATAAGCCGTTGTCTAAATCAGTGGTGAATTTTTGGTCATTTTTGAATCCCATCACATTTTAATCTGTTTCGAGCACTTGTTCTTGTTTGAGCGTGCTTTCAAGCGAAAACTATTTCTGAAACGTGTTGATTGGGTTATAAAACAGATGAACTGTATTGAGACCCGGATTTCAGTTTTTTCTTAGTTGAAAAAATTTGAATGTAAACTCTTTATGTAAACTAAAAATACACGATATATATTTTTTTTATTACTCTTAAAGATCTTTTCCGATTTTCACACATATTTTTTACTCAACAAGTTTTAATCGCGTGATTAAAGAAGAAAAAAAAACAATTAAATTAACCACTCCTTCTACAGTGGCATTTCGCCAAAGAGATATAAGGAAGCGTGGCGGGAAATTTCATAAATTTCATAATATCAGCGGCAAAGTTATGTTCCCGTGGTGTGTCATTGTCAGATTTAGGTGCGCGCCTTTTCGGTGGACATTGCCAAAGTTAAGGGCTTTAAAGCCTAATTTTTGGTTGAACTTTGAATCCGCATAAACAGCGTCGCCTCTTCTATAATTCTATGCGATAAAAACATATTATAATATATATAAACATAAGCCCTTAACTATTGCCCACTGAAAAGACGATTTTTGTTTTACTTACTGACAATGACCCTGGTGCGGCGCCTCTCTTCACTGATGGGAATAGCGATGGAAATGTCAATAAAATAAAATGGTTTCAGTAATAGCTGTCGTCTGTTGCATGCGTCCAGACAGGTGGGCTAACATAGCTACCAAGTAGGAGCCACATGGAGGGCGACGCAGACGGGGCCGACCTAGACGGAGATGGCGGGACGACCTGGATGTATTGTATTCTTCAGCAATTGGGCGGCAGAGGCACCTAGTAGGGACGCATGGAGATCATGGGGAGAGGTCTTTGCCCAGCAGTGGGACATTCAACAGGCTCACAAAAAAAAGTATTGCTCAAAAAACACAATATTTCTATTCTTATATTCTGTTTTTCTGTTTTCACCTACTCAAATCATATATTTTCTTGCATCGTCTCCACCACCCAAAGGTTGTCTGGAAAAGATCGCTTTTTAGCGATAAGACCGCCTGTTGTCTAGCATTGTTTATGTTTAATGTATCTCTATTTTTCTGTTTTATTTTTACTATGTCTGGTGAGCAATAAATAATATTTGTATTGTATTGTATATTTTTCAGCACAGGCAATAGTGTAACCACAGTCAAAAAAGTCCAATATAACCGCTTTCTACGATGTATGTGGAAATACAATAACAGTATATAAAACTTTATACGATACATAGAAACAGCCACTAAAATGGCGTCCGAAATCCCCTTCATTAACAACCAGTCCGTTAATTCTACTTTAATTAAAAATAATTCTCTCTCAGCGGATAATTAATGTTTGGGACTCGCCAAGTATCCATTTAAACCTAACTAGCGTCGGCTCGAAATGCATTAGCATCCGTCCTTTACCAAAAAACTAGGAGTGATGGCAATTTAAAACCCCACTTTCCCATCTCGCGGTACAGAGTCGGTGCGGGGTGAGTAAGGTATTATACCACCAACAGTACATAATTCTTTACTGCGTGCTACGTTTCAATAAGTGTTTCCTGATTTGGGCGAGATGCTCGGAAGCGGAGCGGTACAAATGCGCAATAAAAGCCGCCTCCACGCAATGGGCCACAATGGCCCAATCATAGAGGACGCTATTATGCGTTAGACGGAGAAAGACATAATTCTATCGCATTTTAACGCATAACTGCGTACCTGTCTGGCGCCATGATAGCCCATTGTGTATGGCTCCCAATGTCCCGATTCCTCCCCGACAAGTGACATTCGTGCGATCATCTTAAATAAAATAAATAAATAGATATTCGGGGACAATCTTACACACATTGACCTAGTCCCAGACTAAGCAAAGCTTGTACCTACTATGGGAACTAGACGACGATATACATACTTATATAGATAAATACATACTTAAATACATAGAAAACATCCATGACTCGGGAACAAATATTCGTGCTCATCACACAAATAAATGCCCTTACCGGGATTCGAACCCGGGACCTCCGGCTTCGTAGGCAGGGTCACTACCAACTAGGCTACAGAGGTCGTCGAAATACATAAAACATCTGACACATTCTTCTCAAATTGAGTAAAGGCAGGGGCGGCTTTAGTGCAGGAGGGGGTGAGTTGCACCCGGGCGCACGGTTCTAGGGGGCGCTGAGCGCCACTCACAGGGCGCCACTCAAAGGGCGCCACTCGCCTCGACTCGGGCGCTAGCGCGCGCTAGGGGGGTGCTAGAGGGCGCTAGGGTAATGATTGCACCCGGGCGCGACATGGGCTAGAGACGCCTCTGAGTTAAGGAATACATTGCAGCCAGCATCCCCTAGGATGCAGGTCCCTAGACCATGCCTGGGGTATTTTCTTTTCATGTGTAGTTCGTAGTTCTTTTTTTACAGTGTCAAATTGTCAAGGTCAACTAACAACCAATAATAGGGAGTTTATGTATTACCGTTTTGTATAAAATTTATAATTGTTAAAAAAAGCAATTTTAATAAAAGAGTTTCACTTTAAAATCTGTCCAGTCAAAAAAAGGCATTTTCATTTCCAAATTTAAAAAAATATATCTTTTGGTAAGTTCCCTCGAAATCTTTTATGCGTCTTAATAACACATACAGATCCATTCACAGAATCTCAATTTGACACAACGGTGTTTTTTAAAACACGCCGACGACTATCCCACGCTAAATGAAAAAGCAGCTTTGTGCAAATTGAAACCATGTTTTTTCGTCGTCACTTTTTCTTGTATCACGTATGGCGCTTATTATTCTGGTGCGCACTTGCTATATTACCTTATCGGTCACGTGACAGACAGCAGAGATAAGGGCGGAGTGACAAATGTACTGTAGTGTCACCATACGTACTAGGTTTGTGGAGTTCGGACTGTTCATGCTTGCAAGGGCCTAGTTAACTACTTAAATACTAGTGTTATTATTATTATTATCGTATTGACGAGAGACATCATTCTGATCTTGACACGTTTTATTGTCATTGACCCTGTACATCTCTGACAATATAACATTAATGTTCCTTTTTTGTTTTGACGCTTAGAGACCGTATACATCTCTTAGAATATTGGAATAATTATTAATTGTATTTGAACGCTCAGAGACCTTATACATCTCTGGAATACTGAATTAATATCATTAACTTCTGTTAATGCTGATACAGATCTTATATCGAATGTAATGGTTTTGCAATTTTGTTTCGTTTACATTAACTTAGTGACATTTCGTTTGTTAACCTTTTATAATATATAATTTTAAATTATTATTGTGTAAGATTATTATTATTTTATTGTAAATTACCGTTTGACAAGTAAAAGTGCCCTTGTGGCCTATTTGCAGAATAACTAATTGATTTGATTTGATTTGATACCTACAGGTCGATCACGTAACTCATTGTACGCGCGTCAAGTAGATCTAATGACACTTTTTATACCTATATGAAAAAAAATACAGTCCTAACGCGCGTTTAAAACGTTACGTGATTACCCATCAGCAGGTCGATCACGTAACGCAGTACGTTAGTAGATCTAAATATTAAATTGTATACTTATGGAAAAATTACAGTTAAACTGGCCTAACGCGCGATCGAATAATTACGTGATTACTCCTCTGCTGATCATAAATACAAGGTTACACTACATCATTCTGAAGAGCCATTTGACCGAAAGCAAATTTTTCCGAATTTCATAATCCGAAAACCATGTTCCGCTGAAGAATTGTTTGATTTTAAGGATATTTTACTAACCTAATTTAATCTATTTATACGTTCCATTAAATCATCTGCGTCCCAATTTTCGTTTAACGGAAAATGGCATTTAAAATTTTGACATTTCGGAATACCTACTGACTGTTTGACTGAAGCTTCGATTTTTTCTGTGTTCCCAAATACATAGAACGTTATGTATTCCTACAAAACGGAAGGCAGAGACCATGGAAATGCATTGTCTGTGCCACGTATAGCGATATTGAAATAATAATTAAATAAATAAATAATTAATAATTAATAATTAAAAATATAATAAATAATTAATTTTTATCAGATAATGTAACATGACTAATATTTCCACGCCGATTCGCGGCAGGATATGCTGAGCATAATATAATTATACCATCAACTGTACTGTACCATATTCAAGGAAATAAACATATTCTATTCTATTCTATTCTATTCTAAAATCGGAGTACCTCCATTTGATTATTGATAAAACCTCATTGTAGTTACTTCTATTCTTAGAATTAAGTAGCAAGTTCCATTACCTGTACTTACAGATAATGGAACTTGCTACTTAATTCTCATACTTATGCAACTGAGAAAATGTTTAAGATAAGGATACTCACCGCCTTCACAACTTGCTTCTACGAATTACCACCAGTCTCTGCCAAAATGGCCAAAATGGTAGAGTAGTAAACACTTTATTGCACAAAAGAAAAACAATTACATAGGAGAAGACACAATAAAAAAAATACCAAGGTAAACTTATCCCTTTCAGGGATATCTTCCAGCTAACCCTGTACTTGTCTTGTTAATAAAATTGTACTTGTGACGGACAGTCAGCAGCAGTTACTAAAATATTACCAAAAGTATCTGCATAAGCTGTGGTTTCTTTATATCATTCAAACAAAATCTATGAAATATTGATGAATGAATTTTATCAGTCTTCGATCAAAATAAGTTGTGTGGCAGCCCTACATTCAGAATTGTGATATTTTATTCAATAAACGTACGTCCAAATGAAGGCAATGCGTTACTTATGTAGGTACAGCCAACGACAGCGCATCCTTTCAGTCAGTAAATTTTAGCTTTTATTACCATTGCATAAGGTCTCCGTTTCAAGAATATTGGAAAAGTAGTATACATCTCGCCAGGCTATTGGCGAAATTAAATAATCTTTCAAACGACCACGGAAATCATATAAATAAAATGTTTTAGGGTGATGATCGTAAATGTTTATAGGGCAATAAAATTTTGCAATATTTCAGGAGTAACTTGCAGAAAATAAGGAAAGTGGTAAAATACGATCTTTCATCCATAGTTTGTTTTATGATTATGATCTTTTTTGAAAACTATTTTGTATTTAACGAATGATGCCTTTTAGGGATAGAGTTTCTTAGTATTACTATATATTTTATTTTTATTTTAGGTCACACCTGGCCATAATGCGAGTTTTACAGCACGCTGCGCGTACGGTAAAACTCGCATTGTGGCCAGCTCAAGACGTAAAATTGTGTACTCACCACGGGCAGTAAGAAAACAAGTAACTTGGTAAGTAATGTACTATTTACTTAAGTCTTACATAGTAATATACAAGGCCAATTAAAGGAACTCTATCATAGTATTTTAACCTAGGACCATCACATGGAATGCAAAGCAAAATATTTCGTAGCTATTCTTAGTTTCATATCATCATCCTCCTAGCGTTATTCCGCGGGTCCGCTTTGGCACCTAAACACAACTTTTGACAAAGGCACTAGTTTTACGAAAGCACGAGCACTTTACGCATGCACGAGTCGGCGGCTCGGCGGCAGTCGGCCGGCGCGGGCGAAACACGCCACGACTTGCACATATTATTCGCATTCGCAAAACATTCGCATCGTTTAATGCGAATGCGAATGTTGATGCGAATATTTAAAATGATGCGAATCATTCGCATATGCGAATGCGAATGCGAATATTCGTAACATCCCTACTTCCAACCCAGGGAAAAGTTCACCTTAAGGGATTAGAAAGTGGATGAGTGTCGAGACTTGGCCTCTTTTTTAGGTGTCATATTTTTTTATGGGATCTTCTTTAAAATTGAGTAGCAAGATTCCATCCAAACAAACAAACATACATACATTGCAAGTTAAATAAAAGTTTGTAAAATTGCATGATTTTTCAAAACTTTCAAGTTTCATATCTATCAATTTTAATTTGTAATTTACACTTTATTGCAATAACTTGATGACTAACTATAAATATGTATATGATGATGATGATGTCCTCCCAGACGTCCGTCGACGGCGACATCCTGACAAGACGATTGTAAAAAGTTATTATTTGCGTGCATGGGCGCGAGAATGACTCGCAAATCCAAACTTGGTTTTGAAACTCCGGTGACATGAAAAACAATAAAGGTCTCCACTTGAGTTGTAAGTGTAGTGGTAGGAGGGCTTGGGCCGAGTTTTACGAAACTGACGTTTGGCGTCAAGATTTTCGAGACGGGTACTTTCAAAGTTACTGAGCCCCGTGTTGACAGCAGTTCGCCAGTCTGATCTCCGAGTAGCAAGCTCTTCCCACGACTCACATGATATGCCGGTTGCAGACAGATGGCGCTTCAGGACATCCCTGTACCGCAGGTATTGTCCGCCAACTTTGCGCTTTCCTGAGGCTAGCTCCGAGTAAAATACTGCCTTAGGCAGTCTTGATGATGGCATTCGTACAAGGTGTCCACACCAACCAAATATGTATATAGCAACACTACGGTATTAATTTTAACATGAGGGAACTACTTACCCTATTACCTACACAGGCATCACACGCACCACCCAAATGCCTACGCAAAACCAATTTGAACGCTTGAAGCTGCTGATATTTTTAAAAATGTCCGCCAAAGCACTCACAACGAACCCAATTGTATGCAAAAATGAAATAACAACGTGTTTTTGTTCGCACCCAATTTGATTACATTCTGCAAATTTCATCAACGACATCTGAAAAATAAAATGGGGGGCACCTTGGCCTCACTTAGGGAGTGATGCTCAAACTTGTTTTTCCCTTTTTTTTTGATTCATAAATAATTTGTTTACACTGAAGTTTGCACTAATCCAAATTATCTAAGATGCTAAGTGTAACAATTAATTAAAGGTAAACACCGCATGCATTACTTATATAAAAAAAACCTTAACATTAATTAATCAAAATTATAGACAGGATTTTACTAAATAAATGTAATTACCATACAACTAAATAATTTAAAACTATTTTAAAAATATTTTGTGCTCGTCACTCACTTTTGTAGAAAATAGATATTATTGCAAAGGTCAAGCAGTTACCAGACCGTATTTTAAATTTCATGACCGAGTCAGAGAATTTTGCAAATAACAACAGGGTGGTGAAAGCTTGGAACGAACTGCCAGACGATGTGGTCTCAGCTCTCAATATCAACCAATTCATGAACAAATTAGTCAAGCACATTTGTACAAAAAATTAAATTAAAGCTCAACGATTATTTAGTTAAAGATAATTGGATCCAGGCATCATCAGTTGTTTCAACTGCCTGCCTGATAAATAAATAAATAAAATAAAGTGTGAGTGAAGGACTGAGATTGTCTGAGCTGGCCGATGTGGTTTTTAAGCTGCCCTTGGAATTTGAATCTACTAACATGGTCAATACAGACGTTTTCCGAATGGACCTACCTTTATGCAAGTCGGCCTACTGAAACAATGTCAATTGTAAGGTTGAAATTGTTCGTGTTAGATATTAAGTAGGTACCAGGTACTCCTATACAATGGGTTAAATAGTTTAGTGTTATTAATTACTTTTCTTTTTTCTTGTATTACAAAATAGGTATAAAGGGAGTGTAAAGAGTGAATTCACCAACAAACTGCCTTGCAGTTTGGCGAAGATTTGTGTATGTACAAAAGCTGTGTAATTGTTTGGGTAGGTAATAAAAAAAAAACCGGCCAAGAGCGTGTCGAGCCACGCTCAGTGTAGGGTTCCGTAGTTTATGTATTTTTTTTCAAAAACTATTCAACCTATGAAGTTCAAAATAATTTTCCTAGATTTTTTTTATAAAGTTCTACTTTTGAGATTTTTTTCATATTTTTAAAACTTATGGTTCAAAAGTTAGAGGGGGGGGGACACATTTTTTTTTACTTCCGGAGCGATTATCGCCGAAAATATTAACATTATCAAAAAGTAATTTTAGCAAATCCCTAGTTATTTTTAAATACCTATATAACAATATATCACACGTTAGGGTTGAAATGAAAAAAAAAACTCCCCATGTTACGTATGGGGAGGTACCCTAATAAAAAAAACATGTTCACTTTTTATTTTACCACTTTGTCGGCGTGATTGATATACATATGAGTACCAAATTTCAGCTTTCTAGTGCTAACGGTTACTGAGATTATCCGCGGACGGACGGACAGACAAAGCGAAACTATAAGGGTTCCTAGTCGACTACGGAACCTTAAAAAGCGGTTGGACTATAGATGATTATGAAGATGAGGGCTAGGTAGGTATTGACCTTGGACTGATACTCTTTTATAAAAAAACTGTTCACTATAGTGTAACACAGACGTGACGTTTGTCACGTGATGAAAGTCGCCGCAAGAGGTCCGTGGAGCTTTTCGGAATTGGGTTGTTGTAAATTATAATTACAAAATCTTTTAATAATATTGTTAGAGTATACCTACTTATACTTCGTTATAAAGAACTTATAATAATAATAATAATAAATCTGCCTATATACGTCCCACTGCTGGGCACAGGCCTCCTCTCATGGACGAGAGGGAACGGACAGCAGTCCCCACGCTGGCCCAGTGCGGGTTGAGGACTCCACATACACCTTTGAATTTCTTCGCAGATGTATGCAGGTTTCCTCGCGATGTTTTCCTTCACCGAAAAGCTAACGGTAAATATCAATTGACATAAAAACTAACTTAAGAACTTATAAATAAAATTATTTAAAATACACACAACCTGTCATTGTTGACATAATGATTACCAATCAGTAAATTAATTTTATTGGAGCTGCTCCGCATCCTACGCACCAGTGATGCGGCCCTCTTCCGTACAATATTCTCGCGTATAAATTCGTTACTATTATTTTGACCATGCATAAGAATTGTGTGGGACCAAAACAGTCTGATTTTAATCAGAACTCGCACCATGCTGTCTTCAAACGCTATATTTTGTACCAAGAAATATTTCATAAATTCGCGCCCACACGACCGCTGCAAACTTTGAGAACGCCCGACCAAACCGAATCGGCAGCTCGAATTTGTCCTCGGAAGTTTCCGACGAGTTTAAGCCAAGTTTGCAGAAAATTTTACCGCCTTATCTATTCGATTGTGCCCCTCGCGTCGAAACTGCTCCCTGCATACTTACTATTTGTGTAAGGGCAACAATATTAAATGAAGGGAAAGTTGCCAAGTTTCTTGAGTATTTCCGGGGTTCTTTGTACGGCTGGGTGCAAAAAACTTCTGTGACATGTGTACCTTTCAAAGATCAAGATAAAATGAAAAGTACACTTTTTGTTCTAATTTTGCCCTCGCTATAAATTGACATCGGAATCGTTTTGGGACCCAAGTTTTCAAGCTCTCTCCGAGTGTTAGTGTCTTAGTGTGCTCATAGCAAGTTTCTACAACAAAGCGGAAGAAACATGCTATATTGCATGGTACGGTGGTAGCGCTGCGATACGGCGCAGTGCAAAAAATTTTGAATTTTGAAAAACTCCTTCTAATTCTTATTTGATGATACGTTGATTGACCTATGAAAAATATCTCGTTAAGTTGTATGTTCGAGACGCTTTCCTATTTTTTTTTCAATAAAATTATTACAAAAATATGAAGCACAAAGTTATATAATGCTAAATATTTTTATTTCATTCGTACATTCTAGTTAATATAGAAATAACTCTCATAAACGGACAACCAGATACACATACACATACAAGAGTTCCAATTTCACTATGGAACCCTAAAAATGTTAGCGGGTAGGTACAGTCAGCGTCATATATTTAGTAGCAGCCAAGGTAGCCAAATATTTCGGTACACGTCTTTATTACTGTAGGAATAAGGGTGTGTTACGAAATATTTGGCTACTCTGGCTGCTACTAACTATATGACGCTAACTGTACATCAAGTGTCAAGTTACTAAAATGTCATATTAATGTCATACAACGTAAACAGCTGGTCGATTACGTAGCGCATTGTACGCGCGTCAGGTAGATAGAATTGTTCCCTTTTTAACCCCCGACGCAAAGAGGTGTGTTATAAGTTAAACGTGTCTGTGTATCTGGTGTATCTGTCTGTGGTATCGTAGCTCCCAAACGGATGGACCGATTTGAATGCGGTTTTTTTTGTGTCATAGATAATTTTATCCCGAGTGTTCTTAGCTATATGTTTCATGAAAATCTGTTTTTGAGATGTTGGACTTCGAAATGAAAATGTGGGGGGTTTTTAAACTTTTTCTAAGTTGTAGTTATATATGGTATAATGACAGTTGGACTATCCCGACGCGCGTTCGAAATGTTACGTGATTACCCCTTAGTCTCGTAGACCTTAATTACACTATTGAACATTTACAGGCCACTTGCCATTTTTAAATCAACTTAAATAAGGACAAGGTGTTTTGACGCTGGCATTTACTTTTAATCGGAACAACTCCGCTCAAGCCAGTTGTCCCGTGAACATGGATGTTGCGACACATCCGAAACGTCGGGAAACCACAGTGAGGTAAATAAATAAGCGCTTCCGTGCTTTGGAAGGCACGCTAAGCAGTTGATCCCGGCTGCTGTCTATGACAGTAGTCGTTAAGCCGAGTGAGAGGCCTTCGGGCGGCTTAAGAACTTCTAACAGTCGAGTTGCCCACTCACTTGACATAGGGGGGAACAAATGTTACTCGCGTCCGCAGGAGCTACCTACCACAACCCTGCACGTGTCCCCTGGGTGGTACTAAAGAGTGTCAACATTAAAGGCCAAAATAATATATGCCGTACGATTAAATAATAATAAATAGTGAGGTAAATAAATAAGTTAATTATACGCGATTAAGTCCCGTTTAGTATAAATAATGTGTGAGAATCGTGAAAGTTTAAATCAATATAATGTAATAAAATAATCATTTATTTTTAAACTTCTCGACTTCTGTATTACCTAAATAACAAGTTCATTTGTCCCGTTCGGCTTCCGTAACGCAACTGTGAAACCTCGTAAAATAAATGCTACCCTGTCAGTACTGACGCATACAAAATTGTTTCCCCGTAGTTGGCCGGGCCGTGACGCGAATCCACAATCACTTGTACTCACGACTGTACTCCGTCACCCGGGAATTTGTTTCTACGCCTTGTCAGTACTCTCATAAATTCTACGTATGCCTAGGTAGGGTACGTTACATTATGAATAAGTATGTACTCTATAGGAGCATTTATGATTCTTTTTACAGAGCTGCCTTTTTTTTGAGTCAGGCAACAAGTATTTACAAAATCCTTACAGATATACATAACAATATACAAAACTTATAGCATAACACAAAAACACGTTAAGACGGCGACGCTCGGCGCAAGTTCAGGGTGTCAAAATAGCCGGCCTCGTAATCGCAGGAAAAACTACACCCTGAGGCCAGGTGTCCTCTTACAGGGAGGGTTATATTTTTTACGTCACACCTGGCCATAATGCGAGTTTTACTGCACGCTGCGCGTACCGTAAAACTCGCATTGTGGCCAGGTGAAGACGTAAAATTGTGTACTCACCACGGGCAGTAAAAAGAAAGCCCTCTATCGCATATTTACAACCCTCGCCTGCGGCTCGGGTCTCAAATACCTGCGATTTAGGGCTTTCTTTCTTTTACAGCCCTTGGTAAGTAATGTACTATTGAGCATATATATAGGTAAGTATGCATGTGGTCCAGAAAATTCTATTTCACGGTATACAGTCCAAACCGCGTAATAAATATTGACAAATGAGGTGTCGTTGAATGCCTCATAAGCATAGGCAACAATATATGAAAAAACCAGTTGGGTTTTATGAAAAAACTTTTGATTTCATTCGTATCATACTTTGTTACCCATCTAAGTATTGAAGGAGAGAGAGAGTGATAGAAAGAAAGGACGAACTTCAGGACATATCAACTGTGATTTTTGCCTGCAAAAAAACATAATTGATGCCCCGCGCGTTCTAAAAGTTACGAATAACAACCGTGCTGGACGATATATCTGTACAGGACTCTATTTTCCATGTCATAAAGTCTGGTCTGTCGAAGTCCTTAATTTATGTACGTATATTAATACCCCTGACTGTACAAGCTTATTAGCTTAATTTAGGAAAAACATGACAATTAGTCCATTTGTTTAGCTTGTACTATTTTTGAAGTGAAAACTTCTTTAGCGGCGCTGAGCACTTTTTGGGATGGGGAAAAATTGTTAAATACGCGACAGAGTTTTGTGACGTCAGATGTGAACGAGGTCACTTTTTGCTGCTAGCCGATTCGACTTCATTCAAAACTGAACGCTATTAAACCGTTAAACACTTTTTGCAATAGCATATTCTGCAAATAAATTTGTAATAATACCAACGCATTCTTCACCGTTTTGCTATTGGGAAAATTCGAATAGTTCGATTTTGGGCGTTATTCCTAAAGAGATAAAGACTAGAAAAATATTTACCAACGGCAAAAACAAATTGATATTTTGGTCGCCACCGCCGTCTGCTGTTGTGCTGTTCTTGAAAATTCGAATAGTTCGAATGTAGACGTTATTCTTAAAGAGATAAAGCTTTGAAAAATATTTGGTAATGGCAAAAACAAATTGGTATTGTGTTTGCCGCCGCCCGTCAGCGCGCCGACGGGCATGTCCGCCTAAGTAGTTGATAATTGTTTATAAATTTGCGTCAAATTTATTTTTAGGGTGACACCCTAAGATGTCACGTGACCTGATCGAAAAACTGTTACAATGTTATTGAGTTTTCACTTCTGCCAGCACTCCCGGAGTGCAACCCGGTCTTTTTTTTAAGAAATGGCACCATTTCTTTTCGTAAGGGGGGGGCTTCCGCTTATGCGGATCAAGTCACATAAAGTGCAGTATTTTGTTCATGTGCTTATTTATGTACGATACCCATGACTGTAGGTACATATAATTGTGACTTTTAATTTACTGAAGCCTCTAGTATCAATCGTAGGTATACGTCATATCCCAATTTACGTTTTTATTTTAATACAACGACGGTGGCAAACAAGCTTACGGTACTGATGGTAAGCGGACACCGCAGCCTATAGACGCATGCAACTCCAAAGGAGTAACATGGGCGTTGCCGACCCTTGATATATTTGAGGATTCGCCGTGTTGACAGCTGAAGATACAAATTCCCTCGCTCGCAACACACGCATCTTCGGGAGCTCTTTTATGTTTCTAGACTTCTATGGTTTTTTCCACGTTTTTTCGTTCGCTGCCATTAACCCTTTAAAAAGCCACTGGACATGTCGAGACACGTTTAACATAAGCGCAAACTCTCATACCCGATCCAAACTCCCATAAAATTGAAAATCAAACCTCCCACCCATAATCGGCTATGTAATCAACTCAATTACTAATAAACGTTCACCACATCCAACCAATTGGCTAACACCAACACAACACATCGTGCTTTACGTTCTGTAAAAGTAACGCATACTGCCAGAAGCTCCTATCGGAGCCAATTTGGTGCAATCCAGGCCAAAGATATGTAATCACTGTTCGCCTTATTACATTGGATTAAGGTTCAAAAGAGTAAAGATACTTTTGATGGCGAACGTGCCGAAGTTGCACGCCTGGTTCACGTTCGGGCTCATAGCTTGCCGGCAGGCCACAAATCGGCATGCATTTTTGGAACGCAGCGGTTTTCGGAAATTATTATAATTATCGTGGCGCGTTTGGTAACAAATTGGCTAGCAATTCAACTGAGGAATAATAATTATTATCTTTGTTTGTAGCACTTATTATGGTAAACGTCTCAGTGTTCAAAATACGGAGCTATCACTTGGCACCTTCAATTGTTTCAGAATGGCAAAACAGACGCGAAATTCCGCTCGATGCGAGTGGCGCAGAATCGGTCATTGAGACGCTCTTTGGGGGGGGGGGGGTATGTCCAGCAGTGGACGTCTTCCGGCTGATATGATGATGATATTGATAATGATGATTAGACAAGAACAACATGGTGACAATTATTGGAATTACGATGTCAGACATTTGGTTGGGACCTTTAAATTATACATATTTTGTCTGTTTTACATACAAACCATGTAGGCCGTTTTACTTAATATCTGAGAAATTTTCAATCACTTGTTCTGAAATTATAAAAGGTAAGCATTCCAATGAAAATGAGAAGGTTTTACTAGTTTTTACACGCGTCTTTGTCCGCGTCAACTCCTGCACCATTTTTTTTCTCAATTTGCATCTGAGTAGTTAGGAAGTAAATATCACGATAGAAGTTATTTTCATTTGATATCCTAGAAAAACAAAAAAACTTAGACGGTTTTTTCGTTAACATTCAATTGTTTTATGGAATGAAGTATATATTTTTAAAGGGTTCTAACTCCAACCATCTCCAGCGGGATAGGTTTATCTTGTGTGACCTCTGAAATCAAACATTTCAGCTTAAGCGGATCAGTATCCAGTGCAGTATTGCCAGTGCATGCTGGTAGAAAGATAGTTTGCATGAAGGACGAGTTAAAGAAGTCTAACGCAGGTTAAATAAAGCCTCGAAAACCGTGTCCGAAGACTATTCTAAAGGGTATATATTGGGTAGCTTGGCAGGACATTTGGGAATAATTTGCAAAGTAAAGCCCTGCATACATCACTGTCACAAAACTATTTTGGTCAATCCGGGTAAAGTACGTGAGCGAAATTATATATCCTGTGCAAGATTACTTTTCGAGCGGCTGCGAGCGCTGAGACTTTCGCCGAAGTAACTATTGGGTACGGCCAAAAAAATATATTTCATTCTACCCGACGGTGATAAACAATCACACAACTTGCCTGATAGGCAGACGCCGTGGACGCCTGTGGTTTTAGAAGAAACACAAGCACAGCAAACAGCTTTTATTAATTTGAAGATTCGTTGTGTTGAAGGCATTGACGGCGTTGGTGGCATCGTCGTTGAGGCGGAAAGGTTTTCTAATGACGGCCACGTACCTTCCGGCAGGCGCAGCGTGGGTGGTCTTGTGGACTGATGACCTGGTAAGGGTCGGGAGTACGCTGGATGCGGGTGGCGCAGGACCGGTCAGTGTGGCACACTTGTGGGACGCCTTCCTTTGTCAGTGGACATCTTTCGGCTGATATTATAATGAAAGAAACTCTAAGTCCAAGGTAGAATATTCTAATTGCAATGACAGTTTTATAAAAAGCCAACCACATTAAATAATCTCACCCATGCCTAGTGTTAGCCTAGGGCCTACTTAGAGCTACACCGTCATGATGGCTAGAGTTGTTATTATGGCTGCGGACAGCTTGCGAGATGAAGGTATTACCTACCTGATATTATGTTTTTAATTTGATTTTTAACTGACGTCACAACTGTCTATATTGCCGCCCGCTACTCGTGCCAAAAATTCCGCTTGCTGGCCAGGGAGAGACGTATTATGTTGTGCTCACCACGGGCGGTAATACAAAAAGCCTCAGATCGCATGTTTGTCGCCCCTGCCTAACTAAGGCGTCCCTGCGAGTTGAGACATTCTTTGTTTTACCGCCCTACTAGTTGAGTAATGTCATCATCATCATCATATCAGCTGAAAGTCGTCCACTGCTAGACATAGGCCTCCCCCAAAGAGAGCCACAATGATCGGTCCTGTGCCATCCGCATCCAGCGGAGTCCTGCGACCTTTACCAGGTCATCAGTCCACCTTTTCGGGAGTCTACACACGCTGGGCCTGCCGGTATGTGGTTGAGTAATGTAACTAATATTATTTCCTCAAAGTTGTCCTTAAGTCCACAGCATACGTGGTGACACTGAAACTTGTTTATTATGCTCTCAGCAGGGCCTCACGAAATGAATTCCAGTCGATTTTTACTAAGGCAACGGTTCAGGCATTCAGGTCACATTTAGAATTTGTGTTCAGCTCAAAATACCTTAAATAATGTCAATCGAGTTTGGAAGGAACATCGTGTTATTTTTAGTTGGAAGATACTCAAAATATGTTTTAAATGCAATAGTACTAACTAGTAAAAGAGATGGCTGCTATGATACACCATCATCATATCCGATACATAGACATCCACTGCTGGGCATTCATCATCATATCAGCCAAAAGACGTCCACTGCTGGACATAGGCAAAGAGTGCCAAAGTGACCGGTCCCCCGCCACCCGCATCCAGCAGACTCCCGCAACTTTTACCAGGTCATCAGTCCACCTTGTGGGGCCTACCCACACCGCGCCTTCCGGTACGTGGTCGCCACTAGAGAACCTTTCCGCCCCAACGGCCATCGGTTCTACGTGCTATGTGACCTGCCCACTGCCACTTAAGTTTAGCAATTTGGAGGGCTACATCGGTTACCTTGGTTCTTCTGCTGATAGCCTTATTTCTGATGCGATCACGCAGAAAAACTCCCAACATAGCCCTCTCCATTGCCCTTTGGGTGACTTTGAGCCTTCTCATGAGGCCCATAGTAAGCGACCACGTTTCAGTACTATATGTATTGTCATCACTGGCAACACACACTGGTAAAAGACTCTCGTCTTGAGATACTGCGGAATATTGGACGAAAAGATGTGCCGTAGCTTCCCGAACGCTGCCCAGCCGAGTCGGATTCGACGATTGATCTCTTTCTCGAAGTTAGACCTATCTAATTGCTGCTGGACATTGACCAAGACCAGTCCTGCGCCACCCGCATTAATCGGACTCCCACGATCTTTACCAGAGGGGTATTCACGTAACGTTTTGAATGCGCCTTAGGACAGTTTAACTGTCATTTTTTCCATATAAAAACTGACATTTAGATCTACCGGACGCGCGTTCAATGCGTTAGTCCACCTTGTTGGGAGTCTACCCACGATGATGCCTGCCGGTAATTGTCGCCACTTGAAAACCTATCTGCCCCATCGGCCATCGGTTCTACGTGCTATTATTTAATGGCTCCTATTTCTTTCTATAAAGTGACGTTAGACAAAGATGACTTTATCATTTCATTATCACAGTAAAAATTAACCTCGAATCCCCTTCAAAATTAGGTTTTATACAGCAATTATTTTAATACAGATCTCATCAACGGAATTTGTTTAAAAAAGTTATGCGGCTTAACCATGTCATTAAAAAGTTACACAAAAACGATGGATCCCAGGGGTAGTGCTTAGAAGTAACTTTGAAAAATAACGATGACACTTCGTTATTTTTCAAAGTTACTTAACAAATTTAATAATATAACAACAGGATTTTGCCACCATTTTTAGGGATTTGCTTCTTTTTGCGGGTACAGGTATGCCTATAAATAATAAGTAACGCATAACGTTAATCCATATGAAATAGAAGGTGCTAGGCTCACATACCTGCTGGCTAAACCATAGTTTGAGGGGAAAATACTCAATCTCGTCAAAAGGTTTCTAGCACCGTAAGGCCCTTCGCCGACTTGAGCGAGTGCACGGAGCGGGTGCATGCCTATTGAAAAATACTACGGGCAGCGCTGACTGCCCGCACTATTTTTAAATAGGCGTGCACCCGCTCAAGTCGGCGAAGGGCCTAAGGGTGAATATCCACCAGAGATATTACAACTCTTCATTTCGATCAAAGTGGAAAATTGAAAAATGATTCGCCACGAGCGGAATTTGAACCCACAACCTTTGGAATCCGTCCATCGCTCTTGCCAATTGAGCTACCGTGGGTCCGCTAGTGGCTAAAATCTTTCAATCCCTTCGACTGTTTTAATAACACCTTAGGGAGGCTTGTAGCGACATCTACCGCGAAGATATTACAACTTCTAAAACGGCACCAACGTCTCAAGTTAATATTGAGTAGCATTAGTAACAATGCGCTACCCCATTTTAACACGCCTTTTTAAATTTTCCACTAATCGAAATTTGGAGTTTCGTTAGCAGACGTTTCTGCTTAATAAACATTTACTATTACAACTCTTAATTGACATCACTGTGATTCTTGACCGATAACAACTATCTATTTGGACGGTGCTGCCTTTTTAAACTATACTAAGATTATAACTCGGATCGTCGATATATATTTCGTCTTCACGAATTAAGAGTTCTTCCTAACCCTCCCTTTTCTTCCCTCCTTTTTTAACCCCCGACGCAAAGAGAGGGGTGTTATAAGTTTAATGTGTCTGTGTATCTGTGTATCTATGTATCTGTGCGTCTGTGTATCTGTCTGTGGTATCGTAGCTCCCAAACGGATGGACCGATTTGAATACGTATTTTTTGTGTCATAGATAATTTTATCCCGAGTGTTCTTAGCCATGTTTCATGAAAATCTGTTTAGCCGTTTTTGAGATATTGGACTTTGAAATGAAAATGTCGGGGGTTTTTCAACTTTTCTAAGTTGTAGTTATTCCTAGCCTCTTTGAGTTGCTCATGGCTGGACAGAGACCTCTCCCCATGATTGTTACCATGACTTGCGGTTCTTCCGACCAATTGCCGAGAAAGGCATCTAAATCACCCCGCCACATACACTTGGTGGCTATACTAGCCCACGTATCCGGATGCTTGCGACGTGTCCAGCCCAGTCCCACTTGAACCTGGCAGTTTTCTCGCCAATATCAGCTATGCGTGTTTTTGAGGGCAGCGTAGTGTTCCGGATGCGATCTATATCCTCTTGACACCTAAAATGCTACGCTCCTCCTGCCGTTGACAAACCTTGACTTGACTCTCCATGAGTGACCATGCATTCCCAAAAATATCTGTTTTGTTCCTGATTTGGAAGCACCACATATGAAATAAAACAGTCACTGCATTAACCTCGACGTAGCATTACGTGCGGAAAATATTACCGATATAAGGAAAAAGGAATTATCGCACACTGAACGCGTAGAGATTGATCGAGGGCGGCTTAGAGCGGAGAGTCCATCTATTATTTCATAGCTCGATAAGAAACTAGTGCTGGGAAAAAAACCTCATTTGGTCGGGTGTAGCCTTGAATAAGGTAGTTTCCTCATTGTACAGTATAGTAAAACATCGAATTATTGCAATTAAGAGTCCGCAGTAAGCTCGATTCTTCATACAAACGTAGTTACGCTCTCATTTTAAAACTACGTGTTGGATTGTAACGAAACTTTGCATGTATGTACCTTCAGATACCATAGAAAAATAAAATTTGTTTCTGCTGTATTTCGTTTGTTCTATGAACTGGAAACATTACTAATTACAGACATATATATACCTCATGTCATTGTACGAGTATATACAAAGTTTCATCACAATCCAACACGTAGTTTTAAAATGAGAACGAAACTCCGTTTGTATGGGAAGGTGAAATTCGGCCGAGCTTACTGCGGACTCTTAAGTGTTTATTACAAAATATTATCAAAATCATTAAAAGATGTGTAAATTACAAAATATTATCAAAACCATTAAAATATGTGGAACATGAACGCTTCGAAAAAATGTGCATTATAGTTATCGTCCAAGAGTAAAGCTACCGACAGGCCCCAGTCCCTTAGCCAGGCGGTGATCACATAGCGACCACATAGCAATTATTTTTTTCGAGACGAGCTGATGTAATATAAGGAACACAAAATGTCATTTTATTGTATTGTCTATGAAATAGGTGATTTCCGAACGCAAAGAAAGTCCGTGTATCGGAACGTTTTCTTATGACATTTTAGTTGTCAAATTCAAATGGCGGGATTTAGTGCGGTTTTGTCAGTTTCTGTGTTTTTAAATGGAATTATGCCGAAAGTAAATACGATAAGTACTATGTATTGTAATTTTTGGGTAGTGTACATATATGCGTGTAGTATGTGTGATTTATTACAGTTATTGCATGTTTTTTAGTAATTCGCGTTATACGTACGAGTATGTGGTCCCAATATGACCTCCGCCCGTTTGAACACAGTACATGTGGTCCGTATATGGCCACGGCCCTGCAGAGTATTTACACGACTTTAAGGGCAAGACTATTGTTTTAAATGAACCGCTAAGAGCCCGTATATGATATTTCGCCAATTTTGCCGATTTCGCTGAACTTTGTGAAGGGTGTTTAAATGAAACATTAGCGTCTATATCAGTTTTATGCATAATATGCAATAAATTAAACGATTTTTCTTTTTCGATTTTGAATTATTTGCCTCAATCCCCGGACTGTTTTAAAATGTTTGCTTTTAATGGGTATCTTTGGTTCAATTCTTTATTTTTGTATTGACAAGATACCGTGTTGAAAAAAATACTGTGTGGGTATTTCAGTCTTTTGTGGAGGAAATTTTTTTTTTCACAGAAAGTTTGTTTTAGCCAAACATATTCAAGACAATATAGACGAACTGTAGCCATTATTTTTGCTTATAATAAAACAGTCATAAAAATCATTTTTTTATGTTTGTTTTATTATGCCAACAATTTATTGTAAAGACGTAGCTTAACCTTAAATAGTCGTGCATATTGCTAGCAGGGCAGTGGCCACATATGGACCACATGCATTTTCGGTAACGGGCAGTGGGCATATGTGAACCCCAGGCTTTTTTTAGAAAATAGTAATAATAAAAGAAAACAAGAAATTATAATTTTCCAGTGTTATTTTATTTACCATAATCAGTATTCAAAAGTAGATAAATCGCTAGGCCTGGCTAAGGGTTCATAAAAAATCAATTGTAAAACAACTTTGCACCTAAACGCAGTGTCTCACGACTAAAACGGCAATTTGCTTGATTTTCCATACAACCATTAAGCAGTACAAATATAAAACTGTGACGTCATACTTCTATGTCAATTCGTTTGAGCCATTTCGGCTGCTGCCAGTGAGGTCCCGTCAGTTTCGTTTCTCTTTAAAAACTTGTTCGAATGGTATTATAAATAAAACGTAGGAATCTAGCCTATTGTACACAAAAATAGAACAGTCAAAATCACACAGGTATACACCTCCTAACGTAATTTTAACTATTAAAGTACCTCCTGCCCTGTCGGTTACATTTGTCTGCCTGGAAATCAATGCTTTATTCGATCGAGCGAGATTTAATCGAGCATTTATAATGGCATGAATTTAAAAAATAACCTTTACTATACAATCTATTTACACAGTCTATTTTTGATGAACAAACTAACAGAGGAAACCAATTTTTTCACGCAAAAATAAATCATTCCCCAACCACAATCTGTAGCTAGCCACATCTCTCGCCTAAATATCTGAACAAATACTATTCCAGATAAACACAAACAAACCTCATAATTGGACCGGATTTTCTCTAAATCGGATTACATAACATGAGCACCGTGACCTCTGAAAAGGAAAACATGATGTATCCGTTAAAACAAACCACGTATCTCATTAGCTTTTTTGAAAGGTACGTGTATCTTTTGATAATAATTCGGTGGAACACAAAAAACCAGAATTGTGTGCGGTTGGTGAATAAACAACGACGTACGTCCGTACGCGTAGGGATAATTAATCACGTAACTTATTTATGTAAGTAAACAGCAAAAATAAACAAAAGCATTACGAGTAAATTCCAATTTAAATTCAACACAAATGGAAAATTTCGAACTCGAAATTATTGGTTAAAACTGATAAAATAATTGTCAATTTGAAAAACCTCAACTTGAAAAATTGCACAAAGAACTAAACAATGCTTAATTTATCATGTAATCATAACTTAAACGTACGTGGTTTTAAAAGGCTCCAAGTTTTATATCAACCACCACACTAATAATTATATAATAACTCAAAAATCTTCTTAAGTCAGCTTCTGAACGTCTAGTCCAAAACAAGCTAGCATTTAATCGTAAAAATGTACAACGCAGTAATCTGATTACTAAATCCAGAACGTTCGTTAAAATGCGCCCGTTGTAACGATTCCCCCCCCTCGAACAGCTTCTATCCCCTTAAAATCTAAAACTACCTAAAACTAAGCAGCTACTCACCCACGCTTGAGAACGCGGGATAAATTGTAATAAGCTCTAACACGACTACTGTAATTTGCATTCTATCGACCTATTTATTAAACCTACTTTTAATGCGTGTTTTATTACTAATACCTGTAGTTTGGCCAGTACGTGATCGAATAGTGGTAGGACCCCATAAAATGTTGTGTACCGTAATAATCCAGGTCCTTTTATGAAAGCTAGGTAGGTTTTGGACTCTTCATTAACATAATTAAGGCTAGCCTATTAGTACATAAATTGACTTAACTATACCCTAGCTTCAACCACTAATCTTCTAATTATAATAAAGTCCTAAGTACGAAAGTATAAGCTCATTCAATGTAGGATTATTGTAAAATAATTCTGTTTGTCGTTCATTATTGGTAATTACATTATGGATGATAATTCTATGTCACTCATTATATTATTAGAATAAATATTTTTATTTTTGGGTAGAAAATCCCCTACCTCCTATTATCCGTCCGGTTGAACGAGAGAGCAGCTTTTTAGAATTCATAGCAAGTAGATTATTTATTTAAACCTATTATGAGCTAGTTGTCTACCCTGAGTAATTGTATTTTAAACCAAAGTACTAAACGACGGTTTGTGTGGTAATTCTTTTACCCACACATAGCTACTCACTCGTTTGGATGAGGACTGGACGGCCTAACAATTTACCTGCCTGGTTACCTAAGAGTTTAAGACCCAAAGAACGAATCTACCAGTGTTTCCAACTTAACGGTCTGTCTAGGGAGAAACACCGAAACTATCTCAACAGACATCTTTTAACGTTAATAAATATTGTATTTACAATATTATATGGCCAATATATACCTAAGACCATTCTATACCGATGTCATTGGTGTAGTGTCAATGTAAACCGTACCTTACATGTGAAATATTCTACCTAAATCGTACCTTGAATGAATAATGTCCACTCAAGACAGTAATGTGCCTTAAATGGAGAATAAGTAGCTACTCCTGATAGTATAATGCCTAAAATGAAGGATATCCATTCATGATAATAAGATACTTTAGGTGGATTTGATGAACTGCTCCGCCTGTCATCAATTCCCAGACTTATTCCATCTTTCTGGAACAATTCTGATATCTCATCGTCATAAATAGAATAGTTACCTTTCTTTGATGTTTATTAATTGTCACACCGTATGATATTTCACATGTATCCCACGGCAACTTGACACTCCTTTGACCACTTAATGCACTTAATTTAATCTCAGTTTCATTTATAAAATATACCTTTTTTAGACCCTATTGGAATATTAACCTTAAGTCAAACAAGTTCTAGAAATATTTTTAATTACAGCAGACATAGTTATAAGCCTATCACCCCATAACGCGTGAATTTAGCCCTACATCTACCCCAGTCCCTATTCTGCTCACCTCTAGAACCATACCTTAGTTTAGAGGCAAGAATGTATCCCTAGGTAAACTGTAAGTAGTTCAGTCGGCAAAACTGAGGTATCAAAACTAGCGGCCTGTGTATTTGCTTCCCCACGCCGCGACCGCAGTCAAAAGGGAATACGGCGTGTAAAGCGACCTATCTGGAAATAAGTCTAGTATATTTACATATATATAATGCTGAACGACCCCTCAGGCATCCGATCGATTTCAACGAGCGGAGTATCCTCCTGTGCTTATCACATGAATGACCAAGCCACGTCTACGTCGTCAGATATGCTGAGAGACGTGAGGGCCCCAATTAAGGGGTTTCGTCTCCTGTGTTGGTAAAAAGGTAGACGCCAGACCACACCTCAAATCTGGTAACTACGGACACGGAGTCATCCCGGGTTGGCACCGGTAGGTGGCGATGACTCCGCAGATATACTGATCTTGGCCGCGATCTGACTGATTTAGGCGATTAGAATGAAACCCAACTACATTTCGGAAGCAATCGCTCAAACATAACTAATACCTAGGAGTAGCCCAGGCTTATTAGCTATATTTGATTAACCATAAAAGCCCCCGGATGTCCGTAGTGACTAATATAATCCCGACTGTTTTCCGAAATCATTAAACCCTCGCTTAGTCCCAAAACCAATCACTCAAACATAACCGATCTCTCGGTAGCCTAGATAATCAGCTATGTTTGATTAACCATAAAAGCCCCCGGATGTCCGTAGTGACAAATATGGTCTAGACTGTATTTCGAAACACTAACCCTAACTTAGTCCCAAAACCAATCACTCAAACATAACCGATCTCTCGGTAGCCTAGATAATCAGCTATGTTTGATTAACCATAAAAGCCCCCGGATGTCCGTAGTGACAAATATGGTCTAGACTGTATTTCGAAACACTAACCCTAACTTAGTCCCAAAACCAATCACTCAAACATAACCGATCTCTCGGTAACCTAGATAATCAGCTATGTTTGATTAACCATAAAAGCCCCCGGATGTCCGTAGTGACAAATATGGTCTAGACTGTATTTCGAAACACTAACCCTAACTTAGTCCCAAAACCAATCACTCAAACATAACCGATCTCTCGGTAGCCTAGATAATCAGCTATGTTTGATTAACCATAAAAGCCCCCGGATGTCCGTAGTGACAAATATGGTCTAGACTGTATTTCGAAACACTAACCAAACATACCGCATTCCAGAGAGTAGCTCTGGCAAATAAGGTATGTTTGATTTAGCCATATAAACCTTATAGAATATATTCGATAAGTTAAATATAACTTGGCCCTAATTCCCACTTTAAATTCACAAATGACTATAAAATCGTAAAATAGTAAATGACTCATAATTACGAGGAGAGTTTCCCCATAACGACAAGCCATCCACCATAATCAAGATAACACACCAATAATTTCACAACCTAACAGTCAGGGACGCTATGCCAGTCCGGGTGCCGAGAATTGAATGCCGCAGCCATCCCCGTTTTCTCCTTTTAAACCCCTCATACTACTCCGACATCTTCCTATCCCCGCCGTTCCGAGACACCACCGTTCCTATTATCCGTTTATATCGGTCCTTATCTGAAAACTTAAATTATTTTGCAAGATTATCATGATATTAATTAATTTTATCATTTGACATGCAAAATTGCCCCTGCGACCCATTCGTAGAATAAATAATTGCTCTATTGATTGATTTACAATAGTATCATCATTAGCTTTGAAACACCTAACCTATCTGGTAATAAGGTTGAAAATCCATTGTACGTATTCACGCGCCAACTCTGGTATGCAATAAACACGTGATATTATTCGCACCTTCCCCCGCCACTGGTCGTATCGCCCATTTAATTAAGCTCCCAATGCTCTAGCTATTAAGATGGAAATTCGTATGGTCGCCCTACGCCTCCTGTCATGACGCGATTGCCAGGGTAGAAATGTTACTTTGGTATCCATTTTGTAAAGGATTGTTATAAGCCTAGTTCATATCGCACTATTACAAACCCTTGTACCCATTATCATGAAATAAACTCATACAATATTCTTAAATGAAATAAGTTTCCGATACTGAATATTTACACGTTTGAATGCTAGCTTAATTGATTCCTACCTTCCTTTTAACTATTAAGTAAATTTCCCAACTTTGGGTAAGAAATAAAAATACACACCGACGAGTATGCCCATTCCGTTACAGTCGCCCCGATGAACGATACGCAATGCATGACCTAAGAGGTTATGCATGTAGTATCTTCATCTCTTATCCCTAGATTTGTCAGTGACAATCCTCCCTTGATTAAACTCGTGGTGTGTTTTTAACCATTACTAATTGACTGTTAGTGACTTGGTACAGAAACTCAGTCCTTTGAAATTCAATAATGAGCCATGAATACCCTTACCCAGTACTTCCCCATTTGCATGAAATACCAGGTTGTGAGGCTGATAGAACCTAATGTTCCGAGTTTGCAGTATCAAACTGAATCTTTGGATCTGGCTGGGCATCCTCCAATTCTGATCCACATTGTCCGGATATGAATGATACCCCAAAAACTTTCCACGCAAACTGGAAAAACCCTTTATGTAAGATTCAGATGCTCACTACTCATAAATTGAAATTCGAACCAAATCTCATTACGTCATCACTTTTCCAGTCAAGTTTTCATGGAGTGTGTCACATGTCTTATAAAATAAGCCAATTCCCATTATGACTTGTTCTTAAAACTCATGAATATCCTTCACCCATTTCTCCCATTTGCACGAGATACCAGGTTGTGAGGCTGATAGAACCTATGGTTCCGAGTTTGTAGTATCAAACTGAATCTTTGGATCTGGCTGGGCATCCTCCAATTCTTATCCACATTGTCCGGATATGAATGATACCACAAAAACTTCCCGCGCAAACCAGAGAAACCCCTGTGTAGGGATCCAGATATCCACTATTCCTTAATTAAAATATGAACCAGTCAACTAAAATTGTACGTTCGTTATGATTTATTATACCCTCTTGCGTAGTTCTATTGATTCAATGGCGATTGCCTCGCAATTTTTGACTTATTTTAACCGACACGTGATGTGTATACCTTCGCAAAATACATCGTGTATAGTATAAGTCCCCAAACAATACTCCAGATGCTAAGAGTCGAATCGATTCCTCGATTTTAACCTAATGATAAGAGTCTAGGGACTTATTGTTCCTTTTTTTTTTTTTTTTTGTTCCCCAACAAAACCAACAAATCTAGGTTATTTGATCACACTCCAGCTATTGTCTAACTGTAGCAATCCATGTTTATATAAAAAACTTCCTTCAAATCTTCACACACATTTCACTCGTCATCTACCATTCATCTCTTTTTGGATTATAATTCAGTATATAAGCACCCTTCCTCATTCGCTAGTTCGCTCAATTGCTACAGATAGCCAAAGCTTACGACGTGTAATCACTTGATAAACAGATTAAAAAACTTACTGAACTTTAATTTGTTCAATATATTATTACCCCATATGGATGTTCATACTCGCCAGCGATTCATCTACTACAAGTAAAAATAAGATAAAATAAATAACTACCCCTCTTAACCTCATCTTCCGTAATAGATATATCATAACCATTATACATGACTTTACCGTAAGTCAGTTCCGTCATCTCTAATCTCAATATTGAGCTAAAACTTCAATTGTAGTAACCGTACATTAGTTGAATTCGATATACATAACGACCTTTTCTAATAAGTCAGGTCCGCCATCTTAAATTTCAAAATTAACCCAAAATTTGAAATTAGCAACCGTAAATTAGTTAAATTTCATACCCATCTCGGCTTTCTCCAAAAGGTCAGGTCTGCCATCTGGAATTCCAAAATTAACCCAAAATTTGGAATTAGCAACCGTAAATTAGTTGAATTTGATATACATATCGACCTTTTCCAAAAAGGCCAGGTACCCCATTTTGAATTTAAAATCTAACCCAAAATTTGAAATTAGCATCAACAAATTAGTTGAATTTGATATATATATATCGACCTTTTCCAAAAAGGCCAGGTACCCCATTTTGAATTTCTAACCTGAAAACCGGAATTAGCATCAACAAATTGGTTGAAATTGATATACATATCGATCTTTTCCAAAAAACCTGGCTTTTTGAATTTAAGATCTAACATAAAATTTGAAATTAGCAGAATTTGATATACATATCCGACTTCTATTTTCCTGAATATATAGGGAAGATACTAAAAGCGAAATTCAATATTTCCCGCCAATTCGAATCTACTAAAATTTGTATTACCACGCAATACATCATTTTCCCATTATCCGGCTATTCCGCAACCCACTTCTTGCTCACCCCACCGCCCACACAAAAATGCATCTTGACCCCGCGATGCATAGCAACCAAACGCAGGCAGAGGCCCAACCTCGCGACGTGTAAACAAGGTACCAAGGCGGCCATGGTGTTTCAACTGAAAAACAACCCTACTCCATAAAAATAACCAGACTCCTCCCCCTATGTCAATACTCAGATGAGATCAACTAACTGTGATACCCTCGTGCAGTAATTTTTAGGGTACTTTAAAAGAGGACGCCCTGACTTGTGTCGCACACGCCCCCCAGACAGGGACATGCTGATGCCCTCCGCACACGAGGAAATACGAGATATAACACTCTTCGGGAACCGCTGCCCTGGGCAACTTCGACAAATACCCATCCCAGTGACGGTTTATTAAAAGGTTCATAAAATGAGATTCCAGGTGAAACATAACACTACAGCATCCCCTTGACTGTGTTGCAAAACTATGCATCGCTTGAGTAGGCTGAGCAAACAGGAAATACAGATCCAAGTTTGCCTTCTTTCTATCGTGGGAACCTTAAGCAATGTATCTATAAAATCAGTCGAACAATCATACCGTCGAGATGTATGGTACATCCGAAAATCAGACCCCATTGTTTCTTAGTCTAATCAGGACGGCGCCTCAACAGCACGTGATAATTTCCAATGCACCGCCTTAAAGGTTCTTACGCCCAATCCGAGCGAACCCTGCAAAACTGCACTGCTGCTATGTCGCTCAATTTAGAGTCAAGTAGATATAAGTACGTGTCTATGCACACGCTATGAATATTGTAATAATCTGAAATAAAATTTATTTATTATTTCCATTATTAAAACATCCGCTCTCTCATCCAAGACCATGACACCACCATTAGTATCTATTCAAAACCAACAACGCACTCAAATAATCAGCTCTTAAATTTAGGCTAACATCATAACATGGTTCTAATCTTCCCCTTTTATTTCTTGACCTAAAATAAATAAGTTCTGTTGGGAGTCCTATTCAAACTTGACAGAGAGAAGTGTCGCTTCGGTTCTCAATTTTGCAGTAAACAAGAATAATTAAATACATGAATGATTACACTTCATATCACCAAACCTTCTACGAGGCTGACATGACTGAAAGTCAAAGATTTATTTTAAAAACTGAGAAAACACCTTCAGTTTTCTTAAAATTCCTTTTGTGAAAACAGGATTACATTCTATTTTTCTTCTGTAAATTGTACTTTTATTTTACTGTAAAATGAATATGATATCAAATTATAACTTTAAGTTATCCCATAAAATAAATAAACATAACTATAGGACTTACGACGCCGTAAATGTATATATATTTTGTTTTTGCAAGAGACGTATAAATCACGCTGCACAGCGCGTCGCAATTTTTTATTTAGAAAGAATATTAAGAGATTAAGAAATCATTACCAACTACCCTATCGGATCTCGAACAAACACCGATAGTTATGTCGTAATCCCGAATCAAAAAGGAAGCATCCCTCAATACACGCTACCGCTTCCGCTTATGTGGGCGTAATAACTCTTAATATGTTCCCATAGCTATGTACTTTGTTAATGAAGTCCTTTCAGGTATATAAAAGTTTTACATTAAGAGCCTAGACTCAAATGTTTTTAAGCTACGCTACTCAACAGCCAGTATATGACGCAAGTTTCATGTTTAGAGCACCTTTGCAACAACAATTACAATCTATCTTGTAACCGTATTTCATCGCTGCACGTGAATTTTAAAACACTCAAACAAACTTAAATTATCATGCACATAAAAAGGAAAAAATATAAAAATAAAAGTTTCACTGCCGGGAATCGAACCCAGCCCCACGTCTTGGAGAGCCAGCGTTCTCCGCCCGCGCTACTATGTTATTACGAATGTTGCCCAAAATTATGCACCGCATTCGTTAGTTAAAATAAAAATGCCAAATATGTATTGATATTACTATGTTTACGAGCCCACGACACGAAAAGAAAACGCCTCCACTGGCTATAGACAAAGTTAGGCGTTCGAATTAAGTTAACTCGATGACCTTAATCGTTTGGCATAAATACGTAACTTCTTCACTCAAATCTAATTACAGCACTCACCCCGTGTCTTGAATAATCGCGCATAAATATACCATATTTACTTCCAGCCGATGCCCGTGATTCCGCCCACGTGACTACAGGAACAATGCTTCACATTCCTCAGTAGGGACCAAGGTGTCTTCTGCGCTGGAAATCCAGCCCTTTCCACTCTCCAGTCTCCAAACCATTTCCATACGTAAAATCACATCCATACGACACTCCGCTGTGCCGCGAAAGAAAAGCGACAAAACACTCCCACACTCGCGCATATTAGTAAGAATTGTTTGTTATTACCGTAGTTACCGGAACTTTAACTTAACCAATTGTGAAAATCAACTGTCAACCCCAAAATTTTTTTTTTTTATTTTGACACAAGTCAGTAACAACTTGTTCAGAAATCATAACCTTCCCTGGCTGCAGTAATTTTATTAATCAGTATCCACACGGTCGTTCGAGCCGCAGCACTCACAAATATTAATTTAAATAATTAATTCTTTAGGATCGCTATTCCTATCTTCGGAATACAAAATCTATACCGTCTGTCATAACTACCTACTAAATACTACATTACTCCGCCATCCGAACGAAGTATTTCTGTTCATAGCACAGCTTGCTGTTAAGGGGACACCCCACGGTTTGATACTATTGAGCTTCCTCGCACATAGCGTTTGTCAACTTCAGTAACGAGCTATTTTTGATCATAATGCCGCCGTCATGTTTTTACGTTTGTGTATCTAATAAATATAAACATACAATGATTACTGAATAATGTAAAAGTAGTATTCTACACTGACAACACACGCGGATTTTTATTCTATGATCCTTTTATTTTTCTCTGTCGCACTTTAGTGAAGTGTACAAAAGAAAAATGCGCGACTCGCCTATTCGATTAATCGGCGATGTCCGTTTTTGAATTTAGAAATTATTTGAACACCCATGTTTTGACGACAATTAAATAGCAATACTTAATACTACTGTCTCTCGGCTGTGTCGCTACTCGATCTGAGCACACTAATTAGATTGGTTCATTAGTTTTGGGTGATTTTCGAATTAATCGGCTTAGTCGAATGATCATAATAATCGACTAAAAGAGTCAGTAGTTTAATCGAAGCGGTGTATCACTAAATCTCTCTGCTGCGTCAAGTGTCAAATTGAGACCCACGCGCCTTGATCTTGTTTTCGATTTCCGATTGAATCAATACGAAAACTCTAATCTACCGAAATATAAGCATATGTGACGTTATTTGTATATTATATGGATGTGCATTCGAAGGTATGTATTGCCTTATATATGTATCCCCTTTAATTCCGCTTTATCGACTAATTTCCCATCGCCTGGTATATATCTTTTGTTTGAAGCGCCACATTAAGTACCTCGACGGTACATGGCGCCATGGAGCCCGTAATACTTGGCAATGTTCCGGCCAACAATAACTCATCAGTGTTTACAAATGTGCATCGATTTGTGTATGATCGAAAAATATTCTCGTTATTATTAGATGGCCTAGTTTTCTTTCAATATAATCTTAGCCTAGTTTTAGAACCACATATCACCTAACTGCTTCTTGATGCAATCCGCCTCTCAAAGTAACTAAATGTCCATTTTTCTGTTATTATGTTAATCTTATAATTTCTTGCCACGGTGTTTCCAGAAATACAAAGGCGCCCCCCGCTTCCACATACGTTGGTTTGCCAATGCAACAAGCGATCCCAATCAAAATTGCAGCAGCGGCCCCATCGAAAACTGATTTGTCACGGTTCTATCAGAATATTGGAGCGATCTTAATTTGTAAGTACATATAATTCTCCTATAAATGCATATATCTCTCAAACCATTGTATAATTCCACCTCTACCTCAGTGTGTATAACTGGTTGTCAGAATATTTTCCCATTTCACTTCTATTCACAAAAATAACATCTTACATCACTGGTCATAATGACTACTAACATTTGTAATGTTCCTGCTGATATAAAATATTAATTTGCTCACTTACAGCGATTTGATCCCTCGCGAGTCCCCACCTCCACGGCTTGTCAGAACACTCCCTCCACCATGCCATCCTCCTGTGGTGATTTCATCTAAAAGGTAACTATATTCAATATTTTATTATATTATCTTCCGTATTTCTATCAATGATACATTTACACAGCCCTGTGTGCGTTTGGCAATATGAACAAGAACCTGCATCTGCTCGGCATACTTTACATAATATTTGTAAAATTTTTGTTCGTCTCCATTAGGATATTTCCAAATCCGTGGTCTCTCATATGTCTATCAAATTCTGGGTTATCATAATTCTGTAATTGATTCAGAAACCGAAATATAAATATGTTTCTTTTAATAAATTATACCAATAATTGCCACAGACTTAGCAAGTTAATTTAACCCCCACTCTGAATAAATAAATATTCACTTATTTCGAACCCTTTCAGTCCATGTCATTTCACTACAATTAGTACAAATATTACAAACATTAAGTACATAAGAATAAGATTTAATTGGGCGTAATCAGGATGAAAATGCCAAGGCGCTTAATCAGGAAATCTTTGTTAGACATTATAATGATATTGTTTTCCTGTTTACTTTATTTCCCTTTTTAAGGTACATAATTAAAACTACATAAAAAAACTACCCATTCTTATTATACATTGATGTGCTCATATTGGCACCGGAACTCAAATTTCACGCGCTCTGTCCACCCCTTTAGCAAATGCTCGTCTTTCTCTTATGGAGCTTATCCTATTACATGAA
Source organism: Epinotia ramella (assembly GCA_947578815.1). NCBI lineage: Eukaryota > Metazoa > Arthropoda > Insecta > Lepidoptera > Tortricidae > Epinotia > Epinotia ramella. The sequence continues at coordinate 1,846,108 of OX388213.1, forward strand.
CGTGATTTTCACATTTATGATTTATAATTACAGGTTTGCCTACACAATGCCGCGACAGAATCTGATCCTATGCCCGTGAAGTCCCCGGAACAATACAAGAAAACATCTACTCCTGAATCAATGAGACAATGGTCACCTACCCCTACGGCATCTTCCAAGAAAACCCCTACCTCCTGGTGCATGGTTTATCTTCCTTCCCTTTTCCTCTGCGAAGCGATGTTAAATCTTTTATGACTTCATCTAATATTTTGTCAAACTTGTACTTAAGCCCCAAGCAGACCGATGACGGAAAGTTGAATTGCTTGGCTAATTAATGGTTGGAACTGTCAATAAAACAAAAAGGCGGACAATGACCTTAGCGATGTCCTAAAATGATGTTCGATGTATTTTTAATTCCAACCGATTTTTTTTATTATGATTTTGTTTAATAAAATTATTATTTTGATTCCAAAATAATAATAATTCCATTCCATTTTGTTTTCCAGGGGAACTTGAATTTATATGTTAAACCGATTATGTAAAAGAAATCATTCTTTCCCGTATTGATCTTTATGTTCAGCCTTCTGTCATTATTTTGTATGGCGCGCTCGTATGCAGTAATCGTTTATTTTCTTCAACCAAGCAATATTTTGTACTAGCTGTCATTACCCAATTAAAGTTTGTAATGCAAATAATAAAATAGTGCACATTTTAAGTACGACTTGTGGCATCTTTCCTATTGTTATATGTCCTTCTTTTTTGTTATTCTAGCGCGTAAGCGATTTGGTGTTTATACTGTAAGCTTGTATGGTATCCTTATGAATAAATAAATAAATAAACAATGAATGGATGTGACGTTTGTATATGCTCAGCGATTTCAATAAGATTAGTCTGTAGACAAAACTATGTTCTATGCTTGCTGTTTGACTTTTGTATTTTCTCATCCTGTCATCTCTGAGCCTTATTTTGCCCAGGTTTAATCCAGATTACACAATGCTCTGTATAACTAAATCTATTCATTATTTCATTCCCTCTTTAACCCTTCCTGACATAACTAAAACCTTCTCCCGGGTAACGCTTTGCTCCCTTCTCATCAGTGCCGACCGTTGTACGTCATTATAACATATCGAAGTTAAACGACATTGGTGTCATAGCCTCTATGAACCGAAATCTAGCTAACAACTTGATCCAGACATTCATGGTGCATCATCGTAAGTATAGAAGCGCCCCAAAAGAACCCTTGATTGCTATCAGAATCCTGATTCGCAAATCAATGAAGTTTTCGATACGTCGCTATAGGTGTCGCTACTGAATGACTTATGGCTTAAAATTCATTGACCATAGAATAATCAGCCACCTTACATAACATCTAATGCTTCCACGCATTATTTAAACCCTGCTACTAAATGATATCCTCACTGATCATGTAGCCCGTGCTACAAGTGATATGTTTGATCTGCCAATTTGCCATACCAGTAAATTGATAAGTACGTGTCCGGTATCACTCATTTGATCACAGCCCGTCACTGCAACATGTCGTTATCGGTCATGTTAAAATTACTTCATGCCTATGAAACTCTGTCTAATGTTTTTCGCTGTTTTGACTAATTGTCGCGATAAATTGCCTAAAGGCGAAGGTTCGAGCAAACATTACGATTAGTTGAACTATACAATTTCCCATGGCTGTATACCTTAAACCTGAATCGCACATGTGTGGTTGTTTAATTTATTTATTCCTAACCGCTTCTTAATTATTTATATCGATAACTTCCTACTAAGTTAAAATATACCACAATATTTTTTTTCTTGCTAAAGACCGTCATGTAAAAACACTAAATCTCCGCCATAAAAATAAACTAGCCTTGCCTACATCTAGCCTATAAATATATATCTCCGGACCACATAATAATATGATGTGTATAAAAATATACAATAAATCACCACGTTCTGTTTCACGCATTATTTTTACAATTTCTGTATATACATACAATAGTTTCGGTTTGACTCTAACGTCAATTAACTTTAGGTGACGTGCCTAATTATCTTGACTGTACCTAACTGTCTACCAAATTAATTAGTACCTAAATAATAGCAGATCTAGTTCAAGGTAGTACCAGTAGTATCCAGATAGCACCTGGTAGCCTAGATGTAACATAGTGCCTCTTTCCTACGCCCTTACAGGATCCATTCTGTTTTATTTGTAACATAATGAGTGCAATAATTTTTTTTTTTTTTTAGTCTGAGTAAGTGTCTGCTTATGTTTATTTTCTTCAATAAAAATGAGCATGTAAAATAAATGTACCTATACACTACGCACGTCGCCTCATTAGTATGATAATATAAAATACGGAGCACTTGAATTGCTGTATTCTCCTGGCACTGACATTGTTAAGCCTTGGTCGGTCTGGACTCGAACCAGGACATATAATATTGCCTCGCATAAATAAGTCTGTTCTTTATTTCGCCCTCTCAACTAACTAACTAAATCTTTTATTCGAAAACCTACATCATTAAAACATTTAAAATCTGCTCACAAAATTTCATGATTGAGAAACGCGCCCTGCAGAGGACAACAGCTGGACGGGCGGATACCCAAAGTATCTGAACACACGATATAATCTTTGACCAAGTCAAGCCGGAGAACTTCGTTTGCTTCGCTCTTTGTTCAATTTGGTCGTGGACGGACGGACGGATACACGATATAATCTATAGCTAAGCTAAGTCAGAGAACTTCGTTCGCTTTCCTCGCTTGTCTAATTTGGTTGTAAGGACGGACGGACGGATACACGATATAATCTTTAGCTAAGCTAAGTCAGAGGACTTCGTTCGCTCCGCTCGTTTGTTCAATTTGGTTGTAAGGACGGACGGACGGATACACGATATAATCTTTAGCTAAGCTAAGTCAGAGAACTTCGTTCGCTCCGCTCGTTTGTTCATCCGCTCCTCGTATTATAAATTCTACATACTCTAAACTAAATCTAAAATAGGCTACTGCGCGTAGCCCGACACGCACTTGGCCGATTTGTTTAAAGTATAAACCTACCTGAACCAAAATGTTCATTGAACCAACTTCTTAAACTTATACGCAACCCAACTTTACCACAATGGTGGCAAACAACCAATCAGCCTGCCTAGCCCGTCATTTACTAACAAGTGTTATTGACTGTGTCAATTCTTAGATAACTACCGGTATTTACATGTGCCCTACAAGCTGTATGTTTACAATAGTACACCCTATGTTTAAAACCATTGATGTGAAATTTGGTCTAAAATGCGGAAAAGCAACACAAATAACTATGCTGGAAACCTGGAATGACGTGACTTCCATACGCCTCAACTAAACACATTACTTACCTAAACCGTTTTCAATACATTAAAATACGCAATAAGTCCTTTCATTCATAATTATTGCACGACAATGGCAAGAAAATAGCGAATACCTACCTACATAAATAAACAGATATTAACCTACCAAGTTTATACATCTGTACTTGGCGCCACCCTGTCTGGGTTCAACACGTCACTCGCTATAATTCCATTTTTGAAATAATTTACGTCGTCCGGATCTAATCATAATTTACTACTCAAAAGCAACTTTATCTCTCAAATCACAAGATTCAAAATCATGTAACAGTTCTACAACAGCCACAGACCACACCAAATATTTCTACCATATATCTAATTACCTAAAAATATCGAACACACATACCTACATACTTAACTACCGATACTTGTTTCTAATCAAGTCATTATGAATAAGTACCTATGTAAGCGAGAAGAATGTAGATATATACGATTTTATGATTTTTGATATAACTTAGGATATGTATTTGTATAATAACACTACGGACATGGCCCGAAATAAATGATTTAAATTGAATTGAATAAATCTATGTTCCCTCTTTAACCCTTGCACTCCCGTGTTCTGAATGCGAAAACCTTCTTTCCCTCTCTTTCAACCATCTAGTTGTTGTTCATTCTTATGACATAATGAAATAAGTAATCTAGGCATCATAGATACGACTTAATCCACAAATGCTCGTTGCAATAATTCCAGAATAAAGCCCAGATATGAATTCAGACTCTAAGTTGGTACTCCGTTGGTACCTACATTACGCGCGCGTTTGTTGTGGTTACGGGTTGTCCGTGAATATTAAGAACATTCCTCATTGCTGATTCGATTTTGCGCGAACAACGAGGAATTCAGATTACTAATTCGCCCGTGCGACGTCAAAGCAGGCAGAAAAGGGTGACACGGTCGGTTTTTCATACAGTTTGAGGTGTTTGGGTTATCTAGCGTATATCTATTCTGTGGGATGCAGGAATCTCAAAAGCAACTCGAATAATCTTCGCATTCGATCTATTAATCAATAATTCCTACAGAGTTACCATAGGCATTGCTATTAGCTACCGATACCGTAGGAATCCAATTATTCTCCCACGTTAGTGTAATAACTTAAATCCAATAAGATATTATTACGCCCCTGTTTCATTTAAGTCCAAAATTTTAACCACGAACTTTGAAAATCGAAATCCAGGTATACCCATCTCTATCGTTCATGATACCCGAGTGACAGGGATGCCTGTACACGAACCTCGAGATTCGATTCTTGTGGTAGCGCCGCTGTTACCCATAGTCAAGGAAAACGTACTAACGCGCGCTCTGTCTCGTTCTATCAACATGCCATGCTAGACAGGGATGTAATTTGGATATCTTATTTTTATATACAACATATCACTGCAAAAAGTTGTCAGATGTCTGACGTCTGTTTCCCTGCCATTAAAGTCCTTCCTGTGTGTGATATGAAACAAATTGCCGCGACAAATTGTCTATATCCACGAAGTTTTGCGCAGCGTTTAGGATTTGTAATATCGTATACAACTTATCATACCTAAATGATTTTAAAGCTACGTCGTTTTACTCAAACTATAAACTAATACTAAGGAAAAACATCGCGTCGCGTAAAATTAATAAATATTACGATAATTGATATTATCTGTGCACATCTGTTCTATGTAAGTACCCCGTGAAGTGTAGTATCAAAACGTGATGACACTAACAGAGACTCGATTGACAGAAAAGAAAACTATTTCGCGTTTTGAAGTTTGTTGTACTACCGCGATTTCCATAACAAGACTTTTAAGAATATAATTTCTATAAATTGAGACAGTGAACGAACACAGTCATTTATATTTTACATTCACGGCTTATTAATGTATGCGCATTCCTACAATTTGTGTTTACAACGCCTTATAAATGACGCATCAGGATCGGCTACCTATGGAAGAAGTCTGGAATTCCTATAACTACTACAAATATAACAGGGATTTCCTATTAAAAGGTGCCTGTTTATGTCTACATAAAACATGCGCCCGTTCCTTTTTTAGGAATTTCCTATATCTGCCGACTTCGATTGGCTACTCCGGTAAGGAAAACTTTTGGTTTTATTATGCATGAAAAACACCTCAAGTTATGCTAACATTCCCTACTTACAATGACTAGAAAATCAAGCATCCGATTGCCTTTGCCATATTATCTTAGTAAACTTGCTAAACTCTCATCCTAGAACTTAAAACTCAGAAAGTTTTGGTAACGAAACATTGTTAATCTTAACTTCCCTGCCTACCCACTGGTCATACTTATAAGTTGCTCGGAGGTTTATTGATTTAAATAGAACCAATTGAGGATATATATATCGTCCCTATATTATGTATCATAGTATCATGGTTTGTACAAATGCAAAATTATTTCATATTAATGATTTTTATTTCAGGTGACACAAGAAACACCAATGAGTAAACCTATCTGTGAATACCACTCCGGAAAACCAAAAGATGTACTGTTCTATCATAGAAAATAATCAATAATTAAGAAATTTAATTTTCTGTATCCGTCTTCACCCGAAGAAGCACTCACAAATTTTTCAAACATATCAAGGTATGTTTCAATATGTATTTTATATACTAGCAGTATTTTGTGTCAATATCTACTACTCAATCAGTTAACCTAATATGTATAATGCCTATCATTTGTAATAACGCTTAAACTTGATTCTACGAGGAAAAAACTAGTTTTACTTAGCGACACACCGAAATACCGTTTCAATTAGGAGATATTTTCACATAAATTCTTATTCAACAGAATAAAATCGCACCTAAATCTCCTTTTTAACCATTCAATGCAAAGAGATGTTATATTATAAGACTACATGTCCGTCCGTGCATCTGTCCGAGGCATCGCAGCTCCCAAACCGACGAACCGAATTTCCGTTTAATTTTTCTTTTGGGTCATTGATAACTTTATTCCGAACATTCCCTGCCATGTTCCACGAAAATCTGTTTAGCCGCTTTTGAGAGACTTCAAATGTCGGGGAATTTTCCATCTTTTCAAAAATTTTTTTATAATTTATTTTTATGATTTAAGAAAACGAAACGAAAACAGACACTTGTTTTGAACGGAAATATGAATGTAGGTCAACGTTTAAGGCAGGGGTACGCAACCTTCGTTTATGAATCAGTGACGACCGTGAATTTGAACGGAAATATGAATGTAGGTTAACGTTTAAGGCAGGGGTACGCAACCTTCGTTCATGAATCATTGTCGCGCGATAGTCAAATGTTTATTTATAAAAATATTGATGTTTTTTATTCGTCTTTAACGTTAATGATGACTCCCTAATTCCATATTTTATATGTGAATCGCTATCTTTACTATGTAGACGGAGGCGAGTCCTACTAAACATTACGACAAATTGTTATATGTTTGTTTCATTCGAACTTTAAAATCTAGTAATTTGCACAATTTCTAAGAAAGTACTTCCTATCCATTTACCTAAGGCCTAGATATTATCTCGTATCGTATCATATCATATCGTTTATTCAGTAATATTCTTACATTATGATAGTCCTTACCTACCTAATTAATACCTAGCGTATTAGACCATAGTGTAGATTACTGTCCCAATTTCCTAAAATTTCGACATAGAGGAACGAAATGTATAAACAAGTGAAACATAGCGTTAGTTCAAAACCCTGATTCTAAATTAAGATTTAAATAGATTCTAGATAAAATATCTTAAAGTTTATGATATCTACTACTAAATTCCGAACAATAAGACTGGACCTTAATGAAATTGTTGAGGACCCCTGATTCAAATGGTAAACGCCTTACATTCTTTGAATGAAACAAATAAATTGACTGAATGTTAACGTTAAAAATATTATTTGTTCAATGTAAACAACCTATGCCTACCCACAATTGTAAATTCGCACGCTGGCGCCGGCGCGACGGAGCGAGCGCGGTGCGGCCTACCCTCCGTGTACGGATTAATCGCACCTACTCCTTGGCTTCATACAATTTACGTAGGCACTAATCTTTCCCTATTATCAACGCAATTATGCACGCAGCCGCGAAGACGCGAATAAACTTTGTTTTGTTTTTACGTATTATTGATGAGGCCTCGCCCCCAAATAAGAAAAATTCATAATTATTGCCGGCGTTCCTAGTACATTGTTTACTTATTGCAAAATGCAATTCTTCTCTTAATTATACTAAAGCCTCCATTCCTTTCTACTTGGCATCTCAAGCTCACAATAACAATCTTAGCTTATATAGGCTTCATAAACTTAATATCTAGTCTTACGACCTACAGCTTGGGCTACTACTATTTTTATCGTTAGGAATACTGAATACGCCCCCGCGTATACATAATTTTAATTGTTTACATTTAAAGACGCCCCCCAGAGTCTATGATTTTAATTATTTATACATTCTCGCCCTACTGATTATGCTATTATATCTTAAAAAATACCGAAAACGTGTGATATACCGAAATATTTTTTCTTTTCAGGTGAGTACTGAATTAGAAGCTGACCTAGCGAAGTCCCTACCTGATGATTTAAAGAAAATAATGAAGAGTCCAATTCCTGCCAAGCTAACCTCCAACTTCACGAGAACAAAATGTGGCCTAATGGCCACTGAAGATATTACAGAGCAAGCTGTGAATAAGAAGTTGAATTTAAGCCCAAATTCACCAATCCTGGGTCACGGCTTCACCAAAATGTAACGATTCCCCCCCCTCGAACAGCTTCTATCCCCTTAAAATCTAAAACTACCTAAAACTAAGCAGCTACTCACCCACGCTTGAGAACGCGGGATAAATTGTAATAAGCTCTAACACGACTACTGTAATTTGCATTCTATCGACCTATTTATTAAACCTACTTTTAATGCGTGTTTTATTACTAATACCTGTAGTTTGGCCAGTACGTGATCGAATAGTGGTAGGACCCCATAAAATGTTGTGTACCGTAATAATCCAGGTCCTTTTATGAAAGCTAGGTAGGTTTTGGACTCTTCATTAACATAATTAAGGCTAGCCTATTAGTACATAAATTGACTTAACTATACCCTAGCTTCAACCACTAATCTTCTAATTATAATAAAGTCCTAAGTACGAAAGTATAAGCTCATTCAATGTAGGATTATTGTAAAATAATTCTGTTTGTCGTTCATTATTGGTAATTACTAATTACATTATGGATGATAATTCTATGTCACTCATTATATTATTAGAATAAATATTTTTATTTTTGGGTAGAAAATCCCCTACCTCCTATTATCCGTCCGGTTGAACGAGAGAGCAGCTTTTTAGAATTCATAGCAAGTAGATTATTTATTTAAACCTATTATGAGCTAGTTGTCTACCCTGAGTAATTGTATTTTAAACCAAAGTACTAAACGACGGTTTGTGTGGTAATTCTTTTACCCACACATAGCTACTCACTCGTTTGGATGAGGACTGGACGGCCTAACAATTTACCTGCCTGGTTACCTAAGAGTTTAAGACCCAAAGAACGAATCTACCAGTGTTTCCAACTTAACGGTCTGTCTAGGGAGAAACACCGAAACTATCTCAACAGACATCTTTTAACGTTAATAAATATTGTATTTACAATATTATATGGCCAATATATACCTAAGACCATTCTATACCGATGTCATTGGTGTAGTGTCAATGTAAACCGTACCTTACATGTGAAATATTCTACCTAAATCGTACCTTGAATGAATAATGTCCACTCAAGACAGTAATGTGCCTTAAATGGAGAATAAGTAGCTACTCCTGATAGTATAATGCCTAAAATGAAGGATATCCATTCATGATAATAAGATACTTTAGGTGGATTTGATGAACTGCTCCGCCTGTCATCAATTCCCAGACTTATTCCATCTTTCTGGAACAATTCTGATATCTCATCGTCATAAATAGAATAGTTACCTTTCTTTGATGTTTATTAATTGTCACACCGTATGATATTTCACATGTATCCCACGGCAACTTGACACTCCTTTGACCACTTAATGCACTTAATTTAATCTCAGTTTCATTTATAAAATATACCTTTTTTAGACCCTATTGGAATATTAACCTTAAGTCAAACAAGTTCTAGAAATATTTTTAATTACAGCAGACATAGTTATAAGCCTATCACCCCATAACGCGTGAATTTAGCCCTACATCTACCCCAGTCCCTATTCTGCTCACCTCTAGAACCATACCTTAGTTTAGAGGCAAGAATGTATCCCTAGGTAAACTGTAAGTAGTTCAGTCGGCAAAACTGAGGTATCAAAACTAGCGGCCTGTGTATTTGCTTCCCCACGCCGCGACCGCAGTCAAAAGGGAATACGGCGTGTAAAGCGACCTATCTGGAAATAAGTCTAGTATATTTACATATATATAATGCTGAACGACCCCTCAGGCATCCGATCGATTTCAACGAGCGGAGTATCCTCCTGTGCTTATCACATGAATGACCAAGCCACGTCTACGTCGTCAGATGTGCTGAGAGACGTGAGGGCCCCAATTAAGGGGTTTCGTCTCCTGTGTTGGTAAAAAGGTAGACGCCAGACCACACCTCAAATCTGGTAACTACGGACACGGAGTCATCCCGGGTTGGCACCGGTAGGTGGCGATGACTCCGCAGATATACTGATCTTGGCCGCGATCTGACTGATTTAGGCGATTAGAATGAAACCCAACTACATTTCGGAAGCAATCGCTCAAACATAACTAATACCTAGGAGTAGCCCAGGCTTATTAGCTATATTTGATTAACCATAAAAGCCCCCGGATGTCCGTAGTGACTAATATAATCCCGACTGTTTTCCGAAATCATTAAACCCTCGCTTAGTCCCAAAACCAATCACTCAAACATAACCGATCTCTCGGTAGCCTAGATAATCAGCTATGTTTGATTAACCATAAAAGCCCCCGGATGTCCGTAGTGACAAATATGGTCTAGACTGTATTTCGAAACACTAACCCTAACTTAGTCCCAAAACCAATCACTCAAACATAACCGATCTCTCGGTAGCCTAGATAATCAGCTATGTTTGATTAACCATAAAAGCCCCCGGATGTCCGTAGTGACAAATATGGTCTAGACTGTATTTCGAAACACTAACCCTAACTTAGTCCCAAAACCAATCACTCAAACATAACCGATCTCTCGGTAACCTAGATAATCAGCTATGTTTGATTAACCATAAAAGCCCCCGGATGTCCGTAGTGACAAATATGGTCTAGACTGTATTTCGAAACACTAACCCTAACTTAGTCCCAAAACCAATCACTCAAACATAACCGATCTCTCGGTAGCCTAGATAATCAGCTATGTTTGATTAACCATAAAAGCCCCCGGATGTCCGTAGTGACAAATATGGTCTAGACTGTATTTCGAAACACTAACCAAACATACCGCATTCCAGAGAGTAGCTCTGGCAAATAAGGTATGTTTGATTTAGCCATATAAACCTTATAGAATATATTCGATAAGTTAAATATAACTTGGCCCTAATTCCCACTTTAAATTCACAAATGACTATAAAATCGTAAAATAGTAAATGACTCATAATTACGAGGAGAGTTTCCCCATAACGACAAGCCATCCACCATAATCAAGATAACACACCAATAATTTCACAACCTAACAGTCAGGGACGCTATGCCAGTCCGGGTGCCGAGAATTGAATGCCGCAGCCATCCCCGTTTTCTCCTTTTAAACCCCTCATACTACTCCGACATCTTCCTATCCCCGCCGTTCCGAGACACCACCGTTCCTATTATCCGTTTATATCGGTCCTTATCTGAAAACTTAAATTATTTTGCAAGATTATCATGATATTAATTAATTTTATCATTTGACATGCAAAATTGCCCCTGCGACCCATTCGTAGAATAAATAATTGCTCTATTGATTGATTTACAATAGTATCATCATTAGCTTCGAAACACCTAACCTAATAATAATAAGGTTGAAAATCCATTGTACGTATTCACGCGCCAACTCTGGTATGCAATAAACACGTGATATTATTCGCACCTTCCCCCGCCACTGGTCGTATCGCCCATTTAATTAAGCTCCCAATGCTCTAGCTATTAAGATGGAAATTCGTATGGTCGCCCTACGCCTCCTGTCATGACGCGATTGCCAGGGTAGAAATGTTACTTTGGTATCCATTTTGTAAAGGATTGTTATAAGCCTAGTTCATATCGCACTATTACAAACCCTTGTACCCATTATCATGAAATAAACTCATACAATATTCTTAAATGAAATAAGTTTCCGATACTGAATATTTACACGTTTGAATGCTAGCTTAATTGATTCCTACCTTCCTTTTAACTATTAAGTAAATTTCCCAACTTTGGGTAAGAAATAAAAATACACACCGACGAGTATGCCCATTCCGTTACACCGTGCCTCGGGGAAAATATTTGCCATTTTCAATTTAGTATTTCATTCTTTACATCTTGCACTACATTGACTTAGAGGTAAATTTAAAACTAAAGTTTCACATTCAAAAATGACATCACTCGCTTTTGCGTGCTACTTTTTCCGCGTTCGGTGTAGAGGTTTGAAGGTGTACCAAAAAAACAACAATTGATCCACCAGCCGTAAATTACAAAGATTTTTTTATTTGTAATTTCTAGTCATAATATTACTAATTCCTACAATTATGTAATACGTATAAAAGTATTTAAAAATGGCCACCAAATATGACAGCATACGTTTTCATTGATGACCCGAAACTGAGGCCAGTTGGTGCAATTGATTCAGTTCTAGTTTGCCATTTTTGGAGCGTTTATAACCCATCTACCTCTTTTTAGTGTTCCGTACCAAAATTGGTCCAACGGAACACTTACGCGATCACTCGGAGGCTGTCCGTCTGTCACAGCCAGTTTTCTCGAAGACCGTTTGACATAGGAAGCTGAAATTTGGCATAGATAATATAGAAATTTATGGCCTGATTACATAAATAAAGTGAAAAAGGCGTACACTCCAATAAAGGGGGCAGTTTGAGGGGTAAGTAACGTGTGGGGTATCATTCGAAAGCTCGTAAAAATTTGAGACGGTATACACATTTTGAGTTCTTTTTACGATAGCTCTTACTAGTGTCAAATATGACCAAAGTAACTTTTTTTCATACAGTGCTGTCCCCAGCTCTATTTCAAAAAATATAGTCAACTAAGACTTAGAAATACACATGCATAACAGAGATTATGTGTAGATGGCGGGAAAATTATAAACATGACGCTAGCTTTAATAGTTTTAATTATATTTAGAAATTAAAGTAAATAAAATCGGTATAGCGTCTCATTCTATGATGGTTCTTCAGTATACGCGTGCCTGGTGACGTACATTGCACTTCGCAGTCTGATAAATTCATATTGATATAATGAAAACACAGCATTGTATTTCGTGTTGTTTTCTGTTTCCGATTTGTTCCGACCGAAACCGAAAAATACCCGATGTCAAGTAATTAGACACCGCAGGTCTGGTGTTTTCAACAATTATCCGCGATCCAGTTAAAGTCTGACCTTCGATTTGGTGTAGTTGTTGCGGATCTGGGAGTCAATATATACTAGAGGTGTGTGGTAGTTTAGAGATAGATTGTGAATAGTTTATATTTCCGTATTTCCGAATGAATCCGACGAATAATTTGCATCTAGTAAAAATAAGATTTATTGTTGTCATAATCATTACCAATTCAAATAAAGAACTCCGTACTTTATGAATGTTTGTTTTTAGTGTTCCATATTTAAAGCTGATACAATATACCAAAGGTTAATAAACCAAATAGAGGCGTCATAGTTATCACATTATTTACCTAGTGTTCCCATATTCAGTTTTGTTCAATTTTTTGTTTGTATAAGTGCGCATGAGCGTGTGCTAAACTTATTTGGCTTGGTTAAAAACCTGCTTCACTCGGTTTTTCGTAATGCTCTATCTTTTTTCTTGGTCTGAGGGTATCGCTCGCGGATTCGACAAATTTAAAGTTATTAACACAACACAGTAAAGTAAAGTAACTAGCCCTTACACAACACACAGTGCAGTGCAGTGGAGTGCAGTGCAACTGGCAGTGGGCAGGGCACATTGCATGTAGAACCCATGATGGCCATTGAGGCGGAAAGTTTTTCGAGTAGCGACCACGTACCGGAAGGCGCAGCGTGGGTAGACCCCCTGCAAGGTGGACCGATGACTTGGCCTCGTATCATGGTCGGCCTTATCACGCAATAAGTGACAAGACAAGAGCGTCGTCTCGTTCTATCGAACGGTGTCAGCTAGTGACGGACGCTCTATCTTGTCACTTATCGCGTGATAAGGCAGACCATGATCGGGGCCTGGTAAAGGTTGCGGGAGTCCGCTGGATGCGGGTGGCGCAGAACTGGTCATTCTATTCTTTGGGGGAGGCCTATGTCCTGCAGTGGACGTCTTTCGGCTGATATAATGATGACGCATCAATATCGATAAATATTTCCCTCCTCCTACGAGTCCCGCTGCCACGAATTCGCGGCCGATATTTTGCTACTCGGTGTTCCCGGTCACGTGGTCACGTGGGCGGTCCTGCGAGTCCCGAGGTAATTTGAGCTGACGCGAGCCAACCACTTGACTCAACGTTATCGCTCGTATGTCTGTAGTATTTATACTTAGGAATGTAAATGTTTACATTTTTTACAAGGGCGTGAAACAGACTTCATTGTGTTACATACTCAACATATTACAATGTAGAAACCATGGCTCTTTCACAGGAAGGAAAAATTATGGTCATTCTTCAAAGATAGCTAAGAAAATAAAGATATTGAATTATAACTATAACATTTTTTACTTATTCTGGGTCTCAAAGATACATGCTATCTATAATTGGAAATTACTTGAGGAAATACCCGTAAAAATATCGTTTTATTCGTCTTAGAAAACCGTGAATACAGAGTAACGGTTTTTCAACTCGTCACAACATGGCGTCAGTATTGACAGTCAAGCTTCGGTTGGTACCAATGTGTTGCTAATTTCATCGCGTTAAATTAGAAAATCGCCCAATAGAATAGGAACTGTATAATCTTTGCATTAAAGTCCTTTTTCAAATGTGGGAACCAAACCGCGAATTGACTTGATTGAATTAGCTCAGTAACCATTACAACTAGAAAACTGCAATTCGGCATGGGTATATAAATCAATCACGCCGACAAAACAGTACAATAAATTCTTGAAAAAAAAATATAGGGTACCTCCCCTACACCTAAAGCGGGGATGTAATTTAGTTTTCTCGTTAAACCCATGGTGTTTTGTATCGTTGGATAGCTCGTTCAAAACTATTGTGGGTTTTCTGAAACCATTTTTGAAATCAGTGATTCCTTTGCTAGATATTGGGCTTTAAAGCCCTAATTTTTGTTCGAGTCATGTGTCCCCCCCCTGCCGGCTAAATGGCTACTACTGGGGATGTAAAAAAAATCATGGTAGTAGTACATATAATGAACTTAAAAGGAAAACTATCACGGACAAGAAGGCATAAGTAGTTACCGAGTAATAGTCGACGATCTTATTTAATGTGTACTTGGAAAGGCCAATTGTACAAATTCGGCCGACGCAACCGCACCGCACGTCGATGTAACTAAGACAAGCAACTACGGAACCCTACACTGCGCGTGGCCCGACACGCACTTGGCCGGTTTTTATTTGAATCTATTACAAATGTTTTCTCTCCGTGTAACTATCTCAAAACCCTTTCTTAAATCGGTTCAGTGGTTTAAGCGTGAAAAAGTAACAGACAGACTCTTAGAGTTACCTTAGGATTAATTCAACGAGCGAGCGAAGGGATTCCAGCTGTTCTTCGCTACAAGCATTTCTCAACCGATTTCCGTGAAATTTTCTGACAGGGGTCAATAATTATATAGAATTTTAATGTCAATTCAGTTTTTCGTTATTAGACATGCTCGCGACTTCTGCATTTCACAGAGCCACTAAGTAGTACTTAAATGGATTGTATGTTGGCTTCCACGTTTCCTGCTCGCTAATTGTGTCATAAAATCGCGCAACACATTGACAAAAAGGAATCCAATACGTTAGTGTAAGATTGACTTCCACGCAGAAAAATAGTGAGAGAAACCTTAAGGGGCTTGGATGCAAATTCTTGCACTAGGTTGATATTTATTGCGTTGTAAATTTGAATCGGGGCGCGGCGCGGCCAATGCAAATGATTTAGATTAAGGACACACGCCCCTCTGCCTTTATTCTATCCTGGTATTCATTAGTTAATTACTTATGCTAAATATAAAATACGTTCTATTTGGCCAGTATTTTTCGGCTGTCTGACATTTCTAATGAGGTTTTTAAGTCTTTAGTTTTTCGACCGAGTGAATTCGGTCTTAGGCGAGCTCTCTTCCCTAAGACCGATGGGTCGACTAGAAAGGTAGTTTCTCGTTGGCCGGCGCTTGGTCAGCAAACCAATGGCGACACCTTGGCCCATGATGTGTCCGTGCGTCCTCCACAAATGGTGAAACTCGTTAGAGTGGCTCAGGAATCAGAAGGTCAAAAATTAAGTGACTGTGACGGACACTTTATTTTTTTGTTAATATTAGATTCCTGTAAGGCTCGGGCCGCGAGTTGAGCTCAGTGTTGTGCAAGTAATGTAACCAGATCATGTATCTGCGATGAACAGACGGCCAGCCAAAATAATAAAATGCGTTTGCACACTAATTGTAAAGCTATGTATTTTTATTTTGAAGTCCATAGCAAAAATACTGTCTGGCTATCCGGCTCTTTTCCTCTACAGAGGGGCTACTAAGCTAGTGCGACAGAGACGGAGATTCACAAACTAGGTTCGTTTACTTTTCTCGGTAGGCCCTCAGGATGTATTTGGCTTCAAAAATTTCCACGTACAGTCGCCATCACCTAGGTAGTCGTTTTACCTTTTAGTAGATTAAAACTGTTATTTTTTCTTAATTAAATATTGTTTTTTCATAAACCATTTGTTGTTATAGAAGAGCGGGGTTTCCTGATACAGGTATTCCATACTTAATAGGAAGCCCCAACCTTGTAATCTGATATCACTTTTCTTACGGAAATAAATATTTTTTCATTTTCATTTTCATTTTTTCATTTTCATTTTTCATTTTCATTTTCATCAGAAATGTCGGAGCGGCCAAAGTGCTTACAAATATCTGATCACGTCTCTATTGTCGAGGCATTAGAGACGTGTTCAGATATTTGTGAGCGCCTTGGCCGCTATGATATGACGGCGACTGTACGACATATACTCGTTCTTGATTTCCATTGTTATACTCGTAGGCACACCTCGACAACACACAAACGTCAAGTCTGGGGCACGCGCCAAGATGATATGGATATTGTTCTAGCTCGCTCATAATCGACGATTATGAATGCAACGCGCGCTGCAATTTAATCGTCGAATTACTCGTACAGCTACATGAATTCAGAACGTGACTAATACAAACTCTGCGGGTAGCACAATTGACGAGACGTGACGCGTGACTCTCTGTCCTTTTCTTACCTTTTTATACTAGGGAGGTCAAACAAGGCTGTCTGATGGCAGGCAGACGCACACTTATAGACGCTTGCGTCACCAAAAGAATCACTAGCGTATTTTATTCATTTGAATATTGTTGTGTTGACAGCTAGAAACAAAAGCAGGTCCCATATTCTCAACACATCACGTCCTCGGGAGCTCTGACGACCTTGCCATAGTAGAAAGAGTGGAAAGTAGGTTATCTTCATACAAACGTACCGCACGCGGCTTTTATGTGTGCGCCATAGTATCTATGCGTCACCGCACGCACACTTAAACAAAATCTCGACTGGCGCACTGAGAAACGGGTCGAGATTGTTTGAGTGTGCGTGCGGCGACGCATAGATACTATGGCGCACACATACAAGCCGCGCGCGGTGCGTTTCTAGAAGATAACATACTTTGCACTCTTTCTAATATGACCTTGCTCACCACCAGCAACACAACACCACAAAGCTGCAGAGCCCAGATATAGATATACACTAGATAACTTAAACACCTCAATCTGTATGAAAACCGACCGTGTCACTTTTTTCTACCTACTTTGTCGTCACACGGGCGAATTAGTGATCTGAATTCCCCGTGGTCAGCGGTAAATCGATGCTGCAATAAGGTATTTTCTTAATATTCACGGACAACCGGCTACTAAAACAGACGCGCGCGGACTGTAAGTCGGAGTGCCTATATTTGTGCTGCAGAGCAAGTAGTGGTGTGATTATGGCTGCAATTTTCTGTAAGGTGGAGGTACTTCCCCAGTCCACGCTGCAACAAATAAGAGCGAGAGCGCTCTACCCTCTCTTAATTACTAATTTGCACACAATCATACCGTGACCAATATCATTGGCGTGACGAAGGCGCAAAGGCTTCGATGGCTCGGTCATCTTGAGCAGATGGGAGGCGAACGGGCGGTGAAAAGAGCTTACGAGGGAAAACCGACAGGACGCCGCCCGGTCGGTCGGCCTAGATATCGATGGGCGGATGTGGTGAATGCGGATCTGCGCGAGCTCCAAGCTGGCGACTGGCGGGAAACTGCACAGGACCGGGATCAGTGGCGAGCAGTCGTGTTGGAGGCCAAGACCCACTTTGGGTCGCTGCGCCAGAGGAGTAAGTAAGTAAGTAAGTACACAATCATACCATCTTGTAGGTGCTCTATTACCATAAGCGCGGTAAAATGACAATGATAAAGTATCCTAACACATTCACTGCCCAAAAGCGCTACGCCGATCCCGTGGTTTTCCCAGTATTTGCGCCCGGCTGGACGTTCCTGGCAGTGAACGTGCTAATAGTCCAGTCAATGAACTGACAACTTGAAAAAAAAACAATTTTGGAAATAATTTATAATAGCTTATCTTTTCTGTGTAACGGATGTGTAACTTTTCTGTGTAATATTCAAGTTCAATCATACAAAAAAGGACAATGCATGCTTCATTTAAATCTACATAATTACTTCCGGGTGTAAAATTTGTCGGATTCTTGAATACAGCATCTTAGTATAACATTTTAAAATGAAATCAACTAAAAAAACGCTATTATAAATTAATGTTTTTCAACACCGTATTTTGCCTGGAGTATAAGGCGGCAGAACCGTAAGACAGACGTGTTTCGACGTTCCATACAAGTGACGCCTAGCTTCGTAACTTCATCTCGCCGACTCGTATGAAAACAGCTTTGCAACCACTGTTGGATACGCAGCCTAATGTTAATTTCATACCTAATATGTCCCTCGACACTGTAACGGGGTCAGCTCATAATAATTTCATGGGCCAAATTATAAAGTTCCAGAAAAGTTTTTACGAGACCTCAACTTCTGAAAGGTGACATTTACTAAGGTCAGGATTTAGCCAAAAGGGCAAGCATAAACCAGGGCTCTCCAAACTTTTCCATTTAACTTGCCCCGTGAAATCCTGATTACTTATCTGTACTTATATCCGAGGAAGGATGGTGTTGGTGAGAACTTTTTTCTTAATTACCTGCTTGTATTTAAAAAAAAAGTTCAACGGTATATAAATAATGGAAATTTGTCGATAATACATCTCATGTTATGGTAAATAGGTACTTAGTTGGTATATAAAATGTCGTTTTTAAGTCAATATTTTCAAAAAGTCAGATTCAAGAATTACATTTAACAATCTACATTAAAGGATTTTTTTAAATCAGCCTCAAATCTATAGTGGTTGGTGGTTGAATAAAAAGTGGGTTTACCCATAAGTAGGTGATAGTGCAAATTCATTGGTAAGAACGGGTAAAACTTCATGTTCAATATATTTGAAAATTAAATGAAAAATATGAATTAATGTGTTGTGCTATTTGTGTTGGGAACATATTTTTGGTAAACATGTTTTCAACCGTAGTCGAACAGTAGTACAATTAAAAAGAGCCGTTGTTTTTTGTAAAAATGTATTATTATTTTACATTAGTTTATAGTAGGACGTACTTAATAGGCTAGTATTATTTTATAATGCATTTTATACGTTCCTATCCTATTACATTTTATCAATAACCACTACGTTCCCGTATAATAATCACTGTACTGTATGGTAAATTGTATAATATGTATTTGAGGTTAGTTGACGTATAGTTTGCAAAGTGAATTCAAAAGTTTATACTGGTTTTCTGTATCACTATGAATATAAATATTAATAAGGGGAGCTAGGAAACAATCTAATTTGCTCGGCGACCGTAATTATGACACACAAAGTTGACGTGATAAAAATACTTTTAAAACACAATGTTACTGAACAGTTTTTGTTACCTTTTGGAGTCTTTTAGTTTCACTGAGATAAAATCGAGAGATTTGTTTGTTAAGAAATATACGACTAAATCATTTCGGTAAATGGGAATTTATGTAGGGAAATGGAAATTTTATATATAACATTTTTGCAACTATTGTACTGGAAGCAGGATATATATAAGCTTTCACTTTTTCAACTCTTTAAATTATGATAACGGATATTTATACAAGTAAATATTCATTAATCTGGGGGCACGGGAGTGCCCCCGCCAAGACGAGCCAAGCGAAGCGCAAGGGCACTACCTACCTTTTCTCGAAGCGCTTCGTCGTATTTTTGAACCTTCGTAACTTGGGTTCGGATTAAACCATTTACTCAAAATTTTCGGGATATGATGTCAGTGGTTGACTTATTAAAACTATAAAGTTTCAATTGCATAGCTCTTATAGTTTAGATTTTATTGATATCTAAAATACCTCGATTTCATCACTGACTCACTGATGATCATCAATATTCTTAAGGTTCTTCCTGAAGTCCTAGAAAGCTGAAATTTGGTATGTAAGCTAGTAATAGTATACAAACAACGAAAAAATCTTAAAACTTGAAACTTTTACCCCCCCAACCCCTTAAACTAGGGGGTGAAAGTTTGTATGAGACTTCCGCAAATTTTGATGTTAGAAGGTCCTTGTTATCCTTGTTATAAATAATAAGATATGTATTTCAGGATTTTTAGTAAATCACCCCTCACTCTTTAAATGAGGGGATGGAAGTTTGTATGGGTTTTCCCATTCACTTCTTTAGAAATTACCTTACAAAAAGGAATGAGATCCCACCAAAAACATTACATGTAAAGTGATGCCAAGACTCCATAGCTCATAAAGCTTTCAGCGTGAAAAAGATATCAGATCGCAATTAGCGCCAAGCTTCCACGCTCTACAAATTCTATATCTTGGCTAAAAAGTATAGACCCGTCACTTATTAATATCATCATAAATTCATTGGGCTTGAAAGTCTATGCGGCTACCGGGATGTGCCCAACAAAGCTATACTTTTTAGCCAAGATATAGAATTTGTAGAGCGTGGAAGCTTGGCGCTAATTGCGATCTGATATCTTTTTCACGCTGAAAGCTTTATGAGCTATGGAGTCTTGGCATCACTTTACATGTAATGTTTTTGGTGGGATAATAATTTATATCTTACTACACTCTAGAATTATTGGTGAGTTTTTAAATAAATATTTGTATTAGGTAATCTCCGGAGCGTCACAACCATTTCATAATTGATCCTCACGATTTATCGCGTTTTAACAAAATTATGCTGTAAAGATTGTAATAATATTTTTGTTAAAAAGTGGGTCATTGTCAAATTTTGCGCAGGTAAATTTAACTTAATATGATATTATTTTTAAATAAATATGTGTTAAGATATTACTTTTTTTTATGTCCGTGTCTGTTAAAACAACTGATTTATCATCTATTATAGTTAGCCACGATGTTTAACCAATAATTTAAAATTTATTCCAGATATAGTGGATCAAGGTGTAAAAAAATACAACTTTGTTACCAATCCGTTTTATTTTTTATTAAGAAATTAAAGAAGTCAGTCACAAATATTTTGGCAAAAACATGAAACAATCTTACATCTTTTACATATAATTAGAATCATCACAGTCTTTTTTAAGTTTAATAATCATAAATCTAAACTCTTAAACAACTCTGTTACTTCCTGAATATTAAAATACCTTAAATTCTACCCAAATCCTCTAAATATCTATATATTGACAGCTAACTGGAACATTATACTGTGTAAATATCCAATAAATTAACGCTTTGTGTTATTTGCTATATTATATTGACTAGCTTTTCTATAAAGTCTTATTATCTTCTTTAATCTTTGGGACAGAAAAGTAACAGAGTTGTAACACAGTAACATAGTTGTTCTTTTTATCGTAGCTTACGTAATAAATTGCACGTAGTTCAGCTTGAGATCTAAATAGCTTAACAAATAAACTGTAATATTAATCAAAATTAACTTATAATTTTAATTTACCAATCAAGAGCTTCCTTTCTTACATTTTCTTATCATTTTATATAACAATAGAAATTAGATTATTTTGGAAGAGTAGTTCCAAATGTAAAGTTACTTATTTCTCAAATATATCTAAGGGAGTATCAAATTGATAGTATACTCTTTTACCTTTGCAGACTTGTTTAGGTTCTGGAACAATGGCAAGTAAATTATCAAAGGGCTCATAGGATAAATCAGTCTCAACTAATTTGAATTTTGTTGCAGTATCGTCAATTGCCTTAAAAAACATAATTTTAACATCACCATCTTCTTCTACTTCAGACAAGGCCTTACCCAGATAGACGTAATTCTGCTTTAAGCTGGAAACTTTCACTAAGACGCAAACACCTTGTTTTATTTTATTAGCATGAATATTTTCCGTTTCAATCAAGGCATCTTCATTTTCCTTTGATGTGCAGGGTTGTTCTACTGAATAGGTGGTAGAAGGTTTTTGTTTTAAAGATATCAAAGGAGCATCATCATCATCGGAGTCAGAGCTATAGACATCTCTGTAAAACCCTGTTGTTCTCTTTTGATAAAGATTGCTTATATCGGACAGGATACTTTTATCGCAAATGGAGGGAGTTGATTGTTCCACTGCAGATTTCAATGGATAGTAGTCCTTTGGATTCATGCAAGTACAAAAGCCGCGCTGACAAAAACAACTCAAATTTCTATACTTTAGGACTCCAGGCTCCTCAGTGAAAACTTGATGAACTTTCATTGTACCTAATAATGGCACGATATTGTTCGGGATCTGTGTTGAACTCTGTTCAATATCGGCATTTGTTATCAAATGTAGCCTCACTTTACTCACATCCTTCAAAGTAAGATAGAAATTAGTGGCATCAAGTATATCACTTCCATTTGCAACAAGTTGATCAGCAGCTCGTTTTAAAAACCGCCAATCCCGTCTGCTGCACCCTTGCCATGGCCCGCCTCGAAAAAATTCCATGTAACTTTGGTAAACTGATAATCAGAGAATAACTTTGTGCATATCAGATAAAAATTCTGTTTTTGGCGGTATTGAGTGGCTGGACCGTCTGAAAATACATGTAGGACATTTACTTGCGGAAATTTCTCATGAATTGAAGCAAAGACGGGATTGAGGTGAGCCCATATTGCAGCTGGATTGTGTAAAAGATTTCCAGACACGGTACAAAACGATGATACCTCTATTTTATTGTCTGAACCACGGCTGTAGACCACTCCAGTGTGCAAGGATACTTGATTTCGGGCACCACCAAAATGATGAGATTGTACCTCTTCAGAACATTTGCAGTTGTAATTTTCACTGAAGTCAATGTGCAGTGCAATTTCATTAGTAGTCAACTCATCTATGCATTTTCTGTAGTTTCTGTACTGTGTCTTGATGTAATGAACATGCCTTTTAAATTCTTTTAGCGTAATTTCGAACTTTTCCATCAATGCCTTTCCCGTACTTTCTGTTTCCTCTTTAACGGTTTTTGTAACTTTGATTTTCTTTCCTGCCTTCTCTATCACTTCAGTTTTACTTATCCATTGGGGGTATTTTACTATGATTTGGTCTTTAGACGTATCAAAATTAGTTGTTTTTGATTGGCATACAGAACAGATCCCTGTCATACATGCTAGTGAATCTGGATTGCATACTTGATCTACAATAATCCTATTAAGATCTGATGTTGGAATAACTTTGTTTTTACACAAAGCAAATGCTAAGTATTGGATATTAGTATGAATTCGACACAAACATGTTTCTCTTGCAGCGACCGTAGGAGGCACGACATAAAATGGCCTGTATCGTGTAAAAGTTTTGTAACTGCATCTCAAGGTAGGATTTTCCTGTTTGAAAGATACATAAAGGTTCTTCATATTATCAAGTAAGTAGCGCTTCTGCAGTTTATCTTTCTTTAGAGTCACGGTTTCCTTTTTTCCGGCAGTGGCTCTTGATATATCGTCACGATCGAAAAATTCCTTGATTTTAGAATTTAGAACCTTCACATTAAGAAGAGGTTGTTGTTTCCTTACATAACCTTGGTCTAAGGCAAGACATTCTTTTATAATAAGTGTTTTCTGTCTAGAACGTTTAACGGTCTTCTCTTCAAATATTTTTTGAATAGCATATTTTTCCTTCCGGGTTTTTACATTTTTATAACGTTTTTTAATAGCATTTGATAAAATCTCATACTTTTGTTGATTAACGCGACTGCCGTCTTCATTTTGAGATCGCTTTCGTTTTTCTCTGTTGTATCGTTTTTTGTACTTTTCATAACTCTTATTTACTGCCTCTAATTGTTCCTTCAATTTCATGTTATCTCTAAATAGCTTTGATCTGTTTCTTTTTACTTGCTTTCTGCCGCGAACAGCCACTGATGTAGAGTTAGGAGTGCTTTCACGGGAAGTAGACGGCTGAGGTGTTGACAAATGACGATAAGCTCTTAAAATAACTTGATGTTGATCGGTGGGGGCTGGACTATTTGAATGAGGGGGTGATGACTCTGGAGTGTGCATAATAATACTGAGAGCTCTGGCTTTATCTCTTCGCCTAGCATTAGCAGATCGCCATTTCTTTTTTATTGCTCGATGTTCACGTGTCGTTAAATCTCGTACTAAGTGTTTGTTGGGTGGTATCTTTCTCTATCTTTTCTTTTGGTTTCTTCTTCCTTTTCTGGATTATTTCTACGGCGTTCCCGGTATCTTCGCTGCTTTTCAGCAGGCGTTAGAGGCATTTTGAAAACATAAACCACGCACAATATCCTGTAACAATGAGTTGTCGGTGTCATTTATAATTATTTAGATTTATTTGTATGTAACAAAGTTACCCATTGCTTGGTACAACCGATTGTTAAAAAAAATGTCATTTGAAACACACAATTTTTGACAAGTGAAAGAATATAATGGCTTGTACAACTCTGTTACTTTTTAAACAACTCTGTTACCATACGCCAGTAACAGAGTTGCGCGGTAACAGAGTGGTAAATTTTACATTTCATTGTACATAAGGCATGAAATAAGTGCTAAAGTAAATATATTTCATGCACATGTAACACATTTACCGCTTAGACAACATACTGAACGTAAACTAAAGAAAAAACATTAATTTACTCACGTGAATATGTAGGTAACAGAGTGGAAGCGCAATTAAGAGGGAATGCTATGGGTCATTTTTCCATACAAACGTTCTCGACTGTTTCCTCCCTGGTTTTTGAACCTAGATCAATATTTTTTTTATACAAAATTAATATCATCATTATCTATGTCGGTACGTTTTTATTTATTGGATATTTTTGATTATATAGAAGTTAGGCTACTTCAAACATCGCTTAAAACGCCAAAATAAATTGACCGCAAACAGACGCCTAGTATACAAATCGTATAATAATAAGCACAAAAATCAAAACGGTCCGACACAGAATGTCTCCTTCCCATTCAATTTCCAAAATTTCGTTAAGATTGGTTAAGTTTTGGAGGAGGAAACAGTCGAGAACGAAACCTCGATTTTGATGATTTCTGTATCGGATTTTTACTCTGAGCTGCAGTTGTCGCGTCGCGTAGTATTACCTCTTAAAACACGCGGCACGTTCAACAGCTTGCGGCCGACTATCAAGCGACAGACCCATCCCCCCGCCCGAACGAACTACCGCGACGAATGCAGACATCCCTCCCAAGATAAAACAGTTTCGAAAGCAGCGCCATCTCTATTTTGGGTTGTGAATTAGTTAGTAAAATAGTAGTTCAGACGTTGTAGAACAATACGTGGGACAATGTTTAAAAAAATATTTAAAAACATAATTTTAATACTGACTGATTTTAAAATATATTTTATGAATATTCATAATACTCCGTGGATGATAATCATTTATTTTAAGAAGGTTACTATACTTAAAAATGCAGTTATTTGATCTTTATTATAACGGAATGCTACATGGGACAGGTACAATTTGTAAGGAAAACCATTCTGTTACCACCAATGACCACAATGTTACTTAAAAAAAAATATATAAACATCGAAACTGAGTCTTTATTCCAATAAGGGATGTTTGCTAATGCGATGTATTTTGGATTTAATATATAATGTTAAGAGGTTTTGACCTTATTAATAACAAATAAAATTTAAATGTTTAGGGACTCGTTTACCTGCGCAAAATTTGACAATGACCCCTATTATGTAACAGTCTATTGTGTTTCCTCTAAAAATCGTAAACTTGTGTGTAATGTACTTTTATAAGGACCCAAGATTGCTTCAGTGGAATCCTCAGGCCTCGCGTATATCAAGACAAATGACGCTCGCAGAGCCTGGATCAGCCTCATAGTTCATCATCTCCGTGGCACCGCTATTAGCTTCCTGATTCTTTAAACAATATGTTACGAGGTATTAAGGCGTTTCGTTTTAGTTTTCGTGTAAAATGGAAATAGAAAATGTAGTTAGAGTGAAAACCGATAATATGGGTTTTGTACCGATTTTTCAGTATTTTTACCGGTGTTTTGTGTACAGTAAAACATTTATATATACAAACATAAATCGATTTAGGTATACCATTGATGGTTTGAAACGAAACAGCAGTAATAAAAATACCTACTTAGTATAACACGTTGTGTTATCTGTTCATTTTATTATATTTTATTATACAAAAATTAACATATTCTGTAAATAAAAGGTAACTGATTTGACTACTTTGTTAAGGGAATGAATGAGACCTATTGATTGAGTGAATGGTTAGTTTAAATAATTCTCTGTTCAGATCTTTTAGTTACTCCTGCGCCATGCCTCACTTTGATCCAGACTGTAATCGTAGATAGACGTGTCTTAGCTTCCAAGTATAAAATTAAAATCATAATAAAATAATTGAGAATAATTGAACTGCTACTAAGTATTTAATTTTAAATAAATCCTATACCCTTACCTATCTATATTATTTAAAAAATAAAACATAAATTGTTGAGATTTGCAGTTGTTGTATAAAATAATGCCTTTTGAAAATAATTCAAAACCCCCATCCACACGCACTTCCCCTTAAAATAAATCGATCATTTTATTTTATATTATTGAGGATTATCTAAAGTGTAGAAACGGGAAAGACTACAACAATTGTCTGCATTTTGCCAAATTACCTTAGTTTCTAATTTGACAAAAAACACTGACTATAAACTACCCGATCTTTGTCACCCTGTTTTTTCCTTGTACTGCTATGAATTTAGATTGAAGGTGGCAATTGTAGGGACAGTGTCAAGCACTGCACTGGGAGATTCACATTAAGATTAAACCATAAAGCCCTTTTTTTATTTCGTTGAGTATTGACCACCATTGACCACCAATTTTATATTTCCATCGGTCATAAGCAGATAAATAAAATATCTTTTCAAACCACATGCTCGACAATGCCGAATTATAGGTCATGTAAACCCTACCGAAAGCAAGACATTAAATCCCTTGGTATTAGCCGGGTTATAATGTTGTACTGAATTTCATTATAACCCGCTGGTTAATAATATGATTTCACTTTTCATAATTCTTATTACTATATGCATAAAGTTTAATTTTGCTAAACACAATTTGTCCTAGGCCATGGCCTACTTGATTTGACAAAATAAATGAAGTTTGCCTCCGTGTGAACCCCGGTCCGGAGGAGCGCGGTGTTCGAAATTCGAATTTCGAATCTAGGACCACGGCTTGTGCTTTCGAATTTGGAACGTCGCAAGCCTTCATTTGTTCACGCGTGACGAACAAATCGAGTTCTTGTAGGTGCCTATAGAAGATTTAATTTCATAAATAATATTGAAAATGTCGAGTGATGAAAGTGTTTTGACTCCTGAGTTTATCAAATTAGATGCCATAGGCATTGTCAACAATCTGCTGCCAGAGAAGTCAAAGGAAAAATACCTAAAAGCCTACAACGATTTTGACAAATGGAAAGCTGTAAAAGGCGTAAAGTCTGTGTCTGAATCAGTGCTTCTGGTCTATTTTGAATATTTATCTACTGAGCCTGTTTTTTTGTCTCGCATAAGGTGTGAAAAGTAGAGTATACACCTCGGGGATAAGACTGTTTTAGTCTTGGGCGGTTGAACCCCTCACTGCACTCAGGACTCAGTCTTAATTCCCTCGCTTCGCTCAGGAATTAACTTATAGTCCTTCGTTACGTTCGGGATTCAATTCGCTCCCGTGACATAAAACAGTGCTTTATCCCCTTAGTGTATAATCTACTATTAAAAAAGCGCAGCCACTTCATTTCCCAACCTTAATCAATTTTTACACATTTTTTTACAGTACACGGGTTCACTTTTGAAGCGAAATCTATTAGATGTATTAAAGTTCGATCTGGTTAAGTGAGGTGAGCTCAAATTAGGCATTGGATACCTTTTTTATACTACTACTACACGCATAAGCATACGTCCTGCCTGATGGCAAACTGACACCGTCGCTTATGGACGCTTAAGACCAGAATAATTACATGCGCGATAAGCGGTGCAGCGTATGAAGGTTTCCTTAACCGCTCACTTGATTTCAAATTTTAAAAAAGGTAGCCTAAATTGTTTCTTTTTTTTATCAAGGCAGCCCATACTTAGCTTGGCAACCACAGTTGCCACAATCAGTTTAGGGATGCGCGAAAATGCACTTGCTTGTAGCAGTTGCTTAAGTAGTTAAAAAATAGTACATTACGTACCTAGGGCGGTGAATTCGTTAATGGCCCAGACCGCAGGTGTTTGTGGCCCGATCCGAAGGTGAGATATGTATATATGCGATCTGGGGCTTTACGAATTACCGCCCGTGGTGAGTACACAATTTTACGTCTTCACCTGGCCACAATGCGAGTTTAACCGTACGCGCAGCGTGCGGTAAAACTCGCATTATGGCCAGGTGTGACGTAAAAGAATATAATCTGCAAAAAATGTAAGGTGTATTCAAAGATTTATTCATTTAAAGCATTACCTTGTTATTCATAAAACGAAATTTACGACACTAGACAATGTCCCTTAACATTTAAAATGTAATAAAATACTCTTGTTTTCAAACCTGGAAACAAAATGTAATATATTTATTAATCCCATTTGTACCTTTATTTTCAGTTCAAGGTTTAATTAATTATACTCAAGATTAATTATGGCCGCCCCTACCCTGCCGTATTAATCTAAATATTTGTCCACCTGGTCCCTGCGTACTTTTTAAAGGACAATAAACATAAAATACGAAGGCAAAATTATATGTAAGGTTTTTGTTTCATTAAGTCTTTATAAAGACGCGTTTTAAGTATTAAAAGTTTGCGTAATTTTGAAATCAGAACCATATAAAAATGAATTGTTATTTATTAAGGTGTCAAAGCGGACCCCGAGCTCCTTTAGGGGCATAACCGGGAACAACGCTAGGAGAATGATGATGATCAGTTAAATCTATTCAACAAGGCTGACTATATTTACTAAGTAAATAATAAGAAATAGCAATCATTTTAACAATACCCTTCGTTGATTGAAAATAATTGAATATTTATCAAAGTATACAAACACAAACAGAAAACACCAAAATTTCAGTCTCGAAAGAGAGTTATAAATAAATAAATTATAAATATTAGGGGACAATCTTACACAAATCGACCTAGTCTTTGCTTGTGTCATGGGTACTAGACGACGATATATATAATAGATATAAATACTTAAATACATAGAAAACTTCCATGACTCAGAAACAAATATTCATGCTCATCACACTAATGTTTGTCCTTACCGGGATTCGAACCCAGGACCTTCAGCTTCGTAGGCAGCGTCACTACCCACTAGGCTAACCGGTCGTCATGTTATAAGCAAGAACATTTGAGATACAGTTTGTTTTTTTTGCCGACGTCTTAAATCATGTACACTCAGTGCTTCACAGTTTTTAAGATTCGGCCTCACAAAGCCAAAGAGGAACCCAAATCATGTCAGTGATCGTACCTATGTCACAATTATTTTTCTCAAACATGCAATTATTGACGTGTTCTTCATAATGGGCTTCGAAGTGTCACGTTTCAGGCGCAGCGAGACGAGAGACCCGTAATGGCATTTCATACAAAATTGGAGGCCTGCAAGATGGTCTTTTTTAATTTCCATTCCACAATTTGTGGCACATGATCACGGCGCCGGCGTTCAGCCATGAAAATTAAAGTTTGATTTCTTGGAGCTTTTTAATTTATTTCATTGCGTGTTTGAGAAAAGCACTATACATACCTCGGCGTGAAAAGGGATTGCCAGCCTCATAACTATCGTCTATATGTACTCGGCCGGCAACTCCTTACTTCCCGGCCTCTGTAGTAATGTACTAGAGTTAACAGTTTAGACTGCTAAACAACATTTGTAAGTCTAAACTACTGAGTTTAGACTTATAAATATTGTTTTCCATACACGTCTAAAGAACAAGAGGCATTCGTATTCGTATAAGAGGAACTTTCTGTAAGTAAATATTTTGTTTGAGAGGATAATTTAATTTAGTTCATTTTAAGCGCAGCCATAATAGTAGTTCATTTTAATGATTTGTTAAGAGGGAAGAATAGCTTTGCATCAGCTAGCAGCTCGCGACTGACAATAGGTACTTTGATGAAATTTCCATTTCGCGAGAAAACGGTTTCCACTAACCGAATCTCAACAACTTACTTTGATTTTGATTTCGAACGCTTCAGCATAATATATTCTAGATTTACAGTCCGCTATTTAAAAAAAAAATATTCACCTGTGAACGTCAATCCCAAGACAATAATGTCTAATTTCCAAAAGCAAATTAAAACATTTAATACGAATAGCGTTATTTCGTTCAAAGAATACAATTATTTCCTTGGAAAGTTGGAACGAAAACTTTTGTTGTTTTACGAGAACCACCCAGAACTAAGTTGCAGACGTTGGCAGACAGGATCAATACCTATCGATTTAAATAGGTACTTTGATTAAGTCTATTTGGTTAATTAGGTTATAGTGCAGACATGGCAGTAAGTATTTATGACGTTAAGCGTTCTCATAACGGTTCTAGAGGTGTTGGAAAAATAAATATTAGTTTGAGTTTATGTTTACCCAATTTTCACATTACGGTTTCTAAGGTTAGAATTATAAAATTCACGGTAAAATTAAATAAAAAATAAATCAGACTGAGTCAAAAAAATACCTGAACAAACTCCGGGCCGTCGATTGGACAGAAACGGCATTGAATAGGGAAGCCTGGCGATCTTTTGGAGGTCAAGATCCATTTCACACCGTTTTGTGCCACAGCAATAGTTCATTACTACAAAGGCCGGGAAGTAAGGGGTTGTCGGCCGAGTACATATATAGACGGCTGAGCGTAGCAAGGCCGTATAATTATGAGCCTGGCAACCCTTATCATGCCGAGGTATGTATATGTATTTGTATAGTGCTTTTCTCAGACGTGCAATGAAATTTAAAATTAAAAAACAAACTCCAAGAAATCAAAAATTCATGTCTAGAGAAACTAAAAGTAAAACTAGACCAAAATATATATATTAACTAACACATATATAAGGTACTATTTGTTTCGCTCAATTTCCAACTCGGATTGAAAAGAAAACTTTACTACAACAATACTTTTTTTGTCGGTCTTTTCGTTGGAACGCATATTAAATAACAAAATCAACAACGCACAATAAACCCAATAAAATAGAATATTAAAATAAATAATTCTAAATTTTGTCTCCAAAATTATTAAAAAAATAACTACCTACGCGGTTTGAGTAGTGATTTTTGATGAAATGAAGATGAAGATGAAATTCTTTAAATTGTATTTGTGTAGTTAAAATTGCAATTTAAAATTATTGGAATTTGTTTTGTTTTCATGTCGATTTAATATAACGTAACGTCAGCACGTCTAGCACACGACGGCCGCGACATTCTCTCGATTTTTATCGCACTCTCTTGTTCTAAGTGGTCTAATAAGTGAGAGACGGATAGTGCGAGAAAAATCGAGAGAGCTCGCGCGCCGTCGCGTGCTACCCGTGCAGTATTTCATTGCATGTTTGAGAAAAATATATTAAACTGACCTACCATAACATTTAACGGTAAAAATTACAGAATTCGCACACAACACAGCAGTTGCTACATGATAAATTAACCTTGTCGATGGACCTATCGCCGTCAGTGAAAAACGACGCGTAGTCGTTGACGTATGGCCGGCGACGGACGCGAAGCCATTATTTAGAGCAAAACCGATTTCTGGGGCACTGGCCCCCCAAATTGGAACGGATAGGAATTATTACATTAATGTTGAATTGAAATTGACCTTTTATCTTGACGCTTTGTGTGCTGTCGATGTCGTTTTTTATTTCGAGCGTCGGCAGAAGTGACTCGTTTTATTCTGGCGTCCTTCTTTTGATCCAGAATTTTGAATGTCTACCGAATCGTTACTATAGGTAGATCGCAACTAAAGAAGAACGCGAAAAAAAAAACTTGTAGTCCTAGCGGGGTTTCCCCGGTAGGTAGTGCCCTACAGGAGCCTGGGGTCCGTTTTAGCACCTAATCCCAATATTTGGCGTAGGCACTAGTTTTACGAAAGCGACTACAATGTGACCATATGTTTTTTCGAAACGATGAGTTTCAAAAAGATGATTATGATTTTTTATTGCATGAAGAGCATCACTAAATTAAACCACTTCACGTGCATCATTAGAGAGAAGGGATTTTTAGAGCAAAGCATGAAGTGTCCTGAAATTGAAGTGCAGTTAACATTTTCTCTCTGAAATCAACGAGCATCTAAAAACTTCACAGCTAAAAATAAAACAGTATTTCTTGAAAAACATCACATTCGGCTCCAACTGGGGACTTTGAGAATTTAAAAGAAATATTTCCAAGTTGCTTGAAAATTATGACCTTAGAGTGACATTTTAGGCGTTAATGGTGTAGAAATAAGGTTTAAAGCGAGCCGACACGGCTATTAAAACTGAGAATTAGGCCATTGCTTTTAAGTGGGCACAAACTTTGCTTATTAAGACAAATATTGCCGTATCGCTTCACTAATGTTGGTAAAATTGCCTTTCTAAATATTTCTTAAGTCTTTAGTCAGCATTCATTAATATCCTCTGTCGATTAACCGCTCATTACATAGAATATACCTAGACACTTTTAAAATTTGAAACTTAATAAAATCTTATAAATAATTGAAATGTTTTGTGTATGTATTGAGCATTGTGTATTAATCATTGCATTGTTTTGTGTTTGTATTTGAGTTTGGGGACCTGAGAGCATTCACTTTTTGTAGGTTTAGTTAAGTGATATTTCGTATTTAAACGTTCGTAAAAAATAAAATTGTTTATATCTATTCTATATATAGATAAATTCATAATAATTCCAAATTCATTATTTGGAATTATTATGAATTTATCGCCTCCGACCGCTATTTAAGCCTCCGAGCGAGTTGGTCTAAGGATGAACATGGATAAGACAAAGATCATGTCAAACCTCCATTTAGTACCAACTCCCATTTCAATCGGACACTTTACGCTCGAAGTTGTAGACGTTTATGTATACCTAGGACAGACTGTCCAGTTAGGTAGGTCCAACTTTGAGAAAGAGGTCAATCGTCGAATCCGACTCGGCTGGGCAGCATTCGGGAGGCTACGGCACATCTTTTCGTCCAATATTCCGCAGTGTCTCAAGACGAGAGTCTTTGACCAGTGTGTGTTGCCAGTGATGACGTATGGCACGGAAACGTGGTCGCTTATTATGGGCCTCATAAGAAGGCTCAAAGTCACCCAAAGGGCAATAGTGAGGGCTATGTTGGGAATTTCTCTGCGCGATCGCAGGCTATCCGCACCAGAACCAAGGTAACCGATATAGCCCTCCGAATCGCTAAACATAAGTGGCAGTGGGCGGGGCACATTGCACGTAGAACCGGTGGCCGTTGGGGCAGGAAGGTTCTCGAGTGGCGACCACGTACCGGAAGGCGCAGCGTGGGTAGGCCCCCCACAAGGTGGACTGATGACCTGGTAAAGGTCGCAGGAGTCCACTGGATGCGGGTGGCGCAGGACCGGTCATTGTGACACTCTTTGGGGGAGGCCTATGTACAGCAGTGGACGTCTTTCGGCTGATATGATAATGATGATTAATTTATTAGTAAAAGCTCGAAAAACAACTAAAATGCAACGTAAAATGACCGAGCGCATTGAGAGTTAAATACTCGTATACTCGTATGCAAAGGTTTGAAGCTGAGATGTTTTTAAATATGCGTAAAGTATAATATGTATAGTTCTTCTTCGTCGTTTTCACTCTTGACAGAGTTAGTTAGTTAGTTATGCTGGGCGTTTTTCCGCAAGTCGACATCTAGTGTGCCTATTTTGCGTCTTGACAGAGTAGTCATGGTCTTAATTTCCGGTGTTGGTAGCAAGCTTCACAACACGCGGCCATTCCTCTCTGACAGTCGCCTCATGCTTGCGTGTAGTGATGCATCTACTGCAGCTGTAATCTGGTCTGTCCATCTCATCGGTGACCTGCCTCGCGGTCTGGTGTCCTCGACATAACAATGGAGCATAAGTCACTCGATAGCTACGTCTCCTCGTCGATAGATTATTATTATTATCATCTCCGATTGAAATTCACGGGGCGAACCCCGGACATTTAGAAGGCGCGCGTGGGGATATTGATCCAACACGTAGAGGCCCTTTGGAGACGAAGTTTAATGTGATGTTATACACCTGCTAGAACCCATTCACGGGTACATCGGTAGATACTCGTGAACCGGTTCCAACAGGCGCTGGGGCTATTGTGGGTTACATGGATAGAGAACTGGGTTTATGGTGATGAGATATAATTATGTGGATTATGAAACTGGGCTATTGCAAAGAGGTCCGGACACCTGCCATAACATTGCACACAAAGTTATCGAAGCAGGCGGTGACAAGCCACTTATCATTATTATTATTATTTTCGACTTTTTTATTTTATCTTTATTGATTGACATGTAATTGTATGCCCTTTATTTCATTCACATTGTCACCAAATTTTGATTGTATTTGTAAATATTTTTAATTGTAGGTAAAGTTGTTTATCTTGAAATTAATTCCACACTGTATTTTATCATCCGACTCTTTGACTTATTTTATTTTCTTATCTTGTATTTTGAATTGTTATATTCTGACTTAATTTTGTATTGTATAGGTAATTAATGCCTATTGAAATAATAATGTGCTCAGCATGCACACTTTGGTACGCTATAAGGTATGACATAGCTGTACAATATATATTATAAGCTTGACATAATCTGATACCTATGTTCACG
This sequence comes from Epinotia ramella, assembly GCA_947578815.1. Classification (NCBI taxonomy): domain Eukaryota; kingdom Metazoa; phylum Arthropoda; class Insecta; order Lepidoptera; family Tortricidae; genus Epinotia; species Epinotia ramella. Next base: position 1,880,972 of record OX388213.1, read on the forward strand.
AAAATAAATTTAATTTCATTTATAGTAGGTATATACATTTTTATTCAATTAAATGTTCCATTTCAAACCATTTTCACATTGATTGCATCTTGTTATTAGAAATAAGGTCTTATAGGCCTCAACGTTCCACTAGTGTATGACTTCATACACTTTACTTTATGTCACAGCAATATAGGTTAAGTTCCGTTAAATTCGAAGTAAAAGGAATTTTTCTTCGCTCGAATTTAAGCCATTTATGCCACTTTAACCTCTTTATACGAGGTCACTGCTACTTTTTCTTTTATTTGTTTCATTTAACATATCCTTGGTCTTCCCCTTCCTCGCTTGCCTTCTACGTTGCCATCTATGATATCATTAATAAAAGTGTCATGTCGTATAAGGTGACCAATCATTTTCTCTCTCCTATTCTCTATCGTTTTTATAATTTTCCTTTTCTCTCCTACTCTTCTCAGCACTAGGCAGGGCAGAGTCAGATGGAGGAAGCTACACCGAGAAGAGTCTTACTCTTAAATTTATGATAATGTCACTTTGACATTAAGTTCCCAAGTGCCCAGGTCGCATATAAGTCCAAAGTCGATACTACGTTTACATTATCTGCTTAGGGTAAAATTTTGTCGTTAATAATTTACGTTCTAGACTTTTTCCGCCTTCTTACACCTTAAACGAAAGAAATTACAGAGTAATGAAAGCGTTTGCCAGTAAATTCAGAAAAAACTCTCAAAGCCTTTTTGTTTACGAAAACTGTGAATAGGTATAAGGAATGGTTACCATCAAGGGAAAAATAATATATGTCTATGATTCTTCGTTCATTTTTTGTTTCGTATAAGGTTTTCATGCTTTAGTAAAAGTTAATGAAAAACTAGATAATATGTACCTAAAACCTATTTTTAACCATACTTATAGTCCTATGTCATCACTTGCTCCTTTTCTAGGTCAGAGAAATGTTAGTTTTATTAATATTAGTTATTCAGAAGCTTTTCTTCCATAAGTTTTTTGTAAATAATTGACTTCCAGAAGCTACGAAGTATGGAGCCGCTTGGGTACCTACGTTATTATTATTATAAAACAAACCACGATCCAGATCTCTAATTATGTGAAAACGAGTATTAAAATAACGTATATCTGGTACCGTCAGATTATGAACACCGTCAGTTTATAATCTTATTCGCGATATTATAGACTGCCGAAAAATTTTTAAGTGTCAAAATCGTTAACGATTTAACGCATTATGTTTCGTAAGTTAAATCTAAACATGTCAAATCGTCAAATTACGAACTGAGATCAAATTGGTATGGTAAGTTCACAAGTCTTGACAAGTTATAATATCGCGAGTAAGATTATAAACTGACAGTGTTGACAATCTAACGGTGACATATTCAATTCATTCAACCCAATGAATTAGATTGTCACCCCACAACAATACTTACTGAAAACTTATAGGTAATGTAAAACGAAATAACTCAAAACAGGGAGACACATCTTCACATAGATGTAGGTACCTAGAAACATAGAAACCAAAATAATAAAGATATTCACACGAAAGTGAACCAAAAATCTGACTTGAAATCGGGTCTCGTATACATCATTTATCCGAGAAGTATCTACACGCTTAGTAGATATATAAAATGTGGAGGCACTCTGATGCACCGGTAAAAAAAGCAGCCCTATGTACCTTAGTACTAAAATGACATGTAAAGTGGCCCTCAATAGAATTTGCTAACTATGTAAACAAACCGCCATATTGAAATTGTCTTTCACTATGACGGTTTGTTTACAAAGTTCGCAAATTCCATTGATGGCGACTTTCGTTTTGTGATGATCGAAATATTTTCTCAGCCTAGCTTGCGCAATCCATTCAAAATAATCTTAATTATATTTACCTTACCATATCCGATTTTCTGTCATCTACTGCACCGTCGGTACGCTTTGCAAAGTTTTATTCAGGTAGAGAAACTTTGATTGAATATTTTGACAGGTAACAAACTTTTTCACTTTCAGCCCGTATCTCAATTGCTATTTCCCATGGATTTGATTAAATTACACGATTCCGTGAGGTTATACATTATTTATTTGCCTTATCCCCTTACAATTTCGATTTTGTTGGGATCCAAAGTGAATTAAATTCTGATGTAGGTAAAAGGTAATACCAAAAGATTTCGAGTTCGGTGTTTATGTTTACGAATGTTCAATTGCCGTTAAATAAAGTGATCATGGTTTCCATCTTACACTATGTTGTTTTCATACAGGTTATTTAATTGGTGATACAAATAGCAAAATGTGATCCATGATTCTGAACAACTTTTACTTTGAGACCAACTTTGTGTTATGCAAAAAAAACACCTGTTCATACATTTTCGTCAGTCTAAACTGAGCAAAGTTAATGAAATAGTTGGATTTTTTTGGCATAACACAAAGTTGGTCCCGTAGTAAATGTTCTTCAGAATCATATACTAGTATTATTTAAAAGCAATAATTTACATTCAGAACAAAGTTTTAACCGTCTCCATTTCATTCCTTTGCGTTATATGATGAGTTCTCTCGATTTCCCCTGGTTCCCATCATCAAATTCTGACCTAATGACCATGGGACCACGTTCTGGGAAGGATAGTCTTTGAAGTAAAAAAAATCTGCATCGGTCCACGCGTCTTCGAGTAAAATTGAGAACCTCCTTTTTCGGTCGGTTAAAAAAACAGCTGACTCATTTTTACATTACTTTTACAAACCTAAGACAACAGGTGGAAGGAGTTTTTGGAGTACGTAGCTCTTTAAAATCTCGCTTTCGCACTTTGTGTACTATTGTAATGATTAAGTCGCAGTCATTATGGACCACGGCCAGTGAAACCCGTGTCGAAACGTCAGAAATGAAGGAAAATAAATATCACGTTAAACCCGGCGTGTCAAGTAATACATTATGTATTTTTTAAACATGTATTGGTATGTATGTCGTATAGTGCATGAATTTTTTCAAGGTGTCAAGTAGATTATGCTTTTTGACATCATGAATAATCGTTTGATTTTTCTACAGAGAGATTTTTCTAATGAGACGCATTCAGATGTACTCTATGAGTAATGAATTCCATGGATTAAAACACAACTCAAGATATAAACTCAAGAGTGACTAGAGTGAAATAAGGTATCGGAAAATAGTCAAGTTTCAAAAAATACTTTGCTAGTTGCAACTACAAGCATTTATAAGTACAGTTAAAATGATACCTTCATTATAGTCCGGTACGCGAACACTGTAATGTGTCGTCAAACTAACATAACTCCCAAGTTTGATTTTTTTTTGTTATCAGCGAGAGTACCTTAAGTACTAACAGCGAAAAATAATTTCTAACAGTTTTTGATATTGGTTTACGAATAATTAACTTTTTTGTAAGGAACACTTGTAAAACTTTGCAAAGATTATACAAGTTATTGTTTTTTCCTATAATGCATCGTATTTGATTATTCAAACCTTACTTATCGTTTTCTAATAGTTTCGTCAAGAGATTACGTCAGCAAAAAAGGAAACGATTAAAAAATATATAAATCTCCTGAAAGAATACTTAAGTGACTAGTGGCTACTAATAGTGTATTCAAAACTAAAAAAATATATTGCAGCACAAATTTCTAACAGATTTATCAATAGTCTTTTTTTATTAGGAATTATATCTTGAAACCATTCTCCTTACCATAAAAGAAATCTCATAAATTCTCAAGTCGGCGTAATTCATTTCAGTTCTATCGAGGAATATATAAACACAAATTCTAACGGATTCATAAATAGCTCTTAATTGCATTAGCTTATCAGTTATTATCCGCAATTAAATCTTTCGCGCGTGATTCGTGTGCAGCGTGCTGGCAGCCGAGTACTTCTCCAAGGCCGTGCCGTGCGTACGCTCAAACTTGTAGGTACAAACTTTTAGTACTTGATTTTACTTTATATTTAGTTACTAGTTGTTTTTCGGTTGCAATTATCTATTTTATTTTACCAATAAAGAAAGTTATATAGGGTTATTTAGTATTAAACTTAAATTAGCTTCAATTTTATTTGTAGGTACTTATTTACTAGTCGCGATGTCATATCTGATGTTACTAATATGAAGTAGATACAGAAAGTATATATACAGGGTTATTAGTATTAGTTATCTTTCTAAGTAGTAGTAGGTAGTAAAATTAGGGTGTAGGTAGGAGATAAACTCCGAAAGTTAGGTACTCAAGAATCTTTCAAATTCCGATTAGAGCCTAACACTAAAAGATCGAATTACCAAAAAAAATAGTTGTTCATCGAAGCGGAAGAGGACTTTTTTAATTAATTAATACTAAAAATCCGGAGTTATTGAAATTATAGAATTTCGATGCATATTTCTTACTAGGGAATGCATACCGGTTAACCGGTCAATTTTCTGAGTATAAGGCCGGTATAAAACCAGTAAATTTAAATCAAAACCGGTAATTTACCTAAACATTAATTATTAGTAAAATAATATTTTTTTACAATTATTAATACTTGATCGTAATGATTATATCTCAATCAATACCCTCCTTTTGACATGTAAAATGTCAATTGATTAACTGGTTAGCGTTATAGTACCAAATTAATACAATATCGTTTGCAGAAGCTTCTTAAAATACAAACACGGTTCCGTTCTATAAAATATGAATAATGACCTGCTTGGATAAGTACGACAGAGAGCGCCTTATTTAACATAGTTTGTAGGTAATAGGTATACTAATCATTTCATTTTCAAAACAAGGAAATACCTCTCTTTGTCTTAGTGAAAGAGTGAACGGCAAAGGCATCGAACAGAGGTGTGCTGGTGCTTTTCTTTAAAAATGGTGACAACACCCTGCTTAAGAAACACCGACCCATCTCACTTCTGAGCCGTGTGTAAAAGCTGTTTTCGAGAGTAATTACAAATCGTCTCGTGCGCAGGTTAGATGACTTCCAGCCTCCCGAACAAGCCAGTTTCCGAAGAGGCTTTAGCACTATAGATAACCAACTAGCTTGGATACCAGGGCACGAGGGCTTCATCGGCAACGAAAAAGCAGATGAGCAAGAAGGGGGTCTACAAATTACTTTTCTCGAACATGAAATTATATATTGACGTTGTGTTATTCATAATGGGCTTCGAAGTGTCACATTCCACAATTTGAGGCATTTAGCCATGAAAATTAAAGTTTGATTTCTTGGAGTTTAATTTATTTATTTCATTGCATGTTTAAGAAAAGCACTATACATACTTCGGCGTAAAAAGGGGTTGCCAGCCTCATAACTATCCGGCCTCGCTATGATCAGCATATGTACTCGGCCGGCAACCCCTTACTTCCCGGCCTCTGTAGTAATGTACTATTGTAGGTCCAGAACAATTTGTGGTACTTTCGCCATGGAACGCGCGGAACCATGATAACGGCCTTTGAAGCCTACGCCAAAACCAAACACCAACATGAGTGGAGGAATGAGGCTGGCTTAAGGCAATCTAAGCCAGCTTATAGAAGGAGTGGACTCGGGCTTGACCAAAAGCTCTGGAAATCCAGCAGAAAGCAACTCAGAATTATATTTGGGGTGTTGACAGGTCACTTCGGGGTCAAGAATCTCTTGGCCAAGATGGGACTATCGGATAGTTTAGACTGTAGAATGTGTGGTGAGGAGGATGATACTATGGAACACTTACTGTGTGAATGTCATGCCCTTGCCAGAAAAATAATTAATTACTTTGATAACGGCTATCCGCAACCAAAGGATTTTAAGGTACTTCCGCTGAGCTGTATCATGCAGTTTGTAGAAATGATGGAGCAATTTGGGAGTAGTCATAAATGAGACGTCAAATGCACAAAAGATCCCACTGGGTCGAAGTGTATCCGAAAGGGCCCTCACCTAGATAAGATAAAATAAGACCACCCGTCAAGTTATATAGAAGGCTGCGGAGTATAATCTGCCCTTTTGCTTAGCGTTTCTGGACTATGATTCAATCGAAACCTGGGCTGTACTACAGTTTCTCCAGCGTTGCCAAGTATTTTATATTTCAATTTTGTAATTTAAGGCCCTGGCATGGCTCGCTAAGCCAGCGCCATTTCTCAGCCACGACACATGGCTTCTTTAGAATGTACTTCTTGCATGCTTTCTTTAGATATGTATATTATTATTATTTTCTTTTACCTTCAATTATTGTTTCAATTTCGTATTTTATCATTGCCATGTATGTTGTGGGAATGAATAAAGTTTTAATCAATCAATCAAACGAGAATGCCACTTCACTGTGTAAATCTGACTCCAGAATTGAACGCGAAACCTATTCCGCTGCAGCGAGTCGATCAAGGAGATGTTATTTCTCCAAAACTGTTCACCGCTACATTGGTGCATGCTTTAAAGACTGGACTGGAGAAGGCGAGTATATCACTCACCTTCGTATACCATGGAGGACTTGAATACTATAAAGCCTCTGAGCGGGTTGGTCTAAGAATTAACATGGATAAGACGAAGATCATCTGATGCCCATGTATTACCGACTCTCATTACAATCGGACGCTTTACGCTCGAAGTTGTAGACGATTATAATAATATATACGTAGGACAAACTGTCTCCTGTCGACTCAGCTGGGCAGCGTTCGTTCGGGAAGCTACGGCACATCTTTTCGTCTAGTATTCCGAAGTGTCTCAAGACGAGTCTTTGGCCCATGTGTGGTGCCAGTGATGACATATGACACTGAAATGTGTTCGCGCACTATCGGCCTCATTAGAAGGCTCAAAGGGCTATGGAGAGGGCTATGCTGGGAGTTTGTCTGCGTGATCGCATTAGACGTTAGGTTACCCGCAGGAGAGCTAGGATACAGAAAGTATACATACAGACCTAGCCCCCCCAAATCGCTAAACCGATGCCACAATTTGGAACCCCATGAGCAACAGTACACGCTTTTCCTAGATAAAGTTAATAAACCATTTGTCCGAACGCTCTTTAGTAAAATGTTCGGTTACTATTAGTATCTAAATCTTTTCGCTCCTGGTATGGTTGGTTACGTCTTTTGAACATTCCTTAGAAACAGCTATTTGGTAAAATACTTTTTTTTACTACTACGTGGGCTTGTAGTCAACTAGTCAGTTTGTGTTGTATTATTTTGATTGTTTTTTTATTCAGTAAATTATTGTTTTTTAGGATTGTAAATCCGTAGGGTTGCGTATCTGTAGATTTAGGAATCAAAACAATGACCGAGGGCACTGTGTGACCCGCCGACGCCAATGATGGGTGAAGGGGAACAGGCAATGCACCATAATATTAATTTTCACGTTAACCTTCGTCACTCCATATTCACTACTGGTACTGTTTTGTATTGTACTGATACTACTGATGTTGTAATGGTAATCTGTAAAACTGGGACCAATTCCTATTCCTACCTGCCTGCTAATCCCCAAGGAACGTCTTCAGTTGTGTTTTAGCCCTCCTACCACGGAGCAAGTTTTAAATATTAATGAAAATGATTATTACGACATTTACGGAACATGAAACCGCCTTTTACTCTTTATAATACCTTTTAGCTTATTTTTACGATAAATAAACATCAAATAACGCTACTTATAAACCGAATTAAAATTACCGGTAATTTACCGGTTAATAGGTTTTGTCCTACTCAAGTCGGTAATTTACCGGTTTTGAATTTTGCCCGGTAATTGCATATTGCATTCCCTATTTCTTACATACGTTACGTAAACGCTTGCTTTTAGTTTTGTATGTTAAGTTAACATACACATTGTATCATATTAAGGCGAAACATTCTCTTCAATCATATTTAAGGCTAACCTTACCAAATATAGCAAAGAAAACCAAATGGCTATACTATGATTACATACATACGCTGGACAAAGAAAACCACTTATTTGGCTGGGCATAATTCATAATTATTTCAACTTATGTAATGCCGTCTTCTCCCTAAGGCGTTGTAAGAATGAACTGATTGAAAAAAAAGGTGACCGAGGTGGATTGTTCCTATAGCTCAGTTGGTTGAGAGTAGGGAATGCAAAACCAGTTTTAACCGAAACCGAAGAAACCCGTTAACCGACTGTAAGAAATGGGTCGCCTAGAGATCTGAGGGGTAATCACAAAACGTTTCAAACGCGCGTTAGGACAATTCAACAGTCGTTTTTCGATATAAAAATACATTTAGATCTACCTAGCGTACGTATAAAGCGTTACGTGATCGACCTACCGGTCACTCATACGTTGTTTCAGTGGATCAACCTACCTTGTTAAAGCTACACAATAAGTTGATTATTGCATAAGTACGTTGATAGTTACTCTTTAGGTTGATGAAGCTTATGAGTGTATAATTAATAGACGGAAAAGTCATCATTACAAAGATTTATTTATAAATTCATTCATCATTACAAAGATTTATTTATAAATTCAACACTTAATATAAATGAACACAATCGTAAAATCAACATTCTTTCCTTTTGCAAGTGAGCTGATCAACAGAGGGGAGGCTACCGAGTAGGAAATAAGCAACGACGGCGTGCTGTGATTGGTTATGACGCTCTCGCCGTCGGCGCACTAGACTCGCGCGCAGTTCGTCATGCGTTCAAATTTTAAAAATAATTGATAAATGAATACAATGTGGAGCTATTGATGAATTACTTAGATTTTTTATCAATAGATTACTATGATAAAGCTGGTTTATATGTGTCGACTTGAATTTTTTTGAGATTTATTTTAAAATAATTAGAAGGCTTTTAACATTAAACTGTTCATACAAATTTAACCTATTGATAAATATGTTATTAATTCAAACTTAGGTTATATTTGATAGTTTTTAATAGTATTCAGTAATCAAAACCAACTTGTATAATCTTTTAGAGGAAATATTTTTTTTTTATTCGTTTCGGATTATACTGACGTAAGCACTTGACGAAAGTTTTAGCAAATTAAAGTGGAGATTATAATACTAAAATGCAATACTCTATTGAAGAAAAATACCACTTGTATAATTTATCCCTGGATTTACAAGGGTCGCTAAGAAAACGCTGTGTAATACCTAAAGCAACGTCAAATTTCCCTATCTTTTTTTACTACTAGTAGTACTCATCATATTCTAAATATTAACAAAAAAATCGCGACCTTGGGAATTATCGAAGGTGCATTAATTTTACGTACCGTACTAATTAAATACGAACGCTAAATCTTTACAAGCGGTTATTTTCTCTCATTTTAAAAACGTCTTAATAACCAGGCTTTCTACACTAAAGCACGTCATTTTATTCAAAGCAGGCAGCTCTGGGTGTGAGTTACGGATTAAGTTGGCTCATCAGCAATTAATCTTTGCTTAAGCTTCCGAAAGGATTTCGCAAACATTGACTCGAAATTAATTACTTACTCCTCGATGATGAACTCGTGCTTGAGCGACTGCGGTTCCTATTTAGAATTTAAATTTAAAGCGTTTAAGGATTAGAAATAATACTATCCATATATTTTTTAATAAGAATGATAATGTCATAGTTACTAAACGCAATACGCTTTTATAAAGCTTCTTCTTTTTTGTACACATATTTAAATTATTGTTTTACGTCATGGTCCCAGATATCCCCGTCATCTGGGACCATGACCGGTGCAACCCGTGTCGAAATAAATGCCTAGGAATTTCGTGATCTCGCGGATTTTACAATCGGCCGCCGACATAACTATACACGGGTCTATTGCGATATTTATCTGCCTTTATTTCCGACGTTTCGACTCGAAACGAATCTATCCATGATTCTGAATCCGCGAGATCACGAAATTCCTAGGCATTTATCGTGAAACGCCGCCATTTAATGATATGCCTAATAGTTGGCCAGGCTTATCACGATGTGCCTGATAAACAATACGGCAGATGGATTAGAGCAACGCATTCGTCGATATTCCTAGCTACCGGGCACATCGTAAAATTGTTTCTTTCTTGGCCACACTGGTGGCGCTGCGTATGCGATGGCGGCCGTGTTTGCTGGGAACCAATAATCAGGGCGGACAAAAATGGCTTGTCATAAGCGAACTCTGTCTTACGTCGGTTAGTTGTGTCCCTCTGACCAGAAATAGACACTCCGCGCAGTTTATCAGTCCTTATTTTTTTTTCATTTACCTACTACCTACTTCAATTTTTGACACCCTACTTACGTATAACGGTGAGTATTGAACGATATGGCGGCGTTTCATGATATGCCTAGGAATTTCATGATCAAACTAAACGTCACTGGCTTGGCCAAATCATGAAATTCCGGCGTTTCATGACATACCTAGGAAGTTCATGATCTGCCTAAACGTCACTAGGCAAATCGTCAAATGGTGAATTTTGAACGGCGGATGTCACTCAGCCAAATCATGAAATGGCGGCGTTTCACGATATGCCTAGGAATTTCGTGATCTGGCGGATTTTACGATCGGCCGCCGACACATATCAAAACATAATACAATTTTGTCACACTATTTAAATATATATTTTTTGTGTTAATTTACAAATGTTTTTGTGAAATTTAAGTGCTTTTCGTACTATACGTACCTTTTATTTTTCAAAAAGGCTTAAAAATGGCAGTACTTAATATAATTTTTATAAGTTCAACATAGGTAACGCTACAAAAGTTGTTTTCCTTTCTATTCACTTCCTTACTGCTAGTACATATAGGTAACATTTTGCAAAGTAACTAAAAGTATGTCACGTCTCACTACGACTTCGTCATGAAGCTCCTTGAAAACTGAGTTCTAAGAAGTAAAGCGAAGGCCATAGATGCAAGGGGGCGCTACGAACGGGGCCAACTATAGGCGTGGACGCGACTTTTTTTGATTACGTTGTATTTATTAATTGTCATATTTTAAGAATTTGAATTTAATTGTCAACTAATAACTTTATTCAATGTAACATAATAATGAATTTAATATGGAATTGTTTAATTTAAGTATAATCATAATTTATTGTAATAATTTATATATTTATTGTCAAATACATTTACGTGACATTACAGTAATAACCAATGCGTCACGAAACTAAAAACAACAAATAATACTATTTAGGCGACGAAACGGCGTGGCCCCGTTGCATCGTCATCTCCGGTGTAGGATTCGGCAGATTGCCTCGGAACCGTCGAAACACGACACCCTTCGGCCAGAAGTCAGCACATGCGATGGTCCCCTGAAGCGGCCGCGGCACGTTATATTTTTTTTTTGACGTGTTATGTAGGTACTTTATCCATTATAAATAAATAAGTATTAAGTAGTATGAATATGACATGAGTATACCTATACCCCTAAATAATAGGGTAAGGACGCGTCAGTTTGGCAGATTTATTTATATACTAGCTGTTCCTCCGACAATTGACACAATAGTTTAGGCGTGAAAAGGTAACAGACTGACAGACAGACATAGTTGCTTTTACATTTACAATATCAATACATAAGGACTACAGATGTCGCAACACTTCTACACATATTCATTTTGCTCTTCACATGTTCAAGTTTACTAAATGGGCGCGTCCTTGACACGTCCTTGCTCTGTATATCCTGCGCCTTAGGAGTAAAACAACGTTGTACACGGCAAATCCTTACAAAGTCCGAAGTTAGAGTCACGTGTCAATGTGAATTAGAATCGTGTCAGTCTACCAATGGACAGCGACTTCCAAAGTTTGACAATTATGCTCGGGTTTATATTATTGTTATTTCGATCAATGGGGTTTGGTACTTACGTGGACGGTGTTAAACGACTTGATGAGCAATTACCATTCAAAAACTAAAGTATTATAATTTCTATTAACGACTATCATCATTTTACCGAACTAAGTTCCGCAGTTACCTATGTACTAGTTACTTTTGAACTAAGTGGAAGCCTCAATTTTTGCAAACCAAGTCCAGCCCTGATAATGTCTTCCGGGTACGAGATAACGAGATGCTAAGTCTAAACTTCCAACATAATTCGTATTAATTACATTTCTTTCTGACCTGTCGATGGTCATGACGGGCAACCAAGAGTTGTACCGACAAACCTACAATAGAGTAAGTGCGTATACGTTTTTGTATTACCTACGTACTTTCGTAAGTTAATTGAAAGTTTTGGTCTGTTTATTTATGTCACCGTTATATAGTGAACACCGGCATTCAAATTACTCACGATAATAATATCGTGAGACAGTTTATAAAAACTGTCGAAAAATTGTGAACTGACAAAACCGTTCACGATTTTACGGATTATTTTTCATTAGTTTATAATCTGTCAATGTGAAATCATCAAATTGTGAAACGGATATAAATTGGCATACATAAATGCATACAAATTTAATTTCATAATTCATAATTCATTTATTATTAAAAACGTATTTTACAGATATTATATTTAATATTATATTTACTACTACTAGGATATAACTATTATAAACACACTTGCAAAACATAAAAATGGGGCCCGTACTTTTCGTGCCGTTCACGTCAAACTATAAATTATGTATTCAAATAATATTTTCGTAAATGGTTACGACTTATCAACCTCTTTAATTAAACGATATTGGCACTTAAGGTGGTTCGATTTCCATACAAAACGTTTTTGACATTCGCAGGCTAACGGCGTGATATTTTAAGAAACTTATGTAACTAACTTTCATAAATTGCCTTTCCATTTGCGCGCAATTCCTCCTTTTCTTGAATAAACTGGTATAAACTAGGATAATTTGAGATATTAGTTTGTGACGTCATACTTTGGAAAAACCGTTTTTCTCAAATTATTCTAGTTTAAGTATACAAGTTTATTCAAGGACAGGGGGAATTTCGCGAAAATGGAAAGCCAATTTGTGAAATTTACTTAGATAGGTTTCTTAAAAAATCACGCCGTTAGCCTGCGCATGTCAAATAACGTTTTGTATGGAAATCGAACCACCTTAAAATGGTATTTGACTCACATTGTCACGTCACGGGTACGTAATGTTTCGAACGCGCGTACAGTAGAACTATTTGGGGTTTACCACTGACAGATACTTATTAGTTTGCCTTCATTTAATGTTCAACTTTAACCTAACAGACATTAAGTAGTTATTTCTGAATCGGTAGGCGTGGGTTACAGTATTCTGAAAATTGCTTTATTTGTATGACATTAAAGTTGAAAATTAAATGAAGGCAAACTATATGTCAGTGGTTAACTAACAGTAATCGTACTGTAAGTAAAATCCAAATGTAATTATTCCATATAAAATTTGACATATAGATGATTTGACCTAACATGCGTTACTAACCTAACGTTAATCATCCAGCAGATAAACAATCAGTTGTCGTTGTAATTATAAAAAAAAAAAAAAAGCATTTATTCACGAAAAAACAGTCCTTTTTTTACAACACAACTTCCGCCAAACTGTAAAGCAGTTTGTTGGCAGAAATAAACTCCAATTTTTTTGATTTTCCGTTTTTGGAGGTTCGGTATACTTATTTTATTGATCACAACATCCTGTTTGCAAAATAACGTCATTTTTACGCCATAGGCAGGAAAAATGCGAGCCCTGCATATACATACACATATATTGCCAGAAATCCTAGCTCCCACCCACTGTGTAAGCGTAAGTTTTCAGGTCGCGACCCGTGCGCAATTTCTCTTCATCCCATCCTTTCAATATGTTGCGGTAATGTTAAATTCCTCATTTATCTTCCTTCGGCCATTATGCTAAGCAGCTGGGCGTCCATTTGATGGGATCTTAAATGAGATACTATGAATAGATTTTGGTCTAACGGTTTTGAATGTTATTTCTCGCGTGTAGGTTTTTGAAAATTGTTCTCCCTGACCATAACATACCATACCAGTAAAAAATCCTAGGGTAATGGCCCAAAGTATTACGAGCGTCTACCCGCCAAATTTCGAACTGAACCATCTGACGAAACATTCAAACGTCAGCTGAGAATCTTTTTATTAGAACATCCATTGTATTCTGTATGTGAGTATATGGACATATAATATATTTGACATGGTTAATTTAATTTAAATTGTTTTATATTTTTATGAGGTTCTAGTTTTTATTTTGACGATCATTACGAGATATTAATATCAATATTTATATTCCTCATTTTGACTCTATCAATTATTATTTTGTATTACATGTCCATAATAATGTTGTATTGTACCTGTAACATTTCATTCAATTAATATTCATTATTTGACGACCCCCGGGTGGCGCAGGACCGGTCACTTTGGCACTCTTTGGGGGAGGCCTATGTCCAGCAGTGGACGTCTTTCGGCTGATATGATGATGATGATGATTTGACAATAATTAATTAAATTAGCTTAAAGTTAACCCTTCAGCTGTGGCGAAAAAACATGGCCGCTTACCCACGTCTGTGGCACCCTCTGAGGGACGCTCCACCTCCAAGGTTGGTGGGGTGAAGTGATTTGGTAAAATTAAATTTTCTTTAGTTTTTTACATAATCACAGCCAGGATTTTGGACGAAACTCGATCTATATTAAATTATCTAACTGCTACGATATATCATCGTTACATTAAAGTCGTATTAAGGCTATCTAGCTGACCTCGTCACCAGGTCACCGATGTTTACGACATATTTTGGTCATTTTAAATATAATTAATTGGATATTTGGGGTGTTTAATGGGCTTAATTTGAAGAAATTAGTGTTATACTTATTCGAAAAACATAAAATGGGAGGCTCATGAGTATTTTTTTTACACTAGACCATTTGAAATATTCTACCAATATAATGCCTACACTCAGAAGTTTCTCGTGTGGGCTTCGATTTACATGTTTATATCTGAAGTGTTTTATACTGTATGTAATCAAATTCATGCCTAAACAATACATTTGGGCCATCAACTAGGTGTAACCGAATCTTTTTTTATTGTAGGTGCAGCAGGTTTTATGTGAGAGTAAAATGAAAAAAGTATGTCTTCTTTGACACAATTTAACCTCTTCCAAACGACTGCAATTATCACAGCAACCATGGGCTTTAAACCGAACAAATTTGGTTGAAAGCATCTTGATTGAATATCATTTCAATTTAAATTACAACATTAATACCAGTTAAACAAAAAACACGTAAAACATGAACATTAAAACAATGAAAATCAAGACTATTTACCTATACCCTTACCCCACACCATGAGTTTGTAGTAGCGGTACAACCTGATGAACATGAAGAAATAGTGGTGATTTCTGAGTGGTCTCTCGTCTGTGTAGAAATTAGTTCTTACTTACGATGGTTCTTCGTAGATTGTACAAGCACCTAAATAACACAGCACACAGCTCAGTTAACACTTATTGAAACTATGATAGCACATGAACCATCGTATTCGTTACAATCGAAAGCGCCACTCACTCACTTGATTAGTCCGAAGAGTCCGAACGAGCACTAAAGACACACCTGAATATTTATTTATATTAATATTGATAAGCACATTAGGCTCATACACAAGCACTAAGTATTTATCTAATGTTAGTTCACCGACATAAAGCTAGACAATAGCAACCCAACGAATAGATCCAACTTTTCCGTTAACAGATACGAATTACGAACGTTGCAAGACAATCAATCCATGGCGTATCCATATTATGAAATCGCGCTGGTGCGCTGAGTAAGTGACGTCACGAGGTCTCATGTGAGCATCCCTCGGAGGGAAGTTCCTTGACGGTTACCATCCCTCTGAGGGCTCTGTTATGACCGGTACCAATTTCGATCTATTTATCTACTTTCGGGCGATTGTTAGTCCATTTCCTACATTTTAAATAAATTTACGATAAATAGCGGAAATATTAATAGCTGTTAGTAATTCTAAATTAGTAGAAAAACGCTAAAAAACCTGTAGGTAAATTTTGACCATGAGTAGGTATGGTGTGTTAGCTACAAGTGTGTTATCGTTAATCAACTAAAAACTATATTTTTTTAACAGAAAACGAAGGATTATTTACTGTTCTCCAAGATATCTCCTTCTGGCAACGAAAATTCGCACTAAAACCATTAAAACTCACTCGCGAAACTCGACCGTGGTTAACGCGCCAGTGGCAGTTTTAGACTACCGATCAAATTCAAAATTTTCCTCCAATGGCCATTGAAATTGTCGCTTGTTAGCTGTCTCGCTTCATTGGCTATACGTTTCAATGGATTAAAACGAGATCAATACACGATTGGCGGTTTTATTTCTAAGAAAGTAAGCACAGCCAATGCGCCCCTCCGAGGGGGGCTCCACCAACCTGCAGGAAAAAATATGAAGCCCACAGAGGGATGACCACAGCTGTAGGGTTAACTAATAATGTAAATTTATTTTATGAAAATAAAGAAATCTAAATCTATGCTATTTCCTGGCCAGTAGGTGACGTAAATTTATATAGGTATACTCAACCCGGGCAAAAGTAAAGAAAGCCTCAGATAGCATTTTATCACCCTTGCCCTTGGCTCAGGTGTCGGTGTAGGGAGACGTTAGGAACGTGCGTATCGTATTTTAGAACACTTGACGTTTCGGCTCGTTTGGGCCGTAAACGATAAAAACTATCGTGCTAGCAATTGCTTGTAAATCATGTCTGATCTTTTAAGTACGTTTTTTGTAGTCAAGATTATTTCGGAGTCACCTGGCTCGTTCTAAATGATTATAGGTTTTCGGTTTCCCTTAATGAACATCATGGGTTAATCAAAACTAAATGTTACCAATAAATCCGCCTCTATACGTCCCACTGCTGGGCACAGGCTTCCTTTCATGGATGAGAGGGAACGGGCAGTTTTACGGGTTCTTTTTTTACAAGCTTTATAATATTAACTTGCCCTGTTAGTATGGGACAAATCTTGCAACTTAAATTTGACCCACTTCCCGGTGATCGATTGAGCTGAAATTTTGGGTATAAGTCTAGTTTGGATGACAATTCAATATTATGGTACCATTGAGCTGATCTGATGATGAAGACAGAAGGTGGTTCCTATGAACTCCGTAATAAAACCACATAACCCCATCGAGTTTGGGCTCGTTAGAATCGTCTCAATGAGCAGTTGATGACGGTATACAGAAAAGTACAGTCGGCAATAAAAACTTGTACCCAAAAATTAAATTTTTGACAGAAAGTTATCAATGTAACTAAAGTACAAACTTTTTTATCCCGTGTCCACGCAGATGAAGTCATGGGTGGAAGCTTATACTCCATAATTTGTTACTGATATTTTTGCGTATGAAATAACAATATGCCACTGACGTTTTAAATTTAATACATTAACACGTAACATTTGCTAATTTCAAAAATAATACACGGATAGCAAATAAATCGCCATACCATATGTCCTTATAATTATCTTTACCAACGTCAATACACATTACATTACAAAGCAGATGCGGGCGACAACAGATAATGTGGAAACAAACAATTTTTCAATGAAAATTTGGTTTCCGATAAATTGTAATACTCATGATAATTTTAATGATCAAAGCGATTGTTGTGAAATGGACTGGATTATACGGAACCTATGCATGGTTGATTTGGTTAATCTTATTACTGATATATTGCTGCAATATTTTTATTTCATTTTTATGATTGTCCAAATAAGTAAAGAGATATAAGTCCAAATTCACATACTCGATTGTTTGTAAAAGTTAAGGATTAGATGCATCGTATGTTCTTTTTGTAGAACATTGGGCAGAAACTTATACTTAATAGCGTTTTTTTTGTTGATTTCATTTTGAAGTGTTATTCTAAGATGCTTTATTCAAGAATCCGACAAACTTTCCACCCGGAAGTAATCATGTAGATTTAAATGAAGCATGCATTGCCTTTTTTTGTATGATTTATCTTGAATATTATAGAGCAAATTTAATGTAAATGAACCGAAATAAAGACAAATATATTTATTAATATTTTTTCTGACTTTTCAGAAGCTTTAATTGATCTTTTTTTGATGTCTGATATTTTGCCGGATTCTGTCGCTGGGTAACTGTTTAGTTGATAATGATAATATATCCGTTACACAAAAAATAATTATTTCCAAAATTGTTTTTTTTTTCATACAAGTTGTCGTTCATTGACTGGACTATTATAACTATATTTATTTATGATTAATTCTATTAATTCTATTAATCTCGTTTTATCTCATGTAAATCTCTTAAATTTCAATTTAAACATTTCACTCTTGATGAAATTGTAAAAGCCATAAGTACGTGAGATAAAAATTAAAGAATCGAAAGACTTCAATGAAATGTCTACACGAATTCTTAACTATTTTCCTCCGATTCTCGTGTCGCGGGAGTATATCCAGACGCTTTAAAAATGATTAGAGTACAGCCTATCTATAAGGGTAAGGGCGAGATGCACTTATCGAAATCTTACAGACCTATTTCCTTGATACCGATCGTCTCCAAAGTTTTTGAGCGTTTATTGAGTAAGAGGATAATAGACCATCTCACTACTAGCAGCATACTTAATGTTCAGCAATATGCTTACCAACCGGGGCGCTCCACGGTACACGCGGCGCGTGACGTCATAGCGCGAGTCCTAGCGCACCTCGAATGCGGGCGACAAGTCGCAGCGATATTCTGCGACTTGTCGCGCGCATTTGAAATGGTGGATCACTCACTACTTCTCAGGAAGATGGAGCGTTACGGTATAGAAGGTAGCTTTCTCGAAACGGTGGCATCATTTCTATGTAACCGAAAACAATGTACGTGCGTCCTTAATTCTAGGTCGAGTATCGAATCATTAGCGGGGTGCGCCGTTCCCCAAGGATCAACGATGGGCAATTACTTGTTTTTATTACTTGTAAACGACATCACTGCTGCTTGTTCCGACTGTGAATACGTGATATTCGCTGACGACACATGTATAATAGTGAACGCGGACAGCGTGCCAAATCTAAAACAAAAACTAAATCGTGCTGTCGAGAGGGTATCATCATGGTTTAAAGCAAATGGGCTGCTCTTAAACGTCGAAAAAACAAATTTGGTCCACTTTAAACTACGTAACACCATGAGTGACCAGCTCGACATACTATCAAGTAATGTTTTGGTACCCCAAGTGGACCAAGTAAAATATCTAGGATTTATAATCGACGCCGGTCTCACGTGGTCGCCCCATATAGACATCACCAGCGGTAAGCTTAGCTCGGCGTGCTACGCATTATCTAGACTAGCTCCTACCCTATCACTCGAAAACATAAAGAAAGCTTACTATGGATACTTCCACTCCATCCTGATTTATGGTGTCGATCTGTGGGCTACTGCAGCAGATCGCGACAGGGCGTTTAGAATTCAAAAACGGGCCGTTAGACTGATAGCAAAAAAGCCTCATGATCATCCTGCGCAGATGTTATTTAGACAACTGAATATACTTACATTACCTAGCGTATTTATACTTGAGGCTTGTATGTTCGTGAGACTGCGGCTTGAGTCATGCACGACCCGCGCGCAGCAGCACGGGCCCGCGCGCACCACGCGCGCCCAGCACTTGCTGGTCGTGCCGGTGCGGAGGCTAGCAAAGGCTCGAAAATCACTTAATGTAATAGGAATTAAACTTTATAACTCTCTTCCGACTGAATTGAAAAACTCATCGACTGACGCCATTTTCAGAGGCAAACTAAAAAAGATCTTACTGGACATGTCGTGTTACGCCATTGACGAATTTAATGATAAGGTATTATTGACCCACGCATAACTTAGTTAATAACCCTTAATTAGACTGACATCTACAATGTCAATGAATATTTTTTTAGCAATATTGTATATCTATTTATAATTAAAACTACCTTGACATGTATAAAACGTATGTACCTACCTACTCTATTTGACATATAAAATAATGTATTTTATGAATAAAAATCTGAAGCTGAATCTGAATATATGCTTTTTCCAGCCTAATCCGTTCAGAGCGGTCTTAAGTGAGTTACAATACTACTGCTGACTGTACTAAACAACTACAACTAATAAATTGCCGCCGACTTAAGAACTGGCTATTGAACGTCACGAATCCGTATAAAACCCGTGCTAAGTTCGCCCAACTCCCATATTAAGTCGGATTACGTTTAATGTTCCCATTTATTTGGTCACACATCCTTGACATTACTGGAGCCCTTACTGAATCACTTGAGGATTACGTTGCAGATGTTTTGACCGCGCTTATAAACAGACTCAAGCAATATAATTGCGGATACCTGGAGATTCTCCGCCGAAGGATCGAGCGATTTGAATCCGAGGAATATTATAGTAGGTGATAGTCGTTTGTTTTATCGCCAATTGTAATTCAATTTAACCTTGTACTCATTCATACTTATACTCATTTATTAGCCCCTGACTAATAAGGACATAAACATACGGACACGCCTTCGATAATAGAGTCCTGTACAGATATTTATGTCCTAATTTATGTAAGAGTGGAGTGCTTGTTCCTACACTGATGTATGGAAGTGAGACTTGGGTATTTCAGAAAAAGCATGACAGTAGACTGAATGCAGTTGAAATGAGAGCGTTAAGAAGTATGTGTGGGGCACGTTTGAATGATCGAATAAAAAATAGTGTAATTAGAGAAAAATGTGGAATAGAACACGATGTAGTGACTAGGATTGACCAATGTATGCTTCGGTGGTTTGGGCATGTTGAGAGGATGTGTGAAAGTAGACTGACTAAGAGGATTTACGTCCAGGAGATGGATGGAAGGGTCGGTAGGGGGCGGCCTAGGCGAGGGTATCATGACCAAATTTCAGCGATACTGTTAAAAGGCCAGGTCAGGACTACCCGCAACCGACGAGCCTGTATGAGAAGATGTATGGATGTGATCGAAGCGAAAGAAGTATGTAAGGACCGTAGTATTTGGCGTTCCTTAGTCTCTGCCTACCCCTATGGGATGCGGGCGTGAGTGTATGTATGTATGTATGTAATTTATGTACTTACATAAATACCCCTGACTGTACATCTATGTACATCTATATGTTATGCTCGATACGGGAGCGACAGATACGACCGCATAATTATATTTGAAGTAAATGTTGTGCACGGTGATGTAGGGCGGACAGCAGCACGCTAGTGTCTCTGTTCTCGTTGGAACAGGGAGATCGAACTAAGCTACTCGTATAAGTATGCATATAATAAAATATTGAAAAACCAGACAAGTGCGAGTCGGACTCGCCCACCGAGGGTTCCGTACAAAATTACAAATGTATAGTTTTCAGATTTTTCCCTATGCTTATTGTATAGGACGATGTTAACCTTTAACCGCAGTCGAGTAAAAAATAAAAATAGGTACAAAAATAAAATATGCTTATAATATGAATGTTCTTCAATTACGTAGATTGACGTAAAATAAACCACAGCGTTGCCCTGTAAACAAAGTTGTATTCTATCAGTAAGGAATTTAATCCCGAGTTACATTATAAGTACATACTAACAACTAAAATTTCACCTGTAAACAAAGAAACGACGTTTAAAGTTTATTTCTCATTTCGTCAATCTTTTGACAACAATTATTCTAAATTATAATCTAATGATATTTTAGATCTTATTTATTTTACCTCATGACAACATGACATGATGGCAGTATTGACAGCACGCTACTTTATCGACAGAGTCGCGTCGCGCGCTGCTTTGGAGAAAAGCGGTTATATAAGAAAATAAATACTATTTATTTTTACATGCTTATTAAAAGAAAAGACGAGAACTGAATCGTTTTAATATTATTGCCCACTACTTGTTCATGGTTACTTTCGCAGAAAAGCAGTAGCATTTATTCTAAGTAAATCTTGTTGAGCAACATTTTTACGTGCTTCACTAGTATATAATTTGAGATAACCTTGTTATAATAACACCAACTTATCCCTTAGGTACTCCAAAGACAATTTCATGAAACTCATTTTGCTAAACTTTTGAATTCAGGTGTCCCGTAATTAGCATCTTTGTCATTTAAGAAAGCGATTATGACGCTAAGTGGAATCTCGAGTCGGACTCGTGGTATAACAAATGAGGCTCTTATAAAGCTTGCTTTTTTGAAGGGAGGAACAGTATTTTGTTTTGAAATTTCCTGGTAGCTAAAAATTATATTCGGTTGTGGTATTTTACTACGGGTGACATGTTTCAAACTCTTCGAGAGTTCTGCTTCAGGATGAGTGTTCTTGCTGCCGCTGCTTCTGAATTAGCCCCAGAACTTTGGCACCCATTTAGAACTTAATTATTTTGTCTGCAAAGTTGACAACCACGCACATCATGTACTATTATTAAACGAGCAATATTTGTATGTATATATTTCCAATCACGTCCGGAAATGGCTGTAACGATTTCGATTAAATTGGGAATTTAGGAGTTTACGGGGGCGAGGAATCGATCTAGCTAGGTCTCATGTGTGGGAAAATTAGTTTTCTCCGTATTTTCTCTATTTTTACTCCTTCATATTAAAGCACAGATTAAAATTGGCTCCCATGTTCAGAGCAATGTGATTTTATGCAATAAATAATATATACTTACACAAAACGCAATGAAATATAATATTAATTATTTATATAGTTAATTTAAAAAGTTATTAGTTGTAATGACTGTCGAATACGCGGTATACGCGGCGATATATGAAAGTGCACTTACTAAAAGAACACTTTTTAATTTTTCCATATTTAGTAACAAACATTTAGGTTTTTAATCTAACCCGGAGACTGTGTACATTACGCGGCAATATGTGCCCAGGTACCTGCTTTGCTTGTCTATTGTTCAAAACCATTAATGTTACAGAACCTACGATCGGTACACCCCAAATTCACGAACTACTTCCCCCGCAATGTAATGACAAAACTCTCACCTGTATTTGACTTCATTGTTTTACATTTCGAATTTGACTCCAGGTAAAAGTTTGGGGACAGTTTCAGGTTAAATAGAACCTGTAGGGACGAATGCTTTTTACTAGAAACCGCAATAATGTTCGGGATCGTTCCGTCCCTTTCTGCGGTTGAGGGCCCACGTGCAAAAGGTTGTTTAATAGAATGTTCGAAGAGTAAAAAGTGTTGCGTCGGCCATTTTGCTTTAAACTACAATACAGGGTTTTAGATAATCCATATATACTCGTTTGATACAATTTTTGAATTTTAATGGACAGAGTTTGCGCTACTTCGTTTATTTCGTTTTATTTGATTTTCGTTCTAATGTCGCGGGAGTCCGCTGGTAGCGCAGGAACGGTCATTATAGCACTCTTCGGGGAAGACCTATGTCCAGCAGTGGGACGTCTTTCGGATGATATGATGATGATGATTATGACTTCGTTTATCTAGGATATCAAAGGGAAATGTTGTCATGAATGTTGTACCTAGTAGGTGATGATAGTGTTACTTATTTCGATCATTATTTATACAAAACTTAACACTTTTGATTTCAGGAGCCCGCTATGTGGGTGCTCTGTTCTAAGGCGCTTTTACAAAGCAAAAAAGCTGTGGTATCGGCTACGAGTGTAGCGCTACGAAATTATTGGCCCGGCATGTTTTAAAAAACAAGTAAAACGGCGATAAGCGACGCAATAATTGCTAGAGTCAAAAAAGCGGCCTCGAAACCACCGGAAAAGGACACCTTTTGCTCAGAACAAGAAAAAAATACAGACGGAGCGTTACGAACAGTATAGTGAGGCCAACCGATTTTCAACCAAGCCCAACAAGTTTAGCACACGCTAAACAAATCAAATCGCATGAAACTCGAAATAGATGATCTTGACAGTACTGCGACACGTGCTGAAGAGTTTTGTGCAATTTTGTTTGTATATGTGTGCGTGAGTGCGTGCTAAACGCTCCGTCTGTATTTTTTTCTAGGTCTGGGCCTTTTGTTGGATTGTTGAAACTTGAACGAGCCATCTTTTAAGAACTTTAACCGTGTAAGTAATTACTTTATTTAAAAATAATGATTACAATTGCATATTCTGTCTCGCATAACCCTGTAGTTCTGGTGTCAACTTGTCAACATGGAAATTATCCATGACCCATTTTTGCTGGAAGTCGGCAGAACATGGCAGCAGGAGAACCTTCATACCATCTTTGTATTCTTTAACTGTTAAACATTTCTGTGTCTTCATGTGTCTAATGTTTTGTGTCTGAAAAAAATAAACATAATGCTCGTATACTCATGTTTTGTCTATGGGATTAAATCATGTTCTTTGGAACCATAAGTTTTGTCTAAACTTAATATGCCGTTTGTAATTTATTAAACAACGTTTCATTAATAATGTGTTGTTCATTTGATAATTTAAAAATAATTAGTCCGACTTGGAATCATCGTACATGATGTTTAAACTTGATCAATTTGACAATGTCATCATGTATTAATTGCATGCAATTTTAATGAGGGTCTATTTAAACTGTAATATTTTTAATGACCTATTGCAATATTCAAAATGAAATGAAATTGAACGTATTCATGCAGCGTTAAGCAATTAGTGCCTATTAAATCATTTCATAAAATTAAAATAAATTTAAGTAAAGGTTACGGAAGTCCGCTGTTTGCGAGTGGCACCGGACCCATCATTGTGGCACTGTTTGGGGGAGACCTAACCAGCAGTGGACATCTTTCGCCTGATATGAAAACGATGATGTCTTAGTTTCCGGATTATTGAAATCCATAAATGATAAACTAATTGAATAATAGTATTAAGGTTTTTTTAATGTAGCTTATGTATTTTATATATTTTTTATGTTTAACTAATTGAATACAGTTTTTCGTTACCGTTGAGTCGTAAAGCCAGATTTGCGAGGCGGACCGCTTGCAATAGAAAAGTATGACTGTATTGAAAATGAAATCCAAACAGTAGTCATCTCGACGTAATTCCCCTTCCTTTGCATACACCCAGTACTGCAAAATGATAAGATATAAGGTAAACGTCCCAGTGCTTGACAACTCAATACTTAACACTTACAAAAAAACTATACCATCCATACTTAATTTTATAAATGGGAAGATGTGTCTATCTTTCTGTCTGTTACCTCTTCAAGCTTAAACGGCTGATCCGATTGAGATGATATTTGGTATGGAGGTATAATCATCCCCTAAAAAGGTGAATTGGGGGGTGAAAGACGGAGTCGCGGGCAGGAGCTCGTTACGGAATAAACGCGATCTTAATTCATAACAATAGAGGTGAAACAATGGGTGTCAACTAGTAGGCATTAAAGTGTTGAGAGCATTGGGACTTTTACCTTAATGTTTTATAAGCAACTAGCTTCTGCCCGCGACTCCGTCCGCGTGGAACTCGTTTATATCGTAGCTCCATTCAGAATTTCACCCTCCATTTTAGGGAAGTGGGGGGTTAGAAAGAGACAAAAAGTAGCCTTTGTCACTCTCCATCCCTTCAACTATCTCCACTTAAAAAATCACGTAAATTCGTCGCTCCGTTTTGCCGTGAAAGACGGACAAACAAACAAACAAACCCACACATTTTCGCATTTATAATACTAACTGATGCCCGCCGCTTCGCCCGCGTAGCTACAGGAATATGTAACATATTGAATTTTCCCGTGGGGATTAGATGTTTTCCCGCTGGAAAAAGTAGCCTATGTCACTCTCCAGCTTCTAAACTATCTCCATACAAAAAATCTCATCAATACGACGCTCCGTTGCGACGTGAAAGAAGGACAGATATACAAACACACACACTTTCGCATTTATAATATTAGTAAGGATAGTATATAGTATAGTATAGTATGGATAGGTAACTTCGAGTAACTAGCACATTTACAAAATGGCTACCTACACAATTACCTACATGAAGTTCACTCGATATAAACTTGTATCTTAAAAACTAAGTAAATAAAGGTGGTGTGTTTCATTAACAATCACTTATAAGTATAAATAAATATCAAATTAAACACACGTCTCCCTAACGCATTATAACAGGGAACTGGTAAGTAAAAAAATAGTAAAGCATAGTTCATATGGTTCAGTTGTTGTTTAGAACGACCTACATATGTCAATATTTTTGTCAAATTATCCTTTAATTTTAAATATTTAATTATAATAATATTTATTCGCTAACGTTATTGCGTAATACAAAATCAGTCATCATCCTCCTAGCGTCATTCCTGGTAGTGCCCCTAAAGGAGCCCGGTGTTCGCTTTGACACCTAAACCCAAGATTTGGCATAGGCACTAGTTTTACGAAAGCGACTGCCATCTGACCTTCCAACCCGGAGGGAAAACTAGACCTTATTGGGATTAGACCGGTTTCCTCACGATGTTTTCCTTCACCGAACAGCTAACGGTGAATATTCCGTACTTAAGTTCCGAAAAACTCATTGGTACGAGCCAGGATTCGAACCCACGACCGCCGCTTAGCAGCCGCATGCCTGAACCACTAGGCTACCGTAGCTCACACACATACAAAATTATACAAAATCAATACTGACTAATAATAATGCTTCACTATTACCGACCTGGTTGCCACCTTCATGATGGCATTTAGCAATTTGTACATCGTGCTGTGGTTTCCGAATGCGGTTTGGCGCATCCAGACAATGCCCGTATTTGCCGACATGAAGTATCTGTAAGTTACAAGTGAACAAAGGTAAGGCAAGTGTAAAGTAGACAGAGCTTTGGGGACGCGCCATGTTTTTATTTTTATTTATTTAATACAGGGATCGGAAACTGCTATTCTTTGTATGGGAACGAAAACGTTATTTCTTCGTTCTTTGTTAATTATTTCATTTCTAATTGTACGTTGTATCTAATAATACGCAGTCGTTACCATAAAACACAACTGAGTCCTACATATGAAGTATGAAATAGTTCGAGATATGTGGTTATTTGGAGGTTTTAGTAAAAATCGGTTCCGATCCCTGATTTAATATCTTTAGCCCGCGACTTCTATAAACTATCCTATATTTAATTCACGCCATAAACTATCTTCGTGCGAAATTTTATCCAAATTGGCTGTGCCGTTTAAGCGTGGTTGAGTAACAAACATCCAAACATATAATTAAACATCCAAACATCTAAACATCCAAACTTTCGCTTTTATAATATTAGTAGGATTTATTAAATCAGGTGTTAATTTGCGGAAGTCCATGATATGTGACGAGAACAACATTCCTTCGCTATTCCGCAAAAACTAAAGCAAAAGCAAAGATGAGATGTAAGATCATTGATAATAATATTCTGTCAAAAAAATCATTTTTGGTACAAGCTTTTATTGCCGACTGTACTTTTCTGTATGCCATGATCAACTACTCATTGAGACGATTCTAACGAACCCAAACTTAACGGGGTTACGTCGGTTAACCACCTTCTGTCTCCATCATCAGATCAGCTCGATGGTACCATAATATTAAATTGTTATCCAAACTATACTTATACCTAAAATTTCAGCTCAATCGGTCACCGGGAAGTGGATCAAATTTAAAAAAATAACTTGCAAGATTTATCCCATACATACAATATACTAACAGGGCAAGTTAAATAAAAGCGTCTAATAAAAAGGGGCTCGTGCGGACGCGCTATGTTAATAGTGAGGGACTGCATTTTGTTTCTAGCTGTAGATAAAGATTCAGATTCGTTTAAGGTCTACCAGGGTTAATGCGTCAATTGGGTAATTGCGTCTTCGAAATGCTGCACTCGATGCCTAAATGAATAAATGGTCTAAGCGAATATGGTTACCAAATAAGACGATTGTTATAGTTCCACAATGTTCATTTTCGGAGATATCATCAAGAGACGCATTTACCCCATAGACGCATTTGCACCGGTTGATCTTACCTCGTGCCACTTCAGCACTAGACAAAAAGGCACGCTATACAAAAAAAATGTTAGTAAGAATGAAAGTATTCAGAAAACGGAGGTAAATTACACTGGTTGTAAAATGTCAAACAAAAAAAAGTTACTTTATCATGATACGGTACAATAGAAATACTCTCTTTTGCACACCGCAATACACGTATCAAATAAAGGAAATACAAACATAAAATACTATCTATTTTAGGAAGGCAATGGCGTTGGCAATCAATGGCGTCTACTTATCATCAAGGGGTGTCACAAACAAGCATTTTACTGTCGAGGTATAAATAGAGACATCTTGAAATTGAGACATTATTTGATTAAGGTCAACTCGGCGAAGACCGTCTGTCGGCAAAGATCGTATAGCAAGAATTACAGAAAATTCTGCACAGCTGCGAGAATGGCAACACAATTTACGAAATGATAAAACCGTTCTAGTTCTGACAAATTTACACAGATGGTGCTACATCTAGCATAAAGAGAGAAACCGGCCTTTCAAAATTTGTTTGGTTCGTAACTAACATTCGGAGCATACCACGTCGACTTAAAAAAAAGTTTTAAGTGTTTAAACTGAAGTATTTGTTAGATCCAAGCAAGTAAGTTTATTCTTTATTGATGTATATTTATGAATATTATATTACAATAACGTTAAACTCGTATTCCACGCAGATATTTCTGGTGAAAAAAAACGAACCCAAGAATGTAGTAGTGGCGAAGACCGTCAAAATTTTGGAGGATAACATCGTCATGTGCCGATCTTTGCCGTTTTCAGAAGTCGTTAACCTTTTCGCCTGTAAACTGCTCTATTTGTTACTTTTTGTGGTATATTAGTGGCCTCCATTTTTTAATACATTAAATGAACACTCGTTTAGTACTTGAAGATGGTTTAATTACCTACTTACAAGTTTTAAATTTCTTGTAAGTTATAACATTTTACTACGAAAATAATTATTTTATTTTAAGTGACGTGTTTTCTACCCCTGAATGTATCTGTATGCAAACGCTTCTTTTGACGAAAACAGCCATAATAAACCTTATTCTTGAGAGCTTAGGGCACACATTCAGTTGTTATTGTTATTCGCACTCATACAAAATATCCGTAACTACGTAAGCTTCCTATGTGTAGGTAAATTCGCCATTAGACGATCTTATCCGACATTGGCGCTAAGTTCGTCCATTGCGCCGTGTTTTAAAAACGAGTGTTTATTTCACTAACCGATGCATGCTATGTGAATTTCGCAAGTTTAATTAGCAACCAACTAAATATTTAATTAACCACTTTCAGAAAAATTTACTTTCAGGCAATAGGATAGCCAAAATTTGTCGATTATTTATTTTTTAAATGAAGTATGCCGGTCTTCGCCGAGTTGACCTTATATAACATTTCAACTTAAAGCTTATTGAGCTTTCTATGGGTCTAGTTCCATTTGCCATACGATTAAATAAGAATTACTTCCATTTGTGTAATATTATCCTCGAATATTTATTTATTTAATTTTCACTTACTTTTCCACTTGCTGCTAAATCATCAGGTACTTCGATCTCTGGATAAATATTTTTCAAATACCAATCAAACGACTTGCAATTCAGTTGTTTTCTTAATTCTCTTCTTTGTGTTGTGTCGCCAAATTCACCTTTTTTATAGTTTATTCTTTCGTAGTAGTACTTCGCGTAATCATCCATCCACACCTGCAAAATAAAATCTTTTACATTTCGGGTTGCAAAACTTAACCTAACCACCTGTTTTGCTACTTTTTATCCAAATCACTTTTTTCAGAATATTAAATGGTTACAAACCTCTGCCACCCTCACTAAATTCCTCTTAATATTGCTCTTTCCGTCGTACGGAAACCGATTTCTGAAAACGTGTCCAACGTGCGAGCACGGCACCATCTCCAATGTACCTCCACACATCCATACTTTGAACGAAAGTTCCAGATTGTCTCCACCCCAAATCTCCATATCTTCATCATATAACCCAATCTTTTCAAAGTACTTCTTATTAATCGCAAACAGTCCTCCGGCGATCGTTGGGGTTTTGACAGGGGCGATAATTTCTGCTCTCTGTGCTTCGATCGAATCTGGTATACCGATCCAAATGAATTTTAGGTCCCAAGTGAAACCGCCTATTCGGAGGTCGAAAATGTCTTGGGCGATGTACTCGAATGTGGTGTCGAGAATGACGTCGACTAGTGGACTGACGACGGCTTTGGGGTCAGAGTGCACGCGAGCCAGCAAAGGTTCTAACCATCCTGAAATAAATGCAGTTAAAAAAATAATTATCCTGCCCTATCACAATTTAACCTAGCCACGCCATAAACATTGCTGTGTTTTGTTCTGCAGTAAAAGATAAAATAATTAATTTGTCCAACATAGGTTACAGGATGTTACACAAATATGGTCAGTTTCACTTTGTGGTTTCAGTAGTGCCTATACCTTTTTTTTGCTGACGCTAAATGAGTCCCCCGGACCGAGGGAATTTCCAGGGGATTCTAATTATAATTCTATAATATAGAATTATAATTTTGTGCAGAAAATCGTCACAGTATGATTACTAAAGGCAAATACGTATTCGTTTTTTTTTTGGGGTTATCTTTGTTAGAGCATCGCTATTAGAGAGTGTTTGCTTCTATATGCAGCAGTGCAGTCCAGTCCCAGACTCCACCTGGGCTCTCGTCAGAAACACGCTTCTTTAGTCCTTCGTTTCAAAGACGCACATGACCAATGCTCCTTCAGTGCACTTCAAGTTTGATACAAAACGTGTTATTACAGTAAACGTACCTTCAGCGCACTCGCAATGACTGTCTAGAAACATGACTACCTCGCTAACGGCGCGCTTCACTCCCAGCATCCGAGCCCTGATCAGTCCTTCGCGGCGCACGGCCCGTATCAACTTCACCTTGGGGAGTTTGGCGACGTACGTGTCCAGACGGGCTTTGAGATGCGCTGGAATATGACTGGTTAATTTAAGGTGGGTATGGACCGGCGTGGCCTTTGAGTGGCATTTTATAAAACCGAAAAGCAGCTGTAGCAAGAAATGTCTGGGTAATTGCGTCACGCTTCGAACGCACATAGGTACACTTGTATGAACTGTAACTTTGTTTTTTAACTAACACTATTTGAATTCCCACTACAATTATCGCACTTCCACAAATACTTCCACTCCCTTTTTCACCCCTGTAAGTGATAATAGATAGCTCATAAAAACGTAGGGTCCTTCACTGAAAAAGTACCACCACATCAAATGTCATTTGAATTGCCGACAAATATTTCATCACATTCAACGTTGTCTTTGAATGTGATGAAATATTATTTCAAAGACAACGTTTCAAGTATTTTCATTTAATCGACAAGTCATTGCGTCGAGGACTCGATACTAGGTAATTTAAACCGAGGTCTTTTAATTGGTAGTTGACTTATTTCAATAAAATTCATGTCATGGCTTTTCATTTGGGGTTTTTTTAATTCATATTGTTTTTACATGTAATAATATTTTTTCCGCATACAATAATTTCGGATCTACATATATCTGAATCCCTAACGGTTTTTAACCTATTTTTGCAGTGCAGCGAGTCGACGCCATCCCGCTACGCGGGGTGTCTATTTCTGGTCTGCCGGATACAAGTGAACCCTAACCTAACCGACCTAAAACAGAGTTCGCTTATGACAAGCCATTTTTGTCCGCCCTGATATTTTTTTTGTATTATTACAAAAAAATATCAGGGCGGACAACGTACCGTACGTGTATCGTTTATACGATTAACAGCCGTATTCTTAGTTTTATTATACATACATATAATACATATTTGTATGTCACACAATTAACTACATAATTTGAATAATTTATAAATGTGCAGTAGGACATATAAAATTGTATTAAAGTAATACGTCGAAGAAATGAATTGCAATGTATTGTAGTTGTACCAATTAAGATAATTTGAAACAAATCAGCGATAAAGTAATATTCGTTAAACAGTATTTCTACGCAGTAAGATAATTTTAAATAAATAGTAGTTGAAATAAAATAACGCCAAACAATATTACTAGTACTAAAGTTTCGATGAATCGTTGTCGATGAAATAATATTCGATGAAAAGGTTGTCGACAAAACAAGGGTACACCCATTTAAATCGGTTTAGCAGTTAATGCGTGAAAAAGTAGCAGACAGACCGACCTAAAACGAGACAAGAGTTACTTTCCCATTTTATAATATAAGTATGGAAACTTTCTGTTGCCTTAACTACTAGATTTAAAACTGCATCCCGAAATGATTCTCATGTGAGACATATTATACGTACTTCTTCTTTCTCTCTTGCTCTTACATGTTTTAATGCAACCTGATTAATTCACCAGAACCCGGAGTCTGTTATTCTGTTTAACAAGGTCATGAACTGTACATATTTTGCCACGCTCATGGTAGTTTTACTCGTCATTCTGTCTGTATGCAGCTTAAAGTTAAGTTGGAATTTCAACATGAAAAAAAAGTGAAGATTGTGTCTCACTAGGCTACTGCTGGACACAGGACTTATGTTTTTTTATGTATGTTTGTTTTCCAATAACTATCTTAGATCAGAGTGAAAATTTTGCGTTATTTTACTAGGCTTACTGTAACATTCATCGAATAAATTGAATGCTGTATCTATTATCATTTTCAGACAAAAGGGAATAAGTATCATATTCAATTCCTTTGTCTGCTTTTGCTAATATTTGACAATAGTCGCTCTGATTCGTAATTGTAATGGCTGAAAATGAAGTCAAAGACCACGTTGTAATTGGACTCAAGGTAATTTAAATGTAAAGGGTAGACAATTGTAATTCGTTTGAAGTTTATGCATAAATTTATATGTGAAACGATTTATATTAATTTGCGATTGGTTTGCTGTTGTCTATCTGCAATACGGGTGTAGACTCAAAAAATATTATTACTCCAAAAGAAATCAGGCAAAAAAATAAGCCTAGTGACGAAAATCCCATTCAGATATCTCAAAGAATTACGAAGCTACAACCGTTTTGATATTTCTTGTTAGAGAGAGAAAACGCAAACAGTTTGTGACGTCACAAACTGCGAGGCTGCCGCAGAGCGAGCCGCGCGCTTGGCAGGCCGCGTCGATGGCGGCGCCGAACACGATGGGGCACGGCACGGAACGTTGCCGTCTATTAGTGACGTCACTAACTACAAGCGTCATCTTTTCATATAAAGTTGCGTTTTGCCAAAAAGGGACAGAGCATACCCCTTCTTACAACTTTGGACACTTATAACTTCGTGATTATTTAACCTCTTGCGTTGCATTTGACTACTTTTTATTTTTAATCCTTGTTGGAGAAAATACGATATTATTGACTATTTTATTTAGTACTAGCTTCTGCCCGCGACTCCGTCCGCATGGAACTCGTTTATATCGCAGCTCCATACAAACTTTCACCCCCCCCCATTTCACCTCCTTAGGGGATGATTTCGGGGATTAAAACTATCCTATGTCCTTCCCCGGGACTCAAACTATCTCCATACCAAATTTCATCGCAATCGGTTCAGCGGTTTAAGCGTGAAGAGGTAACAGACAGACAGACAGACAGACAGACAGACACACTTTCGCATTTATAATATTAGTATGGATCTACACCCCTATTCTAATCGTATTTACGACCAACTGATTTGAAATTTAATTGAACGTCATTGTGTTGAATTTATTTTGTTTTTAGATCAATTATCACAACTAAGCTTAAAAAATAAATGTCGAATAGCTTCTGTCGTTGTTGTATGATAATATAATAAAAGCATTATTAGATTGACAGGAAAGACAGATTATAATTATCTATCTTAGCGGTGGTTTACTGAGCACAATTATAATGGCCAAGCAGAATGCCTTCTAGGCTATCTTGCCAATGAGTACGTAATCGTAAAATCTGTAAAGTTGTAATACTACACTTATTGTGTTATCGTCAAATATAAGTAGTGTTCTGGAACGATTATTGTAATAAAAAAAACCGGCCATGTGAGTGTCAGGCCACGCGCAGTGTAGGGTTCCGTAGTTTCCTGCCTGTCTTAGTTACCTCGACGTGCGTCGGCCGAATTTGTACGAAAATCGGCCTTTCCAAGTACACATTAAATTGGTCGACTATTACTCGGTAACTACTTATGCCTTCTTGTCCGTGATAATTTTCCTTTTAAATTTAATATATGTACTTCTTACCACGAATTTTTTCAGATCCCCAGTAGTAGCCATTTAGCCGGCAGGGGGGGGGGGGGGACACATGACTCGAACAAGAATTAGGGCTTTAAAGCCCAATATCTCGCAAACTAATTACTGATTTGAAAAATGGTTCTAAGAAAACCCATAATGTTTTCGAACGAGCTATCCAACAATACCCCACACTATGGGTTTAACGAGAAAAAAAAATACACCCCCGCTTTACTATTGTACTGTTTTGTCGGCGTGATTGATTTATATACCCATGCTGAATTACAGTTTTCTAGTCGTAATGGTTACTGAGCTAAGCCGAAGACGGACATACAGACAGACAGACAGACCGCGACAGACAGACAGACGGACGGACATGGCGAAAATATAAGGGTTCCTTTTTTTTTTTTTTTTTTATTTATTTAAGGTCGCTCAAACATCTAAGGTCATGTTGACTACGGAACCCTAAAAACGAATAAGTCACATATCGTAGCTAAAAAAAACTACAGGACTTATTCACAGTATCTACTCGCTAACAAGGGGTGGTCAACAAATAAATTTAATTATACGCAAAGGGTCATTGTCAGTCAGTAAAACAAAAATCGTCTTTTCAGTGGGCAATAGTTAAGGGCTTATGTTTATATGTAATAAATATTATGTTTTTATCGCATAGTATTATAGAAGAGGTGACGCCGTTTATGAGGATTCTGAGTTCAACCAAAAATTAGGCTTTAACGCCTTTAACTTTCGCAATGTCCACCGAAAAGACGCGAACCTAAATCTGACAATGACCCGATTGAGTGCTGTTTGGTTAATTTATAGATTTATACATAGTACTTACTCATAGTTGAAAAATCGTCAATCAAAATAATTTCATTCAGAAATTCGTCTGGCGATCGGTCAATCACTGAGTGAATGGTCCTTAGTAGCGTCGACCAGGCTTCATTGTGGAAACAGATGATTACTGACGCTGGTGGTAGATTTTTGGGATATTTTTTGTCTATGCACCTGTAACAACCAGTGGTTTTTTTTAACAAGCGAGCGAAGCGAACGAAATTCTCAGGACAAAATTATTTCGTATGTCCGACTGTCGAGCTGTTCTCCTCTTCAGGAGTGCGATTTTTGAATCTCACTGGTGATATCAAAGTCACCGGTGACTAAAATTATCACCGATGACTTTTATGTCACCATTTTCCAAGAGCCGTATTTTTGAAAGTCACACGCTGTTTACCAACATGCAGAAATTTTACAATGTCAGTCAGAGACAATCTTCCCGTTACGTTCCTTTTTACGCAGATGTTATAGTGTTGTCCTTGATACCGGTGTTTAGGTTTCCGTAGCCAAATGGCAAAAAACGGAACCCTTATGGATTCGTCATGTCTGTCTGTCTGTCCGTCCGTATGTCACAGGCATTTTACTTGAAAACTATAGTGTATTTGAATACAATTTTGAGGATAGGTTTATTTTGTTAGCCGCTACATAGTATTGTAATTAAATTACAAAAAAAAAATTTTAGGGGTGCACTCCATACATAAAACTGAAAGTCAATTTTTTTTTTCATTGCAAGCGTGGGTGTGGCACATCAATCGATAGGCCTTTCAAAATAAATATAAGGTTTCTCAGCATTTTTTTTGATTAAGTAAATAGAGTCGGAGATAATCGCCCCGAAAGTCACTAAAATTGTGTCCCCCCCCCTCTAAATTTTGAACCGTGTATTTTAAAAATATGAAAAACAAAACATGGACATAGGGCTTATTAAATTCTTGGTACTTTTGGCAGATGTCACAAACGTCAACTGTCAAAAACAATCGCATGGTGATTTCAATTACGAGTGGGTAGGGGCACTCGTAAATCGATATCATAGGTATGACAAATGTAAGTCACCGGTGAGTTTCAAAAATACGAACTTTCGGAAATCACTCACATCGGTGAGAATTAGTCACTTGGTGAGATTCAAAAATCGATCCCCAGGTTACAGGGTAAATTTCTCAACCGATTAAGTATCGTGAAATTTTGTGAGCAGGTTTGATAATTATTATATACTACTTTTTTTTTGTCTATTCAGTTTTTGTAATCTTTTCAAATCTGTTTTTTGTAAACACAGACTCGTGTGTTTCACAGCTCAACGTTCTACTAGTTTTAATTGTCAAACAATAATTACCGCCTTCACTGCGGTAAAAAAGCGAACTTGAAATTAAGCAGAGGTACAATGGTATCGATCTAGCCTGTACCGAAATAGGTATGGTATCGGATCGATCGAGCCTGTACGGAACTGAGCATGATCAAGGTATCTTAACCGTGTCGCTTCGAGTACAGGCTGAGGTCTGCTTATTCAGAATATTCGAAACTAACTACCATATCTGGCCCCGTATCATGGTCGGCCTTATCACGCGATAAGTGACAGGATAGAGCGTCAGTCTCGTTCTATCGAACGGTGCCAGCCAGTGACGGGCGCTCTATCATATCACTTATCACGTATATAAGGCCAACCATGATACGGGGTCTGGTGGCTGTGTCACTATCGACTACCCCATCGATAGCTTGCAGCTCAGCGTCAGCTGTTAAATAAATATTCCAAATTAAGCTAAATCCTTTCGAAATATTAATTTATAAGTACAATAGGTATGTATTTCGAAACGATTGAGCTGAATTTGGCATACTTTTCATTAAATAAATTTGAAAAATTTGACATGTGCAAATACAGAAAGTGACGGGGCAAGTTGCACACAGAACCGATCGCCGTTGGGGCGGA
The DNA here is from genome assembly GCA_947578815.1 of Epinotia ramella. Lineage (NCBI taxonomy): Eukaryota > Metazoa > Arthropoda > Insecta > Lepidoptera > Tortricidae > Epinotia > Epinotia ramella. Next base: position 1,917,560 of record OX388213.1, read on the forward strand.
AAGGTTCTCGAACGGTGACCACGTACCGGAAGACGCACCGTGGGTAGTAACGCCAAACAAGGTGTACTGATGACCTGGTAAAGATCGTTGGAGTCCGCTGGATGCGGGTGGCGCAGGACCAATGACTTTGGCACTATTACAAAAGTAATAAAAACTTGAAAAAATTACAGCAACTTACCTGTGATCTCGTACATCAGGCAACGACCGATTCACAGGGATAACATCACTCACGAATTCATTGAAGGCATGGTCCTCCCACCCTTTGGCTACAAGCACCCGAATGCTTCCTTTTATTTTATCGTTCACTCGTACTGGCGTACCATTATTACCTAAATACCATTAGAATTACAAAAAAATGCGTTAGTTGCTATGAAGTCCGCCTTTTGTACCATAAGATATTCTTTTGTGCAATAAAGATTAAATAAATAAGTTGGGTACTGATGTCAAAAATTCATTACTTCCTTAGTTCCTGTTCCTATCAATTGCTTAAAGGTTACCTGGAAGATATCCCTTACAGGGATAGGCTCTTTGTACCGATATAACCTAATTTGTGTATTTTATCTGTCTCTTGTGTCCAATAAAGTAGCAACATGACTTACGATTTCTAAGAGATAAATATTCCTAAAATGAATTTATATCTGAGTCGAGATAGGGGAACTGATATTCTTGATAAAAACAAAAATTATTTCCTATTAAAATACCTGTTTTTAAAGGTATGTTAAATTACCAACGCGCTACCAAAGTGTTTATTACAAATCAAAAATATTTTTTCTTTATTAATTACGATTGGATATTGTTTAAAAATATAGGAAGTATAGGGAATTGCTTATTGATTTTATTACCTGGCGGATAGTCATATCCATGCAACTGCGCCAGTTTATTTTCATAAGACAGAGTTGGTGAATAAGAATCCAACATGTCCCACGCTGAAAATTAAAGCCCATAAATTTTACTAAGAGTTTGAATAGGGTAAGTGTTCGACACCGGCACTTTTGATTTTAATTGACGCCATAAATTATAATCATAACATAATCTCCAGCCGCCTAAAGGCCTTTTTAATGCTGTCACGTCTTAATACTGTGCCGACTTGTATGAATTATTTCGGCTGTCGCCACCAAGGGTCCGGCTTGGACACTTTTTTTTGTTTTTTTACGTGCTCTAATTATTGTAGTCGGTCCCATACAAACATTTGATCCACCCAGTAAACCAGTTCGAAAGGCACCGTATAAAATAAATTGTCAAGTAGCCAATTCTTCTTGTACGGGTGGCGGCTAGTAGTTACAGAAAATAATAGGCACCAATTTTTTACCATCGAGTATAATACTGAAACGATCTTGAACAGCAAGCAGAGTCTGCGACCTTATTACTCAATTACCTTCAAATCTGGACAACGTTTCGTTGCCGAACCCGTACTGAATTCTGTATTTGTACAGAGCATGATCCCGCAACCTCTTATCGTCCAATACGACCAAATCCCTATTCCTAAACTCTCTCATTATCGTCAAAAGTGACACTAACCATGCCAACACTAGCACTAGAAACAACTTTAACACTTTTTTCAACATTGCACTAGTCCAGTAAACGCTCCAGTAGGATTGTAAATGAGAAAATGATTCCATTTCAATTCGCCTTTTGTATCCTAAAATACAAAGGGATGTTTGGTAAATAATCTTTGCTGGTTTGTTTACTAAAAGTTCTGGGAACGGATCCGTGTAACAAATGATAGTGCTCGTAAACTCATAGTAACTCGGTACGGTCTGCTTTTGTTTTTAGGTACTGTTTGGTCAATATTGATTTTGAATTGTTGATATTTCAAACCTAGGTAGTATTTGAAACACTGATTCGAAATTTGAAAGCAATGAGATTATACATAGTTGCCGCTTATCCCCTATATACTGTGGGCCCGAATAACGTGGCAGAATTCAATGATGTAGTCAATAGATATAACATATGTTATACTTCTTTAAACAACGAGCAAATGGAAAAGGAATATTTTCATGTTAGTAGAGAGGAAAGCAATTCCATCATGCCATTAGATTCATTATTATCAACATCTATCTAAATACTGCTTTTTTCTAATATTATACTAAGTCAGTGGCAAACAAGCGTACGGTCCGCCTGATAGAAAGCGGTAATTCCAGGGAACCCGCATGCGCGTTGCCGACCCTTTAACTGTAGCCTATGGACGCCTTCTATTCCAAGGGCCCCGTATGAGCGTTGCCGACCCTTTAAGAACCTGTACAATCCTTGTTGAAGAACCTCATACTTTAGTCCCAAAAAGTCAAGGTAGGTAGTGAATACAAACTGATGTTTCGTCATCATCATCAACTTTTGTACGTCTCACTGCTGGGCACAGGGTTCCTCTCATAGCGTTCTCGTGGCCCTGAGGACGATGACTGCGTGTAATAGTGCTGTATAATTGTACCGAGTTGAAATCTTGTGGATTTAGGCCTCCACACACCGAACGCGGGTCGTGCGCGGCGCGCGTCGGCCGGTATCTTTATCTCTTTCGCGCTGTAGCGTGGCGTCTCTATCGCACAGTAGCGCGGATCTGCGCCTCTGTGGGATAGAGTTAGTAAGAGAGATATTAAATCCGTTGGTAGCGAGAGAGATACGAGTACCTACCGACCGCGCCGCGCACGACCCGCGCCGCGCCCGACCCGCGCCGCGCACGACCCGCGCCGCGCACGACCCGCGCCAGTAAGGGCATTTATTTGTGTGATTCAAATTCAAAATTCAAAATTCAAAATTCAAAATTATTTATTTTCAACAAGGTTTTTACATTTAGTGTTCGTTTCTCCCTTTTAAGTTAGACACTTGTATTAGGGGGAAACGCTCTTTCATACAGGTGATGAAAATTAAGTTTTGTTCCTGAGTCATGGATGTTTTCTACGTATTTAAGTATTTATTTATCTATAGAAGTATGTATATCGTCGTCTAGTACCCATAGGACAAGCTTTGCTTAGTTTGGTACTAGATTGATTTGTGTAAGATTGTCCCCAAATATTTATTATTATAGCCGTCCTGAGGGGTAATCATGTAGGTAACGTGCCGAACGCTCGTTAGGACAATCCAACTGTCATTTTTCCATATAAAATTTGACATTTAGATCTAACCTTACGTGCGTACAAAGCGTTACGTGATCGACCTGCTGGTCCGCCGACCAGGCGGGATACGTAAAATTGCATTTTACCAACCTTAAAAAAAAGGCTACTCCCATGAACTGATGTTTAAATAGATAATATGTAAGTCAGTGTTGTGTGTACACCTGACCTTCACTCCCAGAGGTAATCAACAATTGTATATTTTGTAAATAATATTTACTCTTTAGTACCTCAACCCGTCTTAATTAAATGGCTCAATGTAAACGTTACCCTTTGGAAAAACCTTCATTATACTCCAACCACATCCAACTTTACAGTACACGCTCAAATGACCCTGCACAGTATTATGAACTCTATTACCTTGGGATAAAGGATTAGGGAACAAGAATGATATGCAAACGTTAGCAGTTTTGTATTAGTAGGTCGACAAAAAAGGTCTCTTCAGATTTACTTAACAAGAACGTCATTAGGGAAACTTGAGGTTAGGCAGAGAAAAAAATAGAATTCAGAGAGCGGGCACAGCGGCAGCATCGGCAGAGGCTGCCAAACGCCGCAAATACCCGTGTATCTTGCGGCGTTTGGCAGCATTCTTGCCTCTTACACATGGTAGCGTCGCAGGAAACCATGTGTTTGCGGCTTTCGCAGTAGAGACGCTTGGGCCGTGAGGTCCAGGCGCCCAGAAACTATACCGGGACCTAAAAAACCGGTTCTTGGAGCACACGGCTGACCACTGACATAGATAGGGCTGGCTTGTTCCTCGGTCAGAGAATTGGCATCACCATTCAGTGAGGAAGCATAGTCAGCCATAAGGCCTACCGCAGAGGGCTACCTGGGGGACTATATTGTAGGCAATTCGTAAATATGTTTCATACCTATGTAGTTTTTAGTTGTAATTTATTTCAGAATAAAAAAAAGAATTCTAAGTCTTAAAGCCATATTTTTTCGATATTTTTTGACTCCAAGACGGACCTTGCTGGCTGCAGCCGAACTGACTGACTGCAGGCTAACTGACGTAGAAGTATGACGTCACAGTTTTCTATTTGTACTAATTGTTGTATGGACAATAAAGTAAATTGCGGTTCTGGTCGTGAAATACTGCGTTAAGGTGCATAGTTGTCCTACATTTTTATTTTTATTGAAGCGTAGGGATCCTATATTTAGGTTTAAATTTTGCACTTGGACGATTAAAACATATTTTTTCTAATCCTTCAAGTTCCATATCTTTTACGATTTTGATTATATTTTGTAATTTACACTAGGTAAATTAGTAACTAAACTAACCCTATTGACAGATCTGAGGTAAGAAATGTTTAATTTGTTTCGTAAGGGGAAACTATTTGGAATTACTCTTCCCATCGTTTAATTTTAAGAGCTCCGTAGCTGGTTTATTTTTGTATTTTATCTCATTTCTAGTGGACAGAATCCGAATTGGCGAAGACTAAGCTTTAAGCTACGTTTATTTATAAATTTAACCTTTTCTTGCCTAAAACACAGGAAATCTTAGTTCAGGCTCTTGTAATTATCCCTTTATATTGAATTTTAGCATATAGTATGTCTGTAAAATAAGTTTTCAATAAATTATTCTATTAATTCTATTATATATAACCAAGACAGTGATATAAACACGGCCAGCCTGATGGTAAGCTGTCACCGTAGCCGATGGACACATGGTTTTCTTAGTTTTAGGCTTGGTGTTGACTGTTAGAGATAAGCTGGTCGATTGTGAAAAGTTTTGTACAGTCGCCATCAGATATATCGGAGCGGCCAAAGTGTTCACAAATACCTGTACACGTCCCTATTGTTGAGGCATTAGTTACGTGTTCAGATATTTGTGAGCACCTTGGCCGCTCCGATATATCTGATGGCGACTGTACGTACGTCAGGTAGATCTTGATGATACTTTTTAAATGTGGAAAAATAACAGTTCAATTTTTTTGGCGCTAGTTTGAAAAGTTACGCAATTACCCCTCTGGTCCCTCAATCTAATCGCAGTGCATACAGAGCAAGTAGTATCGTACCATGGCCAATATGGCACTTTAAATTTTAACCCTTAAATGCATGATTTTTTGTATAACTTTTTAATAAATTGAAATAGATGTCATGTTGTATAGATTGAGGGAAAAATAAAGAAAAAAATCATAGTATTTAAAAAAACATATACAATATACGATGCATATATACATCATTATGCATTTAAGGGTTAAGTCATAACATTAACCCCTGGTGTTGCAAGTGTCCATAGGCGGCGGTAATCGCTTACCATCAGGTGATCCGTCTGCTCGTTTGCCTCCTATACAAAAAAAAAAAATAGACGGTAAAGATAGTGTCAACTGTAACGCATCAAGATGTTAAACATTGTTCCGATGATAGCATAATACATAGGGTACATCCATACTAATATTATAAATGCGAAAGTCTGTGTTTTTGTTTGTTTGTTTGTCCGTCTTTCACGGCAAAACGGAGCGACGAATTTACGTGATTTTTTAAGTGGAGATAGTTGAAGGCATGGAGAGTGACATAGGCTACTTTTTGTCTCTTTCTATCCCCCCACTTCCCTAAAATGGGGGGTGAAAGTTTGTATGGAGCTACGATATAAACGAGTTCCACGCGGACGGAGTCGCGGGCAGAAGCTAGTACTTACATACATTCACGCCTTTATCCCTAAAAGGGGTACAGAGCACATGAAACTAGTGTTCCAGTGCCACTTTTAGCGCAAATATGGATATAAAGGATCGACAAAATGTGATATCGCTGTGATAGGTTGCTAGCCCATCGCCCACAAGACACTTCAACGCTGTTCCCTTAGTCTTAGACGACACCCACAGGAAGAAAGGGGGTGCTATTCTAACCCGGCACCACACGGGGATAGCATATGGCATAATGTTTTGCTGAAATCCATCAAAACAGCGGTTCCATTGACTGACTCCAAGTTCAAATTTGGAACCCATGTAGTGAAAATTTTTCGACCGTGAACATCGGCGCTAGTTATTCATTTGCTGTTATTGTTTGCGTTTGCGAGTTGCTATGCTTTTCGTTTGCTTCTGTGGGAACGGGTGAATATTGTTGAGTTAATTTTTATGGCCGGTTTTTTCTAAAACTGTCATTGTAATTGGAATCTTCTACGGACGACAGAGTTGCTTTTTAACCCCCGACGCAAAGAGAGGGGTGTTATAAATTTAACGTGTCTGTGTATCTGTCTGTGGTATCATAGCTCCCAAACGGATGGACCGATTTGAATGCGGTTTTCTTATTCGAAAGCTGATGTGATCCCGAGTGTTCTTACCTATGTTTCATGAAAATCTGTTCAGCTGTTTTTAAGATATTGGACTTTGAAATGAAAAAGTTGTAGTGAATGTAATACTTTGACGCATCGGTCAACTCAAATCTCAAGTATACATTATATTGAATAGGGAAGATGCAATATTTCTATTTTAGTTTTAATTTGAAAGAATCTCATGTAGAATAAACCACGAAAGTATGAGAAAAATAAAATACTATAATTTATAGTCAAAAATTCCTGTTACAATCTTACAATTTAAACTTTCATCTACTGTTCCTTGTGACGTCACTCATGTGTGTCACTCGCCATATTTGTTTGTCCGTGGTTCGTCACTAGATGTCATTGAGTTGCGAGAGAGTTGCCACAAAATAAAGAATTAACAGAAGGGCCGTTCCCGCCGTCCTTGAAAATACATACCTAAACTGGCCCGACTCACTAGGGTTGCTTCTGTATTGATTCCGAATTTTAAAAAGGAGTAGGTAATATAAGTTTACAGACACACATACATCGATTCGTTTATACATACATCTTATCATGCGTAGGTATCTTGGTAAATAAATTGATGCATGACCCGCTGCGAGTTGTGACATGTGGCCGGCGGCGGTCGAGAGCGCCAACAAAGAATACCTATACCTAATTAGGTACCTACTTAACTAAACCATAGTACCTACCTAAATACTGGCGTTTTACCAGCGAACGATAAGATGAATGTGTAATGGTTTATCTTCGTTATCAAAGCGGCTAGTTCCAAAAATTACCTACCTAACTAGGCCTACCTACCAACATGAGAAAACAGTTTAACTTACCTTTCAATAACGTTTGGAAATTTGAAAAAACTGTAGGCACAGTTTTTTGTTGTATTTAAACAACCAAATACACTGCAACTGTAATAAGATCGTTTATTCATTTTGCCGTACGTGATACAAAGTGCCTACGTAGGTAGCGGCGCCGGCGGGGACGTCAATTGATCAACGCGCGCACAGCCCGACTAAGCTCTGTCCAAGTCCCGTCTAAGTATGCGTGGCGAAAATGACGCTTTGTACTGAGCGGACTCTCTGCTCCGGCGCGCGCCGCCGCTATTTACTTTGTGGAGTTGCCTAAGTTTCGACTTTTGACAGGAGTGACCACCAGACGCTGATTGTTGGATTAAAACATGTTCCGATTCACATTACTTCAAATCGTAATTATTGTTTGAAATTAGTATAAACTAAAGTAAAAACGTTAGTGTAGTTATGTTATATTTTTTTAACATTTTGGTCACAAAATAATGGTATATATTATAGCTGCATCTTCCCTATTGTGATGGACAACACAATCAATTTAGAGTTAATGATTATGAAGTTTGTTAAAACTTTCTCAACATGTCAGAATCTGAGATAGGAGTTATCGTCATAACAAAAAGGTAGTAGACTCAAAATGACATGTACCTATTATTATTACTTCAAAAGAAAGAAGGCAAAAAAATATGCCTAGTGACAACAATCCCATTCAAATATTTACGGAAAAAATTACGGAGCTACCGTTTAAATGTTGCTTGTTACTGCGAGAAAACTTGCAGATCGTGACGTCAAGATCCGTAAATGACAATCGTTTAATATGAAGGTGCGTTTGGCGGAAAAGGGACAGAACATTCTTACAACTTTGTACACTTATCTCCTATAAGCTCCTAGTCTATAGTAAAACTGATGTACTTTATGTTTTATCAATAAATTATGTTTATGTTTATGTTTTATGTTTACTTATAAATTTGTGATTGTTGCTTTTTTCTCTATTTGACTACATTCATAATCCATTTTCAAGAAAATACATCATTATTTAATTATTTATTATTTAGTGTCTTCACCCCTAATTCAGAACGCCATTTTTTGCTAAACGAAAGCAATGCATATGATTTAGTATAATACGTCAGGTTAGGTTATTTAGTTCTGAAAAATCCAAAATTCCTTTAGTGGGACATGTTTTGCGGAATTATGATATTCGGAAAAATATATTATGCTTTCGGACAAATGACTGTTTGTATAATGTAAGTAGGTACCCTATTTAAACGTTGTTGTACTACAGTAAGTACTATATTACTGCAATTTAGGAAAAAAATGTATGGTGATTTTCGTTTTAAATACTAGTTCTTTAAAATACCGGCAAATGAAAAAAACGAACGGGTTTAACAGCGTCTGTGCTATTTTTTTTAAACGTCACCATGAATAGCTATATAAAAATGTTAGCAACATTTAAATAAGTAACGAACTGACTTCACTCTTCTATCAGGCTTATAACCGGACCTTTTTCAACTTTTCCCACCAAAAAGTTACAATGTAATTTATTACCAACCTAACATTTAATGAAATCAAATGGAAATTTGGTCGCGTTTCAAAAACTTCCACCGTAGGACCCTAATGATCTCCATTGTGGGGTTCCGTAGTTCTTTCCATTAGCGCTCCTTAATTGAAAATAAAAAGTCATCCAAGTTTCTTGGCGAAGTGCACTGGAATGGGAGGGAATTAGAAGAGTTACTTCCCGCGATGCATTTTGTGGGAGTTTTTGCAATTCTTTTGAAAGTTAGCGAGTATTTCGCAAAATTTGTTGAGAATTCAGAGTCAAAACCTCTTTAAATGCAAGATCGCTTCGACTTAAAAATCTCCTGTAAACTCTTTAAAATTGCTGCCACGTAAAATGATTTTTACGTTGATTTTTATTTCAAATACAAATTAACCAGCTTTGGTTTTAACGGACCAAGTCAACTGGATCTTTATTAATTGACTCGAGTTTCCGCCTATTTTAAGGACTTGATTCAATCTCTATTATACCTGTTTTAGCGTGGATTTGTGTTTTATCCTCTTTAGTAAACGGAATTTGTATTATGACTCTTGTCCGTTAGTCAACTGCGGTATTCAGTCTAAAAATGGGGGACACACCACAGCCCTGCACGTGTCCCCTGGGTGGTGCTAAAGAGTGACAAACCTCTAGGCGAAATAACCGTTGTAGCACAGAGAGTGATTGCATTAAACGTTTATATGCCTACACGCCATACGATTAAATAAAGTTTAAAGACCTGCAACATCAAAAGTCTACATATACTGTTCTCCTATTAATAGTACGTATTCCGTAAAGTTCAGCTAAGACATTTCCGTAAAACAACATAAAAGTTTGCGAGAAACGTAAGTAGACTACCATAAATAAACCCGCATCCACGCGAAGCCTTTTCATTTCAACCCTATCCCTTAAAAGTAGACCTAACTAATGACGTCTCTTACCAGGAGAACGATGGCGGCATTTAGGACAAATAAAGCCGTCACTCGTGCCATTCGCAGTGCCGTGCTAATGACGCAACCATTAATCATACAAACTGTCTGTCTTCCAAGTCAAGAGACTCGGCTTTGGTGGTACTAAGTGTGGGACCAAGTTTAGGGAAAGAACATTTTTTTGGGAGAATTTTGACTCTTGCTGAAAAGCCTGAGGCGACCCAACAGAATCAAATTGTGAAAATGTTTATATTTTCTATGATTTTCATCGATATTTTCTAACTTGACTGAACAAAGCATCAACCCGTAATATGAAAACATCCACTTTTTTGGACATAACTAGGTACTATTCGACGGGCATTTTGTTTTTTTTTCGACAGAATTGGCGTTATCGGACCTTTGCTATTTTTTGTAATTTTCGGTTAAAGTTAAACGTCTTGCCAAAAGTAATATGTAGCTTAAGTAATATCTTCTGCGAACGCTCGTTTCTACAATAAAAATACTATTTATTTATGTTAATAACACTTAGATTATAGCCCAGTTTGCACGGCCTGCGCCTGCATTTGAAATCAATAGTAAGATTAATGGAATCGTGTAACATGTATGTCAAATTAGTGATAATCGTTTACGACGTGCTGCAATTATATTAATGTATAGGTAAGCATGTATCTAAACATGACCAGTAACAGGCGAATAGTTATTTATTTGAAGTGAAAACTTCTTTAGCGGCGCTGAGCACTTTTTGGGATGGAGAAAAATGTGTGTGTGTATGTGTATATGCGCGTGCATGTGTGATGACTCCAGAAGCCATTCTCGATTCATCATATATGTATGTGTGTATATGTATGCATATATATATATATATATATATATATATATATAATTTATTTGGTATGGGGCCCACGAAATTGTTACCTAATTTATCTTATAAGATGAGTTTAATAGGCTAAGTTGTATTAAAATGTAGCGCGTCTCGCCATTAAACGTAACAGTTTGGCGCGAATATAAATGTATAGTATGTAAGTTTTTATTTGAATAAATAAATTAAAAAAAAAAAAAAAATTGGTATGTTGTTCGCCGCCGCCGTCCGCTGTTCTTGCAAATTCGAATAGTTCGAATTTGGACGTTATTCCTAATAAAGAGATAGTTTTGGAAAATATTTGGCAATGGCAAACACAAATTGGTATTTTATTCGCCGCCGCCGCCCGCTGTTCTTGGCACCGAACATTCATTCAAAATTCATTTTTAGGGTGACACCGTAAGATGTCACGTGACCTGATCGAAAAACTGTTACAATGTTATTGAGTTTTCACTTCTGCCGGCACATACCCCGAATTGGAAACCCTGACACAATAAACGTGGGAATTTTACAACTAGACTTTAAGAGATTTTTTTTAAGCTACAATGCTATAGACAGCACTATTGAATTTATTAAATCCCTCGTTTTCGTTGGGGGTCAATAGACAATTCTTAGTTACGCTCGAATTAAGCGTGAATGATCCCAATATTTAAAATGTATCCGATTGGCAGTTTGATAAAGTGAATGTTTGAAAAAAGTGAAGTGAAGTTTAAAAAAAATAAGCTACGGTAACCTAGTGGTTCATGCATGCGGCTGTCAAGCGGCGGTCGTGGGGTCGAATCCCGTACCAATGTTTTTTTCGGAACTTAGGTACGGAATATTTACCGTTAGCTTTTCGGTGACGGAAAACGTCGTGAGGAAACCGGTCTTATCCCAATAAGTCTAGACTTCCCCTTGGGTTGGAAGATCAGATGGTAGCCGCTTTCATATAAACTAGTGCCTATATGCCAAATTTTGGATCAGGTGTCAAAGCGGACCCCGCGGGTTCCTTTAGGACACAACCGGGAATAACGCAAGTTAAAAAAAAAACCTTTATTTCAGACCAAGTCGATCCAAATTAGGTTAATAACAAGGAAAAGTAACTGTAGAAATATTATGTTAGGTAAGGTTTAACGATGCGTCTGGGTATACATGTCCGCCTTAAAGATCTAGAGTATATTTACCAACTAAGGTACACATTTTACCTGTGTGTTAAATAAGTGTCGATCGAAAAAAATAGGATTCAGTAATTGTTAATTTTCCGTGTTGTTTATCTCAATAAAACTTCAATGGCAATTGTACACCTTCGATATATTCAAAAAGATCACACCCATACAAATATCCAATTCTACTATATTAGATTGAGCAAAAAATGTCGTTAGCTAGTTTGTCGACGTTACAGCGACATCTAGCGGCAAATCCTAGAACTAAACTAAACATTCTCAATCAATACATTTTTATATATTTGTACACGAACATGCCATTAGCTAGTTTGTGATCGTTACAACGACATCTAGCGGCACCTTAACATACCGCCCGCCAAGGACAGAATGTCCTTCTTTTTAGAGAGGCCGCCCACCGTGATCATTCTCACCGTGGATACAAACTTAGGATATTTTATTAGCAACTGATAATATAAAATTGTAAGAACATGCAAATAAAATGATATAAATACTAACTAGACACGGGTAATATGCATAATTTAGACGTAGGACGTTTAATTATGGATTTTCCACATTTTAATGATACAACTCTGGTCAGATTGTCTGAACCTGGATACTTTTTGACGATTCTACCAAAGAGCCATTTGGTTGGCGGCAAATCATCTTCCTTTATCAGAACGATGTCACCAACTTCTGGCTCAGGAGTTTTGAACGCCCATTTATACCGGTGCAGAAGATGAACTAAATATTCGCTAGACCATCTGCGCCAAAAGGATTGCAGCATCCTCTGAGTTAATTGCCATCGCTTTAACGAGCTGAGAGTCGAATCTTCATAGTTTACTTCTGGTATTGTTATTAGAGGCTCTCCTACCAGAAAATGACCGGGAGTCAATGGATTTGGGTCATTGGGATTATCAGGCAGTATTGAGATCGGTCGAGAATTTAAACAAGCCTCAACTTGACTAAGAAGTGTAGCCATCTCTTCGTAGGTTAAGGTCGACTCTCCGATGACTCGCTTTATGTGAAATTTTGTGGACTTATGCCCGCTTCCCATAATCCCCCAAAATTGGGCGCTCGAGGGGGTATAAAATGCCACGTTGTTCCCTTTGTTGCCAAAGCTTCAGCTATTTCTTGAACCATGGCGGATTTTTGCGACCGAAATAAGTCTCTTAACTCTCTGGAAGCACCCACGAAGTTAGTACCATTGTCACTATAGAGTTCGGAGCAATGGCCACGTCGCGACACAAATCGCTTGAATGTTTCGAGAAACCCTCGTGAAGTTAAGTCGCTAACAACATCTATATGCACCGCCTTTGTCACCATGCATACGAACAGACATATATATCCTTTATAGGCCTTGTGACCTCGGCCTTTGGATGTCCTTAAATAAATGGGCCCAGCATAGTCTACACCGCTGCGAGAAAAGGGTCTAGTTGGGGTAATTCTGACTCGCGGTAAAGAACCCATTATTTGATTTTCGGTATTTGCCTTATTTCTCACACATGCAATACATTTGTGTACCCAGTGTTTTACTAGGTTCTTCGCGCCGATAATGCAATATGCCGCCCTTAAGTAATTGAGCATTAATTGTCCTCCACCATGCAAGGTTTTTTCATGCGCATCAGCTACTAGTAACCGTGATAAAATTGGATGCTTAACATCCTCTATTTCATCCGAATGAGCCAGTCTGCCTCCAACTCTAAGCACTTTATTGGCGTCTAAAAATGGAGTGAACGACCAAATTTTTGATGATTTCGTTTTTATGCAGCCATGTTTCTCAATTTCCGATAATTCTGTTTTAAATTCATTCCTTTGAGCTATTTTAATACAGGAGGATAAAGATTCGTTTAACTCAGATGCGCTTAAATGTTCATTTTGATTCCTCGAATGTTTCAAACTTATACTTCTTGTCCGAAGAAATCGCCTGCAATAAGCAACTACTCTTATTAATTTTCTAAGCGTTGAATATTTATTTAGTATGCTATCCTCTACTGGACAGTAAGCGTGATGGGATTTTATGGATTTTTCAAGGTGTGTATCGCTGTCCGTTGGCTTGGTATACAAAATAACCTTTTGTTGTAAGAAGTGGGGCCCACGTTGCCACAATGAATTGCCGATCAGATCTGCTGGACGAACACCGCGGGAAGCACAATCCGCGGGATTCTCCTTGGTGGAAACATGAGACCACTGACAGGGTTCAATTTCGCTTAAAATTTCGGAGACCCTGTTAGCAACGAATGTCTTCCAATTGCTGGGGTGCTTGTTTAACCATGCAAGAACGACAGTAGAATCGGTCCAGGCTCGAATATTACTCTTTGAAATATTTAACACACCTGATACCTCCGTTAATAATTTAGACAGCAATACCGCGCCGCACAATTCTAATCGCGGTATGCTAACTTGTTTCACTGGAGCTACTCTGGTTTTAGCCGTAATCAACTGAACTTTGATATTGCCTGATGCGCTGATGACCCGAAGATATACTACAGCAGCAAACGCCAAGTTCGAAGCATCAGAAAACCCATGCAATTCTACGCGGTCATCGCCTTCTTGCGTGTTGAGCCATCGAGGAATTTTAAATCCAGATAGCTGAGCCAGTTCCTCTCGGTAAGTATACCAATCCTGTAATATCTCTTTTGTGGGCTCTTCATCCCATCCTGTTCCCGCTATCCATAGATGCTGTATAAATGATTTGGCTTTAATGACGCATGGTGCAATCCAACCCAAAGGATCGAATAGGCGTGCTACGTCGGAAATAATTTTTCTTTTTGTTACAGGAGCAGATACAGGCGGCAGTGTGACCGAGTACTGAAATTCGTCTTTTTGTTTATGCCAGGTAAGTCCTAAAATTTTTACAATATTATCCTCTTTTATTTCCAGTGACCTTTCAACCACTCCTTCACCTTTCTCATCTTGATCTATATTTTTTTGTAATTCTTCACTATTACTTGCCCACTTTTGTAGAGTAAACCCTCCTTTCGTAAGCAGAGTCTTCATTTCTTTGTAAAGTTCTATACCCTCTTCGAACGTTTCACATCCTGTCATTAAGTCGTCCATATAGAATCCACGAGGAACTCTCTTTGCTGCCACTGGGTGCTCGGTTGAATGATCAATGGCGACTTGATTAAGGGCTTTAACAGCTAGATATGGTGCTGATGCTGTTCCAAATGTAACTGTTAACAATTTATAATCCTTTATTTCCTCTCCTTGATTGTCTCTCCATACAATACGTTGGCAGTCAACGTCTTGATTAGTTACTCTCACCATGCGATACATCTTCACGATATCTGCAATCAGGCATACGGGATATATTCTCCATTGCATAATAAGGTGACGTAACTCAAGCTGCAGAGTAGGTCCAACCATCAAAGACTCGTTTAAGGATATACCGTTTTCATTTTTACAGGAGGCATCGAACACCACCCTAAGCTTACTTGTTGATTTGTCTTCCCGGATAACTGCGTGATGTGGCAAGTATATAGACTGATCTACCCTTCCTTCAGATGCGGCAACAGGTGCCATGTGGTTTAGATATAAGTATTCCTTTATGACTGCTGTATATTTTTCTTTAAACTTTTCATCTTTAGCAAATTTTCTCTCCAGTGATTTAAACCTCCTAATAGCAATTTCCCTTGAATTTCCTCCCTTGCAGGGTGGGTTCTCGTCACGGAATGGCAACTTGACTACATACCTGCCCAGCTCATCTCTTTTCGTCGTAGTTGCAAAGATGTCTTCACATCGCTGTTCTTCTGTAGTCGGTATCCTTTTAGAGTTTAATAAAGGTTCTGATTCCATCTCCCAAAACCGTTTTATTATTTCATCATCCGTGTCCACCTGTGTATGTAATACAATTTTCCTTTCGTAGGAACCAGCGGAGCCCACCTGTCCTGATAATATCCACCCTAAACTTGTACTTTGCGCTATTGGAGTTCCGATAGGACCTTTCTTTACCCCCTCTTTCAATACCTGCGCATATACTTCTGCTCCCAGCAAAATATCGATTTTGCTAGGTGTGTCGTAATCAGGGTCAGCCAGAATTAGTTGTTTTAACTCTACCCATTCCGTCGCACTAACTCTGTGCGCGGGGAGATACGATGTAATATTTGGTAACACGTATGCCTTTAATTCCATTTCAAAGTCTTGATCAATCATCGATTGAATTTTTAAAGTTACCATGTATCTTGATGTTACTGATGTTTGTTCTCCACCTAAACCCGATATAATTCCCTTCGCGGGAACCTTCTTTAGGCCTAAACTTTGTGCGGTTGCCTCTGTGATAAACGAGGCCTGGGAGCCTTGATCCAACAAGGCCCTATAAACTTGAAATTGACCTGTCTTGGACTTTGCTTTCACGAGAGCCGTGGCCAATAGGACTTGGTGGTTAACCTTACCCTTAGCAAACAAAGTTACTTGTGCCGAGTGTGACGCGATGTCATTAGTTGAACTACCAGACGGTGCCTCTGTCTCGCAACTTTCCTCAGAGGATACTGCAACTGCTTGATCTAAGTTCCCGAAATGAGCAGTTGAAGCTTGAACACCCCTCGAATGAAGCAAGGAATGATGCCGTTTATTGCAAATGCGACAATTCATGGTTTTTTGGCAGAATCGTACTGAATGATTGGCTCCTAAACAATTATAGCAAATGCGATTATTTGTGACAAATTCGTGTCTTTTTTCAAAAGCCTCCGCAGCAAATTTTTTACAAAAACATAATTTATGATTGTCACTACAAAATTCACACACAACATTAGCCGAATCGTTAACATAGAATGATTTAGCCGTATTTGTATTCGACGTTGACAACCTACCATATACATTTTTCCCTTTATTTTCAGGTTCAAGAAACTCTAGAGCTCGATATCTACTAGTAAAAAAATCCTTGAATTGTGTAAATGTAGGCAAATCATTTGGGCTCACATTTGACGTAACACTTAACTCCCATTGCTTGCGAGACTCTGGATCCAATTTTGACGATAGCAAATATATGACAATAATGTCCCAATTAGACACATCTATCCCCAAATTACTCAACGCGCTCATGCAATCGGAAGACGTGTCCAGCAATTCCTTTAAGTAGCTTGCGGATTCAGAATTAGCGATTCGCTGACCTAACAATCGTTTTAAAATACTATAAGATAGATATTTCTTATTACTATATCGGTCTTCCAACTGCCTCCAGCATGCTGCGTAATTTGCCTCCGTTACCGGTGTATTCCTGATTAGTTGTTCAGCTTCCCCGATCAAGTATCCCTTAAGATAATGCAATTTTTGAACGTTATCTAGTGATTTATTATTGTGAATTAATGAAACAAATAAATCTCGAAAAGGTATCCATTCAGTATACTTGCCGGAAAAGCTCGGTATACTTATTTTTGGAAGACGAATATGACTTTGTTCACTATTCACGACGTTACATTCATTTGACTTCCTTAAATATTCTGAATGGAATTTGACCAACAGAGCCTTCAAGTCGCATTTATATTCCATATAACCTTCTTCCGTTGAATTATAAACATCCTTTTTGATATACTCTTGTGCCTTTAACAAGGTTTTATCTACTTTTTGCAAAAGTTCTTTATGACCAACTCTAAATTCTGACCACATCTGTTCTAGCAACTCTAATCTTCCTTCAACATAAATTTCTGTAATTCGTTCTTTTGGTGACTTTTTAAAATTAACTCTTGCCTTAGAAATACGTTCAGAAATCTCTTCCTGGTAAGATATTAATGACTCCATAATGAACTCAAAATATTTACTTAACGTGCAATTACAATTTGAAGAAAGCAATTACTAAAATAAAGGTAAAGATCGCAACAAATCCTAACTGAAATACTTTATACAAAAAAAATCCAAGTCCAAGTAAATTCTCTAAAATATTACAAGTGTTTTATAACTTCTGGGGAAAATCGGGCATGGATTCCCCGTATCTTTGATTTTACTTAACTATTCTAAGTCCTTAATTTAATGTTAGTGATTTTTCTAAGTTAATGTTCATACTCTCAAGAAATAATTAAAGTCCCAAATTCACTAGACGTTAAGGTTCAAACTGGCTTGACACTGAATTCCTTTCTTCAAAGTTTTAATCTTCAACAACTTTAGGTTCAATTTTGCATACAATAATAAAGAGTACTCACGGTTTGCACTTCACTTAACTGAATGTAAACAACACTGATGAAGTGATGACGTAGAGCTCCTCCTTCGTTGTCCTCTCCTGACGGCCGCGTCACCTTCGCAGCGCCGCCTGTGTTTCAGCTTGGCAACCGCTAGATGGCGCCACAATAAACTGCTTCACTGCACTATAATTTTCCCTTCCTTCGTATCCTTCTGAACAGCGATACACTGCTACTATGGGAACGATGCGAAGATGGCTCCACTCTCTGCCCTCACTTGACATTAGTTGCAACCAGCGCCAAACTGTCCGATTCGATGGACCATGTTAATTTTCCGTGTTGTTTATCTCAATAAAACTTCAATGGCAATTGTACACCTTCGATATATTCAAAAAGATCACACCCATACAAATATCCAATTCTACTATATTAGATTGAGCAAAAAATGTCGTTAGCTAGTTTGTCGACGTTACAGCGACATCTAGCGGCAAATCCTAGAACTAAACTAAACATTCTCAATCAATACATTTTTATATATTTGTACACGAACATGCCATTAGCTAGTTTGTGATCGTTACAACGACATCTAGCGGCACCTTAACAGTAATTATATTTTAAACTATGGAGCTTTGTAAAAATTCACAAGTATCCTTATAGCTATTATTTTATATAAACGTCTAATCATATCGCGCATCTTCCAAGGGCAAGTGCCCTTGAGCCGAAGCGTTTTTTGCACAAAACTATCTTTAGTCACGGACCTCATAAATCACTTTTCCTTCCCATTTACTTTGATAACTCCCACCTTCTACGTAATCTCGCCTAGCAGTTTACAATACCCTACTTCAGTTCACCAAAAGCTTTTCGGCGCGAATCAGGCGCATTGTTCGCGACAAAAGCTCCGAAATAAGTTTCAGGAAGCAAGCTTTCTTTGGGAAATTACGTCCACAAACTATAAGAAGCTTCTCGCGCTTGAGTTGCAAACTTGGTAAATCGTTTTTAAAGGGCTAATTGGAGTCTGTTGAAGTTAAAGGGTAAGTACCCGCATGGCAAGTGTTGAGCTTTTGGGTTCCAAATAAGATGTTAATTTTTAAATATATAGTACGAACTGCCCGCGTATTGCAACGCAGGTAAGCGCACGGGATAAAATTTAGCCTCTAACCCAAAAAGGCCATTCTATACGCAGATGACAGTTTTTTTTTTATATATCGGTAATGCAGTTCCGGAGAGTGAGTCAAGTAATCGAATTTAAACTTTCGTGAGACATGTTGAAATAATACTAAGAATTACACGGTTCAACTCACGTATTCTATGTCACTACGGGCGACATGTTTCGAACTCTTCGGGAGTTCTTCTTCAGGATGAGTGTTTTCGCGATGGTGATGGTGGTTGATGGATGAGTGATACAAGCGACACCGCCACGAAAACACTCATCCTGAAGAAGAACTCCCGAAGAGTTCGAAACATGTCGCCCGTAGTGACATAGAATACGTGAGTTGAACCGTGTAATTGTTAGTGAGTCAAGTGCTCAAATCGACCTATACGCGACTATTTTATTTCATTCTGAAAATTTACATGTCATTTCATAAAATTTTAATAGCATGGATTCACAAAAAGATCGTCAGTGTGTATAAGAATAAAGAACAATAATAAATAATAGTCAATAAAAATCCAATATTAAATTAAAACAGACATGAGAAACAAAAAATACTAACAATAGGAACAATTTAAATACTTAATGATAAATGTACAATGTCAATGTCAGAATATTAATAATAGCTTTACGCTTTACTTTATATTTCATAGCTTTATAAAAACTAGCGATAATGTATCATAACGCTGGTTACGCGACCACCTTCGGTTAGCGACCACCTGAAGGAGAAGGTTTTTTCTATTGAAGATGACATCAATTCTACAGACCCTATTGAGACAATTATTTGTACACGCATTTTTTTGTTGTTTTACAATAGAAATCTACTAAAAAACCGAGAGAATATCCTTTCAGTCCACCAACTCAGCTAAGTGGTCGCCAACAGGCACATGAAATTAGGTGGTCGCTAACCGGCAAAATGACCCTATTACTCACAGACTTTTCCCGATTATAGTATTAGTATGGATAAGACATGGCTTCTTAAATTGCAAGCAACCCGATTTAAAATCAGACAAAAAAACGTAATGAGTTCATATTGTTGTCAGAAAGATTGCTTTTTCGTGATATGAGCGATTGCTGTTAGCCTTTCATTTTAATATTTATGTTCTGCTCTGTTTCCTTATTAAGGTGTAAAATACAAAATATTTCAGGAGCCTTAGGATGCTTGTAGACGTCCGTTGTTTTTACCGGACAACGGTGACAACAATATCAACAAACGGATATCCTTGTATACATCTAATATTTTTACCGGATGGATTTTTAACTTTGAGTGCCGTTTCTATGCTACAGTTTTGAACAGACCCCGTATCATGGTCGGCCTTATCACGCGAGAAGTGACAAGATAGGAGCGTCGTCTCGTTCTATCGAACGGTGTCAGCCAGTGACGGACGCTCTATCTTGTCACTTATCGTGTGATAAGGCTGACCACGATAGGGGGTCTGGTCGTCATGATGCTTACACACGTGTGTGTTAATTAAAAAAAAACTCGTTTCGGCCTACTATTTGCACAAGAAGAAGCGAAAAGAAACAGAAAAACGTAAAAGGTCAACGTACGTACGTACTCTTCAAAACTATATACGGTAGATACTTTTCAAAATTAAATATTTAGTATTTTTTCCAGCATACAGGACGTCTTTTAAATAGCTACCAAATTATTAAAATGCACTCAAACTGCCTAATAGAAGGCTTATAAAAATTCAGAGTCACTTTAACTTCTAATTCTTGCAAAGTTGTTTGAAACTCTGCCAAATTTCTGCGAGAGCGGTTATCCTAGTGTTAACGGTACTTATGACTAAGACATTATAGAAGTCTTATAAATAGTTATTAGAGCAGGCTTTTTCGAAGCATTTCCATATTAAAATACATAGGACTCTGTACGACAAATGTACGTAAGAGGCATAGTCTTGCGAATTCAGATAATTTCCCGATTTCCATCTCTAGATAGTAGCCAGCAAGATTTCTTATCAAAAAATAACTATTAAACTGATACATCTTTGTGTAAAAAGAAATGCGAGAAAGCTGGGAACAATAAAAAATGCAAACTCGATTAGTAAATTATGGACACAGAAGAGAGTAACATAAACCGACTTACTTAACTTTTTCTTATTTCAATTGGAATTGTTGAAATCGTAATAGGGTGTGGACCAAATCTTGGCCATTAGTTGGCCGGGTTAATCGGTAGTAGTTGAAAAGTTCCGTTGTGACACAAAAATTAGCCATACAAATCTATGGTTATTTTTTTAACTACTACCTACCGATTAACCAGGCTAACTACTGGCCAAGAAAATCAGAATAAACAGAAAACGACAAATTGAAAAACGAAGCGAATAACATTTTACTCCAGTCCGTATTTAATAGGGTACCAACAATTTAACTGTAAAAAAAAAACTCAATTTCTTAACTAACACCAAGTTTAGAACTACTAGCCACGTTATTAGTTGAGTTTGGATTGGACCGTGAATTTACTCATGCACCCGAACTTAAGACACACACTAGACATAGATATAGACGAGTACCCAAACCTAAGGCAGGGTACACATAGATATAGACGTCTTACGAAGCGGGCATTACCGAGTAATCCCGGGATAACTTGAAGTGTGACGCTGAATATTAATCGGGGTTTAGGTAGGTCACCCTAGATTAAATGGTTCCGAAACTTTGGCTAGGAACTGTAATTATAGGGGAAATATTGTTAGTTCACTCTTTGAGTTGCTTTAGAATGAGATTGAGTCATTGTATAGTTATGTAGCTGAGAATTTTGATTTAAATGTAGTAGAAATGTAATGTATCATTTGTTTGCATTTCATTTGATAGCTTATTTTTATCTAGTTAAAGCATCGTAGTTGTTAGTATTTTATGTTAAGTATGTTGCTTGTTTTCGTCTATTTTTTAATTCTGTAATTCAAATGGCATACACAGATTACCGCTTTGATAACCGTTATTATATTTTACCTACAACCTAGTTTAAATTACCTAAAAACAAAATCTCTATCAGCCCGTCAAACCTGAACAAAAATCAAGCAACAATTAGAAGTCTGATGAGATGATTCAAATAAATAGCTGACAAAAAGGAAATTAGGAACTCGAGTTGAAATTCTATATCCTAATGATCCCGTCACAAGAAGGGACCTATTCCTGATTTTCCCCGACTTCCATTGTTAATATCGATGGCAAAAAGCGAGAACGTAGTAACCGCCACTTGGTCATTTATGCTTTATGGAAATAATACTCGTTTCACCATTTTAGTACATTTACTTCTGGCGTTTACAGCGTTTTCGCGTAACGAAAAAAAGAGTTCAATTGTCGTAACCGCCACTAAGTCGTAAACCAGTCTTTTTTGTTAAATATTAAATAT
Source organism: Epinotia ramella (assembly GCA_947578815.1). Lineage (NCBI taxonomy): Eukaryota > Metazoa > Arthropoda > Insecta > Lepidoptera > Tortricidae > Epinotia > Epinotia ramella. The sequence goes on from OX388213.1 coordinate 1,939,796, forward strand.
GCCAGTTGAAAGAAAACCATAAGTTATGAATTAGATCCAAATATCAAGCATTTTCGTTCATAAATGAAAGAGTTATGATTTTTTTTCTCGAAATCGAAAAGTTTTTTGGCTCTGGTGTAAAGTTTGCATTTTGGCGGTTACTACGTTCTCGCTTTTTGCCATCGATATGTATAAACAAAATATAAAAGCATTTTTAGGTACTTACTAAGTATATTTTTAAGAATAAACAATTGAAAATGTTGTCGTTTCATAACAATTAAGCAACGGTTTGGGTACTTCTTTGTTTGAACGATCGCCCTGGATTGTAACGGGTTTGATTTATATAATTAATTTTACCATCGCCAAGAATATGTTGGTTATTTTATTCTACAATATTCTCTAATTTTCAACTACGACACAGTAATCTAATCATAACACTGGAATTCCGAGCATATTTCACCTCGACCACTGGCTCGCTTTTCCGAGCAAATTGCTAAACTACTACCGAGTCACAAAAGGTTTGTTCACTGTTTTCAACAATAATTGGTTTTCAGAGTGCGGTGGGTCCAAATTTAACTGTTAGATTGTTACAGAAGTTCTGTTTACTGTAAGTGACATCAGGTTTGGGATTACAATTTTGGTAAAACAACATAACTCACACACACGTGTAGGGAACGTTGTGCCGAGTTGCACAACATTTCGAGTGGTATTCGACTTTAATAATATACTTACTACTTTCTACGCTGGCTCGATAACCCAAAGACGATTTTGGCCTCTGACACAAGAGAACGCAACTTTTTTCGATTCTGCGCCACCTAATGCCAGCTGGATGCCCCAAGGGTGGTCAGATCTTTGAGGGCTTCGTCATTTCAGCGGTCCCTGGACTTTGATAATGTGGGTAAACGATTTTCAAATGTTATTTCAACATAAGCTTATAAGCTCTTCTTATTACTTCTGGGCCCAGGCCTTCTCCATTTAGAGGGAGTTGGATATAGAACATTATGTACCAAAGCTTCAGAAAAGCGGATAAATTACTAAATAAATAAGCAAAATACTTGAGTTATGAAGTAAAGATGGAACAGTGAAAAGCATTATTAGGCAGTCTTAAATCGGAATTTCATTATCACGAAATAGCGATCTTTCAAGCTGTTGATATCTCAAAGCAGAAATAACATAAATTAATTCGGTCAAAGAATTTAGTACGGCAAATTCTGTGTTGTAATTATGTCATTGGTGGCCAGGAGAGAACATGCGGAGTGCTTAAAAAACCTGATAAGCAAAGAATAATATAAATAGCTAACTACCAAAGGAGATTAATAGTACTACCAAAAGAGATGCTTTTAGGTAACAAGAGTGACGGAGAAGTTATTACGTGCTCATCAGATAAGTATGAATCCAGTGGTTACACTATAAGGCGCCGTAGGTTCATGGTCTTCTCTCCCTCTCACTGAGCATAAGCGTGAGCGAGATGGAGGTGCGTGCTCGGAAGCGCGGATATCATGTTTTTTAATTTTAATTTTTTGGGCGTTTAAATAAATAAAAAAGTAATCACTGAGTTCTCTCAAATATGATATTGCCGATTTTTAGAAGCAATTTTAATATTTTTAGCTTTTGTGCATAATTTGTTACGAATATTTTAAGTGTATTTTAGACCTATGTTCGTGATTTATTTCTATCGAGCGAAAATTGCTTAATCATGTTTCGAATCACTGATCTCGCTGCAGAAAAGCCTCAAGATTACTATTCAAATTTTTTGGAACCAAATTTTTATAAACAGACGCATTATATCGTTTCAAAAACTCTGTTCGCTTAAATTCGCTGAACCTACGGCGCCTTAATCTACTACTCTTCGTAACAAGTACAGTCACAGAGAAAGAGGGAATTCCATCCATGTCACTTAACAGAAGCACGACGCATTCATGTCTCTGGCATTCAGAGTTTGAAAGAAAGAGTCATCAAACTATAGTACTTAATGTGTCTGTGACATGTCGGACCTACCTCGCGCTCGGGTGTATACGCCAATTTTACCTACTCGTAGTATCAGTAAGAAACCCTTTTTAGTACACATTGTTATTTATTTATCCTATGGCAATTAAAATAGACTGTTTTTATAATCTTTTTACATTCTGCCAGGTAGTTAGCAGCTCCACTCGTAAACAATTTAAAGTCTTTTTGCTGATCGTAAGCGGACACCGCAGCCTATAGACGCATGCAACTCCAAAGGAGTAACATGGGCGTTGCCGACCCTTGATATGTTTGAGGATTCGCCGTGTTGACAGCTCAAGGAACAAATTCCCTCGCTCTCAACACAACGCATCCTCGGGAGCTCTGGCGACCTTGCTCACCTCCAGGAACACAACACTACTACAGAGCGAGTAGTAGTGTTATTATGGATGTGGTCTTCTGCAAGGCGAAGGTACTTCCCCAGTTGGGCTGCTCCACATTCGAGCGGGATGACATTTCGCTGTGCCCTACCTCAACTAAAGTGTACCTCAACTGAAGTCTTCTACTGGACCATCGTATTTGGTTAGCAGACGCTCCAAGACGATAGACCGTACAGTTCGCTTTGGGCATCTGCAATAGCAGCATTTCATTGAAATATACACAAATACAAATGTTTTATTTCAGTTAAAAAATAGGGTTCAGTTCACTGTAAGGTTAAGGTCTCCTAGTAGGTATAGAAATACCTGTATCAGGAGATCTCGCTCTTCCAAATATAGTATGTACATCATAAAAACCTATAGTAAAAATTATTTGTAACTTAGATTAGGTAATATTAGAACGAAAACGTTTATTTTTATTTTTATTAAGCTTTGGATAAACTTATAAATTAAATAATTATACAGTAACTTTCTTACACACACGCATTTCATACTCATTGTAAAGAACTTTGATTCGATTCATCCACTACGTCACGAAAGTTACCCTTATATTATCATGTAGCAAATATTCGTGACGCAGTGAAACGTATCTTAGGTATTTCACTAGTGACACAAAGTTATTATTTTTGGAAATTGAATGCTCAAGATACGACATTTCAACGCTATAGAAACTCCCCACTCTTCCCTGCCCAATGGCAGTCCCCAATGAAATTTATAAATTGAAATTTCTCGACCCGATTCCCGAGACTCAAGCTTGGAGACAAAGGCCGTCGCCAACAAATTGGATTCTAGCTGCAGCATCGGGAAATCGGATGTTGTTATGAGATGGAATATCAGGTAACCAGCTCGTTTGCTGCAATCACGGATCTTTGCTGATTGAAAATTAAATCAAAGATTAAAGATCAATGGTAAAGAAAATGGTTGGATCGGCAAAAACTACATTTATTTACAGGCCTTTTTTACTTGTTTTCATTTAGTCAAAGTTATTTATTCTTCTATTTAGGCATATTACTAATGAATGTCGATAAAATACCACTGGTTTGGAAAGGAAACCTCTGCCAGGAAAGGAACCGGTAAAAAACCCGGCCAGGTATCATTTTTTCAAAACAGTAGACAATCATCAGAAAAGTATACGGGCTATATGTGGTGTGCATCAAACAGAACCCTGTTGACCTCTTTTCCACGGGTTGAAAGTGATGACGCTACCATCATTATCTACAGGGCGTCCCACGGCGATGCCACATGGAGGGAAAGTACCTTAAATATCACAGATAGCATATTTTGCTGAAAGAAGACTTCATTTTATTTTTAAAACTTAGTAAAGTTGCATTCATACTTTTTTAATTTTTTTAGAAAAAAAATGTATGGAAAAAAAAATTCGCGTCATTGGAGGAAAAGTACCTTAATTATTGTAAATGAACATCTTACTGAAAGAAGGCATTATTTCGATTTAAAAAAACAAGTTGAATTGCATTTTAAATAATTTCATGGTTAAACCGGGAATCGAACCCGCTACACGAGAAAAAAAATACCTTAAGTAGCTTTGTCATACCGATCGAAAGGCGTCAATGTGAGAACATTGCCAAATAACATAGTGTTGGAAACAAAAGGAACCCATTAATTTTTTCATTTGACGCGAAATTTTTTTTCCATACATTTTTTTTCTAAAAAAATTAAAAAAGTATGAATGCAACTTTACTAAGTTTTAAAAATAAAATGAAGTCTTCTTTCAGCAAAATATGCTATCTGTGATATTTAAGGTACTTTCCCTCCATGTGGCATCGCCGTGGGACGCCCTGTATATATGAGATAGGTCTATTTGTCAAATACAATATAGGTTTATTTAAAAATAAGTCATCTACCACAGTTTATCAATTATGAAACGGAACGGACCTATATTATCCTTTTCACTCAAAGATAGCTTTCTTTGCGAATAGAGTTTTATGTATCTCAATAAAAATATTGAATAATTTACCCGTCGAAATAAGGAACTCAGACATGGCTGAATTTAAATAAAAACTAGATAAATTTTGCTTAGATAAATATTATTATAAAATTAATGAATATTTGACATCTGTAAATGAATAAATAATTCTATATAATACTAATATTGTAAATCTCAGGTAGAAATTGACATTTGTAAATTAATAAATAATTATATGTAATACTAATATTGTAAATCTTTTTATTTTTATTTTTTTTATTCTCATTTATTTTATAAGCCATACATCTTATGATTAAGTCGGCTTATATTGTAAATCTTAAGTAGAAATGAAATCATATGTGTACCCTATACCTTAGCTTCAGCTTGTATATTTATATTTTAGTACTTAGCTAGTAAGAAAAATTAGCATGCTTCTTCAAGTGAAACGTACGCATCCAGAATTACTGTCCACCTATGTTCATCACTACATTTGTGCAAATAAACATATCTTTATCTTGAAGATCATTATATGTATACAAATACATTGCTATAGTACAAAATCCATTAATTTATTTTTGCGATAGATTACTCGTGCTCCGCTATCACTGCCAAATATCCCTCTCCATGATGTAATCGTGTAACTTATAATATGCTTTTGAAACGAGTGTTTGTTTTACGACAGATGAATTTAGAGCCAGTAACTTCGGTAATGTGTTTTGGAATTTTATAGGTACAGAAATATACAATTTCCTGAGAACGACTTCGTTGTGAGTGGCGACCAGATAAATGCTGAAAGCTAGCGAATTTTCAAGGAATCGTTGTCAAGGGCAACACTTTTAGTGAATGGTCTTTTTTAATAAGATTAAAGTTTCAGAACTTTAACTCCATTCAACTAATTCAATTAATTTCAGGCAAACTGAAATTTCAGCCTAGCAGGGGAGTTACATTGTGTAAGGAGCAATGTTTCTATAAAAGGGCAAGTAAATTAGCCAACTTAAAAAGCTAAAATTGTTGTTCTATTATTTCGATGTCTTGTTAGTAGGTACCACATTCTAGAAAATCCGACTTTTTCAATGGCATAAAGAGATATTCCGATGATTTGGTCACTTTTATAAAACAGCTGTGTAACTAGAAGCAGGGTCATACATTTATAAGTGTCTCAAATATACAGGACTGCCCAGCGAAAAGGTGTGTAATCTTTTTACATTCTTGTACGTTTAATTAAAATGATGTCAACGGTGAACTGCTGAATATTGTATGGGTACAGCATTTAAAGTAGCAGTTTAATGTGCCAAAGAAAAAAAAACCACTCGATTGTTCGTGAGTTTGTATTATAATGATCCGTACAAAAGTTACACGTACGGAACACTTACTAATTAAGAACACCCCCATAAAAAAAATACACTCTTCAAACCTCATTTTAACGTCTCATTCACTCGCGTACATTTAAAAAGGCCTTTATCAAACTCATTTAGGTCCGAAAGGTGTTAAAAATAAAATATCTGAAAAGATAAAGGTCGCCCTTTGACATGGAACCTTGATACAGCCACAGTTGGTTACGGAGCAGCTACATCAAATTTTTATTATTGTTTATTGTATTCAAAAGTACATCTGAATAAATAATGAAATCGTCACAGATCTTGTCAGTCAGCAGGGGCGCGTGGCGCAAGCGAGATCGTGCGCATGGAGCATATAACCGTACCACTTTTCCAACCAATTCCAGTCAATTGTGTTGCGAATGATTCCCGAAGCAAATTTAATTAAGGCTAAATACCGCCTCATTTTTAAAGAGTTGTATTGCAGTGTTCCTAATAGAAATAGAGTGGGATAAAGGTATGGATAGTGCGTATATTCCTTTTTGTAAAGACTTCTTAAAAACTTCTTTTGAACCTGTTCTAATATTAAACTATATATGGCCTCGTGCGGGATCCAGGCCGTGGTATTCGAAACGCACGAGCACGCAAAATACGGTTTTGAAAAACATTAATTTATAATAGCGTTTTTTTTGTTGATTTCATTTGAAAATGTTATTCTAAGATAATTTAGTCAAGAATCCGACAAACTTTCCACCCGGAAGTAATTATGTAGATTTAAATGAAGCATGCATTATCTTTTTTTGTACGATTAATCTTGAATATTATAGAGCAAATGTAAATGAACCAAAATAAAGACAAAAACATTTATTTATATTTTTACTGACTTTTTAGAAGCCAGTAATTTATCATTTTTTCGATGTCTGAAATTTGGTCGGATTTTGTCGCTGGGTAACTATTTAATTGATAATATATCCGTGTTACATAAAAAATAAGCAATTATACATTATTTCCAAAATTGTCATTTTTTCCATACAAGGTGTCAGTTCATTGCCTGGACTACCTAACTAAGGCGGCGTACAGAACTCGAAGGGCCGTTGGGGTAAGAAGCGGGGAGTTTTACACAAAACCATCTTGATTAGCCACACTGAATCTACTCAACGTAGTGACGCGTCATACTATTTGTAGCAGGCAATTAACGTTGTTTAATCGTATGCGTTAACATCGGTAAGTGACAAAAACTGGTCAAGTGCGAATCGGAATCAATCTAGGGTTCCGTACAAAATTACACATACCGTAAATTGGGGTGAGTAGGGGCAACTGACATTCAAACCTCGATAACATTTCATTTTTACATATGCAAACTGAATGGTGTGTGTGTGTGTGTTCCGGACGTTTGTAGTTTAGTTTTTATTTTATTTTGGGTAGTTCCATTTCATAACTTTGACGATAAACAGGAAATCCCACCTCACCCCGTAGTCCCTCGTAATTGGGGTGAGATGGGATTTCATACAAATGTGATTTTGGAAGATTGTTGGAGCACTAGCCTTAAAATCCCATCTCACCCCCCTTTCATCCCTTCTCTCCCCATTCATAACCCAACTCTCCCCGCGAACCCTACTCACCCCAGTTTATGTATGTATGTATGTAAATACTTTATTGTACACAAGACACAGGTAAAAATACAGACAAAAAAAAGTTAATTCGGTACAAAGGCGAACTTATCCCTGTAAGGGATCTCTTCCAGTTAACCTTTGAGCAATTGAGTTGAGATCAGGAACAACAAGATCGACAACGGTACATAGTTTTGCCTGTATTAAAATATAGGATAGTTTTTATCCCAAGTCCAAGTAGACGAAGTCGCGGGCGGAAGCTAGTTATGAATATGGCGGAAAATTGTATGATCCAGCTGACCTAAACTCGTCCACCCAGCCTGCGACTGACGGGGCGCGGGTTAAAAATGCAAAAGCTCTTTACTTGAGTAAACAGGTCTTTTGTGTGGCGGCCATTGCGGTGGAGACTCGCGATGTGGCTTAGCGGGTAAACTACCCGCGGAATGCTTGACGATATTATACGCTGCGTGGTATAACTGTGTACTTTATACATAGCTTTGTTTGCTCGTAGCATAGTCAAAGACAACTATATATAGTTCAATCTACGAGGCGCTTCATTCCTCATTTCGTAGTAGTTCGTTTATAAAATTATAACTGGCACTATTAATATGTCTGTTATGGTATCTTTTCTTATTTGATTGTAAAAAAAATATTATTTTAATTTTGTACCTCATAGAGCAGCCATTTCTAAGAATTATGAATAGATGATGAATATATATATAATGACGTGTATTTTGAATTTTTGACTTATGGAAGTTCTCCTTTTAACTTTCCAAACCACATACTGCAATTGACATACGAATTGAAGATCGGTGACAACGCATAATTAACCTGGTCGGCCTGATTTAAGACAATAAATTATAGGCTAACTAGTCTAACTCATTAGCTTATTGTAATCAATTTTGTACTCTATTTAGGTATACGAAATTTAAAAAAAGTCAGATATTTAAGATCTATTTTCAGGACACTGCACTGTTATTACGAGTACATTAGTCCTAAAATAGTTTGGTGTTTAGGAGGTTAATTGTGAAAAGATAAAGGTGTGTTTAGGGGTGTTATGTAGTATGTTTGAGCTTATTGGACAAGTAGACAGTAGGTACACAGACAGTAGGTAGTAGTAGTAGTAGTAGAAGGAGAGGTAGTAGTAGTAGTAGTAGTTGGAGAGTTGGAGAGTATGACTGTGAAAATAAAGTACAGTCAGCAATACATTATTTTACCGCTTGCAATTTTTAGGAAGACACTTTATTACACTTTTGACTTGGAAATATTGGGATTGTAGCCTTAGAGTCGCCCTTGATGGGGTCTGAAGCGTATGACAAAGGGAAAAGTGAATCCATACCTACTAATATTATAAATGCGAAAGTGTGCCTGTCTGTCTATCTGTCTGACAGATAGGTAGAGGACTGTTACCTCTTCAAGCTTAAACCACTATACCGATTAAGATGAAACTTGGTATGGGGATGGTTTCAAACCCAGGATATGTCATTTCATTTCATTTCATTTATTCATAACAAAGAAATTGTGTAGAATATTACAGTAAACATAATAATAATACAATAAAAATCCTAATGTTAATGTCAGTACAATAAATTCAAATGGCAATACAATACATTCAAATGTCAATACAATAAATTCAATGTCAATACAATGTTTCCCTATTAAGTAATCTTATATAATCCAATGAACAATTCAGATATAACAATACAATTAACATGTCATTCATCAGCTATAAACTCTGATACAGAGTAATACGTCTTTTTCAGAAGAAATTGCTTAAGCCTCGCATTAAAAACTTTACTATTCGTCAACGATTTGAACTCAATTGAAAATGAAAATGAAAATGAAAATGAAAATGATTTATTGGGTATCAAAAATGTTAGCCTAGTTAAAATAAATTTACAGAGTAACACGCTTTTACGTGTCTAGTTGGTTGCTAACAATACGCCTAAGAATGCGATCCTAAACTAGGAAAACCTGTCTTATAGGGTACAGGGTTTATTCCGCCGCTTATTGTGCAGTCGCTCCAGATAAGATGGTGAAACAAATTAAGAAAACAAGTACAATTAGATATGAATGTTGAGAAAAACAATAGCAATGTAGACTTATACTAATTATTGTAGCTATTTTTAACTAATTTTCACATCACATCGCCAGTTTTAATGTATGTGGTGAGTGTGTGTGTGTAAGTGTGAGTGCGTGTGTGTGTGCGAGTTATAGTTTGTTATATAGTTGTGCAGTTATAAACAAAAACAGTAATGAACAATCATAGTAAAATAATAATAATGCTATAGTAGATGCGAGAGTGCCTATCTTTCTGTTTCTTCTTCATGCTTAAACCTCTAGACCAATTTGGGTGGAATATCTTACATTCTTTTTCTTTTTATTTTATGACATCCAGGAGTCCTTCGGTTCCCCTGTAGTCAAGCGACGAGAACCATTTTCGTATTGATTTTAATAAATGGTATTTGGTGTAGTTGCGAATGTGTAGGCATTCGTTAACTTTATTATAAAGAAATGGTGCTAAAAAATCGAATTGCCTACGGTAAAAGGCCGTCTTGTGTTGTGTTGTGCCAAATACCTTGTGCTTTCTACGTCCATCTTCTCGATTACGAATGTTCTGGGTCTGGGATGCCTGTTTATGTTGAATGAGACAGACTCGTTCAATATATATTTGTCGTACTGATGGAACCTGGGCTATTGAGTATAGAGTGCGTGTACAGAACCTGATTGGCTTCGCGAGCATTACTTTCAAGATAGCCCTTTGTACACGTTCTAATGGTAGCAAGTGTGTTTTTGCTGCGCCGCCCCACACCGGTATGCAATAGGCTAATAATGACTGTGTTAAAGCAAAATACACTGATTTAAGGAAAGAGAAGTCAGCTACACGTCTTAGTTTTTTAAAAATGAAGATGAGTTTACGTATCCGGTTCGAGAGGTGGCGAATGTGCGTCGCCCAGGAAAGATGTTGATCTACCATGATTCCGAGGTACTTGATGTGTTGGACATTTTCCAGTATTTGACAATTGCAGTCAGGCGTGCTTGTAGTGGGTGAATAATCAAAAGAGCAGGTATGGGCCTTTATTGTGAATTCGGAGTTGGGCTGGTTATAATTGGTGATAGAAAAATTGATGTACTTTGTCTTTGTAATATTAAGTGTTAATAAGTTTCTGTTAAGCCAGTCCATTACTAACCTTAGGCCAGATTCTGCAGATAATTGAACATCACGCCAGCTCTCTCCAACGAATAAAATAGCTGTATCATCGGCAAAAGTAGCGATGTGGGCGTTTGCTATGTTAAGGTCACAAAGACTATTTATATACATCAGGAACAATGTTGGGCCCAAGATGCTTCCTTGAGGAACACCAAACTTCATAGAGGCATAGTAGCTAGTCTTGTCACCTATACGTACACATTGATGTCTATTTGTAAGATAACTTTTAAAAAGTTCAAGAGGCACACCTCTCACTCCAATGCGTTCCATTTTTGCCAATAGAATGGGAACAGAGACGGTGTCGAAAGCTTTGGCGAGGTCTAAGAAAACTGCAGTGCACTTCTTTTTATTATCTAGCGATTTGGCAATTTTTCTTGTGATGGAGTTCACTGCGTCCTCCGTAGACCTGCCTTTGCGGAAGCCGTACTGGTTTGAGGAAATTAAGTTATTACTCTCCAAAAAATTTACTAGGCGTGTGTTAAGCAGTCGCACCAAAAGTTTGGAGAGAGCTGGAAGTATAGAGATCGGCCTATAGTTATTTACATCATCTCTGTTGCCATTTTTGTGTATAGGAGATATGACAGCTTGTTTGAAAGCGTTTGGAAATATACCCGTCGATAGGCTTAAATTCATTATATGCGTTAGTGGTGTGATTATAAAGTTCTTTGTCTTTTTAATGAAATATGTGGATATACCGTCCCATCCCATAGCGCATTCAGATTTTAGATAGTTGATACAAATCGAGACTTCGTGATTATCAGTGGAAAGTAAAACCATAGACTTTGGATGGTACGGGATATTCTTTACGTTAGCAGCAAGATCTTGCTCAGCTAGATTTTGTTTTAGCAGTGAGTTTTGTGCCAGTTTTGCTCCAATATCGACAAAAAAGTTATTAACATTATTGATAGATTCCTGTTGGGAGCAATGAGAGTGAAGAAGTTCATCAGGAGGTTTAGTTTGTTTATTTAGGTTACATATGCTTTTAATAGATTTCCATGTAGATTTTGGGTCCTGCTTATTTTTATGTAATTCCTGTTTGTCATGAAGTATTTTAAGCTCTTTTAAAATGTTTCTGCATGTATTTCTATAGTTTTTATATTTTTGAAGTAGATCCAGATCATTGGGATTTTTACGAACTTTAATATGTAACTTGTCTCTTTTAATAATACATCGTATAAGACCGGGCGTAATCCATTTGTTAAGTTGTGTAAGCGAGCGGGGGAGGGTGAATTTTTTAGTGTGATTTTGTATAGTTGTTTGTAGACGATCTATGAATAACTTGGTTGCGTCATTGGCATTATTACATTCTAAAATTGGTGACCAGTCCGCTTCGTTAAGTTCAGAACATACAGCGTTGTAATCTAAACGAGTAACAGTGTGAGGTTTTGGTGCAATTGGTAGCTTATTATAAAGAAACACAGCCTGATAGTATGCGGCGTGCTTCGTAACATTGAGCTTCGGGACCATGGTGTTTTTAATGTCTTTTCGTCTTGTGGACAACCGAATTTCTGTGTCAGTGGGCCTCTCATATTTGTGTAGATGTTTTACGAGGTCTGTCAAGAGTACTAGTATGTAAAGACACGGCACGGTAAGTAGATTGAGTTTGACAAAGTGCTTTCTGCAAGATTCCCTTTGGGGTATGCGGATAATGGTCCTGATAGCTCTTTTCTGGAGTCTGAAGGCTGCGTCAGTGTTGTAGTTATAACTATTTCCCCATAACTTGACACTATAACGCAGCTTAGCCTCTACAAGAGCGTGGTATACCATTTTTAATTGAGTGGTATGAATTTCGTCTCAGACAGCGAAGGGCATAACAAGAAGAACTTATGGTGTTACTTAATGTCTGTATCTCATACTTCCAGTTCAACAGTGCATCTATATGGACTCCTAAGAATTTAACAAGATCAGTTTGCGCAATTTTGCTTCCATTTAACCCTATATCAAGAGCATCCGATTTGTTTGCTGTAGCGGAAAACAAGATGACACTGGTTTTTTTAGAATTGAGCTTTAAATTATTTACCGTGAACCATTTATCCAAAGCCGCTAGAGCTGCGTTGGCTCTCTCGTTCAACTGTGTCATATTGTTAGCCGCCACTACAGCATTCGTATCGTCCGCGAAAACGACTAACTTGGTATGTAATTGGGTGTTTTCAATGTATTTTATGAGATCATTCACGAACAGGACGAAGAATATTGGACCAAGTATCGAGCCGTGAGGGACTCCGCGACTTATTGTTATCGCCTTTGACTTAAATACTTGTTCAGTGTCGCCTTGTATAGCCTTCAGCTCAGTAAACTGTCGTCTGTTCGTTAAATATGATTCAAACATATTAAAAACAATGCCTCTAATACCATAGTGCTCAAGTACATAGGACGAGAACGAGTTCCGCGCGGACGGAGTCGCGGGCAGAAGCTAGTTTATTTATCGTTATTGGTGGTCCGTTTACGATTTTAAAGATTAAAACCCTCCCAAGGCCCAAGCCCAAGGCGGGAACTGATTAAAAATTCGTTGAGCAAAGCACGGCTCCGATAGCTCAGTTATTTAGAGCAACTGGCCGCGTATGCTAAAAGGTTGCTGGATCAAATCCGGCTAAGAGCAAAATTTTCTTTTTAATTTGAAATTTTAATTTTCGTAAGTAGACGTATTATTCTGACTTTTCAAAGTCAGTCAGTCACTTACCTGTATCCGGTTGAGGTGAAATTTTGGGTAAAGCTATAGTTTGGATGACAATTCAATATTATGGTATCATCGAGCTGATCTGATGATGAAGGCAGAAGATGGCCGTGGGAATTCAGTACTTACCCAACGTAACCTCCCTCGTTGAGTTTGGGCTTGTTAGAATCGTCTCAATGAGTAGTTCATGACGATATACAGAAAAATTAAGCCGGCAATAAAGATATACAGATAAATCATTTATTTATTTACCTAAGCATTTATAAAAGCTTGTACCACAGCTGAAGTTTTTGACAGAAACTTATTCAACATCAAAGCTTAGTCAAAGTCATAGTTATTTGTTCTTCAATTTAGGCATATAACATGCACCTATGAATGTTGATAAACTACCACTGCACCGATTTGGAAGAAAACCTCTGCCTCGGGAAGAACCGGCATTAAATACTTGGCAAGGTATATTTTTTTCATAACAGTATATAAAACGACTATTATTAGTGACAACCTCTTTAGCACCATTGCTATGTATACCAATTCCTAATGTCTGGGTGACTTTGAGATGCTAAATAAACTTATTCATTTCTTTCTTAATACAAAATTAGTTAAAAGTATGATTGGTCACGATAAACTAGCACTATAAATATACACTATCAAAATCTAAGCAAACTAATTTGCAAGTATGAACGTCAAAGTAATCATTATAATCCGTTAAGCAGCAACTGAGCCGGTTTCCATTAGCACGTGTCTCGCATTAGTATGGAATCGTGCACGCATGTTGATACCGTGAATGAGGACTTGCCCCAGTTTTACCCGACTGCCCCAAGAAAAGCTTCTTTCGAAAATCGTTTGATTCTTGTTTCATCATCATCATCATATCAGCCGAAAGATGTCCACTGCTGGACATAGGCCTCCCCCAAACAGTGCCAAATTGATCGGTCCTGAGTCTATCTGCAGCAGAACCAAGGTAACCGATATAGCCCTCCGAATCGCGAAACTTAAGTGGCAGTGACGGGGCACGATGGCCAATGGGACGGAAAGGTTCTCAAGTGGCGGCTACGTACTGAAAAACTCAGCCCACCCACAAGGTGAACTAATGTCCCGGCGAATGTCGTGGGAGTCCGCTGGATGACTCTTGTTGAACGTGCAAAATTTCGTTCGTATCTCTATCGCACTAGCATATACGAGTGACAGAGAGGAAGACATTTGTGATTGAGAGTCGCGTGCCACGACCTACCTACCTACCTACCTACCTACCTATATTTGCTCTAAGGTTTAGCGTTACAAGCGTATCGCCGCGGTGAATGGGTCAACCCATTCAAGACCTCACATAATGAGGCCTGCCTCTACGAGCGATTTCCGCTTCAATGCGCACAAAATGCTGCTACATGCTACGGCGTAGCACATGTTGCGTTGGTCTCTATAACGAGTTTAACTGCACTGCCAACAATTTCGTATCGTTATTCTCGTAGCTGGGTAAATGGGTGAACCCATTCAAGACCTCACATAATGAGGCCTGCCTCTACGAGCGATTTCCGCTTCAATACGGACAAAATGCTGCTACATGCTACGGCGTAGCACATGTAGCGTTGCTTGGTCTCTATAACGAGTTTCACTGCACTGCCAACAATTTCGTAGCGCTATTCTCGTAGCCGACATGTCAGAAGTATATAAAGGAAAACTACAAGCAGAGGGCCCATCTGGCATTGAAAGTCATCATCATCATCATGATTTCACCGAGAGGTCCACTAATGCACATAGGCTTCCCCCAAAGAGGGCCACAATGATGTATTGTGGGGTCTACCCACGCTGATATAACTTCACTGAAAGGAAAGTGTGAAGTTATACTTCCAACCTTTAGTAATGCTTAGCATCATGTCTTGTAATTTTAAAGTACCGGTGATAAAGGTTTAAAATAAAAGCCTAAGTCTTAAATGTCAGTAGCAGCGATATCGCTGTGAAACGACGTGGAACCTAACGACCGGTCGTTATAACGCGCCCTCAGCGATATTACCGCTCGGCTAGTTCAGACGTCTGTGCGATGACAGTTATGGCGCGTAAGTACGTACACTGATGTGCCGTTTCCAATATACTCATTCCCGGAAACGCTACTGGTAAGGGTGCGCCACAGGTCATATAACATTGCAAATTCAATTATTCGATTTCCGAAAATTTATCTATCATAATTTTATATCGTAATGAACTATTCATAATTGTTTGTGGTTAATAACTATCGTAACTCCGAATTATCCATATTCATAATATCATTCAACATAAAGTTTCTCTGTTACTAATTAATGTTTATATACTTGTTTATCATAAAGATTTTTAGCAACATAAATTAGTATGTATTTTTTTTTTACATGTATGTATTTATTTTTATAGTGGTTATTGTGAAATTTTGTATTAATAAAGAACAAGTGTATAAAACATCATGAACGCCAATATAAGGCCAGTTTATACATAATTATAAGGGTGTAAATCTAACGCAACCACAATATTTTTGGATACTTTGGACGTATACATAGAGCTCTAAGCCTACACATCTCTACCTCTGATAACGAATTACCTTCCTATTATATTCTAAGGCAGGTCGGTAAAGCAACGATAAAGAGCGAAGCGAGGAGGCGTGTTAGGAACAACCACGAGCTTACAGTGCACGAGCCGAGCAAGCGAAGCGAGCGTGCCGGAGCAGTGGCCGGCGAAGCGTCATAAACGATTTTTTTTTATTCATTTATATGTACTTATGCTTAATATTACGTCTGCAAGGAATCATGCGTATAAATACTTTTCTCCCTCTGCCTTTATAAAATAATTCGCTATACACACATACTGAGATATCAGCTCTTGACCGCGGATACCTTCAAAAGTTACTGCATACATAAATATTGAAAATCGGTTCATCATTGGCAGAGAAATCGGTGAACATGCATTAAAAGAAATACACCACATAGAACCACCTCCTTTCTTACAGTCGGTTAAAAACGAATGTGAATTCAATATAAGGTGTGAAAATTAACACTGCAGCAGCCCTTTAGTGATACTCTAGTAGTTTCGTAGTCCGTTTCGTGACAATGACAATACACAGGAACGTAATTACGGTTTCTAAGTATATTTAAATCCTAACAGGCATGTCGTAATATTGATCCCACCAAAAACATAAATGTAAAAAAGGAGAGCCAAGTTCAATACAAAATTTATGCTTGGCTGTGGGCTTCGCCGCAAAAAGAATGGAGATCTAAATGAGTGCCAAGTTGTATGCAAAATCCAAATATGTATTTATATGAACAATATAACATTATGAACAAGTAATAAACTCTATTTCTTTGCTTTATTGGATACCTATAACAATTGCTGTTATTTAAAAATGTGAGATCTTAAAGTAGGTTAGATTTGACTTGGCCTGTTTTCATTACATCAGTCATTTTATAAAGTTATGCAACATATATATACATATATATTTTAATTCTGATAAAAACTGGCCAAGTCAAATCTAACCTACTTTAAGATCTCACATTTTTAAATAACAGCAATTGTTATAGGTATCCAATAAAGCAAAGAAATAGAGTTTAATACTTGTTAATAATGTTATATTGTTCATATAAATACATATTTGGATTTTGCATACAACATGGCACTCATTTAGATCTCCATTCTTTTTGCGGCGAAGCCCACAGCCAAGCATAATTTTTGTATTGAACTTGGCTCTCCTTTTTTACATTTATGTTTTTGGTGGGATATCAATACTTTTTGTAAAGAAAACTAAACAGGTATTGAGATTTAATGTTTTTTCTTTAGCGCTTTTATGCAGATTTACTTCTGTTCTGTGTATAATTATGTGGTGCCGCGCGCCGCCGACGACACACCGTTGGCCGGTTGTTTAGCGCGTATAACGCGTATTACAAGTTTTTTGTATGGGGACACCACTTTATTTTTGACTGAACTTTATTTTTATATTTTTGTTATATAGCAAACATAATAATACATATATGGGGATAGTTTCAAATATCTGCTTGTAACGGTTCCAACGCTACAATAAAATAAAATAAATATATGGGGACCCCCCCCTGTTTTTTAACTTTTTTTTATTTTCCGATTTTTTCCTACGCTTACACACAATTACCGAGCTAGATTCCAAGTTTCATCTTTCTAGGTCATCTGGAAGTAAGTTAGGTTTAGGTACTATATGTCAGTGAGTCAGTCAGTGCTAAAATTTACGACTTTTTGACCTTCATATCTTTATAACCGTTTGAGCTAGCTTCATGAAATTTGGGCTTCTAGATGTCCTTATGGGTTTAATTAAACACACGCAGTTGTATGTGGTTACATTAAAGAGGTTTTAAGTTATAGAAGGGTCAAAAGTGGCACCAAGTGGTTCGTGTAATATTACGCTCGGCGCTGGCTAGCCAGTTCCTTTGCTTGAACTTGGCTTGACACGCTGCCGCGTGTCTAGATTACCTATATAAGGCCAACAGACACATAATGCAACCTCGAATAAAAACTATGCACATTTTACTGAAATAAAGGAATCCTACTCGTGTCCCTAGAACAGTCAGCATCAAAAGTAACTACGCAATCGAAACCGTCAAAAGTTCTTATTCCCTTTTAATAAAGACTTCTGACGTCTTCGTTTGCGTAGCTACTTTTGATGCTGACTGAACCACTATCGTGGTACATTCCCTTAGGTGGAGAACCTAGAAATTGCACAGGACCGGCCAGGAAGCTTGTTGTCGCAGGAACCACTTCCGTCCTAACTATCCGCTGCCCGCCTCTGTATACGAAATGAGCTGGGCAATGTAGGGTTGCCAAAAAATATTTTGCGTAACACTGTAAGCATGATTTTTTTAATGTTTCCTGTATTTTTGTGTGTAACAGAGACTTTAATGTCACAGAAAATGACAAAATGATGTGAAGACGTTTTGACTACGACGTTAGTTCCATGAATACGCTCATGGAACTAACGTCGTAGTCATGTCAGTAACATTTTCCTGATATATTTTTTTATATCTGAGAAATAAAAAATGATGACTTAATGTTGAATGTAAAAATACCTAAATACCTACAAAATTCATATTGCTGAAAAAAAGAACACTTTTTTATTTATTACCTACTAAATATATGCATTAATGACATTTTAACTCTGTGTAACGTCTGAATAAAACCACTGTTTCATTTAAGTATCCATACAAAAAAGTATGATTATGTTTTCTGTTTATTTAAAAAGCACATTGTATGTTTAATAATGTCGTACTGTGGTGCTATTTCGATTTTTGTAAGCATTCTCCATTCAAATAGTAAAATTAAAAACATGTTACTTAAAAAAAAAAGGTTTTGCAGCCCTAGTCCAAACGAGCCTTATTTCGTTCCCGAATACGAAGCTAAAACATCCCACGTTATATTTTGCTACTCTTTCGGATACCGACCTACTAAGAGGTGTTTGCATTTTGCTAAGGACTTGCATCCAAACGTTTAGTTAAGTTACTTCTTAACTAAACGAGCTACCTGCTCTTAATGAATCGTTAACTGTACTTAAGCCTTTTGTGCTTAATTGCCTTTTAGTCTAATGAAGGAAATCTTCTCTTTTAGTGTAGAGAACTAAGGAAATAATTAAATTTTTCGAATCATGTTGTATGCAATGGACGTGTTTTAAGGGGCTACCCGAGGTTTTCATCGATTTTTGACAAGTTTTGAATCGTATCTACTACTTTTGCACTACAGATAGAATCATAAATCAAACGGCTATCGGTTCTTCAATCTTTTATCTCCATTTTGACAGACCGGATTTTGAAACAAATTAATACTTAATTTTGTATGATTTTTTTAAACATTGTCTAAAAAAACACTTATTTCGCATCTCTATTGACGTGAAAGATCTAACATATACGAAATCTACAAATTTGGGTTCGTCTATGACGTCTCTAAAAACTGGCAGAGGGTTTTAATTTTAAACCAATTAACACAAAAGTTATGGCCAGAAAACCAGTTTTTTGGCCTAAAATTGTTCAACTTTGATGCCAAATATCTCGAAAACAATGAAGTTTGAAGTAAATATGGGATACTATATTGCTTAAAGCCGTTGTTGTTAATATAATAAGCTACAAAAAACATTAGAAAACTAAGGGATTCAGATCGAAGGTCATTGGCGTATGGGAGCCTCTTAAGAGCCGAATTGGTAATTATTTAATAGGAATTACTTGAAACTAGCTTCCGCCCGCGACTTCGTCAGGGTGGACCCGGGATAAAAACTGTCCTATATTTTAATCCAGGCTATAAACTATCTTCGTGCAAAATTTCATTCAAATCGGTTGAGGTGTGTAAGCGTGATTGAGTAACATACGTACAAAACATCTAAACATACAAACATCCAAACTTTCGCATTTATAATATCAAGGCGCCGTAGGTTCCTGGTCTTCTGTCCCTCTCACTGAGCATACGTGTGAGCGAGATGGAAGTGCGTTCTCGGAAGCGCGGATATCATGTTTTTTAATTTAAATTTTATGGCCGTTTAAATAAATAAAAAGTAATCACTGAGTTCACTCAAATATTGTCGATTTTTAGAAGCAATTTTAATATTTTTAGCTTTTGTGCATAATTTGTTACGAATATTTTAAGTGTATTTTAGACCTATGTTCTTGATTGTTTTCTATCGAGCGAAAATTGCTCAATCATGTTTCGAATATTTGATCTTGTTGCAGAAAAGCCTCAAGATTACTAATCGTATTTTTTTGAAACCGTATTATTATTAACAGACGCATTATATTGTTTCAAATACTCTGTTCGCTTAACTTCGCTGAACCTTCGGCGCCTTAAGTAGGATTACGACTATTTTTATTTTTTATCCGACGTAAAAAAACGAAGAGGTTCTAAACTCAACTTTTTTTTCAACATTAATCTGTCAAGATTTAATTTTCAGAATAGCCTGGGTTAGCAATTTCTATTTTTGCCTGACTACGGTGGAGCCGAGAGAAAGGAATATATGATTTTAACAGTCTATGTGTGTATTTACGACCGGTTAGGAAGCTGAAGGTCCTGGGTTCGAATCCCGGTAAGGGCAAATATTTGTGTGATGAGCATGAATATTTGTTTCTGAGTCATGGAAGTTTTCTATGTATTTAAGTATTTATATCTACTAAATGTATCGTCGTCTAGTACCCATAAAACAAGCCTTACTGAGCTTACTATGGGAGTAGGTCGATTTGTTTAAGATTGGCCCCTAATGTATTTTTTTAATTTTATTAAGCTAATTAATTAAGTAAGTTAACTTGGTCAAACGTTAGGTAATTAGGATTAACTAGTTATAAGGCAGGCTCTTAACTCAAAAATCTTTTATATTTAAGATTAGCAGTTAAGTTTGTGATTAATATTTAATTTATATTTTTTGATTGAAATAAGCAGTTCAATATTATTTTTATTTTTTATATTTATTATTTTTTATTTATTTTAAGATACTGAACCGGTTTTGATTAATGAGGTATCAATCGATTCGAAATATTAAGCTCCGGGTGACATAGGTATTCCCTAGTCAGAATACAGTTTTTTTTTGCTTGTGTACAGGGAACAATATGTATACACAACAAACTCTCAAAAATATGTAGGCAGACCTTATTTCTGCAAATATATCAGCTCGGCTGGTTACCGATCCGTCGGCGCAGAGACGTGCACATCCTCTCCTTGCTTTTTAACGTACTCTTCAATCCTGCTTCTCCACATTATTTGTCTGAACGTTTTACTTATATGGCTGATGGCAGTAATCACCGCCTGCGGTCTCACGCTAACCTCACCCTTGCATTACCGTCTAATAAGACGCGCGCTTATTCTAAGTCTTTCACGGTGCGCGCTGTGAAGTTGTGGAATGGCTTGCCGTTGTCCTTTAGACAGTCCCAGTCTGTGGCATTACTCAAAGAAAAGTTGAAAAAGTTGTGGCTCTCCAACGACTTGTGATTTAATAGGATACTGTTTGTATATTGTGTAAAAATGTTTATTTGTATATATAGGTATATATATATTTATATATATATATATATATAGTTATAGTATGTGTATACTATTTATTTTTATTTGTACTTATATGTAGTATATATATGTATTAAGATTAATTTACTGTAGCGTCTAGGTAAATACGTCTGTACACGTGTTAGTTTGTCTATCTTGTTGTTCCTGATCTCAACTCAATTGCTCAAAGGTTAACTGGAAGAGATCCCTTACAGGGATAAGTTCGCCTTTGTACCGAATTAACTTTTTTTTGTCTGTATTTTTACCTGTGTCTTGTGTACAATAAAGTATTTACATACATACATACATACATACATACATACATACATATACATATTACAGTATACATATTGATGAAACTTTGAGTGAATACATATTGGTGACCTTAACTGTACACAGATATCATCAGTCATGATTTTTTTTTGTTAAGGCCGTGATTGTCTTGAATCTTTTTGGCTTTCTGTCACAAGCTGCTTCCAACCCACCCTGTCTTCGGCTTTTTCCATCTTTTTGCATCGACTGAACAGACTGACAAGGAGACTGAAAGATTCAAAGAATTTATTTGCTTAGAATGCAGTTAAGTACATAAATGGTGAAAATAAAAAAAAACATGTCCAGTGCATTCAGCCTGCATGCAGGCATGCAAAATATTATGCAGGAGCGTTACATTAAAGTCATAATAAACAAAAAAATAAAAATAGGATTTACAAGGCATTATTATAGAAATTCAAAATTATGATTAAAACAAATATAAACAAGATCAAATAATAACAATAAAAAAAACAATAACAATCATTAAAGAGAAAGAGAAAAATAATAATAATGAAATAGTATAAAGGGAATGCATACCGGTTAACCGGTAAATTGGCCGAATATAGGGGCTGTAAATTACCGGTAAATTTGAATAAATTACCGGTAATTTACCGAAACACGAATTATCGATAAATGACTACATTTTAACGATTTTTAATAATTTATCGTTATGATTATACCTCAATAACTGTTTAAAATGTCAATTGAATATACTTGTTAGCGTTATTTTACCTTATGTGCCTATAGGACCTGAATAATACAATCGTTTGTAGAAGCTTCTTAAAATGCCAACACGTTTCCGGTTCCGTTCTATGAAATATGAATAATGATCTGTTTAAATAAGTACAATAGAGACGCCTTATTTTACAAACGGTAGAGGTATACTCATCATTACAATCCAAAGAAATACCTCTATTGACGAATAGAGGTATTTCTTCTCACTGGGAGGGAGAATGGCAAAGGCAAGGAACAGAGGTAAGGTGGTTCTTTTCTTCAAAAAGTATTACAACGACAACACCCTGCTGAAGAACCACCGACCCATGTCAATTCTGAGCCATAAACGTATATTTTCGAGAGTCAGTACACCTTGTCTACGAATATCAGCTTGATCTTGTTTCTGTTGATCCTCAGGCCGTATTCCAAGCTGCTTGTCTCAAAGGTTCTCAACATTTCAGTATTCAGTTTGTGTTTTGTTTTATTTTGATTATGTTCTTTTATTCAGTTTGTTTTCAATTAGAATAGGAAATCCGTAGATTTGGGAGTCAAGACAATGACCACAGGCACGGTGTGAACCGAACCACCAGCGCCAAAAATTGTCTTTTCCCGTCCAGCCGGACGTACTAATACTAATATTCACGTTAACCGCCGTGACTCCATTATTACTACTGGTACTGTTTTGTATTGTACTGATATTCTAATGGAAATCTGTAGAACTAAGAACAATTCTTACCTTCCTGCTCATTCCCAAGGAACGTTTTCAGTTAGTTTTTGGCCTTCCTATCTCGAGCAAGTTTTAAATATTAAAGAAGCTGGTTATTACGGCATTTAGGGCACATGATAACTCGTTATACTAAATCCTAGCTTATTTTACGATAAATAATCGTCAAATAACACTATTTATGAACCAAATTTAAATTATCGGTAATTAACCGGCTAACCGGTTTTGCCTCACTCAAGTCGGTAATTTACCGGTAATGAAATTTGCCCGGTAATTGCACACCCTAAGTATCACATGTCAAACAAAATCCAAATATCTTCTTACACTACAATTAGCATTTGTCCAAAAGCCAGGTTGTCAGTTCGTTCTAAAAACTAATTTCTCTCAGTTACTTAAATTCATCGCGTAGTTTATTATAAATTAGAGAGAACTCATAAAACTAAATGAAAATGCTTATGCTAATGTACTGTTATCTCGTCCTCACCACCTCACTTGTACAACGTTTCCTGTAGATTAAACCGAAAAATCCCAGCGCCATGTCCACGTGACGTATCCGTGCTAAGTCCTGACCTACTGTATTTTAAATGAGCTACTTCCCGCCACTTTTCTGGCACGTCACGGGAACTCCTGTCGTACCTAGCACGAATTTACGACGAATTGTCCGCGGACTTGGAATCCTTTATTTGAAAGAGTATTTGGAATAAAATGTTATGTCGGAAGGTAAAATGTAGTTGGTCTCCAGAACTGTTCACGGTTTGTGAGCGTGAAGAAAATAGTATAGTGATCGTTACGTGAAAATTTTATTTAACAGTAATTATATATTTTTTCCAGCTGCCAGCATGAATGAGGTTGGATTCTGACGGATGCGGGACATCATTAATTAGCCACGTATCAATTAGTTCATGTCCCATAAATATAATAAAATAGAAAAATGTAAGTAACCCTTATTTTGTTTTGGACATGTTTACAAGCTTTTATTTAACTTGTAATGTATATAACTATGTTTGTTCTGATGGAAGCTTGCAACTCAATTTTAAGGCAGATATCTTCAACCGATTGAGCTGAAATTTTGGGTTTAAGTATACTTTGGATGACGATTGAATATTATGGTAGAATCGAGCTGTTCTGATGATGGAGACAGAAGGTGGCCATGGGAATTCCGCAATTAACAGCCGTAATCCCGTTGAGTTTGGGCTCGTTAGAATCGTCTTAATGAGTAGTTGATGACGATATACAGAAATGTAGGTAGGTACAGTTGGCAATAAAAGATTGCACCAAAAATTAAATTTGTGACACAAACGTTTTATGGGTGATCCGTGATAGTTTTCGAAAGCACTTACTAAGGTTTATTAACTTGGTAAAGGTGCGTAATCCAAATAATTATCTTCCATATTCATTCCATTCCATAATACGATTATGGAAAAGTATGTCCGTGTATGTACTGCTTTAAGTGGTGTTAGCCTAGTTGTTTAGGATTGCATTTTTAAACAGGACATCGCCTTGGTCTAACACCATAAGTATGACAAAAGTTAGGTACTTAATTTATTTTTTAATTTACAGAATACGAGTACAAGGTCTTAAACACTAACTTTTGTATGAAATAATACCAAAATTGTGAAATGCATCAATGCACTTTGTGCTGGATTAAATTTCCTCACATTTATGGCAGGAGGTTTATTTGCTATACCTTGTTAGTCATAAACCTGCAATACCCAAGACATTTATTATTTACAATCAGGGGTCGAATAAAAGATTTAAAATGTGATATCCTAGAGATGTTTCTTTATGTCAATTAAGACAGATGGAATCAAGTATCTGTTATTGCGTCCAGTCTTTGACACCATGGCAAAATTATATCGAATCTCTCAAGAAATTTGTCAAAATAAACTAGCATAAATTGTATAAGGCAACATAAACTTTATTCAAACCCAGTTTAGCTAAAGCCTGCTTCTCGTAGGTGTTGTTAAAGTCGAAGGGAAGGGAGCAGGGTTGAAGTGTATTGTGGACGATGGGCTAGCAACCTACCACACTATCTATAGGTTAGGTTCACACTTTGTCGATGATGATGATGATGCTAAAACTGGCACTAGAACATAAGTTTCATGTGCTCTGCGGACCCTTTTGGAAATTAAGGCTATGTTAGCCACTTTGTCATTTGTGTTTGCAATTCTTGGTCTGAGGTTTCTTAAGTTAAATGGAGAGGTTTATTATGTAATTTAATACACTTCTCACACGCTTCATACCTAAGCATCTATCACCCCCCTAAACTCGGCTAAGTGCAATCCCCGAGATTTCTTTCGGGGTATGATTAATGGTCGTATCAATAGATCGCTAGTGGATAATCCGGGCCGTCCGGGGTGATGTATTGCTTGAGGTTGTGTGGTTAATCTGAGATTGACCGGAGGAGTGGCTTGGCGATTTTGAGCCTTATATACTTACATTAATTTACGGGCTCAATTTCGGTAGGTATCTAGTGTACCTCTGCTATAAGTATATGTAAGTACTTAATTGAAAATTGATAATTCGTTGAGCGTTTTAATAACTTTTAGCGTCCTGTAGCATGATTTTTTTCATATTTTTAAAATACACGGTTCAAAAATTAGAGGGGGTGGGGGACACAATTTTAGTGACTTTCGAGGCGAATATCTCCGACTCTTTCACTTAATCAAAAAAATTGCTGAAAAACTTTATATTTATTTTGAAAGGCCTATCGATTGATGTGCCACACGTGGGCTTGCCATGAAAAAAAAAATGTTGACGTTCAGTTTTATGTATGGAGTGCCCCCCTAAAAAAAATTTTTTTTAGTAATTGAATTACAAAACTATGTAGCGGTTAACAAAATACACCTATCCTTGAAATTATATTCAAATACACCTTATAGTTTTCGAGTAAAATGCCTGTGACATACGGACGGACAGACAGACATGACGAATCTATAAGGGTTCCGTTTTTTTGCCATTTGGCTACGGAACCCTAAAAAGAATGCCCGGACTTCTAGAACAAACTTTAAAAAGGTAGGCAGGGTTAAATCATTAAGTGAGTCTTCTTGCAATTATGTGTATTAGCATACGAAAATGTGATATTAGAGTGATGTTGTTAGCATGTGAAAATATGACAATGGAGTGATAGGTTGTTAGCATATCAAAATGGTAAACCTAAATTTATACGGAACTACCATTATCTATAGAGCTACGCGTACGCAATTCGCCGGAATAAGACACATTATTTAACACGAATCGATATACAGATCACGGCGGTCGTTACACAATTAATCATAATAATAAATAATGATAATGTTTAAAGTCCAGTGCCACCTCTCTTCCCCCCAGCTCTCTGACCGGTGGTGCCCTTAGGCCATTTTTTAATGTCGCTATTAATAGGGGCCCATCTAGCAGTTGGCGAGTCACCGTCTGCCAGAGATAAAAAGTGATACAGTTTTATTAGGCAGGCGTCCGATGTTTCATCCAATAGCCCACAGCCACTAGTCCATCATTTTAACCCAATAACCCGTTTAATTTAGATTCCATCAACCATCAATAGGCCCTATACACCCCAGCGGGTGCTGTCTCTGTGTGCGTCCCATGACACGGGCAGGGACAGCATCCGCTCGGTGTACTCCTTGCATTTCATTAAATTGTCAAAAGGGCCTCTACGTGTTGCCTCAGTTGGTACTTTGTAGGTACCTAGCTTCACGCACGCCTCCCAAAGGTCCGGGACATCATTGTCCCGTGAACGGGAAAGAAAGAAAATAAAAAAATAAATAAATAATAAATATTAGGGGACAATCTTACACAAATCGACCTAGTCCCATAGTAAGCTCAATAAGGCTTGTGTTATGGGTACTAGACGACGATATATTTAATAGATAGAAATACTTAAATACATAGTAAACATCCATGACTCAGAAACAAATATTCATGCTCATCACACAAATATTTGCCCTTACCGGGATTCGAACCCAGGACCTTCAGCTTCCTAACCGGTCGTAAATACACACATAGACTGTTAAAATCATATATCCCTTTCTCTCGGCTCTACCGTAGTCAGGCAAATATAGAAATTGATAACACAGGCTATTCTGAAAATGAAATCTTGACAGATTAATGTTGAAAAAAAAACGGCCAAGTGCGAGTCCGTACAAACCTATACAAAGCAAAAGTTGTAGTATGTTTATTACAATAATAGATACGTCAAATCATTTGCCAGTCTAAAACCACTTGAACTACATTCGATTTCTCATTCACCGTCTAACAGCCAGGACCATACGAAATCTTCAAAAAAGTAGTAAGGTATATGAAACACGATGAACAACTTAATTCAAGACTTGTACCTCAATCCGACTGCTTGTAAATTAACCCCATTGTGATTTCAATCGCAACTAACAACTGCCAAACATCAAACTTGGGGAC
This sequence comes from Epinotia ramella, assembly GCA_947578815.1. Taxonomy (NCBI): domain Eukaryota; kingdom Metazoa; phylum Arthropoda; class Insecta; order Lepidoptera; family Tortricidae; genus Epinotia; species Epinotia ramella. Next base: position 1,967,037 of record OX388213.1, read on the forward strand.
AATGTTCAAAATATTCGGGACAAAGCGCAGCTGTCGCTAGCTATGACAAATTGCCATGTCGGCCAAATTGTAAACTGTCCTGTGTTTATGTTATCACTTGATGTTGTTTTGTCTACTCGACGAGCAGTCCACTGAATTTATTGTGCATGCGTTGCTTTTAGTTTGATAATTGATATTCCAAAATATGTAATGATTTTTTCATATCTCATGCTCTGAAAGTGGGTCGTTGTTGTTCTAAAAAGTGTGCAGAAAGTGATACGTTTCTGCTCTAGTGCAGAAAAGTAGTGGATTCCAATTAGTCCTCGCCTTATAAGCATTATGCGGGAACTAATTCTAATAAATATCAATACTTACCCCGCTACTGACAAAGGGAAATAATTGTATTCTTACTAGTTCATGGAATTTACTTTATTAAATACAAAATAAGTTTAAGTTGTAAATTCGTTACTTTTATTTTAGCTAAAATATTCACTATTGTCTATGAGTTGGTGACAAATGGAATACGTTGTATATGTCAGCTAAGGCAGACACGCATACAGCAACTCTTCAACTAATACTAATAATAAATACAAATAGTATGAACATATTTGAATAGGCTATGTTCGTCTATCACAATTAAATTATGAAAGTATGTTATTCATATACCTAGTTTTGACTTAAGGAAATACGAATATTCATTTGGTTATAAAAACAAGAGCAATATTTTTGATTTTGTTGAGACTAGTGCCCTAGTTGATAAGTAGAGGGATATCTAGACTACAAAAAAATACAGAGCGGACTGTAAACACTTATAATGAAAATAGGTCTTTCTACAATAATCGCGGGTCGCGGCGCGTATAAATATTAGTGCGTGCGAGCACGAAGCGGTACGCGAGGTGGAGTGTCGCGCGGCGGTCGCTGTCGCATCGCCGGCGCGTCGTTATCAGCTAACGGGATTTCTCCGCGCTCTCTGCGGTGGGTTGGTTTATGTTGCTGGGCCGGCATTGTCATCACCAGATTTCAAAATGAAAATCGTAGGTTTATTATCTGTATGGCACGTGACAGAATTACACCATATAACCATAAGCGCGAGCGAGACAGATATTTGCCTCTTTCTTTAGGACAGGTGAGATGGGACTATTCCTTCGCCTCGGTTGACGTCACGGTAATGGCGGCTGCCGTTTTTGAATTGTATAGGTACTTTGAATAAACATATTGTTTAATTTTCAGTCTGTGTTTTTTTTACTTTCCTCGTATTCGATATGAAAAATAGAGTGTTTAATAACTCGGGTGAAAGTCACCCATTTCTGACTTGAACCATTGGCGCTCTCACTTCGTTCGAGCGCCAAAATATCTCGTCAGAAATGGGTGCCTTTCAGCCCTTGGGTAACAATCTACTATTACAGTACATATGGTGCTACTTTTCCGCACTAGTGCGGAAAAGAGCACTTTCCGTGCATATTTCGAAATTTTAAAGAGCCATATGTACAGTAAAAAGTTGTACGATACACGTGCGAATAGGTAATTCGCAACTCGTGTCGAAATAAAACACTCCCTTCGGTCGTGTTTTAATTTATCACCACTCGTTGCGAATTTCCTATTTTCGGCACTTGTATCGTAAATAACTATTAAATCGAAAACCGTTTCAGTAATAATTATGTTACCTGCAGGTCGGTCACGTAACAAGTTCTTATTACAATACAACTTTTGTAGAACATTTCAGTAATCTGAATTATTCACCACTACACACCTATCAAAGTATAGGTTATTCTAGGGCTAGAAATGTAAACATTAACTAACTATGTTTGCGAGAACGGCAGTAGGCCTATCCTCTTTCATATGCAAATTGGCGTGGTGGTGTCAGTCAATATGACACTAGCGACCAAAATAACTTGGTCTCCCCAGCGTCTCTTCTAAGTTCAGTTGTCACACAAACTTTTTCGGACAGTTTTCCGTAACTACAAAGCATTGTCGTGGTATTACGAGTATTGGTATATTCCCTATATTTGATTCCCGCGAATGTTTTTAGTCGTAATATGAGATACTATAGGTACTTACCTACTATATTTTTGTATTTTTCGTTAAATTATTGTCATTGTCATTGTCAGTTTTGTGGAAATAGTTTTTAGTTAAGATTTTTGCAGTGAAAACTTCTTTAGCGGCGCTGAGCACTTTTTGGGATGGAGAAAAATTGCTAAATACGCGACGCGACAGCTTTTTGTGACGTCAGATGTGAAGGAAGTCACTTTTTGCTGCTAGCCGATTCGACTTCATTCAAAACTGAACGCTATTCGTAAGAGTATAAAGCCGCGTCCTTCACCGTTTTGCTATTGAGCAAATTGGAATAGTTCGAATTTGGACGTTATTCCTAAAGAGATAAAGCTTTGAAAAATATTTAGCAACTGCAAGAACAAATTGGTATTGGTTTCGCCGCCGCCGTCCGCTGTTCTTGCAAATTCGAATAGTTCGAATTTGGACGTTATTCCTAAAGAGATAAAGTTTTGGAAAATATTTGGCAATGGCAAAAACAAAATGGTATTTTGTTCGCCGCCGCCGTCCGCTGTTCTTGGCGCCGAACATTCATTCAAAATTCATTTTTAGGGTGACACCGTAAGATGTCACGTGACCTGATCGAAAAACTGTTACAATGTTATTGAGTTTTCACTTCTGCCGGCACTCCCGGAGTGCAACCCGGTCTTTTTTTATCCCAACAAACGTTTGTACAAAATACGACACGTAAAATTCACACTTCGGGTGAACTTCCACAATAGATGTGCGAAGATGTGCATTCACATAATTATTTATGACCATGTAGAACAGTTGTCAAAAACCGCATCTCTGGTGGTTCACCCTTAAGATTGACTTGTTAGGAAAGGGGGTATACAAGGTGAATTTGGGGTCAACATGGCTGGACGATCGAGTGTTCGTCTAGGTAATTTGTCCAAAGCCTGGCTTTTGATCGGTGGCTGAACGATGTGTAACATAGTTATCGGTATCAGGTATTAATCCTCTTACAGCGCTATTACAATGTATCGGTTTAAGTTTGAGTATATGTAGGTACTGATATTACAACGAAAAACTACAAATACTCTTTACAAACTTTTAGTAAATTAATTTTATACTTTATTGTTATTGTTATATTAGTTAATAATGTGGACATGTACCTATTCTTGGAATTCTAACTTTAATAATTTTATCTTGACACGTTTATGACATTTTTTATTTATTTTTTATTTTGATAATGATTTGTTCCACACGTTTGTAATATTTACCTACACTACACGTAATTTTAGTTAAGGTATTTTTTATTGTTTAATTTTATGTATTATTTCAAACACAATTGATATTGTTCAGTGAAATAAATAAATAAATGAATAAAAATAAACAATGCATGTGCTCGAAAAGAGCGTTTTCCAAGCACTAAAATCGTGCGGAAAGTGCCACTTTTTCGCACTAGTGCTTTTTACTGTTCAATTTTTTTTTAATTTTCTAGTCCGTCGTCAGCCCGACACAAAGAGTTTTTATTACTCGAGAAAAGTTTTACAAATATTTAAATTACACGTTTTCTTTAATATAAAAGGTACATAAATACTAATATCGTATAAAATGATTTATTAATGTTTATAAATTTTGAATTTGGTCAATAAATTAATTAATTTTTTAATATTCACTTAATGTGTTTGGCTGAACGCATATCTTTCTTATGCCTTTTACAATACGACAGTATGGCGGCTTGCACATGCGCAATGCGCATATGTATCTAAAAGCCCGCCATTGTTGTTTATTGTAAGTTTTGTGTAGTTATTTTATGTAAATATGTTAAAAAGGTCGAGTGAAAGTGAGTAATCAATAATAATAATGATTGATTGCGTTTCAATAGTGTTTAGTGTCAGTATGTTTCCTAGAACTACGACGGTACAGCGTCTTTTTGTTGTTTAATATAATATTGAGTTACTCAAAATTAATTGTGTTCCAAAACCACAATACAATGGTTTTAACTTTTAAGTGAATAAGCTTGACAGCAAAAGATGTGTAGAAGTTGTTAAATGCAATTCCAGATAATAAGTAGGTACCTGACAATCTACCTGGGTTCTTCAATTTTAACCTAGATCTATTTTAGACTAACATTTCAACATTTAATATATTTCCTCACACAAGGCATAGTAAAATGTTGTAAGATACACGCGCGTAAAGATGATTTCCGACTCGTGTCGAATTATACATTCGCTCGCTTCACTCGCTCATGTATAAAAATGACACTCGTCGGAAATCACCTACTTTCCACACTTGTAGCATAAATAACTATTATCGCACACCTCAATAGTATTACAGAAGAGTAGTACAGAAAATAACTTATATAAGAGCAGTCAAACAGGCGGTCTTATCGCTAAAGAGCGATATCTTTCAGACAACCTTTGGGTAGCGGAGAGAAAATAAATAGTCATAAGTAACTGGTGGTGCAACAAAAACTAACATTATTTAACACTATTACAATATGCAACTGTTTAATATTCGCTGTTTTCTGTACTACTGTTCTGTATTACTACTGAGGTGCACAAAAAGAGTATTGGTATTTGTATAACACTAGGCAAAGAAGAAAGTTTTCCTCCAGCTGATCGTGTGGTTTTTTTTCTTCGTCAACTAGGTAGACTACGGAACCCTGAAAATATCAAAGAAATTTAATAATTATTTTGAAATACATTTTCAACGATACCCCACGTGACATAGTTCGTCTACTTATCGATTGGCATATGATGCATTCAAATCGACCCCCGCGAGTGCCACAAAGGAACAAACATACATGCATAGATACATTACATAGACTGGTAAACACATTACCCTCCTTTTCGTAACGCCGGTAATGACGTCATTACGAAGATCCTGGTTCATTGATTAAAAAACCGGAAAATATGACTTCAACCTTTCCTGTTTACGGATTGAAGCAGACTTTTTGTAATTTGTTCCCAGTGAAGGGTAACTCCGAAATTAATTTACCAAAATTATCAAGTGAAAAGGGTAAAATATTTCATCGAGTAAATGTCAGGTTTAGCAAAAGGTTACGGATAAAAATGGACGACAGCAAAAAAAGTCGCTGAATTCCAAATCAAAATACTAAAACGTGAGCGTAGATTCTTGAAGAAAGGGCCAAAATAAATGTTTTATTCCTTTTATCAGTAAATACAGTTGAGTCAACCATTCTGAGTCAAAGGAAATTTTCAGCAACTTGAGGTAAAATCATTTGCATACTTTTTTTATTTCCAATAATACAAAAATACAATGTAAATTACATTTCACTTATAAATATAAATAGGAAAAATCTGTGTCGCTGCATGTTGGTAAGTTAATAAAGTTGTACACATCATTATAAGGGATCTCAGGAACTACTTATACAGGGTGTTAACGGGGTCATGATCCGGAATGACAAAAAGCGAATAAGATGATCATACTGAACAACCTTTCCCATGGGACCAACCACGAAATCGCAAAAAAAAACCAGGTATTCCATACATAACTCTCAATTAGGTTAGGTTAGGTTAGGTTTATTATTATTATTATCTATTTGTTATATTCTGTTGCAGTGCCCTCACAGGGTTGTGTTGAAACCTTGATAGCTTTAAGATCTTTTAAACACACAAAGCAATGATTAAATGATTATGATTATGATTATGATTATGAATTAAATCGCAGTTAACTCACAGTTAACTCTTAATTGGCGCTTTTTTTTTGCGATTTCGTGGTTGGTCCCATGGGAAAGGTTGTTCAGTATGATCATCTTATTCGCTTTTTGTCATTCCGGATCATGACCCCGTTAACACCCTGTATACTCGTATAATTATTTCACCAATATGTAGGATGTGAGATTCAGAGTTACAAAATACCAAACTGAAGGTTTGCCAGAGGACCATGGAGCGCAGCATACTTGGAGTGAAAAGGATAGATCGGATCCAAAACAGTACTCAGCGCTCGAAAACGGGCATTGTCGAAGTTGGGCTTAAGACTGCTAGGCTTAAATGGGACTGGGCTGATCACGTTTCCCGTACAAAGGTGGGAAAGGTGGGCTAAAATAGCTACAGAGAGGGTGCTACACGATGGGCAACCGCGCCGTGGTTGGCCGAAGAGGAGATGGCGGGATGAACTAGACGTATTTCAAAGTGACTAGTCAGAATTAGCAATAAGAGACTTAAAGCATTATAAATATAAAAAATAAATGTAGAATGAGCCTACTGGATGTACATAGACTGTAATAGTAGGTAATACAAATTCAATGTTTTTTTTTTCTTATAGTAAGAATCGGCATCGGCGGGAATCGTCTTTCGGCTGATATGATGATGATGATGATGAAATAGTAAGAATACAGGTACAATATTGGTCTTAGGATTCAGCGTCAAAGTCCTCAAATTCAGCATGCAAGCAAGCATACAAATATTAGGTTTAATTAAGCTAAAATAACATATTATGTAATTATGTATGCATATAAATGAAATATTTACTCAGATTTCCCCATACTCAGGTATCATTTAGAATCTTACCGTTCACCTAATGTTGCCATTACAAAAGTGCCAGTCAAGGAAAAAAAGAAAAGGGAGGGAAAGGATTTTAATGATCGCACGACGGGATTATCTTATTGCATTGTTATCCGACACACAACTGGCCTAAAATGTCGGCACGATGAAATTTCGGGCAGATGGTCTGACTTGCTAGATTTGACCCCAGCAAACGTTTTATGTGAGGACATATTAAAACTAGTTAAAACCAACATGACGAGACACAGACATCCCCAATATTCTACGAAGTCACATGTATGAACCGATGGCAGCCATTTTGAAGCATACTCGTAGGTAGTATTTACTAGTGCACGGGGATCGCGCGGATTGAGTGCCACTGAACTTTTGATGGTATCGGGTTTTTTACAATCGACAGTGTTTTGACTTCATTGTTTACTTTTCTTTTGTTTGTTATTTATTTTTTCTTATATTTTTATCTATTTCTAAAACATTTAACGTCATGCTAAAAGAAACATTAAACAATAGATATACATATACATTATGTCACCGTTAGATTGTTACACCGTCAGTTTATAATCTTACTCGCGATATTATCAACTCTCGAAAAATTGTGAACGGACAAAACCGTTGACAATTTAAGGCATTATTTTCCGTTAATTTATGTTTATATTATCAATGTCAAATCGTCAAGTTGTGACCTTCTTTTTTTTTTTGAACTTCTACTGGTAGTTTTGTCGCTCGTTCGCTAAAACCTAGCCTAGCTGAGAAGAGTCCAGCAAGAAACTCAGCCAGGCCCGACCTGGGTCGGACTGACTCTAACCGGTATGCGGCGGTACCGGGACGAATAGGGACTATATGTGTCTGTGTTGTCGCGATCTCACGGTGGACGTCCCCGCCGGCGGGAACGCTGAAGTGTACGCGACGTGATGGACGCCGAAAGCGCACCGTGAGTGTGTGTCTAGGACCGTGCGGCCCCTAATCAGTGAGCGCCGAGTAACGACAGAGGGGGGAGGGATGGGAACGTAATTAGCAGGCTTCCTAACTAACGGATTTTTATGGTGGGAAGCGTTGTCAAAATAACGTCTGGCAGCCTGCTTAAATAAACCATACATGGTGCTAATCCCTATGTCGTGGTGCAGGCTGAGGTTCGATTGGTACCACGGGGCACCAGTCGCCCTACGGAGAAAACGATTCTGAATGACCTGAAGCGGCTTGAGCGATGACATAGGGGCACGTGAGCAAATACTACACTTGCATATGTCATGATTGGAAGTTGTGACCTGAGATCAAATCGACATGCTAAGGAACGCATATACCTACAAAGACTAGGTAGGTTCAGTTGCCCGAAGGGCAAACCGCCCAGAAATACGAGCGAACGCCATTTTGCGCTAAACGAAAATTTGGACGCAGAAGATTTAATATAATAAGTTAAGTTAGTATTATATCCCGAAATATTCCTCCAGCGGAACTTGGTATTCAGAATTATGCAATTCGGAAAACAAAATGCTTTCGGACAAATGCTTCTTCTGAATAATGTAGCCCTTGATAAATATAACTCAGAATGCTGAAGAATCGTGCCTTGTAAACGGCATCGAACGACAATCTACTTCCAAGATTTCCCTCGTTATTGTTTCAGCTCTCCCCATCGCGCACTGAGAATTTAAGCACTGCTATACCACCAGTTCCAGAACATCTTAAGACGATAGGGTTACGGATCAAATGGGATGTTACGTTGCTAAACAGGATTACGCTTTTAAGAAACAGAGCGAATGGTGTATTGAACTGCGGAATGTTTCTATTAGGATGTATGTGTATGGTGTTCTTTACTTTTAAGTCAGCGGCGCATTCCATGTTTTCGTTAATATTCTTTGATGTTCGCTACGTACGAGTATACTTCTACTTTTGTATGTATGTACACACTCAAGTTTGAAAAATGTGTGAACAAAGTTTTATGACGGCACTTTGTTATGTTTTCCTTTCATAAATATGAAAGTTATTAATACAACAATAAGTTATAGAATCTCACGTTAAGTGCAAAGTAAGAAGTTTCGGGACTCTTTGCGCCCGGGTTCGAATCCCGGTAAGGGCATTCATTTGTGTGATGAGCACGATATTTGTTCCCGAGTCATGGATGTTTCCGATGTATTTAAGTATTTATTTATCTTTATAAGTATGTATTTCGTCGTCTAGTACCCACAGTACAAGCTTTGCTTCGTTTGGAACAATGTTGATTTGTATAAGATTGTCCGAAAATATTTATTTATTTTTGACATTAATTTTAATTGAAACGAACTTTACTTGAATATATAAACTACATCAAATTGAACCAATGTAGCTTAATGAAAGCATATGAAGCATCGTCCAATTTCCAAATCCAAGCTAATACTTGAAAAATATTGGGACGAGGATATGGTACAATTCTCAATCAGATTTCAGTTCTTGTTCTTGTTTTAATTTCCTGGCTGTATGGAAATTTTCAGCAATAGGACGTCTATTTATGCTCATGTTTTCGAGATGACGAGTATGTATGTACATGAATGTATGCCGATTTCTTTTGCACGCTCTGTGACTTATACGGCTTGATGGATTAAAATTTTAACACGAGTTTTAGCTGTGGGAGTTAGTAGTATTTTTTGAATTAGTCGGTGTTTTTAAAACTTCATTTAATTTCACTTGTCGTGTTACAAGTAAGCGACTGTTTTTAGACTACAATAAAATATTCATAAGGTGCTTTATCTCGACTTCATTACGAAAATATTGTAATGTTCTATTGAACACGTAAGAAATTCATAACTATACTGTTTTATAGCTTAATAAACATGCATTGTATGGCGTTTTGTAAAGATAGAAAATATGCACAGTAGAAAATACCGTTAGTAAATACTTACGATCCTATTATTCCATTGTCTGTAATTTAATGATGTTGGTAGTTATAAAAAAAAGAAAATGCAATACCAAGAACACAAATCAAATGAGGTTCATATTGTCACTGCATGCATCCTACAAAAGAAAGAAAAACTCCTATTCCGTTTTTAATACAAAACGAAGCTAACATGAGGTCTATGTGGCATGACGTATTGGTATAATATCCGTACTTATGACATTTATTGTCCGCGCTCGCTTGCACGTACGCCAATCTTTAGGCTCCTACTAAACATATCAGTCTGTTATTGGACGCATGCAACTTTAGAGTCGAAGTGCTTTGCCAAATCCTTTATTGATTTTAGGATTCGTTGAATGGACAGCTCAACTACATCCTCGGGAGCACTGGTTACTATTCGCCACCAGGAACGCAATACCACATACCTATAGAGTAATACGTTAGGAAACCAGTACCTACTGTCAAGCTGGTCTAAATTCACAGCACATATAAAAATTTACATTTAGATCTACCTAACGTACGTACAATGCGTTACGCGATCGACCTGCAGGTCATCAGTTCACCTTGTGGGTGACACCCACGCTGCGCCTACCGGTACATGGTCGCCGCTCGAGAACCTATTAGCCCCAACGGACAACGGTTCTACGTGCAACCGCCCACTGCCACTTAACGATTCGGATGGCCGTGTCGGTTACCTTGACGCTGCTGCGGATAGCCTCATTTCTGATGCGATCAGACAGAGAATCTTCTAGCATAGACCTTTATAATGCCGTTTGGGTGACTTTGAGCCTTCTTATGAGGAAGTCAAACAATACGTCGGGTTTAATAGACTCCAAATGGTCGCTACACAAAGTAAAGTGAGAATCAAAGCACACAATGCATGAATCTCATCGATATGTGTGGCGTTTTTATTCTGCCACAATACCAGTTTATATTTCTATTTGTGCAGCCCGCAGATAATCAATCTCCAATGCTGTTTTCAATTTAGATCGACGGTTATATTCTTTACTCTTTACCAGCTTCCGCCTGCGACTTCGTCTGCGTGGACCCGAGATAAAAACTATCCTATATTTTAATCCAGACTATAACCTATCTTCCTGCAAAATTTCATCCAAATCGGTTGAGCCTTTTGGGCGTGAATGAGTAACAAACATCTAAACATCCACACTTTAGCATTTATATTATTAGTAGGATTATACAATATTGTAGTCATTTTCGTAGTACATTGAGGTGTTACAAGCATAGATGGTGGTGGTGAGTAATTAAAAGAGCACTCAATATTTGTTGTTCTTAAATCTAGATTTATATAATTAAATGTATTGAGTGAATTATTTATACCATAACATATTAAATTAATAAATTACTTAATTCTCGTTAAATGTTTACTATTAGTCGTAGGAAATAGCATTAACATGATAAGAATTTTGATTGCATTACATGAGAATGTCTAATTGATCAATTTGATTAAAATATATAATATGGTATTGTTTATATCATCATATCAATTATGAATGGAAATAAATTAATGTCGGCAGAGAGATTAATTAACAGGATATTAATATGTTTACAATATTATCACTAGAGTAAAAATAGGTAGTTAAGAAGGATTACTAATGTATTCATGAGCAAATAACTTTTCCCAAAGTATCACATCCTAAACTATTTTTCTCAAATTATCATTTGGCAAAGAATCATTAGTCATAACCACTTATCGCAATTTTACAGTTATTAAGCATTAATTTGGCAAATTATTGTTTAATAAATAATAACTTGGTCATGTTTCATTGTACCATGTATCATTTAGTCAAATGTATCGTTTTCCATAACATACTCTTCCCAAAATATTACATGACAACATGACATCGTATATAATCCCCCGTGTGGTGTTGGGTTAGAATTTCACCACCCCCTTTCTTCCCGTGGGTGTCGTAAAAGCCTACTAAGCGTGCAGGGTTGAAGTGTGTTGTGGGCGATGGGCTAGCAAAATAACACTGCAATATCGCATTTTGTCGATCTTTTATACCCACATTTATGCTAAAAGTGGCGCTGGAACATACGTTTCATGTGCTCTGCCTACCCCTTTTGGGAATAAAAGCGTGAATGTATGTGTGTATGTATATACGCATCTAACGTCACAAAAATCTGTCGCGAGTTAACAATTTTTCCCCATCCCAAAAAGTGCTCGGCGCCGCTAAAGAAGTTTTCACTTCAAAAATCTATGTAAACCACATTGCTCTCAAGCGCTATCAGAAAAAACAAATGAACAAAGTTTCAGTTCAAACTAAAAAATAACTATCGAGAAATTAAACATGAACCGTTATTCGAACGCGTTCGAAACTTTTTGAAATTCGAATTAAACACGTCGATCGGGTTAGAAAGGCACGAAGTTGGTACGAAACAATCTGTGACCTGCAAACTTCCCCCAACTTGCACCCAACTTCGTAGTACGAGTACATGTGGAGTGAAGTTTCTGTGTCCCCGTTCAAGGAAAATATAAATTTTAAAGCAATGTTGAAGAAGAGTTGGGTATTGAAGTTGAATGGGTGGTTTGTTAAGGGTGTGAGTTGCTGGGTGTTTAGTTTTGCTTCGTAAGTAAAATTTTTGACCCGCCACCCCTCGGTGGTATAAGTTTATGTTTTTTATATGTTCGAGATGTCTTGTGAGAAGGCAGTCCTGTCAAGCTGGTCTTATTTGCTAACTGTTGGACATAGGCCTCCTCCAAAGAGTGCCAATGTGACCGGTCCTGCGCTACCTGCATCCAGCGGACTCCCGCTACGTTTTCCAGGTCATCAGTCCACCTTGTGGGGTGGCCTACCCACGCCACGCCTTTCGGTACGTGGTCGCCACTCGAGAGCCGTTCCGCCCCAACAGCCATCGGTTCTACTTGCAATGTAGATTGCACACATTCCTTTCAGATTAACTCTATGAGTAATATATTGATTTAAACTTTCACGATTCTCACACATTGTTTATACTAAACGAGTTGAGTTGTCCCGTGACCATGGATGGTGCAACACATCCGAAACGTTGGGAGACCTCAGTGAGGTAAATAAATAAGTTAATTATTCGCGATTAAGTCCCGTTTAGTATAAATAATCTATGAGTAATGGTTTCAAGGATAATACATGCAAAGTCTTTTGTATCTGTGTGGTTGTCGATTTCAATGTTTTATGTAGGTGATAAACTCCACAACTACTCATCCGAATTATGTTACCGATATGCAGAATGGACCTACTGGATGAAGATACTATATTTTATCACGCAGCTCCGCCCGCGTTCTTTGCGGGTAGCGAAGGCATCTAGACATCAATTAACATTCTTACATCTTTATTTATAAAACCTAAGACACCTGTGTTAAAAAACTAAAATATATTATTCCCTTTCACGCAGTGACAAAAAAGTCATACTTATTTTAATGGCGTTGCAGCTCAAATTGGCTTGATGAACGTTCATGACACACACAATATGTGTCAATGTTATAGTATATCTACTCTCTTTGTATCTGTCTTTTGTGTAGTGAATACATGTCTTCTTTCTTCCGTTCTTTATGAATAAATGCTAGAACACTTTCACTGTCACTAATCTGCCCAGCGGGCGCTCACGCCGCTCGCTTTCCGCTACATACGGGGAAAAGGCATCGGCTAAGAGCGTAGCAATTCCTGGCAGTGAATGTGTTACAAGGCGTAACAAATCAATGAATCCATCGAAAAACAATACTGACCAATCGAATAAGCAAAACATTGCACGAAGCAGAAGTTCCAACCCGACTTACTTCCGCGCGACGGCCTCCATTCAGTATGAAAAACGAACCGGACGCACTGAGCCATGTACCTGCAAGATATGTACGAGTTCTACTATGCTATTTACAACTTGTTTCACCTCGCCTCACCGCCACAAACTCAAACTCAAAATAATCTTTATTCAAGTAGGCCGCAACAAGCACTTTCAAATCGCCACTTTTGATATATGCTTAGGGAAGCGATTGTGGGAGAGGTTGCGATTCCAGGTCCGGTTCATATCTGGTCCAGCACATATCGTTGACAGTGGACCCGATTCTACAGTGGCCTCTAAACTTCCTAATTTTATTTAGGTGTCGCTAAAACACTTTGCTATTCTATGAGCAGCTGTCATAATCAAATGACAGCGCTAATTTGAATCTGACGTTTCTTATTTTAGCCGGTCTATACAACTTACTTAGCTGCCTAAATGCTATTCTAAATTTGTCGTTTTTAATCTGCCGCCTAAATTATGTCTAAAAATTAGACAATTTAGTTTTAGGCTAGTTAAGCCATGTGCACGTAGAATCGGGTCCACTAAATAAATAAATAGAATAAATAAATATTTGGGGACAACTTACACAAATCGACCCAGTCCCAAACTAAGCAAAGCTTGTACTACGGGTACTAGACGAAGGTATACATACTTATATAGATAAATAAAATACATAGAAAACATCCATGACTCTGGAACAAATATTCATGCTCATCACACAAACAAATGCCCTTACCGGGATTCGAACCCGGGACCTCCGGCTTCGTAGGCAGGGTCACTACCAACTAGGCTACAGAGGTGGTCCTGAAGTGCAGCCGTATAACGCAGCATATTGGGCACATAATGCCTGGTGACTTTTTTATTATGGTATATTAAAGACGAAACAATAGCTAAGTTACCAGAGCCAGCTTTTTATCCGAATACGGCAGAGCCGAAAAGAAGGCATATAATTTTAACAGTATATGTGTGTTAACGTATCCTAGCGTTTAAGATATTCAACCGATTTTGATGAATCAGGTATCAAACGATTCGAAATTATGCTCTAGCCTACCTCATCCATCTCTGAGAATATTAGATTCGTGTTTTTTATTTTTATTTTTACCTCAGACCATCACCTTTACTGTGAACCATCGTTAAAATATATTTAAAGACTACTTACATTTCTAACTTTCCTTTAAAATTGATCCAAAATTGTATTTTCATTTCACTAGTGGCTTTGTCCCGAGAGTGTTATTTAAAAAACTTTTTTAATTTCGATAAATTGCATGGAATAATAAATAATATATATATAGACCTAGATATTTATTGAACATGCTCATGAAATCTCACGACAATTGGTTGAGGAATGCGACCTGTAGAGGAAAACAGCCGGACAGCCGGACACACGCATATGATTTTTGCCTGGTGTGGCACCCACGCAGGACAAGTAACCGCAGCACTCAATGACACCTGCCGCATAATCACTGGATGTCTCAAACCCACTCCGCTGAACAGGCTGTACCCACTAGCAGGAAGGAGGATTGCTCCCCCGGAGACCCGCAGAGAGGTGGCGTGCAGTGTCGAGAAACGAAAACAGGAAGACGACACCAGGCATCCCCTCTACGGCCACAAGCTACCTCCGTCCCGTCTTAAGAGCCGTAAAAGTTTTATAAGGCATACTACCGCTGCCAAGCTTCCCCCCTCTAGGAACAGACTCGCACACTGGCAGAAGACACGCGCTCCTTCCGACGACTTTGTCCGTCCTGCTGAAGCGCTTCCCGCAGGACACAAACAGCCGTGGCCTACCTGGAGATCCTTAAACAGATTACGCTCCCAGGTAGGCCGCAGCAAGGAAAACCTAATAAAATGGGGTATGAGTGGCTCAGACGCCCGGTGTGTGTCCGGGACGACTCCTCAAACTATGGCGCATATGCTGTCCTGCCCGGCGTGCCCGTACACATGCTCCAGACAAGACCTCCGTGACGCAACAGATAGGCCGTTAGCCATCGCTAGTTTCTGGTCCCGCACAATATAACCACGGCTCAAATAGGAAACCATCGACACGAGAAGAAGAAGAAGATATTTTGGAATGGCTAGGGAATAATTTTGCACGAATTAAAAAAAAAATCTACCGCCCCTCCCCCCCCTGACCAAAAATTTGGCTTTTATCCCCAGAATAGACGCGAGAATCTCTGTATGACCCAAAAGTGCCTTCGTAAAGTTCATATACAAATTTCTAATAAATTTTTGATTTAAATCTTTTTTTACTAAGGTCAAAAAATGTATGTTATATTTGTAACTGAACTTATTACAGTAACCTAATATTAATAAATTAAATTAATAATTCAAAACCTTTCCGCAGGGATCCGACCTTGGTTGGGGACCTTAACCAAGGTCGGATACCTGCGGAAAGGTTTCCATAAGACTGGCTCGTTCGCCCTTTGGACAGCTATGCTGATCCGTTGGGCAAGAAACGAGCCAGCCCTAATGGTCTCCGGATACTCAGACCATTTTTTTTGAAATGTAGCCGAATATTTGGTATGTTTATTCATATTTTGTCAGGGGTTATAATCGGGGGTCTGGATTACCCTGGTCCACTTGAAGCAAGTTAAGAGCATCGTGAACAGTCCCACCGGATAGTACTGTAGGTACTATTCTTTCGGCTGTTTCAAGATAACGCAGAATGTGAGATGCTTTGTGCGAATGTGTTTTCTTTGACACGGGCTTCCGTCACTGTTGCTTTAGGGTTGATTTTAATTTATTCTAGGGGCCCGTTTTAAACTTAGTTCATTTCGCAGTTTTGTTAGTTTACTAAAACCTGTTTTATTTCATCATATTATGTTACTCGTTACAGTTAGTGAGAATGTCAAATATCATTCAATGTCATTATATGCTCAATTACCCGAAACCGAAGTACTATTAGCTCAAGTTTAAGGACGAAAATCGCTGAATCTTTTCTATGGAATGTTTATAGCTGAGTGTATAGAAACGCTTAAACTACTGGTCTCGACATGTCAAACCCATACACCCTCTGTGACATATACTTGTGCATAGACATGCATTTTGTGTTAATTGTGCCCTTGGACATATTATAACAAAAGTTGCTGCTGGAAGGGCGGATGGACACGGTTTCCGCTGTTCAAATCTGTTCGTCGAGCTTCACCGTCGACGACATCTGTGCAGCGAAGAGGGTGCTATATCAGTCCCTCGGGATCGTTGGCACATTCATACCTCACCGGAGAGGAGATGAAGCCGGAAGGAAGACCCTGGAAGACATCATAGATGTTCTGAGGGAGAATGAAGACGTCATGCCTGAGTTCGTGGCGGCGGAAGTGTCCAGATTGCCGTCCTAATACGTACCAGATCATGTCGATGTGAGCTGCTTGCTAAAAGAAATTGTGGCTCTTAAGGCAAGCATGGCTGAAATTATGAAGAAATTTGACGTTTCGCAGGCCACTATAACCGAGTTGCGCAAAGAAATCATCAGTTTGCGTAGTAGGTAACGCTCCGGTAACTCGGTCGCCGGCGTCGTCAGTTTTCAAGAGGAATGACCCCAATGATACTAGCGTCAGCGTGTTGGCGTCAAGTGTCAACTCGGTCAGTTTGCGTATTGCTGACACTGCGCAAAGTGCCGCGCATGCCGTTTCGCCGCCCGCGTGCCCCCCGCGCGCGCGGCCTCCCCCCGCCGCCTCCTCGAAGTCACGACGTCATCGTAATGCTGATGTCGTTGCCGGTCAGCCTGTCGCAGCCAACCGGAGAGACGCACCTAGCAGAGTGCATGAAGATCAGGGTCGTCCAAAAGAGAAGGCCCCTCGCACCGGTGTGGATAAGGAAGGTTTCACGTTGGTGACAAGAAAGCGTAAGCCGCGAAAGACTCAGTGTGGTACAGCAGAGCCGGTTGGTTCTGGTCTGCGGGTTGCCACACCTAGTAAGGCGCTGTACGTGTCGCGCCTGCATTACTCCGCCACGGCTGATGACATGGTGGAGTATATTCACCAGAAGACTGGCTACTCGCTGAGGGTTTTCCAGCTGCGTTCGCGCCACTACGTGCACTTCAGCTCGTTTGTGGTGCGCGTGCCGCGGCCGCTGCAGGAGACCATCGCGTGTGCTGACTTCTGGCCGAAGAGTGTCGTGTTTCGGCGGTTCCGGGGCAACCTACCGAATTTTACACCGGACTTGACGCAACGGAGCCACGCTGTTTCGTCGCCTAAATAATTAGTTTTTTATATGTATTCTATGTATGTTAGGCTTTAAGGTATTTGTTGTTATGGGCCTTAGATGCCTGAAATAAATGGTTTATTATTATTATTATTTTCCAGAATGGCCAAATTGCATTACATTATTACATCTTCATCTCTGATGGTTTATCAAGACACTTATTTTTTTTTTTTTTTTGTACAAGAATATAATTTAGCCCGTCCGATTTACTCCATTATGTAAGTAAAATACTATCTTAACACTGACTAATGATCCGGATACCATTGACTGTTAGGTATTTTAATTATGTTGTTTTGAGTAGGTATTATGTATTCTGACTGTTTCCTTTGCTGCCATTAACTATTATTTTATTATTATACTGACTTCTTTACTTTAATTTCATGTACAATTTATGTGTGAGATTTTTGCTTTAGATTTTTGCTAAATAATTAACATGCATTGTTATGTGTTTAGAGCAAATAAATCATTAATTATGATTATTATAATAAGTAAAATCAATAAAATAATTTTACAAGTCGTTAATTTTACACATCATCATCGTCATGTCAGCCGAAAGAACTGCAGGCCATAGGCCTCCCCCAAAGAGTGCAAATTGACCGGTCCTGCGCCGAAGTTTACACATACAGAACCGTAAACCTTTTTCCCCATCTCAAACTTCACGCTGTTTTATAAATATGAATAAATTTGATACCAGAGACGCGTCAGACGTAACTTGTAGTGACGGGTATATTTCCCAGGGTTGGTGTTTGCTCATTTTATTTGTATATCACTGAAAACTCTTTACGAATAGGGATTGCCTGTGAAGTGATGTCGGAATAGCTGAGAACTTATGCTACGTGCAAACTGCTTTGAAATAAATTCTGATGGTTGCTTAAGTTGATGCGTAAACTGACGCCTATTCCCAAAAGGTAGGCAGACGTGAAATTAAACGACACAAGTTATTCGAATTGTCGAGTGGAATTGTTACAACGGTTTTTAAAAATCAGTATAGGGAGAAGTTAAATCATTGTTAGATGATTAAAGACTAACATATATAATGAAGTCCTTGCGTAATATTTATTAACGACAAGTGGCTCTGCAATACTCACAAGCATATCTTTATTTTTTACTTTTTGGAAAACAGTATTGTCTTAAAAATTCTATGTGTTTATTGAACCAGCTCACAAAATTTTACGACAATCGGTTGAGAAATGTATAGGAAATCAGCCAGGCAGACATAAGAAATATTTTTTGCTTAAGCTGAAACAGAGAACGTTCGCTTCGCTCGCTGGTTCAATACAATGTGAAGGAGTTTATGCTACTCGTAAAAGTCTATTATTTGTAGTTAAGTACAAAATAGAATAAACATGAATGGAAAATTAAAAGTCCGAAGAGTCAAGTCTTTTTATTAATAACCTACAAGTTGAGAAACCCCCGACATTTTCATTTCAAATTCCAATATCTCAAAAACGGCTGAACAGATTTTCATGCAACATGGCTAAAAACACTCGGGATAAAAATATCTATGACACAAAAAAAATAAACGAAAATCGGTCTATCCGCTTGAGAGCTACGATACCACAGACAGATACACAGACAGGCACGTTAAACTTATACACCCCTCCCTTTGCGTCGGGGGTTAAAAAGAAGCTGCCACATTTCACTAGTATCGCTTTCGCTCCGAGTAACGGGACACTTACAATAAGAGTAAATCGCGACCGACTGATATTCCTGTAGATCTTTTTAACTTGTTCATATGTGATCGGGACGGAGCTCTTTTTTTGTTTTACTGTGAGGGGAGATATGCTTTCGGTAGCTCATGAGCAAATTGTTCGCTATTTACCAGCGAACGAAAAAAACATACGATCCTTAGTAGCGTCGCAAAATGGCCGCACAGACTGGGTGCTATTGCCATTATGCGGGGATTGGGGCGGGGTGTCAAAACGATGCCAGGCATCCGTTTAGTTCGAACATGCGCATACTGGGTTTTTGAATACAAATTTGTAAGGAGCTCACAAATTTCTTCTCTCGCATTCTATGGCTTTTTCACTCGCTGATATTTACTGCCAATGCAGTTCAATTTACACCGGATTTCGTTAGGTAACCAAACCAGTTCTGCTGCGAATATTGAAGTGGTTAATAGAAGAATAGTACAAAATTCAAAATTCTTGTATTTATTCTCAAGGGATCTTTTACACTTCAGAGCTTACAAATACAATTATTTAACAATGGTACCAATAAGTAAAACGAGAACATAATATCAATGACAGCCTAGATAAATACCTGAACACAAATGACACAATAAACTTCCTCCTCCATAAATAAAGACATGTAAAGTGTCTCCAGCGACAAAACATACTTCACTCTTTGAAACGAAATAGAACTCTAAGTAGAAAACCAAACTCAAAGGAAATGGACAAGTATTTTCCCTAAGGATCTCCTATCTTTTTACGTACTCGTATAGGTGTCAAGCATGCGAAGTGTCAAATTTATTAAAGCACATTTTCGCACATATCCGCTGGATATTCACCGTTCTTCACCTTTACGACCCTAATTTAAAAATGGAGAATTGCAACATAGACAGCGCTTTATGGACATTCATTATAAAACCCATACTGAAGTTTACTGTCAATCACCATCATCATCATCATATCAGCCGAAAGACGTCGCCTGCTAGACATAGGCCTCTCCCAAAGAGTGTCAAAGTGACCGGCCCTGCGCCACCCGCATCCAGCGGACTCCAGCAACCTTTACCAGGTCATCAGTCCACCTTGTGGGGGGGCCTACCTACACCGCGCCTTCCGGTACGTGGTCGCCACTCGAGAACCTTTCCGGCCCAACGGCCATCGGTACTACGTGCTATGTGTCCCGCCCACTACCATTTAAGTTTTGCGATTTGGAAGGCTATATCGGTTATCTTGGTTCTGCTGCGGATAGCCTCATTTCTGATGTGATCACGCAGAAAAACTCCCAACATATTAGCCCTCTCCATAGCCCTTTGGGTGACTTTAAGCCTTCTTATGAGGCCCATAGTAAGCGACCACGTTTCAGTGCCATATGTCATCACTGGCAACACACACTGGTCAAACTCTCGTCTTGAGACACTGCGGAATATTGGACGAAAAGATGTGCCGTAGCTGTCAATAGCTTGAGAAAAACAAAATTCATATTTTCTGTGGTAAATAGTTAGTTGTATATTATATTTTTTGGCATAAAATCTTTGATAAGTTTACGTCGTTTATGCGGATTAAGAGACGAACCATAAATAAGTAGCCCTTAACTTTGGCAATTTTTTTCCGGTTCCGGTGTCCGTACGGCGAAGTTGAGTGTCAGTGCCCTCCGTGAAATATAATCGTTATCTCAGTGCAAACAAAGCGAAAACATTAAATCTACGAACAATAGTGTGAAAAAGATCTTGATCTAAGAATATAAGTGAAAATATCAGTGTATCACGGCAAAATCACGACTAAAACGTCGAATAAAACAATCAGTGAACATAACCTCAAATACTTAACGTCAAAAAACAACCGACGCAAAGTGCCAACATAAAGGCGGAAGATTAGTGTTGAGTGTTGTCATAACATAATATATACGTTCCGTTCCTAACAAACAGCAAACATGCCAAATAACATTGAAGTACAGATGAATTCATTGTGGAACAAAATGAAGGAGGAATTTTTAAATCAAACAAACGCAATAAATGCAATAAACGAAACGGTCCATAACACGATTACTACAACTATAGAGGCCAAACTAACACCAATTATTCAGGAAACTGAAAAATTGAAAACAGAAAATAGCATCCTAAAATCTAAAATAAGAAACCTTGAAGAGGACTTGAGGAAAAACAATGTGATTATGCATGGAGTGAAGGAAAAAGAAAACAACAACACGGAATTAATGAACTTGGTTTTAGAGATTTTGAACAGTTCTGACAAAAATAAGGAAGGCGCAAAGTGGGATGAATGGGACAAGTGGGAAGTCAGTAAAGTGGAAAGATTAGGAAAGAAGACCGAGGGAAAAACCAGGCCAATAAAAATTACACTCACGCTAGAATGGCGGAAAATGGAAATACTTCGGAACAAAAAATCATATCCAAAATCATTAAAAATCACTGAAGACTTTACAAAAGAAACTCGTGATGCGAGGCAGGCTCTCATACCTAAACTTATAGAAGCTAGAGAGGCGGGAAAATATGCCATATTAAAAAAAGACAAACTTGTAATTAAAGAAAAGAAAGAACCTCAAATGGATAAAAGGAAAAGGGTTCCATCTTCACCACCCGCCACACCCCCGAATAACTTTGGCAGTACAGAAAGTCACGACAAAATTAACCAGCCTGCCAAGCAAACTAAGATTACCCATGCATTCCATACACAGTCAAAAACTAGTTAGCAATGGCCACCGGAAAATTATAACAACAACCCCAGCAATCAATCAAGAAAAAATAACATTCCCCAAGCCGGCTGGTCCCCGTGGGGAATTAGACCAAAACCCCCCAAAACAAAGCGCAGATTATAAAAAACCAAAAAATAAGAATACTGATACTCTGAATATATGTACATACAATGTAAGATCGTTATCAAAACCGACAAGACTATTAGAATTAAATAATGCAATAGCGAAACTGAAATGGGACATTATAGGACTCTCAGAAGTCAGAAGAATGGGCTGTAACATAGAAGAGAACAAGGATTACATCTTCTGCTACATCGGTGAGACGGCAGGCCTATATGGAGTAGGCTTTCTCATCAAGAAATACTTAAAAACAAAAATAGTACAGTTCACAGGTATATCTGAAAGAGTAGCTCTATTAAAATTAAAGTTTGAGGACCAAACTATAACAATTATCCAAGCATACTCCCCAACTGAAAGTTCAACAGAAGATGAATTAAACAAATTCTACAACAACCTTAAAACAGCACAGGAGTCTGGGGATAAGCATGTGATCTTAATGGGTGATTTTAATGCGAAGGTAGGAAACCCAAAACCACACGAAAATATGATAATGGGTAGACATGGATATGGGAAGAGGAACGCAAGGGGAGAGCGACTTATACAACATGCCTATGAGTACAAACTGTCGATTATGAATACTTACTTTAAGAAAAAAGATGCACGAAGATGGACCTGGAGCTCGCCAGATCAAAGAATAAAGAATGAAATTGATTTTATAATGAGTAATAACCCAAAATCAGTAATCAATGTAGAAGTACTAAACAAAATAAACTATCCAACAGACCACAGACTAGTAAGAAGCACCGTGACTTTAGAGATGCCCAAAATCAGTAGAAAAACATTCAATGCACCAACTAATGTTCTAAAGTCAGTAGCAGAAAGAGAGATGTATATAAAAAACCTGACAGACAACCTGGCATCATCAAAGGTACTTGAAAATGAAAATAACATACAAGCGTTTAGTGACAAACTTGAAGAAACAATCACACGCAGTCTCACAGCAAAAGTAGGAACTTATAACAAGCAGCGCAAGATTCTTAAAGATGAAACTATACATATGATATCGAGACGCACGGAACTATTGGCAACAAAAAATAAATCTAAGGAAATGAGAGAGGAATTGAAAATATTGTTTAAGAAAACCAGCAAGTTATTAAGACAAGACTATGAGGAACACAGAAAATCTGTAATTGAAACAAATATGACACGATACAGAAGCTCCAAACGTGCTTACAAGGAACTTACAACAAATGTGAATTGGATACAATGTTTAAAAGAAGGAAACAACGAGATAAGGGAAAGAACAGATGTTATAAACTGCGCGATAACCTTTTACAAGCAATTGTACAAAAAACTACCACATGAAGAAGAAAATCCCCAACCGAGTGAGAATCCAAACAGCACTACAAATTACAGTATGGCACTGGCACCCATGGACGATCACGAGGTACTAAAACACATAGCCAAACTCAAATCTGAAAAGAGCCCGGGACCAGACTGTCTAATAAATGAAACCCTAAAAATCGGAGCACCTGTACTATTACCATTTTTAGTGAAACTTTTTAATATGGTTTTGGACAAAGGACAAGTACCGAAACAATGGTGCAAATCAAATATAATTTTAATATATAAGAAAGGAGACCCCCTAGATATTGGCAACTACAGACCCATCAGCTTGCTATCATCAATATACAAATTATTCTCATCAATAATACTAAACCGAATCGCACCACACATAGAGAAAAAACAACCTATCGAACAGGCTGGCTTCCGACAGAACTACTCCACAAGCGATCACATACATGCAACAGAACAAGTCATAGAAAAATACAAGGAATTTAACAAATCACTGTTTGTAGCATTCGTGGACTACGCCAAAGCGTTTGACAGCTTAACTCACACATCAATATGGACAGCCCTAAGAAATAGCAATGTGGAAGAAAAATACATCACTATCATCAAGAGCATATACTCCAAAAGTGTCAGCAGAGTAAGGCTGGAAAGAGAAGGAG
Organism: Epinotia ramella; assembly: GCA_947578815.1. Lineage (NCBI taxonomy): Eukaryota > Metazoa > Arthropoda > Insecta > Lepidoptera > Tortricidae > Epinotia > Epinotia ramella. Next base: position 1,990,820 of record OX388213.1, read on the forward strand.
AGGAGTTTGACATAGAAAGAGGTGTCCGGCAGGGAGATCCACTGTCACCAAAGCTCTTTATAGCGGTTCTCGAAGACATCTTCCAAAACTTAGACTGGAAAAACCTAGGCATATTAATAAACAAACGAAATCTCACACATCTCCGGTTCGCAGATGATATTGTCCTTTTCAGTAATTCGGCAGTAGACTTGGAGAAAATGCTAACGACTCTAGACAAAGAAAGCCGACTAGTGGGATTGCAAATGAATGCTTCAAAAACAAAGATCATGACAAACAGCCACCAAAAACCAATAAGAGTAGATGGAAAAGAAATAGACTATGTAGAGGAATATATCTATCTGGGAAAACTTATTTCTTTTAAACCCAACAATAATGAAGAAGAGGTTGAGAGAAGAATAAACACTGCATGGAAAAAGTACTGGACTCAAAAAGAAATTTTAAAAGGAGACTACAGCCTAAACATTAAAAAAATTGTAATAGACTCAAGCATCCTGCCTACACTAACATACGCTTGCCAGACATGGGTGTACACTAACAAAATTAGAAACAAAATTATTAGCTGCCAACATGCCATGGAGCGAAGCATCCTGAAACTAAGGAAAATACAAAAAACAAGGAATATAGACATAAGAAGGAAAACAAAACTAACAGATGCCCTCCAACATGCCTTAAAACTAAAGTGGAACTGGGCAGGCCATGTTTCAAGGTACCAGGACAAGAGATGGACCAAGTCAACCACTGAATGGACTGGCCCACTGGGGAAGAGGAGTGTAGGAAGACAGAGAAAGAGATGGAAGGACGACATAGTAGAGGTGGCTGGTCAAAACTGGATGAACAAAACTCATGACAGAGAAAAGTGGAAGAAAATGGGGGAGGCTTTTACCCTAAATGGGACCACAAATAAAAATATAAAAAGTACACAAAAATAGGATAATGAAATGTAAAACACAAAGTGGGAAATAAAGCTATAATAATATAATAATAATAACTTTGGCAATGTTCCGAGAAAAGACGCAATAATAATAAAAAAAAGGGCGCACAAACAAACCAACATAAACACAATCAAACACAGACCCAAACACACAAATACACACACGTCAAATAAATAATTACAATATGCATGCTTACTCTGTAAATTGCTAATTAATACATAAATTTACATTTTAATACCTGATTTTTTTATATTTCTTTCTTTTTTGTTCTATATCAATTTTAATATTATTTTATAATAACTATATGCGTAAAGAATAATTTAATCATAAAATGTAATAAGCTTTTACTTCATATCAATTTCAATATTATGTTATAATAATTATACTCCAAAAGTGTCAGCAGAGTAAGGCTGGAAAGAGAAGGAGAGGAGTTTGACATAGAAAGAGGTGTCCGGCAGGGAGATCCACTGTCACCAAAGCTCTTTATAGCGGTTCTCGAAGACATCTTCCAAAACTTAGACTGGAAAAACCTAGGCATATTAATAAACAAACGAAATCTCACACATCTCCGGTTCGCAGATGATATTGTCCTTTTCAGTAATTCGGCAGTAGACTTGGAGAAAATGCTAACGACTCTAGACAAAGAAAGCCGACTAGTGGGATTGCAAATGAATGCTTCAAAAACAAAGATCATGACAAACAGCCACCAAAAACCAATAAGAGTAGATGGAAAAGAAATAGACTATGTAGAGGAATATATCTATCTGGGAAAACTTATTTCTTTTAAACCCAACAATAATGAAGAAGAGGTTGAGAGAAGAATAAACACTGCATGGAAAAAGTACTGGACTCAAAAAGAAATTTTAAAAGGAGACTACAGCCTAAACATTAAAAAAATTGTAATAGACTCAAGCATCCTGCCTACACTAACATACGCTTGCCAGACATGGGTGTACACTAACAAAATTAGAAACAAAATTATTAGCTGCCAACATGCCATGGAGCGAAGCATCCTGAAACTAAGGAAAATACAAAAAACAAGGAATATAGACATAAGAAGGAAAACAAAACTAACAGATGCCCTCCAACATGCCTTAAAACTAAAGTGGAACTGGGCAGGCCATGTTTCAAGGTACCAGGACAAGAGATGGACCAAGTCAACCACTGAATGGACTGGCCCACTGGGGAAGAGGAGTGTAGGAAGACAGAGAAAGAGATGGAAGGACGACATAGTAGAGGTGGCTGGTCAAAACTGGATGAACAAAACTCATGACAGAGAAAAGTGGAAGAAAATGGGGGAGGCTTTTACCCTAAATGGGACCACAAATAAAAATATAAAAAGTACACAAAAATAGGATAATGAAATGTAAAACACAAAGTGGGAAATAAAGCTATAATAATATAATAATAATAACTTTGGCAATGTTCCGAGAAAAGACGCAATAATAATAAAAAAAAGGGCGCACAAACAAACCAACATAAACACAATCAAACACAGACCCAAACACACAAATACACACACGTCAAATAAATAATTACAATATGCATGCTTACTCTGTAAATTGCTAATTAATACATAAATTTACATTTTAATACCTGATTTTTTTATATTTCTTTCTTTTTTGTTCTATATCAATTTTAATATTATTTTATAATAACTATATGCGTAAAGAATAATTTAATCATAAAATGTAATAAGCTTTTACTTCATATCAATTTCAATATTATGTTATAATAATTATATTCGCAAAGAATAATTTTATCACAAAATGTCTTCTTTTTTTCTTTTTTTTCACTTTATATAAATTTCAATATTATGTTATAAGTAATAACTATATGCGTAAAGAATGTAATAAGAATTAAAAATTAAAACAATGTACAATAATTTAAGAATGTATAGTAAAATTGTAAACAATACCAAAATAGCATGTATGGAATCTTGACCATGATAACTCGCCTAGAATAAAATGTAAACTCGACACACAATTGTTGCTGCATGTATATTATATTATTAAATAATTTAATTGCTATGCCCTAACAGGGTCCATGTGAAACTGTACTAATTATGTAAGATCTGTAATACCATGGTTGCAATAAATAAATAAATAAATAAATGTCTGTATGACCCTTTTATACATTTCGGTTTGGTTCGGTTAATCTTTAAAATAAGGCATTTACCATTCCAGTTTTCAGGATGACTCACAGAACACCCTACTGAGGCCGGGCCTTTCCCGAGCCGACGCTGTAACACAGAACCCGACTAAATGAATTATTTGTCACAGTGACATACATATTTCCCGACTTATTTATTCACGCGAATTGCAACGCGATTTTGACGAGTACCGAGGATGACCATTTGCTGGGATTTTTTATGGGGAGCTCGGTGAGCGGGCCGAACTCTGGACAGTAAACCGTGAATTATCCTTTACAGGCGGCAGGTTGAAATCAACATAATTTATTTATTTATTTAATCTCTATTGTACAAAAGAATATCTTATGGTACAAAAGGTGGAATCCTTTTCCACGCCGAGGTATGTAACGCGCTTTTTTGTAGCTTTTCTCAAACATGTAATGAAATAAAATAAATACTCCAAGTTTATTTTAATAGCTCAACGCCCCGAGCCGCGCGCCACCGCCGCGTTGGGTCACGAATAAATACTGAAACAAAAGGTCACTTTGCAGGCCTTCAATTTCGTATGAAATCGCATTACGGATCTCTATTCTCGCCGCGCCCGGAACATAATACTTTGCAGCCTATTATAAGGTAACGTCAATATTTCATTACATGTTTGAGAAAAGAGTATTTGTATTGACATCAACTTCAAAACCGCCTTAACATGCCGCAGCGATTATGTTTTTACACCAACCTCGGCAATTCGGTATATCGAACGTAATCTTGGTCCCTCGAGCGTCTTATCGCGTCAAGTAATCGTACTTTGGGAAACAATGCCACTGATACCGCGCTTCCGCAGTCTTGTTTATTGGTACACAAGGCAGGGGCGGGTTAACATAGTGTTAATCTGACGGGTAATTTATGGGCGGATGAATCTATTCGTGATTTATATTCATTTATAAGTACTTTCACAATTCTCGCACATTAATGTTACTAGACGGGACTTAACCGCGTATAACCATTTATCTCACTAAGGTTTTTCAACGTTTCGGATGTGCCACAACATCCATGGTCAATTGTGTATTGATGGTTTGTTACGGAATTAAATCCGAACAGTTAAAGCAAACAGGCCTATTAATACTCATTATTTAGAAAGGCACAGTGAATTCGGTGTACCTGTCATCTATAATTATAATATTATCTCACAAACGTAAATATCAAAATACCTAACAGATGATAACGAGAATCGATTTTTGATGTTGTTTTAACTAAAATAGCGTCGCTTTTTTTGAATAATGTCATAAATACCTCTTTTTATTTGATAATGGCAAATACTTTCCAACATTGAAGCTTATTAGGCCGCTTTTCAAGCGGTGCCTATCTGCATTATGAGGGATGTGTCAAATATCGAAATAGGAGCAATTATTTTCATCCTACACAGATCGTAATAGCCCCGTAATAAACTCAATGAGGCTGGCGTTATGGGTACCGTAACATCTAATCCAAGCTAGATAACTAGAATATTCCGCCATACAAACACACACTAGTTCCTGGTGAAATCTGGTCTCTTAAGTAATCCAGCGTGACCCATGTTACCTCATTTGATGGTACTAAACGATGATATTTTAACAGGTATAAAAACTTAACTACACAAAAAACATCCAAGATTCAAAAACAAAATATTGATGATCACTACATACGCAAATATTTGCTCTTAGCTTTGAACCCAGCACAATCAGCTTCGTTCACTAGGCTAAATGGGTCGTCAAAATAGTAATGTCATAACAACATGAACATATTTTCCACTGAAACGTGTATCCTTAACACTGTTAACGGAGAATGTAACGAAATATTATTCACTTAGGTATGACAAACTAATGCAATAAACTGGCAAAAACCTGCTTTAATCGAACGAAAGCGCTCGTTCATGTTATTAGGACCTCCGCTTTGGACAGCAACCTCGCTTTATCTAATTATGCCCTGCAATGTGAAGAGAATTTAGTTTTCAAAGATTTCATTCTCCGTGGACAGAGCTGGCGTTAATTTCACAAAGGGATAGAACTTGTGTTGCATAAAAGTACTTATAGTGCAAGCGGAAAACTCTTTTTAAACTCTTTTATTGAACAGTGACTTTCGACGTATTAATAAGTCACAAGCCTTTGTAAAATGGTATATATAACGGGGAACACTGGTACGCTAGATTAATGATGACTGGCTATTGGCCCAGTAGGGCGGCCCTGGTTTCGCTGGGGGGATAGCGTGAAGGCGGATCTGCGTCATCTTCAAGCTGAAAGCTGGCAGGAAGTCGCGCAGGATCGGGATAACTAGCGTGCTCTCGTTTTGGCGGACAGATAGACGGACAAACAGTTTCGCATTTATAATATTAATATGGTTATGAGTATGGATTTGAAAAACATGTTGATTGACCGTATACTATATGCTTTTGTTGTTGATAAGGATTAATTTAGTACATTATTGATGTCACGTGTGTCGTACGGGCGCACGGAGTCGTATCTTCAACATAACCTTAGCCTATTTGCATCCTAAAGGAGCCCGGGGTCCGCTTGTAACCTAGCCCTAAGCAATGGAGCAGGTACTTGTTTTAAGCGGAAGCGACCACATTCTGGCCGTCCAACCCAAAGGAAGACCTACTTGGGATGAGGCTTTGTGTAAGAACAGGTAAGGTTGACCTCACAAGGGGTTGAACCGTACCGTGTCGCTTTAACGCCGTAATTGCCTTATGAAGTTATAAAACGGAGAAAGCGACAAAGTATCAAGAATTTCAGCTACTTGTGAGTTTGACTTTAAGAGGGGGCGTATCGCCAGGGAAAAATCAGAAATCACCCGCGCGCCCCGTACCTGCCGCGCTGATGCGTCTATTGCTGCCCCGCTCCTTCTCGCATAGTATATGCCCCGACAGTCAGATGAAACATGATGAATAGCTATTTAGCATAATAATGTCTCGTAAAAGGCTAAAGCAAAAAAACAGCTATAATCGAATTTAAACTTTTGTGAGACATATCTAAAATACTACTAATAAAGAGTGGGTAACAGTGGATACACTTTTGTTTGAAGCCCAATATTTCTGGAGTTAAGTACAATTTAGTCCTAGCATTTGAATCCATCGGTTTGTAACACTACCAGGGTATACAAAAAACAGATGACAAACATTCCAACAGCCATAGATTTTAGTCAAAAGATTTTTTTTTTATAAATGGGAAATTATCCATTGTGACCCATGCATGGGTTACATTGGATAAGCCCTTGGGGTACAGTGGACCTCATGGGTCACAGTGATTTTTTGCAGGATTTATTAAGAAAAACTCAATTAAAAAATATTATTTATTTATCATTTTGTTTCATAAGACCACGTTTAGTAATTAACAGTAGAACAGTGTCTGAAACTACATCTAATCAACAATAATTATATCACCTCTGAGATCAAGAATTACGTAATGTTTCAAAACATTTGAACCATGGTATAACAAAAATATTAGGTATTTATTAAGGTAATTCAGTCTCATAATTACTAATAGTAAGTATTAATAGAACGGAGTGTCCAAAACTATAACTACTCAATGACAATTACGTTAACTTGGAGATCAAAGACTGTAAACATACAAACGCACTTTGTACGCTACCTGTTATTAACACTAATCAGCCATCTTTATATTACACTTAAATAATTATACTTAAATATCACAACAGTCATGCAACAAAAAAATCTTTCAAAAAAAATTAAAACAAAAAAAAAGTAAAGAAACGAAATGTAAAGAACAAATATACGGGGCACAGTGGATACTTATCCATTGTAACCCAAGTTAAAATTATCCATTGTGACCCAACCACCGTTGCCGAAATCAAAAATTCGGAATAAATATACACTCTTGTTATGAGCAAAATAATAGCATTTTAGGCTAACCGAAACACTGCACAACACTAAATAATCCACAAACACACAAAACCCTCAAAGAATTTGACACTACACACTTTTTAAAAACACGTAATTATTTTATTTGTTACTTACTCTGGCGGTACGCTGCCGGCGCGTGACCTCCCGGCGTGCGAGCGTGGCAGCCACTGGCGCGGCGTGGGGGGAACACTCGCGGCGAACGTTTGACAAGAGTACAAGTGTTTGTGTGCGTAAATACACGGACAGCGGCATTTTAGTCACCGTGCCCCGTTAGTCACTGTTACCCACTCTCCCCTAAATGTCACGGCAGGCGACATGTTTCGAACTCTTCGGGAGTTCTTCTTCAAAACAAACATCGAAAACACTAATCCTGAAGAAGAACTCCCGAAGAGTTGGAAACATGTCGCCTGTCGCGTCATTTAATACGTGAATTTATTAGTAGCATAAAAAAAAACTGTAATTTATTATGAAAACTTCGATCATGTTTATGAAAGCCAGATTTTCAGGCCACTGTGTGGCGGCCAAATTTTTCAATTCTGACCCCGTGTCATGGTCGGCCTTATCACGCGATAAGTGACAGGATAGAGCATCCGTCACTGGCTGACACCGTTTGATAGAACGAGACGATGCCCCTATCTTGTCACTTATCGAGTGATAAGGCCGACCATGATACGGGGTCTGATCTCGGATTCGTACTTGGAGACAATGGAGACGCTTTGGCCCTTTAGTTATCAATTTTGAACATACTCGTATTAAAGAAAAACTGCAAAATTGTGTTCACTTTTTTTAATATAAAAATGTCCAACTTCGCAGGCAATAATTCGGATGCAGACTCGAAAATTATTATTACTCCAATAGAAAGAAGGCAAAAAAATATGCATAGTGATGAAAATCCCATTCAGATATCTCAAAGAATTACGAAGCTACAACCGTTTTAATATTGCTTGTTAGAGAGAGAAAAAGCAAACGGTGTGTGACGTCACATTACAGGATGCTGCCGGCAGGCCGCGTCGACGGCGTCGCCGACCACGATGCGCGCGGTACGTTGCCGTCTTCTGTGACGTCACATTCTTCCAGCGTCATCGTTTCATATGAAGTTGCGTTTTGCGAAAAAGGGACAGAACACATCCCTTCTTAAAACTTTGGACACTAATAACTTCGTGATTATTTAACCTTTTGCGTTGATTTTTTCTCCATTTGACAATTTTTTTTATCCTTCTTCGAGAAAATATCACATTATTTTATTTAGTGTCTACGCCCCTATTGTTGGAATCTAAAAGCGTCACCCGTGATGACTTTAAAGAAAAAAAATGACAATAATTACACGGTTCACCCACGTATTAAACGTCACTACGGGCGACATGTTTCGAACTCTTCGGGAGTTCTTATTCAGGATTGAGTGTTTTCGCGGCGGTGTCGCTTGAATCACGACAAGATTCAAGCGACACCGCCGCGAAAACACTCACTTTATAGAGTACAAATTACTTTAATTACCCAAGGAATACCACTATCTACATTTTGTTGCTTAAAAAACCACCGGAGCTATAACTGAAATATGGCCTTCCGTTTTTTTACTAAATCACGTAAGGGTTGTGAGCTAGCATAATAATGGCTAGTAAAAGCCTAAAGCAAAAAAAAGCTATAATCGAATTTAAACTTTTGTGAGACATGTCTAAAATACTACTAATAAATCCACGGTTAAATTCACGCATTAAATGTCACAACAGGCGACACGACACGACATGACAAACATCATCCTGAAGAAGAACTCCCGAAGTGTTCAAAACATGTCGCCTGTCGTGTCGTTTAATACGTGAATTTAACCGTGAATTTATTAGTAGCATTAAAAAAAAACTATAATATATTATGAAAACTTCTATCATGTCTATGAAAGTCAGATTTTCAGGCCACTACTGTGTGGCGGCCAAATTTTTCAATTCTGATCTCGGATTCGTACTTGGAGACAATGGAGACGCTTTGGCCCTTTAGTTATCAATTTTGAACATATTAAAGAAAAAGTGCATAATTATGTTCACTTTTTTAATATCAAAATGTCCAAGTTCGCAGGCAATAATTGTTGGAATCTGCACTCTCGATAACCCTAAAAGCGACACCCGTGATGACTTTAAAGAAAAACAATGTCAATAATGTCACTACGGGCGACATGTTCCGAACTCTTCGGAAGTTCTTCTTCAGGATGAGTGTTTTCGCGGCGGTGTCGCTTGAATCACGACAAGATTTAAGCGACACCGCCGCGAAAACACTCATCCTTAAGAAAAATTCCCGAAGAGTTCGAAACATGTCGCCCGTAGTGACATTTAATACGTGAGTTGAACTGTGTAATTATTAGTACTGTTTCAACACGTCTCACGAAAGTTTAAATTCGAAAAGCAATGGATAAATCTTGGAATTCAAAATGGACATCATTTCTAGAATCTTCACCCTCGAGAAGCCTGCCAATGTATGTTGTTCTTTAAAAAAACGCGCATATTAATTTACAACGAATGTTTCAAAAATTTTAAATAATGCGACCACTCTTTGAAATATTTCTGACTATTAATTCGTATTTAGACCTCTCAGACATCGATTTTGAACATAACCGGATTTATTCTCAACTAGCGATCCGCTCCGGCTTCGCACGGATACTATATTATACATATAAACCTTCTTCTTGAATCACTCTATCTATTTAAAAAAACCGCATCAAAATCCGTTGCGTAGTTTTAAAGATCTAAGCATATACATAGGGACAGACAACGGGAAGCGACTTTGTTTTATACTATGTAGTGATAGTGATAATCTTTCATAAAGTAAATAGTACACGATCGACAGAAAAATGTTCGTCTAGTTTTGCATGTACTGCACAAATTATTCTAAGAAGCCGGTCACCCGCCGATCGCTGCGTAATCTTATAGTTGTATTTTGAACTTTAAGATCTATATGTTAAGGTCAACTTTTAAATATATTATTTCAAAATGTAGCAAAATATCTACTGGAATGTAATGATACGTTCATTCACTGGACGAATATACTGGGTCACAATATTATTGAAATAATTATGTTCATCGTGCTGTCGTGAGAGCACAGAACGTAGTCCTCTCGTCTCAGCGGAGCGATTACGACTGACTCCGCCCGCGAACGGCAACAAAAGATATACAGAACCGCACGAAACACGCGACGGGAGAAAGGGTATCGCGCTAAATAAAAAAGGCCTATACGCCAAATACGTTTCACCTCAATAAGTCTGAAAAGGGACTACATAAAAATACCCCGCTAGTACTTTCATTAGGTAATGTGAAAAGCTATTATACACTCAACTTTTACTTAATTTATATGCACGGGAACCTCACACTATTGAAATTGAGTAAAAATAAGACATGTTTTGGCGGTTCTTTTCTATAGAGGCAATTTTGGTTTTGTATGGTTTTGTTCAGACGATTCAATTGCAAATATGATGTAGTTTTGGTATGTTCTTTTTCCTGGCATTCGCTTTAGTTTAACATAGGTAAATATTCAATCTAAGAACCCCGATTTCGCGGAGCGCCCCCTCTTAAGTGTGCAGATTACCTATAAGCGGGCGTGGCATGGCATGGTTGCCAAACTGCCACGAAGTCATTCGTCACGTTTTGAGAAGTGTGTAAGTGTGAGAATGACAGATGTCTTATGCACAACGATAAGTGATAGGACAACCCCACATGATCCTGATATGTTTATTGCTTCAGTGCTTGCACTGCTACCACCACTACCCGCTTCCGCACCCGCTATCACTTCCGCCCCCGCTACCTCCCGCCACTTGCCGCCATCGCATAAACTTCCCAATGATAAGATGGGTGATACATCTTTCAGTACCGCTGCTTTTGTGTTCGAGTTTTATGACTCGGGAAATTGGGGGTGGGACGTGTCAAACCAACATGCTACAATATGTGCAAATATATTCTGTTGCTATTTCGCGGGTAAAGGTTGGGATCACTTTGTTGCGGCATGGAAAGCGTTAAATTAAATAGAGGGATTTATTAAACAAAGTGTTTCCTGCGGTACATTTGAGAAATCTTACATGTCTCTGTCATTATGATGTTTAAAGACTCTAGACAAGATGATGAGGAAATCGATATGATAATAATGGTATGTTGGGATATACATTAAGAGACTCCTGCCGGATGGCTGCGTCAAGGGTCAGATACAGAAGACGGTACTCCTGGGCACTGCGCGGGTAGTCAGGAGGTTCCTCTCTCTGTCGCCCTGACCACCAGTAGCTTAGACCCCGCCTTGCTGCCAGCGGCATCCTCAGATTACTTATTCTGTGCCCTCAGTTGGCTTTCTATAATGTATTACGAGAACAATATTCCTTTGCTTTTCCGCTAAAAAACCTGCTGGTCTATCAGTGAAGATAAGATGCAAACGGCAAGCACTGCCGAACAGGCAAGACTTTATGTCAAGCTAACTAAACAACACCGAGCAGCTGTCCAGAACGTTCGGTTTAATCAACAGTGTAAACGTCTTCATGTGGTACCTAATTATATCAACATACGTTGTAATAGTTCTAGTAGGGCATCTCAGGTGGCTATTAACACGTTCATTGCCCAGAATCGCTACGCGCTACGCTCGTAGCCGATCCCGTGGTTTTCCTCGTATGTAGCGGAAAGCGACTACGGCGGTCTGACGCATATGTGTCGTCATTGGCCCTAAATGGGTTAATAGGTCTCGAAAAATATGGCTGCATGAAGAATGACGTTCTTGGTTTTCAATCAGGGATAAATTAAAGCTACACCTTAAAGTTTTGTATTCGGAGTTTTTTGCATCTTATCTTCACTGATAGACCAGCACGATTTTTAGCGAAATAACAAAGGGATATTGTTCTCGTAATATATCATGGACTTCCGCAAAGTAACGCCTGATTCAATAAATTATTTCTATAATGATTTTATTTTTTGTGTGTATATAGCTTTTATATTATCATTGTAAAAACCTATCGTATAACGAAAATTTTATTGAGGAGATAATATTGAGATTATGTCAAGTTTGATATTTTAAATCGCTGGGTGTCAAGTAAAACGTTCACTTGGGTTTGGCTTTAATTTGCCTCTTGTTCTATCAATAGCATAATACAATAGGTTAGAATAAGATAGAATAAGACGCTATCTAGATGATAACGGGTTTTTGAGAGCGCGCGTATTTGCCACATTCAAGCACACCCACAGATAGGCGTAAAATTGAAAGCTACCATAATAATCCGCGAGCTACCAACTGTTTTGCGTGACCAATCTACCCCCGTGCGACAACTTGTGAGAAGCTTAAGAAAGTTGTATCATGAAGCCCCGAAGCTGCGGCGGGAAAATGAAAGTCGAAGGGATTTTTTTAATACTACATTGAAAGGGAGGAACTAAAATAAAAAACTGCGTAATTGAAAAAAAAACAAAATATGAAACGTATAACAATAAACATAATGCGCAAAAACCCTGTTAAAATATTGAACCATTTCAAAGATATTTTAATATACAGAAAATGGACGCTGTTTGACTGTGACGTCACATAGCTTTCTGACGTTTCATTATTTGCTGATTTCGCTATCAGTCCACCGTGTTCGTTACAAAACGAACCCAGTTTACTTTAATAAGTCATGTACTTTCGACGTTCGGATTTACCATTGACATAATTAAGTGTCCACTGATGGACCTAATTGCAACGGAATACGTTCTACTAATGGTCATAGTTGTATCTGAAGCGAAATGGGAGCGCTTCGGTCCGTGGACTGCGAAGCTATTTCATAATGCAGACGCTAGGTCATGCCCGTTCGCGAAGTGCAGTAAATCTTAAAGTAAGTAAAAATAAAAGTAAATCATAGAGTAACGTTTTTGGACGAAATAACGAAGCGAACAAGCGTGATTTCAATTTCATCTTCGTGGAATCCTATCATAAGTAAATGCCAGCGTCAAAAAACATCGTCCGTTATATCACCGGACATTATTAGTGTTGTGTGTCGGCCGGGTGACAACCCTAGTGTACAAGTGGTTAATAAAGACCAAATCCGGGTAGTTCGGAAAACCCGCGCAGCAAGAAGATGTTGATACCCGCTCAAGCCAGTTGTCCCGTGACCATGGATGTTGCGATACATCCGAATCGTCGGGAGACCTCAGTGAGGTAAATAAATAAGTTCGATTAAGTCCCGTTTAGTATAAATAATATGAAGCGAACGAATTTATCTTGCAGGGTGAGGTAGGGCACAGCGAAATGTCATCCCGCTCGAATTTGGAGCAGCCCAACTGGGGAAGTACCTCCACCTTGCAGAAGACCACAGCCATAATAACACTACTACTTGCTCTGTAGTAGTGTTGTGTTCCTGGAGGTGAGCAAGGTCGCCAGAGATCCCGAGGATGCGTTGTGTTGAGAGCTAGGGAATTTGTTCCTTCAGCTGTGCGAAAAGCGAATCCTCAAACATATCAAGGGTCGGCAACGTCCATGTTACTCGTTTGGAGTTGCATGCGTCTATAGGCTGCGGTATCCGCTTATCATCAGGCGGGCCGTACGCTTGTTTGCCAACGTCGTTGTATAAAAAAAAAAGTTCTAATCTTTGCTTAAGCTTGGGCCAAATTCTTTCGAATGTCCAACGTCCAGCTGTTCGCCTCTACAGGTCGCATTGCTCAACCGATTATCATGACATTTTGTGAGCAGGTTTGTTAATACGGGTGTAGACTCGAAAATTATTGTTACTCCAAAAGAAACCAGGCAAAAAAATATGCCTAGTGACGAAAATCCCATTGAGATATCTCAAAGAATTACGAAGCTACAACCGTTTTAATATTGCTTGTTAGAGAGAGAAAACAGTGTGTGACGTCACGTTATGGGATGCGGGCGGCACCGCACACGACGGGGCGCGGCACATTGCCGTCTATTAGTGACGTCACAATCTTCCAGCTTCATCGTTTCATATGAAGTTGCGTTTTGCGAAAAAGGGACAGAACATTAACCCTTCTTAAAACTTTGAACACATAACTTCGTGATTATTTAACCTTTTGCGTTGATTTTTTTCTCCATTTGACTACATTTTTAATCCTTTTTCGAGAATATATGACATTATTGATCATTTTATTTTGTGTCTACACCCCTATTATAGAGATGTTTTAAGCAGTCTCTCGAAATTAAAAAAAGATTATAGGACCACGCAATAAGTCATTAGTTCATAGTTGTTTGTATCTGAAGCGAAATGGAACGCTTCGGTCCGTGAACTACGAAGCTGTTTCATAATGCAGACGCTGGGTCATGCCCGTTCTCGGTGCAATGTGAAGAAACAAGAATATGAAAAGGGGAAATGCTGTTGAAAGTAAAGCTCACATTTCGACATGGTTAGTTACTATTCATAATGTAAATTATTCATCTAGAAACCGCGGCGAGCCATTTGCCTCGTCCCCAAATGGATGGCTTTTTCATCACACTTGCTCGTAAAGGGCTTCATAACGCACAAGCTACAATAGCCTATATTACGCCCATGGGCATAATGTTTCTTTTTTATATTATCTTGTCCAGCAAGGAGGTTTTGATTTGACCTATATACGATGTTTGACAACGTATTTATAAATAAATCCAAACGTAAAAACACGAATAAAATATGTTTAAGAATTTTAACGTAGTGTCTGTGTAAAATATTTAGAATATTGTTTTTAAACCGTGATTGCTGTACGAGTATGCCGTGAGTATGCCGAAACATCTTTACCTTGCGCGCCTCACGGTAAATTCAACAGAATGGGCGATTGACATTCTGTGTTTTTTATTGCCATTTTATTTTGTTTCAAACGTAGCTGTGTCCTCGCAAATATGATGAAAAACATTGTGTGCGACGCGGATGGTAAGATTTTTTAGAAACTCAAGCCATCAAAGCACTTACCAATGAGTTTTTCGGAACTTATGTACGGAATATTTTAGCGTCCGCTTTTCGCTGAAGAAAAGTATCGTGAGTTGACCGGTCTAATCCCAATAAGGCCTAGTTTTCCCTCTGGGTTGGAAGGTCAGATGTCAGTCAATTTCGTAAAACTTGGGATTAGTTGTCAAAGTGGACCCCGGCCTCTGGGACCGGGAATAACGCTAAGATGGTGACATTATTTCCATCCATTATTTCCGTCTAGGGCATAAACATTTGAATCTCTCGTTACACTAAAGATTCTACTTTAGAATCTCCACCCTACGCTCAGGATCTCATTGTAGAATAATTCGCTTCACTCAGAATTGAATATAACGCTCTAGCAGTGAAATATAATATCACTTTGCTGCCTTGAGACACAATCTACTAAACTATATTCACGGGCGCGCTACGTAGAGCTATCACTTGCCGTGTCGTGTGTGCTGTTTCGACATTCACTTGAACAACCTTTGTCTCGACGACAAACGGGTGCGTCCAAATGGACAAACGTTGTCGTATAGCCGTTGATATTTCAACATTGAATTTTGTGACTTTAAATATACCAAACATTTTCACCGAGATTTAACTTTGAACTAGACAGGAAGAAACCGTTTTATCCGAACCTTTTTTCCGGAAGACCATTAAAACCACGTTACCTGATGTCTGCTTGTATAACATTAAATATCCTGACTGACATTTGCCTGGAGGGAGCGGACACACGGCTTCGAAGAAAAACATTCAACTATAATACGGTTGATAACAGTAAAAATTAATTACTCCCGATATACGCAGAAAACATATATGTTTGCTCTTTTAAAGATTGTTAAATCCATAAAGATCAAAAAGGTGACGCGGTTTGACAATACACAATCGTGACGTGCCCGTACCATTTCATATCAACATAGCGTTTTTGACGTTTCATAAAAAGTTGCTTGATTGGCTATTATTAGCGTTATTGGAAAACTCATTGAAAAGGTCACAAATCACCAACTCCTAAACTATGTATCTTGAGCGTAACAACATCTTGTCTCCTAACCAATTTGGCTTCAGGCAGAGCAGATCGACTGAACAAGCGGTCGATCTTCTTGTCAGTAAAATAGTGGACTGTCTGGACAGAGGTGAAAAGTGCCTAGCAATCTTTTTAGACCTTGATAAGGCATTCGACACGGTTTCCATTCCGATCTTATTATCTAAACTCGAGGGCTTTGGTATTAGGGGTCTTGCACTGGAGTGGTTTAGATCGTACCTTCTGAATCGGAAGCAATGTGTTCGTGTGGGTGACCACATCAGTGACTTCTCCAACGTGGATGGTGGAGTGCCTCAGGGAAGCGTCCTAGGGCCAACTCTTTTTTTGATCTACATAAATGGACTCTGCAACCTCAAATTAGCAAACGGTACAACCATCTCCTTCGCAGATGACACAGCTATCTTGATACGTGGAAAAGACTGGTCTGAAGCTCAAAGTGACGCAAAATCTAACTTAAGATTGGTTGTGGAATGGCTGGATACAAATTGACTGTCATTATAAGTCCATAAACTATTTTTTTTTTTTTTTCTATAAATGCCAAAGGCCAGCCTGACGACATTTTTAGTATTAAAGTGGAACACCAGAATGATCCTAAGGCTCACTACAGCCTTGACAACAGATTAAGCTTTATTGAGCGTTCAAGCACAATACGCTATCTTGGTGTAATATTAGACGTTCATCTCACGTGGCGGCAGCATATTGAGTCACTTAAGAGTCGCGTTCGAAAGCTCATGTTTGTTTTTCGCACCTTAAGTACCCTGAATTGCTGAGAACCGTTTATTTTGCCCTCTGTGAATCCCTTTTGCGCTCCTGCAGTTCGGTCTGGGGAGGAGCGGCAAAGACGCATTTAATTAGCTTAGAGAGGGCACAGCGATCTCTACTTAAAGTTATTTTTAGAAAACCATCACGCTTCAGCACCAAAGAGCTGTACAAGTTCTCTAATGTTCTCACTGTTCGTCAGCGCTTCCTCAGAAAAGTGATATACAATTATAGCAAACTGCACGACAAAATGTTCTTAGCGGACACAAGACGACGTCAGCGCTGGAAAACCCCAAAAACGTCTACAAGATTTGCCCAAAAATTCCACGCTTTCATATCCCCATTGGTCTTGAAAACTTTTAGTGAGCTCCACCGTATCACAAGGCCCCCCAGTAAATCTTTCCTGACAAAGTGGCTCAGGCAACTAGATTACCACGAAACTGAACTCCTACTAGTCGTGACAAAATAAGTATTGTTACTGTAGTAAAGTATAAATATATAATAGCCCCTACTACACGTATATATATATGCCTATTTGGCTATATTTTTACCAATGTCTTGTGTATTTACATACATTAACTGACAATAAAATTAAAACACAGAGCTGACAGCTTCAAATACTTATCCGCCATTCTAACGGACAGTGTTTCCCAAACGTTCTTCCCGGTGATACATCGCGAGCCCACACGCAACGGTTTTGTTGACATAACAAAAGAAAAGCTTCCACGAGTTATTTATGGGTATTTTGTCTTTCTCAAACGGCGACTCTCTCGGTGAGTTTGGAGTGCACCTATTTAGTAACACAATCTGCCCTTATTTTACGACTATGGCTAACAAGCGATTCAGGGTAAGCATACACTGTAGCTAATGGTCCCTTGCGACTTCAAAGAATCACAAGCAAGTTTATTTATTTGCGGATTCCTTGTGTTGACAGCTAGCGAAAAATGCAGGAACCACACTCATCGCAGCTCGTCCTGGGGAGCTTTGTCGACCTTACTTACCACCAGGAACACAACATCACAATACCTATAGAGCAAATATAGAGAGGAGGCAGAGTTATTATGACTGCGGTCCTGCGAAAGGTACATGGTAGATCACCAGTTGGGCTACTTCTAATATGAGCTTGGAGCTTAGAGTGCCTCTCTTGGCGATTGCTACCTCGCCATACCTGCGCTGCTCTCGTCAACTCCGTGCTCGCAACATCACCGCAGTGTGATGTGTTTGTGACAGGGATGGCGAGACTGATGACTGAATGTAAGTGAGTATAAGAGAGACGTATGGTTATTAGTTAGTGTTTACTTAAGTTTTGTTTAATTTAGGTAAAGTAGAAATGAATCGCTGTAACGTTTTTGTTAAGACTGTCATGTTGCACTGTATGGTTCAATAATAATGCAAAACGTAAGTCTCCGATCGGCCCTTCAACCTGTCCGTACGTGGCAACGGTTTGAACGTAAAGTCTTCTTTGTCTAGTTGTTTGCTCTCTAAATAAGGTTCGAAAAATCCACTCAAGTCACGACTTTCTTTATTCAGTTATGATGTGAATGTTCCAGATGCACTGAAGTATGATTATGGACTAGCGTCTGCCACCACACCGGTGCGTATACGCGTTGACGTGCGTCATGTCTTGTTTATATGTTTTTCTGCGTTTACGGTCTATCAGCGTATTTCGAGCAGCGATATGGGGTCGCCTCCGAAGGAAGGAACACCACACAACTCGCTGTTGGTGTCCATCATCACACCTAAGACCCTGAATGGTTGCGAATAGCACGATTCTAGAGGTATTCATCATCATCATCATATCAACCGAAAGACGTCCATTGCTGGACATAGGCCTCCCCCAAAGAGTGCCGGTCCTGCTCCTGCGCCACCCGCACCCAGCGGGTAAAGGTTGCGGGTCATCAGTCCACCTTCTGGGGGGCCTACCCACGCCGCGCCTTCCGGTACGTGGTCGCCACTCGAGAACCTTTCCGCCCCAACGGCCAGCGGTTCTACGTGCTATGTGCCCCGCCCACTGCCACTTAAGTTTAGCGATTCGGAGGGTTCTGCTGTTCTGCGGATATCCTCATTTCTGATGCGATCACGCAGAGGAACTCCCAACTAGGCCCATGGCCCAGGTATTACCTCTCAGGAAAGCTGCGGCGGTGGAATAAACTCCGTGCCATGGTTTTCTCGAGAGACTACAGTATGTGTCCCACTAATCGATTAGCCCCATGTTAAGCCCATTTAGGCTAAACGTGTCATAAAGAGACAATGACGAAAACAAACTAGAATAGATATAAGTGTCTAAGAGGCAACCGGATGGCTCGCGGTTGCGCCCCAGACCAAGTTGGCTCAGTTCCGGTTCCACAACGCTTCGGGAGCTTAAATACCACGACCCAACCAGCACCTGCCTCTTGGACACTGAAACTACGCTTCATTGCTCTAAATAATACAAATACCTAAATACATGGATAAATCCAAAACTCAGAAATGAAACATTCATGTTCATCACACAAACATTCGCTGAGGGCGCCAGTTTCTTAGGCAGGGTCGCTAACCCTAAGCTAAACCAGTTGCCATAATATATATATACGACTTATGTCTTTTTATATCCGGTATATATTCTAATCAAACTAGAAACTCGCGCCGTCCATTATTCGAAGCTCGTTGTATCTAGAACCGTGAATCTTTTGTGAATAAAAATCGCGGCCAAGTTAGCAAAGCTCCGAGACTGAAAGAAGCTTCGGGAGCGGAAACCGAAGCTTCAGGTCAAAGTCCGCATTAGCCTGAAGCATTAAGCTCTGGAGTAAAAGCTCAGTTAATACCCATGCCGGTTTAAAGTAGTTAGATGTGTGGCAAAGATGTACAAAGATTTAGTGTAGTTTAATGTTTATGTTAAACTTAAGGCAAAAAATGTCTGTGTTCAAGTTTGTGTGTATTTTTACAAGTTTTATTTAACTTGCATTGCACGCATGTAGGTAGTCCGTATCTTCAATATAACTAAACATTTTTAGGGTACCGTACCCAAAGGGTAAAAATGGGACCCTATTACTAAGACTTCGCTGTCCGTCCGTCTGTCTGTCACCAGGCTGTATCTCAAGAACCGCGATAGCTAGACAGTTTAAATTTTCACAGATGATGTATTTCAGTTGCCACTATAACAACAAATACCAAAAACAATGGATGGGGCAGTGGGCGTCCACAATGCGTCGCCAACCCGATCAGTCTTGAGAGTCACGCTTCATTTCGCTCCAGCCCCCGTATCATGGTCGGCCTTATCACGCGATAAGTGACAAGATAGAGCGTCGATCTCGTTCTATCGAACGGTGTCAGCCAGTGACGGACGCTCTATCTTGTCACTTATCGCGTGATAAGGCCGACCATGATACGGGGTCTGGTCTTCTTTATGGCTTTCGCGATTGCAAATATTGCAATGATCGTCCGCCGCCAGGTCTTCTTAGGACGGCTACGTTTGCGCTTGCCTTGGTCTTCAGAGGTGATCAATAGGTGACAACTATTAGGCATTAAGGTGACGAGCTTTGGCATAATTACCGTATACCAAAAAAGTTTTTAACCAGATCTTTGGGCTAGTTGGAACCTTCTCATCGAGTTGATCGATGATGACCGTGGAATTAAAACAGGCACAAGTCGGAATAAGATGAGGTATTTATGTTATTAAGTAACAAATAGAGACAGGCAACTACGGACCCCTACACTGCGCGTGGCCCGACACGCACTTGGCCGGTTTTTATAAAACAGTCATTGCAATATCCTTCTTAGGCGGTACTTTGTAGCAAAGCGGCCAAGTAATGTCATGTAGGATCACGTAAAGTTCTCTATACAGAAAATTAATAATACAAAATACTTGAACATCGTCTTAGGTTACTCTCGACTACTCTAACCCGCTGTCAACACCAAAATGCCCTTGAGGATTCGGGATACGCACACTGTCTATTTGTATCGGAGTAAAGGAGAGCGAGTGTTACTGGGCGGAATTAATAAATTAATATTTAAATAAAAACAAGTGTGGATTTTTTGTGACTCGTTAGCGATTTAGGTATGAATATGTTGACTTCATGTTTTTAATTGCAGACCTATACGTCAAAAAAATAAAGACAGAACCGTTTAATGATGATTTTAAGACCAATCTTTGCAATTATTTTCTATCGAGCCGTTTCGTCCAATTATGTATCGGGTCCGTCCACGGTCTTTGAAATATGATGAATATTAACATATTTTTTTTTATTGTCCTAGAACAAATAGTTTATCTTAGAAAACTGCTTAAATAAAATAAATTTCAACAAAATTAGGTATTTTCAGTCTCTTACGCGAGATGTCAAATACATGAAAACACAGTTTAGCTTAGCACATCTCCGGTGAATACTCACCCTAAAATCTATCGTCCCGTTTTCATAACAAAAAGTAGTTACAAAACGGAACAGGGAGGTAAGTACAGCTTAGGAATAACAATTTTATGTGCGTGTATCAACTGGTGACTCGTAAACCTTACATTGTTCGCTACTCATTAAAATTGTATGCCTTATCGATAAAGGTCAGTGCAGACTAGACTCGCAGGCATTTTGCAATGGCTCAGTTTTACCAGGAAAATTCAGTATAATATCATGAGAATTGGAAATAGGCTCAGGCTGCCGATACATTTTAAGGACGGGTTGCATCAACTACACTTTACACACCCATATGGTGACTTTAACAGACGTTATTTATTCAGATCTCCAAAACAAGGGATTACAGTAAAGATGAAACGGAAGCTTGCGACGTATTTTAAGACCGCTAAGTATCTGTTTGTTGTTAACGTTTGTCAGCTATCATCTTGATTGGAGATCATCAACATCTTAAACACCGAGGACTTGCATTCTAATTATACAACCAAACAAACCTTTGTTTGCATGCCGCTGTCAAGCAGCGGTGGTGGGTTCGAATCCCGGCTCGTACCACGAGTTTTTCCGAACTTATGTACGGAATATTTACAGCTTTTCGGTGAAGGAGAACATCGTGAAGTCTAGTTTTCTCTCTGCGTTCGAAGGTCAGATGGCAGTCGCTTTTGTAAAACTAGTTCATATGCCAAATCTTGGGATTAGGTGACAAAACGGACTTCTTTAGGGCACAACCGGGAATAACGCTAGGAGGATGATGACAGTCGGTTGTTTGGTCTGAGAACAGTAAGAAATGTAATGTCGTTTATTCACATTAAGTAAGACCAGTAAGTCAGAATTCAGAACGAGTGTGCTAAATATACGTCGAGTCAGATCCTCTCGGAAGTTTGCTGCATTTGCAACGGGAGACCTGCTTTATCGTTGTAATTTAGTTATACCTAACTTAAAGCGCTATTAAGCGCTGTTTCTAAGCAGCTACAATTTCAGATAGTTTGTAGTGCCAGTTGGAAATTTCATCCATGTTGGCGCAATTATTTCTAACTGCGACACATTTATCGTATCAATATCTAATTTGGAAACTTACAATTTGTATTCGAACATTTCCTGGCTGGAAATCAATTTGTATGTATATACGTAAATACTTTATTGTACACAAGAGACAGGTAAAAATACAGACAAATTAGGTTAAATCGGTACAAATGCGAACTTATCCCTGTAAGGCATTTGTCACTTGCGAATAGATTGTTCTGTTCAACTCATCTTTGCGCGTAGCCACAACACACACACATACATGCAGCCGTATTAGACACATACTATAATATATATTCGCACGCGCATAATATGTGGCCGCATATTGAAGGAGATGGTGCTTCCTCAGAATGTAGAATCTCGCATGCAACTTGGTCACTGAAAATTTCACAACTGATTACGAACGTTTCAGATTTTTTTTCATTTACCCCATCTACTGCTACATATGAAACGGGGTCCCTTTGTTTCCCATAAACTTATTGTTACGAATTTCGATCGCCAGAAATTGATATTCATATAATTTATAGACATAAACATCAATAGTCATAATTTTTGTTAAGTATAACGCTTTATAGTTCTAACATTAATGACCTATAATATTAAGTATTATAATCTCAAAAGTCAGAAAATTTATGTCCATAACGATCAAAGGTCTATCGATAATTACTCATAAATATTCCAAGACATATATTTCAACGAACTAATGGTTGTTATTCATATCGTTTTAATGCCTAAAGTGAATTACTTCTAAGAGACCAAATCTATAACATCCAAAGTCATATAGATAATTACTCAGAAACATTTCCAGCCATACATTTGAAAGGGGTACTAAGGTACTACTGTGCGAAGGGTTTATGATTGTTTCGTGAAGAACACGTTTAAATAAGCATGTTTTGTGAGAAACTTTTTTCTCTGAAATTAAAAATGGCCAAGATATTGGACCTCTAAGGCAGGTCGGTGTAGGTACCACGACGAGCGAAGCGAAGAGGAGTGTTAGGTGTACCGCGACCCTAAGCGCGCGAGCCGAGTGAGCGAAGCGAGCGTGCCGCGGTAGCGGCCGGCGAAGCGCCAGAACCAATGATAACAACATCCATCAACATTTTTACAAGGTCAGATTTTTACCAACTTTCGGGTCAAATATCTCGGCCATTTTTGATTTTAGACAAAAAAGTTTCAAACAAAACATACTTATTTTAACGTATTCTGATCACTAAACAAAACAGTGAGCGGCATACATACCTTTCAACCGCATCACTCCATACCCTCTTTATTTTTGCCCAAGTACCCACATTTAAAGCAGTCTGGAAGAACGCGTTCAGTAACATTCGGTATTTAAAATTGTATGTATTTTATTATTTTTCTGGGAGTGCGTTTATAGGCTTTAACATTATGAAGTGTGACACCACCATGACATTGAATGATATGAGTAACTAATCAGATGACTACCAATCATTATGACTTGCAAAAAAGACCTTACAACAATTATTATAAACTAGATTATTGCTTTTAACATTATGTAATTGCATACCACCGGGACATTGAATGTTATGGCTAACCAATTTTATGACTAACAATATTGATGACCTGCAAAAATCGGAACTCCAATTTATATTGTTAAATTTTATGACTTTCGACAATATGACTAGAAAAAATTATGGTGGAAAACGTTACGTTAACGGACTGAAAAAGTCGGATCTTAAATTTTATGGGAAACAATAGAGACCCGTGTAATTTTCTTTATTTTTTTTAATTCTGTTCTGACTATTCCTTGGACGCGTAACCAATTTTGTTCAAAATGTATAATTTATTGCGGAAAACAACCCTCAGAAATGTAGTCACAGTTCCGCATGTATCAAGCAAGTCTCAGGGGGTATATTTTTGATACCCTAAAACACACACAATTGGAAACGCTTTATACATCTTACAGGATACACCATACAGCGCCCGCAAAATTTAAAGATATATCTTAAAGCCCAAAGGGAGCACGTCGTCGTCAAACAAGGCAAGTACTCCCTTCGAGAAAAAGTTTACAGGGTCCTGGAGATATGATTTTGTATTTTTTCTATGTTTATTTTTGTGTTATCGTTACCATTGTGTTATCTCTATTGATTCAGAAGACCAGCGCAGGCTGCAAAACCAGCATCATACTAAGTTGGATCCATTTTGCGGTTATATTTTTGAAATCTGTATTTGTGTGGTATGAATCTATGAAAGTTGAAAAACTACTAGAGGAGTACGGTGAATACTTGTTAGTTTAATCAACAAAATATTTGTTGTTGACGACCGCTTTAGCCTAGTTGGTAGTGACCGTGCCTACGAAGCAAGAGGTCCCGTCGAATGCCGGTAAGGGCATTTATTTGTGTGATGTGCACGAATATTTGTTCCTGAGTCATGGATGTTTTCTATGTATTTAAGTATTTATTTATCTATATAAGTGTATTTATCGTCGTCTAGTACCCATAGTACAAGCTTTGCTTAGTTTGGGACTAGGTCGATTTGTGTAAGATTGTCCCCTAATATTTATTTATTTATTTATTCAAAAGTTAGCTGCGATATCATTGAAACGAAGACTGCTGACGCCACCGCACTGATAGTTGACCCGTGCCAGTCCAGTCTCATCCTCGTAAAAAATCTGAGATAACCCTTCAGTCTGCACCAGCCTTAGAACCCTCGCAAATAGTTCCTGGTTCATTTCTAAACTCCCATTCCTTACCCGAATCACGAACCATCATAAAAACCAGCCTACTCTCGCGTGCCAATTGTGCGACATACTGCAAAATTCAACATTTCCACACATCCTTAAAAATATGACGTTAAGAGTGACTTTGGCTTGGCAGGAGTGTTATACAATTTCTTACTTCAATATACTGTGAACCGACAATATCAACTCGTCCAAACATAAATTCAGACATCTTTCAGGCCATAAACCAGCAGAATTGATTAGCGGCAATCTGCTTATCCCGTTTGAACCTTCGTAAATTATCGGCTAATGCCTCTCAAGAGGCGTTCCCGAATTTAGTGATGTTTGAATTCGGGGGCAAATTTCGTTTCGTTAATGTGGACCTCTTGGGAGGGGGTGGAGTTACGAGCATGTTTAGGGCAAGAAGCAAGAACTTAAATAATTAATTAATAAAATATACAAACTTTGTCCTTAACCTTTCGTTTGCGGCGGGTTAAAATCGTGTGTGTGTAAGACTCGGCTCGCGTAGAGCAAATGGTTCTTGAAAAAATGCAAAAGGGCGACTAATAATGTTTGCTTTTGACCAAACAAAGGTCAAAGTTGATATACCGTAAAATGGGATGAGTTGGGTCAATCCAACCATGATAAAAATGTACTTTTACATGTGGCACGTTGATTTTTATACATATTTACTCGAGCGGGTTCAGCGGAAATTTACACGTCACCTTTACAAAAAGCAGTATGGATATTATCCTTTCTTATATCCGCCTCTTTTTGTAGTCTGTATGGTCGTCGGGCTGGAGACTCTCCATTTCAGACGTAAACTGCACCTCGCAGTCCACTATTGTCTTCTACTCAGGGGGCAAATTGACAATCCAGTGGCATTGGAAGGTATTCACCTATTCGTCCCAGATCAGTACGGACGCGCGGGGCGCTGACGCCGCCCGCTTTTCGCTGCGCAGGCAGCGGCGCAGCGAGCAACGCGCCTGGCGATCGTGCGTCGGCGCTGCTCGATGAGCTGGTGTTGAGGCAGGATGCCGACGTGTTTGCGGACAATTGGCAGAGCCTGCTTACTAAAATAAGAGCTTTGTGCAATACATTTAGTTATTGCTACTTTTAATTTGTTTGTGTAATGTATGGTATAACTGTCATATATTTATGTTATTTTTGAGTACTAACATTGTAGGCGCTTTGGTATTACTGTAAGCCTATTATGTAAATCCATACTTAATATTATAAATGCGAAAGTGTATGTGTGTGTTTGTTTGTCCGTCTTCCACGGCAAAACGGAGCGACGAATTGACGTGATTTTTTAAGTGGAGATAGTTGAAGGGATGGAGAGTAACAAAGGATAGTTTTTATCCCCGTAATCATCCCCTAATGGGGTGAAATGGGGGGGTAAAAGTTTGTTGGAGCTGCGATATAAAGTTTACACGCGGACGGGGTCGCGGGCAGAAGCTAGTAATTAAATAAATAAATAAATAAACACATGTTCCGGCCGTATGACTTTTAGTTTTTTAATGTTCATCTGTCGTATCTGACGTTTCATTCTCACGCTCACTTCTAGAGAATACACTTATTTTAAATATTATAATTTGGCTACTCCGTTATTCCGCACGATAAGAAAATGTCTAAAAGTATAATAAAATTACTTTTAGAGCAACCTGAGCCAGGAAATCAAAGTAGCAACTGAAAATAGTCGCGCCCCATCTGCCCCCCAATCCGTTAGCCCCCTTAATCCCATTATACGGTATTGAACAATTTTCAGTTGAAAACTCCTTGTTAAGGTTAATAGATAGACGTTTAGTATTGTGGTAGGAAACGTTTAATTGGGCATTTAAGTAGAACTGAAGTTAAGCCAAAAACGATACGTTCCGTTTTAGCGAATTAAATAGTTTAGTAACGTATATTTCTTTATCAAAGTCATTAAAATTATTACCAAAGTTCCGCCAAATAAGATACTGTCAAAAATTACATTTTTGATTCAAGTTTTTATTGCCAACTGCGCTTTTCCAACAACCTTGAGACAATTCTACCGAGCCCAAACTCAACGGAGTTACGTCTGTTAAGTCCTGAATTCCCATGGCCACCTTCTGTCTCCATCATCAGATCAGCTTGATCCTTATGGATCGACGATCCGATGGATTTAAACCCAAAATTATTTTTTTTAAAGATATTTCCCGTACAAACATAGTTACTTACATTGAAAGAAAAAGAAAGAAAGACAGTAATTTGTTAGTGCAAAAACTCTACATAAATAAAAGCAAGCATTGAAAACATGCAAAGGGGTAAATCGCCGGGGCATGATGGTCTCAGCATCGAGCATCTCAAACATGCGGGGGTGCACCTGCCGCGCGTCCTGGCAATGTTCTTCACTCTTTGCCTCGGACACGCCTATCTTCCCCAGGAACTCACAAGTACAGTGGTAATTCCGCTAGTAAAAAACAAAACGGGTGACCTATCGGACATGGGCAACTACAGGCCCATCTCGCTTGCCACTGTGCTAGCGAAAGTGCTTGACGGCTTGCTTAATGCGCAACTTTGTAAACATATTAAGTTGCACGACGCACAATAGGGAATATTCATGACATTTTTTTATTTTTTTTATCTATTCTATAAGTAATTATATAACCGGAAAAAAATATAACACTTTCACAATATTATTAAATAAGCTAAAAAAAATTAGTTAAAATTACTATCATTTTCGGACGATCAAAACGCCACCATTTTGGCGCGCTCATTTGTGACGTCACCGTGCAGCTTAGTGCACGGCGGTTCTTAAACAAATTAACAACAAAGTGTTTGATTCACACTTTTAATAAATGTGAGTGATTAAAGCTTATAAGATCAACTTATTGTAATGGAAGAGCACACAAAAGCTTATTATAAATATTGTATTGTCCCTATGTGTGAAAATCACATTAAAACTGCAAATATTTTCATATGCCCAAAGGTGCAAATATAAGGATAAAGTGGTGTAAGGCGATGAGGAGAGATAATGTATCGTGCTTGAGTAGTTTATATTGTTGTGAAGATCATTTCGACGTGAGTATTAAATATGTATGTACCTAAAATCTTTTTTATTACGACTCGCGAACAATATAGGTAAACAATAACCTAACCTCAAAATTGTATTATATACTTATTCATAAAACTATTCTGATTCCCAATTTTTTTAGTTATTAATGTTACAAATATTATGATTTTTGTTGATCAACAGCTGACTACGAGTGTTGATTTTGATCAAGAAACGTTAAAGTAAAGTAAAGTAAAGTAAAGTTTATTTGTGAAACATAGGTAACAAAGATGGTACAATGGTAATATGTGTATCACTATGTTTGGCCGTTAGGCATACAAATACAAACGTTACACACAACAAACGTATACAAACGTTTTAGCTAAGTTTCTTTGTTTGCACTGTTGATCGAAGAAAGTTAAAAGATTTTAATCCTTTTTACTGAGTGACCTACACAAATTTGTTTTATTTATAAGCCTTGACGAAAACAACCTAGTTTGTTAAAGTTCATAAAGATGTTCTCTACATTTAACATTCCTAATAGGTACCTACATATCTTTGATTATATAATACTAGCTTCTGCGCGCGACTCCGTCCGCGTGGAACTCGTTTATACTATCTCTATACCAAATTTCATCCAAATCGGTTCAGCAGTTTTAGCGTGAAGAGATAACAAACAGACAGACAGACACACTTTCGCATTTATAATTTATTATTAAGTAAGTATATATAAAATATATAATATAACTAGCTTCTGCCCGCGACTCCGTCCGCGTGGAACTCGTTTATATCGTAGCTCCCCCATATCCCCCAAAGGGATGAAGTGGGGGTGAAAGTTTGTATGGAGCTACGATATAAATGAGTTCCACGCGGACGGAGTCGCGGGCAGAAGTTAGTATATATAATATATAAAGTTATAGTATAGTAAAATAGTATATAGTATGGATAAATATCTACTAGTATTTTATTCCACTTATTTAACAAAGACACCTATTTGAAGTAGTTTAAAAGTCTAGCTATTTGAATCGCCAAAATAGGTTATAATTATTTAATTGACCAATCTCACGAGTATAAAAACAAGGAATATGAAAATTTATTGAATATCTGTAACTTATTTACCTTGCAGCTTTTACTCCTCTTAGTTCAGCGGACGTAAAGTCACAAATATTTGCGAAGTATGTATTAAATTTAGTCATCATGAACACATCAATTATAGGCAGATTATCCGACTGTGCCTTGACAAAACCGCCTTCAGTCATTGTGGCGAGTCTTTTTTCACTTAATAATTACCAAAAAACACTGATTATTTATCATAAACAGCGGCCAAACAATGCGAATAACTTTCAATAATCATACTAACGACCTGCACGGTGACGTCACGTTTCGCTCCGCCAATAGCGTTGCGTTTTGGAAAATTGCGAGGGAATTTGAAAAATAGTACTTTTAAACAATTTATTTTATCAATAGAAACATGATAATTTGAAAAAATAATCATGTGTGTCTATTTATTAAGCAATATAGATTACACGTGATTTTTTTTGACCATTTCTAAATCACATGCATATTCCCTATTCGGCTTCCGGCCAGGGCTGTCGACTGAAAGCGCAATTTTGTGCGTTAAGCAAGCTGTCAGGTACTACAAGGATAGGAACACGCCCATGTATGCGTGTTTCCTGGACTTGTCCAAAGCTTTTGACCTGGTTGTGTACGATATGCTGTGGGATAAGCTACAAAAAACCGATCTACCTAGGGAGTACGTAGCTTTACTAAAGTATTGGTACAACAGCCAGGTCAATCGGGTAAGATGGGCGGGGGTTGACTCGGATGTATATAGGTTAAAATGTGGAGTAAGACAGGGAGGGTTGTCATCCCCTATCCTTTTTAACCTATATATAAACGATTTGATAGGGAGGCTCAGCAGTACGCATGTCGGCTGCCATATTGGCGAAGTATGCTTTAACAACATAAGCTATGCGGACGACATGGTCCTTCTGGGGCCGTCGGTCGACTCCATTAAGGACCTACTTAGACTGTGTGAGGGCTACGCTCTACAGCATGGTCTTAAATACAATGTGAACAAAAGCGAGGTGCTCATTTTTAAAGCACGAAAATATAACACGAACACATTGCCCAAGATCATGCTGGCGGCCAGCTTCTTAAAGTAGTGGATAAATTTAAGTATTTAGGCCACATGCTCACTGCGGACCTGAATGACGATTTGGATATGGAGAGGGAGAGAAGAGCGTTGGCTGTACGAGGCAATATGCTCGCCCGCAGGTTCACACGTTGTAACAAACAAGTCAAGTTGACGCTGTTTAAAGCTTACTGTCAAAAATTTTACACGTGTAGCCTGTGGGCGAGATTTACTCAGAGGGCCTATAACATCCTGCGTATTCAGTACAACAACATCCTTAGGATGCTGTTGAAGCTGCCGAAGCACTGCAGTGCTTCGGGCATGTTTGCAGAGGCCCATGCGGACGACTTTTATGCCATTCGGCGAAAAAGAATAGCCTCACTGCTGAAGCGGATGCGAGGCAGCAGCAACAGTATGCTGAGGGTGTTGGCAGAGCGCCTTGATTGCCCGCTCACCAAGTATTGGGTTGAGGTGGTCATTGGTAGGGCCAAGTAGGGAGTAATATATCGCTACTTGCTCCTGCCTTTTTACTACATCAATATTTAATTTAATTTAAATTAAAACTTAATGTAATGTAACGTGTAATTCTAACATAGTTTTGTAAGTCCCAATTGTTACTAACACTATTATGGATCTCGGTCTGAATTAAACAATTTTTATTTTATTTATTTATTTATTATTGCAAGTTAAAGTTCGAGAAAGAGGTCAATCGTCGCATCCGACTCGGCTGGGCAGCGTTCGGTAAGCTACGGCACATCTTTTCGTCCAATATTCCGCAGTGTCTCAAGACGAGAGTCTTTGACCAGTTGTGTGTTGCCAGTGATGACATATGGCACTGAAACGGGCCTCATAAGAAGGCTCAAAGTCACCCAAAGGGCAATGGAGAGGGCCATGTTGGGAGTTTCTCTGTGTGATCGCATCAGAAATGAGGATGTCCGCAGCAGAACCAAGGTAACCGATATATAGCCCTCCGGATCGCTAAACTTAAGTGGCAGTGGGCGGGGCACATAGCACGTAGAACCGATGGCCGTTGGGGCGGAAAGGTTCTCGAGTGGCGACCACGTACCGGAAGGCGCGGCGTGGGTAGGCCCCCGACAAGATGTACTGATGACCTGGTAAAGGTTGCGGGAGTCCGCTGGATGCGGGTGGCGCAGGACCGGTCACTTTGGCACTCTTTGGGGGAGGCCTATATCAAGCAGTGGACGTCATTCGGCTGATATGATGATGATGATGATGATTGCAAGTTAAGTAAAAGCTTGTAAAAAAAAGGTTTCTTCCAGCGAAAAGTAGAGTTCGTATGCATTGTCGGTATGTTTATAATACGGTAATCGGAGATCTTACAAACAACAGAAAAAATAAAAATCAGGAAACCCACGCGCTATACCTACCGACCGACTTTAACGAGTTTCCACACAAAAACGTCAATAATAAAAAGTAAAAACGTAATAGGAAACAAATACCCTCATCGCTATTCACAATACGCACTGATACCGAGCCGCAGCGGGAAAAATTTGAAAAATTACTGGCTCCGTAACCAGACACGTAAAAGATAAAAATTGTCCGTCACTCGGATATTCAGAGCACCGCTAACCCTTCCGTGTCCTTAATACGGACCCAGGAGGGTAATATCTCAAGGGAAATGATTTTTTTTACACCGGTCCAGTTTATGTTACCTTTTGTTTGAGTGTAGGTACGTATTCTACGGCCTTGGTACGAAAATAGACACGCGGAATGATTTAATACTTACAAAAAGAGGTAGATAGGTTACGAGTATAAGCGCTCCGAAAGTGGCACACTAATTTACTTTAAAAACAAAGTTTTAACCGACTTAAATTTAGTACTACGCCAAGCCTCGCGAATGTTTCCACATTTATTTTCCAATTTACCACATGAACTTATTTCCGAGCGCAAATGCGTTGATTAATAGAGAAAAAAACCCAATCGCTGTATGTCGCCCGATAATATTTTGAGAACTTCCGTCGATTCCACAAGGATCACCTTTGCCACTTCACTAGTTGCTATTTCAACGGTATCTTATCAGAATCTGTGACGTACTTTTGTACTTTGACGTACATCTGTGGTCTTCGTCATCAATTCCACTCAACCAAATTTATGATTTCTGGGTGTAAATACACGAGTTATAATAGAAAATACCAAAATCACTACACGCGTGCCTAATATAATTGAAGAGTTCCCTCAATTCCTCATGAATCCCAACATCCAACTGAATTTTTGAAAACAAATGGGACCCACCTGGAAGCATATACATACAAACAAAAAAAAATATTATGAATCGGCTCAAAAATTACGGAGTTCTGAAGTAACAAACATTGAAAAAAAAAAACAAAAAAAAATACAACCGAATTGAGAACCTCCTCCTTTTTTTTGAAGTCGTTTAAAAACTGAGTAAATTCCACCAACTTGCCTCAGTCTCGCTTCGTCAATGGAAAACGTATGCCGTCAGATTTGGCGGCCATTTTGAAACACGGAATTTCGTATAGACAACGTATCTACCTCTTTTTATATTACATCATTGGACACGAGGAACAGCAATGGTTGTAGGTATAGAATTTAGGAAGGGAATAAGTCTAATTTTAGAATTAATGCTAGTATTCATGAAAAAGCTTACGATTCCTCAGCACGGTCGACTCAAGTTGACACTCTATACAATAGTATTTTATGAAATCGTTTTATAATGTATGCTTTTTCAGTCGAGTACCACGTTTCGATCACCAAGGTAGACTTAAAAAGCTAATTATATAACTATATTGTATGAATACTTTTTCTACGAGTCAACGGAAATAATAATTTATTAAACAAACTTGGTATCTATTGAAAATCGCCCTGCTGAAACAAAGTCAACCGCTTTTTAGGGTTCCATACCCAAAGGGTAAAAACGGGACCCTATTACTAAGACTTCGCTGTCCATCCGTCTGTCTGTCACCCGGCTGTATCTCAAGAGCCGCGAGTCCGACTCGCACTTGGCCGGTTTTTTTTTAAATCGGTAAAATCGCCTGTTGTATGTTTAAATTTTTGACAGGGTTTCTGTACTGTTTTTTTTACTAAGTTTGCAATAAAAAGTTAGTGGAGTAGGTATACTTGGGATTTGGACTTCGACACAAATAAAATACTTAGTAATCTAACAGGTATTTCACTTAGAAATATTACTATGAAAATTTAGATGGTAGAACATCAGGAATTTCGTTAGTATTATAAAGGGAATTTGAAGTGAAGAGTTATCTTGTACTGGTCCAGTAGTCATTTATGTCGTAATAATTAGCTTCTCTTCAATGTTTGCCACTATTTGAACATGGCAAGTTTAAATTAACTCAACTTTTTCGTTCGTCGACTGTACGTGCTTTATTTTTCGGTACTACTTTAATATCGGCTGCCCCCGTGGGTAAGGTCTCTGGGGAAATGCTTTTTCACAACCCCCTGCCGAACTCTTTGTCTATAAAATCGTCTAAAGGTTAAATTGGAAATATACGGTTCAACTAGTTTAGGGATAATCGTATAACATAAATAGATCGATTGCGTAACGTTTCGTACGTACGGAAGGTAGATACAAATTTATTTGACAGTTGACAGTTGACAATGACAGTTGGGGTTATAATCACAGCGTAGAATTTCCAGTTATGTAGTTAGTTACCAATTACTGACAGCCGTTTTCCTCACATTTTCGACATTGTCTGGTTGCCTTTGGCATAGGCCTCCCCCAGATATTCTAATCAGAGCTTCTCTTCACCACATGGCTCCCTTTTTTCCGTCTCCTATCTCATGGATATTGTAGTTATCTAGTTGGTAGCACTCAAAATAGATGACATTCAGTTGTACCTTACCTCTCCACATTACAACGGTTGGTTTTCTAAAGAAATCCTCCAAAATCAAAGAGCTAGCGAATCCATTTAATGGAATGTGTAAATTTTTCCAGCACTAAGACGGAACTTCCCATCGGAAGCGTTATTTTAGTCACTCACGATGAATAACACATGAGCTGCGTACCTTTGTTTGACCTACGTGGAGCCGAGTGAATTTTAAAGCGAGTCATGGCGGTCGATGCAAAGTTTTTATTAGCTGGAGGTCTATCTGATACTGACATTTCGCATTCCGATTTGATTAAAAACTTTTCACGTGGTCGCTTTATGGCGCGACCAAACGGATGTGCAAGAGACACATTCATATCAATACGAAATGCGGAAAGTAAGTGTCTAAAATGAGCCCTGCTTTTTTATGCATCGGCCTGGAATTCTAGCTGACTCGACGTTTTAAGATCATATTGGTGTGACATTCGTTTTACATAAAGCCATAGTGCCACAGGCTTAGCAAGTAAGGGAAGTAGGGGTATCATAATCTGTGTTGAATTAACACTTCGACAATGATAGATATACAAAGGTTGTAAAGCTGGACCAAATGCAGTTTCATTATGACTTTAGATGGAGTGTAATTAGGAATGTGTAGGTACGTACCTAAAGGCTGGATTCCACCGGTGTGCGGCACTGTGCGGCACAAGCATTTTTGCACTGAATATGCTTGTGCCGCACAGTTCCGCACACCGGTGGAAACCTACCTTAAGAGTTAATGTGCGAATTGTTCGTGTGTATTTTGTTTTTACTTGAATCGAACCAATTCGTGTCGTCAAGACCTTTCATTTGTGTTGTAGTTACCATCGTCAACACAGTTAACTGACCATCCGTGCACTTTATGCGCATAAGGTTCAATATAAATACAGGATGGTCAGTTAACCTGTATCATGGTTACGGATGTTTATAGTGTCAGACCTAGGTGGAGATGGCGGGATGACCTCGATGTTCTGCGGGAGGACTTTCCTAGTTTATTTAATAGAGACGCATTATAACTGATGCACTCATGTTTTTACTTTCGTGAAGAGGAAATAAATTAGCAACATAATGTGTACTTTACGTCCCCCTCTCGCTAGCCACTTTGACTTATTTCTACAGTCATGAAAGTAAAGAAAATGTACTAGATTATTGTCAGCAATTTATCCTAAAAAGAATTAAGTTAAAAATAATAATACCTCCTTTGATCAAACGAAAATAAATCAAATTGTAAAAACTGTTTATAATGTTATAACGAACTGCAGTGGCCGCGTTCAAATTGAAATATATTCCTACTTTTTAATCGCAAAATCCGCAAAGTGAGTCATTAATTCCCGAAGAAAGCTAAAAAATTCTTAGAAGCGGAGTAAAAGGATTTCAAAAGGCGCCGACGTTGGCCATATATTATTCAAGCAGCGTCCGAGAGCGTAAATGAAAAAGTTTTCTGTATTCAATGACTATTGGAACACCACCAAAATACTCGTAAACCCCAACTTTGAGAATTGAACCAGAATTGCTGGAGAGACAAGTTCGCGGGGGCATTATGGATTCAGACCGCGGAGTGTGAGATTACGTTTGTTTAATTTAAAGTACTTTCGTAAAAAAATAATAAGGGTTGAAAATGT
Source organism: Epinotia ramella (assembly GCA_947578815.1). Lineage (NCBI taxonomy): Eukaryota > Metazoa > Arthropoda > Insecta > Lepidoptera > Tortricidae > Epinotia > Epinotia ramella. The sequence goes on from OX388213.1 coordinate 2,026,148, forward strand.
AAATATTTGTTTCATTCATTTATTATTCGTCATACACGTCCACGTCGTCCCTGGGCCTGCCGTCGCAGCCCAGGGACGAACCTGCCGGAGATGGGCAGGTCGTACACCCTGGTAATACTGATGGTCGGAACGGGCGCCGCACGCTTACTATCTACCCCGGACCATGCAGTAGCCGAGTATGAGGGCGATGCCCGGATGGCAATTCCACTGTCCGGGTGTAACCTAACCCCAATTCCCGTGTTCCAAACCTAGTCATATCCTATCCTAAATCCTGTCTACTCCTTTCCTGAGTCATCCTCCCCTTCTGTCCTCTTTTCCACTCCGCCAATCCTAGGTGTCATTTCGTACCGTGCCGATGGATGCGTGGCTGGGGGCAAGCCCAGTCATAAACGGTGTCTCTACAAAACCAGGGCGAATTGTAGAATATACAGCCCTTCAGGCGGTAAGCGGGGCTCTGCCGTCTGCGACCAGTTTTTCCCTAGCTGATAGTGGGAATTTTTATGGAGAAAGAAAAAAAATAAAACTGGAAATAACCCGTCGTTTGACGACGTTGTGTCCTCCGTCCTGGATTCCATCTGTTCGCAACGAACACTCAATAACCTAGTATCCATGTATGACGAATGAATGTAAATCAGGCGTTACCATTCATTCACTCTCTTTAAAAATTACCTTCTAACTCGCTACATGTGCTCCATACTTTTAATCAGTTTTTATTCAATAAAAGTGTGAATTTCCATTTAAAACTATTTTATTTATGTTCCTCACGAACATAAATTGGTGCCGAAACAAAATATCTGCTCGGGCTGCAAGTTTAAATAATTTTTCGTTCGAAGTGCAATTGTGCGTTATATTAACACTGGAAGTGAATCGCGAATAATTCAAGTGTTTCGACTAATACTGCGGACCAAAAGTGTGTGTAATCGAAATTCGTCAATATTTTCATACGAATTATTGCCACACCCGTCTGCATATTCAATCTTCGCGACACAAAATTGGAAGAAAACGGCCGCCATTTTTTTCTCGGTTGGTATCGAGACACGCCTCCGAATTCATCGCGAACTTAGCCGCAGAACGACACAGTGACATCCGCCTGGAACCATTCTCTACATTCACTTCAATCAATCGCCATAGACTTATAGACTGTCATCTGTCATTGTCAACGTCAACTTCATGTTTTGTTGAATCTAACCTTAAAACAACCAAAACAAAACATGCCCAATGAAAGAAAAATAAAAGCGCAGATGGCGCAATGCAGAGGATCGCTTACGAAGGCAGAAAACTTCTGGCAAGAGCAGCAAAACGGGCCTTTTGACAAAGAGGCAGTTTTATCACGATTACGTCAAATCGACAACGTTTTAACAAAGTACAACGATCTGTCGCTAGAGCTGCAGCTACTGAACGAGGAAGATTCTGCTGATGAGTTTAAGGACACCTTCGTGGATGACGGCTTCGAGGATCGCGCCCTCGCGATATCGTCTAAACTGCGGAGCTTGCTAAACACTCATCAGCAAGCGCAAGAGTGCGTCAACGGAAACCGGTGCAGTGCTAGCATTGCTTTGCCACAGATGGACATCCCCGTGTATGATGGCAAGGACTACACGCAATATCAAACATTTATAGAACTCTTTAGTGCCATGATACATAATAATGTAAAATTAGAATCTATTCAAAAATTATTCTATTTAAGAAAGTTTTTAAAAGGTGAGCCATTGTCACTGATTGAAGGGCTTCCCATTATAGGGGAGTCATATGAAAAAGCATTAGAATTGTTAAAAAATAGGTATGATAACAAGTTCTTAATAATAACTAACCATGTTCAAACATTGTTGGATATCCAACCAATTGTAAGGAGTTCTGCCAGCAATCTGCGAGAGTTAATATCACAATCTCGCCAACACTTAGGGGCTTTGAAAACTCTAGGGCAGGCAACTGATAGCTGGGACATGGTCATTCTACCTATTCTGCTGCGGAAAATCGACCAATTTTCCTGTCGAGCATATCATAGCGAGCGAGACAATACGAAGCTGCCAACATTAGAGGACTTCTTTACCTTCATGGAAAGAAGAGCCAGCAGCTTCGAGGAGAGCCAAAAAAGTGAAGGTAAGACATGTACCCATTTTAACAGTAATGTGTCTAAAAACAAAGTGTCAAATTTTGCAAGCAAATTAGTATCTTCTTGTAAATTTTGTAATTCTGAGTCACATAAATTATTCAAATGCACAAAATTTGAAACCTTGTCCCCTCAGGAAAGGGTTGAATTTGCAACCACCAATAATTTATGCAAGATATGCTTAGGAATGCACAGTAGCAAGTGTCACTTTCACTTCAAGTGTTCTCGGTGCAGTAGCAAGGAGCACAATACCTTATTGCACTGTGAACAAAACAAAACAAAAGCTTCATTGCACAGTGGTGTTAATAATACAGTTTTACTGCCAACAATAAAGGCAAAGATCCTCAGCCAAGATGGAAAGTCACACATTATTGCTAGGGGGCTGGTCGACTCTGGTAGTCAAGTAAACTTTTTAACATCCGATCTGGCCAATTCATTACAGTTGAAGCTTTTCAATAATGATCTAAACATAACTGCTTTAGGCAATCAAACAAACACAACTTCAAAATCAGCTGTTGTCAATTTTATGTCACTCAACAATGACTATGAGTGTCAAGTGACATGTTCCATTGTGAACCAAATCACAACACAGTTGCCTCAGCAGACAATTAATTTGCAGAATGTGATCATTCCGGACTCTGTGGTACTTGCAGACAATGATTTTCATACTCCGGGTGACATTTCCTTTTTGCTATCTGCTGATGTGTTTTTTAAAATACTGCTGCCTAACAAAGTCAAGCTCCAAAATAGTGATCTCTATTTAATGGACACAGAGTTTGGCTCAATATTGTCAGGTGAAATAAAAACAAAAAGCTCATCCTTCAAAAGTAATCTTGTAGCAATGCATGCCGCTTTAAGCAGCACCGATGATAATGTTGATCGCCTCCTACAAAAGTTTTGGGAAACTGAATTAGTCCCTGAAACGAAATCGGAGGTTACAGTAAAGCAGGCCACCTGTGAAGCCGAATTTAAAAATTCGGTACAGCTCAGCAGCGAGTTTCAGGTGTCCCTTCCGCTTCAATTACCAATAGATCAGCTTAACTTAGGCAACACATTTCCCATTGCATCAAAAGTATTATGCTCTATAGAAAAAAGATTAGCTAAGGATGAGCAACTAAATAAACAATATAAAGACTTCTTAGATCAATATATTGAGCTAGGTCATGCAAAGGTCATCCCCTTAAAGGATGCCGATACTGAAAAGATGTATTTCATGCAGCATTTACCTGTCATAAAAAAAAGATAGAAAAACAAACAAAGTTAGAATTGTTTTTAATGGCAATACTAAAGCAAGTTCTCATCATAACAGCTTAAACGAAGTTCTCTTAAATGGACCCAAAGTGCAAAAAGACCTGTTTGACATATTAATTTTATTCAGGTCACACAAATATGTACTTATAACAGATATAAGGCATATGTACAGAGCTATAAAGATTGATCCATCTCATAGGCATCTGCAAAACATATTATGGAAAGACAAGTGTAACCGCAAAATTATTCTCCAATTACAGACCTTGACATACGGGCTCAAAAGTTCCAGTTACCAAGCCACCAGATGCCTCGAGGAACTTGCAGAGCGTAATGAAGCTGAGATGCCGTTGGCAGCAGATGTAATCCGCACAGCCATGTATGTAGACGATGCTCTTTTTGGAGCCCAAACAATTGAAAAAGCACTTGAGGTAAGAGATCAATTTATATCGCTGCTTAATAAAGCCAACTTTCACTTGCACAAATGGGCTGCAAACGATCACCGACTCTTAACGGGCATACCAGCTGAAAAGCAGCACTTTGAAGAACACACACTTTTCCAAGAAAACTTAACAATGAAAGCTTTAGGATTGTCATATGATGTTAGCAATGATGTCTTAAAAGTAAGCTGTCCTGCGAGGCATGTAGAGTCATGGAACAAGCGGACCATCCTAAGTGTTATAGGGTCATTCTTCGATCCTCTAGGGCTGGCAGGACCCGTTATAGTTCGGGCTAAGGAATTTTTACAAAAAGTATGGAAGGAAAAACCTTAAATGGGATTCTCCCATACCAGCACAATTGCTTAAAGCATGGCAAGCTTTTTATATGAACTTGATATCAATGCCTGTTATATCAGTCAACAGAAATTTCAACACATGTAATGCACAATGCATAGAAATATTTGGGTACTGTGACGCATCCAATATTGCATATGGATGTTGCATTTATATAAGAGTTATTCATAATGACAATGTAACAGTTACACTATTGTGTTCAAAGTCTAGAATTTCACCTGTAAAAAATACCTTGACTGCCCCAAAACTCGAACTTAATGCGGCATTATTGTTAGCAAAGTTGTACAATAGAGTAATGGCTGTATATTCTAAAATCAAATTTCATGGAAAATATTTGTTTTCAGACTCACAAGTAGTCTTATGTTGGTTAAAGTCGAAAAGAAATACCATCCCTGTTTATGTCAAAAATAGAGTGAATGTTATCAACTCTATTACATCTGATAGTGACTGGTTCCACATAGATGGAGCATCCAACTCTGCTGACTGTTTATCTCGGGGCTGTGATCCTGCTGATCTGCTAAAAAACAACTTATGGTGGTGCGGGCCTCCTCAGATTTCCTTGCCTAATTATAAGCCGCTACCATTTTCGGTTTCATGCAATCATATGCTATGTGAGGAGCAGCCAGCCACGCCTGATCAGGCAGCATACTTGGGTGTCATTGAACCATCTATATTTAAGCAATATTCATCATGGTTCAAAATGCAAAGAATATTTGCTTGGATATTGCGATTTAAATATAACTGTAAAAACAGAAGCAATAAACTCACGGGTAAACTGTCTTCAAAAGAATTAGAAAATGCCCGATTTAAAATAATAATTGTCATTCAGAATATATATTTCCATGAGGAAATAAAAAATATAAAAAATAATTTATCTATTAAATCGAACTTAAAAAGCTTAGCTCCATTCATAGATGGCAATGGTGTAATGAGAGTAAGTGGTCGTTTACAAAACTCGTCAATACCGTATTCTCAAAAATATCCAGTCATTCTACCAAAAAAATGTCATGTAACAGATATAGTTATACAAGACGAGCACTTAAACTCAATGCATGCTGGGCTAAAATTAATGATGTGCAACTTGGCCCAAAAATATTGGATTGTTAATTGCAACAGAGAAGTTAAAAGATTAATAAACAAATGCATTAAATGTTACAGATTTAAAGCCAAGTGCGCTTCCCAGTTAATGGGCTCATTACCTTCTGATAGGGTAAACGAAGCCAAAATATTTAGTATAGTCGGCATCGATTACTGTGGCGCCTTTCAAATAAAGCAATCGTCATTGCGACGAACAGTCATCACCAAAGGCTATGTTGCTGTATTTGTGTGCTTCGTCACCAAAGCGGTTCACTTAGAACTTGTGTCTGACATGACGTCTCAATGCTTCCTTGCAGCATTAAAACGATTTATCGCACGGCGCGGAGTGCCCATTACAATATATTGCGATAATGCTAAAACTTTTAAAGGAGCTGACAATATATTAAAAAAATTGTACTTGCTTAACAAGTCGAATGAACATATAACCTTAATAAATAATTTTGCTACTTCCAAAGGTATTAACTTTCAATACATACCCAGCTATTCCCCGACCTTCGGAGGGATTTGGGAAAGTTCAGTGAAAAGCTTTAAGTATCACTTCAAAAGAGTAGTAGGACTTAGTTTATTCACATATGAAGAATTTAATACAATAATAACTAGCATAGAAGGCATTCTCAATTCAAGGCCAATAACAGGAATGTCTAAGGATATCTCTGATTTTTCTATATTAACGCCGGGCCATTTTCTTTTGGGCAGACATATAACAGCTGTACCAGAGCCTGACATAACATCCATTCCTACAAACAGGCTTCGCTTCTGGAGACGCTGCACACAGATACAGCAGCATTTTTGGAAAGCCTGGCATAGGCAGTATCTATCCCAGCTAAATAGCCGTTCTAAATGGCACAATAGCCAAGAAAACATAGCTGAAGGAAGCCTAGTACTTTTACGGGACGACAACACCGCGCCTTTGCACTGGCCTACAGGCAGAGTCGTTAAGGTTTACAAAGGGCCAGATCAAAAAGTTAGAGTAGCCGATATTAAAACTTCTACTGGCACGACCCGTAGAGCTATAAATAAGCTATGTTTACTTCCTATAGAGCTATGAACGATATGTTGTAAATTGTACAATTGTGTTGTATATGTAACAAAAGATTTATTTAATATTAAGTCGTTAATACAAACAAATGTCAGTTACCTAGATATAAAATTAACATTGTACCTTTTCTATTTAACTTGAAAATAAGTTTAAAACCCGCCTCTCGGGAATATGTTCGCAACGAACACTCAATAACCTAGTATCCATGTATGACGAATGAATGTAAATCAGGCGTTACCATTCATTCACTCTCTTTAAAAATTACCTTCTAACTCGCTACATGTGCTCCATACTTTTAATCAGTTTTTATTCAATAAAAGTGTGAATTTCCATTTAAAACTATTTTATTTATGTTCCTCACGAACACCATCCAGGGTGGAGATGATAGTCATGAGGCGAGGAGGGCTATACAAGCCCCCGGTACGCCCGTCTGTGTTAGTCCGGAGGTCATGGAGACGGAGTCCGTGGTCGACAGAGACGTAACCATCGTCTCTGGTGCGCCCGGCAGTTCGGCTCGGGCTGACGGCACTAAATACAAACGACTCTGCGGTGCCGCGCGCAAGAGGCTACATAAGCTTGTTGACAGCGGCCTGGAGAAGAAGATGGCACTGACAATGTGCAACATGCCGTGGTCAAAGATGCCCGTGGAGAAACCGGCCCCAGTAAACGCCCCTCTTAAAAGGGGTCGATCGGAGGACGAATCTCCACAAGGGCACGCAAAGAAGACCGTGAAGCTTACCACCGGAGATGAGGGGGAACGTAGGCCCCCCAGTTTCAAGGAGGTTGCGGGCTCCACACGAGTGGGGATCCGGAATTCGGAACCCATGAGTGAGGAGCAGATGAAGATGGTTCGTCTCCAGCTCGGCACCGTTCTCATAGGGGAATGGAAGGATGCGAGGGGTGACGGACCGAAGTTTCTGGGCTTCCTCCACAAGACGGGTTGGATCCTGGTCACCTGTGCGGACCAGGCAAGTCTGGACTGGCTTGTGGGGGCAATCCCGAAGCTGAAGCCGTGGCCGGAGGCGACCCTTTCGGTGATACCGGAAGGAGAACTGCCCAAACCAGCCACGGCCATCACCTTCATCTCCGACGCCGATGTGTCCTCCATTACGGACGCTCTCTCCCTAATCAGGATCCAGAACCCGGGCCTGAATACGGAGCTATGGCAGGTGCTTGGCGAGAAGGCGGAGCAGGGCGGAAAGGTGGTTACCTTTGCCCTGGACGAGCCATCCGCAGAAGCCCTGAGAGCCTGTGGGTGCGAAGTCACCTTAGGCTTCAGGAAAGTGGCGTTCAGGCTGAGGGGTGGGCCAAATGCTCCCCCAACGACTGCAACGCATTTACAGCCCCCCGCGGAAGCAGGCCCTAGCACAAGTGCGCCCGACAGTCGCGACTCCACACCCCATGGCACTCGAAGCCGTGGTGGCAGGACGCGACCCGTTGGGACGCACAGAGGGGCGGCGAGGGGCGCGATGAACAGCCGGGATGTACACTCCACCCCAGCAGCTGGCACCTCCCGAGGGAGAGGTCAACCAGCAGCTAGGAGTAGGGGTAGTGCCCGGCAGTTCACCAAGAGGGCCAAATAAATGGCGGCCCTCTCAGCACCCGCGAGGATACTGCAGGCGAACATCCACCACGCTGCCGCAGCGACAGCAGTGGTGGAGAGTCGCCTTGCAACTGACGCTGACCTCGCCCTAATACAAGAGCCATGGGTGCGAAACTCAACCATACTAGGACTAAACTCGGTGGGTAAAACGCTGTATTACACCGATGGAATCAGGCCTAGGGCATGCATTGCTTTCAACAGAAACATTGACTTTTTACCTGTTCCAGAGCTGTGTACGGATGATCTGGTTGCAGCGTATGTAAATCTGAAGGGCTGGAAGGGTCAAAGAGTAATAATGTGCTCGGCCTACCTGCCCGGAGATAAGGTGAACCCCTCCGCGGACCTCGATGCAGTGGTGGACTACGCCCGCAGACACAACGCAGAGCTACTGGTGGGATGTGACGCTAACGCCCACCATACAAGCTGGGGGAGCACCGACATCAACGATAGAGGTGAGTTACTACATGACTTTCTACTAATTAACGGCCTCCAAACCCTAAACCTAGGCTGCGAACCGACCTTTGTCACTAGGGCCAGGAAGGAAGTTTTAGATATAACCTTTGCCACTCCCCACCTTGCCAGGCACATTGAAAACTGGAATGTAAGTGGGGTGGAATCTTTGTCAGATCACAGACACATCTGTTTTAACTTAACATTTTCTCTCAGTGTTCAAACAGTTATTTTCAGGGACCCCAGGAGGACCGACTGGGCGGGGTACAGAAGCGCCCTTGAACGGACCCTGGACACGGCAGCCAAAAGCGTAAGAACACGAGAAGGACTGGAACTTGCGGTGGAAGTGGTCTCAAAAGGTATTGTACGTGCCTATGAGGAAAACTGCCCCCCCAAGGCTAAAACCACAAAGCGTCTGGTCCCATGGTGGAACTCCAAGCTCAAAAAGCTAAGGGACAAGACGAGAAAGCTATTCAACAGGGCCAAAAGAACAAATGAGTGGGAGATTTATCGCAGGGCCCTAAATGAATATAGCAATCAGATTAGGAAAGCCAAGAGAGCGTCGTGGAGGAAGTTCTGTGAGGAAGTAAACAATACGCCTCAAGGAGCAAGACTCCATAGACTACTCTCTAAAGCAAAGCCTAATCAGATTGGCCTCCTTAGAAGGCAGGATGGAACCTTCACAACCAACGAATCGGAGACCTTGGAACTATTGGCCAATACTCACTTCCCGGGGTCTACCGAGATTAGGGGACCTAGCGCCGAATATGGCATGCACAGGCCCCGATCGGAGGACTGGAGGCAAGCCGCCTTGGTCATCAGACCGGGGATAGTGAGATGGGCCATAGAGTCGTTCAAGCCGTACAAGACGGCGGGACTGGACGGAATAAGCCCGGTGCTACTGCAACGTGGAGCTGACGTCCTTATCCCTCATCTGGTAAAAATTTTCAGGGCGAGTTACGCCTGGGGATCCTTACCTGAAATGTGGAACAAGGTGAAAATCCTATTCATTCCAAAGGCGGGTAAGAAGGACTATGCCCAGGCCAAGTCCTTCAGACCCATCAGCCTTTCATCGTTCTTGTTGAAGACCATGGAAAAGGTTCTGGACAAGTACATCAGGGAGAGCTGACTCGGAAACAAGCCTATCCATGACAGTCAGCACGCCTATCGGAGCGGCAGATGGGTGGAAAAGGCGCTGGAGGATAAGGAGATAGCTCTATCAGCCTTCCTGGATATTGAGGGTGCTTTTGACAATACATCCATCAGAACACTGGTGGGGGGACTCCGGTCAAAGGGAGTGGACCCTACAACGGTGCGCTGGGTGCAAAGCATGCTCTCAAACAGAGTGGCTAAGCTAGAATTGCTCAATACCACTCGTGACGTAACCACTGCCAGAGGCTGCCCACAGGGGGGGTACTCTCCCCTCTGCTATGGACCCTTGCAGTGGACGAACTACTGCACAAAATGGCGGAACTACGCATCGACACCCAGGGTTACGCAGACGACCTTGTGGTGACGGTGCGGGGAAACTGCCAAAGTACACTATCGTACCAAATGCAGAGAGCCCTAGACACAATTAACACGTGGTGCAGGGAAAACGAATTATCTGTTAATGCTGACAAGACGGTTGTTGTGCCGTTCACAAACAAGAGGAAACTCGACAGTCTGAGACCTCTGTCTATGAATGGCAAAACAATTCCGCTCTCTTCCGAAGTCAAGTATCTGGGCGTTACACTCGACCAGAAATTGACCTGGAATCCGCACGTTAACAGTATTTTACAGAAGGCTAAAGTAGCCCTCTCAATCTGCTGTCGCTTAGCGGGTAACAGATGGGGTCTAAAACCCAGAATTGCCCTGTGGCTATACACGTCCATTGTGAGGCCGATGGTGTCTTATGCCTCTGTGGCCTGGTATAGGAAAACGACACAGAAAACAACAATAGCAAAGCTCAGCAGTCTGCAACGGACGGCTTGCATTATCGTTACTGGAGCCATGTCAACCTCTCCAACAGCTGCCCTCGAAGCCGTGCTGAACCTTCCGCCCCTGAACCTCCATTTGGAAAAGGAGGCGAGGTCCAGCATGCTCAGAATAGCGGCATCAAGGAGAGGAGACTGGCTATCCTCAGCCTTGAGAACACTCAAGGACTCAGTTTACGATATTCCTGTTTTAGGGATGCCTCTAGACACAATGCCCCCAAAACTTTGTACACAGACTAACTACTCAGTGGAACTCCTCAGGAGAGAGGGCTGGTTAAACGGCCTCATAAATTGGAAACCAGGCAGCCTAAAGTGGTACACTGATGGCTCCAAATCCGGATCGGAGGTAGGCTGCGGAATATACGGAGAAGCACCCAGGGCATCGATCAGCATGAACCTGGGTAAGCATACCTCTATATTCCAGGCAGAGGTGTACGCCATTCTAGAATGTGCGGCAGCCAATCTGCAAAGCACCTCCCTCAATCGTACTATTTATATCCATTCGGATAGCCAGGCGGCTCTCTTGGCCCTAACCTCTAACGTCACAACGTCGAGGCTGGTCGAGAACTGCCGGGATTTATTGAATGACCTGGGCACAAAAAACAAGGGTATATTACGCTGGGTCCCAGGGCATGCACGTATCGAGGGAAACGAGAAGGCCGATGAGCTTGCACGAGCGGGGGCGAAGGGGACGCACTGCGGACCAGAGCCGTTCTGTGGCATCCCCAAAAGTCTAACCAAGCTCACTCTAAATACCTATTGTTTCTACAAGAGTATCCAAGCCTGGAGAGCTTTACCAGGACTGAAACATTCCAAGGCGCTTATTAGAGCCTTTAGCAAAAAGGCGTCCTCCGATGCCTTGGCGCTAAGCAGGAACCGTCTACGCATGTTGGTAAGGGTGCTTACAGGGCATTGTCGCCTAAATAAGCACATGCAAACGTTAGGTCTGTGTGACACAAGGCAGTGCAGACTCTGCCTTGATGCGGAAGAGACGCCTACACACATCCTAATTGAGTGCCCCTGCCTTATGCGCAGCCGTAACTCCTTTCTGGGAAAACACATCATGTGCCCGGAGGAGATTAAATTTCTTGAGATCAACAGTATCCTGCAATTCTTCGAGTTTGCAGGACTTGACCAAGAATTGTAGTAAGTGGCGATCACAATAGATCAGCGATGGTCGCAGTGATATAAGGGCTCTCTAGTCCGGAAGCCACTACCAGAATAATAATAATAATACCCATCCTACTGCTTGATGAAGATCTCCCTCTCCTTTTCCACGCGTCTCTACCGACAGCAGAGCTAAACTTGGTCAATCTTCCCGAAAAGTGTCGAGGACATCATCTCGCCTTCTCTGCCTGAGTCCCATACGCCCATATATTAAGGGTCTCGCCGGAAGACCAACGCTGGCTCGTGAGCCAGCATTATCCTGAGGATATGTGTGTATATGATAGATATATATATTTATTTGTTACGAATAAATAATTTTCAGTTTATTTCATTTCATTTTCATTTTTCATTTCATTTCATACGCTGAAACTATCTGTGGGATCCAGTCGGTAGATATCTTGGTACACAAGCAAGTGCCAAAGGGACCGGTCCTGCGCCACCCGCATCCAGCGGAATATTCATGCTCATCACACAAATATTTGCGAATACATGCGTCCTACTTAAAAGTAGGTACTTTATTTTAATTAGTTTATTTTTGCACAACTTGCAGATTCATCGATTCATGAGGATTTAGTTACTTACCTAACAGTAATGGGTCCAACTAACTGAATCAATTCCAGCCAATGTATATTATTTTAAAAGTAATTCAATTGAACCATAGAAGCGAAACAGTAAAGTCATTGTGCCGTAATATTTAATCTAAAAATTCTTGGCCCAGCGATTCTTGTTGCGAATTTTGCCGGACCGTGCGGCAAATTCGTTTTGCTCCACTTCAATTTCATTACATGCCAAATTCGAATTGACATCACTAAGCAGTGACTTCAGAATTAATTTTCAGAAATGATTTGATTGGAGTGGGAGGGAAATTGGGAAGTTTCAATCCAGTTACGGGTTCCCTTTTTGTAACGATAGTAAATGAATTTGGTTGGTTTTAGAGCTTCAAGAATGTTTCTTGTAACCCATAAAAGTTTGTCGAATTTAGTTTTTTGGAAAGAAATTAGTTTGTCACGTGATACTTTGGGAAAACTATTATTCTCAAATTATTCTAGTTTATACAAGTGTATTCTAGGAAATGGGGAATGTCGCGCAATTGGAAAGACAATTTATGACAGATTGTTACATAAGTTTCTTAAAATATCACGCCGTTAGCCTGCGCATGTCAAAAGACGTTTTTTTATGGTCGTCGAACCACCTTAACATAGTCTTAATAAGTTTTACGAATAAAAGGGAAACAGTCCATTGTAAATATACCTACTCTCTTGAATAACAAAGAAAATGCTAGTGATAGTGAAGTTCTGGTTTTCAGGTCGTATTTAAAAGGAATATTGTAAGCATCACTTCGTTGGCCGTTTGTCTGTCAAGACCATTTTTTTTTTTTTTTTTTTTTTTTTTATGATATAGGAGGCAAACGAGCAGACGGATCACCTGATGGTATGCGATTACCGCCGCCCATGGACACTTGCAACACCAGAGGTGTTGTGAGTGCGTTGCCGGCCTTTAAGATGGGAGTACGCTCTTTTCTTGAAGGTTTGAAGGTCGTATCGGTCCGGAAATACCGCAGGCGACAATCCATTCCACAGTTTAGCTGTGCGAGGCAGGAAGTTTCTGGAGAAGCGCACAGTTGAGGACTGCCAACCATCTAAGTGGCCATCCACCCAGCCAGTCCATTTTTCTCATGAACGTGTTATCAGTTTTATTGACATTGCACTTTAAGGCTCTTCATGCAAAGTCAAAGTGTAAAGTTTATTTGTAAAACATTACTCACATCAGTGGTTACAGTGGTGTTAAAATAAAAATGTTAGTATCACTATGTTTTGCCAACTAGCCAACAAGCTTACCAAAGGGATTCTATAAGTACTAAATTGAAAATAAATAGAGCCATTCTGTTAATACAATTCAGAATTATTCAATACAACATGTCAAAAACAATTGTAAACTTAATTTAAAATTAATATAACACTTCAGTTGAGTTTCAAGATAATTCATTATAACATGTCAAGGTACAAAAAAAATACTACATTAAAAATAAATATAATAATTCAGTTATTATAATTCAATATAACATGGCAAAGGATTTTTTTAAATTGTAGTTTATGATTTAGAAAATTAAAATGTTAAGAAATCCGTTATCGAATGGAAACATTTGGCAAATAGTAGATTTTTTTAATTTTATCTTAAATGCATGGATTGTTAAAAATTATGCTGCGCACCCTGTGTAGATTCTGGCCGTATCTGGTACTTCGGGGAAAAAGTTAGACAAATAACAACCACCGCCCTCTCATTCAACTTTAAGACGTTGCATTTACGTGGTAACTTGTATTATATTATTTACATGGTAACTGGTAGCCATGTTTGAAAAGATCACGGTTCCGTTGATAAATAAAAATCTCAATAATCACCACAGATCTCGCCAGCTTTTATATAAATTCGCGTTTTTCATTCCCGTCACGGTTTCTTGAATGAGAGGAATCAGCGGAGGTCGATTGAAAAGTTTTCAGACGTAGACGTACTAAACGCTTCAGTTATCGTCTGGCACGGAAATTGCTGGAACTGGCTTGATATCTGAGACTTGGAAATCTATTCGACTTAGACCCGGTTTTGTGTGTTAATACATAATGCCAAAAAAACCGGCGAAGAGCGAAACGTATCACGAACACTAAAGAGTTCCGTAACAAAATATGATTTAAAAAAAAATGACTTCATAGAAAACTCAGTAAATACTTCTGGTCGGTTGCACATAACCGTGGTAGTAAACTTTATTACGTTAAATAATACATCATATAAAATGATATCATAAAAAGAGGAGGAATAAAACAAACCGTAATCGTAAGCAGTGTTCGTTAAAATGTGCATGTATTGAGTTTGACAAGTTTTTATGGAATGGCGCTGCTGGCGCCATATTTGAAGTTGATCGGTCTGTAATTGTAAGTTGGTGGAACTTGCCATCAATTGATCGCCTCCAGGATTGAGAGTGATCAATGAATGGCTGGTATGATGATGATGATGATGAATGAATAATAAACAACATAATTATACCATACCCACTGTCTAGGAATAAAACACTACCTACACCCCGTGTGCGGCCTCAGCGTCGTCGAAGGCTCGGTATGCCTGCGGGATGCAGATATGCGGTAAAGGGAGCACGATGTAATTAATATCCATAATATTATTCCACCGCATAACTAAGCCCAAAGTTGGCCCAGTATGTTAACGTGGCAATCAAAATAATAATGCACCACACACATAAAATTCTGAAACCATAAATGATTTAATCAAAAGTACCTTACACAAATTGACAAACAAGCATATTTATTAACGAACTACCTAAAAACACATTAAAATAACCACAATAACCAGTTTTAATATGACAAATGTGCTTCGGGAAACAAACATTTTATGAAATCGTAAACTCGTCGTTGGCGCGTCGAAAAATACACCTCAGAGAATTATTTTCATTTGCCTAAAAGGATGTTATTTTAAACAGCTGTGCCGGTTGTCGCAACAAAGTTTGCGTTTGTAATAAGTTTGGCCATTTCGTAATTGTGGTCGTTTTTGATTTAGAGTTTGCGGTTTGTCTGAAACAACCACGGAAACAACGTACGTTTATGTATCAGCATGACATTAAGCGTAAGCGCTTTGCAACTCAGTTGTTTCCTGGTTTTTACAGGATATGTTGTTGCTCGATTAAGGGGAGCACCTAGCTGACCAGATAATTAAACGAGCGAGCGAAACGAACTAAGTTCTCCAGATTTCCTCTACAGGTCGCATTTCTCAACCGAATCTCGTGAAATTTTGTGAGCAAGTACAATAATTAAGGTAAGTACATTTTTTTGTTAATTCTGTTTTACGAAATTAAAAAAATAAAGAGACACGAGGCTTGCGAGTTCTACAGCTCACAGAACCACTAGTTATTTGTTTTTGAAAAATACATTGGAGTTTTTTGCGTAGGGCCTTTAAAAAATAATACCTCATAACTTTCCAATTCCTGCCCTTAGTACCTAAGCGAACGTACAACCCTTTAATAAACGTCTTTATTTCCGTTACCACTGTTACATACATGTAGGTATCTGAACCCCTTCCAATATGCGACCAGATCAAAGGCTATCAAAAAGACCACCTAGTTTCTAATCCCGCAGGTTACGGTCTCCGCGGGAAAAAATAGTAGATTGTAGTGAACCAAAGCTGGGGGCGAAAAAAGTTACTTTGTACGGCCATTTGTTTGAAAGACAAGAGACAATCGATTTAAAACTTTGCCGACTATAGGGATAAGATTGATGTTGTATTGCGAATGTTTTCTGAAGTGAAATGTTTGTAGTTGGTTGTTACGAGTATATTTCAGTGGGCGTTTTAACTGATCTTAATTTGGTCGTAATATTTACGAATTTATTTTATTGCGAGTAATTCGTTTTTATTTTGTTGACTATAAAAGTAGTACTTAGCTAATGGTTTTCTTAATCAGGTTGTCATTAAAAGTTTAATTTAGGTCGGACGAGTTTGAACAGTTTCACATTTGTTTTCTATCAGCCTAACCATCATTAATGACTAACAATCGTAATAAATGCCAAAATTGCCACTGGGTTGCCGACTCACCATCCTTAAAGACGTCTGTGTATTCTAAGGTATTTTATGAGTCAAAATTATCAATAATTCGAGTGTGCTTATTACATAAGATAAAATAATATAAATGTTTCTCGTAGATAACGGTGGCGACGTAGATCACCAAGAAGTAGAATGGTCTAAGTACGGCCGAGTTTTACCTCTTTTTTTTTTTTTTTTTTTCAATCTTATTTTAAGGAGCTTGGTCGAAACACGTTAAACGACAATGTCGCTCCATACGTCTGCTAGTGGAGATATAGCTATCTAATACACAATTTGTAAGCCTTATAAAATGATTTGGCTTGCGCTGACTCAGGATCAATTAAATTTATTAGTGGGAACATGTCCAGAGCGGAGTCTCAACGCTATTACAACATCCTGTCGAGAAAGAGAACACTGAGTTATCCTACTGTTTTCTTATATAATCGATCTGACTCTTACCTCGGCAGTATTATGTACCTTGGCCATTGGGTGTCCGACTTCATCTGTGATAACCTGGAATAGAACGGGAGAGGAGAGCGTTGGCAGTCCGGTGCAACATGGTGATCCGCAGGTTTGCAAGGTGTTCAGAGCAAGTAAAGTTGACGCTTTTTAAAGCTTTTTGCCAGACTTTCTACACCTGCAGCCTGTGGGTTAACTACACGCAGAAGGCTAAGAGTACAGTACAACAATGGTTTCAGGATACTGTTGGGGCTGCCTCGTTTCTGTAGCGCGTCAGGGATGTTCGCTGATGCGCACTTTGACGGTTTAGCCGCTATAATGCGCAATAATTAGCATCCGTGGCGCGTAGAATTCGGGGCAGCCCGAACACTCATCTGAGTACCATTGTTGACAGATTTGAAGGCCGTATCCAGAAGCACTGGAACGATATTAATTGTTTGTTCTAATAGTAATGTTGTACCACCTTATACATAAAACTTAAAATGCCTCTGCTAAATAAAATGTGCTTTGTCCCTTTCTTACGCACACAAATGTCAAAGTGGCAGATAAAGACAAACTAATTTGAACGCCATTTTAGTTAGGATAGGCTTAACGTTTATTTTTTACTCACACTAGAATTCAGTTTTTCGTATGTTTTGTTTTACTTACTAAATAATTTATTTCGGAACATGTCCACAACTATGGACACGTTCCGAAATAAAATATTTGAATTTCAATTATTAGCGCAGCCTAATCAGCGCAGCGTAGGAAGGCACTGGTAAACCAATTTTACCATTGAATAACTGGCCCCCTCATCATCATCATATCAGCCGAAAGACGTCCACTGCTGGACATAGGCCTCCCCCAAAGAGTGCCAAAGTGACCGGTCCTGCGCCACCCGCATCCAGCGGACTCCCGCAACCTTTACCAGGTCATCAGTCCACCTTGTCAGAGGCCTCCTCACGCCGCGCCTTCCGGTACATGGTCGCCACTCGAGAACCTTTCCGCCGCAACGGCCATCGGTTCTACGTGCTATGTGCCCCGCCCACTGCCACTTAAGTTTAGCGATCCGGAGGGCTATATCGGTTACCTTGGTTCTGCTGCGGACATCCTCATTTCTGATGCGATCACACAGAGAAACTCCCAACATGGCCCTCTCCATTGCCCTTTGGGTGACTTTGAGCCTTCTTATGAGGCCCATAGTAAGCGACCACGTTTCAGTGCCATATGTAATCACTGGCAACACACACTGGTTAAAGACTCTCGTCTTGAGACACTGCGGAATATTGGACGAAAACATGTGCCGTAGCTTCCCGAACGCTGCCCAGCTGAGACGGATTCGACGATTGACCTCTTTCTCGAAGTTGGACCTACCTAACTGGATAGTCTGTCCAAGGTTTACATAATCATCTACAACTTCGAGCGTAAAGTGTCCGATTGTAATGGGAGTTGGTACTACATGGGCGTTAATTTTTAGACCAACTCGCTCAGAAGCTTTACCGAGGTCATCGAGCATCGTACTAAAGCCCCCTCATACTAGAAATGAACTCTGTTCCTCTACAAACATAATTCAATTTAGTATACCTAACGTGGCCGGTTTTGAAGGTTGGCCAGCTATTGGTGATTTACCCTACTCAGGCGCTCAGATTACAAAAGAAACTTGAAACTGCAATAGCCAATAAGCAACATTTTATGGAATGAGTGAACGAAGCGAACGCAGTTGTCCTTTTTAGCTTGGGCAAAAATTATTTCGACTTCTTTCTTTCTTTTTTTTTTCTTTTGTCTGGCGTCTGTCCGGCTGTTCTCCTAATCTCTTCTACAGGTCGCATTTCTCAACCGATCCTCGTGAAATTTTGTGAGCAAGTTTAATAATTCTATTGTTTATTTGTCGATAAATATTTGAAAACTTAAACAATCTTGATTTGTGAGGACAAGCTCGTGAGTTTTACATTCAGAGAGCCATTATATAAATTATAATAATTTGACATCTTCTCAGCATTACAGAAATGCATCTACTTAGCAATCTTAGCATGTGGGCAACCGAGAGTCTAAGAACCCTCTTGTAAGGTAGTTGTGGACTGTTTGAAGACGCATTCGTTATTAATTTTATGCATTTCTTTTGTTTTTTAGTTGATGTATTTTCAAATACAGGGGTGATTGCGTAACTTTTTGAACGAGCGTTACAACAACACAACCTAAGTGTCATGTAATATTTCCCAAACATAAAAAGTACCTACACCTAATTTACCAAACGTTAGTACCTAGGTATAAAAACGTAGCAGGTCTTTTAACTACCTACTTGAGAATTCACGACGAGAATGAGAGATTAAAATCAAAAGAACATTTAAATAATTTAAATGTTCTTTTGATTTTAATATCTCATTTAATAAGGGTTTTTTTTTCTCGAGCAGTACCTACTTATATCGCTAGAAATAAGGTCGTGATTTAAAGTTACCACAATGTTACTACACTGGGATAAGCATATTTCTCAACATTAACTAAACGATAAAATTGTAAAGAGCCAACTTATGTAGACGTGTGCATTTAAAATTAATTCTCAGAAATTAATTTAATCTTTACTTACTTGTTCGCCTTACTTTCACTTCACTGCAATTCACGCGCCCGGCGCCTTTGCTATAAGAAAACCTCCAGGCAACTAAGAGCAAGACATTGTAGTTTCAGACATAAGGGTTCTTACTGATAATATACGAGCCAAGCTCTTAAAGAACCGCTTCAGCGAGGCGACATTGATCACCTAGCTTGCTGCGCTAGTGTGCGGTTCGCTGTATTATCTTGTCTTTCGGTCAAATAAAGCTAACAAGTTGGCAAAATTAATTCAAGCAACCTAGTGATGTGAGCTTTACGTTGTACGCTAAAAAATAAACATACAATTTTAAAGTTTTATTTTAATTTATTAGGTTCAATTAGGTCACGCAACGGAACTAGTTTGACTTTACCTACCTAACAATGATTAAATGAAAAACTTTCATGAGTCATGTGTAAAGTGATTGTTAAATAACATTTATTTAGTTTAATGTTGCTAGCAACTGTTATCATTCGACCAGTTGTCTCGTATAAAACTGACAATGTTCCCAAGATAGATTTTACCCAGCTTGTAGAAGATGACTGCGTAAATTTTACCGGAAGACCCCAATTCCCCTAAATGGGACTTTAATATTTTAATCCCTGAAATTTAAAGTGTAGTAAGGAGTATAATTCTAAACTGATAAATATTTTTTTTACTATTCAATTTTTATTCCTAAAGCACTTAATAAAATTTTACAGTCATGTGTAGGGAATGTAAAACCGAGGTATTTTCGGAACAAGTTATTAAGGTAGAATCGGACGGTTCACTTTTCTTTAATTTTGTTGTTTCATTTTGCATCTTTCACTCAAAGTAACACGTCTGAACGAAAAGTGAAACAAAACATGAAATAAAAATGAAGCATTCACTCGAGTGAACATTAATTCAAGTGAACCGTCTGATTCGACCTGTATGGAAATAGCCGAAATCTGTGTCTGACAACCTTAGTGACCCATGTCCACGTTACTGATAAGCATTACCAAATCGAAAAAGTTCCGTTCCAAAATAAGACGTGGCACAATGGAAAAAATATGTTACAGCGGACTTTGCAAGGAATAGTCTACTTTTAGTAGGTATTTGTTACATAATTCAATCATAAACGTATGCTCTCTGAAATTAAAACTGACGACAAGAGACATTACCACACATACTCCATACTAATATTATAAATGCGAAAGTGTGTCTGTCTGTTACCTCTTCACGCTTAAACCGCTGAACCGATTTAGATGAAATTTGGTATAGAGGTAGTTTGAGTCCCAAGAAAGGACATAGGATTTTTTTATTCCAGAAATCATTCCCTAAGGGGGTGAAGTGGGGGGTGGGAATTTGTATGGCGCTACGTTATAAACGATTTCCACGCGGACGGAGTCACGGGCAGAAGCTAGTCTAAAATAAAAACAACAAACTTGTACAAACCCAACATAATGTTTTATTTTACAAACACTATATTATCGCCATCTAACATAATTACGCTATGACACTAAATATAATACATCATTGGAGACATCGCATTATATACAGAAATTTCAACATTCAATTATTAATAACCTAAGTAAAATATATAAGGCACGTTTATAACTCTCTAACAAGAACTATTACCTATAGGTTTCCAACATGCGTATTAGGAAATTATATTTAATTCATAGTCACTAAAATATATACGACAGTTGGAACCATATATTTACAATACAAGATCACGAGTCATCTCATAGATATAACTATAGAATTGAGTGATGTCAAATTGCTTATTTTACATAAACAAGCACTACAGCTCACTCATAAAAAATGTCTTAAGTCTCGACTACAAATATTTTCTCCTTTTTTATATTACATGTGATTGATATAACAAGTGATGTGTATGTTGTATCTGATCCAGATGACTGAATAAAAAACTTTGCAATTAGTTATTTATATTTCAAAAAAACATCATTATTATAACTCAAAAAAACATCATTGAATGGCTTCATTAATGCTTTAAGTTCTAACAGTCACTTGTAACAAACATTTTTAATTTTGCACTTTATCTGGAATAGTCTTTATTGAGTAATATTTAAGATACCCAACAAAAACAAATTAACGATCAGGTAGTAGGGATTTCGGAAATAATTATTGAAAAGAGGTTAGACACCATGAATGATGTAAAACGAATCAGCATTGGGTTTTAGCATGGTATGGTATATATTAAAAATAATTCACTACTCAATAATATGACGTTGTAAAATACCGAGATCGATAGTGATAATGTTGTAACATTACATTTTAAACCTGATTCTATGCTGATTCTTAATGATATGGATTTAGGAAGACCTATTGGCAGTTATAACAATTATTAGTTTTGACAACGGGACATTTTTAGCCTATTAATGCTTTAAATTTCGTCTAAGAGTTGTTAAAAAGTAAAAAATTGGATTGTTGATAAAATTAAAATTTAATAAGTAATAAAGCAAGGAAATTGCTTTTCAGGGTGAATAATTTAAAACCAAACTATAAAACACCTACATTGTTATGTAAGTAATAACAATTTTTATATTGACGCATTGACATGCAAATTTTTGTTTCCAGCACAATGTCTAAGTTATCAAATTAATTATTATTATTATATTTTTAGTTCAATCATAAGTATGAGCCATCTAAAAAATGTACACTTATAAATGTGGTCCTAAAACGGAAACAATTTTAATTCAGTAGTAAAAAAAACCAGATAAAAGACTACGTACTCGAATTATTCCATACATATTTCTTAAAAATTTCACAGAGTCCCTAATTACAAATATCATTAACGTTAAAATTGAGCTGACAGCGTTCCTGTCAATCCTTAATGACTTGGGAAAACGCTGACTTAGCCGATGTCATCTCATTGTCACCGACTAAAATTAATGACTTTAATCAAGTCGTGTCGTAGTGACAGCACTACAAATTTACATAGCTGTGATGTGACAGCACTGAGCACGAAATGAAAATGATCTAAACAAGGTAAGAGTGTAGTTGTTAGTGTTTCTCATAAAAATTGGTAAAAAACTAAAAACAGAAAACTTATGCCAGTCCGTATGTCCAACACAGCCGTTTTTTAATGTGTTCCTGACCATTTCAAACCAAACAGTATTTTAATCAAGTAAATACGTTTGTCTCATTAAAAACCAATCAACTGAACTACATAGTATATTATTACGCAATTTGTAATAATGACAACAATAACAACAATTCACTTTTGAAAAACACTTCCATTTTGTACTTTCTATAAAAAACTAAATATTGTAATAATGATTTGGGTGTATCGACTCAATATTATAGTTCCAGGCGTAATGTATTAATAAACTGAAAATAGCATGTTGGCTATATGTCATGTCATAATTCCTGTTACAAAGAAGAAAACATGACAAGTAAAGTCGTTTCAACAAGTTTTTACTATGGTGCCATCATTATGACAACTTACGTACGTGTTTAGATCGAATCCATTCCTATTTGCTATCGTATCGCACAATACGTTTTCAGGCAGTTGAATTTGTACGCTTTAATAACTAAATTAATCACATCATTTTAGGAATGTTAAAGTATCTTAAAAACAAATGGAAACGAGACTATAAAATAATAATTAAAAAAAAGGAAGTATTTAATTTGGACTTTAACATCCTTAAGGTACTTTTTTGTGTAAAAGATACAGTCAAAAATGTATGAGCTAAAAAAATCGGGTTGTACATTTGAATTGAATAGGTACTCCTTTTTTTCTTATTTGGCTACTGTAAAAACTATTTATTACAACTATAAAATATCAGTGACGTCATTCAGCTGTATATAAAACATTCAGATATGAGATAGATATGTAGGAGAAGAATTGTGAATACGTATTTCTTACAGCTTAACTATTTATTTTAAGTTATTTTAGGCAAACAGCGTCTAGAAAAAGATGAACTATTCTACGTAAATTCAGTCAATTTTAGTAACGATTTCTCCATAGTCAACTATGGAACAAGAAAATAAATTCGCTCCAAAAAGAACTAATAATACAAAAACTATACCTATAGCAATGAAAATTAAACAAAAATATTAAAACTTGTATTCTAACAAAAATTCTTGTCTTCTAGCTATAACGCAATATGTATGTATTAAAATAAATCACAATTTGAAGTTTTTAATAAGCTGATAAATATATTCTGTCTGTAATCAAAGCTTTACGTGCTATTTTTATTTCTATTTAGAACATATATATGTATTTTAGATATGTACAGATTTTCCATTTCGAAACTTTTGACCCTCTAGCTAAATAATTTTAAAACAAGCCTAAATTTTATAAAATACGTGTTTATAACATAAAAAAAAAAAAAAATATAAATAACAAATACAATTATTATTAATGCACATATAAAAACCAAACCAATTTGATACTTACTAAATTAAATAAATAATCAATGAGATTACTGACGCCCATACCTTTGGAACTGAAATGAGCATTAGGTACATAATTATAAGATATTAAATAATTTAATGAAATTTACAGATTTACTGAAACTTCACTGGCACATAAAACGGAACCTAACTGTAGGCCAAAACTGTAACACTATTAAAATTACAAATAGTTACATTGATTTAAATTACCCGTTAGTACATAACGAGTACGAATAAAAAATCTAACCTGGACATACAATTATCCTATTCACTAAAATATGTACAACGGCATTTCAAATTGCAAAAGATATTTTAGTGAATCGGCGTTTTAATTTACAACATCAACAGCTTCATTAATAATTCCAATAGTTTAATAACTGAATTAGTGTTTGGACACTAGCAAAACAAAACTTCTAATCACTTCGTATGATTTAGTGGCATCACAACATGATTTCACTGTTCAATATTCACTATTATTTAAAACTAAGTCCGTTATTGTTTAAATCACTGTCAGTAAATTTACGAACACGAACACTAAGCACACATTGCTTTCAACAACAAGTGATTCGTAAATAATTATAATATCATAATTATCAACACTAAGACACGTCCGTGTCCAATTTCAAAATGTCTTCCATGAACAACAACTCCATGAGTTGTTCAAATGAACAATAGTTAGACCCACTCTGCCGGTTTGAACATCAGTTCTGGTCCTAGTCTGTCTGCTCGGAAGTTCTCGAGCGTCCACAAATGCCGGACCTCTTCCTCATTGCAGGTTTCCATGATGATTTTGTCCTTGTTCTTCGATATCGCCATGCACTTTTCACTGGAACCATGCTTCAGTAGCTTCGTCTGTAAAAAAAAAAAGGGGATTTGTTGCCGCAAGTTTTATTTGAACCTTTAGATCCCGCTCTCTGTCATGCAGTTTTACTTTCTAGGTACTTCTTCTTATCTTGTTTTACTAATAAAGTAATTGTCTTTTATCTGTATATTTTATAATTAATCCTGATCTACCATTTGTCATATTTACATTGGTCAAACTACCCACTTACTGGTTACTAAGTTTTATTGCCCAACACGAATAAATGAGCAAGAATTTCAAACATTGAACAACGACTACACAATTAGTATCTCAATTCAAGTTCTTGACAATACATACACTATTAATATGTTTTAACCAGTACTTTTAATTATTATTTGCATTTGAAAAAAAAATAAACAAAAAATAATTTGAACTGTAGTTTGTGTCTTTACCTAACCTACTTGTTGACCTGTTACTTTTTTTATTGAATACGTGGAAGCTGAAATACTGTTAGTTATTAAATTAAAGTAACAAAACGAACTTATGTATACATAATGATAAATTACTCACACTTTGATCATATAGCCACAGCTGGTTGCCCTTGGCCCCGTGGCACGGGTACAACACAACGTCATGACCGGAGTAGTCTAGGCAGGTCTCATCTCGCCGTATTTCGCCCGTCTTTGAGTACATCCAGTACTGTCAATATAATAATAACGTGTTAAAGGTTTATCAATATCCATGATGAATAACATCAAATTAAAAACTTATTTTATGTTTAATGGGAAAAGGAAAACTCGGGTTAATCCATAAACAGATATATATTTACAAAATGAAGGCCCAATCCTTATTTAATTTGTTATCATCTCACTACTGCTACATATAAATGTTACTCATAATTGAATGAATATTATATACTAAACATATTCAACTAGTAATTAATGAAGTAGATCATGACTAATAGAAATGTGGTTATGGAATATTTTTAACAAAAGACAAGTTAGAGAAAATGATATACACAGAAATTGCTTACACTAATAAATAACCTAGCGGCAGTACCCAAGTTGTAGGAGTAATATTGGTTTTAATAATCTGAACTTATACAATTACCAGTTTGGATTTATTTTCTCCATTTGTTAACCCTTAAGGATCCCATTAAAAGATAAGCTCTTTCTACTAATGCTTATCTAAAACATTAATTTACCTTTGAAACAATCCAAGCTGTTTACGAAGCCGCTCTGCCTTAGGTATAAATGGTGAAAGAACGACAAATTAATTCTACTCTAAAATAAGAAATGGTGAGTATTAAGCATTAAGTAAGCATATATTTAGTATTATAGAGAGAAAAGAGATTAGTATTTTTATTTCAAAAAACCTGCTACCCTGTTATACGTCACTAAGTAAAGGATAACACAACTGAGTACGAAACTTCTTACTTATATTATAATAAATATAACGGCGCGCGATTTATTATTTCGATGAATCGAGTAATCGTGAATAATGTTGAGAAGTTTAATATTTCTTTAAGCGGGTAGTTGATAAAATTGTTGACATCAAGTTGATTTATTTTAAGAGCGGGTAACCCCGAATGGAGTTGTAAGTGTCATGGCGGCGAGGGAAGTCATTCGTTGACAGTGCCGCCCCGCCCGTGATGGTCGCTTGCAAACCCATTGGCTCTTTAATCGAGATTTATTATTGAAATCTTGTTATATTTTCAGTGTTTGTGAATTTAATCAAATAGTATATTGATTGAGTTATATTGTGTGACTTTTATTTCGCGAATACCTGCAAGTACACGCACACACGGTCCGTAATGTCGGATCTGCTACACACACGCCTGCTCGGCCTCCCCATCCATCGATAAATATAATAATTATCTCTTACCGATCAATCGACTTTATTTCACATTGCCAAAATGATGGAATCATTATCACAATTGGATAATCATCCATTTCTTTTTATTATGAAAATTTTCCTTAAGTGCATTTTTTATTTTACAAATATATGGCTAAATTTTCAATGCGAGGGGCTAAACAAACAAAATATTGTATTGCCTATTTCTCGTAATTTCGAATTTGATAATAATTTCGAATTTGAAAAAACCATAAAAAGGCTGGTTGATTTGTCAATGCGAGGCTTAATTAAATGAAAGGTCCAGGGAAAGAACATGTCTATGTCTACTCACTTTTTTTTTTAATATTAGATTTTGATCTCAAAATGTTGAGCTCGTTATGAACGAACGAACTTCTGAACATGACGTTCATATCTCGTAATGAAAATAAAGGTAGACATTTCTTTTCCTGGACCGTTTAAATATTGTATTGACTATTTATAGTAATTTCGAATGTGATAAAACGATTACAAGACTAATATTTAATAGGCTTTTAAGATAAATAAATAAGTAAGCACGTTTTTTTTCAAGTTGTCAATGTAGATCGTTATGTGATAACTGACAGTCAGTTGCGCTAACCTTTCAGCTACCACCATAACTTACCGCTACATTCGATGATCACCAACACCAACTACATGGAAGGAGATGCGAAATTTGAATGCTACTAAGATGGCCCCCTACAACGAACCTGGTTGCCCCCGTCTCCATGACAAGGCCAGGCACCGACTGATTTCTTCATATCCTCTGGAGCGGCGGGTGAGTCGAGGCATACATCCGTTCCGCGGTTCGCGATCTAGTGTTATCCATAAATTATAAAGGCGTGCCAAAAGAAAGCGTGTAAGAACGGTTAACACAATTACTTGAGAAACGATAAAAAACATTATAAAAACAAACTAATTATTTAGTAAAAATACATCAAGTAATTATGTTAAACCGCGTGATGATGAAAATTATTTAGTGAGAGTTGATGAAACACTTATTCTTCATAAAGGAATAAGTTAAATTAAAAGAAATGTCGATCTAGCCCTTCTAATAACGACACACCCATTAATTTACGTATCGTATTCCAGGCAGATACCTGATTACCACCCATGTGGTGGCACTTATGTATCTTAATCGGTTCTTCTTTTGAAGATTGCTCATCAACGTCTTGTCCATCGAGGCAGAAACTGCTACTAAATGCTTCATTTAGAATCTAACAAAGACGGTGATAAAAAAACCAGAAAACATTAATCCATGCAATGTTCACGTGTGTGCTTTAAGACGGCGTGCTAAACGTGCTTGAGGAGTGCAAAATAAAAAAAAACCAAGACGCAAACAAAGAAAAACTCCTAGAAAGTGGTACTGCCGCGTTAGGTCGAATCGCAAACGACAGAAAACCTGGTTGCCGCCTTGGCGATGACACGGGTACAGGCCGACGGGTTTATGGTGATCGGACTTGCGCGTTGGTGAATCCAAACACGTCTTTTGGAAGCCCACGTTTCGGATCTGCATAGGTAATTTTGAAGGCACGTTCAATGAAAACATAAATTTGCACTCAAAAACTATTTCGAATCGTCATAGGAATACGACAAATCATATTTTTGTACGGATAGTACTGTGCATAGTCATGAATTTACAGTGGAACAATTAATATTCAGTGTTCAACTCACCTCTCCATGGGCAACCGATTCGCCAGGGATGAATAATTCGGGATAAATATTTTTAAGATACCACTCAAAAGATTTGCATTCTAATTTTCTTCTCAGGTCTCTTCGACCACTTACATCACCGAAGTCACCTTTGTCGTTACCAACTCTTTGATAATAGTATTTTGCGTAGTCATCCAACCACACCTAAATAAAATAAATACTTTAATACATTGAGAAAAAAATGGATACTGTATGCCATATTCAATTGGTTTTATTATTTACCTCCGCGAGTCGGACGGAATTCTTTTTTAACACGTTAACACCAGTCCTCCACTTGTATGGAGATCGTTTTCTAAATATGTGTCCGACATGTGAGCAGGGTATGATTTCAAGGGTCCCGCCACACATCCACGTTTTGAAGGACAGCTCCAAGTTTTCGCCGCCCCATATATCAAAACCACTGTCATAAGTACCCAATTTTTCAAAGAACTCTTTATCTATGGCGAAGAGCCCACCAGCCATGGTTGGCGACCAAACTGCTTCAGCAGTGTTCGAGTGTCTAGCTCGCTCTCGGGCTGGCACAGGGTGCCAATTAAACTGTAGATTCCAATCAAATCCTCCAACATTGACAGATGTTGAGTCTCTGTAGTGGTATTCAAGAGTATTATCGTCGATGACGTCGATGACAGGGCACACTACTGTGCTTTTGTTTCGTGCTATTCTGTCCAGTAGAGGTTCAAGCCATCCTTAAACATTTTGAAATATTGATTGACCAATACCAACAAATATGTGAATTACTGCAAGAAAATAATAATTTTACCTTCCGTACACTCGCAGTGACTGTCCAGATAGGTAAGAACGGGCGCAGTCACGTATCGCGCCCCAAGCAGCCGAGCTCTGATCAACCCTTCACGACGCGGGGCTCGCACTATCCTCACCTTTGGCAGTGACGACATGTAGTCGTCTAATTGCTGCATTAAATGGGCTAAAAAAATTAACATAATAAATGTTAGTCTCTGCATTAAATAAGGAAGAAGCAAGGGGATTTTCTTATCATTTCAGATCCAAAGATGCTGAGCTTACTGTGGGACTAGGTCGATTTGTGTTAGATTGTCCCTTAATATTTATTTATTTATTATTTAAAGATCAAATGACATGTAGCCATCTAGTTACTGACTTAAGTGGGCTAAAACATAAGATAAAATAAAAATAATATTCTCTGCGTCAAGTGACAAAGATCTGAGGGATTTTCTTGTCAGTTTAGATAATATAAGCATTACACTGCACGAATCACAATTGAGCTGTTAACTAACACAAATTGAAACAATTAATTGGTACATACGCATGTCAGAGAAATCATCTACAAGTACAATCTCCTTTATCAAGTGTTCCGGTGACCTGTCTAACACTGAATGTACAGTCCTCAGCAGAACGGACCAGGCTTCGTTGTGGAAACAGATCACCACTGCTGTCTGCGGGAGATCTTCGAGAAACCGGCCTGGTGTTTTGCACCTGATGGAAATAGTTAAATGAATAAATTTAAAAACTAAGGTTCGTTGTTTATGGAATAACAACAAATAGACCGAGAGAGATCCTTTGCAAGCTAATGCAAATGCTTTGTAGTAGTTGTAGATTTGGGGTACCAATTAAATAATTCGCTAGTTAAACAACAATACACCTAACGCAACTTTCGGATGGTGTCTGGATGATTTGCAAGTCATGCGAAAGGTTTACTTTACAAAAAATAATAAAATATTATGTTGGGTCCGGTCATCATAATTAAATTGTCCCTTAGTATGGCGGTGTTAATTATAATACCTTAAAATAAATGCTATAATATACTAATCTCACCATTCATCCCTCGGATCCGGCAGTTTCCTTCTTATCGATATGAGATCGCTGACATATTGGTTAAACGCGTTCTTCTTCCAGCCTTCAGCGACAGCCGCTTTGGTTTCTTCACTAACATTCTTAGGAAGTACAACAGGCTTCCCAAGCTCACCGGGAGCATTGTCCGACCCAGGCGCTGCCAGCACACCCAGCCCTACGAGACATTGGTCATTAAATGAAGTCATTAAACGCACACCTAGCCTTGCGGGACTCCGGTCATTAAGCAAAGTAGGGTGGCTATAAATATTGGAAGTCGACATTTGGACTATGTGAGAATGTAACAGGTAAGTAATTGTGTCTAAGGTGTCCGTGTGTACCTTTATGACACTCAATTATACAGTTGAAAATATTTGAAGGGTCCACGGAGAGAACATGTCATTTTTTTTTTCGAAATGAGATTTTGATCTAAAAATGTTGAGCTCGTTATGAACTATTACGTAACATTAAAATCTTATTTTGAAAATTTGTGACTAGACATGTTCTTTCCGTGGACCGTTCATTTGCAGAAGAACTTTCCGTGACAGGTCTACAATCTACAGTGTCAGTGTAAATAAATATTAAAAATAAGTTATTTTTTTCGTACTGTTTGTAAGTTCGCACATGACTGTATACTGTCATTACTGCCTCTTTTGAATACATAAAGAAAATATCAGGAAGTTTTATTTTAGTTTCTAGAACGGTCTCACTAAAATTAACCAACACCTATAAGCACAAATCCACACCGTACACATTTAAAGAATTAATTTTATCTCATGAGTGAGAAGATAATTATAATTAGAAGACATTAAAATACGTTTGATAAAATTATTCTGTGTATGCTCTAAGCATTTTCTGCAGAAATCTGATACGAGTCAGTGGACATGCTTAACTATTCTAAAATTACTAGCATACGTGGTACATCCGATGCGTACAGTTACCAGCAAAAAAGCAGGCATAATATCTGACACGATTCTGTGTCTAATGCTATAAGGACTTTTAAGATATTTTTGGCGGCGTTGTTATGGCAAATGTACAATGAATGCGGACCAATATTTATTTAAGGTAATCCAATAGAGGATTTTTGCCAAATCCAAGGATATTATTAACCGTTTTGCCATCAAGTTATTAATACTGTTGTTTTTCATTATATATTATATTATAAAAGTGTTCCAATGAACTATATAATGGGTCAATACATAGAAAAAGAAAATAGATGCAACCAGTGATAAGAACTTGCTGGTCAAGTGGTCACTTTTGGCGATTACTAAACAAAGACAGTTTTGACACAATCACTGTATTTGTGTTATATAAATAAACATTAATTTTTATTTACATACAGCATTAAAAATTACCTGCTACACCTTCAACCGAGGCAATCCGTGCCATCCAATTGACCCGATTCTTATTCTTAGCTGTGATAACAAATCATGCAAAACATAAAGTAAAAGCAACATAGTTAACAATAAACATGCAGAAATATTAGGCACAACTTCATCAGAGTAGTACGAGAGTGAATCTAGTAAAAAGGTTACATATCTCCTGCATTTGCATGGGACATGTACCCGTTTTTACTAGAGCAATGGAACTGGTATTCATGCGATTCATAGATGCAATCTCGATTAGCATTTCAATTGTGTGGATCTTAGAACAATCGTCCTCGAGGAAAGTCTCAAGGAAAGGAAATTCTAGCACCAGATTATCATAACCATTTCCTGTGCATGACAAGTAACTATCTCAACGCGATTGAATGAGAACATTATTCAAATGAAGTGTTTAATCTCCACCATTCTTTCTAATGCTCCATTGAGAATATTTAGGGAGCAACAGCAAAATGACGTACTTACACATACAGTTAAATTAATAAATATGTGCGCATTTTTAAAAGGCATTATTAGCATTTGTAGCATCAAAAACTGCAACAAATGAGTGAATTATTAAACCTCACTTCATTTTCTTTGCTGTTATAAAAACAAAAATCCTCCAACCACAGTCCCACATGTATGCAAATGAACAACTAAATCAAAACTATTTATTACAATAGACAATAACATTCCAGAATCACCAACATTTAACCAACAACCAAAACCATAATTGAATAGGGATTATAAAGTTATCATACACCTATTAACATCAGCACATTTCACGAAAAATCAGCACAGCACAACAGTTTCTACGGTGAATAATAGTGAATATCAGCTAGATATGTGCGAAATTGTGTTTTCATATATTATTATTAGTAAACGAGCGAGCAAAGCGAACGAAGTTCTCCGTTTTAACTTGGGCCGAATTCCTTTGAAGGTGTCTAGCTGTTCTCCTTTAAAGGTCGCATTCGATCTCAGCTGATTTTTGTATTTTTTTTAAAAGAAATGCCCTCGTGTTTACTGAGCAACTTGTTATATGAATACACAGCTTTGTTAATTTCTGGTGAATATCCACTTTTAACCCGGGACTTTACCAGTGGACAAATGTCCCCCGTCAGACAAAATCGCGTGACTTCGCTTGACAATATTCATAGTTCCTCGTATCGTGCATGTCCATTGTCCAGCGAAGTCCGGCAACGTTGCACTGAAGAGCCGATATTGTCGGTGGACATTGTCCACCAGAATTGGGCACAAATGTGCCCAAGTGAATTCCTGGCTTCAACTAACCGCTGGAAAAGATTTAAGAAAATTACACGAAGCGTTATAATTTTACATGTCGTAATTGGCATCACAGAGGCTCTTGACTTATATCGAGTCGCCATTAGACTAGTGTTGCCGTTAAAGACTTAAAATTGTAACTTATAGCATCGTGAAACGTTAAAAATGTTCTACAAATAGTCAGTGAGTTATTATTGGTACCAACACCTAAGATCATGCATGTAATGAGTCATTTTTTAAAAGGGCTTATTGAATGTAAGCTATTTGGTTTTTTTCTGCAAGTAGTTTACACTGACACTAATTCGCGAAAGTTAATAAGCCTTTTTAAACCAACTCACTCAAAATTGTCTCGAATATCTTACCATCGGACAAATTATTTCCGTACGTGTCACTTTTTTTTTTCCCAGACGTCGGTCTGGCTATCTTATACGGCTTCGCCTCGGCATCGTCGTATTCTATCGGTGGCGCTACTAAAGAATTTCTACTACCTCCACTAGTAGTCAGTAACGCGACCATAAACCATAGTGCCGTCAGCACAAGCACCGCTTTCAATATCCACGTTCTCCTCCTCAAGAATACCATGCTAAAGAACTTCATGTTTCTTGTATTCTCTAGCTTTTATATTTCACTGATATGTTCTATTCATTTCACTATCTCGACCTTTATAGAACCTAAATTTTATAATTTGAGCAACTTTTTTACTATCTAAAGTATAATCACAAACGGTGACTAGCATAAAAAGAATCAGATATGTAACGTTTTAGCAATGACGTTGCGAGATATGCTTTGTAGATATGACAGTTTTCATGCAACTTTGATGTTTCCTTTACATGACTGTAGTTCTATTTCCGTCTTGAATTTCCTGAAGTTCTTTCAGAAACTTTCGTCACTTTCTTATCAGTATCTTGTTTCATATATAATGTGTCCATGAGAACTTTTTTCCATCAATAATCATAATATTTAAGTCTCGTTAATCTGAAACAAGTAAAAAAACTATAAATTTACAACCAACCCACATAATAACTAACTTCTGTCCTACATTAACTTTATAATCCATATCCTAATAGCGGTAATTTGAAAAACATGTACATTTTTCGAACAAACCTTACCTAGAATCCGTATAAAAGCCACTATTTTTATAATTAACGTGGCGACAAAACGCCTTAAAATGCGTCCATAATTTATATCTGTTAACATGTAATTAATTTCCATAGCGGCTTTTAAAAAGCCAGAACGATAACAAAGCGCGTGGCAGTAATGAACCCGTGACATTCCCGTGAGTCGGCTGACATATTGTCGGCGATTTTTCGTCAAATTCCTGCCAGGAATGTAATGGCACCGAGTCCCGGGATTCGGGAGGTTGGACGTCGCCTATGCAGTCACAAAAGGACGTAACTGCTCTATTATACCAGATAAGAGACATCATTTTTTTAAATGAATTATTATCTCGGTCAGGCGAGTTCGGCTATTGAAATGCCAACGGTTAAGCTATATTTTTAAATTTGAATTTATTTTCACCGTTTACTGATCCGGCGATTATATTGAGTTGTGTTGCCAAATAGTTACATGAGTGCAGGGAAACATGACTAATATGTGAATTACGAAAAGTTTGTGTCGTTCCGTTAGACACAAGTTCACTTAGTCCGCGCCTACTAGAACTGACTCAGCTAACACTAACGAGCCGGGCTCAGTTAACTTATCAGTGTCAGTTGTAGTACGCGTGGACTCAGTGGACTTTCTCCAGTGTATATTCATATTTATTTGGTATTAATCATACACTGTCAAGTAAAAGCTATACAATGAAATAACATGCCAAGTTATAACATAAATAGAAATGAGTAGAACAAGGAACAGTTGTAAAATAAGAAAATCACTATCAATGTCAAATAAACTAAAATTTGTTTGCGTTCAAAGAATGTCTATGGATAAATAAATTACAACCTATTCTGCCAGAAATTCAGTAACGAAATAGTAGGCCTTTCGGATTAGCATCCCTTTGAGTTTGAGAGCAAAGCCAAGACTTGTCCTCGAGTCCTTAATAGCTGCTGCTGATATTGTATTCAATGCCAAATAAATGAATTATCCAACTATCTATCAGTTATAAAACTTTAACCCGAAGACCGCAAAACTTCCGACTACGACGTCTTGTAAGTCACAAAATAAATCCATAGCTTGTACTAAAGAAGCTTTAACTCTATCCTAAACCCCACGCACGTAACATCACAAATGGCAACACTGCACAAAAATTGGGACACATTATCCAACACAAAAGCGCATAACAGTAAACTTTAAAAATCAATAAGCGATTCCCTAATCTAAAGCGTTTTGATCACATTATGTAACGCCGATCATCTCAATTACCGCCTCAGGTCGAACCAGTAATTGTCGAACATTAGGCACGAATTTGTTGCCTCCATTTTAGGGTCCGTTCACCGCACGTCTGACGAATGGTTCCGCTTGAACATTATCGGCTACAGTGGCCGAGCTATTTTTCAGTCGAGCACATTACAATTTGTAGACTAAATGG
This sequence comes from Epinotia ramella, assembly GCA_947578815.1. Taxonomy (NCBI): domain Eukaryota; kingdom Metazoa; phylum Arthropoda; class Insecta; order Lepidoptera; family Tortricidae; genus Epinotia; species Epinotia ramella. The sequence goes on from OX388213.1 coordinate 2,060,975, forward strand.
GCGATTTTTACGAGCATTTTCGGATCCGCAAAGACTTTTGCGCTTTTTCAATTTTATTTTTATCGTCCGTCTCATTAGGGACGATGGGCTGGCCGGGACAGTGGCTAATTTATGACGCATTTTATTTATTTATTTATTGAAAAATACATTTACGTGACATTACAGTAAAAACCAATGCGTTCGAAACAATCGTCATTTTGTTAGATTCATTCATAGTAATTTTATCAAGAGGCTTGTTTGAATATGCGAATGCATTTATATGTTGCACAAAAACGTGTATAGCTGTAAGGGAAGACCTGGTACTTGTAGGGGGTATACATAAGTGAAATCTAAATTCCAGCACATAGACCTGCGAATTGCGGAAATTGCAGACACCGTCACTTCTGAACGCTTGCGATTCCAGAAGAATCAATAGTTGCCGACCTTTTATTGATCTGATGATTTGTTGTGTTGACAGCTAGACATGCAGATCTCGTACTCATCGCATCTTATCATACAATTATTTCACTAGCTAGGTTCCTAATCGTCAGAAGTGCCACAGAAAATTTAATTTATCAGCTTTACCTGCCCTTTTTGCAATTCAGGCGTGAGTTTAAGTACCTATACATACCTACACGTGTGTGTTAGGTAAAACTCTAGTCTCCGAGAAATAATCGACCGCTCGTAAAATTTAATTATAATCCGCACAAATCGACACGATTATCTATCTTTCATCACTTCCCACATCGTGTAACTAAGATGAACTAAAAAAGGTAATAATTTATTATGATACGGCTCAATGATGATGCCATCCGCTGACCTCATGACTCTAACCTTGATTGTAACGCTCCGACAGAGGGATTGATTACTATACTTAGTTAATTCACAGCTAGAAAGAAGGGATTACTTAGTAAGTTAGTAGTTTTTATATATACCTGTCCAATTGGGTAAATGTATGAGGAACTAGCTGTGCGAAGATTGAAATCTGTAACAAAGAAATTAAATAATCTTAAACATTGCTCATTTTACTATTAAAAGTGGAATAACAAAGTAGCGGTTTGCAAAATCGTGATACCTAAAAATTTCAAGTGCCACCTTTAAGTCAGCGGTATAAAGATATACTAAATATGATATCGCAGTGAGAGGTTCTCATCCCATCACCTACAACACAATTCAACCCTTCGCGCTCACGTCACACACGCAAAGAAAGGGGCAGGTGGTATTAACTCGAGACTACAATAGGATATTAAAATATGGTATACGGTTAACGTTAAATATGGCGCCGGCAGCTGTCTTCCCATAGAAAACTGCCAAACTTCCAATCGATACTTTAACCCTTAAATGCATAATGATACAATACAATACAATACAAATACTCTTTATTGCACACCTCACACAAACAAAGCAGTTAAAAAGAGAAACAATACAATAACATGTAGGTAGAGGTAGACAACAGGCGGTCTTATCGCTGAAGAGCGATCTCTTCCAGACAACCTTTGGGTATCGGAGAAAGAGATAAAACTAGATTATGTAGTAGGTGGTGCAGAGATTATAATAAGCCAAAAATCAAAATAATTATATCAATACACGTACATAAATAGCTCTATATATAAACATACATACACAATCATACATATATACAAATAACACAAATAAAAATATATAAATATAATACATAAACAGTCAGCCAATAATAATAATAGTAAGACAATCGGGGTTAGGGGAGAGACAAATAATGTTCTTTAAGAAGAGATTTGAAGTTACCGATAGATTTAGCTTGTCTTATATCAAGAGGGAGAGAGTTCCATGATGTATCCAATGATGTATATATGCATCGTATATTGTATACGTTTTTTTAAATACTATGATTTTTTTCTTTATTTTTCCCTCAATCTATACAACATGACACATCTATTTCAATTTATTAAAAAGTTATACAAAAAATCATGCATTTAAGGGTTAAAACTGTAACTGACGATTACGAAGAGTTTTAATAACCGACCCTCATTAAAATATGTAGGTACCTACTGACAAAGAGTTCAAGACTGCTTGTCAAAACCAGATATACCAGACTCTGAAGACAAACAAACTCGGAATATTAAACAACAAATGTAGCAAATTTATAAAGGAATCCAACACATAAAAGTTTAATCAATCGAGAATAAGCCCGTAAACCGCGAAAGGCAATAAATATTTGATACCAATCTCAACGGTTTCAAATATCACGTAAATAACGTTGAATGGCAAATCGCACTATCTGAGAGGGCTGTGTAATAAATTTGAGTGAACGCCTCCCGGGGGCTTCATGCATAATGTGTGGGACGATATCTAGGCCCAAAGTAGACTTTGAAGTCAGGAAGAAGAACGTGACAACCAGGTCGACACTGCGCACCTCTTCTGCGATGTGTTTGCGGATGTCTGGTTGAAAGAGGATGCTAGAAACTGTGTAAAATTATATCCTAGCTGGTATATTGTTACATCGATTGTGTCAATTTGTTTCTCACGTTTTGTCTCTATTGTTTCTATAATAATAATAATCTCATTTAAACAAATTGTGTTACAATTGTTACCAGGGGTCCCTAGACTAGGCTAAGCCTGTATAGTGGGGAACCAGTTAATAATATATACATTAGAAATCAGTTACCTTAAAATAATACATACATACTTATCAAGTTAATTAATACTAAACATTTCAAAAAGTACTTAATCTACTATCTAAAGTGGCTTCAGTCTCGGCATAATATAGCGAATGAAATATTGTATTTGAGTTAAAACCTCCTTTTAAAGTTTAAAAAAACATTACACCCTTGGGCGTGATAACGGCTTTTGTATACTTATAGCTGTATGTGCGCGTTATGAAGCCCTTTACGAGCAAGTGTGATGGAAAAAAATAAGCGCCTGCGCGGTATGTAATAATTCCAGGGGATCACGATCACTTTATGAAGAGTTGAAACCGTAAACTGCTAAATACAAAGCCAGTGTATTTCATCAGCGTCGGTGACATTCTGGTGAAATTGCCTAACGCGTATGAAAATGGATAAAAAACTAGTCAATATTCGATGGCTATCCTTTTATTGGCCGCTATCCTGCAAAAGATCTGAAACATTCCTGCGCTTCATATGCAGTTTAATCAAAAAAGCGGCACGCAATGGGGACAGGGTGTCGAAAATAATGTATTGTTGGTGCGACTTTATCGTAGTGAGACATCCATTGATCATGTTCCCAGGAAGCTCGAAACAAGTAAAATAAATATAATGCGGACAATCTTATTCAATACGACCTAGTCACAAACTAAGCAAAGCTTGTACTATTGGTACTACCTAGACGACGATAAACATAATTATATCCATACTAATATTATAAATGGGAAAGTGTATGTGTGTGTGTGTGTTTGTTTGTCCGTCTTTCGCGGCAAAACGTAGCGACGAATTGACTTGATTTTTTAAGTGGAGATAGTTGAAAGGATGGAGAGTGACTTTTTGTCTCTTTCTAACCCCCCACTTCCCTAAAATGGGGGGTGAAAGTTTGTATGGGTTCGAGCTACGATATAAACGAGTTCCACGCGGACGGAGTCGCGGGCAGAAGCTAGTTGATAAATAAATACTTAAAACATAGTAGAAATGTAGTTTGGCTCTCATTTTAAGGGGGTAAATTGGAAATTATCTCGTGCTTTGAAACGCCGTTCTGACTAGATTAGGAAACAATAAGGTCTGATTTTCAGATACCCATATATGATTTTTGACTATATGATTGTTTATCTCATATCGACACATGATTGCCTAAAATTTCCTCGATAGAAAAATGTTCCAAAGTTGGGTCTTTATTTTCCTTTTGTTACTCAGCCTACTCAAACCATAGATTATTGTACGACAGAATCAAGTTAATATTATAGTATTTTATCTCATCTAAAATCTCACTTAATGAAATATAAATAAATTTCACTAAGTTAGGTATTTATCGAAATTTGTCCAAAAAAGCTCCCGAAGAGTGTTGCGTCTCTTTTTCTCGTGCGCGGAAGGCATAAGCGTGTCTCTGTCAAGGGGGCGTGGTCGACTCCAATCAAGGCATCCCCTTAAAACGGCGTACTGCAGCAAGTCGATCACGTAACGCATTGTACGCATGTTAGGTAGATCCAACTGTCAATTTTTATATGAACAAATGACAGTTGGATTGTCGCAACGCGCGTTCGAACCGTTACGTGATTACCCCTCTGGAATAACTTAAAACTTTGTACATACAATGGGATTCACCATATGTAGATGGAAAACAAGTTTCTGGTACAAAATAATATAATAGAAAAACCGGTCAAGTGCGAGTCGGACTCGCGCACGAAGGGTTCCGTACCATTATCTATAAAAAAGCCAAATAAAAAAATGCGTTTGTTGCATGGGAGCCCTAAAAATATTTATTATCAATCAATCAATCAATCATAATTTATTCATCAGAATATATGGTACATAAGGTGTTATAACTTATAATATATACATTGATCCATTATATATTCGGCCGATAGGCATGTGAATATTTCTTGAAACTATTGTCCATTTTTTACAATTTCCATGCAAACAAATTCAAATGTCAATCCTTCTTATATTAGCTCTATTACATTTTACAGTCTTAGCAGTCATTATCGTTATATTCAATTAAATATACAGATACAAAATAGTTTGAATCTATGGCGTCACATAATCCAATTATATAATGTCAAATGGAAACAATTAATGATATATTTACAATAGTCATTAAAATTACAAAGTGCGAAATAATTTAATTACTGTCACATATAATTTAATACCATTCTATATTGCATGCCACTGTCTATTATAAATTAAAACGTATCTTTAAAAAAATCATCTATCGTATAATAAGCCCTATTGATGAGTTCCTCCTTCAATTTTTTTTTAAACTTTTCTATATGTAGTTGTTTGAGTACATCGGGTAAAATGTTGTATATTTTAGAGGACATACCTAGAATACTATTGCGAAGGAGGGCAGTTTTGCCAGGAACAGTGTTAATTCGATATTTATGACGGGAGTTCATGGGCTTCGTTGGAAACATGTTTGGGTTTGACTTAACAAAAACAGCTACTTCATAAATATATAAACTAGCCAGTGTCAATATCTTGAGCTCTTTGAAATACGGCTTACAGCTGTCAGTCTTTTTAATGTTACTGATTGCTCGTATGCATTTTTTTTGAGCTATAAACACATTTTTTTTATTTGTGGAGTTGCCCCAAAATATAATTCCGTAGCGAAGTATTGATCCTATATATCCATGATAGGCTAGTAATGCAGTTTTCCGATCTGATAATTTAGAAATTCTACTGAGAGCAAAAACAAATTTATTTATCTTTGTATTCAATGTTTCGGTATGTATTTTCCAGTTTAATTGGTTATCAATGTCTAAGCCTAGAAATTTAGCTACATTTGTGTGTTCAATACATTCGTCATTATATTTTATGTCAAGATTAATTGAATTTAATTTTGATTGATGAAATTGCATAATTTGTGTTTTTTCGATGTTAATTTTTAGTCTATTTATTTGCAACCAGTCAATAATAGTCTTGAGCGTATTATTTATTTCTTTATTATATGATAATAGACTTTCTGACTTAATGAGAACAGTACTATCATCTGCAAATAGAATCATTGGATGTTGAACGTTTTTTGGCAAGTCGTTTATATAAATAAGGAAGAGCAACGGACCCAAAATGCTGCCTTGTGGAACACCACGTATCAATGGTCTAAATTTCGAATAATAAGCTACCTCCTCTTTTGTGTTTTTACAAAGTCTTTTAATTTCGGTACATTGCATTCTATTGCATAGATATGATTTTAATAAATCTAGGGCATTTCCTCGAATGCCATACCGTTCTAGCTTTTCCAGTAAACGGGTATGATCTACGAAATCGAAAGCCTTTGATGAATCCATGTATAGCGCACAGATTGGTATTCGTTTATCTACATTCTCAGTAACAGTCTTAGTTAGTTGGTAAATGGCTGTAGTCGTCGATTTGTTTTTTTTAAATCCATTTTGCTCTTTTGCCAATATGTGTTCTCGCTCGATAAAGTCGTAAATCTGGTTAAATATAATTCGCTCCGCAATTTTCGAAAACACTGATAGTAGGGCTATGGGTCTATAATTTTCTAGCTTTTTCTTGTCCTTTTTCTTGAATAAAGGCTTGACTACAGCTATTTTCAATTTGTCCGGGAATACTCCTTTTTCCAGCATAAGATTATAAATAAATGCCAACGGAACAGATAATACCTCGGCACACTGTTTTATTACTTTGGTTGTAATTTCGTCAATTCCTGTGCTTTTAGTGTTTTTCAGCAGCTTTATTATTTTGATGACATCGTGACATCATATTTTATTTTGCTTTTAGTATTTGTTGTTATAACGGCAACTAAAAGACATCATCTGTGAAAATATCAACTGTCTAGCTATCACGGTTATTGAGATACAGCCTGGTGACAGACAGACGGACGGACAACGAAGTCTTAGTAATAGGGTCCCGTTCTTACCCTTTGAGTACGGAACCCTAAAAATTGTAGGTAGAGGTTGTTTTGTATAAAGATACTGTCGGTTAAAAAATGACAATTAAAATATCAGTCTTATAACATTAAGAGTGCAAAGCACGGTCGGCTCAAGTCAATTCTCCATACAAACGTATTTTAATTTCTAGCTGCTGAATCTGGTTTCCGATCTAGATATCATTATGTATGCAAATTTTTATGCTATTCTAGGATGTCGTTTTGAAATGAGAAGCAGCACTTTGGTATGCAGAGTCAAGCGTCCTGGTGTCCCCAAAGATACAAGTTTGACAGTAAGAGTGTGGTTGACATAACGCTTCTGCCTGGAAAAGGGTAAAGGGTTAAAGAACCACATTGTAAACACCACTATTGGTTGCACGATAAGCACCCTAATGACATTAGATTGCTGCGCCTAACCGCCGCGCGAGCGTGCGCCCGCGCCGCATAGGTCATGGTTGTTGCGTTCACGCATCTCGACGCGTTGCGGCCATAGAACCACCGTCTATACCTGGCTAATTTATTAAGGGTCATAGTCATAGGTCTTTTTAGGTGAGATTAGCCACGGATTGGGCTCAGTGGCGAGGCCTATGTCCAGCCACTGTAGACGAGGCTATCCGTAGCTGAACTAAGTTAACTGATACAGCCCTCCGAACCTCTTAAATTAAGTGGCAGTGGGCGGGGCACCATGCACGCTGAACCGATGGCCTTTGGAGCGGAAAGGTTCTTGAGTGGCGACCACGTACCGAGAAGACGCATCGTGGGTAGAACCCCAGTAAGTGGACTTATGTCCTGGTAAAGGTCGCGTGAGTCCGTTTCATGATCACTTTGGCACTCTTTTGGGGAGGCCTATGTCCAGCAGTGGACGTCTTTCGGATGATGATGATGATGTCCAGCAGTGGACTAAGCTAAGGTTAAACATGATGATTTATTTAATGATTTAATCGTACGACACGGTTTAGGTACAGGTCGTTTACTAAAATACTATATTCTTGTAATCTAAAAATGTGAAAACTATAAATGCGTAAATTGCAACAGCGGGGTATCAAATAAAAGCATGCACCTCTCTGTTGGGTATTCATCCTAAAAGGGGCCAGCGAAGTGCCTAGTGTTCGTCGACCCGCCTTTGGTAAAATTTTGTATAAGACTCGTGAGAGTTGAATTCAATAAATTATCCCTTTTGCAACGAATCATTATCAAAATATCAGCTTCATCAGCGTTTATAGCTAAACTTGTAGTTATTATTGGCTAGTCCATATCCATACTTCCATACTAATATTATAAATGCGAAAGTGTAGTTATGTGTTTGTTTGTTTGTATGGAGCTGCGATATAAACGAGTTCCACGCGGACGGAGTCGCGGGCAGAAGCTAGTATTATATAGTTCCAGGAACCTATGCGAATGAATGTCACTAAGCTATAACAATTGAATTAAATATTAACGAGAAAACGCGACATCTGTGGCCCCAAGTTTAACTGGTTTGCAAACACCGCAAAATAATCTGAATAGCGAGGCTTCTGCAGAATTATGCATTGTGACATCGGCCCCGGGTGTTTAATTAAAATTGTTGTGCGCAAGCTTGCGATTATTTTGTAATGAAATAATGGAAGAACTAATCACAGTTAGGTGTAAAATAAATAAAACTAGGCGCTCTGCGTGGTAAGAAGTCTCGAGCCTTTCTTTTGTAGTTTTTATTTATTTTGAAAAACTGAATCGACAAATAACATGTGTATAATTATTGAACCTGAGGCTCTAGTATAAATTTTACCGAAACAAAACGTTACGACCGCGTTTGCGTTTAGCTGTCAAATCCCATACAAATTGAGGGTAAAACGCAAACGCGATCGTAAAGTTTTGTTTCGGTAAAACTTATACTAGAGCCTCTGCTCCCAAAATTTTACGGGAATCGGTGGAGAAATGCGACCTGTAGAGCAGAACAGCCGGATATCTGGATATCCGGGCATATGAACGAAGTTTGGCCTAAGCTGAAACAGGGAACTTCCCTCGCTTCCCTCGCATGGCTCAGTAAAAAAGCCACACTCCTTTTCATAGCGTACCTCATCATTATCATTATAACCATCATCATCACTGTCATCATCGTCATTATCATTATAACCATCATCATCACTGTCATCATCGTCATTATCATTATAACCATCATCACAGTCATCATCGTCATAGTCATTAGGTACCATCAACACAGTCATTATCATCACCAGTCATTATCATCACCACAGTCATTATCATCAACACTGTCATAGCCATGTTCATCATCATCATCGTCATCATTTATATAAAACCCTCTTGTCGGTGGAGCAATAACCATTCTGTTATCATAATAATATCTTCACGTCTAAACTACAGAATCAACTTTTTATTAATTTTGGTATAAGTAGAGATAGATCGGACCCTGGAAAATATTCGAATTTAAACTTTCGTGAGACATGTTGAAATAATACTAACAATTACACGGTTCAACTCACGTATTCTATGTCACTACGGTAGTGACATAGAATACGTGAGTTGAACCGTGTAATTGTTAGTATTGCTGGAAAATATTGTTTTTATTTACTTTATAAGGGAATTGACACAGATTGATTCCCAATCGGGCGAAGTTACGGATCATCTGGTTATGAAATAACAAGTGTATCAGATTTTCAGTTAAAACTAAACCATAAACTTGTTCACAAATTATTGCATGTACGTTTCATGAATTTGTAGAATTCGAAAGCGGAGTTTTGAATTGCCAAAATTCTGCAATTCCTAAAACATTAGTAATGTTTGTATTTTTAACAACTACTGTGCAGATACTTATTTATATATTTATTGACAGTATACAGTCCAGTATTAATCCAACATCATGAAAAATATGTAAGAAATCTGACGATAAAATTAGGCAAATTGCCAATCTTTTTTGAGGGGTCTCCCATTTTCCTCTTATAAAATCGATAAATGCCACAGTTACACAGAAACAGTAAAAATGAGGAAAAAAGGTTCAGATTCGATTTATTTATTTCACGATAAAAAATTGAATATTAATTACGTATGTCAAAACTCTAAAATTTCTTAACATAAGGTGTCATTTAATATCAATTGGTTGCACGATAAGCACCCTAATGACATTAGATTGCTGCGCCTAACCGCCGCGCGAGCGTGCGCCCGCGCCGCATAGGTCATGGTTGTTGCGTTCACGCATCTCGACGCGTTGCGGCCATAGAACCACCGTCTATACCTGGCTAATTTATTAAGGGTCATAGTCATAGGTCTTTTTAGGTGAGATTAGCCACGGATTGGGCTCAGTGGCGAGGCCTATGTCCAGCCACTGTAGACGAGGCTATCCGTAGCTGAACTAAGTTAACTGATACAGCCCTCCGAACCTCTTAAATTAAGTGGCAGTGGGCGGGGCACCATGCACGCTGAACCGATGGCCTTTGGAGCGGAAAGGTTCTTGAGTGGCGACCACGTACCGAGAAGACGCATCGTGGGTAGAACCCCAGTAAGTGGACTTATGTCCTGGTAAAGGTCGCGTGAGTCCGTTTCATGATCACTTTGGCACTCTTTTGGGGAGGCCTATGTCCAGCAGTGGACGTCTTTCGGATGATGATGATGATGTCCAGCAGTGGACTAAGCTAAGGTTAAACATGATGATTTATTTAATGATTTAATCGTACGACACGGTTTAGGTACAGGTCGTTTACTAAAATACTATATTCTTGTAATCTAAAAATGTGAAAACTATAAATGCGTAAATTGCAACAGCGGGGTATCAAATAAAAGCATGCACCTCTCTGTTGGGTATTCATCCTAAAAGGGGCCAGCGAAGTGCCTAGTGTTCGTCGACCCGCCTTTGGTAAAATTTTGTATAAGACTCGTGAGAGTTGAATTCAATAAATTATCCCTTTTGCAACGAATCATTATCAAAATATCAGCTTCATCAGCGTTTATAGCTAAACTTGTAGTTATTATTGGCTAGTCCATATCCATACTTCCATACTAATATTATAAATGCGAAAGTGTAGTTATGTGTTTGTTTGTTTGTATGGAGCTGCGATATAAACGAGTTCCACGCGGACGGAGTCGCGGGCAGAAGCTAGTATTATATAGTTCCAGGAACCTATGCGAATGAATGTCACTAAGCTATAACAATTGAATTAAATATTAACGAGAAAACGCGACATCTGTGGCCCCAAGTTTAACTGGTTTGCAAACACCGCAAAATAATCTGAATAGCGAGGCTTCTGCAGAATTATGCATTGTGACATCGGCCCCGGGTGTTTAATTAAAATTGTTGTGCGCAAGCTTGCGATTATTTTGTAATGAAATAATGGAAGAACTAATCACAGTTAGGTGTAAAATAAATAAAACTAGGCGCTCTGCGTGGTAAGAAGTCTCGAGCCTTTCTTTTGTAGTTTTTATTTATTTTGAAAAACTGAATCGACAAATAACATGTGTATAATTATTGAACCTGAGGCTCTAGTATAAATTTTACCGAAACAAAACGTTACGACCGCGTTTGCGTTTAGCTGTCAAATCCCATACAAATTGAGGGTAAAACGCAAACGCGATCGTAAAGTTTTGTTTCGGTAAAACTTATACTAGAGCCTCTGCTCCCAAAATTTTACGGGAATCGGTGGAGAAATGCGACCTGTAGAGCAGAACAGCCGGATATCTGGATATCCGGGCATATGAACGAAGTTTGGCCTAAGCTGAAACAGGGAACTTCCCTCGCTTCCCTCGCATGGCTCAGTAAAAAAGCCACACTCCTTTTCATAGCGTACCTCATCATTATCATTATAACCATCATCATCACTGTCATCATCGTCATTATCATTATAACCATCATCATCACTGTCATCATCGTCATTATCATTATAACCATCATCACAGTCATCATCGTCATAGTCATTAGGTACCATCAACACAGTCATTATCATCACCAGTCATTATCATCACCACAGTCATTATCATCAACACTGTCATAGCCATGTTCATCATCATCATCGTCATCATTTATATAAAACCCTCTTGTCGGTGGAGCAATAACCATTCTGTTATCATAATAATATCTTCACGTCTAAACTACAGAATCAACTTTTTATTAATTTTGGTATAAGTAGAGATAGATCGGACCCTGGAAAATATTCGAATTTAAACTTTCGTGAGACATGTTGAAATAATACTAACAATTACACGGTTCAACTCACGTATTCTATGTCACTACGGTAGTGACATAGAATACGTGAGTTGAACCGTGTAATTGTTAGTATTGCTGGAAAATATTGTTTTTATTTACTTTATAAGGGAATTGACACAGATTGATTCCCAATCGGGCGAAGTTACGGATCATCTGGTTATGAAATAACAAGTGTATCAGATTTTCAGTTAAAACTAAACCATAAACTTGTTCACAAATTATTGCATGTACGTTTCATGAATTTGTAGAATTCGAAAGCGGAGTTTTGAATTGCCAAAATTCTGCAATTCCTAAAACATTAGTAATGTTTGTATTTTTAACAACTACTGTGCAGATACTTATTTATATATTTATTGACAGTATACAGTCCAGTATTAATCCAACATCATGAAAAATATGTAAGAAATCTGACGATAAAATTAGGCAAATTGCCAATCTTTTTTGAGGGGTCTCCCATTTTCCTCTTATAAAATCGATAAATGCCACAGTTACACAGAAACAGTAAAAATGAGGAAAAAAGGTTCAGATTCGATTTATTTATTTCACGATAAAAAATTGAATATTAATTACGTATGTCAAAACTCTAAAATTTCTTAACATAAGGTGTCATTTAATATCAAATACCTAGGTAGTAGACATTGACGGATAGCATAGATTATTTTAAATCATAAAAGGCAGTTTAACTCGTATTGAGCGTCAGGGATTATTATGTGTTTACTTTTGTGCATTAGTAGGTATTAAATGTGTGATAAAATATGTTTTCGAACAGTGGTTGTAAGTACTGCATGTGAAGAAATGACGATTCTGCATCAGCGGAAACCAACGCCTTTTTATAAGCAGTGTCGTATTTTTTTATATTAAAAGCTGATGCGATACTGTTACTAATGTACTGTGATCACTCTCGCCTGAAACGATGTGACATTTTAATTTAGGCAGCAGCGTTCCGAATATTTTGTCTCGATAAAAATGTTTTATGAACGGACTAAATTGGAATGATTACGATATCAATGTAATAAGCTGCTGAAGAATTTTACTGGTTTATATGAATATTATTAGGAAGAATAATTTGGTTATTAAACAAAGTCACATTATTAACAGTGTTAATAATCTTATTAAATTGCGATAAGCGTGATGACGTATGACACTGAATCGTGGTCACTCACTATGGGCCTCATTAGAAAGCTATGCTGGGAGTTTCTCTGGGTGATCACATCAGAAATTAGGGTATCCGTAGCAGAACTAAGGTAACTGATATGCCCTCTGAAACTTAAGTGGCATTGGGCGGCGTACATTGCACGTAGAACGGATGGCCGTTAGAGCGGAAAGGTTCTCGAGTGGCGACCCAGGCGCAGCGTGGGTAGATTGATGACCTGGTAAAGGCCGCGGGAGTCCCCTGGATGCGGGTGGCACAGGACTGGTCATTGTGGCACTCTTTGGGTTAGGCCTATGTCCAGCAGTGGACGTCTATCGGCTGATATGATGATAATGATGACTAACGGCGTTGTCACATTCATTCTAGTGTCATCTTCCTGTGCATTTCGGGTGGCCAGATATTTCTCGAACGCAACATAAAACTGAACGATGTTTCCTTGCTAGAACTAAGTATTGGGCTTAACACTGTTGCATTGCATCTGACCTACTTTGCGTTTGATGGCTGATTTAATTTGCCCATAAAACTGTGAAAGATGTAAAAACAAGGAAGGTATAAGTTTTAGGAACAAATGGGAATTACCATTTCCCAATTAAAAGTAAAACGGCTTTTAATGTTTCACTCGTCCAGCGTTGCAGTTTTTTTTACGTTTTTTTTTTATAGAAATGGGATACATTGAACACCTGCCATGCCTAGGGAGATCCCACATCATGGAATGGGTTTACCAATATGACAAAAACATGTATTTGGTGGTTTTAAACACCATAAAATCATGGTTCGGAGAAATCCTGAAGAAAGGTCAGGTCAATAGTACCTACCCTAAACCGACGAGAAGAATGTAATTAAAGTAAATGAAGCAATAAAGGTTTGTCAACATCGTAACAAGTAGAAGTCCGTGATATCTGCCTCCGGGAATTAGGTAAGTAAAATCATAGTTTTAAAGAGTGACCCAGGAGACTTAACCATGGCAAGGAGCAACAAAAAAATGTTTATTGTTATTCGCGTGACGCACAAACTGTAAACAGTCACTTTTATCGTTTAGAAGAGGTATAAAAAGGATATTTTTGCCACTAACACGCCATCACAATTACAATTGAAAACATCTACCTAAATCCCATATTCATTTAAATACAATCTTGATAGTAAATATCTGAAAAACTTCATGAATGGCTATAGACGGCATGAGAAATTGTTTCATAAGTTCCAGGTATAGAAAATACTTCATAATCAATCAAATGATTGTAAATTCAACATAATCAATCATTGATAGTTGACGTGTCACCTTTCGTCACTTATCAATTGTATATAAAAATCTATTAAATATACAATACTGTGTGAATGATATACCCCATTATCAAAAAGTCTCACACGGTTTTGGAAAAAAATACGTTGACTCCCGACGCGACGAGGTAACTATAACTGGTAGTCTTTTGTTTATCTTGAACCGTGTTGTACAGGTTTCTGTTTCATTCTACTTTTGTTTATTTTTCCTCTCATTTACTTAAAGGTTAACCGAACCGAAAGAGACATCCCTTATACGGATACGTACGCTTTTGTATTTTTTTATTCTATTATTGTGTACACTAAAGAGTTTTAGTACTACTCCTGTTAAATAAGGTTGACTCGGGACCAATGAGAGCCCCCCTCGGCGGTGCCCGCCTTGTCGGAGCGGGGGGGTAACCGTGGACTGGTCACCCAAAGTGAAGCTAAGAGGCACTCAGGGCCGGCCGTTTGGGCTGCCGGCTGGCCCGAGGAGAGCGCTTCTAGCGGGCTATTAGGCTAAGTCCGCTTAGGATGCGAAGGGGAAGGACCGTAGAGGAAGAGGAGTACCGGTTCGCCGTTCTCCCTATCTTCTGCGGCCGAGGCGGGCTCGCAGGGAGAGAGGCGTGTAGGTATAGCGGTGCGCCACTCTCCCTACCCCCTGCGAACTTGGCGAGGTCGTACCGCTGAAACGGCATTAGCGGGACCGCAGAGGAAGAGGAATTATCACGGTGCGCCCGCATTCCCTATCCTCTGCGGCCGAGACGTGGTCGGTGACGGAAGCACAGACCTGATCCGCCACCGGGTGCTGGATTATCCGCACCCACAATCTCCTCGTAGCGGACTCAGGGGGGTCCGCTACTGAACAGGTGGAGATCGAGGAAGCAGGCGCGTCAAAAAATCTGGCGCGCCTCACGTGGAGGGCCTCCGGGCATCCGCGAAAAGCCGCTTGTGGGCGGCTGCCGCCGGCGGGGTCGCGGATGTGTGCGCAAGCGTTCCCGTAACCTCGCCACATGCATGGCGGCGAGGCGGCAAGTGTGGGGGTTTTTAGTGGGTATACCGTGGGTTTCATTAGCTCATGCGGGAGTCCCATATAACCATTCGGGTCATCCCCTGCGCCCGGGTGGTATGCGTAACGCATTTTCCCCCCAAAACAAAAAAAATAAAAATGACCAAGGTGAGCGCCAATATAAACAAGAAGCCTATGCTATGCTATAGCAGTGTGTGAATACATGCTGAATTGATAGGGATAATAGGCTATTACTAGCAATCATACTACATTACACAAACATAGTAGCCATGCATTAAATACGACGCATGTAAACATTGCTTCATTGCATAATTGCATTCAGCAATTAGCAGAGTATGATTACAATTGTAATTGATTGTATGCTTATTGGCGTTTGTAATCGCCTTAATAATGTGAGGGGTGAACGAGCTGTTTGCAGATGAAATTGCGTTTGTCTATTGAACGATGTATTGGGTAATTATTAGTTATTTCGCATTGTTGGAATTTCGCAAAATTGAATTTCGCATTTTGATCCTGACTGCTTTAACATTGGATGCATTTATGGTAGCTTGTGGCGAACTCGTTTAAATCGTAGCTCCATACAAACTTTCCCCCTTCATTACATCTAAATCGGTTTAGCGGTTTAAGCGTGAAGAGATAACAGACAGACAGACAGGCAGATAGACACACTTTCGCATTAATAATATTAGTAAGGATGGATGGGTCACGGCCGATTTGTGGAATTTTGGAGTTAATTTTCTATAGAGCGATTTTCAAATAATCGTGTACCAATGAAATAGTTTTGCTTCTTAGAAACTTCAACTAGCGTAACTATTTAATGACTAACTAGACAAATTATCATTGTTGTTACAAAACATGAAATCAAAGACCAGTTCTTTAATAATGATTACTGTTCCCTCATCATGCAAGCAAACGTAGGTACGTAGTGCCAATCGAAGAATAAATATCTATTTATATTATATGGACAATATTTCATGTCTACGGAAGTGATCCTTAGTTCCATAGTATATATTGCCATTCCAAATGTGGAAAGTCAATTCTAAAAAATCATTCAAGGATGCAGTGATAATCAAATCAGCAAATTTTTATGAATCGTAAAAAAAAGGGAAATAGGAACAAGTGACGGACATCACAATTTGTCGATGGTAAAACAGCGTCATTTTTTTAAAAGGAAAAAAAAAAGGAACTTAAAAATCTATAATCCTCTTAGCGTTATTCCCGGTTGTGCTCTAAAGGAGCCAGGGGTCCACTTTGACACCTAATCCCAGAATTTACCATTTTGCAAAGAGAAAAAAAGGATTTAAGAATAATTTATTCTAACTGTTGTCAACTTACCTTCCTAATTTACCCATTCTCATAGCTCTCTTATTTTAGTTTCGTCAATCGCCGCAACTATTCCCAATAGCAACAATTCCTATCCACAAGCAACAACTTTAAAAAATACAGAACGTAATCTCGCAAGTTTACCCGCTCACCTAGATTGCCGACGGAACAAAAAGGCTGGAAGTAATTTAAGCCTTGTCGGGAGCAGAACCTTCTTCATCAGGAATGCATTAAACACGTACACGGTTTATGGGTTTTTGTGACACGGTTTTTTAGCCGGGTCAAACTCAGGTTAGCGTGTTTCCTGTGGACATTGTCAAAGTTAAGGGCTACGAAGCCAAATTTTTGGTTAAACTTCTAATCCGTATGTCACGGCATCTCCTCTTATATATTATTATGAGATTAAAACATTATTTCATATGCACGTAAGCCTTAACTATTGACCACAGGTTTTTTTTTAAACACTGTATGTCCGCTATTAATTTGTAGGGAAAACACTGTTAAAAAAAAGGTCGGGTTGCACTCCGGGAGTGCCGGCAGGAGTGAAAACTCAATGATATTGTAACAGTTTTTCGATCAGGTCACGTGACATCTTACGGTCACGTGGTGTGGTGAGTTTAACAATTTTTCCCCATCACAAAAAGTGCACAGCGCCGCTAAAGAAGTTTTCACTTAAAAAAAAATACATTTCAACTTTGTTGTTACATGCGGCGATTGTTATTCATTCATTACTAACTCCTGCCCGCGACTCCGTGTGGAACTCGTTTTATATCGTAGCTCCATACAAACTTTCACTCCCGACGACGACGAGCGAAGCGAGGAGGAGTGTTAGGATGAACTGCGACCCGATAACATATAGAACGAACATACTTAACCCAAAATTAGTCAGGTAAAATAAATTCAGTGAACAAGAAAATTAACTTGTTTGAGGCTATCAAAGTCGATTTATATCTTGAGACAGCACTTAATCCTTATTAAAAACGGGAAGGGAACACTTTGCCTTGCACGCAAATTATTATAATTTATAAATAATTAGACGTTTAATATCCTTTAATGGGTGCGGAAGTATCTTATTAGATTGGCAATTTCGGATGGTAATTTTGATAAACGATTAAGGGTTGTTTTGGAAACTTAATTTAGGAGATTAGGGGTATCGATATAACATAGGAACGATCTTACTACTGGTGTGCACTGTAATATGCCAAAAAGAACACCACACACCTATGTAGAACGGAAAAAAGATCGGTGAATTTTCTTGAAAAAAGTACTATTTTGCCGTCGACCAAAAATAGTGACAAACGGCAAAAACTTTCTATGTATAGTTTTTGAGAAAAAAATATTTAGAGAATAATTTTATCTAAAGAAATTTCATCGATCTTTTGGTTTCATACTACGTGTGTCCTTATGTGATGATCATGTCAAGTGCATCTATTAAACCTGAAACACACTGGGCACTGCTGCGGTGGCGGCCCATGGTAAATTTGACAGTTACTGTCAAGTTTAAGGGTTCAAAAAAAACGACGAGAAAAGGTAGGTAGTGCTCTTGCGCTCCGCTTGGCTCGTCTTGGCGGGGGCACTGCTGTGCCCCCAGATATTGACCGCTAGCGCAGGCCGCGCCAGTCTGCGAGATTCTTCATCTGTTCACGAAGCAAAGTCGTATTTGACGACTGTCCATATCATGTGGTATCTGTCCATATAGATTGAGACTGAACCACATAATATATAATAGTACCTATATAAGAAGGTTCTCTGTTGATACGTTAGGTATGCTGAACGAGCCTAAAGTGGCCATCCCTTTATAGCGCATGCAACGCGCTGCGATAGAACGCGTGCGTGCCGTAGCAGCGCTAAGCTAGCCGTAGCGCCCTTACTGACCAGAATATTTATATCATAGAAAAGATTTAGGCATGAGATAAGTTTTTTTTTTGTAGACTGACTAGACAGATACGGTGTCTATACGAAATACCGTGTTTAAAAATGACCACCAAATCTGGCTGAGACATGATACGTTTCCATTGACGATGCGAAACTGAGGCAAATTGGTGCAATTGATTTAATTTTAGTGTGCCACTTATGGAGCGCTTATAACAGTTATAAGCTATCAACCTCTTTTTATATTACATCATTGGTTGTATAAGCTTAGGTCTCAGCGCTATATCTACAAAGCATATGGAGCAGTGATTTCGCCGTCTAGTGTAAAAACAATTGCAAGTCTAGATTTTTTACTTGTCTCTTCTACATAAACACATCTAACTGTAATCTACTTTTGGTACACATTTTAGCACTTAATCGCCGAGTTCCAATTCGCAGGGGTGTTAAACCATTTGACGGCCTTCCAGGGGTGCACAACATTTCGCGTCATCAATGACGCGAGGGAACCCAGCCGTTTAATGAGACCACAACTTGCCCACAACGAATTGCCGGCGCCTTCTCTTCTCTCGCTTTAATTGAGCCGCGCTTGACTAGAGTTAGGGTGTGCACACATGAGCTGATATTGCAATTTGTGAGTTGGGGCTTTTAGTGAGGGCATAATCATTGAGATGTTGCGCTTCCTTCCATGATTATGTATCATATTTTAGTAGTTTAAGTTCAAAATAAACTCGGTAATTTAATTTCGTTATCTCTGATAAATTGAACGATAATCTCTAGATATAGTTTACATAGTAAAGATTGTTGAACATATTTATATAAGTTTTATAAAAATATAGAATGAGCATGATGAACAAATACTTCTAGATTGCCATATTATGTTTTGTTAATAGAAAGATGCTGAAGTCCCTAAATGAAGGAATTTTCTTCAAGTTTTAAGCGTCGAAAGGTAACAGACAGACAGGGTTATACTCTTAAATTAATGATAGTAGTATGGAAATTGGAGATTCCTGCTTATTATTTAATCTCTAATTTGCAACACAGTAAACAGCGTGCAATGGCCCTTATTTCCAGTCTCGCACAGTGCAGCGTGAAATATTAACCGGCGCGTATAAATTCTTACGCCGGGAATCTATTCATTCCCGGCCGCTGGCACGCTAAGACGAAACGTTGCATTCCTTCACTAGTCTGATATTCACTTACGGCATTATGGTTGGAAAGAACATAGTAACTTCCAGGCGTTTTATACTGAACACTTAATATTTTATTAATGACCGGTTTTTATTTTAGAGGAAGGCAAACTTTACTAGGTATTGAAAATAAAGTTACAAGTGCAGGTTGCAAAGAGCAAAATGGGTACTTATCTGAATCCCTATAAATTGTTTCCCAACCTGTATCGTTTGCCCGAATTTTCATTTGCGCAAAAAGCAATTTTTCTATTTACCTTAGCCATGGCATTTTCAGGATTATTTTAAAACAAAGATTTTGTTTTTTTGCTTGGATTGCCTTTTTGCTGAAATGAAAATTCGGACAATGAAATTTAGGGATTGCGATAGGATATCGAGTAAAATATGTCAAAAACGGACCGCCTTCAATGTATGCAAGAATTATTGATCAAAGAGATCATGTTTTATGTAATACTGTCAATGCCAACTAAGCCGAATTCATACTATCTATGGCATATCCAACGCGATACTCTTTGATGCGTTTTGACGGCTGACACAACAGCAGCTGTCACGTCGGAACGCAGCAGATGAATGTGAATTTGTCGGAAACTAGCTTCTGCTCGCGACTCCATCCTTGTGGAACTCGTTTATATCGTAGCTCCATACAAACACTTACCCCTTATTTCAATCCACTAGGACATGAATTCCGGGATAAAAACTATCATATTTTCTTCCCCGGAAATCAAACTATCTTTATACCGAATTTCATGTAAATCGGTTCTGCAGTTTAAGAGAGAAGAACATTTATAATATTCAATTAGTATGGATAAATGTATAAAATTCTACATGTCTCGACAAGGGATGCCACGGATGTGATTTTATTGACATCCGCGGATGCGGATTTTGTGGTCAAACACTCAAAAACGTAAATAAACAACGTCCATTTTATGATATCACGCAATCTACAAATACGTTGAGACTAAATTACAATCGTAGCGAACAAATCAAAAACGCGTCTCTTGGTCACAGAAACGACAAGATTTTTTGACTAATGGCGAAAATATCTAAAGCTCGCGCGGAAAGATGTCTGTAACATCCCTGGTCTCGTCTGCCAAATATGATTCCGGCTTAGAATAGCATGTAGGTTGTGAATAATATGAGCGGAACAAGATCTATAATTTTTGGATGACGTCCTGTGATGGGTTGACGACGTAAAGATACCGCGGGTCATTTCTGGATGAGACTAGCACGGGACCGGCATAAGTGGCGTACTTGAAGAGAGGCTCATGCTCGGCAGTGGGCGATTACAGGCTGATAACGATAATACGTAAGTGCTTAGGGCAAATTTTCGATGGAATCGTGCGTTCGTAGAACCGTGCATCACGCGTGCAGACCGTAGACAATCTGTTAGACGGTCACAATTATAGATTGAGCCCAGGGTACAATGCAAATGCTAGTTTCCTAGGGTTCCAGCTATACTAGTCCATCTCCAACCGTCAAGGTCACGGCATTTCGACAGCTGTGTAAGTAATCCTCATACCTAAGTTGCTTTGTTCTCTAATGTGTATTTTATCTCGTTCTGATAAGGATTCTTTTTGTGAATACCATTTACTGAGCTACGACTTTATGAAAGTGGTTTTGATGAGGATGTGTTAGCGGAAGATTGTTCCAACCTTCATCTGTCGGTGTGTCAAAAAAACGCTTTTAGTAAATTCGTGAGCAATTACAGTGTGTTAAATATTAGATGATCGGTAACTGCTAAGATTTATTTAATTAAGTCAAGGGTGAAAATGATTATAGCTGTATTCAAAATAAAGATTGTCGACGAAAATTGTTGTTGCGTGAAAAGTGAAAGCGTTTATGAAGCATGATATAAGGTCAGGGAAACCTTTATTTGTACTAAACGGGACTTAATCGCGTATAATTAACTTATTTATTTACCTTACTGAGATCTCCCGACGTTTTGGATGTGAGGTAAATAAATAAGTTAATTATACGCGATTAAGTCCCGTTTAGTATAAATAATGTGTGAGAATCGTGAAAGTTTAAATCAATATAAACCTTTATTTGTTCTTCTAAATCAATAGTATTATTTTTTACTGCGTTGTATGTCATAAGTATTAAGGGTAAATATAGTAGTGTTAACTTTCAAAATAAATGTTTTTTTCGTACTACCTTGTTTTACCAAACAATTACAAAACATCTTTTATTTAGTATAATTATCGCATCACTTTTTAACAAAAAATTTACCCGAATCTACAAAATAGCGTCGATTGTTCAACTTCACGGGAATCGAATAACGTGATTGATTTCATACCTACAACAATATTACTACCAAAATATTTTGACATAATACGGTAAGTAATTGTGAACAGTACAAATATATTAATTATACATAACAAATTGGCAAAACTTATGAAAACACTGAAAACACTGAAAAAAAACCTTTGCTGTTTTAATTATTTCTTAATGCATTAACCCTTTGACTATTCGACAACAGTATCGATAAATTTGAATTTGAGCCGTAAATCATTCGGAACTTAATCGTTTTTATTTCATCTATGACGGCAAATATGTTGCCGTTACCCATTTAAGGGTTAAGATCAACAAATGGACGCTGTTTGACTATAGACAATTGTAACGTTACTATATTTAGTCTGCGTTTTCTTACGAAGTTCATATTTATAGTCAATGATGTAATTGATGTAATATAAAAAAAATGTTTTATTGTGCCACTTCTGGAGTGCTTATTTATTTATTTAAAATAATTACATAGCATTATAGTTAAAAACTAAGTCACTGTGAACTACAAATGATATATCCACTGCATTTTAATATATGACAGAAGAATTACGTCTATCCATCATCTCACCTTAAGCATTCACGATAATCACGATACACACTCCCCCAACTACTTCCAAAGACGTCCACATCCGGTGCTGATGCAAGAAGCGCATTAAGGCTGTGTGTGTGGCTGTGTTATAGCCTATCTACCTCTTTTTTATATTACACCATTGGTTATAGTGCGTAGATAGAGAATTTTATAGATGGGGTCCTAGCAAATGGCCAAAAGGGGTGGAAGTAAATTAACCTGAATACTTTGAGAAAAAGCAAAAGGCTCTTCTTTGACATCTCTTGTTCTATAAATTTAAGTCGTAAAGTATCCGTGACGTCTTTCAGTACAATTTTTGCAGGTGGTGACGAACAAAAACTTCCTATTCGCGATGAGGGACAGGATATATGACATTGTATCTCGTTCCCACTTGTGTTACTGTCTATGCCTACATCTTTGTCACTCATGTGTGTGAGTGTGAGCCCCTCTATAATATCCTTTTATGTTACAGTGCATTTTTGACGTTTCATAAAAAGTTGCTTATTTGGCTGTCAGTCAAATAATGATGCACCAAAAACGTTTATAATAGGATATGTAAAGTGCAGCCTAACGTTTACCCGTTACTATTTATACACTCCACGTTTTAGATACTAATTGACTTACGCATACTATGAATATAAATAGCCTGCTAAGTGAAATTCACGGGCAAACCCATTTAACGCTTTAACGAGCAGTAATAGAGAAAAACTACCAATTAATGTCGCATTTGCAGGCAAATTGAGAAAATTATGGCGTTGCACTATGTCTGCACGGGGTAGGTATATTCTGAACTGCTACTGCGATGTGCTGATGTGAATGACTGTACCTCTATCATATTTTTATATGTATACACGACTTTTTTACCTCAACACTAAGGACGTGTGTACAATTTTTTGTAACTTTGGCCGTATCGATGTCTTTGTACAGTCGGCTTTAGACTCTTTGGGTTTCGGCGGTAGGAAGAAGAACATTATAAGTAGATCGTTCAATCTAAAAAGAAGCACCCACGTTGCGTTTTTTAAACTTAAGTATATACTTGTATATATATACCTTGACGGTGGCAAACAAAAGTACGGCCTGTCTGATGCAACAGACACCGAATCCTATGGATGCTTGTGACTCCATGAGATTATGAATTGTATATTCAATTTAGGGCTGAATAAATAAATGAAATGAAATGAAATGAGCGCAGCCTTCAGCAGCTCTGGCGACCCTTTTAACCACCAGGAACACAACACCACATACCTATCTATACAGTTTATTAAGGCTGTGCATTGGAAATTATCGCGTGCTTTGAAACGCCGTTCTGATTAGGTTAAGAAACAATAAGGTCTGATTTTCAGATATATGATTCTTGACTATATGATTGTTTATCTGATTTTATCGATACACGATTGCTTAAAATTTCCTCGGTAGAAAAAAAATCCAAAGTTGGGTCTGTATTTTCCTTTTTTTACTCAGCCTACTCAAACGATACATTATTTTACGACACAATCAAGTTAATACTATAGTATTTTATCTCATCTAAAATCTCACTTTATGAAATTTAAATAAAACATCTCTATGTTAGTTATTTATCGAAATTTGACCAAAAAAGCCATTCCCGAAGAGTGTTACATCTCTTTTCCTCGTGCGCGGAAGGCATCAGCGTGTCTCTGTCTACGGGGCGTGTTCGACTCAAATCAAGGCATCGCCTTAAGCCATTATATGTTCCAATTGTACAATCGTATCTGAACTGTCGTGCTAAATTTGAAAACATCGGGGTTATTCCTAGAATAATTTTACTCACATTACCCCCCGTGTGGTTTCGGCTAAGAATTTCACCACCCCCTTTCTTCCCGTTTGTGTCATAAAAGGCGACTAAGGGAGCAGGATTAGATCGTGTTGTGGGCGATGGGCTAGCAACCTATCACTGCGATATCACATTTTGTCGATCTTGTATACCCACATTTATGCTAAAAGTGGCACTGGAACATAAGGTTCATGTGCTCTGTCCACCCCTTTTGGGAATAAAGGCGTGAATTCATGTATGTATGAATGAACTGATGCCCGCGGCTTCGCCCGCATGGTTAGAGGAAAATGTAACATATTGAATTTTCCCGTGGGAATTAGATGTTTTCCCGTTGGAAAAAGTAGCCTATGTCACTCTCCAGCTTCTAGACTATCTCCATACAAAAAATCACATCAATACGACGCTCCGTTGCGACGTGAAAGAAGGACAAACATACAAACACACACACTTTCGCATTTATAATATTAGTAAGGATGTAAACTAAGTAGGTAACTCAATTACCAATCGAATCTGTAATAACGCAAACACCAATGCAAGTTCATGCCAATAATTTCGCATCAGTGATATCCGCAACGACTATCTATTGATAAAGTGGCCACAGAAATTAGGGCAGCAGTCCACAGCCGCAAGCGGTCCGTCGCTCCATCCGACCGTTGGCCGTCCACGGCCACGATTAGCAGCGGTAGCGGTGCCGACGTGTGATAAACAGGACCAACTTAACATGGCCCCCCGCCTCCCCTATATCGAACACAATTACAACAGAAACATGGGAGATACTGGGACTGACAAGGGTCTTAGTTATATGGTTGGTACATGAAGACATCAAGCGCGTTCGATTGGCGTTTATTGGTGCAATTTCATAGCAGTAAATAGTATCTGGGTGTTAACGGAATTCTGGTTCGCGTAGTTATTCTGAACTATTATGTTACTAGTAAAAAGCATAGATAGACAGATGTACAAACAAACACAGATTGACATCTTTAACTTCCGTAGGTAAGGAGGACACTTAATTACATTAAAAAAATAGTTACAAAGAAAAAAAAATGTATTACCAGAGGTGCAAAGAATAACTAAAACTTAAATAATACTTAGTTGAAATAATAGTAGATTGTACAACAAGTGCATAAAACGCACCATTTTACGCGAGACGTTTATCCTATTGATATAAAATCGAGTGTAAAATGGGTTTTATGGACGAAAATGTACACTCTACTTTTCACTTCGATTGCGAGGAAATAAAAACTACAAGTTGATTTCATGAAATTTTATTGTGTACTTTGACTGTTGGTATCCTTGCCTTGGTCTTAGAATACTAACGAATCATAATAAAATTAAAATAAAGAGTTTATTCTACGAAGTTAAAGTTGCTCGTGTGGCTGTTGGACCAATGCCTTGGTCTTCGACGAAGATTCTACTTTAGGCACTAGAGCATAAAAAGCGACT
The DNA here is from genome assembly GCA_947578815.1 of Epinotia ramella. Taxonomy (NCBI): domain Eukaryota; kingdom Metazoa; phylum Arthropoda; class Insecta; order Lepidoptera; family Tortricidae; genus Epinotia; species Epinotia ramella. Next base: position 2,086,584 of record OX388213.1, read on the forward strand.
TTATGTCGCCTACGCACAGCATAAAGACGAACTTTTAGAGCATGAGAAAAGAAAAGTCTATTTTATTACTTCCTAAATAGGTGAAGAATCAGCATCACCGTTAGCCTATACACGTGACGTTCCACTGATCGGTCAGCCTATACACGTGTCGTTCCACTGATCGGTCAGCCTATACACGTGTCGTTCCACTGATCGGTCAGCCTATACACGTACACGCCCCTGCTGCTGAGCACAAGCCTCCTCTCATGGATGACAGCAGGAATGGGCAGTATATGTGTTCTTTATTAACATAGTACTTACCTGCATAGTAATTGGAAAAACCATATTATTCCAGACTGAATTAAAATGAAGAAAATGTATTTTCACCTCACTAGCTCGGAAAGCCCTTTTTTATTCTTTAAAAAGAGATAGCCAAACTGCATTTTATCCACTACACTGAAATATTTTTTAAATCCGAACGTGTCATTAGTTACTTTTTTAAACATAACAAGTATAATAACATGCAAAGGCCAATCCAGACGGACATTTTTTTATATTGAATTGTATTCAATTAACAACATATAGTGAGTTGTTTTTCTTATGTTGTATTTTGTGTGTAGTGAAAAGATTTTTTTACACACGGGTGCAGTTATTTTACGTGTCGTGTGTTGCACCACTCGCTACGTGAAGTATTCTATTTTTGATCCACTCGCTTCGCTCAGGATTCTATTTACGAACCATAGAATCCATTTGCTAGCTCCTGTTTCAATTCCACACTCGCGGTTAAAATACAACTTAGCGCCCTTGTATAACAAATAACTATTAATAAGCTCTGAAACTGGTACGGTCACCAGCACCAATATCTGCCCCAACAAAGCGCTCAAATATCTGACACGTCCTTACGGTCCCAGAAATAGAGTCGTGTCGTGTCAGATATTTATGCACGCTTTGTTGTGGCACATATTGATGCAGGTGACTGTACCATAATTTTATACAGAGTAAAAACAAAACGACACCGTCTCGCCTTTTTCCAAACCGATCAATGTACGAATCGGCACTAAAATAAAATTTAAATGTAATAAAGTCAATTGTAGCATGAATAGGATAAGCGGCGACATCCTGCGATGTCGACGACCGGTATTGGCAAACCGACACAGACGAGGGCTATTACTCTTTACTCACGCACCACACCCCACCCGTCACGCCTAACGAAACTAGACCTCTACCTACGCTTAGTTACTACGAATCGCGGCGTCATGACATATTTGAGGGTGAGCGTTGAGGTGAGCTTAAAACAAGTTACAGAATAAAGGGGCAGGGATATAAATACGAGGGCTGCCTTTTAAGTTCTGTCGTTTGCAAACCTCCCGTGATTGCATAAAAAAGAACTAGTGTCACGTTAAAATATTTGAATTTAGAATTCGAAAACAAAAGAATGACTCGAAATCGGCCCAACCGTTTTAGTACAGCGTTCGTTCAAAGTTGACAAGTCAGTTGTGAAAATGGAAATTTCGAAGGAAAATTTACGTGCGATAATTTTTTACAACTTCAAAAGGGGCTTAACGCGACTTCAGTGCTTCGAAGAGTTGACTACGGTTTTCAATGATAAAGCACCATGCCTTCGGACTGTGGAACGCTGGTATTTAGAATTTCAACGTGGTTGCTCTAGTCTTGGTGATAGACATCGTGAAGGTCGACCAAAAACAGCCGTAACCCAGGAGAACATTGATGCTGTACGGCAACTGATCATCGAAGATCGCCATGCGACATACCGTGAGATAGAAGCTTCCTTAAGTATTTCAGGGACCAGTGTTCACAGTATTTTGCATGATCACTTAGGCGTAAAAAAGTTGATCTCACGCTGGATACCACATTTACTCAGTGAAGACCAAAAAACGGCTCGCGTTCGATGGTGTCGCAAAACTCTGCGACAATTCAACCGAGTTAACTCGAAACATGTTTACGACATTATCAGTGGTGACGAATCTTGGATATATGCCTACGATCCCGATTCTAAACAGCAGTCGACTGTTTGGGTGTTCCAAGATGAGCCAAAACCGACCAAAGTAATACGCTCACGGAGCACTTCGAAAAAAATGGTCGCCACGTTTGTGGCGAAAAGTGGCCACGTTGCCACCATCGTGCTCGAGGATCGTAAAACGGTTAATGCTGACTGGTATACCACTGTCTGTTTACCAGAAGTCATCGGCGAGTTTCGAAAAAATAACCCAAGACGTCGTATAAGACTGCACCACGATAATGCGAGCTCGCACACCGCCCGGCAAACTATTGCGTTTTTAAAAGAGCAAAACGTCGAAATTCTGGAACACCCGCCGTACAGTCCAGACTTAAGCCCTAACGATTTTTTTACTTTTCCAAAAATTAAGCAACGACTTCGTGGTCAACGGTACCAGACGCCTGAAGAAGCGGTTGAGGCATACAAAACGGCCATTTTGGAGACCCCGACTTCGGACTGGAATAATTGTTTCGAAAACTGGTTCGATCGAATGAAAAAGTGTATTACATATCACGGTGATTACTTTGAAAAACAATAAATACCATTTAACACTTAAATTGTCTTTAGTTTTTCCAAACGACACAACTTAAAAGGCAGCCCTCGTAGTCGGCCAATAAAAAGGTTCAGGCTGGTTTTAGCACCTGTTAGTGGAGTGCTATAGTTGTCCCTGTCACGTCAGTAGATGGAAGCGTGGGAACGAATGATGGCAGTTTAACTACTGCGCTGGCAATTTCTAGAAGTGCATGCATAAAACTTGTACATAGGTAACGCCAAGCTGCCCTTTTCATTATAATATGTTATCTTCCCAATGATGTTATATTTATGTAAAAGAGGTAAGTAGATACGTTGTCTATACTAAATTCCGTTTTTAAAAATGGCCACCAAATCTGACAGCTGAGACACGTTTGTACGTTTACGCGACGCGAAACTATAAGGGAAGTTGGTGCAATTGACTCAGTTTTAGTGTGCCACTTTGGAGCCTGCCTCTTTTTTAGGGTTCCGTAGTCAGCAAGGAAGGTCGTGGGAGTCCGCTGGATGCGGGTGGCGCAGGACCGGTCATTGTGGCACTCTTTGGGGGAGGCCTATGTCCAGCAGTGGACTTTTTTCGGCAGATATGATGATGATGAACAAGGAATCCCTTATGTCCCGTCTGTCTGGACGATTTTTTATCGTGTGTCGTTGGCGTTACACTGGTGATGGCGGTCGTCACCGCCGTCACAGTGATATGGCCTACACTCTAGAAATTCGCTACCCTGTTCATCCGATTAAATATACGGCTCGCTACTGAACTCGACTTACCCCCGGTTCATTCAAACTTGTCGGCTGTCGGGCCCGATTTTTTATCGGGGTCGGAGCCTCATACAAATTGGTGTCCGACAAGGTGTGATCAGCTTCATATAAAACGTTCTGCCACTACGACACACGATAAAAAATCGTCCCGACAGACGACATTGTGGGAACTGGGGGTTACTACTAGAAAACTGAAATTCGGCATGGGTATATTGGGTATATAAATCAATCACGCCGACAAAACAGTGGAATAAAATCTTGAAAAATATTTTTTTTAGGGTACCTCCCCTACACCTAAAGTAAAAATTATGTGTTTGATCGTGAAAGTTTAAACCAAAATATTTTTAAACCTTTCATACATAAATTCTTCTTTTCCAAACTTTTACTGTAATGGGAAATCGTAATGGGCACTATATGATAAGCTGTATTATCTATGATTTCCATTGAAAAGTTTACCATTACGAACAATGCTTTTGGTGGTATTGTAGTACAAAATGATTTCAGTGTATTCATTAGGAGCTTGGAAAAAGGGCGGTATTAGGATCAATATCCACCGAAGTTGTCTGTTGTATCTGATACCAAGTTGTCAAGCTTGCGAGGTCTATAATAAAATTAAAACAGCTTCGCATATTACCACTGGCAAATATTCACCCCCGAATAATGGTATTGTTATTGTAATAACATAATTAGCAGGATAATAACAAGTGATTCTCTGAGCAGTAGAACCAGCAACACGGTTTTAGTAAAATAAAATAAAAAACAAACTGCATCGACCAAAAAAATATATAATTATCGAAACTGCTCACAAATATTCACAAAACAAGGTTGAGAAATGAGACAGTATTATGAGGAGAACAGACGGACATCCGGACGGCGGGACATCCAGACAAACGAAATTTACTATCAAGAAGACTAATTTAACATCACTGTGATATCTAATGTTCGGAAAGCAGGCTTTTATGACATCACTATCACTATCACTGTCACTACATAGTATAATAAAACAAAGTCGCCTCCCGCTGTCTGTCCCTATGTATGCTTAGATCTTTCAAACTACGCAACGGATTTTGATGAGGTTTTTAGGGTTCCGTAGTCAACAAGGAATCCTTATAGTTTCGCCATGTCCGTCCGTCTGTCTGTCTGTCCATCTTCGGCTTAGCTCAGTAACCATTACTACTAGAAAACTGTTATTCGGGCATGGGTATTATAAACCAATCACGCCGACAAAACAGTACAATAAAATCTTGAAAAAACTTTTTTTTTAGGGTACCTTCCCTACACCTAAAGCGGGGGTGTAATTTTTTTTTCTCGTTAAACCCATGGTGTGGGGTGTCGTTAGATAGCTCGTTTAAAAATATTATGGGATTTTACAACAATTTTTTAAATCAGTGATCAGTTTGCAAGGTATTGGGGTTTAAAGCCCAAATTTTTGTTCGAGTCATGTTTTCCCCTTCCCTGCCGGCTAAATGGCTACTACTGGGGATGTGAAAAAATTCGTGGTAGTAGTACATATATTATAATGAATTTAAAAGGAAAACTATCACGGACAGGTAGGTATAAGTAGTTACCGAGTAATAGTGGACCAACTTAATGTGTACTTGAAAAGGCCAATTTTCGTACAAATTCGGCCGACGCAACCGCACCGCACGGTCCGCACGTCGATGTAACTAAGACAGACAGGCAACTACGAAGCCCTACACTGCGCGTGGCCCGACACGCACTTGGCCGGTTTTTAATAGATAGAGTGATTCAAGAGGAAGGTTTATATGTATAATATTATAGTACCCGTACGAAGCCGGGGCGGGTCTCTAGTCTAACATAAAACAATATTTATGTTTAACTAAATAATATTAAATGCGTTTCTTCCCACGGCTAATAATCGAATATTTTTGCGCTTTTAATGTTGTACGTGAGTCTTAAGTAGGTCCCACAGTATATTTCAAGCAGAACAAGACTTTAAAACAATAGTAATAGTAATACTCAAAACTGCGTCAAAATGTCATATATATTAGTATTAAATAATTCGTGAAAATATGTTAAATTATGATAATTTTATTATTATTTACGTAGTAAAAAAGCTGTATTTGAGTTATCATGGCATCCACGGACATTTAAAAACAGTTTACGGTATGTGCTAGTGCTGCACTCTGGCAGCAGAACATTGCAGAAATACTCCCAATTGAGTATCTATGTTGAGTATATCTCGTCAACGTGTAATTTCGTCCCTTGGTTAACAATATACAATTTTTACACTAACGAGTATAAATAAAGGAGACAAAGGTTTAGGTACTATAGTATGTTTCCGGCAACAATCAAATACCCGTCCTATTTCACCCTTCAAGCCTCGTTCAGGTCAATTGATTGAATTCGTGGCCGATCGGCCGTCACTTACGCCCCGATTACGGGGGTCCGGAAAAAAAATGACAGAAACCTGCCCTTTAAAATGTTTAATGCTTTTCCGTCTCGTTTAATATATTAGGGTTGATGTTTTGTAGAAGTTACCTTTGTGTCGACTCCGTTTAGGTTTCTGCGGACAAAAGAAAGGTCACGTTATTGATGGTGTATTGAAGAACTTTATTAATTTATTTTATATAGCTAGTGTTAGAGTATGAGTAAGAGGAATATCATCATCATCATGACCTAGACTAGACCGTGGTTAGACCCCCCACAAGGTTGACTGATGACCTGGTAAAGGTCGCGGGAGTCCGCTGGATGCGGGTGGCGCAGCACCGGTCATTGTGGCACCCTGGGGGAGGCCTATGTCCAGCAATGGACGTATTTTAATATAGTACGTACATTACGGTCGAGGCATGGAAGTAGGCAATTGCCGACCGAGTATTAGTTTTAGGGTGATTCACGAGAGCTGTGCGAGGTTGCGGGGCGATGACCGAGGAAACATGGACCAAATGGAAGCGATACGCGAGCACGGCCAGCCACGCTATTGGTGGATTTTTACTTCATCTGGATACTCACTCTAAAGCGGCCTTTAGACCTATCTAAATAGAGGTCTTTAGTCTGTCTTAGACGGAGGAGTTAAGTATCCAGTAAGTTTCTATCCAAAAAATCATTTATGGTACAAGCTCATTGAGACTATTCTAACGAGCCCAAACTCAACGGGGTCACGTCGGTAAAGTACTGATTTCCCATGGGCACCTTCTGTCTCCATCAGATCAGCTTGATGGTACCATAACCTTCCTTGACGACGCAACGGTGCCACACTGTTTCGTCGCCTAAATAATAATTCGTTTTTAATTTTATAATTGTATATATGTTAGTCTTTAAGGTATTTGTAACTATGGGCCTTAGATGTCTGAAATAAATGGCTTATTTTTATTATTATATTATACTATTGAATTTTCATCTAAACTTCGGCAAATGTACCTAACCTTTGACCAAAATTTCGGCTCAATCGGTCACCGGGAAGTGAGTCAAATTTAACACTTTCACTGCCAGGAACCCGCCTAGCGGGCGCCTACGCCGTAGTCGCTATCCGCTACATACGAGGCTACTATACGCGTAGCGATTCTCGGCAGTGAATGTGTTAACTTGCACGATTTGTCCCCCACTAACAAACAAAAGAACAGGTCAAGTTAAATACTAGCTTTTAAATAGTTATTTCGCTCAAAGCATTGCTAGTTTGCGATAAATTCAATAAAATGAAGCACATTAAGTAGGTTCATTGAATAAACAGGGCCAGTTTAATTGGCAATCAAAGCAAAAACTTGAATCGCTCTTTTCAATGATCTCGTAAAGGCCTCTCCACACTCGTTTCACCACCGTAACTGCATTCGCGCTTCGAAGTCGAAACGTCTCGAGGGTGCTTCCCTCGTTACGTTCGCCCATTAGGCCGAACTACTACGATTTTAGGATACCTTCGGCGATAAACAGTGTACCTTAGCACGGGCGATTTAAAGTTCAATTTTGAGGATTCTCAAGTGGAAGCCGCTGCGTTTAGGCGTTTTCGGGTATATGCAATCAGCAAGATACTATGCTACAGGTAATAAAATTGATGACATTTCAGAAGGCAAGTAACTTTGCTGTGTGTGTTTAAATTTTACAAATACGCTGCTCTGTAGTTTGGTTCTTATTTTAAAACGGCAGACGAAACTTTTTATATACAATGGGACCTGCTATATACTATAATAGATATAGAATAGAGAAAAAATAAGCGATTAGAAGTATGAAAAAAGTTCTACTCACTCTAATCTTTTTCTATTTAAATTTCTAGCAACAAAAACTAGTTTTAAACCTAGATAAATGGTGATCCCATTGTGTATGAAAAGTTTCATGTTATTCTAGCATGCCGTTTTAAAATGAGAACCAAAACTACGTTTGTATGGAGAGTTGAGCGTCATGGTGACCCTTTTCGCTTTCTCATAAACAAATGGTTAAAATGAAATATTATATGACCTCTTTTTACTAAAATCATATAGTATTTTATTTTAGTGGTATTATAAATGCGAAAGTTTGTATGTTTGGATGTTTAGATGTTTGTTACTCAATCACGCTTAAACGGCTCAACCGATTTGGATTAAATTTTGCACGAAGATAGTTTATAGCCTGAATTAAAGTATAGGATAGTTTTATCCCGGGTTCACGCAGACGAAGTACAGTACAGTTAATAATACTCTTAGACAAATTTTATCATTTAAGTTACAGAATTCCTACCAGTACCTTAAAATGCTTATATAAGTCAATAGTAGAATCCATCCTCTGCTATGCCCTTGATAGCTATGGTCTAACTTTCGAAACTAATATTGAAAAATTAGAAATGTTACAAATCCGTTTTCTGAAAATGTTTGTGAATAAAGTACCTATACATTGTAGATATTTGTGACACTACTATAATGTTAAAGAGAAATGAGACTGTAATTTTTGACTCCACAGTCAAACTATCGATGTAGTTTTGTGGAGCAATGTATCTCACTATTCATGTATAATTTTAGTTGTTAATAAATAAATAAATAATAAAAATAAAAATAATAGTTTGTGTGAGGTGTCATGATCAGAAAATGTTTACCTCGCCCTATAGGCTGGACGTGGTGCCCGCTTGGAAAGGATTAATCAAGTTATAGGACACTGAACTGAGTACCATTCTGTTACGTAGTTTGTACAATGTAACAAACATCCATATAAGATGAAAAATCGTACTAATAGTGAAATTCTATGTTTTACGGTCAGCTAAAATAGTAGCTGACGGAACCGGCCGCACATAAATACCTATGCGTAGAATTCTCACGACGACGAAACGACGATCTCTCAAAAACGACGTATTTATTTGAAGGAAATTTTAGCTAATATAGGATTTACGAATGTTTATGAATACGATAAACAAATAAACTCATGTCAGATATTTTTGAGCAGCTTGCCCTGTCAGATACTTACGTAGCTGATTGTAAACAATAACAAAAAATAAAATAAAAATGCCAGTAGCAAAGCGATCTTATCCCTTTAAGGGTTCTCTTCCAATGAATAAATAAGAGTACCTATCTTGAGTAAATTCAAAAACTTGGTTAATGAATGCTTGCTTTATCCAGCCGAGTGAACTTTAAAGAGTGCAAGGATTTTCTTGTACAGTGTACAAATATGGAAAAATCGCATCAAGAATCATACCAATTCACATGATTGGCGCAATTTATTGTTGGTAAGGGGAATGTCTGGCGTTCAACTGGAAATACTTTATTTTCAACATCCTAAGTTTTTGTAGGTTGTATCATTAATTGATTAGTAAAATGCTGCAACTTTGCCTGGATTTTGACGTTTTTTTCTTATATCTGTGAACCTATTTTTCATTATGAGTTTAATGAGTATTAGTCGGAAAACATACCCTATGTCTTGCCAGATAAGACTCAAATCTCATTACCTAATCATACTGTATTTCCGATTTACAAGCAATCAAAGTGGCAGGCAAAGTTGTAGACCTAAGACGTAACTTTGCCTAGGCGGATATCTCAATAAATAATGTGTTGCTATTTGTAATAATATTTCCTCGTGTGCATGAGACATTGGGCTTGTCCCTGGCAGTCAAATTATTGCCATAAGCTTAATACTTTTTTTTTCACAGGCAATAGGTAAAGTTGTAGCAGGTTCCACAAACTTTCTATACAAAAATATTGTTAACTGTAGGGTTGTGTCAAAAAAAAGATCATTATTTTAATAAAATATTTTTATTTTTAGTTACAAAATAATCAACAAACAATAATACCCATTTTTTTCCTTATTTTTTTTAAACGGAATAACGCCTAAATAATTGATAATCGTTCATAAATTTGCGCCCAATTCATTTTTAGGGTGACACCGTAAGATGTCACGTGACCTGATCGAAAAACTGTTACCATGTTATTGAGTTTTCACTTCTGCCGGCACTCCCGGAGTGCAACCCGGTCTTTTATTTATTTATTATAAGTACATTGCAAATACACTTTTTTGGTAATTCACAATGCATTATTATAGTGTAAAGTTCTATTTCATTGTAAAGTTCTAATCACCCATCACCTTTAAACTCCAACTGTAGGTAATCGACCTGACAACCCATTTGATAAGAAATATGTGTTGTTTAGAAGTTTCTATCTTCGGTCTCCATTATCAGACCATCTCGATGGTACCATAAACATTGCACTGTCACCCAAGTTACATAAGTACGTTAAACACCTCAATTGGTCGCTAATAAGTGGTTGAAAAATTTATTGCAAATCTTGAACTAAAAGACAAACATACAATATAATTATAATACAATAGATATACAATTTGCAAGTAATTACAATAAAAATAACTTAAGTACCTTTAAGTTTTTTTTGTTAACGTTAGTTTATTACTGCATTGTCAGCAGATCTACCCACACTGAAAGTTGGTGAAAATCGACTTGCAAGATTTGACTTAAACCGACAATCATTGCAAGTTAATAAAAAGCTTGTAATAAATAAACTCATTTAAGCAGGCTTATTTTTACTATTTTCTGTACATTTATAAAACCCAGCTAGTGACAGCCCTAGACCCAGGCAAAATTGTGTCATTCAAGTTTCCAAAACACTGCCCAATATTGCCTAGTACGTTATTATGCTGAAATCATGTCCTTTTCTTGAAAATATTAAACTTACGGAAAATAGACAGACTTTACTTACCCTGGGATGTTACCACTTCTCAAAAAACACCTTTTTTGTAGATAAAAGTTCAAAAGTTGCGAAACACTAAAAAAATGCTGCCACTCACTCCGACTTATGATGCGTAACTGGCGGAGCAACAATGGAGTTACCATTGTAAAAAACTAAATATGTGTTGCCAGAATAATGAAAATTCCTACCAAATGGTAAAAAACAAGAAAAAACTAAGCAAATTCGAGAGGTCATAATTGAAACAAAATAGGCAAAATTGAGTTTAAATGGCAAAGTTGCAGCATTTTACGGTACTTTAATTCTTGTAAGATTCCGGCTGCCCCGAGCCATCAAAACCAAGTATTTAAGGGTTTTTTTTATCGCTTTTACTCGAGGTCTAGTTTTCCCTCTGGGTTGGTAAAACTAGTGCCTATGCCAAATCTTGGGATTGGGTATCAAATTGGACCCTGGGCTCCTTTAGGGCACAACCTATATAGGGAATAACGCTAGGAGGATGAAGTTTTTTAACATTTAGCATATCTAGTAAATCCTCACCAATTTACAGTGACATCAGATTAATAATCGTCATAATTACCAAGATTTTAATACCTCGTAACCTAGCAGGTGACATTACAACTATCAGTTTGCCAGTTTAAAACATAGTACCTAATTCACCTTAGCCATTTCAAAACGCAGTAAGTCTCTGAGTCTTGGTTTTGGCGTGGTCAAAAGGCGTTTACTAGGTTTTTGAATTGGGAATCGTCGTGTGATGGGGCGGGGTTGGATACGGTGTAAACCTATATATAACCCAGCAGGTAGTTAGGGAGTGGTTAGGTCATGACCTCTATTATCCCGGAAAATGCCACTAGGAACGATTCTTTCCCAAGTTTGTCTATTCCCTGTTGACAAGCTGAAGCATTGGTGAGGCTTAAATACTATTCTTCAGTTGGCTAACTGCGCTGAATTATCATGAGACAGACGGTTTGCTTTTAACGCTTGAATAAGTGTAAGGCCTGAGTTGACGCCCCGCACAGAGCGGGGCGTGCAGTTTCCATTAAAAACAAATGCAATTTATATGGACTCAGGCCTTACAATAAGTTCTAGGGTGTAAGTTAGTAAAGAAGTTTAGTTCTCAGTTAATTTGATTCCATTTCTTAACCTAAATTGTTCATAACATTGTTTCTATTGTTATTTTGTTTTCACATACGCATGGCATAAAAACATTTCACCAGCTATTTTATAGTACCAGCTAATTTTAGCGTAAAATATTGCATCCGTTAAAAGAGTGTTATATTTGTATGAACCGTACTGACAATTAGACATAATCAATTTATTGTCAAAACTGTGTACAAAAGCTCACATTTTAGAATGATAGTTCCAACAGTTTATCCATTTCGGACGTACAATAACAATTTAACTTAGAAATAACCTTAACTTAATTATCTGTACTAAATATTAAATTATTCATTTCAATTGTAGAAGCATCTAGTAGCTAGCCATTCTTTAAGTCTCCTCTTAAACTGGGCACCTTCAAGCGACTTAAAACATTCCGGTAAATTATTAAATATTTTAATTCCAGAGACATAGGCGCTCTTTTTTAATATATAGCTGGAAGGTCGAACTGTACATACATCACGTTTATATTATAATCTGATATTATTTTTGAAGTCCCTTTTTTTAATGAAAATGTCACTTCTATCTTTAATGAATAAACAAATTTCTAGTATATATATACACGTCAGAGTCAAAATTGAATTATTTCTAAAAATGATTCTTACTGTCTCCATACTTCTTAACTTGAATATAATTCGTAAACTTTTCTTTTGCAAAACAAAAGTTGATTGTATATTTACAGAGTTTCCCCAGAACAAAATACCATATGTTAGTAGAGGATACACATTTCCATAATATGCCTTTATAGCATCGTCAGTGGAAGTGATATTTGTCAGCATAGATAGTACATAAAAGCTTCTAGCTAGTCTCTTATAACTTCCAATTCAAGTTGCTGTGTATTGCAATTCCTAAAAAGTTATGCATTGAAATCGTTCTAGTAGTGCCATAAATAGCATTAAATAAATGCAACTCGTACCTTCCTAACTAACTGACAAGAAAAGAAGAAATGAGTCCCAACTAAACGAGTTAAATGACAAATTACGTTCGTTACTTTAAAACCTTCACTATGTCGAAATAAAGTAATAATTAAAAGCCAGCGAACCTTTTCATTAATTAAACAATAATAATGAAATGTTTAATATTACAAATCCATTCGCACAACGCAAGATTACAGTGATCTATTATAAACAGCGAAAATTCAGAATATGTTACTTATTCGGCGGGAAAACAGAATGGCCAAGTAATTTACAATAAATCAAGTGGCTCGGGGTGGCATTTTTTTGGCATTCCGCCTTACTCATTAACAGCTCAGTGGCAGGCGGCGGCGCGTGCCATCTTTATATTAAATTTATTATCAAAAGCAACCGGAATGGATAACAAAGTACCAATTTAGGAATTAAAATTGTCATTTGAGTCAAGATAAAAATGTGGTATCGAATTGAGTTTTACGATCCCAACCCAGGAAGATAGGAGGACGAAAAAAAGGGTTGTACGATTCTGTATAGAAAATTTACGTGTAAGTACTGGTTTTTTATTCACATTTCGTTGTTTTTCATACTGTTATACGCTTGAATATTCATTTGTTTTTATACTTAATTCTAGTGCCTATTATTTTAATGACGAATAACCAATAACTTAAGTAAAAAAAATGTCTAGATAATAAAAGTATTATCCCATCAATGAACGCATATTATAGCTCTTGTATTTTTATCATGCTAGTAAGTGCTATGATAAAACACTACATTACTAAACATTAACTGGGCACACATTTTGTTGTATATTCAAATCTCCGGGTCCATCACAACAAACTTATAGATAGGGGGAGAATAATACAACTACCGTATAAATATTATTAGTCCAAAAGTATTGTCGTACTAACTCAACCGCCGTAAACCTGATTCCTGAAAAAAACACATACAAATTACAGGCTCCAAAATCTCATAAATAGCGAAATCAAAACGAATTTATAACGAACAATCGTTTCGGAAAAATGAAAACAATTTCGCGCCACCGTTCGCTTAATAAGATTTTCAGCGGATTTTTGTTCTTTCCCTTCATGTACTTCGTATTCGACCATAAATATGTAGACATTGTAGAGCTTGTGTGGAGAATAAGACTTAAAATTGTGCACATATTATTAGAGCTGAACTGTAATATGTAGGTCAGTATGAATCGCACGTACGTAACGGTTTGAAGTTTCAGAAATGAAATAAAATGGTATGCTGTTCGTTTTTACTTCTGAGCGTCCTAGTTAATGCAAAAGGACATTTTAAGTCGGTTTGGGCTTTTGAATTACCTATTCCATTCATGACAACTAAACTGTTGTTTTGTAGTTCAGTAGACCTGTCCAATAACTATATCGTACTAATATTGTAATTGTGAAGTTTGAGGATGTTTGTTTCTTTAATTAAACTTGGAATAGAAATTGTACATAGCCAATAATACCAGGGGATACTTTTCATCCCGAAATTCATCCAAAAGGGATGAATGGGGGATGAAAATTGATATGGGAGTTCAATCAGACGAAGTCGCGGGCAAATACTAGTTTCAGAAATATATACAAGCAAAAATTCAAGGGTTTAAATGAAGAAAAAAAATATATATAAGATTTTATCATTTTTCTGTTCTGTAGTTTCTGTTTGTTTGTACCAAACAATACATAAAATCATTTCTTTTTCTTATAAAATAAAGTCCCCTTGAGCGTTTTCATTAAAATAAATGCGCTTTTGCTTCACATTTGAAAAATCTACATAACTTTCTCATAAGCACGGCTTTCTTTCAATTTTTATGAGAAATTTCTCGTTGTAACGCCTTGAGGAAAGACTCAAGTGGCAAATGTGAGCGACGAAAATCAAGTAAAAGCGGGAAAATTTGGGTATGATTTATCTATTTAATATTTGCTGCACAAAATAATTACTCGTATAATTTAAAAGGCAGACTTTATGCCTTAAAAACATATCTACTGTCGACTAGTTAAGCAGGAAAACTGTAGATTATTCAACTCCCAGTCAACCTTTATCCAATTTTGTGAAGTGACTATGAAATTTAGATTCCACTTGGCGGAAAGATATCCCTCTATTAGATGTGCTCAGCTTTCGTGTGACGATGCTGTAAGCGCAATAGGCAGAGATCACGAATTTGACAACAGTCTTCGTACAGTCGCCATCAGATATATCGGAACGGCCAAAGTGCTCACATATATCTGAACACGTCTCTATTGTCGAGGCATTAGAGACGTGTTCAGATATATGTGATCACTTTGGCCGCTCCGATATATCTGACGGCGACTGTACATGCTCGTCAGTTAAGGACAATTCTGAATTGATCTATCTTAAGAACATCTCATATCGGCTCGGAAAGAGGTCGCTGAAGTCTTCCCCTTCGAACTCTACCATTCTCTTTTCCCTCGCATGCTCTCTACATTTCATCCAATTTACAAATCCGCTGTTAAGGTTGGTATAGTCTATCCGAAACTAAGAGTAAATTCTGTCAAACGAACGCAAGCAAAAAACAACTGTGTTCTCTCATGATAAAGTCGTTTTCTGATTGCGTTTTTTGACAGGATTTTATCTAACAATTTCTGACGTACTATACCTATTTTTACCCGACTAACTGTCGGTTGTGTGGACAAGACAATTCTATGTCACGGGCTGCAGTTGGGGACCTTCCCGGATTCATGCCCTTCCGCCTTCATGGATTTTGACATATGAGGTAAAGTTGGATTCTTCATAATCGTGTAAGTGACATACTCGTAGGCTAGCCTTGATGTATTTGGGTTTTTGAAAAATATTGATTTCACTTGTTGGTACCTATATTTTTATTCGCCCATATCTCATCGCTTGAACGCCGACGTTGAGATTTCAACGGCGGCGGTTCATATCCGTCGCGTCGTCCGATAAATCAAGCCAACGTCGCCGAGCAAGCACTTCCGACTCGCAAGTCCCAACCGGACTCTTCGCAATTGGGGGGACCATTTATTTCACAGGTTCCGCTGGTCGGGTGATTCATAATTGTGGGGACACGTGTGAACAGAATGCGTTTACTGGTAGGTAGGCACCATCCTTGTTTTACTAGATTTTAGGTTCAAAATTCAAACGTTTTCTGCAAGTAGGCTGCTAGGGCTCTTTTGTATGGCAGAGGTTCAAATACTTCTACCCTACTACAGTGGTATCATTATGGACGAGGTGCACCAACATACGATTACAGACCGGTCAACGTTAAATATGGCACTGGCAGCTATCATATCATAGAAAATTGACAACATTTCCATACACTGAGACTTTAATTACAACACTTACACACTTTAATACACAGCAACAATTAAACTATAGATGAATCCGAAACACATTGCTAGAGATGTATTAATAGTATCCAGGGCGATCTTATCAGCGAGAGCTTTTTAGAAATGTTCATTCCGTAGTACCTAATTTGTGTGTGATCACAAGAAAGAGGATTCTTATGAAGAATAATGTATGTTGAAGCGTATGATTATGGGTTGGTTTAGACACTAAATAAAATAATCAATAATGACGTATTTTCTTGAAAAAAAAAACAATGTAGACAAATGGTAATTATATAATCACAAAGTTACAAGTTTTAAGAAGGGTATGTCCCTTTTCCGCAAAACGCAACTAACCTACCAACATGATATAAAATAACTTGCGAAAATAATCCTTACCATTGTAAGTTACCTCGTTAATCAAACAGAAACTACGTTCCAATAGCTAACTAACGATAAGCAGAAGAAAGGAATCTATTCTCGTACCCGATACATGCATAAATGATGGATTATATTTCCGCTAAAGGCAAGTTTGTTCCATTTACGTTCACTTATCCGATGATTCGGGGAATCGTCAATTATGCAGGGAAACACGGAAACAGATTTTCCCTACCATTTCCTCATTTGGAAGCCAATAAACCCCCCCTCCCCCGCTGATGATTTCCTTGCCCAATGTAATATCCTTGTAATTTTCGGAAGATTTTTCTATTTCCGATGTTTAAATTTTGCAAATAGAACGCCGGTAATAAATTTTGTCTATCGGTAGATAAATCACGATGGGACAGCGAGTCATGTGCCTTTTTTTTACAGAGCAGTCTGCTTTCCGGGGCATCGGCCTATTAGCGTTGACATAGGAAAAGGCAAGAATACAAAAGTTATTTCTATTCCTGCTTATAAATTTTAAACGATACAGTCATCCAGTCCACTTCCTATCCTCAACGAACGCTTTTCTTTTATAATATTAATAACTCACTTGTCAACATGAAACTTCCAGCTTTCGTTAAATGAGAGTATAATAATGGGTTTACGTCTTCAAAAGTTTTATGTGAATATCCCTGTTCAATCAATAATTTCAAAGAAATACCATGACGATGTCGAGTTTTAAATCTTAAAATGTCTCACAAACTCGTAAACACAAGTTCCGATTTCCAAACGTACGAAGAAACCGCTCTTATACATTATTTATACGGCGCGACGTATCGTGTAGCATTTGGTAGGTCTTGTATCTTGGAGCTCTTCCAGTCGAAGGCAGATGTCGCCGGATTCGAGTCCGTGGATTTGCCCAGAGATTTATTGGACGAGCCGATAGTGTTCTATTAAAAATTCGATTTCGTTTCGGATCGACAATTTACGTATACTCGAACGCTACCGTGTAATTTGAAATTGAAAACTGGAACGTATTGAATCCGCAAAGAGGATTTTTCTAACACGTCTCGCGACATTTCGTGGAATTGCATTTGAATAAGAAGCGCTTGCTCATTTCCACGTTATTTTGCAAACTTTTTTATTTCCGCACTGAATTGCTACATTTTTAACGTTTAAAAAGGATTATGTTATAATATTTTTAAATTATGGAGACGTTGCAGTGTAAAAATACAACGCTTATGTTAATGAGAATACCTACGGGAACTCTAAAAGTAAAATTCACATTTTACCTCGCTTTCGTAGGGAAATTTTATTTAACCCACGTCAAAATAAAAAGGTTTTGTGAGCGTTTTAGGGAAACGAATGTTAATCTGTCATTTGAGAATGAGGATCAAAATCATCAACTAGCATAACATTTTCGTGATTTTCATACACCTCAGTCATCATGAGTATTTTGGTTAGACTATAGTCAAACCTGGCCAAATTGCACTTTGATTTGATTCACTAAGCAGTCGCTTTAGGAAAGGAATTCTTAGCCATCTTGAAGCGTATACGGATACAAAATACTCAGAAAATCTTCATTACCTATCGCTAGCTAACAAAGCTAACTACTCTATTGTCACAATATTTGCTTATCTAAGAAAGTATTAACAAAGCCGGGCATAACAGCAACGTTGCCAAGAAACTGATGAGACAAAAAGAAACGAGATTGACACCAAATGGGGCGCAGTTTGTTTTTACTAAAAGGCCAGATGTTTTGAATAGCTGGTCCAGAATACTTGATAGTTCACGGGCAGACAGGTCGTTGCGCACTTGACATTTAACTGCACATTTAAGTAGCGAGCGGAATATAAGCCACTTGCAATATAAACCCGTCGATAACTTATTTTGTTTAAAGCTGCTTATGATATTGACAAGTGGAGGCAGATAATTACGTTCTCAGACTAGTTTTTCCTGCCTGTTGCTGCCTAGTAATCATGTTTTATGATTTGTTCATAGTTTTTTCCTCTTAGTGGTGCACAATTATTTTTATCAACGATTGACGAGTATCACTTTTTTTACTAAATATTGACATAACTGAATTTTTACTCAAGCATCAGAACAGAATCTAGTTTGTTTTTAGGATGTTCAAGATGATTGATCCTTCTAAAGCCTCATACACATCAGCTCAACTTTATGGCCCTGCGTGTCACGTACCGAGTACATACACTCCAGACGTGTGATTCTAAAGAGTGGCATAAACGGGATATTTTACGTGTCATGTTCCTTTACTGTTGTAAGCCTCGCTGCGAGTTTCGTTCGATGTATACGCTTCAACAGCGTAAGTAGCGCTCTAGAGAATGTCAGCTGGTTTACTGTAACGAGGAAACGCATGAGGAACATTCTATTTTTGGTGTTGACAGCTGAAGAGAAAGGCGACTTTACACACAAGTCTTTAATACATACTTCTTCGACACTTATGCTGAAAATGCATAATGTTCAAAAGATCTAGAATTAAAAAAATATTGAATATATTGTAAGAAATCTCTTGTGATTTTCCTTATGATGTCAATTTGACACTGATATATGGTGGAACAGGGTTCTATTTTGCTGACAGTCCGTAGAATGGCAACATTTTATTATGAAATCGTTGTAGGAGTGCCAGTAGGAAACAACTGAACTATAAATAAACAAAAAAAAAACAACTAATCCTCAAATCAACAAAATCGGCAGCGCGCTTATGATTCCTCTGGGACAAGCGTCCATAGGCGACGGTGTCTGCATACCAACAGC
Organism: Epinotia ramella; assembly: GCA_947578815.1. Taxonomy (NCBI): domain Eukaryota; kingdom Metazoa; phylum Arthropoda; class Insecta; order Lepidoptera; family Tortricidae; genus Epinotia; species Epinotia ramella. The sequence goes on from OX388213.1 coordinate 2,105,491, forward strand.
CGTATGCTTGTTTGCAACCTTTTTTTTTTATGGCAGCGTTTTACTACTAAACCGTTGTAGCCGTGCCAGCCAACGCTACGTAGGAAACAACTCCTTTACATGTGGAACATTATAGGCTTTATTGACCCACTTTTATCACCCTCGCACGTGTATCGTGTCCTAGATTCATAACTCGCAAAAATACCCGTTGTATTGGACCTTGAACTTGCGTTGTGAATGTTGTGATTCATTTGTGGTGATTACAGTATTTAGTTTAAACGAAGAGCTAGAAAACAATGAAAATTCAGCTTGCGCATATTTGGAGCAGTTCATCTGCTGGTTATCCCGTCACTTGACTTACTTACTTTTGCTCTGTTTCACTCAGAAAATAATGCCACAGAACGGGTGCCATTGCAATTATGCGGGGATGAGGGCGGGGTGTCAAAACTAAACGGCATCGTTTACTTCGAACATGCGCATACCGGGTTTTAGGCACGTGTTTTGGTAGAATCTTTCAAGGAGCTCGCATTCTATGGTTTTTCCCTACGCTGGTTTCACTAGACCGAATGCAATTTTCTTCAAAACAGTGAACATTTCGGCTTTTCTTTGAATATCATCAAATAGAAGTCATTCGGTTAGGTTAGTTTGATTTGCAAATCATACAAAGCTTACTAGTTTAGAAAAAAATGCATTAGGTCTAATAACGACGACCTCTGTAGCCTAGTTGGTGATGACCCTGCCTACGATGCAAGAGGTCTCGGGTTCGAATCCCGGTAAGGACATTTATTTGTGTGATGAGCACGGATATTTGTTCCTGAGTCATGGATGTATTCTATGTATTTAAGCATTTATTTATCTATATAAGTATTTTTATCGTCGTCTTGCATCCATATAGTACAAGCTTAGCTTTGCTTAGTTTGGGACTAGGTCGATTTGTGTAAGATTGTCCCCAAATATTTATTATTTATTATAACATTAGGTCAAATTAAGCATTTAGGGCTAAAATTGTTAGGTCTAACTAGGGAGAACCAATCTATAGCGACAAAAGACCGCAGAGCCATACTAACAAAGCTACTTGATTTGTAGGTAAGTGAAGTGTGGTGTTCGAGATGATGAGTAAGGCTGCCAGAACTCTTGTGGATTGAAGAGATGCGCTATGTTGGAGAGAAGAATGTGTTAAGCCAAGACAAAGCCTTTCTTTGTTGTATGCAATTTACCTCGTGATTTTCATCAGCGAAAAGCTAAAGCTAAATATCAAATGATATTCCGTAGGTATACAACTTTCAAAAAACTCATTGGAGCGTGGAAGTTTGCCATCTCGCTCGTTTAGAAAAACGTACGCAATAACTTTTTACATTTAACGTTGGCATCTTAATCCAGATTTGCGATACGCGAAAAAAATATACAAAACGCCGTCGCTAACGGCACTTACACTTTGTTTTTACGCATCCACGCGGGATGGGGATAAAATCTCAAATAAATCGGGAACAATGGCCCAAAGACTTTGCAAATGAAAGTATACTGATATGATAACTGCAGTTCTATCTTGTTTGCGTCAGGCGTCGTATAGAAAAAGTGGATATCAAAATGATGAACATTTACGGGCCTATATTTAATTTAAATAGAACATTAAGTTTGCGTGCTCAAAGACATACGTAATAAACAAAGTTATACAAAAACAATAAATCTGATCAGACAATCGGTACTAGAATTAAAAGGAATACAGCAAAAACACAAATTATAATCGTTCATGGCTCACTTAAACCAAAGATGGTATTGTACATAATGATGTTACTATACATTTCAGCAACTGAGATATAACGAACACAAATGTCAAATAGACAGATAAAGACAAAATAATTTTAACGGAATTTTCACTAAAATAGGTTTCCAGAACGTTTATGAATACTGCCATAAGGCTCTAAAATTTTGCTTTAGATAAAGAAGACAGCCTGTCTGGAGCAGTACCTAAACTTATATTACGAGTCTAAGTCCGGTTTTAAACAAAGTGGAACAAATGCCTCAGTCTGAGGTTAAATGTCAAAATTATGTAGGCTTAACTGGGAGTAAAGTCTTGTCTTGTTCGGTGGAAACGACATTAAGGGCAAAGCTTTTCGATTTACGTGCTTTAGTTTACTTCTAAATCGTTCCTAGTGTGGAGATAAGTTTGCAAGTTTAGACGATATCCGGTATTCAACCCCATTCGGCAGTAATGGGGGTAATATCGTAACTTTGAACGATCGTCCCTTGGCGGCGTGAATTAAATTATCGTTTCAGTCATTTTGGGGACCGACTGCCAAGTCCCAATTAAACCATCATCGTAAATCCATTAACGTGATTATATAACCTTGAACGTAATTATACAACGTTAAACGTTATTAAGGTAAGTAGATTTAATATCTGTGCGTGAAAATTTATTTTTAAGTTGTCTTTAATCACCTGTATGATTTACCAGAGGGGTGATCACGTTAAGTTTCCAACGCGCATCAGGACAGTCCAACTGTCATTTTACCATTTAAAAATTGACATTTAGATCTACCTAACGTACGAATGATTTACGTTATCGACCTGCAGAAGTACGGTAAAAAATATAGAATTTATATATGTTTTACACTTTAAGTGCCGCAATAAGTTCATGTTTTCGTATAATGCACATGCTAGGAATCAGAAGGCAAGACAGAATAAGAAACTCTTTTATAAGGAGGAAAACGAGAGTAACAGATGTACTACAAAAAATAGACCAACTTAAGTAGAGATGGACAGGACACCTATTAAGAAGTACACAAGAGAAATGGAGCCAAATAGTAACAGATTGGTATCCTAGAGACGGCAACAGGACACCGGGTGGAAGGTTTACAAGATGGGAAGACGAGTTAAAACTAACAGCAGGCCCGAACTGGAGAAGGGTCGCGAAAGATAGAAAACAGTGGAAAATGCTGGAGGAGGCCTATGCCGTACGGCAAACTGAACTCAGATATATTTTATAATCAAATTCTGTAACCAAACAACACTCAAAGTTCAGACTAAATGGCTTATTGATTTGATTGATCATGCACATTATTTTCCTACTGCACTCTTTACTCTAGTTTTTGAGTTGTTACGATGATTAATTCACACTCTCTTTGTCGTCCACCATTTTATCTCTACGTGCTCTGATCATAAACAAAGTGAATCAATAATTATTTGATATAGTAGATTAATTTATTTCAGGACATTTACTGTACAATATTTCCTTCGTCTTTATAAGAATTTACATCGGAATAATCTCAAAATAAAATAACAATATCCAAAATTATAATGTTACCATCAACAATAAATTCTGATCTTCAAAACAGGACCATCACAGATACGGTAAACAAATCTTTTCCAAGTGCCAGATGTAATTCAATCTTTGTCAGGGAAAACTTATCTCACTTTGGCTGCATATTTATCTTCAAAGGTGATATTTTTTCATAAATTTCTAACCACAAGATGTCCAACTTTTCTACGCCGGCAATCGCGGAGCCATTGAATAAAAGCGCAGCCCAGTATTAATACACAATGAGACGGAAGGCTGGTCACGACCTCGTGGGAGTCGACGACCGGATCAGTTCACAGTCGGACCTAGAATTCAGAAAACTTACCGACTTTATTCATCACAGGTAAACCAGGGCCTAAGGCCGCTTGTAGACGTCCATTGTTTTCACCGGACAACGGACCGTCAATAAACGGATATCCTTTTAATCATCTAATATTTTTGCCGGATGGATGTTAACTTCGAGTGCCGTTTCTATACTTCAGTTTTGAACAGATCGACATAGTGATTACACGAGTGAGTATTATAATCTCAAAAATATTTCAAGAAGAAGCAAAAAGAAACAGAAAAACGTATAAACTATACTCGTATTATTGGAAAGGGAAAAATATGGTGCGTTTCATACTTTTTTTGAGGGGTTGGAAGAAGATGAAATATAAAATTTTACAATTATTATCAGATGAAGAAAGAAACTTTTCAATGTCAAAATCTATTTTTAATTAAAAGCGCAAGTAGAGGGCAGCTTATTTACATAAAACGGGCGATACGTCCAGTAGCGTCTACATACACCAATACATAGGCATGGATGACCGCTCTTTCTTATAGTGTTAACAGACGATCGAACGGTCCGGCGAACCGAGAGGGACACAGCTATCTAAAAGAATCAGAGAGATATATGACTATCAGATTCCTTCAGATAGCTGTGTCCCTCTCGGTCCGCCGGACTGTTCGATCGTCTGTTAACACTATTACGCCGGACCAGTGTCCGTCGCGCAGAGGGGAGGCGGCGATGCATCCGGCGAAATTACGTCGCCAGAGAACTGGCTTAAAATGATTGCCAATTTATCACTTATCGCCTACGCCGACCCCCCCCCCCCCCGTTGAATCTCACGGTGCGGCGCCGTAGAAATCCACTCCACGGCGTCTTGTAAAGTCACGGCCGACGACCGACGCCGTAAAAACGCACGTTGCGGCGCCGAATAATTTGTACTATCACATCGCAGCACCAGAAAAACACGATGCTACGCGGCACCGTATAAACTCACGACGCGGCACCGCAAAAATCCACGGCAACGTGGTGAGTGGCAAGTGGTGCCGCAACGTGGGTTTTTACGGCGTGCGCCGCGATGTTTCACGGCGACGACGCCGTGCCATAGACATGTGGCCGGGCCCTAAGGTGAAACACACGTTTATTGGATTTATTAACACATAATGAAACGGGTCACTCACGTATTTTATATCGAAAATCGCTCGACATGTTTTGCTCGATGTTTCGCTCGATATGTTTCGCTCGACATGTTTCGCTCGCCATGTTTCGCTCGACATGTTTCGCTCGACATGTTTCGCTCGACATGTTTCGCTCGGCATATTTTGCTCGATGTGTTTGTTCTTTGTTTATCGGACTGTCGCATTCACCACTACTCTACGCTCATGGCGCGGCGCCATAGCAGCTTAGTGCCTATACGAAGCGAAAGGTGTCCATAGCACTCTGTCGCACGCGTGTCATCACGGGGTCAGACTGGCCATATAGTCAAGGTGGCGTTTGCCAGCCGGGCCCCCGTCTTCTCGGGCTCCCCATGGGCCTATGCCCTAAGAGGGATTATTTTGTAAAAATATCAATTATATAATTATGAGAACGTGATTCATCTGAGAAAGTGTACTTTTTGGTAAAGTGCACCTCCTGAGATTATATACCATCTGAGAATGTGGTTTATCTGAGAAAGTGTACCAATTGGGAAGTGCACTTTTTAAGACAATGCACATTAAGAGAAAGTGCTCGTTCTAAATAAGTGTAGGTAAGGTACCTTTTATGGAAAGTAGACATTTCGGGAAAGTGGGTTTTATGAGCCCGATCCGTTTCATTCTATTCTAACGAGTCTTTATAAAATGAGAACCCAACCAAGTTTGTATGGAGAGTCGAACGTCCTAGCGAACACACATAGCTGTATGAGCATTACTGGCAACATATGATAAAGTTGCAGCCGTCGGTTTCTGTAAAAAAATACATTTCGGATACAGGGACATGTATCCGGGCCAGAAGAGAATACATCCTCAATTAGATGTTTTTTTTTTCAAATGGATAAGGACAGGAAAGTAGGAACATGTCTCCGTTTAGAAAATATCCCGGATGGAGTTAGTTAGTTATCCTGGGCTCTTTTCCGCAATTCGACATCCAGTGTGCCTATTTTGCGTGAATTGGTAGGGTAGCGCTACTCTAACCACCCCAGCTCCTCCAGAAAGTTGGTGAGTGCCTTTGTGTTTTTGACTGCATCCCGTAGTGTGTCTGGAGACCCTAGGTGCTCTTTCCTGTATACTTCTACCTGCTTGCAGTCCAGTAGAATATGTTTGGTCGTTTCTTCCGCCTCCATGCACGCTCTGCACATGGGGCTGTCTGTGATACCCATGTTGTAGAGGTGTCTCTTCAAGGTGTTGTGTCCTGTTATCCCGGATGGAATACTATCCCTGAATCTACGTCTGTCCTTTTTTCCGTTTGATCCCGAAACTGTTTAGTACATATATATATAATACATATATTATTATTTTTTCGAAGCCTATAGTGTCCCACTGCTGGGCAAAGGCCTCCCCTCTCGACTTCCACTCGTCCCGGATTTGAGCAATATCTGGCCAATCGTTACAAAATGCGTCCAGGTCGTCCCGCCATCTCCGTCTCGGCCTGTCGCCGCCGCCCATCGTGTGGCACCCTGGTGGCACCCACTCCATGGCTATTTTTGCCCACCTCTGTGGATGCATGCGGCAGACTTGGCCAGCCCATTAAGTACCTATATAAAATATGAATATTGTAATGAACGTCATATTTCTGGCCACCTCATTACATAAAGGCGGTATTCGCAAACGTTCTACAAGCCTTTTAACTAAAATGGCGTCAAAATTATTTTGTCTTTATCTGTCACTTTGACATTTGTGCTCGTCAGAAAGGGACAAAGAACGTTTTATTTAGCAGCCATTTTAAGTTTAATGAATAAGGGGGTAAGAATACTGAGTATTCATAAATTCCTAGTTTCCGAATAAATGTAGGCATGAATTTTCCGCCTTCAACTTTAGCCGAAAATCAAGCATAAAAAATCCAAATAGTGTTGCGCCAAACATAACATGCTGAGATCATATCTCGTACCCAGTCGGTAAATTCTCAGAATCTCCGTTGAACGATGCGCAAGATACGATATTGTATTAAGCTTACATCATAAAATGCTTAAGTGAAATATCTTTGACGTAATCTCGACCTTACATGGTACCGTGGCTTTTTGTGCAGACGGCATTGGAGGCACTATATTCAAAATATGTTGGAAATATTACGTTCGGGGGAGTGCATGGAAATAATTATAAGCTGCCGAAATTTAATAAAACATTCCCTATCTATAGGACCATGTTGCTACCTGCCACTTACGGCCCTTATGGTAAATTGACCAAATCTTCCAAAACTACCTGTTATTGGTCCTAAAATATATAATGCCATTCCTGCGGGTCAATCACGTAACGCATTGTAGGTACGAACGTTAGCTAGAGCAATGCTATCTCGCTCATATTTGAAGCAATTGAACGGGGAAGAACCAGAGAAACCCGTTGCTATAATAACACCGCTAAAAGCTATGTAGTGTTGATTTTCTTCGTACTATGTACTAACATACTGGAGCAAGTGATGAGGGGATGTATAACTACCCTATACTGTATAAGATAAGACTAATCATACGATTTCAAGGAAAACAAAACGCAAAACATTATTGTTACATATGTCTGAAAACCAATTAATGATCGAAATAAGTAAAACTATTACAATACTGATTTCCTAGAAAGGCAGAAACGTAGACTTTATCCGTTAACATTCTAATGTGATATGGAATAAGGTATAAGGCCCACAGGCCTTCTGATAGGTAGCAATGATGTAATATAAAAAAGAGGTAGATAGGTTGGCTATATGAAATTCCGTGTTTAAAAATGGCCACCAAATCTGACAGCTGAGACACGTTTAAACGTGTCCATTGACGATGCGACACTGAGGCAAGGTCATACAATTGGCTGAGTTAGTGTGCCACTTTTGGAGCGCTTATTGTACCTCTTTTTTATATTACATCATTGACAGGTAGTATTTTTCTAAAGGAATTTCAACCATTTATTATTATTATTAGGAGCCTATGGTGTCCCACTGCTGGGCAAAGGCCTCCCCCCTCCGTTTCCAGGCATCCCGATCCCGAGCAGCCTCTGGCCAATCCTTTAAAAAGGAGTCTATCTCGTCCCGCCATCGCCGGCGAGGTCTGCCGCGTCTCCGTTTTGAGTTGTCGGGCTGCCATTCAGTGGCGGTCTTGGCCCACAGCTCACTTGGCATGCGGCAGACATGACCAGCCCAGTCCCACTTCAACTTAGCCGCCTTCAGAGCTACGTCCATTATCTGCGTCTTAGAGCGCAGCGTGGTGTTCCGGATACGGTCCATTAATTTTACACCTAATATGCTGCGCTCCATGGCCCGCTGAGAAACCCCGAGTTTGGACTTCTGAGATAACGTCAAAGACCAAGTCCGTGCACCGTAGGTGAGAGTCGGCAGACCATTTGTGGGTGGGTTGAAACCATTTACTATTGGAATATTGAGTTGTTCTATCATCCTTTTTGTTTCAAACAAAAGAAATTCAACTCCTTTTCTACACCAGTTGATTCAAATATCACTGCCATTTTGTGTCGTATGGTGAGCCTCAGGACATCTCGTTTTTGTCAAGTTTTACACGATGTTATTGGGCCACCGTTGCCCCCGGTGTAATGGTCCGGGGAAAGTTCCCGTAATGGAACTGAGGGCGAGTTACTTGCGCCGCAGTGCGACTTGCTTTATTAGATTAGACGATTGGTGTTTTTCCTTGTTGTTAAAACTTGCTGAGATTAAGCCATTAGAAGCGAAATGTAGTTTGTGGGTTATGCGCATAATGGGTTTTAGCTGCTGGAAAAGTAAAAAATCTACCCGATATGTGGAAGTGTGTTTGTGTCTGACACCTAGCTGTCGAGCACGCGAAGTGTCTTATATGATAAATAAATAAATATTAGGGGACAATCTTACACAAATCGACCTAGTCCCAAACTAAGCAAAGCTTGTACTATGGGTACTAGACGACGATAAATATACTTATATAGACAAATAAATACTTACATACATAGAAAACATCCATGACTCAGGAACATATTCGTGCTCATCACACAAATAAATGCCCTTACCGGGATTCGAACCCGGGACCTCTTGCTTCGTAGGCAGGGTCACTACAACTAGGCTAAAGCGGTCATCATATGAAAACACATCTTCGCACACCTTTGGTGGATAATCAGTATAATCACCCTTACTTTATTTTCTCGCGTTAACATGCAGCTAAACAGGCTAATAAATTGTAAAAAAATTGTCGTATTTTTTTTGTCGATTTTAGGATTCCATACTGCTATCAGAAGACGGTACGGAGACGGCTGTCTCTTTCTTATTAGAACACTTAGAAAAAGACGGATAGTCTATATCGCCGCGAGACAGCTCGAGCGCCGTTTGTGATAACCGTGCAGGATTGTTGTCCGTGTACAGTCGGATCAGACATATCTATACAAGTCAGGGCGCTCAAAAACATCTGATCGTGCCTTAACGCCTTGACAATAGAGTCGTGTTCAGATATTTGTAAGGTCTTCCGCTTCGATATATCCGTTGGCAACAGTACAAACTTTAAATAAGAGTAACACGCTCCTGCTTCGTAAAATCGTAACTTCCACTCGGACTTAGTCAGATTTCTCGCAGGGTGTGTAGTTCATCTGTTAGATTGACTACTCAACTAATCATATTAAAAGAAAAAAATAATGCTCCGAGCCGGATTCGAACCGGCGGCATCAGGCATAGATGATACATGGATACATGGTGTGTCGCTACTAACCACCTCAGCTACCGGAACAATCTGTCTCGGCCACTAAATTAAATAAATAAATATTAGGGGACAATCTTACACAAATCGACCTAGTCCCATAGTAAGCTCATTAAGGCTGTGTTATGGGTACTAGACGAGGATATGTATAATAAAAAAATAAAATAAAAAACTGTTGGCTTCGGCCCCACGCATGCCTTCCAAAAGTCCGGGACCCCATGGTCCTGAGATATGGAAAAAACATACATAATAATAATATACTAATAATAAATGTTAATATAGATACTCGTATAATTAATAAAAGTAAATTGTTCAATCAGTTCCCTCTTACACCTTAGGAACTAGTTCTTAACTAGTTTATTTATTTCCCCGCACAATAGGCACCACGCCAACATTCCTTTGTCTGTAATCTCTTAATTCTGTTAACTCCATAAAAATATTGTCTACCAAAGTTAAAGAAACCAAAGTATCTAAGTAAATAAAGTTATAGCACGTTAAGGTGATTGTAACTTAGCTACAAATTGAATCAAATGAACACCTGGGGATACAAGTTTTGGATTAAGAAGTTCTTAGTTATTATATTTATACCCAGACTTATAGTACTCTACTGAGATTATTATAAGTGAGCACTGGCTCATAGACACGTACAATCAAAAAAGCCAAGTTTGTAATCATTATGATTACGCCTGTTTGCGTTTTAAACGGGTAGGCGGAGATCATGGATATCTGTTTGGAACGATTCTGACATACATTTTGCTTAGACAATGATAAGTTTTATTAATTAAGAGTCCGCAGTAAGCTCGATTCTCCATACAAACGTAGTGACGCTCTCATTTTAAAACTACGAGTTAGATTGTAACGAAACTTTGCATATACAATGACATGAGGTATATCTATGTCTGTAATTAGTTTATGTAGCTTCAGATACCATAGTAAAAAATACAGCGAATTTAAGTTTTTCATAAAAAACTTGTTTTTGCTGGATTTCCTTTGTTTTATAAACTGGAACCACATTAACTAATTACAGACATAGATATACCTCATGTCATTGTTTATGCATAGTTTCGTCACAATCCAACACATAGTTTTAAAATGAGAGCGTAACTACGTTTGTATGGCAAGGTGAAATTCGGCCGAGCTTACTGCGGACTCTGAAGTATAAAATAAACATTATCAACAATTGTGAAATAAGCGTCACTGGGTATCTATCTATTAGGTACAGTGACACCAAACAGCGACAGTTGGTCAAGCGGAAATCATCTGCAACTAGAATCAGGTACGTATTCGGTATCTTGAGGTAAAGTCGCGAATCGGAAAAATAAATCCTTAACACGTCTCGGTTATCGAGGCTGTGTTATTCATCACATAACTAGTTGAAATCTTATCCTTTTAACTAGTAGCTACGATACAAGCATCGCTTTTTAAGGTAAGAGAATAGAACAAAATGAACGCGGTAAACATACATTAATATCTAAAATACCCCGACATAACAAACATATTAGCTAAAAACCAATCCGTTACGACACTTACGACAGACAAGACTATCGATTTAAAAAAACACACTCAAATTGCTTTGTCGAGCTAGCATGCCACACATGTGCAGATATTGAACTTATAGCATCCCTTGTTTGCGTTGGGATTTATTATTCACACCGACTATCTTTTGTTTGCGTACCTCAAATTCACTCATTTCATCCCTACTCAGGTCAGGTCATCATCAAGGTGGACTGATGACCTGGTAAAGGTCGCGGGAGTCCGCTGGATGCGGGTGGCGCAAGACCGGTCATTGTGGCACTCTTCGGGGGAGGCATATGTGGCAGTGGCCGTCTTTCGGCTAATGATAATGATGCCTACTGAATAACTCGTGGTCCTTTACTAAATATTTCTACGAGTGACCGCCAGAGGCTGTGAATAGATTCTTTATAAGTACAAATATTTTATGCTGGCGCTAGCGAATAACTTAAACGCGAGTCACTTAACCTGTGGTAGAGATAAAAACTACTCCGGACAATAAAGGCTGGTTTGTATAAAAAGTTTATTTATAAATGTATCTCTTTAAATCTCTTTAGTTTACTACGAAACCGTAGTAACATTAATGCGACTACCTATTTATGCTGAATGCCCTTTGAACGTCAACTTACGGAATAAACTCGCTGCCTATTTAAAATGCAAGTTCGCGCACCCACTTCAGAAAATCTCATACCTACTTAGTACGGGAATATCAGAAGACGTATAACAAATTCAGTAGGTACACATAACTGTGTGTTCTATTCACAAGATTCTCTTTGATTTCCGGCTCCCTTCCATAACGCTGTATCAAAAATGAATGTACAGTCAGCCAGCGAAATAATGAGTTTTATTTTTGGAGAAAAAGCCAGCATGTATTTTTCAACGGAGCTACAGAGACATCATGTGAGCAGAATGCGAAGTTGTTTTATTTATTTTATTAATAAAGTAAAAGTTCATTTTATTAACTAAAATCCTGAATAGGATGAGGCTTTATATTTGTGAATTTAAGAGTAATTTTAATAACTTGACTAACATGACCTTTTTAGATTTTCCGAAAGTTGCCATGAAATGAAAAACCAACTCGTCCATTTTTAATTTACCTTGTTGATAAAGTCGGGTGTAAGTAACACAAGTAAAAGCAGTGCATTATATTTAATAAATATGTGTTTCCAAAAGTTGAAGGCGATTTAATAAAATATTTGTTTTGTATAGGTATTATCTGCCCGGTCCATAAGACATAAAGAGAGGATCAAACTATCGTGGAATTGCTCTCCTACCTACTGCGTAGAAGGTACCAGACTGGAACCGTACGCGGAACCAATCCTAAAGTGATTATCAGTGTGGGTACCGTCGCAGCACCATAGATCAGATGGATGAAAATATCTTAAACAAATTATGGAGAAAAGAGAGAGCATCCACGTACTGTTTGTGGATTTCAAAAAAGCTTACGTAAACATTTACCGGTGCTTCCTCAACACTAAAAAAATTTAACATCCCTGCAAAGCTAGTAGACTTGCTCAAAGTAGCCACCAAAGATAGTTAAATGCGGGTAATGTTCGATAACAAGTTAACAGACGAGTTTGCAATAGTCACAGGATGGAAGCAATTCGATTTTCTGAGACCTATGCTTTTTAATTTGGTGCTAGAATATGCCCTTAGGAAAGTGCTTCCACTAGATATCGGGCTGCAATTAAATGGAAAGCATAAGGTGACAGGGTATGCCGACGATATAGCCTTGGTTGGGGAAACCAGGGGAGAAGTCGCGGCATCCGCAGCAGTCCTGGAAACAGAGGCGAAAAAGGTGGGCCTAAGTATTAGCCATGAGAAATCCGATTATCTCGACATAAAACGCTATAAAAACGCACGCGTTAAGAGGGAAGACCTTCATGTAGGGGATATCGTTTACAAAGGCGTGGCCAAATTCAAATACTTAGGCACTGTAACTGACACCAACACTCGGGAGGAGGAAATTAACATCCGCATTCAAAACAACCTGCGATGCAGTGCCGCCCTTCATAAAGTCCAAGCTCTTGACCAGAAACACCAAACTCCACATATACAAAACTGTCCTTAGACCAATATGGGCGTGAGACTTGGACGCTGCGGAAGAAAATAAGCTCATGGTGGCGGACAGAAAATAAAACGAAAGATACTGGGTCTTCGATTTCGGCGTTCTTTAGATTTCATTGAGAAGAGATGACGGAAGCTTAAGAGTCCGGAAGAACGCCGAAATCGAAGATCTTGTGGCCGCGCCCAGCATCATCGGAGAAACGAAAGCTCACCGTCTCCGCTGGCTCGGTCACGTCGAAATGATGGAAGAAGATCGGGGCGCCGGACAGGCATATCTGGTCCGCCCTGCCGGGCGACAACCGGTTGGACGTCCCAGGTATCGTTGGAACGACGTCGTCGAATCAACCTGCGTGATCTTCATGCCACGAACTGCCGAGAAATAGCTCAAGATCGGACAAATGGCGACAATACGTTTCGGAGGCCAAAACTCGATTTCGGTCGCTGAGCCATTACAGTCAGTTAGTATATTTTTTTACTATGCACTGTCTGAGAATCGAGAAATTCCACATCAGCAGTAAAGCTTCAAAACAAATCAATAAATGAAAAAAAATCCGCCTCCATGTATCTTTATTTCTTTATGCACGGGTTACAAAGAGACAGATATAAAAGGGTCCATTATAATATGCAAATGAACACGAAGCAATTTCAATCCAAAATAACACTTCCCCGACTGTACTTCTAAAAGAAACCTAAGTCAAAGGGCAGCGAGCAAACGTAGCGTCATTTAGGAATCGCACTGCATTTCATTTATTTATATGCCAGTTTTTAGGGTTCCGTATTCATTCGTGGCGTGGGTCACGACCAACCGGGGATCGCGTAGCTTCTTCAAAGCGATGTAAAAAATATATATTTTGCAAAAAAAATATTTTGGTAATTTTTTTTATTGAGAATTTATAGTTGGACGTGTAAAAGTGACCTCGTGGACTATTTTCAGAATTCATGTTTTATTTTGATATTTTTTTCAAATGGGTACAGTTTTGTTCATGAACGGATCTCTCCCATTTATTGTTGAACGAGCGAGCGAAGTGGACTAAGTTCTCCATCTCAGTTCGGGCTAAAATTCTTTCCTATGTCCGGATGTCCAGATTTCCGGCCGTTTTCCTCTACAGTTCACTTCTCAACCGAAGTTGAAAAGTTGAAAATGCTGTTGATATGAAACTATTAAAAGAATTTCTATTAGGGAAAGCTTATTATACGATAAATGAATTTTTAACTGACATATGCACTTAATTAAGAATTACTACATACTATTATACTTTTATATTTTTTTTAATAATTTTGACTACATAATATTACTATTTCTGTAACTGACTGCGAACTTAATTATGTATATTTTCAAAAATTTTGAGGACCTACCGAATGTTAATTATTTGTAAAGCATGCTGCATGTAGTCAAGCATGATACAAAAAAAAAAAAAACAATATTTGTATGCCGAAAGGTACCACATAGTGATACTCATAAAAATGTAATACCTAATCTACCTATGTTGGACAAATAAATCTTTGAATCTTTGAATCTTTGAATCCGATTTTCGTGAAATTTTGTGAGCAGGTTCATTATTTATATAGATTTTTTTTTCGAGAAAGGCAGGCTCGCGCGCTTCTTACAGCTCATAGAACCCGTTACTAACGTGACAAAGCATCAACAACATGAGTGCGGAAACCTGCTGCGTGTATGTGCCACGTCAGTTTATTCCCAGAGCGCAATCCGCAAGACAGCGCCTCACCTACACCTGGTGGCACATAAATAAGGACGAACGGCTAAACTTGCGGTAACATCCGCGGATCTGGGCGAGGAAACGCCTTGCCGGCACAAGATTAGTGTGATGCCATGACAGTAGTGTCTGCTCAGTTTTGAACGAAGCGCTCCGATGTCGTTCAATTAGTCAAAGGAAGTAGATCAGATTTTGAGTTCTTTTATATTTTATAGCTCTGCACGTCTAGCACATGACGGCCGCGACATACTCTCGATTTTTATCGCACTATACCTCTTGTTCTAAGTCTTCTTATAAGAGAGAGACGGATAGTGCGAGAATAATCGAGAGAGCTCGCGCGCCGTCGCGTGCTAGCCGTGCTGAGCGGCTACCGCGAAGCGAAAACAAAGTGACTTTCCCTGTCTGTTGCTCAAATTACCAAGTGTGACTGAGAGACCGATACACGAACGAACTTCCTTTTCGTGCCATGGTAGCCGTGTCCGTGGTTCTGATATTTTCGATCATGAACTCGCTCCTTCTCGCTTGGATCCTGCTTAACTAAAGCCTAGTTCAGACCAAATTAGTAATTTAATAGAGTTTCAAGTGTTTTAGTTACTAAACTCGGTCAACTGACCAAAAGGTGTTCCTACTACGGTCGAGTATCTACGAGTTAAAGTCCAAACTACGATTAAGATCGTGTAAGGGATCTAAGTAAGTAGTTCGTTTCGGTCCGCGACCGGAATGTATTTCTAATAGCTCTTAGTTCCTCACTGAGTCGAGCCAACATGCCAGTCGAATTCTAAACGAACCCTCCGGCTAGGACGGTCTAGACGAGCAGAAGCGTTATCCGCGTCGGAAGGTTTTATATTTAGGTTGCTGTTATAGTGTGCGTTTAGTTATTTAACCTAACACAAGGTCCTATTTTTAGGACTGTGAAATGCAGTCTTTTCGGCCTAGGCAAATATCACAATTGATCAGTTCAGGGTCCCAAAATTAGGACATCAATATTGTGGGCTATTCATCTGAACTAGTGAGTTTCGAGAACGAGTTAGCTGCTGTTACACGCTCAAGTTTGAATCACTCGTAAAAATTTCATTCGAATAGCGGAATCGGGAGGCCAACCATAGAACACATCAAAAAAAAACCTGAAAAACATCTCACATGATAGGTCATATCCGTATAGTAGAAGTGTATTTACTTTTATTTGATTTTCGAGCGCTCGAAAGTCAAAAATTGGTCCCCTGACAGCAATTTTATTGACCTCAACCTGATTTAATTTCACAGAAGAACAAAATCACAAGAATAATTTAACTTTTAGAACAGACGTCATGATAGTTTGAAACAATTTCAATTTTGTGAATTAGCTCAAGTCTAAAACACAAGTTAATTCCATTTTCTACGAAAAGTATATTAGTGATTACAATCACAAATTGTATTTTGTTTAAGTTACATTTTCCATTGTCTGCTTAATTTTTTTTTAAATAGGATGGGTACGAAGTTAGTCGATCTATATTTTAGTCTTAAATACATTATATTATTATAGTTATATAAAAATAAGATGTTTATTGTAATTAGACTTATATTTACATTGCATCTATAGTTCTAGTTCATTTTTTTCATTTAGTTTTTTATATCGCCGGTAGTGATTTAATACGTGTAACCACATGATTAAATATAAGTACAATATTTCTTTCATATGTGTTTTCTGTCATAGCCATAATTAATTGAAACAAAATAACGCCCAAAAATATCATCAAACCAAAACAAATAAGGCATTTTTTGAGGTCCCTAAAAAAGAGCATAATTCTCCAAAGCCAAGAAAGCTGCTTCCGACAGAGTGCGAAGATTTACCGAGTTGACACCAACCCCGGCCATAAGTAAGACACTTCACACCCCATATTTTTGCTACAGCCTAGGTTTGCTTGTGTCCAACATAAGTAAATAATAGGGGTGTTGACATCAAATTAACGACCTCTGTAGCCTAGTTGGTAGTGACCCTGCGAAGCCGCTGTCGAATCCCGGTAAGGGCATCTATTTGTGTGGTAAGATCGAATATTTGTTCCTGAGTCACGGCTATTTTCGATGTATTTAAGTACCGACCGACCGGTTAGTCTAGTGGGTAGTGACGCTGCCTACGAAGCTGAAGGTCCTGGGTTCGAATCCCGGTAAGGGCAAATATTTGTGCGATGAGCATGAATATTTGTTTCTGAGTCATGGATGTTTTCTATGTAGGTATTTAAGTATTTCTATCTATTAAATATATCGCCGTCTAGTACCCATAACACAAGCCTTATTGGGCTTACTATGGGACTAGGTCGATTTTGTGTAAGATTGTCCCCTAATATTTATTTATTTATTTATTTATGAGAACTTTGCTTAGTTTGGGACTAGATCGATTTGCGTAAGATTGTGCCCAAATATTTATTTATTATTCATAAATAAAATAACCAATAATGTGATTTTTACCGGAAAAGGTAAAGCAGCGCATAAGGATTAAAATAATCACAATGTTGTAAGTGTCCAAAGTTTTAAGAGGGGGTATAGTCCCTTCTCTGTCCCTTTTCCGCAAAACGCAACTTTCTTTTAAACGTTCGGTTTGCAGTAACTTCGATTCTCCATACAAACGTAGTTACGCTCTCATTTTAAAACTACGTGTTGGATTGCAACAAAACTTTGCATGTACAGTTACATGAGGTATACCCAGTTCTGTAATTAGTTTATGTAGCTTCAGATACCATAGTAAAAAAATACAGCCAATTTAAGTTATTCATACTTACAAAATTTGTTTTTGGTGTATTTCGTTTGTTTTATAAACTGGAACCATATAAACTAATTACAGACATGGATTTACCTCATGTTATTGTATGTGCAAAGTTTCGTCACAATCCAACACGTAGTTTTAAAATGAGAACGAAACTCTGTTTGTATGGGAAGGTGAAATTCGGCCGAGCTTACTGCGGACTCTTAATTTGTCATTGAGAGTAAGTACCTACAAAAATAATGTCAAATCAGTTTTATGTTATTATTTACGTTGTTTTTGCGTTATGTGATAAAATGTATACATTCGGAGCGATTTCCGGGCTGAGTGTACTGTTTTCTTTTGGCATACAGTGAATATGCATTATACATTTCAATATACTCACCAAATTAATGTACTTAATAAAACGGGAACAAAGCGAATTGCGAAGTAGATTAAAAGGCGTTTTTTGAATTTTATGCGAGCTTTGCTTTTCTCGTCATCATCACCATCGAATTTAAAACTTTCGCGAGAAATGTTGAAATAATGCTAATAATTACACGGTTCAACTCGCGTATTAAGCTTTCGTTGAGAAAAGACAGTATGTCACTGCGGGCGACATGTTTCGAACTCTTCAGGAGTTCTTCTTTTCGTGATGGTGTCGCTTGAATCACAAAACTTGACGAAAACTCATCCTGAAGAAGAATTCCCGAAGAGTTCGAAACATGTTGCCTTTAGTGACATTTAATACGTGAGTTGAACCATGTAATTATTAGCATTATCATCACCATCATCATTATCACCGTCAGCCCATAAACTTCCCACTGATAATAATGGCGCCACATGTTTTATCACGGAAACACAATAGTTTCCGTGATAAAGCTTTTCAAAAATTATATTTTTTCTACAGAGACAATTAAAGTCTCATATTGTAGCAAATTACGTATACTTTAAAAACGCATTGAGACGGTTTGCGCGGTATTTTAGATTTTTGACAAAAATGCGTTCGGCGCTCGAGGTCACAAACTTGGATTACTCATTGGGCCAACATCATAAACAAGTCTGCAAAAAATCAGAACCACCGGATTTGACGCAAAGTACCCCTTACTTTCAGGCGACAGTGTTACTGGATTAAAAAGGAAACATACAATATTTCGTACAGTAGTGGTGGAGTTATTTCTGCCATAAAAGTGCGCCGAAAATTCGAGTAAATCCAGTCGAAGTATTTTTGGAAAAATATCTGCTATGAATTCGGAAATCTAAAATGAGTCAAAGGTTAGGTATAAATAAAACCTGTAAATTTTTATTCAACTAGAGTTGTCTTTTCTCGAATAAAATGTGTAAATATAAGGATTTTATGTGGTTCATTATTTTACTAACAGCAAACAACAACGCATAGTATCCAATGCATTTTTTTATTATTTCAATATAACTGGAATTGAAATGTGTAGAAATCATTCGTAACTCTCAATTCTATTATTCAATTTGCTTCTACATTCATTGTTACCGATGACATTATACATTAATTTAAATGCTTAGTTTGGGGCTAAGTAGGTTTTTAATGTTATTTGAAACTTAGTTACTAGTCGCCTTTTGCAGGTACAAGTTCTTCTTTTGAGCACTAAAAATTAAATAAATGAATAGATAAATACTTGTTTCTATTTGTTCTCTTACAAAAATATACTTACTTTTAGTTAAGCTCCTACCAATTTATTTAGTGTTTTTATGTCAACGTTATTGCTTTTTTTGTTAATTAACTTCCTCAATAATATAGAAACTAACAAAAAAAAACTAAAAATTATAACAAATGAAAGTAAGAAGTATGCTTTAATAGGTATAAACTTTTCTAGAAACTCTAAACGGTGCTCAGTAAAACGGATCATCCACTCGGAATAACTAAAGCTCCAAATATATCAACTGTCTATCTGCCACGCTCTTAAACCCACAACTGTCTATCTATGATTGGCGGAAGGAATAGCCCGTCAGCGCGGAGTCTAGTGTTTGACGCGGGAATTTCAAATAAACCCGACGGACAGCTGACAGGAGTGATGACTGACGCTTGACCGAGGATAGCGGAGAATAGGAAACTGAAGTTGGTGGATTCTATAAATGGAATGTTCCAGTTGTTAATGTATGAGCCAAAGAAGGCAAGCGGTTTCGACATTAGGGATATATTTTAATGAAGTTAGTTTCTATAACAATGCATGCAACACATTGTGTTAGACACTGCATGGTGGCTTTGACATGAAAGAAAATGATTCAGAAACAGTTGGCTGAATTTTTCGATTAGTTATTTAATTTTTATTGCACACACTTATCGTACAAAAGGCGGACTTAATGCCGTAAGCATTCTCTACCAGTCAACCTTTGGGCAAAGCAGACAAATTGTGGGCGGTGCAACTACAGATATAAACACACAGTGGATATACATACAATATACATAATAAATAACAACAATAGACAAATAAATAAATATACATGTACGTGCATGTGACAATATATTAATACCTACATATATATATATACAGACGAAAAAAGGGAACAGAAACACTTAGAATCTTCGGCTCTACTAGCAAACAACTTATATTTTTTTAAATATAAGAGAGATGTTTATGCATAATTTACGCGTATGTTTATGATTAAAAAATACGCCCAAAAAGAAGTTTATATTGTTCTCAATAACAGCTCATTTGAATATCATGCTCATGTTATTCCAGGTCCCAGTACGCATGGGCCAACTTTATTTATAATCTCTTAAGCAAAAAGAACAACAAATCTTCGACCACGCCGCAATAAATTAAAAACCACCCTACGCCAGACTGCTACTCGCAGACACCACATACAATTCAATTTTTAACTTTTTACTTTCTTTCTGTCTCCATCGCCGCTTTAACATCGCAGGCGTGCAAAACCGTCGTCTGGATACAGCGTTGGAAGTTAATCTCTTCCAGCCAATCGCTTCTTTCATGGTTAATGGTGCGGGAGGATCCACCGGGGAATTGCGATTACGATGGCTACTCACGTACATTGGCTGATATATAAAAGTGAAATGTCTGCGGTGAAACTTTGTTTATCCATCATGGTGTAATGAAAGTCGGAGATCCCGTAGCAAGTCAAAAATAGGCTGGCTCTAAAAGCAATTTATTATGCTCTTGGGTAATCGGAGAGAAGCATAATGGTTACGATGCTTTTGTAGAACAATGCTGTTTTTGATTACCCTATTGAGGATTTCATTCGTAGTTTAATAATGTCTTAGAATAATTTGGGCGTCAAAATACATTCAGTACAGTCTGTGGTAACAATATCCTACTAATATTTTAAATGCGAAAGTTCGGATGTTTGGATGTTTAAATGTTTGTTACTCAATCACGCTTAAACGGCTCAACCGATTTGGATGATGTTTGGATGTGGCCCCCGTATCATGGTCGGCCTTATCACGCGATAAGTGAAAAGATGCGATAAGCGTCGTCTCGTTCTACCGAACGGTGTCAGCCAGTGACGGACGCTCTAATATTGTCACTTATCGTGTGATAAGGCCGACCATGATACGGAGTCTGGATTAAAATATAGGATAGTTTTCATCCCGAGTCCACGCAGACGAAGTAATACGTGCATAAAATAAGGACATAACTATCCGTAAGTACCCACCCGCCCTCATTACATTGACAATACTATCGTTTGTACTGTTAGGATCAATATTAGTCCATGAATATTTGTATATTGTTTACGCAGACATTTATTGTATATTTTATTCTTATACGCACGAGTAAGTATCGTATAAGTACCTACCCAGCTGTATATACATGTATAAGTGTATGACCGCACGAATAAAGTCAGTTAGTAACGGACCATGACTCTGGGTAAAACATTGTGGCTTAACCTGAAGCCTTAACAGCGGTTGAATTTACTTAATAAAAGTCAAATGAAAAAGAAAAAACATAAAAAAACGTGTAAGAATAAAATAAAAATAGAATGTATTGTAGCTCTCATTACACGTGACTTGATTGGTTTCCCAAACTTGGCTTTCTCGACACTTTTTGTCCAAACACAAATTGCTCACTTAAACGTCCACGGAACCAAGATTCTCACAAAAGTTACATAATGCTCGCTGCAATTCTGCAGTTACGTGGAACGGAATTTCAGTTATCCACTAACTAGCACTGGAGGTATGTGGTGATATCTTGCCAACTTGGAAAATATATGACAACATTGTTAGTATTCCTGCTGAAATTGTTGCTTGCTCATTTAGAACAAGTATTTTAGGAATCAGGCCTAGCCAAAATGGTTAAGAGAATGCACGATTTAGTAAAACACCGATTTAAGATACCTACCTCTTTAGAAAGTGATTCAAGAAAAATACTGTGCGAGTCTGTGACTCTTCCATAAAAACTTAAATTTCGACTAAATATAATTTTATAAAATTTTGATAACTGATTCGTTAGATAGATTACTTATTCGTGAATCAGTTATTAGCCTCCTCCAAGAATCTTACCCCCTTATTCATATAACTTAAGAAACCTCTGTTAGCTAAATTGTGTTCTGTTATGGCATTTGTCAAAATACAAATTTCAAATGAATTTTAACAACATACTAGCTAAAATAGTTTTGGTGATCGTTTATGAATAAAATATATAAATATTTGCGGACACTCTTACACAATTCAACCTTAGTCCCAAACTAAGCAAAGCTTTCAGGTACTATGGCTATTAGATGACGATTTACATACTTATATAGATAAATGTAAAAGAAGCATAAGATAAATATGTCTGTATTTCACAAAATACAGACAATGAAACCGACAAATGGCATCATTAATGAAGTAAGTACTAGACAACAGCAAATAGATTAAAAAAACAAGATCAAGCGTGAAGCGATTTTAAATTCCAGCAATTTCTCAGGAAAATATTGTCCATTAACCTCAGCATGAAGTGACGCCTAATCAAAGAGTCGCCGGGAAATGAAAGGTGCATTAAGCCGATTGGCTATGAAAGGCTCTGATTGAACGGAAATGATTAGACCGAGGACCATCACCGTCAATGAAACAAGGTAGCTCTTTCTAACCTAGAGCTGGATATTCACGAACGACCGCTTCAAGAAGCTGAATCAGCGTCGTAACGAAAATGGTCCATGAATGTCAAAATTTTAGCGTTTATAGATAGTTGGCGTTTCCAAATAGAGCGCGACGTGGTGGCGCGCTATCGAAATGGTCGTGAATGACAAATTTCAACGTTCTACCACATCCATCGATCTAACAACAACAACAGAAGCGCTCATAGCCTCGCGGCGCCTGCGAGTCGGAAACGATAAGGCAGGTTAAGCAAAGATGGCAGCGGTCAGTCTTTGGATGGGTGACCGCCTGTTGTTTGAGTGTTTAATATAAATGAGCGCTTCCGTGCTTTGGAAGGCACGCTAAGCAGTTGATCCCGGCTGCTGTCTATGACAGTAGTCGTTAAGCCGAGTTAGAGGCCTTCGGGCGGCTTTAAGAACTTCTAACAGTCCAGTTGCCCACTCACTTGACAAAGGGGGGAACTGTTACTCGCGTCCGCAGGAGCTACCTACCACAACCCTGCACGTGTCCCCTGGGTGGTACTAAAGAGTGACAACATTAAAGGCCAAAAATAATGTATGCCATACGATTAAATAAATAAACAACAACTTCCATCCATTTGGACGGAACCAATTGTCGCCGAGACGAGGAAGTGACAGCAACGTGACGCGACCGTTAATGATGTCACAATATTACGTCGATCAATTGGGACGCTCTTATTTGGCGTATTCACACCCAGGATAATTACAATTGAAAATCCTATTTTGGAAATACATCCATATCCTTCGTTCATAACAAATTAATGTGTGTGAGTACGTGTAAAAAAACGATTGAGGTGGAAGTCTTTTCACCCTCCTTAACCACATAATTTTCAGGCGAATGTTTTGTGCGTAAATATTTTCCTGTTGGCCCGTCCTTGAGGCTTCACGAAAAACTGCTTGTTCTTGCCTCGTCCTAAATAAATGTACGAAGGATTCCTCTGAATATTTAGCCCAACGGAATCCTGAAAAGAAAATAAGCTAGACTCCTATTATTGCATTAGAATTTGTATCCAACATACAGCAAAGCCACGTTAGTAAACATTCGATTACCATCCCGCAATCGATTGGAATCTCGATAACCGTAAACTAAAATAACATACATGCAATTTTCTCCGACAACCAACAGTGCAAACTACGTCTAGAAAATGCACCAATCTCAAATAACAATGTTGCTCTTCGTACTCCCAATTGTTTCGTGTTCTATCGATATAACCAACAATTTGAAACCGCGTGTATCGAACTAACTTCATTGTCAAACAATGCTATTGCAATAGTTCCAACGCGGATGCAAAAAAGCAAAACAAAAGCTAGTATTAAAACACCGGGAGCGTGCGGTGCGCAAGTTTCCTTTTACTCCGATAACAAAATTCCCTCGCGCTGTGACATCCGAGCGTATAATACTTTTGTCGGGCCGCTTGCTACAGTTACGTCTATAAATGTCATGCAATTCTGACCTTACGTCTGAAGATTTAGACTCTAAAATTGCGTGCACGTTTTCAGGTTCGACTGTAAAATTTAAGTCGTTTTATAGGTTGTTTGGATATGGAAAAACTATTGGCCAAAAATAGAAGACACATTCTATGAGCAATTTTATTGAAAAAAAAATGTGCAGTTGGCTCAACTTCGGGTAAATTGATTGCTTTCAATATGAATATGCAAAAAATAAATACTTTTAGGAATAAGCTCGATAGACGCCTATTTAGTGACTGCAATACGGCCACATCTAAAATTTATTTTATCGCAGTGTGCAATAGAGCCACATCTCAAATGTGTTTTAATTTTGAAATGTAGCCGTATATTGTAGTCACTACTGTCACTAGGCGGATACTGCATGAATAGTGTGACTGTAGTTCAATCTTAGAACTGCTTTTTTGGGATGGAACTTTAAAATGGTATACTTACATATATATAAATATTTAATATATATTTTCTTCTCAGTCAGATTATCCAAAATGAGGGTCTATCGGCATATCTGTCGCATAAAATACAGTCATACTGTGTTTTTAAATAATATGTTAAAAATCTGTAATAAATGGCTTAGAGCGACAACGGCCGGCTAATACAGCCCCCCTATTCTGTAACTTGTTTTAAGCTCACCTCAACGCTCACCCACAAATATATCTTGACACCGCGATGCGTAGTTACTAAGCGTAGGTAGAGTGTAGCGAATAACAGCCCAGTACGATACGCATAGCAACTAAACCCTGCATAAGTATGATTTAGTTAAAAAGATATATCATCATCATCATATCAGCCGAAAGACGTCCACTGCTGGACATAGGCCTCCCCCAAAGAGTGCCAACTGACCGGTCCTGCGCCACCCGCATCCAGCGGACTCCCGCAACCTTTACCAGATCATCAGTCCACCTTGTCGGGGGGGATAAATATATTTACCCATTTATGTCTAGCTCTTATAATAAGTAAGCATTCTAAAAAGTTAATATGTTTGACTTAAATACTACACGCTTAATAACTTAATTAATTAGTAATAAATAAATTAACTTAGATATATTGACAAAAATTCTCATGTAAGTGAATTTATTGTAATTCTTATGTGAATCATTCTTTAAACCGAAACAGCTCAATGCAAGCATTTTGTTAGAAAGGTACTTTAAACAAAACCCCTTTCCATAGACAAATGCCCGCATACATTTATCGAAGACGATAAAAACTGTGAACGCATAAATTGGTAAAAATATTGGTGAATTTTCAGTATCGCCACGTTTATCCACGGTGAAATTAATGGCGAAACCAACGGTGGCCATAAAGCGTTGTCTATTTTCATTTTAGGGGGAATGCATGGATTTAGCAAACACTGTTATAAATACTGGCAACTTTAAGGGAGGGTTTTCCGGTGTTATATAGGCTTTGTTTTGAGAGTTAGAGAAGGAACTAATACCTACTTCATCTGTGGTTAGATTAGGTGTGTAGTTCTGAAGATGAATTATATGGTTGTTGGGTGCTTTTGTAAAGATGCTGGATGGAAATGTTGTCAGTTGGATTACGCTGAGATTTTGAAGTAAGTACTGATCACTCAGAAATGAGACATTCTGAATGGCAATGTTACACATATTTTTTTCCTACCTTGCTTCCTAAATGGGCTCCGAACAGGCCCTCAACTAGTTTCCAATGACGAACACATGATTATTATTAGCTTTTATATAATAATATAAAGATCATACACTCAAGAGCAAAAGTTTCGGGTGCTCTTTGTATAGAATCTCAGTACAAACTGTATCCGAAACTTTTGCTCTTGACTGTCGTTCGACGACCGCTTGAGTGGGCTAAAGCAGACTAGGTCGATTTGTGTCAATAAGAAGAATTGGATCGAAGATTGTCCGTTAATCGAATTTATGGTGGCTGGATGTTACCGCCAGCATGGAAAACTATCATTCCTAAATTAAAGTGGACAGTGTGTTGTGACAATCCCGTGGACACAGTGAGTTCAGTGTGCGTGTCGTCTCTCGGAGGAGATGACCTCCGGCCGCAATCTCACACAACTACTCCAGCGCTAGACTGCCCCCCTCCCCCCGCCCTGTCGGCGCGGGCGTCACGCGCCGCTCGGCGTTCGGAGCGAGCGCGGGCAGTGATACAAGCGACACCGCCGCGAAAACACTCATCCTGAAGAAGAACTCCCGAAGAGTTCGAAACATGTCGCCCGTAGTTACATTGAATACGTGAGTTGAACCGTGTCACTGTTAGTATTGTCCGTTAATATTTATTTATTTATACTTCTTAACGAAATAACTTGATTTTGTTCAATATTTTTGTTTCGTGTCAATTTAACGTGGAAGTGGCTTTCAAGGAAATACAGAGAGGTCGCTACGGCGACGAATTTGTGGGAAAAATACGCTACATCAGTCAATGTCCTGAGTAGCTTAGCTAGTAGTTAGCAGGGAGAGCTCTGTACAGGCAATACAGAGGTTGCAAGTTCGAGTCTTGTCCTGAGTTTCAGACCATGATGATTTATTTTACCATTATGTTTTTTCTCTGTATTATATTTTTTTTTTATTAATAGTTTCGGTACCTTAACCCTGAATGAAAAGAAAATAGTTTTCTCTTGAACTTGAATTCTTATGTTGTCTCAGTCTAATATCACTTGTCTTATTGGCGACCCACCACACGGTTCCCTCGAGATGTGCAGAAAAGTGCCCTTGTGGCCTATTTGCAGAATAAATAATTGATTGATTGATTGATTGATTGATACACATTTCGTTCTTTGAGTGACCCAAAGTTTGCCCAAAGTTCAGCCTACGGTATGAATAGATGCACGATTCGCACCCATCTGTTAAATAGATGAAAAGTATTTTATATCGAATTTAGTACATTAAAAACATTTCGCCAATGGGTTGGCAAAAAAAAACCAAAAGCACATTAAAGAGATGGGTGCATATTTCCTATCTCCTATTATATTTTAAGAATTTCTGCACAACCACTTTTGTTCTTTAGTCTGTTATATATAGTCTGTTCACATGCTGCGTTTATTGTTGAGAGTCGAAACTACGAACCACAAATTTACACAACAGGGGCCGTAGACAAGGTTACAATCGACAAGCGCTAACGCTAACGCTAACAAATAAAATGTATGGGAATGACAGATGCCGACGAAACACTTTTCGTTAACATTTGTCATTCCCATACATTTTATTAGTTAGCGTTAGCGCTAGCGCTTGTCGATTGTAACCTAGGCCCCCAGGGCTGTTAATCTTTACGCGCTCATGCGCCTAACCCCACCCGTCACACCTAACGAAACTACCTAGCCTCTAACTACGCTTACTTACTACAAATCGCGGCGTCAAGGTATATTTGTGGGTGAGCGTTGAGGAGAGCTTAAAATAAGTTGCAGAATAGCGGGGCAGCTTTTGCTTCATTTATTCATTGTTATTCATTTATTCATTTGCTTGTGACAGCTCACGCTTCACCCGTATTTTTAATCTCTTTACTTACAGCTGTTCACATCCGCGCGGGCGCCGGCACCTACACTGCGTTTTATAGCCAACCCATGTATCAAAGTTTCGTGAGCGTACAGAATATCCACAGGAGCCTTGCGCAGTACAATAGCGACCCCGACTTTACGGCGAAAATTCGAAAACTTTGTTCGAAATTAGTTTGTATACTTGTTATACGGGACATTTACGTCTCTCGGATGGCTTTTGTTCTGGGTTATAATGCAGTGTTGAATTATAAGTGTATGATAACTTTGTGACGCTTTGCTTGTTTCTAAGTGGTAGACAATTCTGCATGGTACAGTGCCGTACTTTCAATAATTCTTAAGACAAGTCGATGCTAATTTGGGGTACTTCGTTTTCAATACTCTATCATTATCGTATTAAAGTAGGTAACCCGATATTAATCAAATTATATGGACGCTTCGACACTGTTATGTTATGATGTAAGTTTGGATTATTCTATATGGGTAACGTAATATTGTCCACGTGGTTACTATTCTTGATGCAACACATGAAGGGAAAAATGTCAAGCGTCTGTTTGTCTGTAAGTCCGCCTAGGCCACCTTTCAAAAATTTCGAATTGTATTGAGTGAAATTGTATCTTTTTGATGCTTTTGTAAAATTCACTCTCATATATTACATTACATACATACTGTGTAGAAAAATAAAATGAAATAACGGTACTAAAATAAAGATCGCATTAAATCCGAGTTTTTTTTTTTTCACAATAAATACAAAATGACACATTCCACTTTATTCCCACATATAGTCAAGCACGCGTTATTAAATTGTAATAGTGGCATTTACAATAAAAACCGAAGCCTCACCGCGAACGGAACACTTAAGGGGCTCCCATACGCCAATGACCTTCGATCTGAATCCCTTAGTTTTCTAATGTTTTTTGTAGCTTTTTATATTAACAACAACGACTTTAAGCAATATAGTATCCCATATTTACTTCAAAGTTCATTGTTTTCGAGATATTTGGCATCAAAGTTGAACAATTTTAGGCCAAAAAACTGGTTTTCTGGCCATAACTTTTGTCTTAATTAGTAACATTATAAAAACGCATATCAAATTTATTGGTAAGTTCAGTGCGTATGAGTTGGTATGAGTTTCGGGTGTATAAAAGTTTTAATGAGGATGAAGTGTCGGGTTTTGTATTTTTACAGACCTCTCTTTAAAAATGGATAATTAATTCTGTATTAACATTTTTCAAGTTATTAAATATCAAATATGTTAAACAGGAATCATACTTTCCCATATCTGCACCTGGAAAGCTAGCTTCAATAAACCGAGGACAAGTGTCGAAATGAAAACTACTAAATTTCGTTGATTTTTGACGGGAGCCCCTTAATGCTCTAACGAACGGGAAATCTAATCAACGAAACAGCATCACCGATGTAACAACGACTGTGCCCCGTAAACCTATCGCTCGACCGCGAAATAAAATTAGGTAACAAACGCCACAGCACAAAACGGGAAGGCAGTAACAAACATCAACCCCCACACGTTTCCCTATCTTCCTAATACGGGCGCGCAGCGTTCCACCGTACACTTGGCAACACGCATATTGCTGGCCAGTTTTACGATTACGACTAACGTGATGGATGCACGCGAAAATGAACCATGAAGACATTAGGGTGAGCGTCAAATTTGAATGAATTGACGAGGCGCAAAGTTTTAAGCGGTGTGCTAAAATTTAGATACTCAAAGAAGCATGACTGGAAGTTGTAAAACGAATTTCAGTGGATATTTGTGGCAAGGTAGCTGAACATAAACAGCGTTTATATTTGGCATAAAGTTTATCTTTAATTTTAGCAATGCTTCTGGATATTAGTTTTATAACACATGTTACTTTATGTGACACGAAAATCTACAGGCATAAAAAGGCAGTTCCAGTTAGGAGCACTACTATCCCTCCTCGGAAAAAGTTTTACCTTAATAGTAAGTTTATTTGATGAACGAGGTATGAACCGTAAAAAAGGACCTTTTTAGGGCACGGACACTAAACTTTGTAATGTAAAAATGCACCTATATTATAAATCATCCTGCCTCAAGTTAGTCCAGAAATTTCCATAGTCCAAGTCAATAAATAATGAAATGCCTACGTGGGGTATTTTCTTTGTGCTAGAATCAATCCCGTGTAAAAGGGCTCCCTTTGATCCTCTGTCGGACCAACTGCAACAATCCAAACTATTCCCTATAAAAGGGTTAAACTATAAATAGGTAACTCTCTGGCTCCCGAACTTTCATCGACAGAATAAAGGCTAACTTTAGGGGGAAAATAACGAGTTGTTTCTTTTGTATTCAGTTCAAGGTGGAAACAAGATTGTTAGGGAAGTTTACACAATTCGTAAGTTAGTGCAGGGAAATGGACTATAACTCTACATAATTTAATGCAGGTAACTTGAAACATTAACACAGGAAACACTGCACAGAGTACAATGGAACTTCAGGCGAATTCTGGCTTGGTTTTGTTATGAATTGGAAAATGAAAGAAATAAAAAAATGTAAGGAACCTAACTACTTATATTGAATATCGGTGTAGGTAAACATTGAATATAATAAACAATAATTATGTTTTTTTTTAAAAGGCTTAAGAATATATTCAAATGGAGAAAAAAGCAACGCAAGAGGTCACATAATCACAAAGTTATAAGTGTCCAAGGTTTTAAGAGTATGTCCTGTCCCTGTCTGAATAATAAATAAATAAATATTAGGGGACAATCTTACACAAATCGACCTAGTCCCATAGTAAGCTCATTAAGGCTTGTGTTATGGGTACTAGACAACGATATATATAATAGATATAAATACTTAAATACATAGAAAACTTCCATGACTCAGAAACAAATATTCATGCTCATCACACAAATATTTGCCCTTACCGGGATTCGAACCCAGGACCTTCAGCTTCGTAGGCAGCGTCACTACCCACTAGGCTAACTGGTCGTCTTTGGACCATATAGTTGTTCTACTGGACTATAGTTAGGTTTTAACTGAATTCTTAAAAAAAAAAAAAAAAATGTTCATTTGTAAACATAGGTTGTGAGGGTGTTACATTAATTCTGGGTATCGCTATGTTTTGCCGTTCGGCATACAAATACTGTAGTCCAGATATTGCATGCATGTACTTAAAAACCGGCCAAGTAAATTATTTTGATCTATCTCGTAGGGTTCAGCCAGCTTTTGCAATGTAAGCGAAAACAATGGTTTATTTACGACTTCACATTAGAAACCTCTAAAATTATCAGTGTTTCTCTACTATATTATGCATGTATTATACATATAAACCTTCTCCTTGAATCACTCTATCTATTAAAAAATATTTTAAGTAACCGCATCAAAATCCGTTGCATAGTTTTATATATCTAAGCATACATAGGGACAGACAGACACCAGGCCCCTATTTCACAAACTTGACAATTGTCACCTCACGACGACAATTCTCCGTACATTGCTGGATCCACAAGTAACCTAGCGACCACCTTAACTTCTAGAACAAGCAATGTATGGCGAATTGTCAGTGTCAGGTGACAATTGTCAAGTTGGTGAAATAGGGGCCAGGAAGCGACTTAGTTTTATACTATGTAGTGGTAGTGATAAGTTCGGCCAGGGGACCGATTTTTGACTTTTGAGCGCTCGACTCTTTCACTCGAAAACTGACAAAAATTATGAAATACTATTTTGAAATAGCGATAGAAAATTGAAAAACGAGTGGTACCACCATTGACCACTCGTAATTAATTATATTGGTAGAAAGCAAGTGCCTGCCATTTTGACACTACAAACGTATTTACTTTTATTTGATTTTCGAGCGCTCGAAAGTCGAAAATCGGTCAGCCAGGTGCGCTTCCCACATACCCACAATGTGAGTAAATTGTCGCCGGTACCCGCAGTCGTAACATTTACCCTAGACTGAACATATTTGCACTACCAAAATTGGTGTTTGCTAAATCTTGTATACAGTTTAGCAACCGTTATTTGCGGGATTGAGTTTGTTGTGAATAACAAATTGATGTCACTTTGGTACTAAGAAGTTTGGTATTTGTGCTATACTAGTTGTGGGTTATAACTTTGTTAACGTTTCTGTATTATCACAGGGTTCATTTGAGAACTTGCTGCGGTATACATGTAACGAAAGGTTTTTGTTAATTTTTAAGGCAAATTCTTACCTGCACAGTTCATACTGTAAAATACTAACTTAAATCATTCCTTTAGCCACCCGAAGGCCTTTTTAAAATACTCTCTCTCTCCTATGGAGTTTATATCATTTCGAATTGTGCGACCGGTTAGTCTAGTGGGTAGTGACGCTGCCTACGAAGCTGAAGGTCCTGGGTTCGAATCCCGTAAGGGCAAATATTTGTGTGATGAGCATGAATATTTGTTTCTGAGTCATGGAAGTTTTCTATGTATTTAAGTATTTATATCCATTATATATATCGTCGTCTAGTACCCATAACACAAGACTTACTGAGCTTACTATGGGACTAGGTCGATTTGTGTAAGATTGTCCCCTAATATTTATTTATTTATTTATTTAATTGTAAAAGAGTTGCATTAATTTTGTTTAATTTGATTTATATTTACAACAAACAAAAACACGATATATTTTGTATTGGAGTTGATTTGAATATCTGCTCATTATATATGGTGGGTGGCTAGCAAATTTTCCTTAATTCATAGGGTCTGTTTTTTTTAAGAAACCAACTCGAAATTTTAATGTTGTATCGTGATTTTACTTACTTATATAACAAAACCAACTTTTCTTAGTTAATACCAAAAATTGACTTTAACTTGTAAGGTTTAATTTTACGCAGATAATGGAACAGGTAACAACCCACTTTCACCTAAATGCACTTTTTGGAACATGGGTAAATTTTGCGATGTCTGAGATCGCAAAAAGCAATAGACTAACTTATTTAAAAAAAATGAGCGGTGTTTATAACACCTGGTCGGGCTGAGTTAAATAAACTACCAAAACCCTGCTTTAAAGTATTTTTCTCAAACATGCAATGAAATATTGACGTTGTGTTCTTCATAATGGGCTTCGAAGTGTCACGTTTCGTGCGCAGCGAGACGAGAGACCCGTAATGGCATTTCATACAGAATTGGAGGCCTAGGCCGGCAAGATGGTCTTTTTTAATTTCCATTCCACAATTTGTGGCACAGGATCACGTCGTTCAGCCATGAAAATTAAAGTTTGATTTCTTGGAGTTTTTTTAATTTATTTCATTGCATGTTTGAGAAAAGCACTATACATACCTCGGCGTGAAAAGGGGTTGCCAGCGTCATAGCTATCCGACCTCGCTACGCTCGGCCGTCTATATGTACTCGGCTGGCAACCCCTTACTTCCCGGCCTCTGTAGTAATGTACTATTCTTCTCTCTAAATAATATAGCTAAAGCTCACACGCGTACAACGGAAACAATAATAAAATTGTACAAGGCCACAACACACACAAACCAACACCCCGACGGTAACATAATTATAAACGCTTACACCACGAGTCAGTAGTTCCCCCAGCCAAAAGCTAAAGTTACCTTAATAAGATTCCCCTAATGAAGGATTAAGGTGGTCGTGGCAACGGATTCCGAGTTCCCACTACTAATAACTAACCTAATTCAAACGGAGTCGGTTCCGGATCATTACCTGGAATAAGAGGAATAATAATATTAGACAAAAGTTATCAGATATAACAAGATAGGATCGTAATAATTCCATTAACGTCACTAGGTTTCGTCAAAGATGATATAGAACGTACGATTTTTATAATTTTTTTATAAAAATTGTATGTGATAAAAATATGCATTTTTTTTTATTGCGAGCAACACTGCACCAAACAGCGTAGAATTAGGCTGATTTGTCATTTACTATTATAATAAAACAAAATTAACGTCTCGTTTTTATCAAAGAGAAACGAGTTGTTTTTCCTATCATGGCATTCGCAGTCTGGCGGGAGCCTGCCTCGTTTCTCTCTTAAGGGGCTCCCATACGCCAATGACCTTCGATCTGAATCCCTTAGTTTTCTAATGTTTTTTGTAGCTTATCATACTAACAACAACGGCTTTAAGCAATATAGTTTCCCATATTTACTTCAAAGTTCATTGTTTTCCAGATATTTGACATCAAAGTTGATCAATTGTAGGCCAAAAAACTGGTTTTCTGGCCATAACTTTTGTGTTAATTAGTAAGATTATAAAAACGCATATCAAAATTATAGGTAAGTTCAGTATGTATGAGTAGGTATGAGTTTCGGGTGTATAAAAGTTTTAATGAGGGTGAAGTGTCGGGTTTTGTACTTTTACAGACCTTTCTTTAAAAATAGATAATTAATTCTGTATTATCATTTTTCAAGTTATTCAATATCAAAAATGTTAAACAGGAATCAAACTTTTGCATGTCTGCACCTGCAAAGCTAGCTTCAATAAACCGAGGACGAGTGTCGAAATGAAAACTACTAAATTTCGTTGATTTTTGACGGGAGCGGGGGAATAATAATGGGTTCTTGATTTCAATGACATTAACACCAGATATAATATCAGTCTCTTTCTAAATAACAACACTGAGAACGATACGGGTTGTTTATCTCGCCCGCGAGACAGTTCTCGGTCTTGCGATATCCGTGCTATTACGGTAAGTACAGAATTTGAAAAAATATAAATGGCAGACGAAAAATTCTATAATTGAAATAATTGTATAATAATTGCCTTAATCTAGTCCTTTCATAGAAGGTTCAAATTCCAGTGACAGCTTTGTAAAAAGACAGCCACATTCATCATCATCATCATATCAGCCGAAAGACGTCCCCTGCTGGACATAGGCCTCCCCCAAAGAGTGCCAAAGTGACCGGTCCTGCGCCACCCGCATCCTGCGGACTCCAGCAACCTTTACCAGGTCATCAGTCCACCTTGCGGGGGGCCTAACCACGTCGCCACTCAAGAACCGTTCCGCCCCAACGGCCATCGGTTCTACGTGCTATGTGCTTCGCCCACTGCCACTTAAGTTTAGCGATTCGGAGGGCTATATCGGTTACCTTGGTTCTGCTGCGGATAGCCTCATTTCTGATGCCATCACGCAGAGAAACTCCCAACATAGCCCTCTGCATAGCCACTGACTGACTGGTGAATTTGAGCCTTCTTATGAGGCCCATAGTAACCGACCACGTTTCAGTGACATGTCATACTGGCAACAGCCACATTAAATAATCTTAACCATTATATACGTCTGGCTTTCATGCGTAATGTATTTGCTCAAAACATAAGCTCAATGTAAATACGCTCTCTTTTGTAAGTCCCAATAGTCACTTGACACGTTATATTGCTAACAAATTATACAATTGCTAAATTACACCACCTGTGTACACTAACGTGGTAGCAAGTTTGATTTGTGGCGCATTTACAATATGAGAAACCGAATTTTGACCGAATTAACTTAAGTAGTTGTTCAAGATTTCAAGGTATTTGTATTTTCAGAATAATCTACGAAACCATCAGCTTTACGAGTACCAGGTCAGTTAATCCAATCCTATACTATTAAACGAACAATATTTGTAGATAAATATTATACTATATATTAAATTTGTAGTCACGTTTTCGAAAACGGTTCTAACGATTTCAGTGGAATTGGTATCTACGGGGGCGAAGAATCGATCAAGCTGGGTCTCACGTCAGGGAAAATTGTTTTAACCGTATTTTCTCTATTTTCATGCCGCCCAGAGAGTATAAGCATGAAAAGTAGTAAAATTGACGATGCGAGTTACCGCTTGGGTCTCCATTCCGTAATAAACGAGTGGTTAACAGAAAGAGTATATCTGGGTCATACAGATTAAGTAGGTAAAAAAAAAAGTGGTCTTTACTGTGGTCGATAGTTGAAACAGAGTTCCATGCATATAAACGGCGTCCCTGCGGATTAAGAGTGAACCCAGAAATGTTGCTTTATGCCCTTAAATTTGGCTATGTCCTCGAGACGCGAACCTAAGTCTCTGTATGAACCATCTGGACAGGTTTACTACATACAAATATGTAGAAAAAAATATGGATATTTAACCCTTGACGAAAAGTTCGAAATAGTTAAGGCCTCTCGTTAGGTATTGTGAAGTGTCGAGTTGTAAAGTCCTGTGCTGAGAAGTCTATAAGTACAGCTTCCAAACAAGTGCATCGATTTGAGTGCAGTTTTCTTGTCGAAAGTCTTAGGCTGTCGAGATCGTTCATATAGCTATGGTTGTTCTGTCCTGAGTGTTTGAACTATTCAATGCACCGATGTAGTTACATCTATACTTATTCTATTCTGGGCTAAACCAACGTTTGGTGTCTGGCAAGAGGTTTCTGATTGATCTCTCATCTAGAAACCAAAGCGTGAATAAAATATTATAATCACTTTAGTTTTGAAGGTTATAAAACAAAAATAACTGCTCTATATTTTACTGTTGTATCGTGATTTTACTTACTTATATAACAATACCAACTTTTCTTAGTTAATACCAAAAATTGATTTTAACTTGTAAGGTTTAATTTTACGCAGATAATGGAACAGGTAACAACCCACTTTCACCTAAATGCACTTTTTGGAACATGGGTAAATTTTGCGATGTCTGAGATCGCAACAAGCAATAGAGTAAATTATAAAAAAAAAAATGAGTGGTGTTATAACCACCTGGTCGGGCTGAGTTAAATGAACTACCTAAACCCTACTTTAAAGTATTTTTCACAAACATGCAATGAAATATTGACGTTGTGTTCTTCATAATGGGCTTCGAAGTGTCACGTTTCGTGCGCAGCGAGACGAGAGACCCGTAATGGCATTTCATACAGAATTGGAGGCCTAGGCCGGCAAGATGGTCTTTTTTAATTTCCATTCCACAATTTGTGGCACAGGATCACGTCATTCAGCCATGAAAATTAAAGTTTGATTTCTTGGAGTTTTTTTAATTTATTTCATTGCATGTTTGAGAAAAGCACTATACATACCTCGGCGTGAAAAGGGGTTGCCAGCCTCATAGCTATCCGACCTCGCTACGCTCGGCTGTCTATATGTACTTGGCTGGCAACCCCTTACTTCCCGGCTTCTGTAGTAATGTACTATTATTCCCTCTAAATAATATAGCTAAAGCTCACACGCGTACAACGGAAACAATAATAAAATAGTACAACGCCACAACACACACAAACCAACACCCTGTGGGTAACATAATTATAAACGCTTACACCACGAGTCAGTAGTTCCCCTCAGCCAAAAGCTAAAGTTACCTTAATAAGATTCCCCTAATGAAGGATTAAGGTGGTCGTGGCAACGGATTCCCACTTCCCACTACTAATAACTAACCTACTTCAGGCGGAGTCGGTTCCGGATCATTACCTGGAATAAGAGGGATAATAATATTAGATAAAAGTTATCAGAAATAACAAGAAAGGATCGTAATAATTCCATTAACGTCACTAGGTTTCGTCAAAGATGATATAGAACGTACGATTTTTATTATTTTTTTATAAAAATTGTATGAGATAAATATATGTTTTTTTTTTTTATGCGAGCAGCACTGCACCAAACAGCGTAGAATTAGGCTGATTTGTCATTTACTATTATAATAAAACAAAATTAACGTCTCGTTTTTATCAAAGAGAAACGAGTTGTTTTTCCTATCATGGGATTCGCAGTCTGGCGGGAGCCTGCCTCGTTTCTCTCTTAAATAATAATGGGTTCTTGATTTCAATGACATTAACACCAGATATAATATCAGTCTCTTTCTAAATAACAACACTGAGAACGATACGGGTTGTTTATCTCGCCCACGAGACAGTTCTCGGTCTTGCGATATCCGTGCTATTACGGTAAGTACAGAATTTGAAAAAATATAAATGGCAGACGAAAAATGCTATAATTGAAATATTGTATAATTGCCTTAATCTAGTCCTTTCATAGAAGGTTCAAATTCCAGTGACAGCTTTGTAAAAAGACAGCCACATTCATCATCATCATCATATCAGCCGAAAGACGTCCACTACTGGACATAGGCCTCCCCCAAAGAGTGCCAAAGTGACCGGTCCTGCGCCACCCGCATCCAGTGGACTCCAGCAACCTTTACCAGGTCATCAGTCCACCGTGCGGGGGGCCTAACCACGTCGCCACTCGAGAACCGTTCCGCCCCAACGGCCATCGGTTCTACGTGCTATGTGCTTCGCCCACTGCCACTTAAGTTTAGCGATTCGGAGGGCGGATAGCCTCATTTCTGATGCGATCACGCAGAGAAACTCCCAACATAGCCCTCTGCATAGCCACTGACTGACTGGTGAATTTGAGCCTTCTTATGAGGCCCATAGTAACCGACCACGTTTCAGTGACATGTCATTCTGGCAACAGCCACATTAAATAATCTTAACTATTATATACGTCTGGCTTTCATGCGTAATGTATTTGCTCAAAACATACGCTCAATGTAAATACGCTCTCTTTTGTAAGTCCCAATAGTCACTTGACACGTTATATTGCTAACAAATTATACAATTGCTAAATTACACCACCTGTGTACACTAACGTGGTAGCAAGTTTGATTTGTGGAGCATTTACAATACATATGAGAACCCGAATTTTGGTAACACATGTTTTAACTTAAGTAGTTGTTCAAGATTTCAAGGTATTTGTATTTTCAGAATAATTTACGAAACTATCAGCTTTACGAGTACCAGGTCAGTTAATCCAATCCTATACTATTAAACAAACAATATTTGTAGATAAATATATACCCTATATATTAATTTGTAATCACGTTTTCGAAAACGGTTCTAACGATTTCAGTGGAATTGGTATCTACGGGGGCGAAAAATACGAGTAGATCTAGCTGGGTCTCACGTCAGGGAAAATTGTTTTAACCGTATTTTCTCTATTTTCATGCCGCCCAGAGAGTATGACTATGAAAAGTGGTAAAATTGACGATGCGAGTTACCGCTTGGGTCTCCATTCCGTAATAAACGAGTGGTTAACAGAAAGAGTGTATCTGGGTCATACAGGTTAAGTAGGTAAAAAAAAAGTGGTCTTTACTGTGTTCGATAGTTGAAACAGAGTTCCATGCATATAAACGGCGTCCCTGCGGATTAAGAGTGAACCCAGAAATGTTGCTTTATGCCCTTAAATTTGGCTATGTCCTCGAGACGCGAACCTAAGTCTCTGTATGAACCATCTGGACAGGTTTACCACATACAAATATTTAGAAAAAAATATGGATGTTTAACCCTTGACGAAAAGTTCGAAATAGTTAGGGCCTCTCGTTAGGTATTGTGAAGTGTTGAGTTGTGAAGTCCTGTGTTGAGAAGTCTCTAAGAACATGTGTGTCACACTGTGTCATTGTAGCTTCCAAAAAAGTGCATCGATTTGAGTGCAGTTTTCTTGCCGAAAGTCTTAGGCTGTCGAGATCATTCATATAGCTATGGTTGTTCTGTCCCGAGTGTTTGAAATATTCAATGCACCGATGTAGTTACATCTATACTTATTATATTCTGGGCTAAACCAACGTTTGGTCGGCAAGAGGTTTCTGATTGATCTCTCATCTAGAAACCAAAGCGTGAATATAATATTATAATCACTTTAGTTTGAAGGTTATAAAACAAAAATAACTGCTCGATATTTTTTTCAAACAATATCACTAAAACAACCCACTGACTCCAATCAAATCAACGTTCAAATGCTCCAAAATTAAAATGCAGGTACAAAAAAATCTGTTAACAACTTGTTGGCTTATATCTATTTTATAATACAGACCGAAAAACTGTTTTAAACCCGTGTTTAGCACGCGAGTGCTTGTCCGGTTCACTTTATTTAATTAACAAGAACAGTTGGATATGAAAGTGCAAACAGAATATGTACAAGTACAGGTGTCACTTTTCAACTGAACAATATGAGCAGTGAAGTTGTATAATATTTAGACGTCACAATCCTACGAATATGATAAATGCGAAAGTTTGGATGTTTAGATGTTTGTTACTCAATCACGTTTAAAAACGGGTCCCGATTTGGATCGAATTTTGCACGAAGATAGTTTATAGCCTAGATTAAAATAAAGGATAGTTTTTATCCCGGATCCTAGTCGGCCAAAAAGTCGATATTATCGCCCCTTCGCGTTTGGAATTCCCAGTTCCAGACCAGAGAGAGACGTAATTTTTTTTACTCACAACGTGCGGTAATGAAGAAAGCCTCAGATCGCAAACTTATCGCCCTTCTTTGGGCCCGGGCTTCAAATACCTGTGATTTAAGACAATCTATGCATTACCGCCATAAATGAATAATATACTTTTACGTCACACCTGGCCATAACGTGAGTTTTACCGCACGCTGCGCGCTATAACTCGCATTGTGGCCAGGTGAAGACGTAAAATTGTGTACTCACCACGGACAGTAAAAAAGAAAGCCCTCTATCGCATGTTTACAACCCTCGCCTGCGGCTTGGGTTGCAAATACCTGCGATTTCGGCCTTTCTTTCTTTTACAGCCCTTGGTAAGTAATGTACTATTTTTGTACACCAAAGTAATGGCCTAGGAGCGACCTGCTTGAAAAATATGCAAAAACTTTCAAGCTCCTGAGCTGAGTTTTTTAAAATGTTTAACTTTTGAAGTAAAGGGCAATTAACTATTGTTTAACTCGTTTTAAGGCTGCGGAGAAAGATTTATAAGTCAAACAGATATTTAACGGTTCGAGTATTACTATGAACTTTCACGCTTTTAACATATAATTTTTGTTAAAATAAACTTAGTCACTTATACGTCATAATTATATATTTAATATTAGCTTTTATAACTGTATGTATGTTAGTCTTTAAGGTATTTGTTATGGTCCTTAGATGCCTGAATTAAATGAATTATTATTATTATTATATAACTATTTTCACATGCCTCAAGGCAGAATGCGTGTAATGTGTAATGTTCAAAATGTAACCATACTTATAACATCTACTGTACCACATGTTTTCGTGATCAAACTTTCATTCATTCAAACTTAATATGTATATACATTTTTTAATTTAACTCGTAGAGTTCGATTATTGTAGTTGTAGCACATTCGAAACGTCATTTATATCGTAGCTCCATACAAACTTTCACACCCCATTTCACGCCCTTAGAGGATGATTTCTGGAATAAAAAGGATCTTATGTCCTTCGAGACTCAAACT
The DNA here is from genome assembly GCA_947578815.1 of Epinotia ramella. NCBI lineage: Eukaryota > Metazoa > Arthropoda > Insecta > Lepidoptera > Tortricidae > Epinotia > Epinotia ramella. Next base: position 2,146,083 of record OX388213.1, read on the forward strand.
ATCTCTATACATATTTCATTGAAATCGCATGACAGGCACACTTTCGCATTTATAATATTAGTATGGATATGGATTGGTAATCGTTCTGGATAATGGTGCCAATTTGAAGAGATATCGTGTTTACGAGGGGACAGTTTCGATGCTATAATAGTTTCCGTAGTTTGATGGTGCATGTTTATTACGGGTGTCCCCATGTTTCTCACGCGTTTCCGAGCCATGTTAGATAGCCTTGTCCGACAGCGGCGAGTCGTGAAGTCGGCCTCTAATTTGATTAACATTACACGACATGGGCCCAATTATACTAAACTAAAATATAATTCAACATGTCTTGATGACAGGCCGGGACATCGCGATTAATGATATGGAGGCCGTATCACGATACAATATTTCGACTTTGACTATTTATGACTATCCTTGCAATTTTTTTTACGCTCGCCGCCACCGCTTTCCTGTGCTTAAAAGAGTCCGCAGCACCGTCGACGCAAGTCCACTCTCCATACAAAAGTAGTAGGTATGTTTTTGTTTTTATTTCAGCATACTGGAATAACAAGTTTTTATACACAATGTGATCCGTTATATCTAGCTTGCAAACTAGTTTCTGTTACTACAAATTATAATAGAAAATATTATTTAAAAAAAAGCGGCCAAGTGCGTGTCGGACCACGCACAACGAAGGGTTCTGTGCCTATTAAAGTCGTATCGTCACTGAAATGTTATGGCACTTACGGCCTGTTCTTTTAGGAAGGCAGTGTTTTAGAAATATCTCGAAAACCTTTGAACCAATCTTGTTCAAAACAATTTTCGCTGAAAGAATTTAATAAGCCCTATGTCCATGATTCATTCATCAAAAAAATTGCTGAGAAACCTTATATTTATTTGGAAAGGCCTATCGATTGATGTGCCACACGTGGGTGCAATGAAAAAAAAAATGACTTAGTTTTATGTAATTTAATTTTTTTTTAAGAATTTAATTACAAAACTATGTAGCGGCTAACAAAATACACCTATCCTAAAATTTTATTAAAATACACCTAGTATTATAGTTTTCGAGTAAAATGCCTGTGACATACGGACGGACAGACAAACAGACAGACAGACAGACAGACAGACAGACATGACGAATCCATAAGGGTTCCGTTTTTTGCCATTTGGCTACGGAACCCTAAAAATATGAAGTGATGAATGAAAATGTTCAACTCGCTCTATTTTTTTTTCTATTGTAAGTTTTAGGAACAGAACCAAGTTTCCGGCCTAAATATGGCGGATAGTTTTTTCTACTCGAGCACTTCTATCCGTCAATTAAATTACTGACAGCGATATCTAAATCAACATCATTTGAGTTGGGCTCATAAGATGACCGCAAGCAGTCATCTGATGAATATAAGATAACTGACACATTGGTTCTTACTGTAATGTCACGTAAAAGTATTTTTCAATAAATAAATAAATAAACTGTGTACAGAACTAAAATGAAGATTTACCAATCACGAGGCTCGATTTCCAGAAGACATCAACGCGCAAAAATAAAAAGCGGTTGGCTTCACTTCGTTTCAGCAGGGCGATTTTCAATAGATACCAAGTTTGTTTAATAAATTACTATTTCCGTTAACTCGTAGAAAAAGTATTGTATGCAATAGTTACATAATTAGCTTTTTCACTCTCGTACCTTAATTAGGCCACTCAGCAAGCTTCGTGGCCTAAACGTGGTACTCGGCTGAAAAAGCATACATTATATAACGATTGCATAAACTACTATCATGTTATTGTATCATCTCGTTTTAAAATGAGCACCGGATGTAGAGTCGAGTGTTCTGGCGACCCAAGATTGCTCTGGCAATCTTACTCACCACTGGAAACACAACATTACAAACCTGCAGAGTAATGCTGTTATTGTAGCTGTCTTCTATAAGATGGAGGTGCTTCCACAGGCTGATTCACTGTGCCCTCTTTTTAAGGGGGTCCATTAGAAATGGATTAAGTCCGCCTTTATAAAATAAAAATAAATAACTTAAATACATAAATTATTATTGACGAGTTGAATAGTATGGGAAATTTAACAATAGGGGTGTAGACTCGAAAACTGTTATTACTCCAAAAGAAAGAAGGCAAAAAAATATGCCTAATCCCATTCAGATATCTCAAAGAATTACGAAGCTACAACCGTTTTAATATTGCTTGTTAGAGAGAGAAAACGCAAACAGTGTGTGACGTCACGATACGCGAGGCTGCCGCGTCACGCGTCGCGCGCGCGGCAGGCCGCGTCGACGGCGGCGCCGAACACCATGGGGTCTATTAGTGACGTCACAATCTCCAAGGGTCATCATTTCATATTCATGAAGTTGCGTTTTGCGAAATAGGCACAGAACATACCCCTTCATAAAATTTTGGACACTTATAACTTAGTGATTATGCGTTGATTTTTTCTCAATTTGACTTCATTTTTAATCCTTTTTCGAGGAAATATGACATTATTGATTATTTTATTTAGTAGATCAACCCCAATTATATAGAGGGTGGTCACATTAATTGGTAAGTTAAGCAATTAATGCGTCTAATCAATATGACAGCTCATGTCAGAGTTATGTCACTATTGGATCACGCAACCCAGGACCTGTCACAGATCGTGCAAGTTATTAAGTACGTCCATCGAATACAAACAGTAAAACATTCAAAACACTGAGCACATCTTTCATCTACGCGGTTTGTCGCCTGACATAGCTGCCTGGCTTAACGACGTCAAAGCTAGACCCCGTATCGTGGTCGGCCTTATCGCACGATAAGTGACAAGATAGAGCGTCCGTCACTGGCTGTCACCTTTTGATAGAATGAGACGATGCTCTTATCTTGTCACTTATCGCGTGATAAGGCCAACTTTGATACGATCACTGATTGCTCTCTCAAATTATGTTTTGCCATACAATGAAATAAATAATAAAACACATAGTAGTAGTTATTTGGTCAGGATGATATATTATCAAAATTATAATTCAATTGTTTGGCGTGTTAAATAAATAAAATTTGCAGTGACATTTTCCAAACAATGAAAATACAGCGAATATTAATTAAACGGTTCCTATATATTAGCTGTATTAATTATACGGAATTTCATGAAGTGTGAAATTCTGAATGCTTAAATTAATTAAATGGCAATACTTTATTCCAATAGATATTAATTTAACGAACATAAGTAATTCATTATAATAACAGTGTTTTAACTTTTGAAATGTGTTGGTGACCATAAATCCAAAATGGCAACTTCACTGGCAATCCGTCACACACATATTGCTATCCTTCGGGTATTTCTTGTCTGTTTTTATGATTAAATTACCAGCCATTGGTCCTAGCCTTCCCTGGTGGAAAATGAGAGATCTCACTGAATCTGGCATAGCCAGTTCGCCCTTCTCATAAAGGTACAAATAAAGTGAATTAGCAGTTCGCATAAGAAAAGAGGCAAATCGCTTCGTGCCAATGAATGGAATTCCTAGAAAATAGCAGGGGGCATGTCGAAGTTACAACTCGGTTATGAGATATATAGTGACTCATAGTTTGGTAACATTAAGTTTGAAAGTTGGAAGAGGACCTCTTCAGCGGGGTACAAATTTCAAGACTTTTAACTTTTACGGAATGTCAAAAAGTTCCTAATTCAAAAACACTAAAGCGTACCCTGGGTCTCTGGAGGTTGATTATTGGTAAGGCTTGTTGTATTAAATACCTTTGCTTTGATTTTCTGCGTGTCAAAAAATCATAATCTATCTACGACCGGTTAGCCTAGTGGGTAGTGACGCTGCCTACGAAGCTGAAGGTCCTGGGTTCGAATCCCAGTAAGGGCAAATATTTGTGTGATGAGCATGAATATTTGTTTCTGAGTCACGGAAATTTTCTATGTATTTAAGTATTTATATCTATTATATATATCGTCGACTAGTACCCATAACACAAGCCTTAATGAGCTTACTATGGGACTAGGTCGATTTGTGTAAGATTGTCTCCTAATATTTATTATTTATTTATTTTATCTATCCATCTGGCAAAACCCAAGGCTGTACAACCCCGATCTTACATAAACAGTCGACGAACGGCAAGTTCTGTAGGCACACGTATTTCAGAATTTCGTGTACCGTCGCAGCAATTCAGTTACGAACTGCACCTCCGTCCGGTGGATATTACAGGTGCACCGTGGTAATCTCATTTTTGCTAACTTTGTCGTAGCTGGAACTGGGTTATGTTATGGTTTAGCTAACAAATTGCATGCTCTGCTCGAGCAGTTTCTTTGAAACTCGCAATCAGATTTCGGTTGGCCTACTATCTCTAAGATATACTTACCATGTACTGTACCAGATATACAAATCCTACATTACCCTTCAGACCACTCCAAAGTTAAAACTAACCAACAATGTTGAAGCCAGGCCCCAAAACTGGTAAAACATTTCGACAACCCAAATATGGAAGTTTGGTTGTGTGGATTAATTCAGTACGGGTTTACCCCATATTTAAGTTAGTTGTTATACAACTGACCATATACACTGTTTCTAGTTAGTAATCGATTAGTAAACAAACAAAAACGTTTCCGCATTTCAGTTGTTTTGATCTTTTAAAACTTGAACCTTACCCATAAAAGTTAGGTATATCTACGCAAAATACTGTTCGGGCCCATGTGTACGGTCCTAAGAATTATTCAAATGGCCACCTGCTCTTAGAATTGAAAGTGAAAAATAAGTGACAGCAGCTGTCAGTTGGACATAAGGATTTGCACCCGCTCGTGATATAACCTCACTTTGGAAGCAGCGGCCGCGCATAAGTGGAATCTGTTTTGGAACCCGAGTGCGGTGGTTCAGATAAATTAGTATTTGTATGCGCAAGGCGCGAGTGGTGAAATTTGGAGCGAGTTGGCGTTACGAGGAGAGATCGTTCAACGTGGCGTGCGGCGGGACCCCGCCGGCCTACACGGAGCCCTCGGGAGACGTAACTATAACTCGACCCTTTGACTTGTCCCTACTTTTGACTGAACTGCCCGTCTTGAAGCGAAACCGCCAGGCACACTCAGTAAGTGTTGAACTTTTAGTAAATTTAAGTGGCTAGTTTGTAAGTAGTATTCCATATGACCCACGTATCGTGAGGTTTCAAGCGACCCCCTAAGGGCGTTTTGAACAAATACAATTAATATGGAAACGCTGTGCCGCCGCACATTTAACTGTTGACCGTAGAGCTGGAAGGCTTTCCCGCGCAACGCATCAGCATTGCAATTCAGCGAGGAAATGCAGCCAGCATCCTCGGTACAATGCCTAGAGGGCCTTTTTTAGATTTAACTTAGTTATAATGTTAGTTATTATCTTGTGTACCTATGCTTTAGAAAATAAACACACTAAAATTCATATGAATGTAAACCTCCAATAAATAGTTTACATTTAGGTTAACTAAAAATTGAGATTGATTGATTGATTGGTTGGTTGGTTGGTTGGTTGGTTGATTGATTAAAATTGATTAAATTATATCTTATCTTATCTAGTAACAACGTCAGATGAAGCTCAAGAGAGAGGCAGGTGACTCAATAAGTTTTTTGAACACACGTAGTTAGAGAATGATGACAATTGTTATTGTATAGTGGGACCAGACGAATATACAGGGTGGAATCTTGAACGTGATCCAAAATAGCAAAATGTGAATCTATCCATGATTCTGAGCAACTTTTATTATGGGACCAACTTTGTGTTATGCCAAAAAAAACACACCTGTTCATACATTCTTGTCAGTCTAAAATGAGCAGAGTTAATGAAATAGTTGGATTTTTTTGGCATAACACAAAGTTGGTCCCATAATAAAAGTTGCTCAGAATCATGGATAGATTCACATTTTGCTATTTTGGATCACGTACAAGATTCCACCCTGTATTTGTAAACACCTACGACTTAATGTCTACTCAATTCAATTCAATTCAATCATTTATACTGATAAGTATTAAGTCTGATCTTGCGTTGTTTCGTCCAAACTCTGTATTCTTTGCTTAACTTTATCAAAAAAAGGTGTTAAGTCAAGTTTTCTTATTAATCCGTGACAGAGCGAGCAACTTCAGGAGAACAAGTCGTTATTTTCGGCCGGAAACTTTAAAAACTCGTTGCCGTTGTTACGAACAAGTTGTACTTTTCTGTTTTCAAATTTTGAACTCCAACTTTGAAGCTTAACATGCTGGTTTTATAGAAAGGAGTAAAATGTTTTGTTGGGCCAAGACTTCTTAACGAAACTTTTAATCAACAAACTAAATAATACGCTTTACCGTACTACAATCCAATTGGATTCTGTGCACTCTTTCCAAGCTTTGAAACTTCGTAAAATTGTGTCAAGTTTACTCAACTAGAACTGAAGGTACTCATGCTATACGGGGCTCTATTCGCGCGCTCTTGAGATATGAGATTGGAATCGCAAGGATTTGGGGCGCTACGTTTGCTGACAAGGCAAGAGCATAGCCCAACGTGCTAGAGCGAAAACGTTGAAAGCAATATGATTCTAATCTAATCGTATTGAACTTTTAATACCGCCAGGTAGAAATTACTTTATAAAAAAATAATAAGACGTTGCCATACAATACAACGAAATAAATATATTTTTGAACCGAAGTCCCACATACTAACTACAGTATCTTCTTATTCTGTACTTGGCTGGTTGAGTAGTTTATAAGGACGAAAGAGTATTATTTTAAATGACTTATCACTTCTTCTTCAAGGTTAGCTGGAAGAGATCCCTTATAGGGATAAGTTTGCCTTTGTACTTTGATCTATTGCGTGACATGTATATTATTTAACCTGTTATTGTGTACAATAATTTGCTTACATACATACATACATACTTCTTCAACTTCTTCTTTAACTTCAAAAATTTTTTGCATGTTGAGTTTTTATTTCTGCGTAACACATTTGCAGTATATTTGTTGCAGGATTTTGTATTGAGCGTTTTAGGCCTCAAAATGACTACTGTAACTTGTAACAATCAATTCAATTCAATTTATTTATTCAGAGACCAACATGGATCATTATTGTTAGTAAGACTTAGCTTAATATTAGTAGACAGTTACAAAGTTCATAAATAGCACACATAAAGTTAACGTCTATAACCACATATCAAATGTCAATCAATTTGCAATCAACCCGAGAGCGAATAATTCCGGGGGGACCTTAAGTTGTTTAATACAAGCCCTGTGCCGACATTTAATTTCGACGAGATTTCCTGACACAGTCTCGCTGTCGAAGCAGTACAACACAGGAGCGTTATTATTTAACTAGAAATTATATTCCAAATTAATTTCGATAGCAATGCGTCTCTTATATTAGGTACGTGCCCGCCCCGGCTTCGCACGGGTACTAAATTATACATAATATTATAAACCTTCCCTTGAATCACTCTATCTATGAAAAAATACCGCATCAAAATCCGTTGCGTAGTTTGAAAGATCTAAGCATACATAGGGACAGACAGCGGGAAGCGACTTTGTTTTATACTATGTAGTGATGTACACGCTTTCTCTACTACACGGTTTTTTAACCCTTCAAACTCACAAGTATATCCAGGAGTATTTTAGTTACTTCAACCATTCTCATAAGATAAGAAAGATCGTAAACATTTCTTCAACGTCGACTGTCCCATTTTCATTCCCTTAATTCGTTATTCAGCTGGAAAACGTCTCCTGTTACCTTTACTAACATGAAAATCCCTGTCAATTTTTTCTACCTTCTTTATTTGTGTAAGGTGAGCAATAATATGCTTAAACCGCGACTGCAAATACTACGTCAGCCTTTTATACCTTCAGAGCCGCGGGACATTGAGCCTCTAGTTGCGGCCAAGCTGCGGACGAGTTCTGTCATACTCATACTTTATTGATAATAAAATACATGTCAACATTACATACGTGTTCAAATAAGCTTAGGTTATTTACATAATTATTAGAGATGTACCGACTAGTCGGGAAAGCCGACTATCCGGCCTCATTTGTAGTCGGCGACTAGTCGGCAAAATGAGCCGATTAGTCGGCACTTTAAGGATCACAAGAAAACGAGACATAAAATAAGTGAACTGCTATTTTTTACCATTCGTTTTATATTTTACTCAAATACAGATATTATCACATTTGGTACTTTGAACGCATGCAGATAGCGCGACGGCAAAGCGAAACAAAGTTTTCCGATTGCACCCGAACTAAGCCGAAGTCCACGATCGGCTTAGCCGACTAGTCGGCCGTCCAGGAGGCCGACTAGTCGGCTAGTCGGCCAAACCCATAGTCGGCCCATCTCTAATAATTATAGATAAAAACTCTTCAAAACTATAGAACGACTGCTCAACAAGCCATGCTTTAATTTAATTTTTTAAACTAACAGGACAAAGGGGGGCATTTATTATATACCGAGGGGCCCATTACGTGTATTGTTTTAGCCATTTAGACCAGCCTTCTAGTCACCGGGGCCAGTTTGTGACCATAACGCGTGACCCGGTATATATTTATCCAGGTTCTCCCTAGTGTAAGGCTATTTGTAAGAATGCCTAAGTGTATAAAATATTGCTTGTCATTATTTATGACCATATTTGAGGTTTTTTTTTTTTTTTGATTTATTGAAGGTCGCTTTTTAACAATAAGGTCATTAACGACCACAAGGCAATTACAATTTTTTATATATGTTGACTAATTTTATAAATCTAAGTACACGTAAATATCCATCATTTAAACAATCATTTAAGGTGTTAGGCAACTTACAGATTTCTTTTTCATTCTTATATAGTCCAGGCAATGAACTGACAACTTGAATGGAAAAAATTACAATTTTGGAAATAATTTATAATAGCTTATTTTTTATGTGTAACGGATATATTTTCAATTAAATAATTACCCAGCGACAAAATCCGACAAAATTTCAGACATCGAAAAAATGATAATTTAACTGGCTTCTGAAAAGTCAGTAAAAATATTAATAAATGTTTTTGTCTTTATTTTGGTTCATTTACATTTGCTCTATAATAATCAAGATAAATAGTACAAAAAAGATAATGCATGCTTCATTTAAATCTACATAATTACTTTCGGGTGGAAAGTTTGTCGGATTCTTGACTAAATCATCTTAGAATAACATTTTCAAATGAAATCAACAAAAAAACCGCTATTATAAATTAATGTTTTACAAAACCGTATTTTGCCTGGAGTAATATGCGGCCATTAACGGCTGTAATGTCAAATGGGCGGGCGTTCTTAAAGGCGATGTCTCAGAAATACTGCACCACTGAAACTCTCCCATCCACTGTGATAGTTTAAATTCGCAGGTGGCTCCGTACACCAATTAAGGGGAAAGAGGCTTTGCAGTTCCAAACGATATTAGTCTGCTGTAAGCGTGCCGTGATAGTGCGGTTGCCATGGCAACCAGACATCGATCTAATTAGAAAATCATCGCTTGGGTTGATATAGGGAGGAATTGAATGTGAGCTTCGGTTCACATGAATATTTTCAATTAAATTTGAAGGTAAATTGCTTTAAGTTTTCGATTGACAAATCATATCAAAATGTCCTACTATTTGTTATAGTAGCTTTTTTATGATATAGCTATACTAATGTTATAAAAAGGAAAATCTTTGTGGGATTGTAGCTTTGTAAGTCAGTAATTCAGTATGTAGTGGTTAATCTGTTAGATTTTTTTTTCATCAGTCTATTGAATATTTTTTTGTAAGATCTTTCTCTTGTAGTGGTGCAATAAAGAGTATTTATTATTATTTCATTATTATACCTGCGGGATGGACTTTGCCCTGATGTTTGTAAAACGCACGTAATGTCGCCGAGGCTAGTCACAAATAAAATACGCCACGGCGATCTTGTACAGTCAAGTATTTTTTCTAATTTTCTTTTGACTACCAAGTGTATAATCGGTGTCCTGCCGTTTGACCAAAAGTCATTTGGCAAAATTACACTTGACAAACAACGTTTTGCAAAAAAATGTTTCGCCAATTGATCATTTTACTACTACTCATTTTACAAATGACTCACTTTTCCAAATGATCAACAGTTAAATTTACATTTTATAAATAATTATTTGACTAAATGAACATTTAGCAACCGAGTTATCAGACAAAACTACTATTGGTCTAAAAACGTTTGGTACAGTCAGCGTCACATAGTTAGTAGCAGCCAAAGTAGCCAAATATATCGTAACACTTCCTTATTCCTATAGTAATAAACACGTGTTCCGATATATTTGACAACTTTGGCTGCTACTAACTATGTGACGCTGACTGTACAATATAATATGACAAGTGGTTCGTTTATTAATAAATCTCATTATATATATGGCATGGGTCAAATTAATACAAATTATTTGGAAAATAATTAATTATTAAGATATTAATACTATTATTATTTATAATTTTATATGACCAGAAATCGATTTTAATCATTTTGGAAGCCACTACTCTGGACTTTCCTGAAGGAATACAATATAAGTATTAGTTGATATATTACATCTAGACACAATGGAAATACCCTAGGTATACCTACTATGCGTCACGTAAATAGGCAAATAGACTAATCATGGAAAAAACCTAGGTCTCCGTTAGGTACGACGACGAGCGAAGCGAGGAGGAGTGTTAGGTTGAACTGCGAACATACAGCGCGCGAGCCGAGCGAGCGAAGCGAGCGTGCCGCGGCAGCGGCCGGCGAAACGCCAGAACCGACTATTTTTTTACTAATACCAATCTAATCTTGTAACTTACCTGTACATTTTGTTAAATGACATTTGGACAAATGCTTAATTTGCGAATCATATTATTTGGTGAAATGAAAAAAAGTCAATTGAAATTTTATTATTTAACCTATTTACCAAGTGTAGTGTTTGCGAATTGATCATTTGCTAAGTGAGTTTTTGTAAGATGATACTTTTGTCAAATGTCTCGTTTGCCAAATGATCATTAGGTGAAACGTTGTTTGTCAAATGAACTTTTGTCAATAATTTTTTGGTCAAACATTAGTGAACCTCAGATGAAAACGCTCTAATTGTTCTAAACACATTATATACCATCATCAACAAGCAATAATTAAATTAAAAGTAATTGGAAGCCAAATGCGTCAGCACTAAATGTCAATTCGTTAATTCAATTCGCCCCGTGTTCTAATTAATGTACCCCAGGTTACAAAATTAATAACAATTTAGAGCTCGCGCGAAACTCAAATACGACACTCTTACGCTGGGTCGCACCAAACCGAATGTAATCATAAGCGGTTTTCTTTTTTTTTTGATACCTGACTGTTGCTACAATAGGACGAACCCAATACAGCGGTTGACTTACGTGGTTGGAGGAGGGTAGCGTGGGGAAAATTTCAGGGGAAACCTCGGTAGATTGTTCCGATAGCTCAGTTGGTAGTAGCGACGGGCCAAGTAAGCGGTGATCGTTAAAATCTGAATGTATGGAAAGTTTGACAAGTTTCTATGAATTGACAACTTCCGGCGCCATATTTAACGTTGATCGGTCTGTAATTGTAAGTGGTTGCAACCCGCCCCTGATCTATACTAATATATAAAGTGGAAAATCTTTGAGATTGTAGCAAAGTTTGTATGTAGAGGTCTGGAAAGCCAATTATCGGATATTTTTTTTTTCACTTGTGTATAAAATGAACTTTCTGGATGGTCATCCATACTAATATTATAAATACGAAAGTGTGTATATCTGTCTGTCTGTCTCTTACCTATTCACGCTTAAACCGCTGAACTGATTTGGATGAAATTTGGTATAGAGATAGTTTGAGTCCTGGGGAAAGACATAGGATAGTTTTAATCCCGGAAATCATCCCCCAAGGGCATGAAGTGGGGGTGAAAGTTTGTATGGAGCTACGATATAAACGAGTTCCACGCGGACGGAGTCGCGGGCAGAAGCTAGTCGGCTATATTTTATCCCCCAGTTTGCTTGTTATCTTTGCAATACGAAGCTAGAGCCGTGCGGGCAACTAGTTATATTATATTGACGTAAGGTTTTTGAGTTTGTAGGTTTGTATGTAAAGCTACGGTAGCCTAGTGGTTCAGGCATGCGGCTGTCAAGCGCCGGTCGTGGGTTCGAATCCCAGCTCGTACCAATGAGTTTTGATATGAAACCTAGCTAGGTCGATTTGTCGCCCCCGTAAACGCCTTTATTCCAAATTTCATCGAAATCGTTAGAGTTGTTTCCGAGAACGTGATTGCAAATTATATATATATATACAAAAATAGCTACTTTAATAGTAAAGGATAGGATAATTAATTTAATAATTGACATTATTCTATTAAATTAAAAGAGTGTAATTTAGTGAATGTAAATGAATGAATGTAACAGAAAAAACTGTATTAAACCTATTGCATGTCTTTAAGGTGAATTAATTGAACTGTTTACATATCAGACCTTTCTATATTATTATTTCAAGCAATAAATGAATCATGAAAATAAATAGAAACACAAGGACCTTACGCTATACAATGGTAGACAATAGGCGGTCTTATCGCTAATGAGCGATCTCTTCCGGAACCTTTGGAAATTGTACAAAACAAAATAAATTAATTGTACTGTCCATTTCCATGAGTGTCGACTTAAAGTGACAAAACGAACACCCAAAACGCTTTGTAATGTAATTGTTATGAATCATATCTACACTCTTGAACACTATTAGTAACCAATTTAGCTTTTTCACCTATACTTCAGTTATACAAAGATTTAGGCTCGCATATAAGTGGACTCGCTGGATCGCTAAACTTAAGTGGCAGTGGGCGGGGCATATTGCACGTAGAACCGATGGCCGTTAGGGCGGAAAAGTTCTCGAGTGGCGACCACGTACCGGAAGGCGCGGCGTGGGTAGGCCCCCACAAGGTGGACTGATGACCTGGTAAAGGTCGCGGGAGTCCGCTGGATGCGGGTGGCGCAGGACCGGTCTATGTGGCACTCTTTGGGGGAGGCATATGTCCAGCAGTTGTCTTTCGGCTGATATAATGATGATAATGATGATGATAAGTGGATTAGCTACAAGCTAGGCGCTACAAAGCCTAATTTTAGTGAGACTCATAATCCGCATAACCTGCGTTCCCTCTTAATGAAATATACGTAATTAAAAGATAACTAGATAGTGGGGGTCCGCTGGATACCGGCCATTGTGGCATCCTTTGGGGGAGGCCTATGTTGATGAAAATACAACTTATCTACATGCACATAAGCGTTTAACTACTGACCACAATATAATCAACTTATTCCTTGTTCGGTCTCCTGCGATACAGACAAAGCCCAGTGCAGGGACTGGTACTTATAATACCTATACTACGTGTTAACTATTTTGCTAAATAAATATCTTATGTCTTATTATTGACGATATCATAAAACCCGCAAACTAGCCAATCACGGCAATCATCCTTTAGTTACGTCGTCCAATGCCGTTATAGTATTGCCCAACGTGTTGTCCATTAGTATGCCGCTTTACTTCCAATTGGTTTTGTAACATTCAATACAAAACATTAAACAAGAGAAGTGAATATTGTTTTTTTACATACCAACTATAATGGTAGCAAACTATAGACGCCTGCAACTTGCCTGCTTTTGCCTTGCTTTTTTGCCTATAAAGGTACTGATACACATGCTGTGTGTTAAGAAGCATTATTATCTATGCAAATAGCATGCTACTTACTAGCAACTTTACATTTACACATGCTATTTGCTCGAAACTAGCATGCTTTCGTGCTACTAAATAAGAGGCTGACAAGACCTAATTTGGTGAAATTGATGTTATTTAAGCAGTTTTTTAAGAAAAACTATTTGTTCTAACACATCAAATAAAATAGCTCGATACATAATTGGACGAAATCGGCTCGATAGAAAATAATTGCAAAGATTGGTCTTACAATCACATTAGACGGTTCTATGTCTTTATTTTTTGACGTATGGGTTTGCAATTAAAAACATGAAGTCAACATATTCATACCTAAACCACTAGCGAGTTTTTATTTCACAAATAATCCACCATTTTTTTATTTCAATATTTATGTACCTAATATTATCTTCAAAAACCGGGCCGACCAGTAACACGCTCTCGTTTACTCCGATGCAAATAGACAGTGTGCGCGCTATCCAAAATCCTCAAGGGCATTTTGGTGTTGACAGCGTCTTAACGTTTCCGAGGTATAAGTGCCACGTCGTCATTTCTTTCGTGAAGGGAATCGAAATGATCACTTTTTGAAATAATGGTCACAACGGAACGGAGCGTCCTCGAGTGGTCACCGGACCACATTTGAATTTACGCCGTTTTGGCTTTAGCTGTTAAGGTGCAAATTGTTTATTTATATAAATAAATAAATAACATATTCCTACGTAGCTAACTTTAGCGAACGAGCGGGCCAAAATGTTGTTTTGGTTTTATTACAACGTAAGTAATTTAAGTTTGCCTAATCGAAACGCATAAATAACAGGAATATTTTTTTTCTCAATAGTGACTGACTAATAATAATGTAATAATTACAAAACTTAACAACATTTCTAATCAGCAACGGTAGGCTAGTGGTTCAGGCATGCGGCTGTCAAACGGCGGTCGTGAGTTCGAATCCCGGCTCGTACCAATGACTTTTTTGGAACTTGTGTACGGAATATCATTTGTCATTTACCGTTACTTTTCGGTGAAGGAATAACATGGTGAGGAAACCTGCATACACCTGCGAAGGAATTCAAACATGTACGTGAAGTCCCCAACCCGCACTGGGCCAGCGTGGGGACTACTGGCCGTTCCCTCTCATCCATGAGAGCACGCTTGTGCCTAGCAGTGGGACCTGTATAGGCTGATTTATTATTATATTTAACAACATGTCTATCTCAAAACGCCACACGTTTAAAAGAATCGGAAAATGAAATAACGTTGAACCCAAAACAAAAATTTACGGCTTACATTCTTCCTTCACTTGTCTTATATGCACCCTCCAACGCTTAGGCCGGGGTCGTTTTCACCCGCCGCCCACGGCCGACAGCGGCCCGCCGCCCGCGGCGTCTGAATGGTATGTTCGGGAATGCTCGGGAGTGGTCGTTTTCGCCCGCCGCGTGCGGCGTTCCCCCGCCGGCTTCGTCTTTAGTTATTTTGAAGCATTGCGGCGGGTGGACGCTGGCTCAATATGGAGAAATTCACCAAAGAAAAGGACTAACTTTTGATCGAGTTAGTCAAATGTAATAGTATCTTGTACGATGCACAGGACAAAAACTTTAAAAACAACAATTTGAAACATAAAGTGTGGAAAAGTATCAGTGAAACTCTAAATATTTCAAGGAAGTATATTTTCTGAATACAATTATTATTCAAATGATGAATTATTATTGCCATGACAAACTTCCTTGAGGACTACACACATATTCTTTCAATTCATCTCTCAAATTACTCGCTGCAACGACTGCTGTTCCTCCAGCTGGCCGCCGCGGCTACGATCTCAAAACGACCAAACACCCGCTGTCGGCGGCGTCTAGATTCAGACGCCGCGGGCGGCGGGCCGCTGTCGGCCGCGGGCGGCGGGTGAAAACGACCCCGGCCTTACACCCGTGTTCACACATCGACACATTTCGGACGCGGGTTTTTCAAATTCCAACAAAGGGAATTAACTTGAACATTGACGATATACACATGGCGGGATCACACGCAATCTATTCTATTATATTCACGAATTTCCAAAATAGACACGCCTCATAACTATTTCTGCTTTTCTGGGTTAATACGGCCATTGTAATGATGAAAATGGTTAATTTCTTTACACTTTTACTGACGCATTTTTTTGTGTGGAAGGCGTTAAATCTGCCGCATTAAACATGAATATGCTCACAGCTAGATTTAGGTACAGGGTCGAGTTTTCACCTATTGTCTGTCTGTTTTTATCCCACAACGTTCGGAACCCTTAAACTATAGTAACTACACAGGAGTTATACGCGTGCTACCATAAGGGACGGAAAGGCTTGCTAAATTAAGAAGGCTTTCCATACACAACATACTTAATTTAGACGGCTAATAGTATATTTACCGCAACCTAGCGCTAACCTAGTGTACTAACTAGGCGCTCAGTTGCGGCAAATGAAAATGTGGAAATATGGCAAGGAAAACGAATGGTATCCCTTTCTGTCACACTTATTGATTATTTGTATGCCTACTACCATCTCGCTCGGTCGTGAGCGTAAAAAGTAGCAAAAAACTTTATACTTAACTACCAGCCTGTGCGGCTTCGCTTCGTCTTCGATGGACCATCCGAGTAGACCATTCTACACACAGGTGAAAGAATTTTCGAAATCGGTCCAGTAGTTCCAGAGATTGCTCATTACATACAAACTTACAAAGCTGTATAATACTTAGTCATCATCATGAATTAACATAATAATACGGGTCATCATCATTTTCAGCCTTGAATCGCCCACTGCTGAGCATAAGCCTCTCTTCGAGGACGCCTCTTATCCCGGTCCCGTGCTAGTCTCATCCAGAAATGACCCGCGGTCTTGTTTACGTTGGGCACCCATCGTGCTGGTGGACGACCGACGATTATTTATTACATGATAAAAAATTACAATACAGATTTGCATACATGTCAAAAAAATAAGAATTTTATCACGATCGTCAAAAACAGAGAAAAATTACGACAATATGTCAACAAATTTAGGAACACAATTACAAAGAAAATAATAGAAAAAACAAAACCAAAAGCAAAAGAACACAAATATAAAAACCTCTAGGTATCGTCATTATTTATACCCACACTGTCTAACTTAACACTACAAATCAGCAACTTATTACTCAAAAGATTGCCACATGTTTCTGATTGGAGTACTAAAGTAACTCCAAACGGAGCCATGGGCATACACAGTACACACAGTGCAGTGTATACCGCATTAACTTCTGACACTTATGAGTTCCAAAAGTCACAACTTTAGTGTCTGAGGTCGAGCGAGCATTAAGCGTGTCTTAGTTTTCACTTAATATTGCTTTGAAAGCGGCAAGACTGTCAGTTAAGTTCTGCAACTAGGAGTAATATTACTTAGTACAAACTAATAACGTAAGAAATAAGTTTACTGATGTAACCGTTACAAATTACAGTTAACTTTATTATGCTGTTTATTCAGTAAAATTATTGCAACAGTTTTATAATGACAGTATGCTGTAAAATTTACGTTCGCTGTTGGAGTCAGCTACAGAAGTCTCGGTTTATCGTAAGTTTTCCCCGTTAAAATTTGATTGCAAGAGTAGTTTGAAGTTCTCTATAAGATGACAGGTGCCAACACCGTTGTAATATGATACTCGTAATTGACTGATTTTGCATTAACAGTAACTTAATAGTTTACAGCACCATGTATGCATAAAGGTGTATTCATAGAAAGGCATTACATTGAATAAAGAATTCGAAAAAGACACTCTTCACCTTACTGGCCACGTGCCATACCTACCACCATTATGTTCTTAAGTATATAGGGATCCTAGCTAGAAGAAAGAAAGAAAGAAAGATACATTTATTCACAAACACACATCATTATATCGGGTGTTTTTTCAATGCAGCTACAAACTTAGAGTATGACAGGGACTTTATTTTGCTTGGCAGGGCATTATAGGTTATACTTTTGCTGTCCTAGTGCATTTCCTAAACCCCGCAGCTCTGGCAACAGGCACTTGAACGTCCAGTGAGAATATATTTTTCAACCTATCGCTTCCAAAGAAGTCTACCTTCGCAAGAAATTGAAGAAATCGCTTTACTAATTTACAAAGTTCCATTATATATAGCGTAGTAAGGGTTGGTATTTCTAATTTATTTAAACTATTTCTACATGACACGCGATTTGACTTAATGCCATTCAAAATACGCATGATGTTTGTTGATGTCTATTTGTTTCATGTTTTACGGTGTGCAATAAAGAGTATTTGTATTGTATTGTATTGATGTTTGCCATGTTTAACCCCCGACGCAAATAGAGGGGTGTTATAAGTTTAACGTGTCTGTGTATCTGTCTGTGGTATCGTAGCTCCCAAACCGATGAACCGATTTGAATGCAATTTATTTTGTCTCATAGATAATTTTATCCCGGGTGTTCTTAGCCATGTTTTATGAAAATCTGTTCAGCCGTTTTTGAGATATTGGACTTTGAAATGAAAATGTCGGGGGTTTTTCAACTTTTTTAAGTTTGTGATGTGACCACTGTGGATAAGACATCTGTCGTCACGTTCCGGCAAGTATGCGAGTGCGACAGTGACGGCTGTCCTATCGACAACGATTAGTTGTAAAATGGCAAGCATGCTACGCTCGCTGTACCGATGGTATTGTCCACTATTACTTTAATACTCATACACTTCTATCAAAGAACAGATCGAAGTCTCAACCGCCCTCTCCTAAAATTCATCTCAAGTAAACTCTCTCTAAGTTGGTTTGAACCAATACCAATTAGGAGTTGGCTCCCCAGGTAACCGTCGGGAGAGCGTTTGTGCTCCTCCTGCAAGTTTGTAAAGACGATTACGAATGCAAACTGACATCTCCATACTGTCCGGAGAGAAGGTACACATTAAAGTGTTGAAGTGTCACAAAATGGCATAAAATATTATGATAATTAATATGTATTGTGGTGTCTATACTGTCTAAATCTATACTAATAATTATAACGAGAAAAATTCTGTGAGATTGTTGAACATGATTGACTTTGATTGTTGAAGTTTGTAGGTTTTGGATAATATCTGGAGTCGCTAATCTGATTTCAAAAAAAATTCGCATGCGTCCTGTAGGGTGGGTTATAGGCTATTACTTACCCTGCGGATTTGACGGCACTCTTTATAATACCCAAAGGAAGCGGCGCGGGCAGAAAGTTTGTTATAAAAATGGAAATTAAGGGTACTCGTGGAAATACTAAAACTGAAACTACAAACTGTATCGTATTTATTTCGTTCGTTAGTGCGTAGGAATGAAGCATTTTCCCGCGGTAAAAAGTAGACTATGTTCATCAGGGATAATGTTGGCTTCTAATGGTAAAATATTTTTTTCAAATTTTTCCAGTACTTTCGGAGCCTATTCAATACAAATAATCCAATCTTTCCTCTTTATAATATTAGTGTAGAAGTGTAGATATAGTAGTAGAAGTATATATGACTAATTGTCGTTCCACAATGCAACTAACTAACACAATTATCTAACTATGTTTCGCAATTCACCTTTAAACCAATATGTATACGGACCATTTGTTTACCCATGACTATTTTGTACTTGCTAACTTTAAACTTACAAGAAATATACTGATTCAGCCTTTACTCTTTTTATGCAGTAGTCAATCCTTAGCTAGTGCTCATGACGCAATATTCCGAGTTTCACTCCATATATTTTCGTGTAAATACAAATTCAGTTTTATTACGCCGACATAATACTCGTACCGACAGAAATAAAGTAAAAACCCATTTATTCCATTAAGCAACCCACAACCGGAGACTATACAGGTCTAAATAATAGAGTCTGTTAAAAATTGTTAAACTCCAAATTATCAATAAAGAGCCTAGCATTATAATAGTAGATTGTGTCTCAAGGGAGCAAAATTATATATTTACAGCGAGGACGGTATAAGTATTGAATCCTGAGTGAAGCGAAATATACGGCAATAGATCCCCGAGCGTAGCAAGGGTTTCTTAGGTTGAATCTTGAGCGTAACGAGGTATTCAAGTGTTTACGCCCAAGGTGGAAATAATTTTGTTACCGAATGGCACATACTGCTTTTCACACCTTCTATGAGAAAGTGAAATCCCTCATTAGAGTTCAACAATCACTTTTCTGAATAGCAAGAGGCAAGAAGAAAAGAACAACTTTGATCCCTAATGTGAGGGCATCACTGACCCTTTTCGGAATAGCAGATGTGAAAATAATAAAGAATCACACATGAAATGCATAATGAATCTGATTTAATGGAGTTGGCACGGTGCCTAAGACGACCCTTGACCCACTGAAGTCTTGGACAATTACTCAAACGGCTCTGCTCGTGGCGGTTCCATTAAGTTGGACAATGTGACGTGTGTTTTGGTAGGTGTGGTATGTTATGCGCAACAGTTTACGTGTCTCTGCAATTTTTAATTTTCGATTTAGCAATCTAAAATCTTTAAATAAAAAGATAGAAAAAAAAACATGTCATTTGACGGCGATAAGGCTTCGCTGCAAAATGTAATTTTATAAGAGAAAAATAAGCAACAAACCAATTTTTGTTAACATTTTATTCTATTTTTTTTCTTAAATGTTACTGTTTCTCCGACTATTTAAATAAAATTCAAACGGATTTTATGGCGTATATTTTAATAAATAATTGCGAGCTTTTTCTAGAGCCTGTTATCAAATGGGTAAGGACTAAGAAAAATAAACAATTTCTCGTAACCAGTCTGGGTAACTGTTATTAACTGTTGTATATTTAATAAAAATATCGTAACAAAAATATGCTTTTTAGTTATGTCTATAAACATTACATTTTACAGTGAGAAGGTTTAAATCTTATTATTTTGAGATTTGAGACTGCCTAATCGAAATTTATAATAAGTTAATTAGGCCAAATATATTACTGCACAATAAACTAAGGAGTGTGAGTTATTTATTACGTAACATCTTTTTAATATTCGTACTATGTTTATCACACTTACTTTATGTGTTAAACAAATAATACAGCCTTAGGTGCCGACTGTCAAGCTACATATAAGTAAGAGTTAAATAAAAAAGTTGGTCAAATTCACGCTTAGCCGCGAGAATTTCTCAGATGTGATCGAAATTAAATAGCAGCACTCCTAAAAGTCGAACCCAGAGAGACTGCGGTGAACCTCTCACGGCTAGTGGCAAAGAGCTTCCGGTTCAAATTTAATTTAAACACACAAAGTTCACGTCGGGCCCCAATGGGACCTGACAAGTCAAGACTGGTAAAATAGAAAGATGCCAAGAGCGGATGGCATTCGTAAAACTATCAGAGTATAATGACCGTATACGCATCATGGCATTAAAATATAACAGAAATACATAGATTCACGCCTTTATTCTTAAAAGGGGTAGGCAGAGCACATGAAACTTATACTCCAGTGCCACTTTTAGCATAAATGCGGGTATAACTTGTACAGTTTATGACTATAGTGGCTCTGTGGGCTGTAGTAGAACTCACGAGTCTGTCTTTATCAAAAAACAATAATAAAAATTTGGAATAACAGTATTTACAAAAACCTATATAATTATTGAACCTACTCACAAGATTTCACGAGAATCAGTTGAAAACTGCGACCTGTAGAGGAAACCAGCCGGAATATCTATCCGAACACGAATTTTAGCCTAAGCTGAAGCATAGAAGTTTGTTCGCTTCGCTCGCTCGTTCAACGAGTGGGAGATAAAAGGGAGTAAGGGAAGACCAAGACGTACGTTTATGGATCAAGCCGAAGAGAATATCAACTTAAGGTCACAGCTCATTACAGCCACCCGGAGCCCGACCCGCACCGCCTCGCCTCGACCGGTTAGTATTCTTTATATAGATTTGTACGGGCATGCGCTCACTACATCAACTCCGTAGTTACATTTACGAGGCGAGGCGGTGCGGGTCGGGCGCCGGGTGGCTTTAATGAGCTGTGACCTTTAATGTCGTAATAGCAGCTTAAGACTTTTACTTCCCTGTTCACTGCTTTAAGGGATGATTTCCAGAATAAAAATCTCATGTCTTTCCCAGGGTCTCTAAACTGTTTAATTTTTTTATCGTGAAAGGATAACAGACAGAACGACAGTTACCTTCGCATTCATAATGTTGATAAATAGTATGGAAGTATAACCGGGTCATACGGATTGTGTAAAACAAAAGTCGTCTTTCCGGTGTTCAATAGTTTTAAGGCTTCCGTGCATTTAAAAAAGGTTTTGATTTCCTGAAATTATTTAAGAGGAGACGCCTTAGAGACTAACCAAAAATTTGGCTTTATGATTAATTTTGACAATGTTGTACCAAAGAGTTAATAGGAACTTAGGTATGTACGGAATTTTTTAATCAATAGATTAATTATTTAATTCTCGTTATATTTAGTTTTTTGACATTAGTTTGTTTTTCTAGAAACATTCACTAGTATTTTCTATACAATTTTTACTTCATATAAAATTATTTTTTATTTTTTATGTTTCATAAAATACTTAAAAAAAAACTGACGATTTGAAAGTGCTTGTTACTGGCCTACTTGAATAAAGATCATTTTGAGTTTTTGAGTTTTGATATCATTAGATATGTCCCGTTAGCTTTCCAGTGAAGGAAAACATCGTTACCAAACCTGCATACGCTAAGAAGAAATGCAAAGATGTATGTGAAGTTCCCAATCCGCACTGAGCCAACGTGGGGAATACTGCCGGTTCCCTTTGATTCATGAGAGGAGGCCTGGACCCAGCAGTTGGGCGTACCTATATAGGCTGATGATTATGATGATTATGATGATGTCCACAGAAGAGACGCGTACCTAAATTTGTGTATGACTCAAACATGAAAACATTACCGAAATAGCAAAAGTAAACGTTCAATAACAAACATCAATCAGCAAATACCTCCGAAAGGCGGTCAGAAATCCAACCATTTCAAATCCCATACCCGTCCACTCGCCGTACATTAAATAGAACCATTACCGTACGTGGAATTGCTTCAATATTTGAAAATGCCTCGTAACAATTATTTAGCTTTGCAATCGCTGTTATTGCGAATTAGGCTGTGCTGATATAGCTATAAGAGTGTTAACGGTGAAATAAGTAAAGTAGAAGGAGTAATGTTAGCAATGTTTGCGGGTCGAGTAAAAACGCAATCGCTCGCGACACACGTAACCATGCGCCATCGGCTTTTGAGCGCATCTGTTATAAAGGTTTGTCTATACGTAGGCAAACCAGAACTATTTTAGCTTACCATTACTTCATCAACATACCTGGGATAACTCGGGGCACATTCTAGGGATTTGATATCGATAAAAAAGATGTCAATAATAATACATGTTCTCATTGAAAATTCTCGATTACTATAAAAAGGTTCGATATCACACCTGATATCAAGCCTCTTAAGATAATAAATGTATGCGGATGTCATTTCAAACAAAATTACATTTTACAGTCAGTGCCATTCATATGCTAGTGTAAGAATAATATATGAGGTAATATTCCGCTGCGATTGTTACGAAGTCCAAAATAATCATGCCGCCCAAGAAAAAGTAACGCCCAAGTAAATATTCTATTAACTCTTGGATGGTACAATTATTTATGTACTTTTAGCAATAAATGAAAATGGAGTAATAAAGAAATAATAAATAACGATATAAAATGATTAGAATAAAACATTTAGTGCCAATGTGAAAATACTGACCTGGTTTAAAAATGAAATAAATTCTTCGAAAAACATCATTTTAGAATTTAAGAAGCAGTCTACAGAGCGGTTTTGTAAAAATATATTTATTTTGTAGAACATTTAGATGTTGACAGTAACATCGATATATTTGACTGACGTTAAAATATTTTGCTACGTCACTTTAGTATAAGTGCCCCGAGTTATCCCAGGTATGTTCATCAAACTCTACCCACGTAGCAAAATAGACCGTTAAAATAAAGAAAATACAACCACAAGTTTTTCTTTAAAACTGTCTTATAAATATCACTGAGAATTCACGAAGTAAACATGGACGCCACGCCTTGCTAGGTACTAAATTAAAACTTTGTATGATAGCTGACTTCGGTAATTTTATCTCAACAAGAAATTGTTATAAGTTGTTTTAAAGTATAATGTCATGCCTTAGTCTAACTACTTTGAAATAATGATAAACAAGAAACGATTTTTTGAACAAAATGTATATATGCTTCTCAATATAAGAATATAAGATGATAGGGCACCTCATACGACATGACAAGTTCATACTCAACATAATTGAAGGAAATATATATAGTATAATATAATACACTACATAGAGCAGCTCAAAAAAAAGAGTTGATGTTAGGTCGTATCGAGATGTCAGAGAGGTTGCCTGGGATCGGAGTAGATGGAGGGCCTACTTTGAGCTACACCGACAAGAGCTTAGCTCTTAAATAAGCAGAAGAGAGAGATATATAAGAATAAAACATTCTGGCAGTGAAGGTAACAAAAACAATGTATAAGGCAAGGCATTGCTTCCATAAAATTCACAGAAATAAATTGACCACCTGCCAATGTAAATATTCAAAAGGTTTCGTAAGGTCAGAATCATAAAATTGGATTTATAGGCAAGGAATCATTTTTAACTGACGTTTATGTACTTGAACTTCTTGACCTTTTTCATCGGCGAAATTAATTAAGGGGATACATATAAGGTAACTAAAAACAAAAGTGAAAATTTCTTCGACATAATTACTATGCAATTTCATCATTTGGTTTTCGAATTAGTAACAACGATTTTCTAGAAAACATCTGACTGGATATTTTTGTATAAATTAATTAATTAATTATGTTAACTATCTTGGGTCTTCCGGGGTTGTAAGTTACAAGTTGTAGTAATGTTATATAAGTCGTCAACCTAATAATGTAGTAAAGACAATTTGTTTTTGTGTCTTCAATAATTTTCTATGTATGATTGTATAAGTGTATCGTTTTGCAAGCATAGTTTAGTTTCGAACTAGATCGATTCGTGTCACATCCTTAAATTTTTTTTTATATTTGATTTTTATACCACGTCACTGTCGTCGGTGGCAAACAAGCTTACGGCCCGCCTGATGGTAGTGGGCACCGTAGCCCATGGACGCTTGCAACTGCAGAAGTGTCGCATGATCGCTGCTGACCCGTTAAGTATTTATACACTCGTTTCTTCCATACTGTAGTCCCTCGGGAAAACCAAGGCATAGCTCATTCCACAATGGTCCGCAAGCCCACTCCCAATAACGTCTCATGACAAGACGATAAAATGCATGTCTGTCAGTCCTTACCCCGTATCATGGTCGGCCTTATCACGCGATAAGTGACAAGATAGGAGCGTCGTCTCGTTCTATCGAACGGTGTCAGCCAGTGACGGACGCTCTATTCTGTCACTTATCGTGTGACAAGGCCGAACATGATACGGGGTCTGAAATGGTTTCCTAAAACCATTTTTCAACTCAGGGATTCGTGTTTCTGTTCGAGTCATGTGTGTCTCTGGCTAAATGGCCAGTATCTACCTATCTATATAGTATCTAACTAGTTACCGAGTAATAATAGACCAACTTAACTTTTACTTGGAAAGGCTAACTTTAGTACTAATTCGGCTGATGCAACCGCACCATTTAGTTGGCGCGCGCGTCTCGATGTAACAAAGACAGACAGGCAACCACGAAACCCTACACTGCGCGTGGCCCGACACGCCTTGGCCGATTTTTTCTTATTAAAAGCTATGTCTGTCGATATCGTTCTCAGCTATGGTTATGGTTACGTACATTAAAACCTAGACCAGAAATCAGCACCAGTGTGAGCGCACCTCTGTTATAAAGACAAGTAGAATGCTGGTTACTCAACAATCATTACAATATCGAGTCGTGGGAGTGCACTCGCGTGAATCATTGTTAATTATCTTCCATCTGCTGTGGCGCAATTACTTTCGAATCTGCGTGCTTATATGTAGGATGACGTCTCAGGGATCGTCCTAATATAACGCGACTACGCGATCATCGCAAGTTCGCGCGATTGTCAATAAGGACACCCATTAGAGTCCAATATGTGTGATCGCGCGTTCGCGCAAGGATCGAAAGCGGTCAAGATAAGGTGAATGTAATTCTCAAAATTTTGCTTCGCTCGCAGCTCGGCACTAGTGTATAGTCTATGTCCGGGTCCTACACAGGTCCCGGGTCGTACTGTGTTAGCCGTCCTGTATTTACTATTTAGCTCGATATGCTGTGTTTGCCCGCGCACGACATTGGGAATTTGCGACATTAGAATAAAAAAATATACCGTCAAAACGAATGATTATATTGGAATAAGCTACGTTTAGATTAATAAATGACTAACAAATCTGTATATAGAAGGATCAGCCAAATAGAAGTTAAAATTAGCGTTTTCATAGTGATTGACTAGAATTTGAAAAAGACACTCCAACGGTACATAAACCAATGCAATCAAAATCATGGTAGGCAAATATTATAGACACGTACAATATTTATGCACGGGCGTGCAACAGCATTCAAACAGTTTGAGGAATATGCAACTTAACAGTCTAAATCAAACTACTCCTTAGTAATAATGCGAAAATTGTATAAGTCACTTATAATCTTACTCTCTTTTCTTATATTATAAACTGTCGAAAAATTTACAACTGTCAAAACCGTTAACAATTTAACGCATTATATATATCAAATTGTGAACTGATATCAAATTGCCGTGATTCGGAACGCCCCATGTGCGCCCTGGTTGATAGAATTATTCCTCTTGCATCAGCTTCCATTTACGCCAAAAAATTCCATTTATTACGTCATCTGGCAGTGTCCTGTTTCTGGGCGGTTTGCCCTTCGGGCAACTGAAGCTACCTGATACGCCGACGGTCCCTATTAAAAGAGTCGGATCTGCAAAACAGCTACTTTTTAGGAGAAGCTGTCAAAGTTTTTGGAAAAAAAAATTGTATGGGGGAAATTGTTAATTAATGGAATATCGTTATCAAACTTCGAATGTTTGCTTATTAGTAGGTTGTTTATTACTAGCCGTTGAGCTTACATGTACTTTATCAGCCATTTTTACAAAAAAATACAAAAACCTCTTATATTACTTTTTTAACCGGAATAGCTTAAGCATCATTTGTCGGAAGTGCCACATACGACGTTTTTGTCTGGAAATTGTATTCATAATTATGTCGGATGTACCACATCCGACAAAAAAGGTACTCCAAAAAATGTCGTAATTGGCAGAACTGACATTGTTGCACGGAAACTCTTATGTAACAATTGAATACAGAGAAAATTTACTTGATAACTTAACAGGCTATAAATTACATAAAATACACAACAAAAAACACGCTACACTTTTCCGTGTAAAATAGTAGAATGTGTTATATCCGACACTTTGTACTCACTGTGTGTCCCGTAAACATGTCGGAACTGTCACAACCGACGTTTTTAAATGTCATCTGTTCTTAGATCCGACATTTTTATCTTGGTTTTTAGAAAAAGTATTGAGAAAAACTAAAATCTGTGAATGTGGTTTTAAAATGTAGAGTTTTTTACGACCTAAGCCGCTGAAAAACAAAAACTCAAATTTTGCAGATCCGACTCTTTTAATTGGGACCGTCGACGCCTAACCCGCCTTATGTATGCGTTCCGTAGCATGCCAATTTGATGACGATTCCCAATTTGAGGATTCGTCATTGATAGTATATAAACTAGCGAAAAATAATGCGATAAATTATGAACAGTCTTGACAGTTCGCAATTTGTCGAGAGTTTATAATATCGCGGATAATAGTATACTATACTGACGGCGCGGCGTCCATAATCTAACGGTGACATATACGTATCTGAGTCGACTGTACTTTTGATGACCACAAATCAGCTTTTTATTCTCACTAGAAATAACAGCTTACAGATAAGTAAAGAGTACAACATGAGCATCACAACGCCGAGTGCTTTTAACATCCGGTCATTAACGACTCCGGCCAATCACGCAGATTAGAACAGCTTAGCCACTCGTAGTATTTAAATAAAGGAGATTAGCTAAGTGGTTTAATCATGATTTAACATCGGTTGATACAAACAAGGTATTTCATTCATACTTAATGTTTCCATTCAGCTAAAATCCAAAAATATAATACATTGATTTGAATTTGGGATATGCATGTAATATTTATTGTTTTATTCCAAACGCATGCATTGGAAAATCATGAGATTTTTCAATTGTCGTCGTCTGGTACGTTCACGGAC
Source organism: Epinotia ramella (assembly GCA_947578815.1). Lineage (NCBI taxonomy): Eukaryota > Metazoa > Arthropoda > Insecta > Lepidoptera > Tortricidae > Epinotia > Epinotia ramella. The sequence continues at coordinate 2,173,948 of OX388213.1, forward strand.
TTTAATTGTTGAGCCATTTAGAGCTCACTTTATACTGCACATTTCAAAGCTTAACTATTAAAAAACCCTTGACATCTTAATAGGTCAACATTAAAGTCCTTGATGATAGGTACTTATAGCATTTGTTTTTTAGTTATAGACTAAGTCTATTTGTGAAAGATTGTTCCCTAATATTTATTTATTGAACGAGCGAGCGAAGCGACCTAAGTTCTCTACTTCAGCTTGGCCCAAATCTCTTTCGTATGTCTGGTTGTCCAGCTCACAGAGGCACTAGGTCGTTTATTATTATTATTAAAGTAAGTGCACAGACTGTTGTTACACTATCTGTGTCTTCGTAGTTAGCTCGGTAATCACAAACCTCAAAGCGGTCATATAACTGGCCGTTAACATTTTATACGGAACAAAACGCATAAAACCCAATTTTAATAAACAGGCAGTGACAGGAAATGAAAATAAAATAATAGGGCTATTACACGCTTGTACATTTCGATGTACAAGCAAAAATTGGCTTTTATTGAGGAGATCAAATTACAGAATACAAACATGTTATTGGTGTCTGAGTGGATTTACTTACCGGGAAACAAATATTTTAACCGCCTTCAAATTGGCAAAAAAATATGCCTAGTGAGGGATTTTCGTCACTAGGCATATTTTTTTGCCAATAGATTAAAAAAAAATAACCTTATAATTGCCATTAAAATTAAAAGAAAAACCGACACTGGCAAACTTACACTCCAAATTATGGACGTAAGTAGCTAGTTTTTATCGAATATCTCAAAGAATTACGAAGCTACAACCGTTTTAATATTGCTTGTTAGAGAGAGAAAACGCAAACGGTGTGTGACGTCACATTACAGGATGCTGCCTGGGGGCCGCGTCGACCGCGGCGCCGACCACGATGCGGCGCGGCATGTTGCCGTCTTCTGTGACGTCACATTCTTCCAGCGTCATCGTTTTATATGAACTTGCGTTTTGCGAAAAAGAAACAGAACATACTCCTTCTTAAAACTTTGGACACTTACAACTTCGTGATTATTTAACATTTTGCGTTGTTTTTTTTTTCATTTTTCACTACATTTTTTATCCTTTTTCGAGAAGATATTACATTATTGATTATTTTATTTAGTGACTACGCCCCTATTATGGTTTCAAGTATAGCGTTGGGAGGCCTAAGGCCAGGATCCTTGGCAGGGTCCGATTCCCTACAAATTTGACGAACACTAATGCCAAAATTCGAGTCAACAGTCGGAGCAACAAATTTGTATAGATTGCGACCTAAAGCTTTCCAGATAATCCCGGCTTAGCTCCCGACACCGGCAATTATTCCCGTTGTCGGGCCGGGACCTTTGGGCCTGGGACGATCTTTGCCTGACGATTAATTAACAATTCCGAGGGACTTTTGGATCAGAAATGTATATATTTTGAGGGGAAATTTAAACAGAATAGAAAATGTTGTAATTTTTTTGTACTGGGGGCTCTGTGTGCTGTATAACGCGCAAGCCAGTCATTTTTAAGTCTCTTTTTTTTTCCAAAAGTAACTTCACCGAATTTCAAGAGAATCGGTTGAGAAATGTATCCCCCCCCGTATCATGGTCGGCCTCATCACGCGATAAGTGACAAGATAGAGCGTCCGTCTCGTTCTATTGAACGGTGTCAGCCAGCGACGGACGCTCTATCTTGTCACTTATCGTGTGATAAGGCCGTCCATGCTGCGGGGTCTGTATAGGGGAGAACAGCGGGACAGACACGGGATACCGGACACTGGACAGACAAACGATTTTCGGCCCAAGATGAAACATAGAACTTCGTTCGCGTCGCTCGCTCGTTCGACTACGGTGGCAAAGAATAAGGTCTGCCTGATGGTAAGCAGACAACGTAGCCACTAGCCGATAGGCGCGTGCAACTTCAGAATTGTCTCAACCTCGACCGACCCTAGTGATTTGAAGATCACAACTAATCTTCAAATCAATATTAGGGTAGGTCGAGCTAGTAAACAATGCGGGACACATGCGGGAAAAACGCTAGGAGTACTCAATATAATAATAATAATAATATATACTCTTTATTGCACCACTACAAGAGAGAAACATGTTACAAAAAAATTTGCTTAATAAATAATATTATTATAATATTAGGTCCTTAGCTATGAAATTGGCGTTTTGTATGGAGAATTTTATGAAAACTGTGATTTTTCATACATTCAATTCTGCGGATTTTTCAGCAATATCAAATTCAAACCAAACAAAATCTCGGTAGGAATATAGAAAACTTTTAAGCTACGTTACACACGTAAAAATAGTTCGCATCATAAAACTATACGTAATTGAAACACTTGGCAGCACATGAAAAGGGTGGTTTTCAAGCTTTAATTTGTAACACTAAATAAAAAATTATATCCTATTATTAGTATTTAAAACCTTTGTTAGGTACTCTAATATTGAAATAAAAAAAATAATTTGAAAGTTGCAATAGAAAAAAAAAATACCTAAAAATAATATCTGTGAAAAACTGTTTTTCTTCTCGTTCATGAGAGGAGGCCTGTGCCCAGCGGTGGGAAGTATATTGGCTGATGAGGATAATAAATAAATAATAAATAAATAAATAAATAAATAAATATTAGGGGACAATCTTACACAAATCGACCTAGTCCCATAGTTAGCTCATTAAGGCTTATGTTATGGGTACTAGACGACGATATATATAATAGATATAAATAATTAAATACATAGAAAACTTCCATGACTCAGAAACAAATATTCATGCTCATCACACAAATATTTGCCCTTACCGGGATTCGAACCCAGGACCTTCAGCTTCGTAGGCAGCGTCACTACCCACTAGGCTAACCGGTCGTCGCGTCATAATGATGATGAACTATTTTGTCTCAGTGGTCCACAAACGGTCTTGGCCTCCGAAACGAAAGCACGGCACTTATCCCAGTCATGCGCCATTGCGTGCCAGAAAATAATCCATACTAATATTATAAATGTGTAAATGTGTGTACGTCTGTCTGTTACCTCTTCACCCTTAAACCACTGAACCGATTTAGATGCAATTTTGTGTAGAGATAGTTTGAGTCCCGAGAAAGGACAAAGGATAGTTTTTATCCCTGAAATCATTTCCTAAGGGAGTGAAATGGGGAGTGATAGTTTGTATGGGGCTACGATATAAACGAGTTCCATGCGGACGAGGTCGCTGGTGGAAGCTAGAATTCTAGATGCAACTTCTTCTTAGGCGGAAGCTAGAGGATGTTAATTGCATATCACATTGTTTCTTAACCTATTAAAGAGGCTATTACCGGGTACAGCAAAACCAATATTGGAGAAGAGGTCGAGATTTACCAAGAGCTTGAGAGCGGAAACAAGGCGGCCAACTCCTCAGGTACAAAGATGTGCTGAAGAGGCATAATAGGTATAAAAAGTAATAGCTTCTGCCGGCGACTCCGTCCGCGTGGAACTCGTATATATCCTAGCTCCATACAAATTTTCACCCCCAATTCACCCTTAGGGGTGTATTTTTCTAAGACACAATAAGCTTGTATTCTGGATTCTTTTCATAAAGTTTTAATTTTGTAGCTCAAAATAAGAATTTCCTGTACCACCTTTGCACCCCTATTAAGACTTTTGACGTCTTCGTTTGCGCAGTTACTTTTGATGCTGACTGTTCTTCTCCGGCGGTTTCAGGGCCGGATATTTGACTCGCATAAAAAGCTCCGTCCGCGTGGAACTCGTATATATCGTAGCTCCATACAAATGTTCACCCCCAATTTGACCCCCTTAGGGGTGTATTTTTCTAAAACAATAAGCTTGTATTCTGGATTCTTTTCATAAAGTTTTAATTTTGTAGCTCAAAAAACGAGTTTCCTGTACAAACTTTGCACCCCTATTTAACCTACTTAGAAATGGGTTTTTCCAACACCCTTAAAAAAAATATTTGTATTGCAAAGGAGTCCATCCGGGGACGGTGTAAACCAGTGAAAATGAGCCGATTTCCGCGTTGCTATTACGAATAGAGGCGTCAAGAATGGTGAGCGGTGACTTGAGGTGAAAGCCGAAACAACGAATATCATATCAATAAAATACTGTATGATTTGTCACCAATAGCAAAGACACACGGTTCACTATATCAACGTGATCCTTGTTCAAATGTCAATTTGATTTACTATGATTTGTGTGACACGCATTGATTATTCTGATTTGTGTGACGGCCATAACATTAGTCCGATGATATTTATGGTAAGCGTGTCGGAACATAAAATATGGTCACACGTGTTTTAATGTCTGGTAACCGGTTGTAAGCGATTAATTCCATGAATTCGTTTCATAACTAAACTCAAAAGGGCTCGGGAAGTAACTCACTTGTACAGTAATTCATAATTAATTGATTCATTGTATTATATACTTACAAAAGTTCTTAAAAGTAAGTATATGTTCCAATTTAAACCATGTTAGGGCACAGCAATCTTTATATCGTGATATGGATTCTTATGATTTTGGCAGTGTATGAGAATCCATATTGTATTTTTTATCTCGAAATAAATAAATCAAATCTAAATCTATAGACACATAAATAATAACAAATAGTACTCTAATAGGCGACGTGGCAGGCCGAGACGGAGATGGCGGGACGACCTGGACGCATTTTGTAGCGATTGGCCAGAGATTGCTCAAATCCGGGAAGAGTGGAAGTCGAGAGGGGAGGCCTTTGCCCAGCAGTGGGACACTCTATAGGCTTCGAAAAAAAAAAAAAAAAAACTCTAAGGTATCATATTAACATGTCTTTAAAAAGTTTGCATGACTTTTTTTAAGTCTAGATATATGGACCTGTATATGTTCGCCTAAGATCTGTAAGTACTATATCTATTGCAAATAAAGATTTATGATTTATGATTATATTACCAAAGGGGTCTGGGTAAAAATGTTGTAATGTTTTTAGATGAGCGGCCATTCGTAAATATGGTAGATTATTTTGTTATGAAATGTAATACACTCATTTAATTGAGTTAATGTTAGTTATATACTCTAGAAAATAAATGAAAATTTTGTAACATTTTGTTATTTGGATAGTTAATTAAATTTCGCCTTATACATCATCCCACAAATCAATATCTTGTTTATATTCCATACATGCATCAATCTACAACATATTTGCCGAACATCCTTCCCCAATATCGTAATGTAATATTAGTTCCCCCGCAGAAAGAGGTGCGTAAATCACGGGCCTACATATTAATATTTAGTTGGACGTAACACGGACCCGTTGACCTATTTCTCTCGTATCGATTATTCCAAATGTGGTATTCCTTAACAAATGGCATTATTATGGCATATGTGGCCGCGGGGTAGGTACAGAACGATGATCAGTTGCATCAGTTCATAGAAAAAAAGTAACGGCCACAACTCAGCGTAAAGCTGGCAGAGTCAGCGCTGGTGTTCCTCCACCTGTATTTAAATTCAATTTAACTCCCGACGCAAAAAGAAAAGTGTCATAAGTTTGACATGTATGTATACATATGTATACATAGCTCCTAAACGAATAAACCGATTTTAATGAATGTTTCCGAAAGCTGACGTGATCCAGATGATTCTTAGATACGTTTCAACAAAATCGGTTCAGCCGGTTTTGGGATATTGAACTTTGAAAGGAAAATCACGGGGTTTTTTCAACTTTTCTAAGGTGTTATGATTAGAGCGTGGAGTTTGTGGATGCAATATAAATAAAATGGATATTGTTATTTTCGTTTTGTTTGTATTTTTCTTGCACCCACACGTTTGAAAGTTTCTGTTTGGCCCTATAATATATGGTTGATTGGTAGAGCATGTGCATTGAGGCATTAAGTCCGCCTTTTGTACTTTCTTGTTTTGTACTTTTTAAATAAATAAATAGTTTCCCAAGTTTTATGGAATGACATTATGTCGACGCCGTATTAAAGTAAGTTGACGCAGCTCGCTCTAAGCAAAGGCCGGTTTAAATATCCTGCCATTAAATTTTAAAAGAACAAAGAACTGATAAATAAGAATCTATTTTTTAGCTTATAGTCATTTTAATGTTTTACTGGTTGAGATGAATTAATGGAATGGCAAGCAAAAATGATTCAACCAATACAAGAAAAGCCCGAGTCAAATTGATCGCTCGCCAACTTAGTTTTAGGGTATGCGCGCACGAGCAACTTTTGTCTCCGCGACTATTTTGTCTCTCACATCAAGTCTATGGGTTAGTATGGAAGTGCGCGCACGTAGCGACGCGACTCCGTGTGCGCACTTCCATACTAACCCTAGCCTTAGCTAAACGCGATTGAAATGGGAATGTGGGTGACAGTTTTACCATATACTTACGTTAACGTGTAAATTAACTGACAGCTGTCTCATTCCCAAACCCAATGCGGGTGAATAGTTGGTATAGTCAGCCAAGAAAGTAGCCTACCACTTTTTTTAAATAAAGAAATAATTATTAAGGGTCACTTTAAACTCTCGTGCTTTACAAACATTTTTATATCGACTTTTGTAGGGTAGTGAAATATTGTGCACCCATTTCTCCGTCGACGCGGACGACAGTCATCTGCGACCATGACCGATGCAACAGAAATGAAGGCAAATAATAATGAAGGTAGTTAGAGCCGTGTAAAATAATATCGTAAATATGTATTAAGGGTCAATTTTACACAAATCCACCTACTCGGAGTAAGCTCAATAAGGCTTGTGTGACACATACACATAGAAAACATCCAAGACGCAGAAACAAATATTCATGCTCATCACACAAATATTTGCTCTTACCGGGATTCGAACCCAGGACCTTCAGCGTCGTAGGCAGCGTCACCTTAGAGCCCAAAAATAGGGCTCCCGCGCGCGAAAATGACTATCCGTCTGACTCTGATTAGAACACTTGGAAAGAAAGAGGTAGTTTGTCTTCCGCACGAGTTAATGCCAACTGTTCTGTAGTTTTCTTCATCTTAATCAATGTAGAATTAAATAACAAAGACGATGCCACAGCCGTTCTTCTCATCTGCGACCCACTATTGGTCGCCAGCCAAACGCCTCCGAATCCCGCAGTCGCGTCCTACAAAGTTATTGCGTTACATATTATTACGTTTCCGATACTTACAAGTGGCATGAGCATAGCTAGCACGATCGCGTTTATTGGATATAACTACTATCTATATATATATCCCTTACTAGCAAGTAGGGTCATTTCGCCGGTTAGCGACCACGTAATTTCATGTGCCGGTGGGCGACCACTTAAGCTGAGTTGGTGAACTGAAAGGATATTTTCTCGGTTTTTTAGTAGATTTCTAGTCTAAAACAACAAAAAAATGCATTTACGAGTAATTGTCTCAATAGGGTGTGTAGAATTGATGTTATCTTCAATAGAAAAAAACCTTCTCCTTCAGGTGGTCGCTAACCGAAGGTGGTCGCGTAACCAGCGAAATTACCCTATTTAAGTGCGAAAGGGACGAAAGCTTTATGTCCGACGTAATACGATCAGGCTAGGCAGATAACTCGAAGCATGTGACCAGAGTGGAATTACCGACGCAAATGGCGATTATAATAGACAGACGAGCCATTTGTATTGGCAATGTGCTAATGGAACAAGCCATAACGTACGGCTAGCCGGTTGATTTAATCTCGATATGGATTATCCAGCTTATTGGATCCTGTTTTAATAGAAACGTGGAAATGATGGGAACGAAAATTGCTGTCATTGCGGTGTGGGTGTAAAAGTCGGGAAGAAATACTATAAACTGTTATTTTTAGACATTTAAACCGAGTTCAGCGGAATGTCATCTGAACCATATGTGAAGTAGCCAGACTGGGAAAATACTCCTATACTTACCCCTACCTACTTTGTGCTGCAGGTCCTTATGTAATGTTATGTCGACACTCCAACTGTCATGTATTTTTCGTTAAAATATTGAGCCCAATCCTCAATTATTTTGGTCACATCCTCAGTCTCAAATTAGAAATTCGACGGCCTATATCAAGAGATTAGCACGATCAAGGGTTTAGGACTTTAGGTACCCAACGGAACATGTAGTTCAACTTTTGGCATAAATGTGGGTATAAAAGATCGAGGTATTAAAATCAACGCAAGGAATTCATAGATCGTGATGAAAACTCTGTCTCAAGTAACAATGCGTACCTACCCCGTGGCAAGCCGCTCCACACGATTTCAATATTTTTTTCCATTCTACTGTGCCTTCAACTTTGAAGCCAACCATGACATGAAAGTAAAAATAGTGATTATTATCACACCAAAACGACTAACTTCACAGTACGCTCAATACAACTTTAACGAGCAGAAAATGATAAATTGAGATCGATTCCCGTATAGAATCCCAAATCGGCCGAGCGTGAAACCACAGTGGCAACATAAGGCGTGAAAGAAACTACGATATCTCGTGCTCGGAATTTTAAGCGGTTCCAGACAAAACTCTCAATAACTACGGCCTTGGTGCAGCAGTCACTTACTCCGCGTTTTCATTCCACGTTTCGCTTCGACTTACATTGCTTGAAGCAGTGAACATTATTAATAGGTATAGCCTGCATCGAAACTACATATTAAGTACCTACAACATTTAGAATTAATACAATTGGGGATTCAATTTTAGTGTTAGTCTGCAAACTTGAGCACTCAGAGCAGACTAAACACGAATAACTACTTTAAAATTTCAAATAAATATCTAACATTTTATCGGAGGCTAATAAAGACTTAAACTGAGGTTAAACGGAAAAATTGCATTTACTAATCTTTGAATAAATTCTATTTTTGTTTGAACAAATTGACACTCGGAAATGTGAATCAGCAGTAGCTAAAATACGACTCAATCTGGAAACTGCATTTAAGCCGCAAGACACGAAAATATTTAGTATGAAAAAAGACAATCGGCCACGTCATTCACCGTGCTATTCCAACAAATGGAACTAGAAATAGATTTTGTACGTATGTCATTCACAGTGTCTGTTCGAAAATAACTTAGTTTAAGTAGTCAACTGTTGCTGTATGTTTTCATTCAAATAAGTGTGGGCACGAATGATTTAGTTTATTGGGGAGTGACCCTACCTGCCAAGCTGAATCCTGGGTTCAAATCCCAGTAAGGGGAAGTATTTAGGTGATAAGCATGAGTATTTGTAACAGTCTTGAATACATTTAAATTAAGGGAATTTAAATTTTTCCTTTAATTTAAATTTGTAAGTAATTTCGTTACCATCTTTACTGTTTAATTTAATACAAAACTTATTTAGAGTCTTGAATGTTTTTTTTAACTCTATTGACAATATCGTTGTCTATTATCCATAACATTGAACGCTTCTTGTCTAGGATAAGCGACAACAATACATTTTTACAGTACGCTAATTAATGTTTACGAATCTGAGCAAAGGTTATAATCATTTAGAGATATATCCCGTTGCCATGCCTAAGTCAATTATTTATTTTCACGTGTCGCCCACACTGTGTAGGTTTATAAAGTATTATTTTTAGTCCAACAGAACGCCTATTTTTAATTCGGTCAAGTACCATTCGGAGTTCGTGGAATTGAAGAAAAGGAACCCTTTTAACGAGTCGCACCATTTACGCGATACCTTCTCCTCTTCCACGCGACCCAACCTAACAACACATTTCATTTTTTCGCCCATACGAGACCTCGAGTACTACACATTCATTCCACCTTCATCGGGTCGCGGGTGAAATTGGTTCCTAAGGCTTGTAAGTAAATTTGCCCTTTGTAAACACCCGGCTCGTTTACTTGTGAATGTTCTGCTCGGTTTACCCTAAGCCTTTGAATTTTTTAGGTCAAGCCGTGTAGAACGTGTTTTGGGTGGGGCGAGTGCGATTTTGAGGAACGTGACAAGGAGGTATATTTTTGTTTGTCGTTTCACATCGCAATCGCGTTTCGGTTTCGCGCTTGCGCTTACACGCGCTGAGCCAACGTATCAATAATTTACTTTAGAAACAAAGTTTTAACCGACCTCAAGTCAGTGCTTCGCCTTATTTGAAGAGTTCCCTCGATTTCTTCAGGATTCAAGTAAAGGCAATAAGTAGTATTTAGTTATGGCCATAGGACCACCCGGAACGGATATCCAATCCAACAAAAAAATACTTTTCTATACAGATGCTCAAAAAGTGCTACTTTACGTAGCTGTTTAGCGTGCGGAAAGTTGGTTTTCGCGAACTAGTGCTTTTCACTTTTCCCACTCAATAATTGTACAAATTGTACCATTAAATTATTATGTCCATAAAAAATAAATAAGATAGAACTGTATAACATTTAATTTAATAAAAAAAAACAATTACAGTCCATAGTTGTTAGTATTAACTTACAGGCTATGTTATTACATAAATTTATTACTTTTGTTACTGGAACGTGGTTATTTTTGTTTTCGTACTTTAGAAGATGATGAAAATAAAGTGAAACGGAAACTAAAATCGAAGAACATGTAAATCAGACGCTAATTAACTAGAAGTATTTTTTTGACGTCGTTTTTAGTATAATCATCCAGAAGACAAGAAGTAGAAATAGAAGGCAAATTCATAAAACGAAATACTACTAAAAGAAAATGTTTTATTCGATCATTACATAAATTCAAAAAACGTATGATCTTTGCCAGTCTTACACTTGTCTTTATGATAAATGGTGGACCCTTTACCAAATTTTAGTAAGTTAGTTATATTTGCTAAGATTAATGAATAAGAGGCAAGTTAACCATACCTATTTAACAATAACTGATCTATAGCATAATTTAAATAATTTATAGTTAAACGGAGTTTGTTGTGAAGTAAATACAACTATGATTTGTTAAAAAATAAAACATATTGCCACAATCAAATCTGCCTTGTATACAGTTAAAACCACAAATACAGATACACGAACACACAAGTCAATATAATCCCAACGTACAAAAGAATATTTGGTTTACAAAAACTGTATCAATACCCAATCCATTTATACATTCAATATCAAACCCGTATTTTCAGGAAGAATCGATATTGATGCGAATGCGAAAGTGACTTTGTTTCACAACAAAACTTTAGAATGTGTTGATGAAATTTGACATGTAGAAAGCAAAAGCCCTGATAGATTCCTTTACTTTTTGGGAATCAACTCCTTGGGACCCATGAATCCCAGCTACGAGTATATTGCTGTTCAGAAACAATTTTGCATTGATAATTTATTTCATTTTCAGTAAAGACATTCTTACCGATTTAACGCCATAATCCAGTTCTTCGACTCATACTGGTGACATACCTGTACATAAAAAAAGATAGTTATAGATTAAATCATAATTTTGTAATAATCCTACAAGACGGGGTCAGTTTACATTCAAACATTTGTTCTGAATCAAAACTCCATTACGATAAAAAGCCGATCAATTATTTAGCTTTGCTTAATTTTTGAGTTCCGTAGTTAATAACCAACCAAGCCACCAACTATACCCTGTACCAAATAAGATTAGACAAATTGTGCATTAAATAATCGTCATGCGATTTCAAGAAAAACCATTTTAAAAGCAAAATCATTGAAATGGTTAGATTTTAAAAGCATTTAACTACATGCTTAGGTTAAACTAGTGCAATACTTTCCTTTTATATCCTAGATAAACGAAGAATTTGTAAGTAAAACAAATAAATTAGGGGGGGGGGGGGGATGTCAAAGAGGACCCTGGGCTCATATTTTATGTACTGATTTCCTGGGCGAGTTTTCATCCCTCATATAATATTAACCTGGGATGTATTCGTTAGCGCAGTTAAATTTGCATCAATCCAATCGATACTCATATCAAATTTAGCGTCCGCAAAGCGGAAACGTGCAAATGTTTGGGCTTTTTATGTTCCTATGATGAAAATAAAGTATTCAAATGCGATCAGTGCGAGGAATATGGACTGATAATGATGATGAAGTTGATGATAGTATTTACCTATAATGTTAGTTAATAGATTAAAGAGATGAAAGGTTCGTGAGTAGCGGCCAGCCGGAAGATGCAGCGTAAGAAGACAGGTCTTCTGTTAGGGAACTAAATAGGTAAATTGATGGTTGTAGTGGAAGTCCTTGGGAATAAAATTAGGATATGATGGTAAATATCAAGCCCATGGTCATTCATGTTGCAAAGGTTGTCGATCGCAATTCAACGCGGCAATGCGGCGACTGTGATGGGCACCTTTGCGCCCGGTATGACACGGGGCGGGTTATTTGACCAAGTGTGCTTTTATTGACATGTAAACGTTCCCGTATCGTTTATTAATATCATGTAAATAAGCGTCTAGTTTTTTTGCTTTCAAAAGTTTGATGATAAACCGTTTCAGTTGTAACTCGACCGGCGTATTATCGCGCGTAGTGGGCGTAGAGATAAACTGATCATGGCTAAAGTTAAATCGGTTTTAGGGTCCAACTTTTGAAAGCAAAAAACTACACGCTTATTTACTTGATATTAATAAACGATACGGGAACGTTTAAATGTCAATAAAAGCACGGTTTATCATCAAAAATATCGACACTCACTTCGTCGAATTTCACTTCAAAGCCAACGTTTCATGTATTTTTATTTCTACGACAATGGTCGTCGAATGGTCATTACAAGTAATTTTATATCGTGTATTTTTCACTTATCGGATGATTCATTAAATAGTTGAATAATGACATGCAAAATGTTTTGTGATTTATTGTTTGTGTTTTTAATTAACATACATATTATTACAAGAATTATTATTTAAATTAAAGATAGTTGGCATGTATACACAGTCATCTATGGTTGAGAACGGAACGCAATGCAATCGGAATTAACGTAACCGCCAGCGTGTCGACGTTACCCCGCTCCGCTCTGAGGGACACAAGTTAACCCTAACCTAACCTACTTATAATACAATTGTTACGGTTAATCAAGTAAAAACTCCAAAATTCTGGCGGATATTTAAGCTGACTGCTTACAGTGGCAAAAATGAAATTTTCTTCAAACCACATTGTCATCATAACACTGTCTACATCTTGTAAGCTATCCATATATTTTTTTTATTTTTATTTTCTAATGTAATAAAATTTCGAACAAATGAAATTCGTTGTTTTGTTATTCTGCCATTTAAAATTCATACAAAATGAATCATTTGCCAAATAATATTCCCTGAACAGTTATTCTATGAAATAATAAAAACTGGAATGATCTGGTCATGAAATAAAATTACCCCGAATTTCGTGAACTAAATGTTATTTGGAACGTTTTCGATGAAATGAAATTCGATGAAAAGTTTGTCGACAAAACAAGGGACACTCCATCTGAAACACAACGCTGTGCCAATAGCTGTCTGCGGAAATTAGCGGATGGCGTATCAAAATCAATGCCGTGTTGTGTTAATGAAAACATCAACACTTGATAAAAGCATGGCACAATCAAAGAGGGAATGGGGAATAACAATTCGTTGTAGATTCAAGAATGTCGGGGTGCGTTTCTTCGTTTATCTAGGATATCGAAGAAAAATATTGCTGTTGCTTATAAATCTTATAATTTATCAAAATACAAGGTCTAGAACTACATATATAAATTCGAAATTGTAGCTAGTGAAATGACGTACAATTTACAATGTGGACTGCGGGTTGTCACTTTATTGTCATCGGCATCTAGTTAAATTTAATTAAATAGATTATTATCTTGCTCAGAGACAGTTTCTGAATAATCTATTTATTTACAATACATGTTCTATATTCTTTCTAGACCTTTTGGTTTGATACATTATAGCTTATCAGCAACTAGATTTGGGTCTTACCTACAGAAATTTAGTTTAACGTTTTTCTTGTTGAAATTCCCTAAAATAAGGGCTATAAAGCCACATTTTTGGTGGACTCTATTCGCTTAAATGTCCCGCCGTCACGATGTCCGGCTGTTCTCCTGAACCGACTCCAAGAAATATTGTGAGCAGGCTCATAATTTTTTTTTTGTTAATTCAGTTTTTGTTTCAGTTGTCAGAGTTCTTTTACTCACAGAGCCACTCGTATTATTTTAAAATAAAAGAACATAATACATGCACGTAAGCCTACTATGCATACAGAACTTAAGCTTAAATTTCAAATCACAAATCTATTAATTATTCATTCATCAGCTCACAGAAATTGTTCGTCCACAGCGCATCAGTACCCAATCGTATTGCAATCAGTCGTATCAAATGCACGACAACAGCTCGATTGATAGGATCAGATCGGATTACGGTCAGATCGACGCAACATCAATCACACGAAATCGATGCTAAACTCCTTATCCCACTTCTGATGGTCGAGCCCGTTGATATAATACTCTGAAAGGGATTGCGGTGAATCATTCGAGACGTCTTTTGACGAAATTTACCCTGAATTGTCTTAGGAGAGGCTTACCATGTCAAATATTAATAATGTTAACTTCGCATTCAAATGTAATCCTATTTCAATCTCAATCTCGTTATTATTTCCGGGATTTAATAGTTCATGTGATTACTAACAAAGCGTGTGTAAAGTCAATACAATACGCTTTTCAGCAATAATTCAAACAATACAATTCACACGCCTGTGCTCTAGATGTGACATAATAGTCGCCATAGTGAGGTATAAGCACGACGGCACACAATACCTAATTCACAGCTAAAACCATTAGAACCAATCACATGCACGCTTATTGAATATAGCGAGATGTTCTATTGTTGTGATAAGACAGGAATTCCTAATTTGAATCGTATAACCCTCCTAAATTACGAGGTGAGTACGCATTTAAATATTGCAGTAGGAGTGCATGCCATCCAAATTTAGCAGCTAAGAAGGTACCGCCGAAGCAAGTTGCGGCGTAACCGTGCTCACACTGAATGTTAATAACGCTCTCTAGTAGTTAGACTGATATGTACTTTACGAAATGTTCCATCCATACGTAGCTCGCCGAATATTTCATCGTACATCGTTTGTTTATCGAACACAACCATTCAGACCATTCAAAAACGATTCCGATATTTCCAATTTGAGCCGATGAAAAAACTTCATAAATTAAAGCCGTGCACGAAAATACTCCGACTTGAACTCTATCAGCGTGAGGCACTCCATAATTCCACGGAAGAGTATCAATATTTCCGATATCGACGCAGACTCTCGACTGTAACAAAGCGGGTCGCTGACAAAACAAATTTACATAAATCCCGAGGAATCCGTAAAAATGACGCGCGACAGCCGAGCCGATAAGCTTTGGATATCATTAGCCGGGGACAGAGCGGGCCAATCCCTCACTTGTTCGGCCTCCTCGACGGCCCGAGCAGGAAAAATCCCAAATATCAATCTTCCCTTCCTCATTCCTTACGCTCATTCTAAATTGAAAAGCAATCACTACGGGAGAGATTTTTTCTTGGGGATTTCGCACACAAAATGGCCCTGCCGATATATTTGGAATGATTTTCGAGCTTGGAACCCGATTCTGGTTATTAAATTAATTCGGAACCTTGTCTGCACGGGCAAAGTTTCATAACGGTCACTGGCGATCTTTTGAGTGCGCGCCACTTATGCCGTATTCTTTCATTTCATGGGACACAATCAAACTGAATTCCTAAGGGGATTTTCCAGCAATTCTCTCCGCTTGCGCTGCAGAATTCAAACGTACGGAAAATTCTCATGATAACATTGTTCTGAGAGTAAGTGAACGCCAATTTCGGACTTTATAACTATTTTTCTTAACTATGAGTTTTTCACCAGTCAGACAGAAATTGCGACAATCTCACTAAAAGGTAAGTGATGTTGAATTATGGAACCTATTTACTCTTGTTTTAAAAATGTTAAAAAATATATCTTTCTTGTAACAGGCCGAAATGTCTCTTTATAAGTCTCAATTTATATTCGAAAACATAGTGAATTAAACCATATAGAGAAATAGTTTGCAAAACAGCGTTGGTTGGCAAGTGTTGCTTTTTTTCTGTCTTCTGTTATATTCTTATACGTTGTAAGCATTGCGCCGTTTGTAGATGAGTTTTCTGAGATTTTCTGCAACTTATATGTTATTTTCTGCTCAGAATCTCGATCTCTTTCCATAGCGAAGGAAAAAAAGTGTCCCCAAATTTCCGTACATTTTTGAACTATCCTATATGTATGTATGTATGTAAGCACTTTATCGTACACAATAACAGGTTAAAGAATATACATGTTACACAATAGATCAAAGTACAAAGGCGAACTTATCCCTATAAGGGATATGGGATTGTGACATTTGTTTGTCCTATTGGGATCGAAATAGCTCGTGACGTGATTCTCAGTGGAAATAACAATATACTTCTAGAAAACTTTACAATTAATAATAATGGAACTTTATTTGAGAAACGCTCAGCTATCTTCGTTGTAGACGTGGTGGTAGCATAATCAGAAAATCATCATTTAACCAACCGTGAATCCATTGACACGGTTCCTCATCTCCAACTGGCGATAAATCAAACAAGCTTGCTTAATAGCTCCCAGAAGCGCAATGGGCTTTATTCTCCAAATAAACAACTTTACTTCATATTTTCTCCGACTAAATAATAAATAACGCAAACAACTCCGCTTTTATGGGCCTATTTCAAGGCTATAAATATTTACTTTTTCACTTTACTCCATCTTTTGCAAAAAAATCTACAGTAAATTTAGCCAAGTAATTAGAAAGACAACTGAGATTCTTTTATTTTATAGCTACGCATTTGCTATCTCACCTGATGGTAATTGGTGATGAGGTTGAAGAGGTTGTTGCATACTTGGATACTGCCTATTGGCTATCGTCTTGAAAAGATCCAAGTTATAAGTAGCTCGGAAAAGGTTTGCCGGAAATGAGTTCCACTCTTTAGCTATCGTCGCAAGAAAACTGATTAGTGATAATGTATTCGTTTAAAAGTTGCAAATATTATTATTATTTCTGACAAAGGGGACATTTTAGCATCTACAGCCGCTCGTTACTAATATACCGCATTCCCAAAATACCAGATTTTGCAAAATACCACATTCTTGATTAATCACATTACCAATATACCAAATTTTCAGTATAGGGACATACTTAAAACGATTTAGTTCCATGAGTACCTTACGATTTAGTTCCATGAGTACCTTACGATTTAGTTCCATGAGTACCTTACGATTTAGTTCCATGAGTACCTTACGATTTAGTTCCATGAGTACCTTACGATTTAGTTCCATGAGTACCTTACGATTTTTTAACCTGGTGTAAAGGGAATGTGGTTAGCTCAAACTGTGATATATTAATAATTCGATATTTTGCAAAATCTGGTATTTCGGGAATGCGGTATATTAGCAAGGAGCGTCTACAGCGACATATGGATTAACTTTCATTTCCGGATTTTGCCATGTATAGATAGGTAGATTATAATTTCAAATTCGGATATGCGGCTGCGTTTAAGTAGACGTTCGACCTTTACCTCTATAGCGGTCAATTTCGCGGCCGATTTCACGGGTCTCCAATTTGCATTCTCATCCTGACCTTCCGCTAATATATTTTTATTGTTATATTCATTCTCACAATAATCATGTACCTACAATGATTTTGTCATGAAAAGGTTCATCATTTTTTAACCATAGCCGGCATTGCATCGATATCGCTAACATTTATAATCGAAAATATGAAATCTTTTCTTTCTTCATCTATATTTACATATTGATTTATAATTTCACCATCGTACTCGTACTAGCTAATTGAACGAGCGAGCGTAGCGAACGAAGTTCTCTGTTTCAGCTTAAGCCTAAATTCTTTCATATGACTGCATGGCCAGATGTATGGCTATTCTCCTCTACAGCAACGAACGAAAAAACCATAGAATTCGAGCCCTTTAGAAAGTTCTACCAATACACGTACCTAAAACCCGGTATGCGGATGTTAGAACTAAACGGCTGCCTGGCATCGTTTTGACACCCTGCCTCTATCCCCGCATAATAGCAATGGCACCCATTCCGTGGGGCCATTTTGCGGCGCTACTTAGACTTCTAGGGTTTTTTCGTTCGCTGTTTTACAGGACGTATTTCTCAACGAATTCTCGCGAATATTTCTGAGAAGGTTCAGTAATTCAGTTTTTAGAAATTGAAAAAAATATTAAAAGATACAGTCGCGAGTATTAGGCTGGCCGCAGATGCACGGATTCATGATTAGGTTGTCGTATGACAGACAGAGACATTTCCATATGACAAGCAGAGACAGGAACACTTTTTGACGTCATTCCGTTTGGAAACCGAACGAAAATTCCGTGCGTGTGCGGCCAGCCTTATAAAGGATATGTGAGTTTTGGGAGTTAATTAACAACAGGACAATGGCGTAACTTTATAGACGGACGTCGATTCGCTTGTGTGGCCTTTGGTCTATATCACACCTTACGTCAAAAATGCAACGGCTGCTGGCCGACCGATGCCGTCAGTTTCGTAATCACCCTGCAATCGCATGTTTGTAGTGTAGTCATAATTATCATCCTTATTATGTGTAAACATTATTAGAAGAGTATTTTCATAAATGGCAAGTCAATTAAAATTACTAAGACATTGCTCAGAGGTGAATCATTAACAGGGGCGCTATAAATGCGTCACGAGTTTCCATATAAAGTTCAATTGCCTGTCCATATATAAAGCACTGGATTCTTTATCTTGTCTCATGGGTTACTTTGTATCATCTGCTACGTCCTAACGTCCCTCGAAATAGTCTGGTCACATGTTTATTTTATGCGCACTTCGTTGTGGAAGATATTAATTAATGCTGTGCATTTGACACAGTTCGGTATTCAAATGTATCTCAAGAAAATCGATAGATTTAGATCTAGTTGAAAATGGTAAATTGGACCCATAGCCCATCTGTGGCACGTTTTTAAAGCATTAGAAAGATAGTTAATTCCTGTTTAATTTGCTTCGTTGGTGCTTAGCTAACCACTTTGCTAGCAAACAATACATGTTTACATCATAAGTGTTTTGGTGTGTCATCATAGTAATTATCATCATCATTTTCAGTCTATAATCGTCTTCTGCAGAACTCATGTGCTTTCAAATGCGCTACTTGTTTAAGTGCATTACATTCTCCCTAAATATTAAAGTCTTTCAAACCGTCAACATTTACTTTCCGCACTCGGGGGGCAAATTACGTTATTTTAATGACCATGTGCGCCAGAGTGTATTATTAAACAACGGTTCAGATAGCGGTAAGCGTTCCTTGCTCGCCTAAAATTAGTATACGCGACGTAAGCGATGCCGATCGTTAGGCCCATGTGCAGGAACGCTATATTAATGGTAATAATTGGTTGTAAAGAAAGATTTATGCTTTCTTTGAACCTGGCACTTTATCTTTACCAGCTACGCTCTTAATGTACGATTCTCACCAAACAGGGCGTCCGGAGCGCGCCTGAGCGTTTTTAGAAGTTGCCAAAGGAATTTAAAGGTTTAATACAGTCGTTACATTTCATATTTGAATTGATTAACGGCAGGTTGGCTGTCGTCGCATACGACCGGCTCCGTCCGGCTACTGCACTCTATTAAAACGCGGTCGGTAGGGCTGCCACCAGGTGAGTTCTTTGAGGGATGTTTTAAACTATAAACCAGCAGCTGGCGTCTTTTGGCTGAGGATGATGACGACTTAAAAAAATATAAATATAGACTAATTTGTAACTTATCACATTGAACATAAGGTTCAAAGCGGTGCAAGTCAGAAATAAAGGATAGATCAATACAAATGACTCAACGTGATAATAAAAACAACATTTATGTATGCCAAACAATTGAATGATGCAGATAGTGAGAAATAAAATTGATTGGCCTTGTCTATAGCTACCACATGATATATAGAAAAACTTCCATGACTCAGAAACAAATATTCATGCTCATCACACAAATATTTGTCTTAACCGGGATTCGAACCCAGGACCTTCAGCTTCGTAGGCAGCATCACTACCCACTAGGCTACCGGTCGTCACATATATAAAGACTGACATGTAAAATACCCGTATTTTATCAATAAATGAATTGAATGGTATTGAATGCTTTTTAAAAGGACCACTGAATAAATAATAAGTAGTACTATGAGTACATAGGACATATATATATATACATAAGCGCTCAAAGTTACTATTTCGAGACATACGGCCGTATTCATAAACGTACTACAAGCCTGTTTTAACTAAAATGGCGCTAAAATTCGTTTGTCCTTATATGTCACTTTGACATAATTTGTGTTCGTAAGAAAGGGACAAAGCACATTTTATTTAGCAGAGGCATTTTAAGTTTAATGAATAAGGGGGTTAGTCTCAAAATACAAAACGAGATCCCCAACAGCAGACCTAACAACGCATGAGCTCAGACAAACGGTTTTATTTGCGAAGTAATGCGGGCGAAAACATATAACATAGAAAGCATAAGTCTTTAAAATGTATTTAATTAAATTTTCCAGCCCATTTGCCTGATTCGATTCAAAGTAACTCGCCAATGTCGAGACGGTTGTAAACTTAGATTTATAGTGGACGTTGTGCACTTTGCAATAGGGATTAAAAAAATGTTAGGTTATTTATAAGTACCTACTTCTATTACCATGTATATGATCTTTTCGAACTCGAAAATATTTTTAGCTTCTTATTTTTCGTGTTGATGAACTTTTTAGCTTAGCTGTAAAGATCTGTGTTAGGTTATTTTTGAGACTAAACACCTTTATAAGTAGCATTCGGAGATGAAAATTCGTCAGACAAATTCGAAAAAACAATAATTTTTAATGCTGTTCTTTAACCCAAGCCCAAGTCCACTCGTATTTTAAATGTGATCAAGTCATCATACGATTGTTTATAACCTATTATAGATCTGAAAGTCTGTTTATATAATGAAATGTTATTTTAATCGGCTCAGCCCCGGCTGGCTCAGTTCACGTTGCACAGGGCGGTTCCACAACACTTCAGGAGCTCAAGCCATCCGGTTCCCTCTTGGAGACAGCAACCACGCGTCATAGCTCTGAACATAAGGGAATTAATTAATTACACAGCGTTGATGATTGAATTATACGTGTGTATCTTCTTCCGTTTTACTGCAGTAATAATCAGTGTAACGTATCGTAACGATCAGTCCGAAGAATATCCACTCAAAGACCCCGTATTATTTCAAATTCACAATCTTAAGCAGAATAACCGAATTAATTTATTTATCACAATGAACAATTAGCAATATTATAACATTAAAAATCACTACAATATTAAATATTATTTACTACAACACAAAATTACCTTACTCTAAGTCTAACTTTAATCGCTCCAAGCCGTTCCCGGTGCAAAAGTCCCCATAATACTGGCGGCATTTCCACGCTGGATAGCCATGGAAATGGAAAGCCTTTGCACCAAAAACGACTCATAGCGGACTCAAAGACTCAATCTTAATGTAAATTTCAACATTTCACGACAATAACCGACATAATTAACGACCCAACTAACAACTTACTAAAAGACAGTACTGTTTCTCGATTCCATTTTATGTGAAAAACAAACAAGATCGCAATGCTGGAAGACGTTGTCTACCGAGTCAATTATTATTTCCTTGACGTATTTAAGGCTATTGTCCGTGGAATTATATGACATTTCATTAGTTGATGTTATATAAATAGAAGCATGTCAAATCTACTTCTAGAGATTTCAACGGACCCATTCGTATCGAAGATGTACAGAAAAACAAACACAATTTTGGCAAACGGTGGCAAACATGACTGCATAAATCTTCGCTTCGAGGCGCTTACGCAGTCTTCACTCCAGAGCAGTCACGAGGGTGTGGCTAACATGGCTTAATCACGAAATCAGCATCAAGCAGCGTCTATCATCCATAGTGCAGTCTCGAATCCTAACGTTTTTCGGGCACATATGTCGTTGAGAAGACGTAGCTATCGAGTGACTTGTGTTCCAGGGAAAGGTCGATGCCACCAGACCGCGAGACAGGTCACCAATGAGATGGACAGACCAGATGAAAGTTGCAGTAGATGCAAGCATAAGGAAGGCGACTGTCAATGAGATATGGCGGCGTGTTGTGAAGCTACCAACACCTGAAATGATGACCATGACCACTGTGTCAAGAGCGAAAACGACGAAACAATAAATAACAGTAACAACTTAAATTCTAACAGTAAAAAATCCGTCTTAAAAAACTCGCATACTTTTCTCAGCGCAAATCTGGTCAACTAGGACATTAGTATTAAACAATGGCTCGTTTGCCGCTCTAGACAAGTTTGTGCTTCAAAACGACCGCCATTTAAAAACTAACATTGTCCAGCGCAAGACTTACTGAACCTAAAACTAAATGTTGAGGTCAAAATGTGGATGGCATTTAGACAAGTCACTTCATGTTAGCACAAACTGATGATGAAACGAATCACAGATTCGTTTCATCATCAGTTTGTCGACGACCGCTTTAGCTTAGTTGGTAGTGACCCTACCAACGAATCTAGAGGTCCTGGGTTCGAATCCCAGTAAGGGCATTTATGTTTTCATGTGAGATTTTCCCCAAATATTTATTTGTTATTTATTTGAGTTTTTTTCTTATCTATTTAAATATGTGTATCGTCGTCTATTACCCATAGTACATACCCTGCTTAGTTTGGGACTAGCTATATTTGTGATAAGATTCAAATTTCTTTTCTGCTGTAAGTAATAAAGTTAATACCATATGCAATAATGTAAAATTTAAAAAGTGTGCAATTTATAGCAGATATTTTATATCGTACTAGCGACCCGCCCCGGCTTCGCACGGGTACTATATTATACATATAAACCTTGCAACTGAATCACACTATCTATTAAAAAAAACGCATCAAAATCCATTGCGTAGTTTTAAAGATCTAAGCATACATAGGGACAGACAGCGGGAAGCGACTTTGTTTTATACTATGTAGTGATTGCATTTATCAAAATTGTTTTTATACATTTTTTGGGAGAATGATAGTGTTATCTTAATGTATTGTTTTGTGTTTCGTTTCAATAACGATGATTCTGAGTATAGTACGAGTAGGTATATAATAGGCAAAGAAAGCACGGCACACAAGTAAAGGTGTCTAAATCCTAAACTTAATACAGTTTGTACTACAGAAAAACAATATGGAAATAATGTCAACATTATAGCTCGTCACTGTCTCTTTTTAACACACAGTCAACTTAAAGCGCAGTAAAAACTTCCATTAGACGATTTAAGTCATCACTTGTCATTCAAAATCGAAGACTCAAAGATAATTTATGATGAGTACAATTAAATTAATAGTGGTGTATCGTTTTAATTGCTTTCACCTTTTACCACTTTCTCGTATCATTCAATACCTACAGGTAATGCACTGCACTGTTCTAACCATTAACCATCTGCTGAATCGTATAACCTTTATTATACCAACTAGCGAAATAATCATCCTCAAGCTACTTTAAACTTAAATGCTATTGAAATACGGTTGAGATCGAAATTGGAATACAAAATCATCCCATCAAAAGTAAAGACATAACATTATTTTAGACTTAATCATGATGATATAAGGTGGAATTTAGAATGCAGCGCTTCTAAGGTTGAATGAAACAACTGAATGTTTACCCCGTTGGTTACATAAACGAATATGGCAATTAAATTTTGATATAATTAAACGATGAAAGGTTTCAGAGCATATAATTACAGTGAAATTGAGCAAAGATGAGATGAAAATTAACTACATTAAGGTTTAAACGTGCGTTATTTAGATTTTACAATATAATAGCTGGCTGCGCGAGTCCACCCGCGTATTGTTAATAACCCTGGCAAAGCTGCAGAATAAAATAAAGCCTTTGTCCATCCAGAAAGTATTTTTTATAAGCAGGTGATTTTTTTTTTTAGCGGATATTTGGGTCCGTAGAAAACCCCCCGCAGACAAACTTACAACCTCAACCTTATCCTCTAAATATTATTGGTAAAGATAATTATAGACTTTATCATGTTAACATAAAGATGTCTTCAAATATGATCAAAGACAATGACTAGTGATTGGAAATGACAATAAAACATACCTACATCGAGAGTGAATCATAGAGAATCTAGACATCGTCGTCAGATATTTTTGAGGTCATTTGTTCGTTACTTCGATTATTGAAGAACATTTTATTTTAATTTTTTTTTTTCAGCGGTTAGGTACTTGGTTGATTTTAGTTTCTTTCGGTATACAACAAAATTTTCAGTGATGACTATGGTGTAATCCCAGAGAGTTTGTTTACATCATATGATAAAACACGTAAGGATGAGTCTACAGACTTTTTCTCTATAGCATAAGTATAGATTATTATTTTTATTCTTATAGCGAAGTCAAAGCACAAAAGACGGTCGAATGTGCTCAATCTTTCAGTTTCCCATTCTTACGATTCTGCTGCGTCAGCCATGTTAAACCGATACGTTTCCTCCAGTTATGGCCGAGCATGCCAAAAGTAGGTCGTTGGAAATTTACCTTACGGTACCTGACTACTGGGTGGCCAACGCTCGGCTCGACCCACTAATAGAGGTCGGGGGTTAGTCAGACCTAGATTTGTTCTGGTCTAAAAGCTAGACTGCTGCAAATCTAGCTTAGAATCGGTACTAAGGGTTAGTTTAGAAGCTCGCCCTATTTCTTTCTTGTGTATTGGTAAACATAATTTGATTAAGGAAATAATCTAGGTGCGTCTCATATGTTGTTAGTTTATTGGTTTAATTTATACCATAGTAATAGAAAGGCAGTTCTATGAACAACTTAGAATGAGAGGCCTTCGAGTCGAGTTGCCCACTCACTTGACAAAGGGGGGACAACTGTTACTCGCGTGACGCGTCCGCAAGAGCTACCTACCACAACCCTGCACGTGTCCCCTGTGTGTAAAGAGTGACAAACTTTGAAAGGCCAAAATAATGTATGCCATACGATTAAATAATTATAAACACCTTGTTTCTGAACATTTCAGTAACAGCAATTACTTATGCTGTGGTAACAGTGAAAAATTATTATGAATGGTTAAATGATAAAAATAATGTAATACATAATAGCTTACCTCATCGCATAACGAATCATAGTCATTCACTAATGTGTTTCAAATAAAAACTCACACAATTTTATACTCACACAAACGTTAGTGTTCGTGTTTATAATACTTACCTATCAAAAAGACAAAGATAAACATAAAAGTCAAATGTCAAAGTTGAACAACATCAACGCAAAGAATTCAAAAGCATTAATCACATTTGAAACACAGTTGAGCAGTTAAACTAAAATACATTTACTCGGTTATAAAATGTTTGTCAACGCAGTAAAAGATTACATCAATGATCGCGGATGGCATGTAATCCGTTATTCACGATGCCATGTTGCATATCCTTTTCAAATTTAGAATAATCTGTTGCATCAAAGAGAGTAAAAGGTCGTCGAACATTAAGTTCATAAGTTCACGATGATCGGGACAAAATACCGGTGGCACAGAATAGAACCGATTGTTCAATGGTCTATCTCATTTCGTATGCTGTAGGCACTTGTCTAAGAAACCATTGAGGATATCATTAACGAGCATTTCACAACATTGTTGTTTTGTCGTATGAAATAGTCGCGCTATGAAAATACTTACATATATAGTTAATGGAAGTTAATATAAATTACTTAAGTCTTTCGTTCCGGAAGGTTAAGTCCAAAATTAAAATGATGAAAACTATTTTTTTCACAACGACAAAGTATATTAGTGACTATCCTTCGATAAAGTGACACGACACAAAATATAATTAACGGACCAGCACGTCTAGCACACGACGGCCGCGACATACTCTCGATTTTTATCGCACTATACCTCTTCTTCTAAGTGTTCTAATAAGAGAGAGACGGATAGTGCGAGAAAAATCGAGAGAGCTCGCGCGCCGTCGCGTGCTAGCCGTGCAGGGGCCGTAGACAAGGTTACAATCGACAAGCGCTAACGCCAATAGAAAACTAATAAAATGTATGGGAATGACAGATGCCGACGAAACACTTTTCGTTAACATCTGTCATTCCCATTCATTTTATTAGTTTTATATTGGCGTTAGCGCTTGTCGATTGTAACCTAGTCTACGGCCCCTGCTCTCTAAATTTCCCGAGAATTGGTTGAGAAATGCGACCTGTAGAGTAGAACAGCGGGACAGCCACCGGGACACTGGGCAGACAAACAATTTTCGGCCCAAGCTGAAGCATAGAACTTCTTTCGCTTCGCTCGCTAGTTCGAAAATAAATAGCAACCGTACGAGTCTACATACAAATCCCTGGTTTTGAAGACACATCATATTTATTTATTTACTTTAATGTTTTTGCATAATTCATAATTTATTAAAGTACAAATAAGTATCATTATGCCAGTAAGTATTACAAAAGGTATACTGTCAGCATTTAGTTTGCGAGATCGTGAGCCACCGGGTGACCTTTTCCGGTGCGTCCGCCGCTCGCTCGCGGATGCCACGGTGACAGTAAAAACCTATCGAATTTTTCCATCATCATGCTCCTAGCGTTTTTCTTAGCAGTGTTCAAACGAGCCCGGGGTCCGCTTTGGCACCTAATCCCAAGATTTGGCAAACGCATTACATTTACGAAAGCGACTGCCATCTGACCTTCCAGCCCAGAGGGAAAACTTAACCTTTTTGCGATGAGACCAACAATGCAGCATTGGCTTACTGTTACCAGCGGGGCCTTCTCGCGGGTGTGCCACGGGAATTACCAAAGATGACGCAGATGCGGTTTTTGTGAAATTTGCGGATACGGATATTTGGGGCACACACCCGCGGATGCGGATGCGGATTTTAAGGTGAAACACTAAAAAACGTATATAAATGTCAATTTCACGATATTACGCAACTATCCACGTCTTGCGCTTGGTCACAGAGAAACGAAATTAAGTTTTTTTTTACTTATGGCGAAAATATCTAAGACACGTGCGGTAAGCGTGGGTTCCTTTCTTGTCGTGAATTGCACTACATTCGCATCCGCAAAACCTCCGCATCGGTTTTAGCGGATGCGGATGCTGATTTTGATGTTTATCCAGAACTTCCGCGGTTGCGGTTCTGGATGTCTGCAACATCCTTGGTAATTACTAAAACTTATCGAATTTGTCTATAAACCTAAAGTTCTGTAAATTGCAGGTTCGGCCGTGAAATATCCCAACAACGCAGTGGTCTACTGTTACCAGCTAGTCTGTGAGATCGTGAGATATGGGTTGAAAACGAAAATATTCAGTGTTTCCCATTTTTGGCGGTTGCAGTCAGCTGCGGAGAGATGCGACCTCCATGCATACAAATTTCTGACTGTAGCTACATTATCCTAACAATGCAGTGGTCCACTGTTACCAGCTAGTCTGCGAGATCGTGAACAACCGGGTGACCTTTCCCCCCGCGCGGGGCCGGCTCGCGGATGCTCCACGGTAACTAGTAAACCCTATCGAATACCGTCGAGATGCGGAAAGGTGTCTCCTGTTGCTTTCAAATATGTATATTGATTTATTGTTCGTTCAATTAAACTTAGAAACGCCCTCTCCTTATTGTGTACACTAGTACACAATCCTGTCTATAAACGAACTATCGTTTTTGCATTGTTGTGTTAGTAGGAATGTGCTTCTGCGCAAATTGAACTTTTCACATTTCCACACATTTGTGAAAACAGAGGATAGTAAGATTAATAAGTCAGTCAATCAACTTTTCGATAGAAAAGTCAAATCAAACCGTGCTGGTAAAGAGGAAATAAATGCAATTATTGAATATTTAGGTTCTTCTAGTATCTATGCTTCAAGATAGCTTGGGAGAGCGACCTCTTTGGTGCAGTTTTTAATAGAAAATTACTCGCTGACGATTGTATCAAGTATTTAGCTAATTTAGGGGTAACTATAAATAACAAATAAAACTAACAACACACGGGTTTGACAGGGGTGAAAGGGTCTACACGGAATACTACCTACCTAAGTTAAATTTGACAAAGGGACTCAAGAATAAACCGTACATATTCTACACAGTTTTTTACAAAGGAACTCAAGAATAAAACGTACGTATTCTATACAACAACAAAAACAAACAAATTGAAGGTGTTATAAGCTATATGATGACTTAGGCTATGTAATGTCAGTAATATTTAATAAACCAGTGTGCTTCCGATTCACGATTGCCCAATAAAGAATGCACGAAATAATAATACTTACTAACCTATTGGTTATTTCCTAGTGGTTATTTCAAGTACCATTCAGAGGTATTCATCTGAATGGTACTTGAAATCGATCTAATATTGATTATCGAATAGACAAAAGCAAAGGTCGATGACTTTATGGAAAATTTCAAACACGTGTTATCTCAATTTAAACAACGCAATTACTCCACAAATAAACTTTTCATTGAACATTAACTTAATAAAAAAACGATAAAAGTTTGGATCTATTACAGTCCGGGATCAAAAATAACATTGGAGCACAAGGCAAAGAAATTCCAGTGCTGGACCGAAAGTTTCTGCATTATATTTTAGTAAAAAAGGGCTAGGATCTAAATCGCAATCAATTAAATTAACATTGCACACACCGTTCATCATGCATTCTTGTTTTAACCGTTAATTTTCATACACATACTCACACTTTATTGATAATAAAAATTACTTAACAACATTATACATAAAACAACAACATTAATCATACATGTTAAAATAAGGGAAACGTTTTTTTCTGTTAAGAAATGTTGACACTAAACAGATAATTCTCAAAATACATATATTCGCTTAATCTAAAAACTTATATTTTTATGGTACGCACGAAAACAAGTATAAATCACGCGGAAGCACGTTAAATATTCTTTTTTTATTAAAATCCAATTTGCGAAAACAGACCTTCTGTGTGGCGCAGTAACCGGGACAAGATTCTATGGTAATTTCAGATTCCGTTGGGTAAGTAGTGGTCTCAAGATGCCACCGCGCAAGATGTAATCCTAGTAACCACAGGGTACCTCGAGATTGAAGCCTTAGGCTGTTTTCATTACCCTGTAGTCTGTACTAGTTGGAAAGAAAGTTAAATTTCATTTCATTTCATTCAAATATAAACTTTTTTTTTTTTTTAATTGTTTTAGGATCACCAACAGACAATACATCATATAATTTAATATACGTAGTTTAAGGTAACATTCTCGGTTGATGTTCATCTAATTATAGGAAATCACAGCTTATTTAACTCTGAATTAAATAATATCATATGAAACAAACTTGAACTTATGTCCATACATAGACGTGAAATCTATCTACAAAAAGTGTTATCTATAATTTGCACAATTTTGGAACACTGGGACATTTAATGATATACAACCTTGTCATAACGACTGTTACATCGAATTTATTAAACAAACATGTTTACCAATGCCATGGCGTAAGCTGTTATGTTGATAAATTGTATTTTCAAATAAATAGATAAATAAAGGAATTGGGCTGTTTTGCTTGTATGTTAAATTGTATGTGACTATATAGATAGAAAACCATCAAATAAATTGTAAAATACTTAGAAAAAAAATCATGAGACTTCAAAAATTATATTTAAAAAGAAAAAGCAAACAATTCGTAAAAATATGTAACGTCCAAGCAAAGGTCTAAAGGATTATGTAAAAAATTAAGTTAAAATTAAAGAAATCGACGCGTCAAAATATTTGGAAAGGAATAAGTACTTATAAAGGCAAAAATGTAACAAAACAAGGAAAAACATCTGAGGAAGCGTATCCGCGCCAGTTCATAAATATAAACAAATCTAATAAGACCCGTTTTGGATGAAATTTTCCTCCAATCCTTGTTTATATTTTAAAATAAAACAGAAGCATTTTTATTTCAGAAATACTTTTGAAAGAACACATTACTTTAGTCTTCATCCCATTAATCTGCTTGCACTTTTTGTATTAGCTGGTAAAGCTGCGCGGACAGCTAGTCTTTACTAATATAATTAAAAGGGTAATTCCGTGAGGCTGCATCTTTGTAAGTTTGTATGTAGGGGTAATCTCCGGAAGCGCGGGCAGCACCTTTCACTTATACAAAAAAGTTAACTGAAGCATCTCAAATATTATCGTAGAAGAATTCCACGCGGACGTGGAGCCTGCAAGCAAGAGTCTTGAGTCACGAGTTTTATTGAAGCACATCTTCACACCCGACTCTCATGCGGTCACTGTTATTACACAAGTATTGCGTAATACCTTTCACCTTCTATCTAGTTTAGAAATAATTCTAGATCTAAAGTAATTGTATTGTATCATAGATACATGATCAAGCGAGTCATTAGAGGATCAAGGTTTGAAATGAAGTTAGTACCTACTCTTAGATACAGCATTACTTTTGTTGAGTCTTATGACCCTTACAAAAAACATTACAAACGTGCAAACCTCTGTTAGAATATGCTTTGTCCCTTTATCTCAAACTCAAATGTCTAAGAAACAGATGAAGACAAGCGAATTGTAACAGCATTTAAGCCAAAATGGGTTTGATGAACATTTATGAATAAGGCCACAAGAATTGAAGCGTCTCAGAGATAACACAATCATCAATAAGTCCCGATCTCGATTTAGACATAGCAATACAATAATCATTATCTCACATCTGCATGTAAACTGAACTATCACTGTCTGATTTTCTTTGATAAAGAATGACAGCATGATGCTTTAGGCGGCAATATATTTCATAGATCTTTATGCGATTCAACAACAACACTTTATACTAGTGGTTAATTGAAAATTATAGTATCGTTACACTTCGATAGTGTTATTCATAGCTAAAATGAAGTAAGTATTATGAATAACAAATTGTTTCGACGGCCATGAAGGGTAATCCTTACCTGTTATTTACTCAGCATAAATGAAACCATTGTTGTAAAGCTACCTGTAACAAAAATAAAAATACATTTATAAGGATAATTAAACCAAATAGACCTAAGTCAGCTTAGAGCAACTTAAATAAATGTTTTATTGTAAACACAATGAATTAGTTCGTAAAATATACCCTATCCTAAAGTTGTTCATAAAAACAGCGTATTAATAAGGTTCACTTTATGAGTAAAAGCAATCTTGGGCATAATTTCAAAACGCTCGAGGCTAAATCAAACAAAGATCGCGCAAAACGATCGGATAAACATGAAAATATTGTTTCAACTGGAACTATGCTCAACACCGCTGCTAATTAAATTTTGTTTACAGAAGATTAAAATTTTAATTATATGTTTGCATTCAATGTTTTATGCATACTAAAATTAGCATTGAATTCCTGTTATGTAATGTATTGAAGTTAGATCAACATGAGAAATCATACAAAATCGACTACGAACAAAATGTTTGCACTTTTATCTCACTCAACACTATCGTACTTTAATTTAAAAACAATAATTATCAACATGATTATACCGTGCAAAGACATCGGAGAAACTTCAGAAAGTATTTCTCGATGTGTGGTGGGAAATACGTAGTGTGGGCGGAAATACGTAGGTCACTCGAAAAGTTTTGAGATGCTCGAAATTTAAAAATGGAACGCACCTGTATTATGTTTTTAAAAATAAATTTATTTAAAAATAGAACATAAGTAGCCAATTCGCTCGATTTAAAAATATAGGCGTGTTCCAGTCATTTTACTAAAACGGTTCCCGCGTTTATTCGTTAAAACAATCGAGCTTAACCGAGAACATTTGCGTGCGATATTTTACGATTTTAAATTTGGCTTATCGGAAGTATTGTGGTGTTTGCAACGGGTGCTGACTGCATTAGGAGACTCTGCTCCATCTCGGGCAACAGTTCTTGGATGGTTCAATGAATTAAAAAACCGGCCAAGTGCGAGTCGGACTCGCGCACGAAGGGTTCCGTACCATTATCTATAAAAGCAGTAAAAAAAAAAAAGTTTGTTGTATGGCAGGCCCGTTAAATATTTATTTTATTTTGTTTTTAGTATTTGTTGTTATAGCGGCAACAGAAATACATAATTTGTGAAAATTTCAACTGTAGCTATCGCGGTTCTTGAGATACAGCCTAAAAAAAAAACGTTTGTTGAATGGGAGCCCCCCTTAAATATTTATTTTATTTCGTTTTTAGTATTTGTTCTTATAGCGGCAACAGAAATAGATAATCTGTGAAAATTTAAATTGTCTAGCTATCGCGGTTCTTGAGATACAGCCTGGCGACAGACAAAACGGCAAAAAAAACATGTTTGTTGTATGGGAGCCCCCCTTAAATATTTATTTTATTTTGTTTTTAGTATTTGTTCTTATAGCGGCAACAGAAATACATCATCTGTAAAAATTTCAACTGTCTAGCTATCGCGGTTCTTCAGATCCAGCCTGGTGACAGACAGACGGACGACGGACGGACGGACCACGAATAACATACAAGGACATAATGAAGTCCTGGGCGTCAGTTCGCGTAAATATTATTTTACATGAACATCTTGGAGTGAGGAAGCTCTGTTGTCGTTGGATCCCGCGTTTGCTCTCCGATACTGAGAAACAGGCTCGTGTGGATTGGTGTCATGATATGCATCTACGATTCGAGAACGGGACATCTAGACGTATATCGAGTATAATTATAGGTGACGAAACCTGGATCTATCAGTATGATCCGGAAAATAAACGACAATCGTCAGTCTTCTTATAGGGAAAGTTACCAACAAAACTGCAAAGACCGCGTACGGCAAAAAAATGGTCGCTAGTTTCTTTTCACGGCGGACATACGTTAACATCAATAGTCGAAAATAATATGTCTGTTAACTCGGATTGGTACACTACAGTAGCATTTCCGTAAGTTTTCCAAGTAGTGCGAGAGAGGCGACCAAAGACTGGACGCTGATCATGCTGCATCACGATAACGTCTCTTCACATACGTCGCTCAGAACAAAGGCGTGTATTGAGGAAGCTGGGATAGAAACCTTACCACATCCACCCTTCAGCCCTGACTTAGCTCAGTTAACGCAAGGGCGTTTTTTATTGTTCCCGGTAGTGAAAGAAAAAATAAAAGGAATTTTTTTTTCGAGCGCTGAAGTAGCCGTGGCTGCCTATGAATTAGCAATTTCGGGCCTATCCGATCAAGACTGGCAAAAGTGCTTCCAAAGTTGGTTTAGACGAATGGAACTTTGTATAGAGAATGATAGAGATGCTAATTAATATCTTCAATTGTTATTTTTTATCTCAAAATTTATCGAGTTCACGTATTGAAAGGTTGTTCTTTCCCTCATGAGAGATTCAAATTTACACATTAGTTACTCCTTAATTAAAAGTTGACTCAATTGCAGCAGTGCCGTAAGTCAAAACGTTCCGAATTTTAATTATACACACGAGCGCGAGGTATCAAAACAAACGCCAATGGAAATACCTCAGATCGAAAGTTAATTAGACTCACTTCCCTCTGCAGGTACGGAGGAATTAATAGCAGTCGGAATTGACGAAGAACAAAGGAAATTTTACGATTAGGACGATTACTCCGTCGGTCGAAAGGTACGAGTAAATTTGAGAGTTTATTTATAGAAATATGAAATAAATTATGTAAAGGCAGTCCTGTTTGCAGAAGTTTAAGGTTAATATTTGATTCCATCCTTAATGTTTATTAATTTTCTCATGCATTCAGAAATTCAAAGCTGGAGTCGCTTAGGGAGCATGCAAAGTTCTGCAAACATTTGTAACCTACCGATTTGATAGAGAACTATGATCAAAAGTAATTGGCACTGGTTTCCGTGAAGACAAAAGTATGGTGAGTTAATCAATTATGGCATTTAAAACATAAACATCGAAGACAATAAAAAAACTAGAAAAGCAATTCAGCAATTGAGCAACAACATATTCAATAATCTCCGAAATACCAACATTCGCGCAACATCAAAAGAAAAGTAAATCACTAAACAAACTATTACTTTCCCAGATTGATAACTCGTAATTGTACGTACACGTTGGGTAGTGAAAACATGTCTCGTAGACGCTCTCGTCATATGGCGGTGTATAGAACGAAAGCGAGTATCCACTGACCGAGGATCGAATGACCCGCGGCGAGGCTACCGCGATCTCGGCTAGATAGAACAATGAATGACTAGAAGTGGAAAAGGTATACATATTAATTATATTGCTTGTGATTGTGAGATGCAGAAAAGGAAGGCTGAAAGGATGGATGAGATCAAAATCCAATTTGTGCACTTTTAACCTTGACATTTATTTGTTAGTATTCTTTAATGTGTGTTACATGAAAATTTTGTTCGGTTCTTACTTTTTTTCTTTTTGCCAGTATGTTCTTCAATGACCCCAGTTCAAACCGGATTGAAAGGTCTTCACACGGGTCTCGGTTTGGATTATCTTACCGATATGGTGTTTAGGTCAGGCAGTCGGTAGAAAGTTATTTATACCACCAGCTCTCTGAAACACCAGCGTTCTAACTTGTTTTAAGAACACAATAATCCTTTCCGAAGCCAAACCATACGATGTAAAATTTAAACATAAGTGCTTAATTGTGGAATTAATTTGCTCCGCTCTGCTCGTCAGCGCTTTTGTCTATATACAGTTTTTCGTGTTTTCGGCTGCAAGCGTATCGCTACGACATCAGTGATTGTATAAATGAGAAGCGGTCAACTCTAGCACTTGCTTACCCAGTTTGACTGCAATCAAATTACAAGTACCTACACGGCAGCCACCGGCCGCTGCACGGCTTTATTTGATCAGCGCACCGCCATTGTTGCTCTTTGTGAGCTCCTCTGTGCTGTAATGACGTCGGCTTCTATTTTCTTGACTGACGGATTGATAGGCGTTTATGTTTCTATTGACTCTTCACACAGATAATTGAGATCTTGTAGGTAAAACTTATGGGATGTTAGGTTTTTTTTTAAAGCTCGTATTAAAGTCAAATAAGATAGTCAATCAAGCACCTAGGAGTAATTGGGTTTGACGCAGCTCTAGCCACAAAAATTTAAGATTTTTGAATATCCGAGTATACATAAATTACTAGCTGGTTAGCTATTATGGTAAAAATTAATGAAAAAAGCAAACAAAAGTTATTATTAAAACCATATAACGTAGACCAACGAACAAAGAAGAAATTGAAATTTCAATATCGGCAGAAACATTCAAAGCTTTAAAAGAAATAAGTGGAATTTGGAAAAATAGAATCAAAGAAAAGTCGCTATCGATAGCGAAATCTTCCTTAAACATATTTAAGTCGTTATCAATGAAAAGTTCTCAAAGCGACGTCTGAGACCCGAG
The DNA here is from genome assembly GCA_947578815.1 of Epinotia ramella. Lineage (NCBI taxonomy): Eukaryota > Metazoa > Arthropoda > Insecta > Lepidoptera > Tortricidae > Epinotia > Epinotia ramella. The sequence goes on from OX388213.1 coordinate 2,209,090, forward strand.
AGTCGGTTTGGACGTGATCGCCTTGATAAAAAGTCAGAGATATTATCGCTGTTCAAACGCCGGTTGAAACTGTTGGTTAATTAGGTAGCTACCGACTTAAGACTGAGTCTTTCTATATCTATACACAGCTCGATTTTGATTTTAATCAGCCCTGTTGCACGTCACACAAATACAAGGTTTCATTAGGAAAAATAATAACCCCCGACGTAACAAAAAAAAAAAAACATAGCCTTCAACCATCTTGACTGACAAGAATTTCGATAAACAAAATACCGGACTAAAGTCAGTCCTCCTGATGGGAAATACATTGCCACAAACAAACACACAGATACTACAGAAATACATGCTTAACTTATAACTCCTTTATGGTGCGATTAAAAATCAAATATTTATGCTTATTACTAACCCGAAACTATGCGAAACGGAACCAACTTGTGCAATGTCCGTAACATGGCGGTTTGAAAAGCCAAATGTAAAGTTAAACCGGGGAAGAATATGAATATCAACTCGCAAACATTTCCTTTTTGCGTAAAATTCCGAGCAGAATATCTTGAGCGCGGTCAAGCGAAACGTAATTAGGGCAATAGACTATGTAAATACAGATCCGTTTTGCTCTGCTCCGACTATATACAGAACACTCAAAAATGTATTCTCGTTTTTTTAAAGGTCTCTAGCAAACGGGGTATTTGTTAGTAAGCAGACACCAAAGCCTATGAAGGCTTGCGATTCCAGAGGAGTCACACTTTATTGCTGACCCTTTATTGATTGGATGATTCGTTTTTGACAGCTAGAGACCACTGCAGGTCAATCTCAACAAAGAAAATCCTCCGGAACTCTGGCAAACTTTGACTTTCTCACCACCAGAAACGCAACACCGCGTATCTACATCTACAGAGCAAGTATATATAATAAGTATAATAGCACTATTATAACTGCGGTCTTTTGTACGGTGGTCTTATCGGATAGATTGCTCCGAATATGAGCGAGACGGCTAAACTTGGTTATTAAATGTCCCGGTTATTGCAGTATGACAATTCCAGTTGTCCGTGGTACTACTTTCAAAAAGTCACTTTTCTATTTAGAACGTGAAACGATGCCTTTGCCTGTGTTGGGTATTTCATTGTGATGCAAAGTTTGTTGCACGTCAGTGTCAATGTAACACATTTGTATTAGGCTTGTTACAAATCTGAGGTTTGAAATGATTTCTTCAAAGGTTTGTTTGTAAATGTAAGTAAAGTATTTGGTTACGTAAACCATACAAAAATTATTCATTTAAAATCTGCTAAAAATAAGAAGATAAGTATATAGGTTCTTGATAACTTATTAAAGATTTCGTTTTCTGCAATGAAGCGCAATAAAATATTCATGGTTATGTTCCAAATTTTGGCTTAGATCAATTACTTGAAGATAGTTTTCGTATATTTATCTAAACTTTTACCAATAGAACCATTTCTACCACAAAACGAAGACTGGCACAAATTTTGCTAGAGCACATTTTTTTATAAATAATGTTTACAAATGATATTCACTGCACTAAAACGGATGTCCTATTTCAGCACACTAATCAACCGCTTAATTATAATCGTAATATAAAACACATTCACAAATTGCACAAGGAACTAGGATGTCCAGTAAATATGCAAATGAAAGCAATAAATCGATTAGAACTGTTGCCGGATGCAAATAATTTAAATCACTATAGTTAGCACAATAACAAATTATACTTGAGATTTATTGAGTTAGCTGAATTGCATGGAAGTACCTTATCCATTCAGAATGAAACTCTACTGACCACGGTAAAAAATTCCGATTCTAATGACAGTTTTATAAGAAGCCTCATCCAAATCTCATTCGACGTTATGTTTACAATTTTGCACGTTATTCCAATGGAATACGGCAAAAACTTTATACGTATCTTCGACAGGGATAGAACATGCACGTTGCACCAAACAAATGACTTTCCGGTATCTTATTATGATGGGAAATGATGTGCTAATCTAACCCTTAATATCCGTGTTTGGGTATCCGTATACCCAAGTATATTTTACAATACTAATGATCAATTAGAATAATAAACGTTTTTTGCAACTCCAGCATGTCACGTAATTGCTCTACTCTCTAGTCTTATTAGAATAATATCGATATATAAAATATCAGCTGCTCACGCGGTTCCACCTGCGTAATGCTAAGAACCCGCAGAAAAACAATACAATACAGCAGAAAAAAATCGTTGAATGGCCTATTAAAATAATGTTGATGAAATATAACTGTAACATTTTGACACCTACATCTCTCGCCATAGCCTTAGTAGTTGGTTTTAAAAATATTTCAAGAAAGCTCATTAAGATTCCATCAAGTGTCACAAAGAGGCGGCATGACATATTTTAAAGTTAGAAAACGTTTATTTGCGTGCGTTTTAAGGTATTCTAACGACCAATTTAGCCTAGTTGGCCCTGGCTACGAACTAGAGGTCCTGGGTTCGAATCCCGGTAAGGGCATATATTTGTGTAATGAGCACGAATATTTTGTTCCTGAGTGGATGTTTTCATTGTATTTAAGTATTTATTTATGTATACATGTTTATCTCTGTCTAGTACCCATAGTACAAGCTTTGCTTAGTTTATTTGTGTAAGATTGTCTGCAAATATTATTTAATTAATTTTATTCTGAAAAGTTGTCTCCACAGTTAACTTATAGTTATTATTTTTTGTAGTCGTTCGTAAAACAATTACATAAATAAAGAAAAAGAATTACCAAACGCCGTCATGATACAACATACGAAAGAGAAGGTGATTAGGACCAATTAACTTAATAGGTGCGACAAGAAATTATACAAATTAATCAACTAGTTACCGCTCGTTAGTGCTGATGCCTCTAGCTATTCCGCTCTAGGAGTCGATCAGAGACTTACGTTTTGCGTTCTGACTTGTTAGCTCGATGCAAGCGACCGGATCACATACATATTAAATTAGGATATGAAAACACGCAACCTACCTAAACAATTGGGCACACTTTTATCACTTATCGGAATTAATCGTGGTTTCAGTCCTTTTGAGTAGAAAAACCGAATAAAAAATCAAAGAGTGACCTGTTTATTCTAGTAGGTAGGTGCCTGCGAAGCTGTCATTCAAACATCGGTTAAGAGTAAAAAATTGTGTTAGTAGTAGTAAAAAGTGTATGGACTTTAATACTTATTTCTATGTAAGTATTGAAGTATCCATATCTATTAAATATGTCGTGGTCTAGTACCATAGACACAAGCCTAATATGCGGCTGGTTCAATTTTTTTAATGTTTTAGATATTTAAACAACATTCTGAAAACAAAAAGGTAATGACTGGTTCTTTTTTTTCCGAAACACCCATTTTGTACTATTTTCAGGGGAAATAGACATTTATTATCATGTATTATGTTATGATGAAAAGCACCCGCGATAATATTAATTGAACCTAAAGTATCAAATGCAACGGTTTACGCGCATTTAAAGAAAATTTAGATTAGGTATGTCTTTACATGCAACTGTATTACGTTTTGAAACATACTGCATTTTAAAAATCGAAAACTCCCGTGTTTTCCAGGCATATTAGTACAATTTCACCATCACTTACGTCATTCAGGTCATAATCGCTCGTCATATTTTGACTCGATCCGCGATTCTTAATCATGAGCGTTTGCGGTGGATGCCCACATATCAGATTAGATAAACATACAATTAATTAGTTTTACCGAGAACACACAAAAAATCCAATGAGTCTATTGCCCGATATTTTCCCGTTAACTAAAACTTCAGCATCATCAAGTAATCAAGTACCAATCAAGTTTATTGCATTCATGTTGTTACATAGATATTACATGTTAGGTAGTAGAGGTCTCAAACATGAGCCCTGTAAGGGCATCGCAACTAATCTTACACTCATAATCATGATCATTATCACCATCATCATCATGAGTCATCATCATTTGCTTTTGATGATGATATGTTGATAGAATAAACATTTTAAGTAGGTTAGGGTACCTCTTGCATTATATTCTGAATCATTAGTTCCTTCCACTCAACATGATTTTCGAAAGTATTAAATTGGAAAAACAATGCTACCGGACACAATACATGGCTCTTAGAAATCACGTAGTGTAGTAATTATACCAATATTTTTTAAAGATGACTAAACGATAGTTAAAATTTATAAATAAACCGTCCTTGCCTTGCCTATCCACGTCGTAAAAGTTAAAAGGCATGTTGTTTTGGGTTTCTCTAACCTCTGCACTCTGACGCTGACCCTCGGATTGTTTTGCCATATGGCCAGCGAAGGTCAAACTCACCATAGATTTATTCAACTCGCTTTATAATTAACTTTTTTACCACACAGGCCAGCTATTCGTTAAGCTGTGATAATATTTTTACTATTATAGTTAAAAGACCTTTCTAAAACCATGTTTTTTTATTAAGAAATTCATGTATCCACAATTTTTGAAGTGAAAACTTCTTTAGCGGCGCTGAGCACTTTTTGGGATGGGGAAAAATGGTTAAATACGCGACAGAGTTTTGTGACGTCAGATGTGAAGGAGGTCACTTTTTGCTGCTAGCCGATTCAACTTCATTCAAAACTGAACGCTATTCATAAGAGTATAAAGCCGTTAAACACTTTTTGCAATAGCATGTTCTGCAAATCAATTTGTAATAATACCAAAGCGTCCTTCACCGTTTTGCTATTGAGAAAATTCGAATAGTTCGAATTTGGGCGTTATTCCTAAAGAGATAAAGCTTAGAAAAATATTTATCAACGGCAAAAACAAATTGATATTTTGTTCGCCACCGCCGTCTGCTGTGCAAATTCGAATAGTTCGAATTTAGACGTTATTCCTAAAGAGATAAAGCTTTGAAAAATATTTGGTAATGGCAAAAACAGATTGGTATTGTGTTTAAGTCTTTAGTGTCCCCTCGCACCCAACGCGCCCGCGACCCGTCCGCCTAAATAATTGATAATTGTTTATAATGCGTCAAATTAATTTTTAGGGTGACACCGTAAGATGTCACGTGACCTGATCGAAAAACTGTTACAATGTTATTGAGTTTTCACTTCTGCCGGCACTCCCGGAGTGCAACCCGGTCTTTTTTTTTTTTTAGTGTTTGCAAGCTGCGAGGCGATTGTTGCGTATCTAATGTTTTCGATTCTATTATTCAATTTAATAATTATTAATAAAAGCTCAAATTCACTTCATCTTCTATTCTTATTGAATAAAAACGAAATAAACGAAGTTAGTAAAGTCCCACCAATAAACATTTTATAAGAACCAAATTGTATTACAATGTGTCCCTTAGAAGATGACTGTGCATTAATGTCCAAAGATAAAGCGTGCGTGAAGAGGAACGTCAACATCTTATTAAGTAGTCCGTCTCTCTCTACCGTGACGGCAGGGATAAGAATGTGAATAAATGTCCACTCACGATGAAAAATCCTCGCTCGTTTATAAAGCTGCGTCTACAACGTGCAACGATGTTAACCATAAACTTGGCTAAATAATACAAAAAGAGCGTTCAAACTTCATTCGCTCAGGTAAAAAATCGGAAAACGTGGACACCCGTTGGATTTATTCACTAAGCTAACGATAACTTAAATCTTAAATCATACCACCGAGCTAACGCCTCGTCCATCACCTATTTTATAACAGAGCTAATTGTATGTACAATGATATACCTTAACTAGTAACAAAACATATACCAATACAATACGGTATATCTTCTGAACTAAGTAGATGCAGCAAACAACAATATTTTTCATTAGATTATAATGATTGCTTAATTAATTGCCAATCAGTTTATTACAAAATTGCAAACATATAAATATTTTTTTTATTATAATTATATTTCTTACAGCACATAATAATATTTATAGCTATGAAAAATATTGTTTGTCCCACAATTTAAATTTTAATCGAGTGTCAAACTAACTTCCCCAAACAATAAACAAGACCAGCTACCTGTTAAAGTAATTTAAATAATTCAGTCAATAATGCCACCACACCGCGTGAACCAAGCGCGTTTTAATTACAAAAATTAATCATAACTATGCGAAAACCGCAACAATCGAAATTATAAATTAAACGTCACATCACAATAATTCATAGCGACGCATTCTCATAGTCAGCCTTCACTAGGCCTGGTTCACACATGCACAGGTTGACCGTTAGCTGATTCACAAAATGGCGGTTGCAAGAGCCAAAGGTCGCGGGTTGCGGTGAAAGTGGCGATGCTTTCGCTAGACCCGTCTCCGCGATTATGTCCTCAGCTTTGATAAAAGCGGCGCAGAAATTCGCAATTTGAAAATGAAATTAATTATAAACTAGTTTCGCTATTGTTTCTAGCTTTCGTAATTTGATTTTAAAATATTTGTGTTCTTTTTTAACACAGTACCTATGCAGTAAGAATTTTGAATTACTGTGACGGCAGTATTAATTTCTCTAAATTAGTTTCTATTTTATGCCGGTGTGCAAGTTTATTTGCAAGTAATACATACAAAAAACAAACTTGTATACTATTAAACTAAGCATAAACTAAACTAAAAACGAAATTAAATATTGAAAATATGCCTCAAGCTCAAAATCGTTCCTGCCCCCTAAATTAGTTCAATATTTTTTGCCAGAAAATTCTGCTTCAAATCAGCTCGGAAACTGAGGTAATCGAACGACAACAAACTAAAGTTCGTCACGCCAAGGCGTTCGCGTATAAACAATTTGAAATTCGAATTTCAAAATACGAAATGGCAAGTTTCTAAATGGAAATTCGCTCATTTCTAAACAGCGTGCGCATTTCCAAATAGGTCGACTGCAGACGAATGCGCATAGGATTTGGCCGGTTGCCAAGAGGCGGGTTGAAGGTCAGCAATACAAAGCATTCACACGCTTGTCTACAACTAGCTTTAGTTTGCACCAGTATAAGCCTGACCTACGATTACGAGTAGTTGTTATGGATGTTTGAAGAGTGGTGCGATGAGAAGACTCGTGAATCGCATAACGAGTAAGAATCGGGTGTTTTATGTTTTTCGCTAACTTTACGCCATCTGCTCTGCCGGCTTTCATGAGCGAAAAGAGATACTCATATTACCCGTTTGAAGTTGGAGAAAGTCATTCAAAAGATATATAATGTAGGTTTTATTCAGGGGTCTTCATTTGATAAAACATGACATTCAACCGTCGATAGATTTTTTTAGAATACTACGACGGTGGTAAACATTACGACTTCTAAGTAGACTCCACGTTGCCAATCCTTAATTGATTTGAGGGTTCGTTAGTGATAGGGATAAAATTTAATACTTTAGCGCAAATTAAATGATCCATAGAAAGCTAAAGTTTGTAGGTTTGTGAGTTTGTCATTTTGAAATACGTTGTCTGGTAGGTAATAAAGGTCCGGACATAGTGAAACAAGTCAAGGGTTTCGCGAATCACATTTTGTCACCGAGTTTAGAGGTATTTTCCGCGAAACCAATTCCCCTTTTGGCTTTATACTTGAAATTATTGGAGTTGGCCGAATTGCATCAAAGCAGTCCATTCAAAAAGCAACGTTACGGTCGAAGGTAGAAGATTCCAATTCCAATGACAGCTCTACAAAAAGCCAGCCACACGAATAAATATATACATGCAAGCTGTTAGCACATATATACACGGTAAGGTCAGTATCTTATGCTTTATAAATAAAGATTGTGCCGGGTAGTCAACGGGTTTTCCGTCAATTATACGCAAGGCTCGCTTTTGCATTCTAAAAGGTCTGTCGCGGTCAGCGGCAGTGCCCCAGATATCAACACCCTGAATAAGAATTGAATGGAAGTATCCATGATAAGCTGCCTTTAGATTCTCGACCGTTAGAGTCGGTGCCAATCGAGACAGCGCATAACACGCTGAGGCCAATTTGTCGCACGTCGACTGTATATGAGGAGCCCATGTAAGGCCTACGAGTAAATGCGGAGGAACCAAATAATAGTTATTTACGATACAAGTGCCGAAAATAGGAAATTCCCTAATAGTATTTACAGTACATATATGGTGCTACTTTCCCGCACTAGTATGTCGAATTCGAAACTTAAAGAGCCATATGTACAGTAAAACGTTGTACGATACACGTGTGAATAGGTAATTCGCAACTCGTGTCGATTTAAAACACTCCCTTCGATCTTGTTTTAATTTATTACCACTCGTTGGGAATTTCCTATTTTCGGCACTTGTATCGTTAATAACTATTATGATACAAGTGCGGAAAGTAGGTAATTCCCAACGAGTGACGAATGTGACGATGACCAAAAACACGACCGTAAGAGAGTGTGTTTGATCGACACGAGTTGGAAATTACCCATCCGCACGTGAATCATACAACATTTTACAATGCATCACGCGAGGAAATTAAAAATTATAAATGGAAGGAGAAATTTTAATTGTCACGAAATCTCATTCTCGCACATGTACGGGAATATTGTACGGAAATCCATTCCCGCACGGCCGCCCCCCGGCCCGCCCCGCCGACCCTGCCGTAACGGCATGGAGAGCTTCCCGTGTTTATGTTGACCCAAAGGCGCACTTTCAGAGCAAGTGCATTGTAAATAAATAAATATTAAGAACAATCTTACACAAATCGAACTCGTACTATAGTAAACTTAATAATGCTTGTGTTACGGTTACGAGACGACTATAAAAACCGGCCAAGTGCGTGTCGGGCCACGCGCAGTGTAGGGTTCCTTAGTTGCCCGTCTGTCTTAGTTACATCGACGTGCGGTGCGGTTGCGTCGGCCGAATTTGTACGAAAATCGGCCTTTCCAAGTACACATTAAATTGGTCGACTATTACTCGGTAACTACTTGTGCCTTCTTGTCCGTGATTGATTTGAAAAATGGTTATAGAAAACCCATAATATTTTTAAACAAGCTATTCAACGATACCCCACATCATGGGTTTAACGAGATAAAAAAATATCCCCCCTTTAGGGTGTAGGGGGTTCCCTAAAAAAAATTTTTTCAAGATTTTATGGTAATGTTTTGTCGGCGTAATTGATTTATATACCCATGCCGAATCACAGTTTTCTAGTTGTAATGGTTACTGAGCTAAGCCGAAGACGGACAGACAGACAGACAGACAGACAGACAGACAGACGGATACTTAGGTACATAGAAAGCATGCAAAACTCAGAAACAAATATTCATGCTCATCACACAAATATTCCGAATTTATACCGAATCGCTAAACTTAAGTGGCAGTCGGCGGGGCACATTGCACGTAGAACCGATAGCCGTTGGGGCGGAAAGGTTCTCGAGTGGCGATCACGCAACTGAAGGCGCAGCGTGGGTAGCCCCCCCACAAGGTGGACTGATGACCTGGTAAAGGTCGCGGGAGTCCGCTGGATGCTGGTGGCGCCGGACCGGTCATTTTGGCACTCTTTGGGGGAGGTCTATGTCCAGCAGTGGACGTTTTTCGGCTGATATGATGATGATGATGACACAAAAATGTTTGCCCTTAACTAAGATGACTTAAGTTGACGTGGGATAGTATAGCGAATCTTAGCGGTCGTCGAGACGCCCGACTCTCCATACAAAAGTAGTAAGTAAGTAAGTAAAAGTGTCATGTTATTCAAGTACTTATACATACATACATACATACATTCACGCCTTCATTCCCAAAAGGGGTAGGCAGAGCACATGAAACTTATGTTCCAGCGCCACTTTTAGCATAAATGTGGGTATAAAAGATGGACAAAACGTGATGTGTGTGTGTACTTATGCCGTTGTAAAATGAGAACTAAAAATCACTAGTGTATTAAATAAATAGATAGATAAATCATTTATTTGGCATTTTGCAACATCCAACAACTAATTGCTTCTAAAAACATATGTAGGATGGGCATATGCTATGCTTGCTTGCTTTCTGTGTAGAGCGCGAGTGAAGCCTCGCGAGCAAAAATAAAAAACCGGCCAAGAGCGTGTCGGGCCACGCTCAGTGTAGGGTTCCGTAGTTTTTCGTCCAGAAATTATTTTGTATTTTTTTTCAAAAACTATTCAACCTATCAAGTTCAAAATAATTTCCCTAGAAAGTTTTTATTAAGTTCTACTTATGAGATTTTTTTCATATTTTTAAAACTTATGGTTCAAAAGTTAGAAGGGGGGGGGGACACATTTTTTTTTACTTCTGGAGCGATTATCTCCGAAAATATTAACATTATCAAAAAATGATTTTAGCAAACCTCTATTCATTTTTAAATACCTAACCAACAATATATCACACGTTAGGGCTGAAATGAAAAAAAAAAACACTCCCCACGTTACGTATCTTAGGGGAGGTAGGTACCCTAATAAAAATAAAAAAAACACTGTTTATTTTACCACTTTGTCGGCGTGATTGATATACCTACATATTAGTACCAAAGTTCAGCTTTCTAGTGCTAACTGTTGCTGAGATTATTCGCGGACGGACGGACAGACAAAGCGAAACTATAAGGGTTCCTAGTCGACTACGGAACCCTAAAAACCTAAACCAACACATTTATATATTGCTGACGTTAACAACCCTACCGCCGTTTGCGCAAGCAATATCGAGATTACCAACTGCATTCGAATTGGAAAAACAAAAGGTGCCGGCCATTGTTTCAATTAAAACATTGTATACGCTAAAATACGACAATGGCCTTACATAATTCAATAACCGCCGAAACAAAAGGGATCGTAATTCATTATTCGAACGTATTAAACGTGATGATGACACAATTGTTCTTGTAACGGCAAAATTGATATATTACTTCCGAATATGAGCAATTATGTAATGTAATGTTCACAGCAGCTGCATGATATAACAACTGCATAGATACTCTTCAGCGAATATTTACCCGTTAGTTATTCGGTGAAGGAAAACATCGTGAGGAAACCGTTCTATTACCAATAAGGTCTAGTTTTCCCTTTGGGTTGGAAGGTCAGATGCCAGTCGCTTTCGTAAAACTAGTTTCTATGCCAAATCTTGGCAGTAGGTGTCAAAGCGGACCCCGGGCTCCTTTAGGGCACAACCGGGAACAACGCTGGGATGATGATGATGATGTAGCGTCACTCCTGTCAGCTGTCGAATCTGACGTGTTCTGCATCGCGCTATAGAAGTTTCATAACTCAGTGGCATAAATATAAAATCCAAACAACTCTCATTGGACTTCGGTCCCTGAGAGATCTCTCTATTGCCGTGACTTCTACAATGATAGAATACTCTTCAGCCAGTAGGGACGGAAATATGAGTGACTGCAATACGGCAAAATTAAAACACATTTCAGGGGCTCTATCGCAACCTGCAATACGATCACATCATGAAAGTAAAATACATTTGAGATATGGCCGTATTGAGGCGGCACGTCAACTTCTTTATAACCATCATGGAAGGATATATAGAAGAAAGGAGAGGCAGAAAAAGACCACGGCGCAGTTATAGAAATTAAGGAAAACGCTAGTGTCGTTTCAGGAAATCAAAAGGCTGGCGTACGACAGAGAGAAATGGAGGGATGGATAATACTCCACGGACAATTACACTCAAATGATGGCGTTGAGATGGGTCCATATACTCGTACTACATATTAAATTGTGTACAATTTTAATTCATATCTTTGATAGCAAAACAATAGTAGGTACGGATCCGTAACTAGCATACAGACGGGTTTATAGCCTTGAAACTCGTCCGTCAGAAGCAATTCAATGACAATGCTAGCGTTAACTAGTAGACATTGAGGGCAGTGTCAAACGTCATCCGAGACGTTGTGGGCGCCCTTGACCCAAGTGCGATTTACAGTTACTGTTATTGCAACGAGCATAACATTTGCTAAGCTAATTTTCGATTTTCGGAAAATAATAATAATAATAAATAATTATAAATATTAGGGGACAATCTTACACAAATCGATCTAGTCCCATAGTAAGCTCAATAAGGCTTGTGTTATGGGTACTAGACGACGATATATTTAATAGATAGAAAATACTTAAATACATAGAAAACACCCATGACTCAGAAACAAATATTCATGCTCATCACACAAATATTTGCCCTTACCGGGATTCGAACCCAGGACCTTCAGCTTCGTAGGCAGCGTCACTACCCACTAGACTAACCGTAAAAAATACGTATGTAGATCGCCATTGGCGGCAGCCCGACAGCTCATAACGGTGAAACGGCAGACCTCACCGGCGATGGCGGGACGAGGTAGAAAGGATTGCCCAGAGGCTGCTCCGGATGAGGATGCCTGCTAATTAATCATAATAATAATGTATGTACGACAATATTGTTAGTCGTACACGTGTGTACACAGATCTTATGGTACCGGCCATCGATACCATTGACCAGTCTAAGATGTCAGCTTTATCTGAAGTTAGTTAGGTGTTCAGATCAGACCTGCGGGTCGTAAACTCGTGGCGGTTTGAAAGCCTTTTGAATGGAGTAGCATAGCAGCTGTTATCTCGAATTAAACCTAGCATAAATAAAAAAGGTTGAAAAACACTGATTTAGTTTATGAAAAATGATACTGAAAATATATTTATTTTACACGAAAAAAGCAATTCAAAACATAGGGGCTAACACTAGGCTGAGCCTGTCCCGTGGAAACCAAACAGTATTACAGATTAACAATTACGCGGCTTAAATATAGAACAAGACAGTGTATGAACTTTTACATGATAGTATACAAACAATAAATAATAATAATGATGTTTAAATACCTATAAATACCTGTTATATTTAACCATTTCGAGGAGTCGTAGGAGAAGTAACTGGAGGATGTACAATTGTACATGTTTGTATGTGTGCCTGTGTGCATGTGTGTGTGCGCGTGAATGGTCAAAATACCAAAATAAATATAGAAAAATATCGTCGGTAAAACACATCGCATGTATACCGCGAAAATAGCCTAAGCCTTAATCCACAATGTGCCTGAACTGCTAACTTTCCAGTTCCGTAGTTCCCGTCACTTTTATCTATATGGAACAAACTGCACCGAGCCGTATTCCTCGCTTTTTCATGCAACATGGCGGCACAAGGCACAACACGGTGAGGTGACACGGTTAGGTTATGGGCACTTTTATAAGTCAAAGTCGTTTTGTATTGTATAAGTGCCCTTATAGCCTCTGCAGAATAAATATTTTGATTTTGATAGTGCCTTTTGGACTTAAATTCGACTGTTATAATCCAATCTAAAGCCGATTGGGGAATTGAATTTGAGAAAGACCGAAAAAAAAGAATATGTGTCCGCGGCCCACTCATTAAAAAAAGAATAAAGTTCTAATTTAGATTACCGCTAAAGCATTACTTAGAAATACGTATGCGTATGCTCCTCTGGTATGTATGTTGTGACCTGTTCAAAGAGACTACACATTCTTAAATTTGGCAAGCGCAATTTACACTTGCAATATATTGCATGCAAGTTCATTACATTGCGGGTTACCGAGGTATTTATACTGCGTTTTATCTATCAAACCCCGCAACGTACTTAAACTTGCATGAAATTTCTTGCATATCCTCCTGGATTCCCGCATCCGTTATAAAGAAGGAAATGGACGCTCACTTTAAGTCCTGACACTGAGCAAATAAACTCATCCGGAAAAACCGAGTGTAGGTACTTTATAAAGTACATAATAATATTTAACGCTAAAAAATATGGTGATCGGTAACATTAATTTTAGACCTTAAAATATTATTTAAAAAAAAACTCCCGTAATAGTAGATTACTGCAGAGGCCGTGAAGTAAGGGATTGCTGGACGAGATTGGGGTAGACGGCCGAGTCGTAGACGAGGCCGGATACAACGAGTCCAGCAATCCCTGTTCCGGCCGAGGATTGTATAGTACTTTTCTCAAACGATGTGAGGAAATATTAAAATCAAAATAAATACTAGGTAATCAATTAAATAATAGGTAATTTGCGCCTTTTTTATTTTTTAAACATGCCATTTGAACAAGCCGTTCGAGCACCATGTTTAACCGCACATAAAGTATAGTACCATAGATTTTTTTTTTTTTTTTATGAAGCAAGTATGCTTACAGTGTCTAGTGTTGGTTGGCAGTATGTAAATTTTCCTTTGTCAGTTTAATATTAGTAAGCAAATTTAAAAAGTTAGAGTAGCGGACAATAATGATTTTACTTAGGGTTTTCATACATTACTTCTTGGCGTAAGGCCAAGAAGTAATGTAGGGAGCCATAAACAAGAAACTTCACGTCTTCATTTCGTGATATTAACGCGTACATTTCCGAGCATGTTTGAGAAAAATATTATTTTAGAACCTTAGTTCTAAATAATATTTTGCCTCGAAAGTGTGACGTTTGGAATAAACTCGTTCATTGAATAGACACCGACCAATGCTTTACGTATTTAACGAACCAAATATACTATTATATCATATCAAATTCTGAAAAGCCCTTTGAACCACTGTATTCAATACTGAGCCAAGATTAACAAATAATTTTCACGTAACGTTACAAACGAAATTCAGACACAATCGAATACAAAGCTTATATGACCCAAAGCACATAATACGACCGCAATAATGCTAGACAAAGCATTTTCACCACGCACGGTTACTGGCCGTCGGACAGTCTGAAACACGGCAATATCTCCGGCTGGATCCCTTTGCGAAATACGGTGTTTCTAAACGTTTTCTAGCTGTATAACCGAAATTAAATCGCTGTTTACGAGCTTTTACAGCGCTTTTGGAGCAATTTCTGTTTAATTAAGACTGTTAGTAAATTTTGGCATTTTCTATTAAGTGTTCTATTTATACATAGTTCCACACTTATGCAATTTAAAACAAATCTAAGTTTCACAGCCGAAATAGTGTCTTCAAGTGAATTGTGATATAATATGTTTCTCAATTTATTTGCGATTTTATCCTTTTGCAGTAGTCATAGGTAGTACCTACCTAATAATAGTCAAATGCGTAATACCTAACAAAAAAAGACCGGGTTGCACTCCGGGAGTGCTGGCAGAAGTGGAAACTCAATAACATTGTAACAGTTTTTCGATCAGGTCACGTGACATCTTACGATGTCACCCTAAAAATGAATTTGACACAAATTTATAAACAATCATCAATTACCTAGGCGGATGGGCCCGTCGGCGCGCCGACGGGCGGCGGCAAACACAATACCAATTTGTTTTTGCCATTGCCAAATATTTTTCAAAGCTTTATCTCTTTAGGAGTAACGTCTACATTCGAACTATTCGAATTTGCAAGAACAGCACAACAGCAGACGGCGGTGGCGACCAAAATATCAATTTGTTTTTGCCGTTGGTAAATATTTTCTAAGCTTTATCTCTTTAGGAATAACGCCCAAATTCGCGAATTTTCTCAATAGCAAAACGGTGAAGGTTGCGTTGGTATTATTACAAATTTATTTGCAGAATATGCTATTGCAAAAAGTGTTTAACGGCTTTAGACTCTTACGAATAGCGTTCAGTTTTGAATGAAGTCGAATCGGCTAGCAGCAAAAAGTGACCTCCTTCACATCTGACGTCACAAAACTCTGTCGCGTATTTAACAATTTTTCCCCATCCCAAAGAGTGCTCAGCGCCGCTAAAGAAGTTTTCACTTCAAAAATAAATAAATATATAATCTATTAGAACTATAAAACTGCACTGTTTGCAAGCCTCAATAACTCTGTGATTATGTAACCTCTTGCGTTGCTTTTTTCTCCACTTGGCTACATTCTTAATCCTATTTCAAGAAAATACATCATTATTGATTATTTTATTTAGTGTACCCCTATTGCGTAATAACCCAGGCACTAAGCCGGATCCCACTCATATTATCTAACGTTAGGAAAGTGTGAAGATTACAATTATTCCTACCGCCGGCACCGCCTCGCTTCTAAAAACAACACACAGTCAGCAAACATGCTCCATCTATTTTGATCCTTAATTCACAGGAAATAGAGTAGTTTCCCGTATAAACTGTACTATTGGTGGTGCGGTAAGGCAGAACAATGAACACTTCTTCTGCATCTGGTAACGTGTACATAATTAATGATTAATAAGTGATCAGTTCGCACGATCCGATTACAACAGATTGGTGAAAAGTGAACCTTATGTGAAACGGATTTGGGTCGACTTTGCAATGGAGGATTCTTATACGAGATGATGAAATTAATCAGTTGATATGCGGTATTACAACGTTTTTTTTATGTTGAACAGACTTATTTAAGCATTATTTTTAACTATGAATCTTTAATACTATCCATCCTTTTAGGTACATGAAACAATCTTCTGAAACAATACCAGTTATTTCGAAAACGTGTGAGTTCTGCTGTTTTAGTTACGAGAGGAATGTCTTTTTTATGTATGGATATAGGGTAAATCGCCAATAACTGGCCACGTAATACTAAATTGAATTCCGTCGAACAGAGTTCATTTTTAGGGTTCCGTAGTCAAATAGGAACCCTTATAGTTTCGCCATGTCCTTCCGTCTGTCTGTCTGTCCGTCTTCGGCTTAGCTCAGTAACCATTACTACTAGAAAACTGTAATTCGGCATGGGTATATAAATCAATCACGCCGACAGAACAGTACACTAAAATCATGAAAAAAAATTTTTTTTAAGGTACCTCCCCTACATTAAAGCGGGGATGCATTTTTTTTCTCATTAAACCCATAGTGTGGGGTATCGTTGGATAGCTCGTTAAAAACTAATATGGGTTTTTTTATATTCATTTTTCAAATCAGTGATTGGTTTGCGAGATATTGAGCTTCAAAGCCCTAATTTTTCGAGTCATGTGTCTCCCCCCCCTGCCGGCTAAATGGCTACTACTGGGGATATAAAAAAATCGTGGTAGTAGTACATATAATGAATTTAAAAGGAAAACTATCACGGACAAGTAGACATAAGTAGTTACCGAGTAATAGTCGACCAACTTAATGTGTACTTGGAAAGACCAATTTTCGTACAAATTCGGCCGATGCAACCGCACCGCACTTCGATGTAACTAAGACAAGCAACTACGGAACCCTACACTGCGGGTGGCCCGACACGCACTTGGCTGGTTTTTAGTATAAGGGGTCACTTGGAAGCATGGTCAGTGATTGGCGAGTTACCCTACACAAATAATAGACTAGTGACTCTGTGAGCTGTAGAATTCGCGAGCCCTTAGGTGCTTTTTATTTTTAAATTTCGTAAATCTGAACCAACTAATAAACTATATACTTAATTACGGAACCTGCTTACAAAATTTCACGAGAATCGGAAGAGGAGTGACCTGTGAGTGACATCTAGAACTCGGTTACAATATCTGTGGACCTCGCTGGAATGTGAAGCCCCTCCCCCTTCCCTTTTACCTACCCGCGCTCGCCTCGCCTTGCGCACCGTACCAGATACGTGACGTCATCTATGGGGGAGGCCACCGCGAGCACACTATTACTCTACAGCACCTCACTAGCAGTCCCGGTACGGGCAGCTACCGGGACAAACCACTCAAACACTCACTCCACATTAGTATTGCTTTAACACGAACTTAAATGTAAATTTCACACAAGATGAAAACCCTACACTGCCTGCCTCGCGCTTTAAAATTTCGGCAGTCGGGTAGCCCTGTAGTGGAGCCTACCCACATGCCAATTAAGATCCGCAGCAACCGCCCCTCTGGCTGCTGCACAGAACCAAACCAAAAAAAAAAAAAGACGTCATCGACGCCAGGTCCACAGATATTGTAACCGGGTTATAGACGTCCGGAGATATGAACTAGCTTTGGCCCAAGCTGAAACGAAGAACTTCGTTCGCTCGTTGTTCAAAAAAAAGGTAAAAAACCCTGTTGCGATGAGATTGTTGTTTTTGCCGGCCGCGTGTGATACGGAACCCTGTTAAATTCTAGGTCAAGTCATACTTAACCTAGATAATTTGCCACTGTAAGTAAGCGGAAATATGCTACGCCGTTTTATATTGCAAAAAGCATACGTGTAACTTTTTTTAGTCTGTAAAATATTACACTGCAGACTAGTCTGTTATGGCGGGGTCCCACGGCCCGTGTTATAATATAACAGGCCAGGCCGGATCGTGCCACGCCTGTGGACGCCTGTACGTCTAGCTCAACTTGCTGCTTAGTCGCTTCGCGCGCGCCTGAGCGTCTCCTGTCTCGCTCGCACCGTGCAAATTAGAAAGAAGAGGGTAGATCTTTCTCAACTCGCGTCGCCGCGCGGCGTTAGTTGTGCTAGCCCCGCTGTGCGGCTGATCGCGTCTCGCGCCGAGCCGTTCCCACGGCGTGTGTCGGCCTGTACCGGCCTGTCGTTACCGCCTACTAGATCGTTCGTCTACTCCATAACGTGCAGACCCCGTATCATGGTCGGCCTTTATCACACGATAAGTGACAGGATAGAGCGTCCGTCACTGGCTGACACCGTTCGATAGAACGAGACGACACCCCTGTCTTGTCTCTTATCGCGTGATAACACAAGTTGTGGTTACCTATAATTAGATAAGCATCAGTCATGATTGTTATATTGATTTAAGAGCACGTAAGATGTATTATCTGTTGGTAATCCTTAATAAATAAATAAATAAGGCCGACCATGATACGGGGTCAGGTTCGCGCACGCGCCGCTGGTGAAATGAATGAGTTAGAACGGACGCAGGCGCGCCCTTACAGGCCGCGCCGCGCGGCGCCTTTGACCTCACCAACTGCCGATGGATAGGACGGGCGACGACAGGCCACCGCAGGCCTCATCGGGTACGACGGTTCCCACGGCCCGTCGGTCCGGCCTGGCGCGGCAGGGCCTGTGGGAAATCGGGCCGTGGGACCCCGACTTTATTCGGAACGCGTCACCTCACCCGTCACGTCTAACGGAACTAGGCCTCTGAGTAGGTTTAGTTACTACCACGTTACTACGAATCGCGGCGTCAAGCTATATTTGCGGGTGAATGTTGAGGTTAGATTAAAAGAAGTTACATAATAGCGGGACTGGGCTTTTTTACTTATTATTAGATGTAATTTAGATATTATTTTATGTATATTAAATGATGCTTGCTAAATTTTATACGGCCGTATTCATAAATGTACACACTTTACGAGTATCTAAAATCGACCTAACTCCAAACTAAGCAAAGCTTGTACATGGGTACTAGATGACGATAAACATACTTATATAGATAAATAAACACTTAAATACATAGAAAACATCCATGACTCAGGAACAAATATTAAAGAAAGAAAAGAAAGAAGACATTAATTCACTACGCAAAAGACACACAGAGACAAAGGGAGTACAAATACAATACAATTTACACATAATGTGTGTGTCTTCGCGGCAGTGAATCGGTCGCTGTGCACATATTCATGCTCATCACACAAATAAATGCCCTTACCGGGATTCGAACCCAGGACCTCTTGCTTCGTTAGGCAGGGTCACTACCAACTAGGCTAAAGCAGGTCAAGGGAAGAAAGATAAAGGAGTTACTTTATAGTTTAACTAGCGACCCGCCCCGGCTTCGCACGGGTACTATATTGTACATTATATAAACCTTCCTCTTGAATCACTTTATCGTCGAGCGAGGGCAACGCTGCTTGCTTAAGGTGATGTACTCAAAACCATACAGGTTTCCTACAAAGGAACTTTATGAAATCAGTGACCAACTAACTATGAGGAAGCTGTATGTTTTGAGTACAACTCTCAGACTACATAAAACCCTAGGCTATAACCCTCCTTCAGAAACACGTCGGCGTAAAAAACCCGTCGCCCCTGAATCTAACTGCAAATCCATGTTTGCTAAAAGGCAGTATAAAGCGCAATCGGCATATATTTACAATGGTGTACACAGTGTACTCAACATCCATCAACTACTATTAAACAAGTGTAAGATTGAACTAACTACATGGCTAAAACATCTAAGTTATGAAGATACGGAGTTACTGTTGTATCGCGCTAATTATTAACTGAAACTAAATGTAAATACAACACACACACACATACACACACACACACACGCGCACACACACACACACACACACACACACACACACACACACACACACATACACACACACACAGACACCATTAATATTAAAAATGTTTGTATTAGTATTAAAAATGTTAGGCTACAACCCATACTAACAACATAAGTTGCTAGTTGTGGTTTTACCAATGCTAAAAATTAAAAAAATGTATTAAGCTAAGATAAAATAATATAAGTTACCTCTAGATTTATTTCCTACCTACTTACCAGTTATGGAAGAGCGGGCCATCCTAACACAGGTTTACTTACCTAAAAGGAAGTCCCAATCACTGAAGGCATTGTACTTGCTAATTAAGGAAAAATAAACAATTTTTCATTTTCATTTTCATTTTTCATTTATCTATTAAGAATCGCATCGCATCAAAATCCGTTGCGTAGTTTTAATAAATATATAAGCATACATAGGGACAGACAGCGGGAAGCGACTTTGTTTTATGGGGCTTCTAAACGGGCAACATTTTTACGGCAATGTGTGGCCGGCGAGTATGTGCGTCTTGCTCTAGCGTACAAAGTCAGCGTAAGACAGCAATAGTTGCCGGCCAGAAATTGTAGGAAAATGTGTCCCGTTTAGAAGCCCCATTATACTATGTAGTGATGATAGTGATAGCCGTACTAACGACTAATATGTATGTATACTATTTATATACTGCTATATTTATAAGCCGCACTTCACCCGCGTATTGAAAATTGCAGGTAAATCCGCGCTGTAAAATATAGCCTACTATAGCTTCTGCCCGCGACTCCGCCCGCGTGGAACTCGTTCATATCGTAGCTCCATACAAACCTTCACCCCCCATTTCACACCCATAGGGGATGATCTTTGTGGCACACTTTGGGGGAGGCCTATGTCCAGCAGTGAACGTCTTTCGGCTGATATGACGATGATGATGATGAGGGGATGATTTCCGGGATAAAAAGTATCCTATGTCCTTCCCCGGGACTCAAACTATCTCTACCTATAGGTACGAAATTTAATCTGAATCGGTTCAGCGGTTTTTCTTCACGCGTAAACCGCTGAACCGATTCAGATTAAATTCAAATTAATAATTGATTCATTTTATTTTATTTTTAAGGAGTTATAGACAAACAGATAGACATACTTTCGCGTTTATAATATTAGTATGGACAACCATCCAGAGAGTCCAATTTTTTAAAATCTGATAAGTATTTCCGGAAGTCGGAGTCTGTAAGAGTGATATAAATCTTACAGACTTTTCATCTTTATAATTTATAATAGTAAGTATAGATTTACCTAGTTTCAGAACCCGAATAAGGCTTAAGTCATCGGCCTGGCTAATCCAATAAAGCGAGCATCATAATGATGGTACTTCGGAAGCACGTCAACACAACCTCTACAGTAGGCCACGTTTACACATTATTTATAAAGGTTGTCTGTATAAATAGATAATAGAGAACTCGATTGTACGCTAATTTGTTACTTAACCCCTTGTTCATAAAACTTAACATACCTCTGATAACTAAAATGTGTTTGATCTATTTCTAACAAGCACAAGAATGACAATTAAGGCAAATTAATTATACCAAAATTTTAGCTCAAATTGGCCATCAGTTTTATTTTCAATGTTTAAACATGTTCGGTCTTTTAATAAGTTATATATACACCAAATATTATTTATTTCAGTCAAATCAAGTTTCCTATAATATATGTTTATTTAATTTTATCCGAGCCCAGATAAACTTGATGTATTTTGATAAGACATTTTACCACTAACCAGAATATAATTTATTCCGAGGTGCGAGTAAGTCCATACAATTTGACGTTTAATCTGAAATTAATTTCTAGATATTTACTTTGACAAATTCGTCCAACATAAACAAACCATTTGTTTTTCTTGGTAACATTGCTATTTTTTCGTAATTATTCGTTACTAGCTTCTGCCCGCGACTCCGTCCGCGTGGAAATCGTTTATATCGCAGCTCCATACAAACTTCAACCCCCCATTTCAGCCCCTTAGGGGGTGATTTCCAGGATGAAAACTATCCTATGTCCTTTCCCGGGATTCAAACTATCTCCATACCAAATTTCATCGCAATCGGTTCAGCGGTTTAAGCGTGAAGAGGTAACAGACAGACAGACAGACAGACAGACACACTTCCGCATTTATAATATTAAGTATGGATTAAACACGTTTGTGAGCGGTGGTCACCTGTAAGAACTCCAGGCAAAATACGGTTTGAAAAACATTAATTTATAATAGCGTTTTTTTTTTGTTGATTTCATTTTAAAATGTTATTCTTAAATGATTTTTTCAAGAATCCGACAAACTTTTCACCCGGAAGTAATTATGTAGATTTAAATGAAGCATGCATTGTTTTTTTTGTACGATTTATCTTGAATATTAAAGAGCAAATGTAAATGAACCAAAATAAAGACAAAAATATTTACTAATATTATTTCTGACTATCAGAAGCTAGTTAATTTATCATTTTTTTCATGTCTGAAATTTTGGCGGATTTTGTCGCTGGGTAACTATTTAATTGAAAATATATGCGTTACATATCAAAAATAAGCTATTACCTATACATTATTTCCAAATTTGTCATTTTTTTCAATACAAGTTGTCAGTTCATCGACTGGACTAAAGTGGCTAAGCATCTAACAATGATTTTTATACTAGGTTAGTTTTTTAGCATAATGATGTATTATCTGTTGGTGATCCTTAAATACATAAATAAACGCTAGAAACTATCAATTCACCTTTTTTACACGTATTATTTTTGTCCATCAAACAGATCACTTCAAACTAACCGTAATTGATCTCAACAAGATAATAGACTGATTTTTTATAACAAAGTATCATAACAGCTTCGTTCCCTTAATAGTTCTGATTGCGTTAAAATTGTCCGTCTCACAGACTCCTTGATTGAACTAATTGGACACAATGAATTGTGATATGAGGCAACTGTTGAAAACGACGGGAGACCTGCGATGTACTTGTAGTACTAAAAAAGTTCACTAATATAATTTACAAATCGCGTTTTGTTGCGAAAGAGTTTGTTCGGACTAGGGGCTCTCTGTCTACCCATACGGGCAGGCGTAATCCTACTCCATACTAATACTAATATTATAAATGCGAAAGTGTCTGTGTTTGTTTGTTCGTCCGTCTTTCACGGCAAAACGGAGCGACGAATTTACGTGATTTTTTAAGTGGAGATAGTTGAAGGGATGGAGATGGCTACTTTTTGTCTCTTTCTAACCCCCCACTTCCCTAAAATGGGGGGTGAAAGTTTGTATGGAGCTACGATATAAACGAGTTCCACGCGGACGGAGTCGCGGGCAGAAGCTAGTAATATTATAAATGTGAAAGTTTGGATGTTTCGATGTTTGGATGTTTAGATGTTTGGATGTTTGTTACTCAATCACGCTTAAACGGCTTCACCGATTTGGATGAAATTTAGCAGGAAGATAGTTCATAGCCTGCATATAGGATAGTTTTTATCCCGGGTCCACGCGGACGAAGTCGCGGGCGGAAGCTAGTGAGGTCATAAGTATGAGCCGAAAGAGGTCTACTGCTGCACGGTTATCGAAAGACGAGCTCTCGATTTTCTCACACATCCGTCTCTCTCTTATTAGAAAACTTAGAAAGAGACGTATAGTGCGAGAAAAATCGAGAGAGCTCGCGCGCCGTCTTGTGATAGCCGTGCTGGACTAAGACCCTCTCTAGGTATCTCCATGATTTGAGGATACGATTTGTCTAGATCATTTTGAGCGTGTTATTTTGCGTAGCCACTAGAGATGGGCCGACTATGGGTTTGGCCGACTAGCCGACTAGCCGACTAGTCGGCCGCCTAGAAGGCCGACGACTAGTCGGCTAGGCCGATCGTGGTCTTCGGCTAAGTTCTGATGCACTCGGGAAACTTCGTATCGCTTTGTCGTCGCGCTGTCTGCATGCGTCAAAGTACCAAATGTGATATTAAATCTGTTTTGAGTAAAATATAAAACGAATGGTAAAAAATGGCAATTTTCATAATGTATGTCTCGTTTTTCTGTGATCCATAAAGTGCCGACTAATCGGCACATTTTGCCGACTAGTCGCCGACTAGTCGCCGACTACAAATTAGGCCGGATAGTCGGCTTTCCCGACTAGTCGGCGACTAGTCGGTACATCTCTAGTAGCTACTTCTGCTGCTGACTGTACCTATGTATAATGAACAACAGGGTACAGTACAGTTCGTAGTAAAGCGAAAAAAGTTTTGACTTTGACATCTGATAGGATTTCACCTGGCGAATGGAATAGTTTTTTTCACTACACCAATAGGCTAGAGTATTTATACAGTCGCCATCAGATATATCGGAACGGCCAAAGTGGTCACAAATATCTGAACACGTCGCTAATGCCTCGACAATAGAGACGTGTTCAGATATTTATTTATTTATTGGCCGCTCCGATATATCTGATGGCGACTGTACAACACACGTGAAGCGTATTTGATTTTAACAAACATACTCGTAGTTACAAATTCATACAGCGAGCTTTGAGGAAGGTGTATAACTGGAATGAAAAACTAATATTGCCGGAGCGGCATAAACTCAAACACCGCGATATATGGTGTTGGTTCAGAATATAAAAGGAAAAAAAACCGGCCAAGTGCGTTTCGGATCGCTCACAACGAAGTTTCGTCACAGAAATCTTACGGCACTTACGTCCTTTTCAATGGAGAAGGCAGTTTTTCAGCAATATCTCCGTGCTTAAAAATTGCGACCAAATCTGACACGAAACTGAGGCAAGTTGGTGCAATTGACTCAGTTTTAGTGTGCCACTTATAACCTACTAGCTTCCGCCCGCGACTTTGTCTGCGTGGATCCGGAATAAAAACTATCCTTTATTCAGACTATAAACTATCTTCGTGCAAAGTTTCATCCAAATCGGTTGAGCCGTTTAAGCGTGACTGAGTAACAAACATCCAAACATTCAAACTTTCGCATTTATAATATTAGTAGGATTCGTAGCATCTACCTCTTTTTAAATTACATCATACAAGAACATAAGACCACCAATAATAGACAAACGGAAAAGACTATAGATTTATAAAAAATATAGATATACTAATGAGAATTAAAACCTCGACAATATCACTCGTTAGCTTCGAAGGTTAAAAAGACACTAAATTCACGATGTCAAAGATGTTACCAAATCAAACTGGCGCACTGTGCCTCGCCACACTAGGCTGCGTAACGGTAAGGTATATTTAACAGGTTTCCTAATACGGCCAACGCCATGTTAAGTGGAAAAGAAACGTACTAATTCTATATTCATTAGGTGCGTACGTTCTAATCTTAGAGTATAGATATCAACAGACGAGCTATACCGTTTCGACTAAGGGACGAAAAGGCTCTTATGCAGCTAAATTAAGAACGGTCTTAAAATGGCTAACGGCTTACCATAAACAAACTACTTAACTTGGACGGGTATTGGTATATTTGCCGCAACCTCATGTTACTAACTCATTAAATCAAGTGGCTCTGTGAAAAAAAAATGTATTTCGAAATAGAAAGCCGACTAAAAAGTTCTATTTTATGAACGAACTTGCACAAAATTTCACGAGAATCGATTGAGAAATGTGACCTGTAGAGAAGCACAGCCGGGCAGACACCAGCCCCCCTATAACTTGTTTTAAGCTCACCTCCACGCTCACCCACAAATATATCTTTGCACCGCAATGCGTTGTAACTGAGCGTAGGTAGAGGTCTAGTTTCGTGACGGGTGACCGGCGGGGTGAGCCGCATTAGCGCGTAGCGAATAACAGCCCAGACCGACAAACCATTTTCGGCCCAAGCAGGAGCATAGAACTACGTTCGTTTCGCTCAGAAAGTGGAACTGTCAATTCAATTTCAATTCAATTTCAATTCAATATTCATTTCAGGTTTTTGGACCCATATATGTGTTAGACCCATGTGTGTTACTATGACAACGACAACGAATATATCCATTTCTGTCACACTTATTGAGTTTTGTACACTACCATCTCGCTGGGTCGTGGTATTATTTTTGTTGTACTTAGCTCCTCTGTATAAATCTATACTCTAAGGTCTAATAATACAACAATTATACCGGTGTGATATACCGTTCGGTTCGGCGAATTCGCGTTCATTTGTTGTGTGTAAATAATAATTATGGTATTCATTCGCCTGTCTATTAAATAGTCGATATCGACTTGACTTGTATTGAACGGTCGGTCAAATGTGAGCTTCGGGTTTGGAGTCAAAGCCCGCGTTAATGGGTTCCACGTGCTTTTTGATGAGTTTTGACGAGATTTGAGTTGATATTCCTCCGTCGTTAATGGCACAAACGCTTATTGGTTCTTCAAACCTTTATATACATTTCCACGGAGACATTTTGAAAATAATGAGTATTTTTGTTTTATGATTTATTCAAAAATGGTCCAGAAAAGCACAGTTTTCGATATTAGTACCTATGTTGTTTATGCACTTTTAATATATGAAAACTACATATAACTGTTCCTTATTGGCGTCTCTAACAATGCAAGAGAGATTTATGTTTAACGCATTTTTACAAAAGTTACGGTGAAAAAACGGTTTTTTGGCCTAAAATTGCTAAGTTTGGTGCCATAAATACCACCTAATCCCAAGAAGTGTAGTGTGTGTGTTTGTGCGTGTGTGTGCGTTCATGATGTGTCATGTTATTCGAGCATGTCGTTTTAAAATGATAACCAAACTAGATTTGTATGGAAAGTCGGATCTCCTGGCGACCCTTAATATAATAGCCTTCATCAGAAGGATAGACCACGATTCCACACAGCTTATTTACCAAGATCGTTACAATCCGCGTCCCGCACGAGGAGAGCTCGTGTTATCTTGTTATCCCCTTTAAGAAAGAAAAGGATAGCACGAGCTCCCCGCATATGAATTGCGAGCTCTAAACACCAATGTAAATTAGCCCTAACGCGGCGCCCTATGCGCAAAAGTATCCCTTATTCCAAGTCTCCATCAATATTATAAGTAAAGTGCTAAAATATGCTTTTAAAGTGTTAAAATATATGTATGAAATCGCGCCTGTATATGAATAGGAGGTCGCATACTGCTTGTATTTGCTGCTGGGAAAGTCTAGTATGTGTCACGCCTGTATTGTTATTAAGACACAAGACAGAATAAAACAAGAAAAAGTTGATCCCAGTGACAGGGTTATATCACTGTAAAATTTTGCAAAGTATCCCCGTCCCGTGACTCATTATAATTTGCGCAAGAACCTCAAAGCGTGCAACAGAAGGTAGCTATTTGTGCTCATTATCTTTTTACTTATTTCTTTCCATTTTGAACTAATAAGTAGTGGTCGATATTAACAAAAGACCTTGTTTGAAGCCTTTGTTCTAATGAAAAGCTGTTTGTGGCCAATCGGACCTCTTAAAAACATCTCACTATACACACGGTGACTTAGCAGCGCGTTTGTATCGCTGCGAACAGTCGCAGTATGTAACTTCTGGCCCGTATTTCACCAAATCGACAATTGTCGCCTGAAAATGACAATTCGCTTTACATGGCTGCGTCGAAAGGTTAAGTTGGTTGCTGGACAGCTTATTGACCCAGCAATGTACGTGGAATAGTAATTGTCAGGTGACAATTGTCGAGGTGGGGAAATAGGGGCCTGGAAGCGTCAGTCAAAAGCCAGCCAATGTAATAATAAAATTCGCCCCACTTTCGGAATAAAATCATTCCAAAACTTGATTGTCGTTTCAGCCAGCCAGTATTAAAAACAACATGCGGAAAATAAAGAAAACGGTAATTTGACATTCATAAGGTTGAAGATGTCTGTACCGGTTCCGGCGCCCCGGATGGCTTTCCCTGTACAAAGGAATAAAGACTTTATCACTAAGAGTTAGGAATTATTATTTTTACCCAACTTCGAACAAACCATGCTGACAACTTTATATAGGAATAACGACTTTATTAAAATGGTTTAGAACTTAGATTTCTTTACCCCAGTCCATTTAAAATATACTAAGCGACTGCTCGCTTACCCAAACTCATAACTCACGGTTGTTGTTATAAAATGCGTTATATTTCCCAAATAACTAAGTTGAATATGCAGTAGCACATTTCGTCATATACGAATTGTGAAAATACAATTTTTGCCCACAATTTTGGGATAATTAAGTACTACTTTTATTGTTTGCACTTAGTTTACATTTACTCTTCCTATATGTAAAACCAAACCTGCTGGCAATTGCAAGGAAAATTTATTTAATGTGCTCTACCATATCGGCCTACCTCTTTGGGTAATATTAGCTTCGATAATCCATATTTACCCAATATTGGACTTAGATTAGGTATGCACCAGTCAGGAAGAAACTTTTAAGATAATTACATTTGAATAATAATTATGAATGAAAGTATGGTTGTGAATAAAATTACCACAGTACCTACCTACCCCTTACCATTAGCGTTTTATTATTCACCTGTCATAACTATCTTCTAGATGTTTATATTTCTAGATAATAGTCATGATCATGACAGGCGAATTATAGTTTTTTCTTAGTCACGTCTTTGGGTACAGATCGACACAATTAATATGGCGCGCGTCAAGGCGCTTAACTAGTCGACCGAGAGGCTATTATAGTCCAGGCAATGAACTGACAACTTGTATGGAAAAAATGACAATTTTGGAAATAATTTATAATAGCTTATTTATTATGTATAACGGATATATTATCAATTAAATAGATACCCAAGGACAAAATCCGACAAAATTTCAGACATCGAAAAAATGATAAGTTCTAAAAAGTCAGTAAAAATATTAATAAATGTTTTTGTCTACTTTGGTCCATTTACATTTGTTCTATAATATTCAAGATAAATCGTACAAAAAAAGATAATGCATGCTTCATTTAAATCTACATAATTACTTCCGGGTGGAAAGTTTGTCGGATTCTTGACTAAATCATCTTAGGATAACATTTTCAAATGAAATCAACAAAAAAAACGCTATTATAAATTAATGTTTTTCAAAACCGTATTTTGCCTGGAGTATTATTGCTTAACTCGCGCGAGTTATTTATTACTTGGGTCTTGCAATACCTATTAGTAAACGTAATAAGACATAATATTAGCAAATTCATTTAAGTACCTATATTGATTATATTTTTTAATTATTGCAGACATCAAATATTTTATAACCATCTAGGTAAAAAACCATCCAACCAACCATCCAACCATCTAGGTGCAAAGTAGGGGTGTCATAAGTTTAACATGAGTCTGTGTGTCTGTCTGTGGCATCGTGTGAACCCATTTAATTCTTGTCTATCTGGATGATTCTTAGCTATATTTGTTGTGGCGGGCGTGTTATTTTTTTTATTAATGTAGTTATGATTATAGGTACAGTCAGCAACAGCATCATATAGTTAGTAGCAGCCAAAGTAGCCAAATATATCGCAGCACGTGTGTATTACCGTAGGTGTAAGACTGTGTTACGATATATTTGGGTACTTTAGCTGCTACTAACTATATAATGCTGACTGTACCTACCTGGGTGAAAAATATTAATCATAATCATAAATCATAATCATTTTCATTGCTACCATGGTATTAAAGATCTTACATAAAAAATACAGTTCCACATGGGCCCTGTTAAGGCATGGCAATGACAATATTATATTAAATGAATGTAAATCAAATAATGACAAAATAAGAATGTCAATATTATATTAAATGAATAAATGTTTTCTTCCCTTTTTCTAATTCAATTAAGTTCAGTTATTATTACTTTTAAGTACCACTAAACTAACATAACATGCAGTAATTTGTGTGCTAAAGTATAAAAAATAAAATATCGCGAGTGTGACATACAACCAGTCCGATACATTTTCATACGTAGTTATTATTTTTCAATAATATTATGTTACATTATATCATTAAGTACTTTTTGATCTGAAAGTTTCATAATATTGCACCTTATTTAATTGACAAAGCATAAAATGTATAACGCAGACGTTTAACTGTTTTAGCATGACATATACACGCAAATCGTAATGACCCACCACAAAAGTATGTGATCTTCGCCCATATAACGAACAAAAAAGATAACTTCTCAGTCTCCGATCATTTATCGACCACAAGCTCAGACCAGACGGATTTCTCAATGAGTCAGACCGGTCCGAGTGATTCTAGGTTATGAGAGGAAAATCTTTATTAATGAGCTGGTTTGTAGGCGCGGTAGCCAATGGCAATGACCTTGCCTATACCACTTCTATTCTGTAACTTGTTTTCGGCTCACCTCAACGCTCACCTACAAATATATCTTGACACCGCGATTCGTAGTAACTAAGCGTAGGTAGAGGTCTAGTTTCGTTAGGCGTCACGTGTAGGGTAAGGCGCATGAACGCGTAAAGAACAACAGCCTAGTACTGACAGTCTTAAGCGACTTATACACGAAAGCCGCCGCCTCAATCGACTTGTGAAACCAGAATCTCGAGCTTCAGCCGCGCAAGTGTCAATTATTTATCATTTCCTTCTTTTAAGGCAGTGTGAGGGAGACGACTAGTTGTCGTACAAGTGGTGTTCATTAAAATTGAAACAACAGTTTATGGATACGCGTGAAGTGTCTGTCAAAGTCATTCGTTTCTGTTGTACTGTAGACGAGCGAGAGCGACTCCATACACACCAGATAGCGCGCCTGCCCCGTCGATGACTCCACTTGTCCATGAAGACGATCGTAAACCATTTTACGTAACACCTGGTCATGGCACGCAGCGCGTACGGTTAAACTCGCATTATGGCCAGGTGAAGACGTAAAATTGTGTACTCACCACGGGCAGTAAAAAATAAAGCCCTCTATCGCTTATTTATAACCCTCGCCTGCGGCTCGGGTCACAATTACCAGCGATTTCGGGCTTTCTTTCTTTTACAGTCCTCGGTAAGTTATGTACTAATACGCCACACCTGGCCATAAAGTGGCAATTACCATCCGCTACGCATGCAAAAATCTCGCTCTCGGGCCAACCATGCTATTACAAGACCGTACGCGGCGACATGGACTATCCGTCTCATTCTAAGCGTTCTAATTAGAAAGAGACGGCTACTCTATCTTGCTGCGACACAGCTCACCACGCGCGATATTAAAAAAAGCCTCAGGTCGCGTATCATCACATACTTGCGGTCTGATACCATTCTTTGTTTGAGTGCCCTATGTGAATAATGTCATCATCCTGCTATTCCTGGCCCCTATTTCACCAACTTGACAATTGTCACCTGACACTGACAATTCGCCATACATTGCTTGTTCTAGAAGTTAAGGTGGTTGCTAGGTTAAGTAATTGTGGATCCAGCAATGTATGGAGAATTGTCGTTGTTCACGTGACAATTGTCGAGTTGGTGAAATAGGGGCCTGGTCGTGCCCTAAAGGAGCCCGGGGTCCGCTTTGACACCTAATCCCAAGAGTTGGCATAGCCACTAGTTTTACGAAAGCGACTGCCATCTGACCTTCCAACCCAGAGGGAAAACTAGACCTTATTGGGATTGGTCCGGTTTCCTCACGTGTTCCTTCGCCGAAAAGCGCTGTTAAACAGCGAACGAAAATACCAAAGAATGCGAGTCCTTATAAATTTCTACCCAAACACGTGCCCAAAACCCAGCTGTTTTGACACCCCGCCCCCATGCGCGCATAATGGCAAGGGGAGTGGCACAAATTCTGTGGGGCCATTTTGCGGGCGCTAGTTAGACTTCTATGGTTTTTACACTCGCTGCTGTTACATATCAAATGTTATTTGAGAATGAAAGAAAGAAAGAAAAACATTTGTTCGTGACATATAACAGATGAGGTATGATGAAAATTAGAAAATAAAATAAAACTAAATCTAAAAACATATTCTGTTAGTGTCACGAAATAGTACATTACTTACCAAGGGCTGTAAAAGAAAGAAAGCCCGAAATCGCAGGTATTTGAGACCCGAGCCGCAGGCGAGGGTTGTAAATATGCGATAGAGGGCTTTCTTTTTTACTGCCCGTGGTGAGTACACAATTTTACGTCTTCACCTGGCCACAATGCGAGTTTTACGGTACGCGCAGCGTGCAGTAAAACTCGCATTATGGCCAGGTGTGACGTAAAGGTATTTTATTTCGTAGGTACATAGGGTTTTTGAAAAAATCCAGTGAAACGAGCCGAGTTTCGAACCCAAGATCTCAAGCCACGAGCTACGGTGCGCGAGCTCTCTCGATTTTTCTCGCACTATAGAGAGAGACTCTTATTAGAAAACTTCGAAAAGAGACGTATAATGCGAGAAAAATGCGTGGCGAGGTAGGGCACAGCGAAATGTCATCCCGCTCGAATTTGGAGCAGCCCAACTGGGGAAGTACCTCCGCCTTGCAGAAGACCACAGCCATAATAACACTACTACTTGCTCTGTAGTAGTGTTGTGTTCCTGGAGGTGAGCAAGGTCGCCAGAGCTCCCGAGGATGCGTTGTGTTGAGAGCGAGGGAATTTGTTCCTTCAGCACTCAACACAGCAAATTCTCAAACATATCAAGGGTCGGCAACGCCCATGTTACTCCTTTGGAGTGTGTGGCGGGCCGTACGCTTGTTTGCCACCGTCGTTGTATTAAAAAAAAAATCGAAGGAGCTCGCTCGCTGTCTTGTGACAGCCGTGCAGATTGAAAGTCACGTAGTGAATAATGTTCTAACAGTTCTAAGTATTATATACCAAGTGCCTGATGTATAAATTAAAGATTCAGACGCTCATGTTGATATCAGTCTAAACTCCTTTGAGGATCCACTCTCAAAGAGCCTAGAGCTGAAAGGTAAATTTCAGAAGTGGCCTTTAGAAACTCCCGGCAGATGGCAGGCTAATTTGAATAAATTAATTTCGTCTGATAGCGAAATGACTTGAAAGTAACCCTGTGTGTTCTGAGGCTTATCTTATTTAGAGGCGGTAGACGCGAATTCGCCGACCGAGCTGAATTTTTAAAACATGTTTTTTCCTTAACGATTGGAAAGGTTACCCTTGGTTTCGAAGGAACTGACTTTATAGATAAAAATGTTTTTAGTTGTTAGAATTAATATTAAGGGGTAGGTATATAATTTAGTTTTACATAATAGGCATGATGCCTCATGTTCAAATTGATAACGAAGTGATGCTAAATGGATATTAAACCATCAAATTATCGTAATAAAGTATAAATTATAATTAAAATAATAAAAACATATGAACCTTGAAAGTTTAGAAAAAATATGCATTTTTTTTATTGTCCAAGAGTAAATTAAAAGCTACCAATAGAATCCTTACGCTTTTCTAGAAACAAAATTGTATGACAACTATGTACTTAAACGCAGTATTTCGCGACCGAAACAACAATTTACCTGATTTTCCATACTACGATTAGTACAAATATACAAATGTGACGTCACACTTGTATAGACACACAGTATGAAGCGTTTCGCGCTGCCGCCAGCGAGGTCAATCTTTATCTCGATTTTTTAGGTATTTATGTTCTTTAATCGTACTTGCTCCCATACAAACATTTGTTCCTCTCCAAAAACTGGTTCGAATGACGTCATAAAAAAATCATAGTCATCATCCCTATTGGACCATTAAGTGCTTTCCCAGTAAACATAACAATGGAAATGTTTTTTGCGTATTATGGTATTCCTTGAAATCGCATGACGATTACTCACGATTTTTCTAATCTAATATGGAATAGGGTATAGTGCGTAATAAGTTGAATGCAGCCTATAATAAAATTACGATCTTATAAAACTGCTAACCTAGTCTTGACTTAGATAAGCAGTTTTATAAATTAAATGAATTGTCATTAATTAACGTTTGACATCAAAAGCAATACTTTATTTAACATTACAAACGTTTATTAATCATCATCAATCCACCGCCATCAAATTCGAATCAAGACCAAAGATCGTATTCAATATTCTGTCCACAATATGGACGGGGACAATAAATCAGGCACTTATCAACGACTATGGTCTTTAATAGCTATCGTTAAGGAATAAATAGGCCATTATTTTTAGGGTTCCGTACCACGAAAGGAAAAAACGGAACTTTATAGTTATATATGGGATCATTTTGTTGTCC
This sequence comes from Epinotia ramella, assembly GCA_947578815.1. Taxonomy (NCBI): domain Eukaryota; kingdom Metazoa; phylum Arthropoda; class Insecta; order Lepidoptera; family Tortricidae; genus Epinotia; species Epinotia ramella. The sequence goes on from OX388213.1 coordinate 2,243,128, forward strand.
GTCTGTATGTTTGTCAAGACCCTTTATCTGGAGAACGGGTTGCGGTATAAACTTGAAATTTGAACCATATACTCAAGTCTACAGTCCCTTGACGCTGTCAAAAATTCAAACTTCCAAGTTAACGTCAAAAAAAGATACGGCCGTTTATGCCGCAAAAAACTTATATTTCGAAACTCAAGGGAATCAAAATGTATAGGGTACTTTCTGTTGACCTAGAACTATGATATTTGGCAAGTCGTCTCACACTTACATATACTTTGTAATTAAGTACCGAACCCTCGGTGGGCGAATCCCAGTCGTCCAGTTCTTTTAGTATGATGCCTGTGGTAATTGCCGTGTAATCGATTGTTTTGAAATAATTAATGTTAATAAATGGCACAAGCCTAATGAGCTTACTATAGGACTAGGTCGATTTGTGTAAGATTGTCCCCTAATATTTATTATTGTTTATTTATTTTAATTCGATTCAAGCGAGTATATAGAGGTTTTTTTGTGGCATGACTGTGAGTGCCACACGGGTTAATGAGGCTTTTTTTGTTTGATTGTCCTCTAATTGAGCGAGCGAAGCGAACGTAGTTGTCCGTTTTAACTTGAGCAAAAATGATTTCGTCGGTATGTCTGTCCGGATGGAAGACCGGCTGCTCTCTTCTACAGGACGCGTTTCTCAACCGATTTTCGTGAAGTTTCGTGAGCAGTTCCGATAATTATTATGAATTGTTGTAGTCGATACCGGTTTTAAAGATTATGCAAAAAAAAATGGGGATTAGTATTAAAACAACGACATCTTGGGAAGTGTTATTTATTCATATATCTCCTGTCCTTCTCTCTCACATACGATTGGCAATGTCTGTCTCTCACATCCTGGATACTGGGCTATTATCTATTGTCTGGTGTTATTACGATTCGATATGAATTACTACAATTATAGAATATGCCCTTACACTAGTATGTTTAGTACAAGCTAATGACTTTATTCATTAACGTAAATCAAACGTTACTTTACTTAAAATTCCGTATAAATCCATTTGTGTTTAACTGTGACATTGACATTTTATGACACGTTTCAGTTGGCAGACAGGGGTTAATTAAGTCTCACAGTTTATACTAAACGGGGTAAAAATAATAATAATAATGATTGCTCTTCTATATGGTCTTGTGGTCTCCGAAGTGCCTTACTATAAGTACACACCTGCACCAGTTCTCGAAAATTGTCGTGCCACGCTCTATTGGGATCGATCTGTCATCACGGACAGGACTATTCTTGCCAATAGGCCTGATATCGTGCTGACAGATCGATCGAAACGCCAGGGAGTGCTCGTCGACATCACCATCCCCCATGACGAGAACCTCTTGAAGGCCGAGAAGGACAAAGCCAGCAAGTACCTAGACCTGGCTCACGAGGTAACCGCCATGTGGGATGTTGATTCGACGATCATCGTCCCGATAGTCGTTTCGGTGAACGGTTTAATAGCGAAGAGTCTCGACCACCACCTCAAGAGACTCTCGCTAGATGGCTGGATCAAGGGTCAGATACAGAAGGCGGTACTCCTGGATACTGCGCGGATAGTCAGGAGGTTCCTGTCTCTGTCGCCCTGACCACCGGCAGCTTAGGCCCCGCCTCGCTGCCGGCGGTACCCTAGGTTAGGTTTTTATAATGATTTTATGTTTTGTATGTATAGTTTTATATTTTACTTTTTATATAATTATTCTCTTTATTAAATTTTCTTCTTAAGCTAGGTAAGAAGAAAATTTAATGAAGAGAATAATTATAATAAATAAATAAGCATATATACGTCCCACAGCTGGGCACAGCCTCCTCTCATGGATGAGATGGGTACGGGATTTTTTTTTTATAGTGAGCCCCTTCGCCACCAAATGAAAGTTAAGAAAATTGTAAGATAGTTATGTTTTGATACACTCAAGAGCAAAAGTTTCGGGTGCACTTTGTATACAATCTCAGTACAAACTGTACCCGAAAATTTATTCCAGTCAATGAACTGACAACTTGTATGGAAAAAAAATACAATTTTGGAAATAATTTATAATAGCTTATTTTTTATGTTTAACGGATATATTATCAATTAAAGAGTTACCCAGCGACAAATCCGACAAAATTTTAGACATTCAAAAAATTATAAATTAGCTGGCTTCTGAAGTCAGAAAAAATATTCATATTTTTTTTTGTCTTTATTTTGGTTCATTAACATTTGCTCTATAATATTCAAGATAAATCATACGGAAAAAGACAATTCATGCTCCATTTAAATCTACATCATTACTTCCGGGTGGAATGTTTGTCGGATTCTCGAATAATAATATTTTTACCCCGCTTAGTATAAACTGTGAGACTTAACCAACCCCTGTCTGCCAACTAAAATGCGTCATAAAATGTCAATGTCACAGATAAACATATTAGAATAATATTTTAAAAAGAAATCATCAACAAAAAGATATTATAAATTAATGTTTTCAAAACCGTATTTTTCCTGGAGTACTTTTACTCGTGGCTATAGTTAACTATGCTGATGGCGTTGTAAAAAGCTTCAAAGTACGTAGGCATATGCATTTTAATAATTGTAATTAATTCTCATGCCTTGTTTTGTAAGCTACGCATACTAAAAACTGCTGTAGCATAACGTCGTAATTACAAGCCGGTGGCCACTACTCCAGCGGGTAGCGGGGCGACGTGCGGGCGCGTTCATAGATTAGTTAGTACATTTATAGATACACTAGCTTAGCACTAGCCCGCTTGTTCGTCTGCATGGACCAGGGGTAAAAACTATCCTATATTCTAATCCAGGCTGTAAACTATCTCCACAAAACAGATAGGTACAGAAATCAATCTACATACAAAGTGCGCTCGAGCAACGCACACGTAGACACTGCTCAGTACACGATATTTCGGACCGGTTCGGACCAGTGCTTGCGACGCGTCTGAGAACTTTTTTGTGCAATAATGGAGCAACAAAAAAAAGTTATTATAACTGTTCAGTGGACGGTTGTTTAAATTCAACATTAAACGGTGAATTGTCGTTTTTGAAGCTAATTTGTAATATAACAATGACATTAAAAATAAAATATTTTAGTCATTATTCATTTATATGTCCATTCTTCCCGTTTCATTCTCAACAATAAATCAAACAACTGGATATGAGTGCCACTACTACGATAGTTGTTTGTGCATAAGCCATAGTTGACAACCCTAGAGAGACCGCCGAGCGTAGGTATAAAAAGTGAGGTAGATACATGTGATTGACTTCTGTATTTATCTATTTTGTGCTATCTCCGTCCACAATTTCATCCAAATCAATTGAGCCGTTTAAGCGTGATTGAATATCAAACATCTAAACATCCAAACTTTTGGATTTATATTATTAGCAGGATTCACGCGTGCTTTTCTGAATAGGTAGTCGGCACATGAAACTTAATTATCAGAGCCACTTCAAGCAATAGTATAGGTTTCATGACGTAGAAACCGTGTTACAGTGACAGATTGCTAACCTATACGCAACACACATCAAACCTTGACACTCTTGACAGGTTGCTAGCCTATGTGTTCGACTTTAGCTATACATGCGGGAAGTAAGGGGGTGGTGATATTTTAAACCACTGCCACGACAGCACCACACGGGCATACTCATAGAATCTATGATTGAACCCGATCGAATGTATGATCTGCCGCTCGTCGCCCCGCTACTGTAAAGACAGCGGCCTTACAAAACGTGTTTTGACGTATTGAAATGATATATGAATCGTCTTGGTTGCTTGCATTGTAAGCGCATAGCAAAATGTAAGTGAGCGCGTCGTATGTCTAATCTAATGGGATTCTAATGAAATTGTTACCAGCAAAATGTAGGCTTGCTCTTATTGAACTACTAGCTGCAAACGCGGCTTCGCCAGTATATTGCAAACAACGCAGCAACATCCGCTGGATAAAATATAGCTGGTGTTCATCGAAATAGTAGATTGTACAACAAGTGCATTAAACGCAGCATTTTACGCGAGACGTTTATCCATCCGAGCGAGCTTGCGAGTGCGAGTGTAAAATGGGTTTTAAGGACGAATTGTACACTACTTTTCACTTCGATTGCGAGGAAATGAAATGAAAATCTTTTTTTTTTTCAGTAGGTACATACGTGACACCTGACTTAGGTCGTTACAATACTGCTCAGTTATAAAAATATTTTGTTTTGTATATCTATGATAACTTATTGTTATGGTTCAAATATAAGTATTGATTTACTAATACAAAAGCAATTTATAAAAATAATAAATAAGAAGAAATAACAACGATAAGTATATTTCATGAAGTTTTATTGTGTACTTTGGCTGTTTGCTCTTAGAATACTAACGACACATAATAAAATTTAAATAAATAGTTTATTCTATGAAGTTAAAGTTGCTCGTGTGGCTGTTGTACACCCAGCAACACACCTAACTAACCATACCGTGAAAACCTAGAACCTTATTACAATGCACTTAAGGTCAGATTAGATTTCCGATGGTCACTTAGCTGTGTTGTAGACTGTACCTACCGATTGCCTTGGTTTTACTTCATGCACTAGAGCGTAAAAACCGACTTTATGTCGCCTACGCACAGCATAAAGAGGAACTTTTAGAGCATGAGAAATTAAAAAAAACATTCTACATATATATACACAGATGAAAGATTTTTTTTCATTGGATAAGTGGTATCTACCGGAGATTATCCATTAGGTTTATACAAACTTGCAAAGCTCATAGAATTTTCCTCTTTATAATATTAGTCGGGTTAGAATAGCCCCCTTTCTTCCTGTGGGTGTCGTAAGAGTCGACTAAGGCTTGATTTCCTCCTACGCTGACGTCGGGCGCTGACGTCGGTCGCGCGTACGAATATCCACAATATCAAATGGGCCGCCGCACTGCAACGCTCGGCGTATTCAATACTATTCGTACGCGCGACCGACGTCAGCGACCGATGTCAGCGTAGGAGGAAATCAAGCCTAAGGCAACAGGGTTGAAGTGTGTTGTGGGCGATGGGCTAGCAACCTGTCACTGTGATATCACATTTTGTCAATCTTTTAGACCCATTTATGCTAAAAGTGGTACTGGAGCACAAGTTTAATGTGCTCTGCCTACCCCCTTTAGGGATATGTATGTATGATTTAGATTTATATTCAGATTTCTTTATTTCATAAAATAAATTTACATTATAATATAAGTTAACTTTAAGCTAATTTACACGAATTTATTTAATGATCGTCAAATAATGAATATTAATTGAATGAAATGTCACAGGTACAATACAACATTATTATGGGAATATATTACAAAATGATTAATGATAAAGTCAAAATCCATATCCATACTAATATTATAAATGCGAAAGTGTGTCTGTGTCTGTTACCTCTTCACGCTTAAACCGCTGAACCGATTTGGATGAAATTTGGTAAAGCGATAGTTTGAGTCCTGGTGAAGGACATAGGATAGTTTTTATCCCGGAAATCATCCCCTAGGGGATGAAGTGGGGGGTGAAAGTCTGTATGGAGCTACGATATAAACGAGTTCCACGCGGACGGAGTCGCGGGCAGAAGCTAGTAAGGAATATAAATATGTAATATTATTAAAGATAAAAGCAAGGGAATGTATAAGATCTGAAACCACAAACTAAACTATTTGAATAGATACACACGTATTTATAACCCATTCTGATGTCTCGTAAACCTCCTGTTGACTGTGTACTCCTAAGTTGTTGGTCTAACGTTTAAACGTCAGTACCAAAATCGAAGTATCGACAGCGCGAATTGAAACTGGCGTCTACTCTACTTAGATAAAACGGCATAAGTTCTTGGAAAACTCATGGCATATACGTTTATTTCTCCAGGTATTATGCAGACTACATTATTAAGACTGTATAAATTCAGCCAGCCAACGTCTCGGGGGTTTTAGCATCTGAAGGATAGTAACATGTATGAGATGTAGACGATTTTAATGCGTTTTGCTTTTGAATGTCTGATGGCACTGATGGCTACACTTGCAGCTGAAGTTTATCCAAGTTGGTTTGTTGGGGTTTTGCTGTGTATTCAATATCTACGTGTGAATTTCTGCCGATTGTAAAAAGCAAAATAAACAAGATGCTTCAATTTTTACCGAATGAAATATAAAATATAAATATGGTAAACCGCCCAGTGCTCGATACTGCCCTAATGGTCCCTATCCCTGCCCTAGTCATCACAGACAGGTACACATATGCTTGTTAAACTTATAACACCCCTCCGATCCAAATCGGACAAAAAAATTATTAGTCCCGACTAAGGCAAGCGATTTTTCATAAATCCTTAAATGCAGAATTTATTGTTTTTAAAAACAAAGGAATGTTTCCTTTACACAGAATGTGCTATTTACAATATTTAAGGTAGTTGCCATCCATGTTGCATTCGATTTTTCCACCCGGTATATATCGATTTTTGCACTTGACTGTACGCGACGATTTTAAGAGCTCATATTCATTCCTCACAAATGCTTATTATTTTGATTGTTTACAACCGAGACGGTTTAACAATATTGTGGAACTATGTGGCATTGTTCCCAATCTCAAACAAGGTCGGCTTTTAGGGTTCCGCGCTAAGTGAGCTCGTGACTCCATTACTGAACCACGGCTAAGCTAAGCTGCGTATCCACAAAAGTATTAAAAAGCTTTGTAGCTTAGATTGAAGATAAAATTAAAATTGCAGACATGTCCATGGGCATTTTCAAAAATGAGTGTACCTTAGTATTTAAAAAAAACTCAGTGTCAATTTTGTGACGTCATTTAATATTCAGTTTGTATGAAAATTAACTTTTTTTGATCAAAATATAAATGATATTGAATACATTTTCAAACCGCCGGGTAGCATGGAATGTTCTAGAAAGGGTAAGCGAATAGAACTTCTAGAACATTCGATTCTTACGGAATTTATAGACTAGTGTATATGGAATATTCGAGAAACGTCGACGTAGCACGATTAACTGAAAAAGCCCATGCTACTCAAAACAAATGAGTTATGAAATGAACAACGAAATGAAGATCAACATTAAGGACTAGAATCTTCGGTAAGGGTTATATAAGGGGACCACGTCGGTACCAAGTCAGTGTTGAGTGAAGTCTTGAAGAGAGAGTCTTGAGTGGAGTCTAGAGTTTGGAAAGTGGAGTCTTCAGAGTAGAGTTCTCAGAGTGGGATACTAAGGGAGTAGTATTGGGTGAGAACTGGTTGAAGAAGTACAGTGGAAAGTGGTGAATAGTGGTGGTCTAGTGCGTAACAGTAAAGTTTAGCTGTGTCAGTACTAGTAGGCGCGAACTCAGTCACTTGTGTGAGTTAATTGAGTTGGCAGCGTTAGTACGTGAGAACTCAGTGGACTTTGCCCTGTGTAAATCGCAGAATAAATTTATTGTCATGTTAAAAAGGTGTTATAACTCTATCCTGCCCCCCCACGCTCGTAACAATATGTAAACACGTTACTTGAATGTGATATTTTCACATGCGTAATTTGTATGCTTAATTGTCGTCACAAAACTGACACGAGTTACCTATTTCTTTTTAACTACTTACGCTATTGGGTACCTACACTCATTCTTGAAAACGCGCCTCTAGGTACACAGTTACACACAAATTAGAATAACAGTTTAAATTACATACTTCCCTATAAAAGATGAACTGAAGAAAATAATACATAGGCGACTGATGATAAAATGTTAAAGACATAAACATGAATTATTTACAACAAATTGTAATTTGATTTTTAATGCAGAAGCCATAATCATAAGCCATCAAAATTATAATTTTTTCGTCGCAAGATATTCTTGGTTTTTATGCAAAATCTTTATTGGTGACAACAACGATGAAAAAAGTTTTTTTACGAAATTAATGAGCAGAATCTTCTCATCTAGATCTTCGCGACTCCCTTATTAATGCTTCTTGCAAATTACAACTGATATAAAAGTATTAATTTTTTTTTTCTAAAACCGACTCGCACTTGACTGGCTATGTAAACAATGCCTTCTTATGGCGGTTATGATTTATGTTCAGCAGACCGTGTTAGATTAGAACCTTACGCTAGTTCACTCTTTGATTAACAGTTTTGGGTTACATTATATGTATTCGGTTAGAATAAACGTGATATATTATAACGGGTTAATTCAATGAACCCGTTATAATATATCACATTCGTAACTCATGCATGTATTTCCAAAAATGGTGCTCCGCCAATTTTAGTGTCACGTCGAGCAATTGTATGTATGGACATGTATTGTACACACTAACAGATTAAAGTATATGCATGTCACGCAATAGATCAAAATACAAAGGCGAATCCTTCCAGCTAGCCTTTGAACAATTGAGAGGAAGGTAATAGGTTTAAAGATGGAAAAAATGTGTTATATAGGTATCTTATAACAAGCTTCAACCCTATGAATATAGTCGACTCCCATGGAAAGAAATGGTGGTGCTACTTAAATCCAACATACGCCGGGGATATATCGCAATAGGACATATTTAATGGGATCATAACAAATATACTTAGGACCTGAATTATTTATGTTATTTTTATCCATGATGAGGTGACAAAGTGGACCCCGAGCTGGTTTGAGCACTACCAGGAAAAACGCTAGGATAGATGTTTATACATGTCTAGTGAAATAGAAAAACTTTTTTTACACTTGAGATTTTCGAAAATATTGACTTGGCTTTACGGGAAATCATACTCCTTTTCACGGTCTGCCTGCAAAGCTTGGAATATTTGATGAGGTATTTTTTTCACATCGTCATTTTGCAAAACAAAAAGCAAGTACTCGGTACTATCAACCGCAAAAACGGTTATATTATTAAAGTGACGAAATAAAAAATGCAAGTGCCTTTATTGACTTACAAATATGCATATTTGCAACGACTGCACCCTATAAGTGTGTTCCAACATATCAACGCAAAACGAAAATAAAACATCTGATGGACGCACACAAAGAAGCCCAATTCAATTTGTTCATCGTTCATCTACTCACTTATCAAACAATCGACGTTAAATAGATGTATTCAACTCTAGCCTTATTACAAAGGAATAAGGTAGAAAAGTGTATACATATCTTTAAAGTGGATCTCAGACGATACGATCATTATTATGTCCAATACGAGCTCAAGTTTCCGTAATCAAAACTTAACGTCTATATGATGATAGCCTGTCATGTAATACGTACGGTCCACCATAATCAACGCCAGAAAATGTAAAGGTCTTAACAGACAAAAATACAATCGGCTCAAATGACACGGTAAAGGGCGGTAATCATTACGTGAATTGACGAAATATCACAGACATAACAGTATAAAGTCGGTTATGCCATTTTATATATTGACTGGTGTAATGTATGAAGAACAATACGATACGAATCAAATGGTCAGCGCATAACGGTCTGCCTCGGTCAAAGACGGTGGGATTCTACATAATTCTGTGGGGCCATAACGGTACAAGACTATTCTTTCTTACACACGCTGAATCTTTTGTATGAATTTGGGATACGATCGTCATACAGTTATTTGTGACGTTGCAATACGTAAGTGTTACTCACATATTAGAATGAGTATAAGTATATTGATCACCTTTTCTGCTGGCCAAATTAAATCTTATGTGGGTGTAGGCAGAGCACATGAAACATACATTTCACACTATTACCTTATATCTCATGTCAGGGCCATTACATTATACTTGTTATGATGGTTCTTTCCACCTTAATTCCATCTCTTTAACTGTAATGTGCTTATTGAATTAATATTTTTGAATTTGGTTGAATTAGTTTCAAATGAAACTTTTTTAAATCTAGTAATCGTTACCAAGAAACTACCCGTTTCAAGGGTTTAATTAGAAAGAGATAGTCTATTTCTAGTTTTCTTCTACCTGGACTGAATATAGATATGATTTTAATAAACTAGTAAGTTTTAGTATATTAAAAAAAACAGCCATAAAAAAAGAGTCATGTACAAAACGTAAACAAAACGTGTAAACAAAATCGCTTACCCGTGTAAAACTGACACTTGCAACAAAAACACCTAATAAACAACCGAGCGTGTAACACATTTACACGAGCGACTGAACACAAGTCACTCTGCACGCAGGCCTATAAAATTTTCCTTTCAATAATTCCATCTCGATTCGGCAACGGCATACAAAAGAGGCCTACGAAAAACGCCTCACTGAAGGGACCGGTAAACACCATTATCTATAAATCGACACTCGATTTTAACAAAGAATGTGAATCTCTACCGTACATAAAGGAAAGAATGATCATTCTGTCCATTTATCAATTGTCCGCGTCTGAAGGAAAAAATGTACTTTATAATGCCTGTGAATGGACGTTGGGTGACTGTCATATTTGAGATTAACATAATGAGACTAAGGTAAAATATTGTTTGACGAGAATTGAATCGATTTAGAATGTAAATGATATAACTTTAAAATTCTACATCTTGTTCAATTATTGGCTCTAATTCGGTCATATCAAAATAATGGCTCATTTTGAACCACAGCTTAAACGATGTAGCAATTTAGCCTAAAATTTAATTACACACACTTTGTTTCACAACAATTGGTTTTACTTGCATTATTATTTTCACATGTCATCCATAATTGGAACCGTACTACGAATCTGTGAATAGAGGCATAAATGAGGTGCCATCAGCAGCCAACAAGAAAATGAAAGCAAATGACAACACATTAGTCCACTAAGAAAACACTGACAAGCAGCACTTGAACATAAATATGTTAGTGTTGTGATTGCGGTCGTTCAGAACTACCGTTTTAATTTGTTAGCAATAACAACGAAGTAACGTAGGTTCCGTTTTTATGACGTTTACAGGCACATTCCATTAAAAAAACCTCAGAGCATCTGTGAAAAAACATAAATATCAAATTCAATTGAACTGCAACTCTTGGAAGCGTTATTAATAATCGATGACTACAGACGAATTGAATCAGACGTGTTTCATAATGGTAAAAAACACTAAGGACTTAGAGACTGCATTTGACAATGTAAGTACAATGAAGACGGCGGGCCGAGACTAAATCGAAACAATGAATAATAACTACTTCTCTAGCCAGAACTGACGTGAGCCATTGTTGGGACTTCGGGATGACTTTTGAACTTTATAAACCAATCACAATTCGAAAGTAAATGACAGATGAAAGTTTCGATGATTGGTTACACAATTTTGATAACCATCTTTGCAATTATGAAAAACTCAATATTGTTGAAAACGCAGATGTAACGGTAGATAGTGTGAATGCATATTGTATATCTCCCTAAATTGGTCTGAGAGAGGAAACTCAGCTAGTCATTGAATTGCTCGTAATTCGTGTCTACAACCATAATCATCAATCAACAGGTAACGGTTAGTTTTATAGAGGTTATAAAGCATCAGCAGTAGCATTTGTCAGAGGCATTGTAAGATAATGGGCGCGAAGATAAAGATAAACGAACCAGGCTGTATAAAAAAGTACTGCATGGGAATTCACGTTTTCAATTTCTACCCTGCTCCTTATTTATACGAAAATAATGACTAACACCTCATACCGACGTCAGACAGTGTGGGTATTATGTAAAAAAAAGTTTTAATACAGATTCATGTCACTATCATTTAAGCTACGGAAACTAAATCGTAAAGATAGGAGCTAGATTAATTAGTCAAAGATATAATTAAAAAGGGTTACCGTTATCTACACGATAAATTATCTAATTTTATCACCAACATATTTCTTCAACTTATACCAACAGTGATAAAATGAGGGTAATACGTATTATGACACCAACTAAAGCATCATCGACAGTTTTCCTCGCGTCAATTACAGTATAAATAAGGCAACCATTTTGAAAACAAAGTTGTGGCGATGATCATACAAACGACAAACGTCATAATATTCTTATTCACATACCCCTCTCACAGCATTGCTTTACCGTACATACATGACTTATTCTTATTCGAGCAGAAGTGTCTGCTAATTTTTAATTAATGGATTCATTAGCTAACTTGGAAACCTATTATTAAAGTAAGTGTCATTAAAATTGTTAGTGTAGTAACTCTGAATTTAGCCTTCTTTCTGTGTATTGTTTTTTATATTCGCCAAATCATAGTGACTAATTTACTGCGGAAGAGCGGGCCTTACTGACACAGGTATTGCATACTAACTATGAAGTCCCAACCCAACGTTTATATTATTCGTGTAACCTTTATTGGTGAATAAATGCTTCTGTTTTTATTTAATATCATCATCATGGCCCGTACTTTTCGTGCTCATGACGTAAAAACGACATAATTTTGCATACAGGATGTCAAGATTAATAAAACAAGTTTAATCAAGCTTATAATAATAATAATAAAACATTTATTTCAGGCAACTAAGGCCCATAGTTACAAATACCTGAATCTCCAAAAACGGAAAATCTTAACAATATTCTTGTAAAGATGACATTGTATAGCAACTTTTTATACAGTAGTAGAAATAAATACTACATATAATTGTGAAGATACATTATCTAAACAATTACAACGTCAATATATAATCTGAATGGGAATGAAGCGCTGATGTTACGTGCCATTTCGTTAATAAGTCGTAACTGTTTGCGAAGACTATTTGAAATTACCTATGTGTGGTTTGACGTCATGGGCACGAACAGTACGGGTCCTGATTATCATCATCGCTACAGTATCAGTACAAGTAATAAGTTTTTATAAAAAACATTACAGTTTCAAGTGTACAGGTTGAGAATTGTACGCTATTGCCGAATGCTTGTCGTATGTAAAGTCATGCGTTGGGACCAACTTTGTAGTGCTGAGTGACTCCAAGAGCGCACTACAGCATTTAGCTCGATGCACCTCTGGTAACAGCTTATATTATTTTGAATTTATATTTACAACTACAAAGTAGCGGCAAAAATATTAAATTTCAATGGGTCCCATCTCACATTAACCTCACTGGCAACGAAGAAGTGGACAAGCTGGCCAAAATGGGGGTTGACGAAGGGATAAGTGTAAACCATATGCCTTTCTTTACAGACCTACTCAGAGAAGTTAAGGAAAACTGCTTTAAAATTTGGAAAGAGTATTTTAATGAGAGGTCGAAAGTGAAAGGCATATGGTACAAAACAATTGTCAACGAACCGCCAAAGATACCTTGGTTTTGTGACGCTCGGCTAAATAGACCACTTGTAGTTACAAGCATGCGACTGCGCTCCGGGCACATGCCACTCAATGTGTTCGGGCATTTGATGAGGGTGAAGGACTCTCCAGACTGTTGCATTTGTCATGTGAGGGAAGATACCTACCACGCATTGGTGGAGTGTGCTCGGATCGGAGCCGAACGCAGGGCATTTGAAGAGCAGTCCAATCTTAGGCTCACAGACGTAGGCTCATGCAATATCTTGTTATCTAACCCCACATCTAAGCTAGCGATTAAACTGTACAACTTCATTATTAAATTAGTTAAGTGTAGATAGTAAGTAGTTATACCAATGTACCTATAAGGCCGGCATCATCGCTCAGCGACGAAGGCCTTCTTTTTACAAATAAAAATTAAAAAAAAAAAAAAAAAATCATCATCGCTACAGTAGGTATCAGTACAAGTAATAAGTTTTTATAAAAAACATTACAGTTTCAACTTCTGGCTTAATCATGAGGCCCACGAGATCGTGACAAATCATTCAATACATCATACATCCCTGAAAAGTTTCATAAACATATGATATGATATGATACGTCTTTACTGGTATTAATCGTACATTGAAAATTACATTAAAAAAATAGTGATCTCACAAATGTTTACTGCGATGCTATCGGTGGGAACCTGTAATTGGCTTTTTGTATTTTATCTATATAGTCAATATGTTTCTGTAGCTGTTGGTTCTCCAAATAAATAAATAAATAAATAAATAAATTAAACAATTAATTTAAATAAATAGCTAAAATACTGGGTAAGGATGTCCCAAGAATGACTTATGATAGTGGATGATAACTTGCAAAAAATTATTGTTACAAAGAGGTATTATGTTACCTACTCAGAAAGTTAAGAAGTTAATAAAAATGCCTAACCTAGTGCGAGTGCCAAATAAGGCTCGCGGTCGTGTCCGGGTTTCGTGTATTCGTGTCGGGTACCCGTGCCCGTGTAACACGCCCGCGGGTTTAAGCGACCGGTCCGAACGGATCCGTGTAATTAGCGCACGGGTACCCGTGTACACGTGTACACGTATACACGGGTACCCGTGCGCTAATTACACGCGGGTAGTACTACCCGTCCTTGAGGTGTGAAGCTAGGAACTATCCCGTAGTTCTAAGAATGTGCATACAAGTACTAAATGAGTGTTCGTAGCTTTGCAATTTAACATCTTTTTTTTGTGAATAAAAATAGCAGATTAATAAATGTAACAAATTATAACAAAGTACGTAAAGTTCGCCTTCTCAAATTCAGATTTAAAAAAAGTACGAATCCATACTGTTATAAATGTGAAAGCCTGTGTCTTTCTGTTACCCCTTCACGCTTAAACCGCTGAACCGATTTAGATAAAATTTGGTATAGAGATTTGAGTCTGGGGGAGGGACATAGGATATAAACGAGTTCCACGCGGATGGAGTCGCGGGCAGAAGCTAGTAAGTTTTATCCCATAAAAAAACATTCCATGTCAAAAAAAGGCCAAGTCTCGAAACTCTTCCACCCTAAAAAGTTGTGTGAGATAAATATAAATATAATATAAATATATTAGGAGACAATCTTACACAAATTGACCTAGTCCCAAACTAAGCAAAGCTTGTACTATGGGTACGAGACGACGATAAACATACTTATATAGATAAATAAATACTAAAATACCTAGAAAACATCCATGACTCGGGAACAAATATTCGTGCTTATCACACAAATAAATGCCCTTACCGGGATTCGAACCCGTGACCTCTTGCTTCGTAGGCAGCGTCACTACCAACTAGGCTAAAGCGGTCGTCGACTTTGATATTTCGTAGTACCAAGTCTCAGGCATTCTTATTTTTCTTTATTTGCTAGCTAAATAAAATTCTGCCACTTGGTAATCACACAACTTTACTACATTTATGGATTTTTGCACACCTAAGAGCCTTATCACACTTGCGATTTGCGAGCGTGTTTTCTATACAATTATCAGTCGCGGCGAACACGCTGCGTGATCGCCTTCATACAAAATACGCTTGGAAATCGCAAGTGTGATAAGGCTCTAAAACTATGCAGCATTGTGTGATTGCCAAGTCACACGGTGGAAGAATTTCGAGACGTGGCCTCTTTTTTACATTGAATGTTTTTTTATGGCATCTCACTTCTTTGTGTAGGTTATTGTGTTATATGATTGCATTGCAGTCTCATTCTTGCTTTTTAATTTTTTCTCCCACTCACTGCAAATGTAACTTAGTAATCCTATATATTTATATGGGCTGGCAAAGTTATTTATGCGTATCTAGAAATCTGGACCGAAATTTGCAAAATATTTTAGTTTTACCTTGATTCAAACACTTAACACTAATTTTGTTCTAAATTAGCGCTTTTGTTGATCGGTCAGTGTGTATGTGAGTGACAAAATTTAGAAACTTTGACTGGTTGTAATTCTTTAACCACTGATTCAAATTGAATGAAATTTGAAATATACCGTGTTTATACAATGCCTGCTTGGTAACTGAAAATTAAGATTTTTATTTGAGCTTAAAATGTGAAAAATAATGTAGTAGCATTAATCTACTTTTGGTTTTGAACCAGAATAGTTACCAGCTCTTATTGTAGATGTTAGAAATAATGACGAGATTAGCACGACCTTTTATTTATAACCTCACAAAGGGAAGGAATCAGTTATTAAAAAGCATGTATCTATTAAGAATTGGTCACATTTATTTCAGATTGTGTGGGCCTTTACGAACTCTCAATATCACAAATTAAATATAACACTACAGTATCTGACAGAAAAAAAACTAAGAAAATCGCAACAAAATGATGTCATTTTTTTTAATCACAACTGTTGAACAATAACATAGGTATAAATATTTATTGCAGATCATTGTAATGAGGCGAGCATAGTAAATAGCTAAACCAAATGTACTAAATGATAGTAATATCCCATAAAAAACATTTCATGGAAAAAAGAGGCCAAGTCTCAAAACTCTTCTACCTTAAAAAAATGTTAGATATTTCGTAGAGCCAAGTCTCAGGCATTCTTATTAATCTTTATTTGCTTGCTTAATAATATTCTGCAACTTGCAAATCACACAACTTTACTGAATTTATGAAATTTTGCATACCTAAAACTATGTAGTATTGTGTGACCCCTTCCACCTCCCTAATATATCCGTTCAGCGGTAAAACACCACAGCTCAGGTCGGCGAAGATAACAGATAAAAAATTATTACCTGTTTTAGAACGATGAAGTTCGTGCCTATTTGAAAGTAATGCCATAAAACCCTTTTCGCCGACAGGCGACGAACAAAACAAACAAAGGAAACTCAGGAGTCTTAAGACGTAAGTAATTAGCTTCCATTTTTTTGTTGAAATTTCGACTTTATCGCAAACGCATAAAACTTAATATTGCTTTGGGAATTCCAACGACTTGTTTATCAAAAGTTTACCCGCTAAGAATTTTGGGTTTATCCAAAAAAAGTTGCAAGACACTGACAATGCCTATACAAATTATAATCTCGTTGCTGCAATTACTGCAAATTATTTTTACCTCTTTAAACTACATCAACGATGTACGCCCGAAATTGTAAGATAAAATCCTGTCAAAAACGCAAGCAGAAAACTACTTTATCATGAGAGCACAAAATCGTTTTTTGCTTGCATTCATTTGATAGAATTTACTCTAGTTTCGGATATACTATACCCTTAAATTACGTTACCGTTATCCGATATCGAAATAATTACGGCATACTTTGAATCGGTAACGTAAAAGTTAACGTAAGTATCGTTTTGTTTGAGTAGGTACCTTTATTTTAAAATGATAACGGTATACTTTGAAGCAGTAGCAAAATAGTCGCAATAGGGTGAGGACCAAATTCTTGGCCAGTAGTTAGCGTGGTTAATTGGTATTAGTTAAAAAGTTCCGTTGTGACACGAAAATTAACCATAGAATTGTATGGCTAATTTTCGTGTCACAACGGAACTTTTTAACTACTACCAATTAACTAGGCTAACTACTGGCAAAGAATTTGGTCCTCACCCAATATCGTTTAGTACGAGTACCTTTTTTTTTAAATGATAACGCTATACTTTGAAGCAGTAGCAAATTGTCGCAATATCGTTTTGTTCGAGTACTTGTATTATATAATGATAACGGTAAACTTTGAAGCTGTAGCAAATTGTCACCATATCGTTTTCATACCTTTCTTTTAAAATGATTACTGTATCCTTTATATAGGTATCGTACGCAGAGTCATGTTGCAAGTATCGTTTTGATTCAGTGCCTTTATTCGGTGCTCATATTCAAACTCGTGAGTAAAGGTACGGTTTAAAACCGTATACCTTGCAATACCTTTATTAAGTACCGTTAATTAAAAACCTTAATTTCGATACCACATTCAGTCCCTTATTTAGAATCATAATGGCATGTACGGTCGAAGTAAATGAAGGATTGGCAAATGTCAACTCTATTTGAATGACGTTAAGGATCAAAAGTGCTAAACATTAAATTTCCTCGACTGTACAATACAATAAGCGCTCCGTTAAAATTAAATAGTTCTCATGTAGTCAGCCAGCCAAGAAAGTGGTCTACCACTTTTGGACTTTATTTTGCATGCAATAAAGTCAAAAAGCGGTAGAACACTTTCTTGGCTGACTCTACTTACCTACTCTTTTTTGTTAAGCTATCATATCTTTAAGCGGCTATTAATAAAAGTTAAACAGTTTGCGTGCCCTTTGTTGGGCAATCATTAAATAAAATACTAGGTTTATACAATACTAGCTTCCGCCCGCGACTTCTCTCAAAAAACTATCCTATATTTTAATCCAGGCTAAAATCTTCGTGCAAAATTTCATCCAAATCGGTTGAGCCGTTTAAGCGTGATTGAGTAACAAACATCTAAACATCCAAACTTTCGCATTTATAATATTAGTAGGATTATGACGCAATAGAGTAAACATGGGCTTCCTGCGATGTTTTCTTTTGTCACATAAAACAACATCATACACACCAAACCCATAGAGTTGCTAATGCCAATAGAGTAAACTGAAATAATTATATTCTATTTGCCTCAACTCGAACGGCCACGGACGGTCCAAACCCGCGTGTAATTAGAACCCGCGGGTACGTGTGTACGGGTACACGGGTACCCGGGTACCCGCCCGCGGACCGGGCGGGTTCGGGCGTGTCCGTGTAGAACGGGCGCTTAGCACCGCGGGCTTAAGAACACGGGTATTCGGGCGGGCGGGTTAACACGTGTAGCGGGAGCCCTAGTGCCAAACATAGCACGGCGCCTCATTGCAAACGCTTAGTTATCAAAACACATTTGGCATGACTGAATCCGGTTCGGCATTGAACAAATATTGTGACTCAACTGTTTCTCAACGAGACTCAGAAAGTGAGCGTGACTATCACTAATGAATAATAAGATTTTACTTAGTTTCGTTTAGTGCATGTAATTTTGAATAGAATGTATATAATCTTTAGTGAGACAGGAAACTACTTCACATTGATTTTTAAAGTTGTACAATCCATCGCAGAACTGCAAACTCTGTGACCTTAGGGACTTTTTGAATGTGAACACTTGCTCTGATTTATAATACTTTCTCCTAAAAACTAGGTACCTGTAATAAGTTTTTTATATGACCACTTGGACTAATTTCTCCACTTACTTCAACGGACTACTTATTTGTTATTTGTAAGAGACAAATTTATCTGACTTTTTATATTATTCAAAAAAAATCTATACGGAATAACTCAAAGATCAACCCATGTTCAATTTGAAAAGCATCATAAGATTAAATCCACAATTTGCTCTGCCCCGACCTAAATCGTAACGCCATATCCTAAATGGTCCGAGATGGCTTATCGACGGCTAAAACGGGGCACTAATGGCCTTTTAGGGCCAATATTTCAGAGTACCCCAGATCCCTACGGTAGTGGGGACAGAGAACATAGTACCGTCAGTAATTGGTCCCCTAACGCCGTCTCTGACCCCCCCAACGCTACTTTAGAGAGACAGACGTCTGTTAACCTAATAGTGCTGTTAAATTTTATTACGAACATCAAGGACTACTGGGTTCCCTTTAAAATCCCTAAACGAACGCGTGCCTAATTGAAATTGTTTAGGTCTCCGTCGAAAGAAGGTCTCTGTCATTTTGTAACTTAACCATTTATTGTTTGGCTTAATTTCTTTAAGGTTTATTTTAGAGGATGTGTAACAAGTCGAATAAAGAAGTTAAACAATGCAATTACCTTATGTAAGTCAACAGCGAAACAAACTTTGTAATATAGGTTAGATGAAATGAAAAGTTTAAACCTGAGATTATGTTGTAAAGAACTTTAAAACAATCTCAATCTATTTATATAAGGAGATACACTTGTAAAATACAATAAAATAAAATACCAAATCCGTATCGATGAAAATCTTGCCAACAGCACAAAAAGAACGCCGTTTCTTTTTAACAGTGGTCTTCTTTTTCAGAAACGCTGGTAGAATTTTGACTTGTAAAAGCCATTACGGCCTAGTTGCAGAATAAAATTCATTTATTTTATTGATTATTTCATTTATAACGTAAAACCTTTGAGCTTCATTGAAAACAAACAAGCAACTGATGATATTAAAGTTAGTCACAGTTTGAATGCATAATAAAATTATAAGTAATGGATTAAGACAATTTTATTATCCCTTCATTTAAAATTTTTAATAATATTTAATAACACCCGCACATATTCGATAGCGACCACTACCAACCACTATGTTAACTTAACTGCACATCTATACCTTACTTTTTCAACCTCGAGTCTAATCCATTGCATATTGCAAAAGCAACCGTACTCCTTGTAACATAGAGCAACATTTTAAGAAAAACATACCGTTCTCTATATTCACAATGTATAACCAATACTGAATAAATAATATGAATATGAATAATATGAATACGAATAACCGTAAGATCAGAAATTGTCAAAGTAAACAATCAACTTACGTCATTAAACTGCGTGAAATGTGCGTAGAAATTGCCGTGACATAGGTACCTGCAATAAAAAATAAAATGGCGTTTATTAAGCAAATGGAAATTTAGACGGTTATAAATTATTATGGGAAAGTTATGGGCGGAAAATGGGGTCATTGTTCAAACGAGAGATCCCTGAGATACTAGAGGTAAATTAGTTAGTCGTTAATAACCAATTAGTGTGACGCTTTCATGTAATTAATTAACCAAATTACAGAAGGACTGTTGTAACTAAACATAAAACATAACAAGAATCATAATAAGACACAACAAACTTATTGAAATAGTTGTATTATGTTCATAAATGATGTATGTATGTACTAAGTTTTCGAAAATAATCAGATTATTTCAGACATTACATAGATGAATACACACAATACATGTTTGAATGAGTATTTACGGATAGGGGGGCCAATCACCAAAGCACAGCACCATTTAATTTTAATTGACATTTATCTAGGTGTAATGCTGAATATGATATTTCAGTGATCTTTAGCCCGTCACCCACTTCTACAAGCCCCTGTCACACCCGACATCAAGTAATTTTAAAATTAGTGTTGAAACAACTTTCGAATAATAATTCTGGCCCAGCAGATTAATCTCACAACGAGTATGACAAATGTTAGCAAAACACGTCCACGTCTCACGGGACTATCTACTAATTCGCCTCCCGCAACTATGTCCATTGTTCTTTACTGTACGTTTCGGGATCCCAGAGGAAATTAATTGCTTTAGAGTATTTGACTTGGACAGGGATATGATATATTTGATATACGATAGCGATGTTGGGGACACATTATAATTCCCTAAGCAATGATAGAAGATGGCATTGGAAAATACAACGCGTGCAATTTGGTTTTGTAATTCAGCATTAAACGAGTAACTTTTTAATGTCGTGTAACCCCAAATATAATGTTATGTTTATATTTTAGATGATTGATTACTATAATAGTTATTTAATAGGTATGTATGGATTCGGGGAATACTGCAGCATTTGCAATAAACAATGTCGATGTAGCATTATCATTAACTGTTAAACAGAACAGAAGCGATAAAATTTAACACGAAAAGTGCATTGTAACGACGTATTACAAAATAACAATCGCGTTACCAGGAAAGCGACAAGTAAAATGGAAATATTGAAAATTAATTCAAACTGAAAATTCGCATCAAATCTGCAATGCGCGTACAATAAACGAAAACGTATAATACACAGGAGCCGATAAGAACGTTATTGTTCTTACAAAACTCATTACTTGCACGATAACCAGAGTCTACGCTGTATATGGAATTTGCTAACCGTTTTATTGAACTACACATTTTACCTACACGCCGAGCCTTGTTGGTTTTTATACACGTGAAATTTTGTATTAACATGGTGCTAAAATTAAGAAAAAATCACTTACATCTATAGGTACTGTAAAGCTGTTGTTGACATCTAGTCAGAATCTAATTTTTCGGTAATACCGAATAAAACAGAAATGTACTATTTGAGGAAACCATTTTGAGTAAATATACCCGAAAGCGCCAACAAACAAAAGATAAAAGGAAGAAACTTTACAAAGAAACCTTATCGATTTGTAACAACAACGGAACACATTTTAAATTTCAATCCATCACATTACTAAACAAGATTCTCATCTAACAAACTGACATTGTTGAAGATATGAATCTAACTTCTACAACATTCCCTTTTATATATAAAAGTTGCTGTTCGTATTTTAAAATTTTATCGTGATTGATATCACACATTTATCACGATGTTATGTTATATTACAAATGTAGGTATTATAGTGATAAATCCAAAGCATCCAAGCAATATTTGGAGCATTTTGAATGGTTACGAATTAATCAATTGTCAGAACGATAGTGTATTAAATGATGTCATTTATATCATTGCTGCTTATGCAACCAGACAATATTGTATTGTAAATTGTTCAAATATTATTACGAGGAATTTGTTTGTGTCATTAAAACCTTCAACGCAAACGAGTGCATGTTGATAATTTTTACTTCCTCGTTGTTACCATTTGAGAACATAATAGGTACAATTGAATAGAATTCTTGTATACATTGTTTAATTTGAGAATTTGAGTGAAGATAATCATTTTCCTGGCAGTGACAGATTAAGTTTTTATTCCCGTTTGGTTTTGTTAATCCAAGATAAGTCCATAAAATACTGACGTTTAATCTCAGATTAGGTCCTTATTCCTCGAATCGTCGTCTTATCTATTGAATTCAGCTTTAAAATTAGGTTATTTTATTTTGAATAAATAAGATTTGTGTTACCCTCTCTTAATTAAATTTGTGTACGTGTTGCAGCAATCCTACATGTAGACATTATTCACCAATATTGTTTCTCCAGTGATATAGGTTTCTCGTATTTACTTCTTTGTAAAAATAGCTTAGTGTCATGCCAACGAAACTCCATAAGTAGTATTAAAAGCGACGTTGCAAAAACAGTATCAAACAGGCTAAAGATGTCTCGACCACTCGGCCGCAACGTGCAACATTCGATAAATTTAAATTCCAGTCGAATACGAGCATAAACCGAGTTGCGTGTGGAACGAGCCGTTACTTTAACCTAATGCTATACGACCTGACACTGTCAGAGAAAAATGCGCATTAACATGTTTATTTTACGATAAGTTGGAATACTTTACCAGAAGATTTAGGATTATAACGTTATCTCTTACTTTAAGACGAGATGTAGTAGTGTAAACGCTTGCTTGAGCGCATCATCAATTTGATCAGAGCTCCTAAATAAATAAAGTAACTCACGCCATGTTTGAAGCGTTTTTTTTTGTCCAAATTAGTTGTTAATTTCAAAGTGAATTTTATAACAGCATAGGCAACCATTACCTCAGAGACAATCCTAATCACACGGTCCTAAACAATAGTCTAATTACGTACACAGTTAAAAACTCACTTTCTCACGTTTATCAGATTGACCGTTAGCCGGCTAGGCTTCTATCCGCCTGCGGCACAATCGTTAACAGCACCTCAGACGGCATCGGCATTACGCGGTTGAACATGTACACTTGACCGACGAATGGCCTCCGGTGACACCACAATCCGCATTGAATACATCTCCCCTGTACCACGAGACGCAATCCGATAAATCACCAATAAAAAATCCCTACAAACACGCACCTTCGTGCGAAAGGATCGAACGAAGCCACGGAGCGTGGTAACGGCCATCGGAACCTGTTTCATGCGAGTCTTGGCAAACTACTCATTTTCTTACCAGCCTACTAATATCTCGATTATAATCTCTGGAGTTTTGTGTGCATTGATGTGCAGGTTTAAAGCGAGTACTGAATACCAATCCTTTTAAACATTTATAAAGAATGGCTGCAATTTGTACGAGTGGAGATGTATCAAGATAATGTCAAACCACACCAAATTAACGTATCTTCAATAATATTCTTTGTTACTAACTCCTAAAAATATAAAATGTAATGTATACAAACATTTAGAGCCGATGGGAATTTCGCTGAATTAAAATTTGAAAATTATTCTCTTAAAATGCAATCAAATGTAGGTACTTATTAGGTTACAGATTTACAGAATATGTAGAATTTGGTCATGACGCATTTAGTTTAACCAATTCCAATATGTTACTACCGAAATACACGTTATTTGAAAGACCGTGTGTAGGTATATCTCGCTCGACCATTCTTATCCATTAACCTGAATGATTTAGTAAAAAAAAAAACAATAAGTAATTGATTTTGTCATCATATACGTACGAGTATGTATGTATGTAAGCACTTTATTGTACACAATAACAGGTTAAAGAATATACATGTCACACAATAGATCAGAGTACAAAGGCGAACTTATCCCTATAAGGGATCTCTTCCAGCTAACCTTTGAGCAATTGAGAGGAAGGTAGGTAGAACAAGATATGCCAACTTATACCGTATATGTATAGGAATTTAATAGAATAAAGAGTATTTTTTTAATACTTTACTAAACCCTTTTGTTGGAAAACAAAAGGCGCAAAAACTTAAAAACAGAAAACTTATTTAATGGCAATAAAGGTAAACCAGATTGTACCTAAATAAAAAACACCGAAATCTGATAATATATAAGCCTAAAAGTTATAAAGTTTACAAAACATTTACTTAACTATAGCGAAACATCTTTAACGCAATGGACCGCGACAGTTAGGGCCAGTAATTGAAAGACCACAACATGTTGCAATGTAACCTTTAACAGTTTCCGCAGATGCCGATTTGTTGACCTACATAGCTTTATTAACATCATCTATTCTAAATTAATCAGTAATCAGCATCGTGGATAGTAAAAATTGTTTTTTTTTTAAGTTTATAGGTACCTACCGTGTGTTCAGTTGTTCTCAACCCCAGATGAAAAAGAGGGCTATTATATGTTTAACATGTGTACAAGTATCTGTATATAATTATGTATCAGTGATTTGATTAATTCGCCTTATCCTTATTATGTAGAGAGACGGTGTTATATTATTACCACTTACCATAATAACAGGGTTAAAACATTATTCATGCTCAAAAAATATTATCATGCAGTTCGTTTTATGCACTTAAATACACCCATAAGGAGCTGTTCAGTAGAGTCTTGTATCTGTACGCATCATATTAAGTACGACTACACGAATAGACACCGGTATCTACATATATCAGGGAAAACGTTTTAAAAACGCAATAAATCACTACAACTAGAACTTGAACTGTCTCTTGAACTATCTCGAAACAATCCTTTAACATTTTACGACAAAGTTCATAGTTGTCCGCGTTCGTATTAGCTCCTGTACGTCTAGCACAACTTGCTGCTCTGTCGCTTACCGCGCGACTGAGCGTCTCTTATCTCTCTCGCACCGTGCTAATTAGAAAGAGGAGGGTAGATCTTTCTCAACTCGCGTCGCGGTGCGGCGTCAGTTGTGCTAGCCCCGATGGTAGATAACAATATTGCGACTACTATAATGGTCACTTTTAAAACAAAAACCATTCCTTACTCGGCAACACCTTACTTATCAGTCGCTTTTATTTCACTACTAGTTTTTGAAAGTTTCCATTTTTAAAGATGGAGATTGGAGGTACGTAAGTAAAAATAATAAACTCTTTTGAATACAGCTCCATCGTTAAAGAATGCTGTTACGATAAGTATGGTGTAACTGGTATTTTAAAAGAGGTTTTATTGTGGTTACAACTAATTTCAAATTCCTGTGGTGAATGTTTTAGTATCGGAAATAGACACAAATGAGCGTTACTATCGCTATACTCGTAAAACAACTCATTTACCAACAGTGGCCTGACTTCAAGCATATCCTTAAGGGAATCAAAATCGACTTTCGAATATCTCTTCTTCAAAAGCTGTAAGGTTCTCAACATCTCGTAATAAGCAATTCGGTGAGATTGGCCCAAAACAAGGCTGCAATGTCTGCTTACCCATTAATCCGAAATAATCCACCATTCAACATAAACCATCAGTACCATCACTTTGACACAAATTACCGCCCAACTTTCACAATCCCTAAATACTACAAATTAAATAGTTACACCCATCACATGGGGGTAATTTCCTTTTCGCAACACATCCACATTAATCTACATCGGAAGTGTTGGTTCCCATCGCGATTACATTCGATGACAATGCCGACAATTGCTTTACAAACGCTTTAAACATGTATACAATTTTTCCCGTATCACAATGGAATAAGGTGCAAAGTTGTTTACATATATTTGATGTCGTCCGTACAACTGTTACGGCAAATGTAGGTAACAAACCAGTCGAGTTTGTAATTCGCTTGCACATCGGGATTATAAAATGCATAATGAATGTTGATGTAATCATTTAGCTAAATAGTACTCAAGTGGAGGCTAAACTCGTAATTTGCACAATTCACATTTATATTACCTACTTCGCTTCCCCTGTGGCTGTGGACGTTGCCAAATTTAAGGAATTGAAATTTTTGGATGCGGATGCTAGTGGCCAGGACCGGTCACTTTGGCACTCTTTGGGGAGGCCTATGTCCAGCAGTGGAAGTCTTTTGACTGATATGATGATGATGATGAAAGTTTTTGCTTTGCCATTTAATCCGCATTAAAGGCAGAAGCCTTAACAACAAACATGAAAGAGGGGAACCTTAGTTTTGACGACCGGTTAGTCTAGTGGGTAGTGACGCTGCCTACGAAGCTGAAGGTCCTGGGTTCGAATCCCGGTAAGGGCAAATATTTGTGTGATGAGCATGAATATTTGTTTCTGAGTCATGGAAGTTTTCTATGTATTTAAGTATTTCTATCTATTAAATATATCGTCGTCTAGTACCCATAACACAAGCCTTATTGAGCTTACTATGGGACTAGGTCGATTTGTGTAAGATTGTCCCCTAATATTTATTTATTTATTTATTTATTTATTTAGTTAAATGTGCTATTTTATATCCGCAGAGAATACCACATGAAGGACTAGTTTCGTTTTTTTCAATTCAATTCAATTCCTCATATATTAGTCAAATAAGCAGTTTTTTATGTCTTCAATCAGTTGCTCATGCGTTTTAAGCCTATTATCTAGCTGCCACTGAAGCGCCGTTGAAATAAAAATAGGTACACACCTCCTAAACTAGAACGTAACAAACGAATTATCATCACACTAAAGCATCTTCCTTATGTCGCCCATCTCTTGTTCTTTCAATAGATTTAGTAATTTCTGGTTGAATTCAAAGAGCGGTAACACACAGCGGTGCAGTGATAGAGAGAGACCCGAATCAGTATCGATACAGTTGATCTTTGGCTAGTGTCGCGTGACAATTGCGCGTTCATGAAACGCGCGTTTCAATCGCTTCAAAAACTCGTCGTGTATACTGTGCTTTGTAGTGAGAGTTCCAATTCCAACAGAACATCTATTCTGTCGACCTTCAACTACGACAGGATTTTGGCCGACGGGAGTCAAGTTCCGACGTTTTCGAGGTCGGTTACCTGACCACGCAGTTGCGTAACACATGGCAGTTATATAAGTATGACTTTGTTGATGTTGTTATAGGTATGTTAGTTTTAAGGTTTATGTAAATACGGGTATTCAAATAAATAAATAATCGCTCATTGGCCTATTATAATAATAATGTTCCGTCCGAGTGTAGATATACTTGTCCAATATTTTCACTACTCCGTCGCAACATGGATTTCCTTATCACGTTCATTGTTAATGTTATCAGTGTGATACCAATAATTTTCTCCAATAATTCGATTAATCGGATTTATTACGAGCGTTCGTTTGGCTCAAATGAGCAGCGATATTCAATGTTATGTATATCTTTTGGTAGTTATAGAACGAGATAACACTTTGTTATACATCCTGCAACTTTCTCAATTAGACTTTAATCTCATTATAATAGGAAGGCGTCCACTCGCCTTCGTGATATAAACTTAAAAAGTCCTTGTCCTTGACCCAATCAATCTCTGTGACAAAACAAAACAGCATGGCGTTTGCCGTTTTGTTTCTGCTCAAACGTCACAGGTCGTACACAGAGGAATAATAAGGGCCTGTATATATATATTATTATTCATTATGTTTTTTTTTTTTCTTTTTTGTTTATTTCTACCCTTGGTTTTTTTATGTTTTTTGTGTTGTGTATCTTTTTTTAAAATATGTAATTGTGATTGTGATCCGCGCGTGTGGCCGGGTCGTTATCGCCGTGCACTTCACCGAATGGTCGCAACGGAAGACCAGCGCTGGCTACGCTAGCAACAATGCTGAGTTGCGGCCATTTCGTGACACCACTAGGACTGTATGTTTTACTTTGTTATTGTATTTTGGTGTTACGAATAAATTATTTCTTTCTTTCTGATATGCACATAGATACATGATACTCATAAATATAACTTATTTAAATAAATAAAATGGTTTCCCTCAAATCTCACAACTTTATTTCAATGCCATTAGTCCAAAGTGGCGACACTCTTCATTTCACGACTACTATATCGGTTAAAAAAAGACGGGGGGGGGATTCCGCATTTTATGATGGCGACACCGAAGACCAAAGCATGGAACACATTATACGAAACTGACTGACTTTAAAGCCCAATATCTCGCAAACGAATCACTAAGTTGAAAAATGGATTCGATATATACCATGGATTTAACGAAAAAAAGAAATTACACCTTAAAAAAAAATGTCGGTGTGATTGATTTATATACCCATGCCGAATTACAGTTTACTAGTTGTAAGGGTTATTGAGCTAAGCCGAAGACGGACGGACGGACATGGCGAAACTATAAGGGTTCCTTGTTAACTACGGAACCCTAAAAAGGCGTCAAACGAGGCGGACCACATTAATAACTTAATTAAAATTAACATGACATATCGAAACAACGGCATATAGATCAGAAATTTCAAGACCAACCTTCAGAAAAAGGACTACTTATAGCTTAAATAAATATGAAATGAGTCAACTGTTCCGACGCATAGAAGCTGAAAGCATTAGACTGGGACTTTACGTCAATCGTAGTTTTGAGCTCCAGGACTTAGTGTGTCGATACTTTCACCTACCTCGGGTCACTTCTATCTAACGATGGTACCTGTGACAAGGAGATCGTTCGTAGGATTCAAATAGCTAGGGGGGCGACGAGCCGGCTTGAAAAGATATGGAGGGATCGCGCTATACAGAGACGGCTCAGAGACCTGGACTATCCGAGCCAAAATGAAAAGCCGCATCGATGCTTTTGAGATGTGGTGTTGGTGTCGACTTCTACGGATACCTTGGACTGTTAGCGAACAAACCAATCCATTCTCGAAGAGCTGCACATACATCGTCGACTATCTACAATATGTCAAGAACGAACGGTCTCACATACTTTGGACGCCTCTCAGGACGTCCTTCGGATAGCCTGGAGAGGATTATTATGACGGGATGAGTTGAGAGCCAGAGGCCTCGAGGCAGACCACCCGCTAGATGGAGCACACAAATCACTGCACTCTTGCAATGCAACTACATCTGCACGAGGCCATAGATAAAGCGGGTGGTAGGAGCCTTTGGAGAAGTCTGGTCAACAAGAAGCGGACATGATGTCACGATCCTCAGCATTAAGGGAACGACTGATTATAATGAAATATGAAATTGTTATCAAGAGCGCCCTGTGTATATGCAGGAAACACGTAATCAGTTACACTGATAAAATACCTCCATGTTTCCTTTTTTTAGCCATTCATGCCCGAGCAGTGACAGCGAGATTTTGTTAGTATTTTAATCACACTATCTCGTAAAGGGCTCTATAACGCGCACGGATAAAAAAAATGCAGTAATTTAGTGAACATGTAAAAAAAAAGCTGTTTTTAAATCGCGGCTATATGAAATGTCAAATTCAACAAAGTGAAATGTTAGTCAGTTTTTAATACATATTATGGCTTCAAATAATATGTATTGAGTTTGCTTGCTAAAATGTTATTGTTTCTTCGCAAATGTGATTAAAAGCATATTGTGAGACACGGGCTGTAAGAACCTTACAAACTCGCCTCAACAAAGTTCGGAGTCGGGCATCTAATGGACACTTTGAAATTGCGTAATAAGCCTACAAATTCGGATTTTGTTTACATAAATAATAAATAAAAAAAAATAAATAAATAAATATTAGGGGACAATCTTACACAAATCGACCTAGTCCCATAGTAAGCTCAATAAGGCTTGTGTTATGGGTACTAGAAGACGATATATATAATAGATAGAAATACTTAAATACATAGAAAACATCCATGACTCAGAAACAAATATTCATGCTCATCACACAAATATTTGCCCTTACCGGGATTCGAACCCAGGACCTTCAGCTTCGTAGGCAGCGTCACTACCCACTAGGCTAACCGGTCGTCTTACATAAATATATATTACATTAGACGTTTTATTACTCACGTACTGACCTTATGAATAAATGTCAACGCTCGACCTAGACTCTAATAGATAACTAGGTTTTACCAATATTGATCATTCGAATTATGACTCAGATCAGAACTGTGCAGGCTATAAAAAAAGCAAAAATTTTAGTTAATTAAGTATTGACTCATTCAGATTTTTTTATAACATTTATCCCTGAAATAAATTAAGCACACTCAAGGCTACACCCGCCAGATATAATAAAATCAATGTTTTAATGTTACTACTTGACATGAAACTCCACAGTAACACTAAAGATACAAACATAGCGTGCATCTGTCTCTCGGAAATAAACCGGTACATACGAGTACAAGGTGGTTTTCTTCCAAGCTGTTTTTCACATTCCTTAACCAATTACAGTCCGGCCAGCCGAACAGCCGAAGTAAACAGAAACACGTATGAATGTAAATTGAAAAAAAAAACCGGGTTGCACTCCGGGAGTGCCGGCAGAAGTCAAAACTTGCGAAAATTATCAGTATTAAAGAAAAAAACCCGTCTTCATTATTTTTTAATTTTTTTATTGTGTAGTATGTATGTTTTGTTGTATGTGTCTTTAACCGCTCACTTGATTTAGGATTTTAAAAAAGGTAGCCTAAATTGCTTCTCATTTTTCTGTATCAAAGCAGCCCATACTTTGCTCGATAACCACAGTTGCCACAATCAGTTTAGGGATCCGCGAAAGTGAGTGGTTAAGGTATTTGTAACTGGGCCTTAGTGCCTGAAATAAATGATTAAGTATTATTATTATTATTCCAGACATATCCAAGTAACCAATATGAAGGCGAAACACAATCTAAAACCGCACAGTAGCAAACATGGAGTGGAAAACATGCATTTCTACAAACAACACGTTTCTACTAAAAACTGACCGCAAACGCAAATAGCAAACTTGTTTCACAGTACACGAAGCACAGTAAGTTAAAGAGATGATGTTATGGAAGAACTACAACAGCAAAATATTTTTAACTATGAAGAAGTAGCTGTATTTAAAACAACTAAAATAAAAATATATCAATGCCTGAAAAAATAGGAATCATTATACTTGAACTCACAGCTTTATCATAACACCAATAAATCCTTAACCTTTCATATATTTTGTGTGCCCAGAGTTTTGGTCTCCTCAACATCTTTAAAAAGAAAGAATAAAGAGCCGTCTGATTGTCCTTTACATTATAGAGCAAAACCAAACATAGTAAAATAGATAGAAAACCAAGATAACTATGAAGAAAAGTGTATGGTTTAAGGCGACACTGTTCATAATTTAAGAATTTTGTTCGTGGTTGAACAAAAATATTAGGGAGAGATTAGTGGGATGTAAACCACGATTATACTCATACAACTAGAAGTTCCCCGACTGTCAATGAGTAAAGCTAAAAATCGTTCTCATCGTAGAAATAGAAAAACATTATATTCGTGACACGCACAAAACGACACACAGAACATAAAATAAACATGTCTCGCAATAGTCCCAAGTCAGCATCCCAATTTTGTTGTCATGCATTTATCAATACAAGTACTTTATGTTGAAAGTGCATTAATGATAATATTAATAATATTCTTTATTGCACCACAACTTAAGAAAAACATGTTACAAAAGTTTAATCAATAAATAAAGGTAACAACAGGCAATCTTATCGCTTTAGAGCGATCTCTTCCTGACAACCTTTGGGTAGCAGGAAATTATCAAGAAAAGCTTAACTACACACTTTCATAAATATGTAAAGCATAAATACATAGATACATACATACAAACTATAATACACAACAAGGCAATTTAAAGCAGCGACAAGTAATATAGTTTCAATATATTTTTAAAAATTTGAAGAGATTTTGCACATGTTATATATCAACGGCAAAGCATTCCACAGCCGGACAGCCAGAAAGGTGAATGATTTGTTATAGAACTTGGAACCGGGAACTTGTGCATTATACTATGCATAGGCTTTTAATTTATAGGTATTATAGAATTTAGAAATATATTGTACACTAATCAGCATAAAACGACAACGAAGTTAAAGACTTATGCAAATGACTCTTTCAAAGTTAAACCATATGGTTTGAAAATTGTTAATACAATTGATGTGACAGCTGTCAGTGAACGCGAAATTCTTAACGACAAACTTGACGTTAACACAGGCAGCTCGCATAATTTCATGTGTTTTAAAGTACTTTGTTTTTCTGAGAAGTTAGGCATTTTAATATGCATGTGTGAAGTGCAACTGAGCTTAGATGAATTTAAGATGTTAGTAGTATTACGCTTAATTTGAGAAAAAATGGCGAAATATAAATGAATAACCAAAAATATTCTAGTCAGGAAAAATATAAAAGGCAGGCAAAAGAGTTTGTCTAGCTAGTTGCTGTCAAATAAAATGGTTTAAAATATGATAATTTTAAAATATGATAATTTTAAAATATGATATCGTTAGTTCATAAAGACAGAAAGATTAAATAAATACTGGTGTTAACAATGACCCTAACGAAGACCGAAGCATTATTTTAAAACAAATTGCGAGTGAAAATATTGTTGAAATTCGTATGCAATTTTTTGTATCAAATAACTTAATAAATCTTAATTAATTTATTAACAAAAGCCATGAAGCTTTAAATGAAATATTTTTTTAATTTATGTTTTAACAGCTATTTAAACCCTCATTTGAACAATAAACGTTCTTAGGCAGTACACGAATTCTCAATGAGCAAAGTCATCTTTCTAATGACTTACCTTAACTCTTCAGGGTTCCAGAGGTTTTACCGGAAACTACCCGTTTCAATTTCTCGTTCGACAACTTTGGTAAACTTAATTTTCTTGCGGCTACGGGTGACTTAGCGTTTCGTTTGTTTCATTTATATAAACAGCGCACTAAGAAGTTTGAAGTTAGTTTTAATTTAAAATCTCGCTATTTTAAACATGTATTTTTCAACAAAACCCATTAGTACGCTTGGAAATACCTAAGATTTTATGGAAAAGGGAAAATATTATTCACCCCTACTATAAGTTGAATGTAATAACGAAAATGTTTGTATACTAACTTCAAAACAGGATTTATTCACGAATCAACAACGAATTGTATCACAATCTACATAACTTATTTTGAAGTCTCAGGGATTTAACTAGAAAAGTGCCTACCAAGTACTTTTAACTTATTCCTCCTAGAAGGAGTGTAGATGCTAATATCCTTAGTAATGGCGAATTGGTAAACCTTGCTAAACAATCAACAACACTTTCTGAAACGGGTATGATGAGACATTTGAATTTGATGCTTATACTTTCTTACATTTTCGTTAATTCAGTTATTTTTTCAATAACAAACACAAAGTATTATAATTT
Source organism: Epinotia ramella (assembly GCA_947578815.1). Classification (NCBI taxonomy): domain Eukaryota; kingdom Metazoa; phylum Arthropoda; class Insecta; order Lepidoptera; family Tortricidae; genus Epinotia; species Epinotia ramella. The sequence continues at coordinate 2,276,560 of OX388213.1, forward strand.
ATACGAGTTAAGTTTCAAAAAAACCCTTAAAACTACGAATAAATTCATAGGTATGTAAAGATTATATTTGAGAGCAATTTTATCAACAAATATTTTCCAATACTAAGTAAATTGAGAATATTTTTTATAAATTTTCTGTCAAGACTTCATATTTAAGGAAGCTCTAATAGTGAAGCTTTAAAAAAGAGCTACGTTAGTAATTTTTAATAACGTAAGTTATTAAATGTTTTCAAGCGTCAGAGGATAGAAGCCTGGCAAAGGAGTTATTTCATTAGTAGGTTCTGGGATGGTTGGTCTTGTTGCCTTTGGAAACACTGACAGACAACTTGATGCATGAAAAAGCACTATGCGGCCTTTAAAAATGTGTTTATCTGAAATAAACGACGTCAAAAATAGGTTTATTTACACTTTAGCACCTCAATTCTAAAGCAAAATCCGAAATAAACACGATTCTAAGATCAAGAACATACTTGTGCTCATCATTTTAAGAATATAACTGCATGACTAATACTATAAATTGACAAAGGAGCCTAATAAAGGCGTGAATGTATGTATTTATGTATCGTTACAATACGTTTCCCTAACAACACGAAATAGGATATCGGTAATGCGAGCGCGATATCAACGTCGAACGCTTCAACAGTGGAATTAAAAACTCGTGCTTTTTGTAAATAATATATACGCGTCATTATCGCAGCAACGATTACGAGTATTACTCTGTCCTTGATTACAGCTGAACTAACAGACTAATGATTAACAATTACCCGCCATATCCGACGAATGGCACAGATGGGCCAAAATGTCGCCTTGACATGTACGAGTAACTCGACCTCCTGCTTGCTAGTTGCAACATAGCTGGAACGGCAAGTAGGTGGCTCAAACAATGCGTGCTTAGGTACCTAATTTACTGGTTTTCTTGACGTTTGTTTAGAATTCGACGGTTGAAAGTCGGGCTTGGTTTCAATTGAATCGAATTTTAGCACACAATTAACAAATTATATTGCTCTTGAGTTTATTGCACCAGACACGCGCGTTGGTCCTTTTTTGGCCTATGTTGTGTGTTTTTCGGGTTATAGGTACTACATCCATTAGGTTTGACCGAAAAAGCACGAGAATGAACCGTCGCGAAATTTGGTCTCGTTGTGACCCTTATGTGTAAGGAAAGAAAGTAAGTTTTTGAACAGAATCCCTTGAACCTTTGTGTTACATGGGATTGTTCAGTATCAAGGCCTCAAATCGTGATCAAAATCGTATCGCTAACTCTAGAAGTAATTTTATCCGCTGTTTCACGTGTGCGTTGTCTCCTATGATCTAAAGTTATGTCACTAACTGTAGATATCATTCCATCAGATGCCAAACAAACGCGACAAGACAAGTAGCAGTTGATGACAGCTAATGGAATGACGTCTTCTTTCGTTTTTGTATGAAGAGTCCTCAGAAAGCTCGACACGAGGCGGCTCCCCATACAAACATAGTTTGGTTCTCATTGTAATATACGTATACAAAATAGGAACCGCCATATCAGTTTCGGACATGTTTTCTTGTAGAACAACACTTTTTTCATCTTTGTATTCATATTTATTTAGGTTGAATTGAAGTACTGTCGTTGTAATAACCCTTCTTTTTTGGCAATAAATGTCAGACTTTTGTATTGGTTTCGGCGTTTATTCTTGACAGTTCTTCTTTCTGTGAAAATGAAAATGAAATTTTTTACTTGTAAAAGTGCCATTGCGGTCTGCTTGCAGTTTTTTTTTTCATTTATTTAAAGTAATTATAATATTATTATTTTTAGCCGAAAGGCGCGGCTTGGGTAGGCCCCCGACAAGCTGGACTGATGACCTGGTAAAGATTGCGGGAGTCCGCTGAATGCGGGTGGCGCAGGACGGGTCGCTTTGGCACTCTTTGGAAGCCTAAGTCCAGCAGTGGCCGTCTTTCGGCTGATATGATGATAATGATGATGATGAATTATAATATAAATAGAGAGAAAAGTTAACTAAAAATGAGAACCAAAATACATTGGTATGGAAAGTCGAGTTTCCTGGGGTCTCTTAAGCAGCAACGTCTGCAAACGTTCACCTAGGCATAAAGGACGCAGGTTCGAATCCTGCGGGCGTAGGTAGCATGGTTGCCCTTTTTATCACTTATCGCTGAGGATAAGATATCCGTCCTTCTCGCACTCGCACACTTGTCAAAACGTGACGGATGTACATCCACAGTGATAAAATGTGAATAAATTATAAAATGACAACGATGCTACGACCGCTGCTCGAAGCAACTAAGTTTTAAATGGTTCCTTTTAATTTATTAATCTTATTATACACGTGAAATCCTCACGAACTACGGATTGGATGAGGATGACAAAGGAACTGAATATGTTATGATAGAACGCACAATAACACTCGTTTGATAGGCACCTATCAAATTAAGCCTCAGCTATTTAGTGAAGGTCAAAAACACGGGTGCCGTTCGCCATAAAAACAAAATGCATAATTTCAAGTAGCATACGTACGGAAATCGTAACAAACTATTATCATAATAAAAAAATGGATATTGTTATTGGTCATAACATTTAAATAACATAACACTAATTTATCACCACCACATTTGCTATAACGTTAATGTGTACTAACTTCTTTTTGCATAACATACATTTAGTATAATGATTAAAACTGATAACAACACTTAGTATGTACTTAGTTTTACTAAGTGATTGCTATCACATCCTAGAAAAACAGACACAGGTAACAAAACCGAATCGGAGCACGTAGTCTTGTCTGCCCTACCCCTAGAGTGTATATAAAAAGCCGGATGCGCGGAGGGGGAGCAGCCCTCGCCCGCTGTGACAAAGCGCGGGAGCCGTGCAAAGCGGAGCGGCTGAGGCTGGTCGCCAAAGGCGACCAGCAAGCCGCAGCTGCGGAGCGGAGCACGGACGACCGTGCTTTGTCACGCGAGGGCGAAAGGGCTGCTGTCCCCGCAGCGCCGGAGCTAAGGCGGAGTCCTGTCACTGTCCAATCGACAGTAATTCTATCTAGCTTAAATATGAGAAGGGCACAGAAGGTCAGTAAATGAAGAACAACTATTAAGATTTTTCATTTATTATACTTTAATACAATTACGAAAAAAGTCCTTTATAAAAAAATACATAATGAGCATGAAATATTATACAGAGTGACCATTATAGCGTTTGTTTATTATATAAATGGAATTATAATCGATGAAATTATGCAAATAGTTTTTATTTATTTTGTTTTTATGCAATTTAACCACTTATACTACCTGAAATTATGCAATTCGTTGTTATGCAAAATATGTTAAAACCCGAAAACACATTTAGCCGTTAAAGAAAAAACATCTGTACGTTCTCAGAATTGGTGCCAGTATTAGGTACTACTATAGTTTATAAACTTAGTAGGTACTATAAAATGTACTAGCTCGTAAACATTTATCGCATAAAAGATAAAGTAGGTACACACAAGGGTTTAGAATATAATGCAATTTCGCGATTTTAGCACTAGGTATTGGGCAATAGTGTTAATTACCCCCTAATAAGTGGGTAATACACTATTGCACAAAACTAGTAAGTAAGTAGGTACTTAAGTACCTAGGTAGGTATATAACAGAACATACCATTATGATTATGATATTTTATGATAGCATTCCAATAAGTAAAAAATGTCGATGATAAAGTGATGCGGTGGCGTAGGACCGGTCATTGTGGCACTCTTTGGGGGAGGCATAGCGATGGGTATAACAAAAATGCCTGTGATATAGGAATAGACCGATTCAGAGACAAATTGTTTAGGATAATTTATAACCTATGAGTAGGTAATTATTGCAAGGATAATTAGATAATTACATACAAAGGAATTACAAGTTTTCTGTAAATTCCTTCATACCAATTTTGTTAATTTTGTTGCCTTTCCACCAGAGATTTGCTATGCTATGTTTTCATAGGTACATTTGAAACGTAGGTGTAGCTGGAGCTAAGTTTAAAATGAATGAAAACATAGCATAGCATGGCATAGCACATCTCTGGTGGAAAGGCACCCTAAAAATTGCTTGTACTTGAGTACCTACATCTTACATATTTAAGTTGGTAGACTAGATACGCATTCGTATAGTAACTTAATTCATTTTCGCTTTCACGTTTTTAAATGTATGCAAAACTTGAGCTACATTTTATCTGTACACACCTGCAATTAATTAATTATTTATAAGATGTGTGATTTTCTTAATTCGTTTTTACCGTTTTAGAAAACATAACCTTTATTGTTGGGTATCTCATGAGATTTCACATTAATATTGTCGTTATAAAGAACAATGTAAGTTTTTTTTGACTATTAGAATGAACGTTCAGCGAGTTAAGGTTCTCGTTATAGTCATTAACTTGACTAGAGTGGTCACAGCAAGTGAACGACCGTAAGTGTATAACATCTTGCCATTATAAACAATCCTGCTCATCAAAGGACCGGACAAGTCACATTCCGTTTCGCATAAAATTCGCACAAACCTCAATTGGCGACGTTCCTTAAATCCAGTAGTGAAATTCCACACACAGTTATAGTATTTAGCACATCACACATTCAAATCCACAGGTTCGCAAATACGAAACCTCGCGTGGTGTTCGACGGGAGCGGCGTACGTCCGTTCGCAGCGCTCGAGTCCGAGTGACTGAGGAACTGAGGAAGTGAGGAAGGACTGAGGCATTGAGGTTCGCCGGTCGTAGGTCGGAGCCGATTGGAGGATGGGTGCGCAGCCAGCTTCCGTTTGATAAAATTCGCCTGCGGGCTAAAGGCCGGTTTACACGGGCTTAGTGGTTGTCAGTCAGAAGAGTCAGAACAGCTTTGACAAGTACATAAATCGGTTTGATTTTAATAAAAATAGACTGTTACGAGGTGTAACAGATTGAGAATGACTATATGATGGTATTGTAAAAGCCTTATAAGTAGGTAGCGTTTTCATAGTTTTATAGTTTAACGAGCGAGCGAGGCGAGCGAAGTTCTTCGTTTCAGCTTAGGCAAAAATTATTTCGTAGGTAGGTCCAGCTGTTCTCCCTTTTTTCAACCGCATTTCTCAACTGCTTCTCGTGAAATTTTGAGAGCAGTCGATCATTTTTTTGAAGTGAAAACTTCTTTAGCGGCGCGCGACAGATTTTTGTGACGTCAGATGTGAAGGAGGTCACAAACTTTTATATTTTGCTGCTAGCCGATTCGACTTCATTCAAAACTGAACGCTATTCGTAAGAGTATAAAGCCGTTAAACACTTTTTGCAATAGCATATTCTGCAAATGAATTTGTAAATTAGTCCACGCGTCGTTCACCGTTTTGCTATTGAGCAAATTCGAATAGTTCGAATTTGGACGTTATTCCTGAAGAGATAAAGCTTTGAAAAATATTTGGCAACGGCAAAAACAAATTGGTATTTTGTTCGCCGCCGCCGTCTGCTGTTCTTGCAAATTTGAATAGTTCGAATTTCGACGTTATTCCTAAAGAGATAAAGTTTTAGAAAATATTTGGCAATGGCAAAAACAAATTGGTATTTTGTTCGCCGCCGCCACCCGCTGTTCTTGGCGCCGAACATTCATTCATAATTCATTTTGAGGGTGACACCGTAAGATGTCACGTGACCTGATCGAAAAACTGTTACAATGTTATTGAGTTTTCACTTCTGCCGGCACTCCCGGAGTGCAACCCGGTCTTTTTTTTCCTCCTTAAATTTTATGCAATAAAAAGAGACAGGGTCGAGATTTTTACAGCCCACAAAGCCAGTAGTAAATAAAGATTTGAGAACACCATAGGTTTGTGACAAAAAACAGCTAAATAAACATATAAACAATAGCCGTAAAAACTAACGCTATTCAACGTCAACCAACTTTTTTAGGCCTACTAAGTATAAGTATACCTATTTATTATCTATTAATATTGTCTGTTTAAGTATACTGTACTTATAGTCACCGACAAAGATATGAGTCTACTTTTGCGCCTTATTCCATTGTAATAAGGTGAAAAATACAGACATTTTCCTTGACATCGACTGTACGACGTTATCTAGAAAGTGACAGCTACACAGTGACAGGTATACAGGCTTGTATACCTATCATCATTCTCCTAGCGTTGTTCCCGGTTATGCCCCTAAAGGAGCTCGGGGTCCGCTTTGACACCTAATCCCAAGATTTGGCATAGGCGCTAGTTTTACGAAAGCGACTGCCATCTGACCTTCCAACCCAGAGGGAAAACTAGACCTTATTGGGATTAGACCGGTTTCCTCAGGATGTTTTCCTTCACCGAAAAGCTAAGGGTAAATATTCCGTACATAAGTTCCGAAAAACTCATTGGTACGAGCCGGGATTCGAACCCACGACCGCCGCTTGACAGCCGCATGCCGGAACCACTAGGCTACCGTAGCTATTTTCAGGCTTGTATACCTACTTATCAGTAATTTCATACCCGATTTGTTATATCATTATCAGAGATCGGAAAAATTTGCGACATTGTTTGCAATTATGTGGACATGACTCCAAAATTAATCAAAATGTTAATTAATTATTCATTGAAAGATAATTTGAATTATTGGAGATAATAGTTTATTTATAAAGTGCTTATAAGCACGTATATACTATAATAACTTAAAAAAAAATGACGTTACGACGACGATGAATTACATAAATAATTATTAGCAAAAGGTTCGTATTTAAAATGGGTATCGTTTCCGTAAATATTTATATATAATAAATAAATAACGATTTTAAACTGACACGATTACTTACACTAGAAAAAAAATTGGAAAAAATACTGTTTTTTTTTTAATAAACCTATACTTTAACAAACTTTTGTATTTATTGACTAGGAATCAAATTATATGTCAAGTAAAAAATGAATTAACTGAATAACATTTTGATTGATATTGGAGTCATGTCCACATAATTGCAAACAATGTCGCAAATTTTTCCGATCTCTGATCATTATACACATATTATATTAATGGTGTGTGTAGCGCCATAATCAACGGAAATCAGATTAAGAAATGAGTGATAATTATATGTTGCATGTTTAGGTCCTGGGTTCGAATCCCGGTAAGGGCAAATATTTGTGTGATGAGCATGAATATTTGTTTCTGAGTCATGGAAGTTTTCTATGTATTTAAGTATTTATATCTATTATATATATCGTCGTCTAGTACCCATAACACAAGCCTTAATGAGCTTACTATGGGACTAGGTCGATTTGTGTAAGATTGTCCCCTAAAATTTATTTAATATTTATTTATTTATTTTGTTTTATTTAAAACCTTAAAATATTGGGTGTTATTTAAATTAAATAGGGGCGTGTAAAATGATTTTACCAATAAATTGTGTTTCCTCTACCAAAATTGCCACACCAAAATTACGATGGAAGTTTTCTACCAGCTCAGAATTTCATGGGTAGGTACTAGTAATAGTTTCATATTTTTGTGACTCATAGTTGCATGTTTCTCATCGCCGTGCTTTGAAAATAGCATCTATGCAATTTGTCACGTATTTTTTTTTTAATGTAGTAATCAATGATGTAATATAAAAAAAGAGGTGAGTAGATGGGTTATAAGCGCTCCAAAAGTGGCACACTAAAACTGAGTCAATTAAGTACACCAACTTGCCTCAGTTTCGCGTCGTCAATGGAAACGTATGCTGTCAGATTTGGTGGACATTTTTTAAAACGGAATTGCGTATAGACAACGTGTCTACCTATTTTTTATATTACATCATTGGTAGGAATCATACAATCACATTTACCTCGTGTTTAAATTTGTTTAGGTCAAACCTCGTGGACAAAGTTAGTTCCACTTCAGCTGATCCGATCCACTTAAAGTTTATGTGCACGCGTTATCTTCACTACAAGGCTACGAATATTGTGATGTTGGTATTTCGCAAAATAGTACATGTAGTATTTACCTATTTTTTTTCAACATTATTTTCACTGAATAATGGAATAGTTACAGTTTTGATGTGTTGCAACATTCTTGACCGCGAGAAGGCTTGAAATCTTTTGACTTTAGTAGGCAATTTAGTAAACACAATGTGGGAAGCCCTCACGTTGTTAGTGAAAGTTACCTAATCAGTAATCACTTATGTTGCATAAGAATCATTAAAACAAAATTTTTGACATGACATTCACGCATCTGATCGAATCTAATATTATTTATTTTCACGCACCTGTTTCCAAAAGGTGTAGGCAGAGCACATTAAATTAATATTTCTTGTACTTCTCTATCAATTTCAAGTAATACATAAATGAATTAATTTTTATTCTGCAAGTAGGCCGTAATGGCAAGTTCTAAGAATTTATGTGATTATTTATACTAAACGGGACTTAATTGCGTATAACGAACTTATTTTATTTACCTCACTGAGGTCTCCCGACATTTCGGATGTGTTGCAACATCCATGGTCACGGGACAACTGGCTTGAGCGGGTATCAACATCTTCTTGCTGCGCGGGTTGTCCGAACTACCCGCATTTGGTCTTTATTAACCACTTGTACACTAGGGTTGTCACCCGGCCGACACACAACACTAATAATATCCGGTGATATAACGGACGATGTTTTTTGACGCTGCCATTTACTTATGATAGGATTACACGAAGATGAAATCTTAAAACCGTCGTCCCGGTTGAAATTACGATGTTTCTGATTTTAGATTAGTGTTGTGTGTCGGCCGGGTGACAACCCTAGCGTACAAGTGGTTAATAAAGAGCAAATGCGGGTAGTTCGGAAAACCCGCGCAGCAAGAAGATGTTGATACCCGCTCAAGCCAGTTTGTCCCGTGACCATGGATGTTGCAACTCATCCGAAACGTCGGGAGACTTCAGTGAGGTAAATAAAATAAGTTAGTTATACGCGATTAAGTCCCGTTTAGTATAAATAATGTGTGAGAATCGTGAAAGTTTAAATCAATTTATGTGATAGGTATTACAGTATTTGCAGTGTTATAGATTCGTTCGACAGAAACGAGGTAGTGCTATTCTACGAGGGCTGCCTTTTAAGTTCTGTCGTTTGCAAACCTCCCGTGATTGCATAAAGAAGAACTAGTGTCACGTTAAAATATTTGAATTTAGAATTCGAAAACAAAAGAATGACTCGAAATCGGCCCAACCGTTTTAGTACAGCGTTCGTTCAAAGTTGACAAGTCAGTTGTGAAAATGGAAATTTCGAAGGAAAATTTACGTGCGATAATTTTTCACAACTTCAAAAGGGGCTTAACGCGACTTCAGTGCTTCGAAGAGTTGACTACGGTTTTCAATGATAAAGCACCATGCCTTCGGACTGTGGAACGCTGGTATTTAGAATTTCAACGTGGTTGCTCTAGTCTTGGTGATAGACATCGTGAAGGTCGACCAAAAACAGCCGTAACCCAGGAGAACATTGATGCTGTACGGCAACTGATCATCGAAGATCGCCATGTGACATACCGTGAGATAGAAGCTTCCTTAAGTATTTCAGGGACCAGTGTTCACAGTATTTTGCATGATCACTAAGGCGTAAAAAAGTTGATCTCACGCTGGATACCACATTTACTCAGTGAAGACCAAAAAACGGCTCGCGTTCGATGGTGTCGCAAAACTCTGCGGCAATTCAACCGAGGAAACTCGAAACATGTTTACGACATTATCAGTGGTGACGAATCTTGGATATATGCCTACGATCCCGATTCTAAACAGCAGTCGACTGTTTGGGTGTTCCAAGATGAGCCAAAACCGACCAAAGTAATACGCTCACGGAGCACTTCGAAAAAAATGGTCGCCACGTTTGTGGCAAAAAGTGGCCACGTTGCCACCATCGTGCTCGAGGATCGTAAAACGGTTAATGCTGACTGGTATACCACTGTCTGTTTACCAGAAGTCATCGGCGAGTTTCGAAAAAATAACCCAAGACGTCGTATAAGACTGCACCACGATAATGCGAGCTCGCACACCGCCCGGCAAACTATTGCGCTTTTAAAAGAGCAAAACGTCGAAATTCTGAAACACCCGCCGTACAGTCCAGACTTAAGCCCTAACGATTTTTTTACTTTTCCAAAAATCAAGCAACGACTTCGTGGTCAACGGTACCAGACGCCTGAAGAAGCGGTTAAGGCATACAAAACGGCCATTTTGGAGACCCCGACTTCGGACTGGAATAAGTGTTTCGAAAACTGGTTCGATCGAATGAAAAAGTGTATTACATATCACGGTGATTACTTTGAAAAACAATAAATACCATTTAACACTTAAATTGTCTTTAGTTTTTCCAAACGACACAACTTAAAAGGCAGCCCTCGTAACTGTACATCACACGGGGCAAAGATTGATTATCACTTAAATTAGATATTATACCACTTTCCAATTATATCGATTAATCGATTCTTCCTTCACAGACGGAAAAGTACATATGCTAAGTAGGTATGGCAGCGTAAAATGAATTTGTAATTGTACTTATAGAAAAGTCAAACACAAACGTCAATATTTTATAAATGGAAGTGAATAATGAATTACGGAATATCATTTGATATGTTCCATTAGGATTCAGGTGATACAACCGTGAGGAAACCTGTGTATATCTGCGAAGATATTGCAAAAGAAAATAAATAGAATAGTGTGGGAAATTTAATAATAATATATATATATTCATTCTTCATCATTCAGGGATAATTGGCAAGTATGAGTAAGTAATGTAAAAACACGGAGTGAAAGATCTACCCAGAATCCAATTACCCAGAAGTAAATTTTTGCTTAGTGAGAATATAACTTTATAGTTTAACTTTAAAATATTGCAACGAAGTAGCTTGCTTGTAAGGTGGCGGTATATTGTTCCAGCATTTCGTGGCGGCGTACTTAAAACTGCCACGAAATGCTGCGGTTTTGTGTTTGGGGCACATGAGAAGAGTACATACTCTCTGGCGTTGTAGAAACCTGAGCTTGTCATGGAGGTATCGAGGTCCTTGAGTCTTCACCATCCCGAACAGTAAGCATGCAAAATGCAGGGAGCGCCGAGACTGCATGTTCATTAAATCGCTTCTGTTAAGATATGGAGTCACGTGAGTTCTTGGTGGAATTGTAAAACAAAAACGAGCGCACGCATTTTGCACACGTTGAATTATTTTTTTAGTTTGCGATAAGAGGCAGGGGCCTATAACTGTGTCAGCATAAATAAGTTTTGAAAGTATAAGAGATTCGCAAAGAGTTATTCTGAGGTCGACGGATAAGTAGTTGCGAACTGGGTATAAGACCTTAAGCCTATAGAAACAGTTCTTAGCAACATCACAAACATGATTACTCTTCAGCTTCGTAGGCAGCGTCCCTTACCCACTAGGCACTATTGTTTAATCAAAGGCCTAAACTCAAGTGCCCAGCGGTATTTAAGCTGATGATGATAACAAAATAAGAGGTACTCTTGCTTACAAATAACAAATGGGTGTATCAACTTTTTGCTTGAGTTGCCATGTTTACGTCTCCTGGGTCACTTGATAAAACGGCGATTTCACGCTTTTGATCGACGGAATGTCGGGTTGTTTGACATTTTAACACCTTTTTTCAGGCTGTCTTCTAAGCATGTACCTAACGTAACGTTTTTTCACAAGTCATAATGAAGAATATCACTTTAAACTCTCTCGCTTTGTACACACTACTTAAATTAAGTATGTAAGTATCACAAATAAAGGTAAGTAATATCGCGTTAGAACCGTGAAAAACAATATCTAAATAAATAAAGAAGAAGTTCTTAATTTGACTGTATAGTTCTAATGTCATTTATAAATCGACTTCAATTTTATATATGTTCAGTACATAACCGGACGCGTCTTCGCTGGCTGGGCCATCTGGAGAGGATGAGAGACGATCGTGCAGTGAATGAAATGTGGGTCGGCCCAATGGAAAATGGAAAACGCCCAGTGGGCCGACCCAGGTACCGCTGGAGTGACGAAGCCCTCAAAGATCGGACCACCCTTGGGGCAACCAACAGTCCCCCTATTCTGTTACTTGTTTTAAGCTCACCTCAACGCTCACCCACAAATATATCTTTTACACTGCGATGCATAGTAAAGTAACTAAGCGTAGGTAGAGGTACTGAATGCGCTTTAATTTGGCGCTTAATGTCTGCGGCCCGCTACCATGTGGGCCGCCCGTCGGGACGCACGCGGTCGAATGCGTAAAGCGATCGCGCGGCGCCGCTCCCTTAAGACGGAGCTGGCACTCGTTGGGTTTTTAGACGGTAGTCCAAGGCTTCTGCCGCGGTTAGTCCGTGAGGCCAAGATCCTCTTTGGGTCATCGAGCCAGCGTAATAAGTAAGTAGTACATAACCTCACCACCACCACTCAAAAATACTTAGAATACCCAATTGGCCAGTCTATTTCGGATTCGATCAAGAAGTCTATTCGACATTCTTAGAACAGACATTGATATGCTTCACAATCGCTCGACAGAAATGCATATCGAGCGTCCGAACTGTGAAATCGGGCCGGTTATATCCAAAATTAAATCCATTTGAGATTTAACCCAAATATATTCCAATTGTGTGTTGCGTATAGGATGTGGATTCGATTGTAAACTAGTTTATGCATTTATGATAAATTAATGCACGCAAAACGTTTGTGTATTTGCGTGCATTATTTTATCATAAATGAATAAAGGAAACAAAACAAGCGCTGTTATTCGTAACACACTACACACACCTGACATTAGATGAACAGTGTAAGATAGACCTTCGAATAAGCGTTGTTATTATGAATACCGGCGTCAAAATTAATTAGGGGTGAGAGAAGTAAGGTGTAACAAGGTTAGTGTAGAAGAGGTTTCTATAATAAGCGGCTATTTCAGGTGAAGAATCTGTCCGAAACAGCATCATAGCCGTACAAAATGACGGTTCGCAGCCCGTCCTGCGAGGCGCATTATTGCTAACGGTAGCCGAAATAGGTGGATGTCACACTGCGACGCATCTCCGGACGGAGGGGCGTTTCTCGTTCTATGCAAGTACCTCAGTTTGTAAGTATATAAATTCCGTGTGGTACGACACACTGCAACGCACCTCCGTCCGGCGAAATTTGTATGCAGCTCCGCACGTTTTATACAAAGACGGTGGCGAACAAGCGTCCGGACCGCCTGATGGTAAGCGGACACCGCAGCCTATAGACGCATGCAACTCCTGGCGAGTAACATGGCCGTTGCCGACCCTTGATATATTTGAGGATTCGCTGTGTTGAGAACTGAAGGAACAAATTCCCTCGCTCTCAACACAACGCATCCTCGGGAGCTCTGCTCGGGTCCGTCCGTTGATGCGGCGCAGTGTGACGACCGCCAATAGGCATCGTGTGGGCAACGCAAGCTGAACAGAACTTTTGTTTTGGGGTATGCGGGACTCTCTTCCATGAGGGAAGGGAATACCCACTAAAACCCCTGCGGCGTTAGCCCTCGCCACCGTGTAGGCGAGCACCATGGCATCACTTGCATTTTACCACGATGCCCCCCCCGGCCATCCCGAAGCTGAACAGATCTACACGTGCATCGCGTAGCGCAACGTCAGGCAGTAGGCAACCTAACAGCAGCACCGTGTCTAATGCGACATTTTGCAACACCACAAAATTCTACATAGCAAAATGGATGTCCCCTCGCTATTGCATGAAATCTGCTTTAAAATCCCTCGTACCAATCAGCGCCAATGTAGAAAAAAAGTTTTGTTACGGTTACGCGCGAAATGTTTTTATAGGGCGTGCATGCAAACTATTTAACGACAGCGAAAAACTTAAAGATTGAGATTTATTTAACTGTTGTATTACATCCCTAAAACGAGTTTTCAGATAACTTAACAATGATGATTGTATAGAGTTAGATATACCTCGGATGCATTGTGTCTACACTGTTCTTTCGTATTTTGGCTAGGTTAATACACTCTGCTTTTTCACTTTTTAAAATACATTCATGAAACTCTAGATCTAAATGTAAGGTAAGTACTATGTTTTAAATCTTTTTTATATTTATTTATTTAGTTTAAGAAAAAGTCGTTGTTTGTTTCATAAACTAAATAAATAAATAAACACCACAAACGACATACAGTTGATACAGTATCGATACAAGTGATTTTGACAGGTCAACAATGGCTATTGTCGCGCGACAGTCGTGCGTTCGTGAGAAACGCGTTTGTATTGCAGCAAAAACTCGTCGTGTGGTTAGCGCTCATAAAGTTCTAATATACTTTTCTTGGTTAATCGTTTTTGCACTTATTCGGTCAGCCCATGTCCCAGATATCACGCCCGTCAGTACAGGCCTTCTTAAATTTATTGTGTCATATTTCTGCGAATACTTAACCCCAATCCTAAGTCCAAAATAGCAGGAAAATACAATAAATAAGAATATCCTGCACATGTCACACTTGTCACAGTCTTTAAGCGATTGTCATATGAATCAAAATCGCCTGAGTGAATGTTTTTCGCTGTTACCTGTACTGGCGAAAACCAAATAAGGTTAAGCCACTCAAATTAGTATCTAAATCTGGCCGTAGCGAACCTGAGGATCGATACTCGTGGACAAAAAGGAAGTACCATTCAGTATTTCCGTCACGATTCCCGTTCGTTGATTCTTGATTTAGTTATTTGTGACGGTACTATTCCACTTATAATTTTATTATTCGTGAAATAAATATTTTAGAATAACGTTATAAAATGAAATACCTGAACAAAAAAAAAACACTATTGTTAATCGATGTTTTTCAAGACCGTATTTTTCCTGGAGTATAGGTCAGCCCCAATAAAATTTTGAAGGAAACATTCGACGAGCGTAACGGGTTTTGTCGATTTTTTTATCCTCGTTATAATAATTCCGTTGCGGTGATCGAGAGCTTAATGAATGACTTTGCGGCGAGTTATTCATTTAATTGGAGGCTACAAAGTTAGTGTTATATCTACAGAAGCAACTAGGATCAAACGACATTATTATTGTGGCGATCACTAATAACATTTGGTTCCAGGTTCTAAAACAGAAGAGAGATCTCCCAAGACGACATTGATGCAATATAAACCTCACTGGCCACGGCCGTTGCGCTCAATATTAACATCGTTGCTTTTGGGTGGAGTCACCAGCTCGCCCCAGTGCCGTGTGCAGACTATGAAGCTCATCATCGAGGACTGCCCCATAACGTGCTATCGGTGGCCGTCCAGAAGACCTGACCCCGTAGCATGGAGTTACCCCGTCACTGGCTGACACCGTTCAATAGAACGAGACGGACGCTCTATCTTGTCACTTATCGCGTGATAAGGCCGACCATTAAACTGGTGTTCCACCGGAGGGGCGAGACGAGACGAGACGATGCGAGAATTGAAATCGTAAGGGACTTACGACCTATTAGCACCGAGCGCGCGCGCGCGCGGTGGAAATAAGTAGTAAGTCCCATACGAATTTCAATTCTCGTCTCGCCTCGTCTCGTCTCGCCTCGTCTCGTCTCGCCCCTCTGCTGGTAAACCAGGGGGGATACGGGATCTGATCGCCCTCAGCGACGAAGCCATCAAGTGGCTGTTTTTTTTTGAGCCGTTCTAAGCAGCAGCCCTGAGGCTTTTGCTGCACGTCTGGGCTGGCTTTTGGGTAGGCGCCACTATGGGGCTACCCGACAGCCGAATTAAGTGGCTGAATATCCTCAATATTAATTAATACTTGATTAGATATGTATATTTAAGTTTCATTCTGTTAGCCCTACGATTCAGTAAATGCATAACAACTGGTCAAATCCAATCCTCGTCTCCTTTTTACTAGCTTTGTATATTAA
Source organism: Epinotia ramella (assembly GCA_947578815.1). Lineage (NCBI taxonomy): Eukaryota > Metazoa > Arthropoda > Insecta > Lepidoptera > Tortricidae > Epinotia > Epinotia ramella. The sequence goes on from OX388213.1 coordinate 2,292,322, forward strand.
GGTAACCAATTTAAATATTTCATTCATTCAATCACAGTTTTAGGGTGGGCTTAAGGAAAGTTTGGATCTTTATATGTTTGTTACTCATCACGCTTAAACGGCTCAACCGATTTGGATGAAATTTTCACGAAGATAGTTTATATAGCCTGGATTAAAATATAGGATATTTTATCCCGGGTAAGCAGACGAAGTCGCAGGCGGAAGCTAGTATGTGTGTAAAAATGTACATACAAATTAGCAAAGCCTAACCTAGCTCAATATTATACATCGACTTGTTTTTATTGTAGTTTATGCAATCGTTATATAATGTATTCTTTTTCAGTCGAGTACCACGTTTAGGCCACGAAGCTTGCTGAGTGGCCTAATTAAGATACGAGAGTTAATAAGCTAATAAGGTATATAACTATTGCTTACAATACTTTTTCTACGAGTTAATGGAAATAATATTTTATTAAACAAACTTGGTATCTATTGAAAATCGCCCTGCTGAAACAAAGTGCAGCCAACCGCTTTTTTATTTTGGCGCGTTGACGTCTTCTGGAAATCGAGCCTCGTGATTGGTCAAAATTAATTTTAGTTCTGTACACAGTTATCTTATATTCATAAGATGACATCTTATGAGCCCAACTCCAATGAAGTTGATTTAGATATCGCTGTCAGTCATTTAATTGACGGATAGAAGTGCTCGAGTAGAAAAATAAGATTATATTACATTTCATTTCATTTCCTAGGGTGCCTCCGGCAGCGAGGTATCAATACTAATATCAATACTTAGTTGTAACAATCTACTCAATTTTTAGGGTTCCGTAGCCAAATGGCAAAAAACGGAACCCTTATGGATTCGTCATGTCTGTCTGTCTGTCTGTCCGTCCGTATGTCACAGGCATTTTACTCGAAAGCTATATTTGAATAAAATTTTGAGGATAGGTGTATTTTGTTAGCCGCTACATAGTTTTGTAATTAAATTACTAAAAAAACATTTTTTTTAGGGGTGCACTCCATACATAAAACTGAACGTCAAAAAAAATTGTTTTTCATTGCAAGCCCACGTGTGGCACTATTCAATCGATAGGCCTGTCAAAATAAAAAGGTTTTTCAGCATTTTTTTTTATTTAAGTGAATAGAGTCGGAGATAATCGCCCCGAAAGTCACTAAAATTGTGTGTTCCCTCGCCCCTCCTCTAATTTTTGAACCGTGCTGTATTTTAAAAATATGAAAAAATTCATGGACTAGGGCTTATTAAATCTTTCAGCGAAAATTGTTTTGAACAAGATCAGCTGAAATTCAAAGGTTTTCGAGATATTGCTAAAAAAACTGCCTTCCTTAAAGAAAAGGACGTAAGTGACATAATAATAATAATAATAATAACAAATAATAACAATGTTTCTGTGCCTTTGTGAACATTTTATACCTATGCAAATGCACATGATAGTTTCCCACAATGTGCAATATATTTAAAATACGGCACCACTTTTTGCTATGGAGCAGACTGAGTATCGAGGGAACTGACAAGCAGCTGTCAAAGGCATATCCGAGAAAACTGAAACGATACGAATACAAATATGATAACTAGGACACGCTCAAGAGCGGCACAACGCGCACGCCCACCACCTCCACCCGCGCCGTCCAGCTCCTCGCCATCGCCATCGTCGTCGGGCGATGAATTCGCAACAGCGGCCGACACCAGCGAGTCGAGCGACGAGCGCGGGCCGCCGTCCCCGCCGCCGCGACCACCTGCGCGACGAGGACGACCACCGCTGCTGGCACGCTTGGGGCCTGCGGGGCATCCTGCTCCGCCCACGGCTCCCGCTGCCGGTGGTATAGTGCGCCGCATGCAGTGGACGCAATCCATTAACGAAAACTGCATGCGCGCCTACTATGGGGCGACAGAGGGGGGAACTAATCTGTCCGCGTACCGTGTCCGGATGCTGCCTCTGTTCCAGGTGCTTGAACCAGCCATCACCGTGTCTGCGCAGCGTCTATCGGATCAGGTGCGCGTCATCCAGCGGCACAAGCGGTTGGATGACGCCACGCTTGATCGGCTACGCCTGGAAGCACTCTCTGCTCGTGCGGCCTCTACTTCGGCGCGGGATCCGCCCGCCTTGTTGCCGGCTCCGATGCCTGCTCCCGACCTGGCATCGGGGGCACCGCGGGTTGATCCCAGTGCCGACGAGGAGGAATGTGCGAATCAGAGCGTGAGTACCCAGACCAATGAGCAACTGAGGAGGGCTTTGGAAGATGCGATTACGGGGTATCGTTCCACAAACAACTCTAGGCCACGACTACCACGCCTGCCCGTAAATAGACGCAATCTAGCGTTAATGGGAGCTCTAAACAGTCTGCTAGACCCGTATATACGGGCTAGTGAAGACTTACTTGATACACACTCAATCATGTACTGCGGGGCCATCGCGGCGTGCCGTGTTGCTCGCGTCAAGTTTCCGGACGCTGACCGTGCACCTAGGACCGCCGGGGGTGTCCCTGCATGGCAAGTACGGATTGAGCGTCGTATCAATACGTTTAGGACTCTCATTGCAAAGCTGATCTGCTTCAGGGGGGGCAACAACCGCCCCCGAGTCATGCGCTTTGTGAACCAGGCCTTCGCGGGAACTGGTATCAGGCCCCGCGACTACATGGCCTGTGTCACGGAGCGCATTGACTTTCTGAAGCAGAAAGTCTATGCATGGGCAGGCCGTATTCGCCGCTACAGAGAGCGAGTGGACCGATACCAGCAGAATTGCCTTTTCCAGAGCGATCAAAGGAAGGTATACCGAAAGTGGGAGGGAGCCGATCTTCGTGTGTCCGACGGACAGCAGCCGGATGCTACTGCCATGGTTGACTTTTGGCGTAGTATCTGGTCAGTGCCAGTCGAACACACCGAAGGCGAGTGGATGAGTGTTGTCGAACGTGAGTGTGAGTTCATCGAACCCATGGGGACTGTTACCATCAGCCCCGAGGACGTTAGTTGTGCCATCCGTTTGGCCCTGAACTGGAAAAGTCCTGGACCAGATGGATTACACAACTTCTGGCTGAAATGGTTTCGATGCTCACACCTGCGTTTGGCAACGCAGTTCCAGCAAGCCCTTGAGCTCGGTGCCTTGCCATCTTTCTTGACAACTGGTATCACCTCCCTGCTCTATAAGTCCGGTAGTACCATGGAAGCGAAAAACTACAGACCCATCACGTGCTTGCCTACGCTGTACAAGCTCCTTACATCCATTTTGAGAGCAAAAATTAACGCACACATCGTTGCAAACAACGTTTTGGCCCCTGCTCAAAATGGATGTAGGGTTGGGTCTCGTGGTACTAAAGAGCTCCTCCTCATAGACATGACCATTTGCCAACGAGTCCGGCGGAACAAAGGGGCTCTCTCGGCCGCCTGGATTGACTACAAGAAGGCCTATGATTCGGTGCCTCATTCATGGCTGAGGAGGATCTTAGAGTTGTATAAAGTTGATGCAGTTCTGAGATCCTTCTTAGGCACTTGCATGGGGCAGTGGACCACAGTCCTTTGTCAACCGGGGGGAGGAGATTGCCCTTCTAGTCCGCAGGACTCTATAAGGATTGAACGTGGGATATTCCAGGGCGACAGTCTGAGTCCTTTGTGGTTCTGCCTAGCGCTGAATCCGCTTAGCACCCTGCTGAAGGATTCAGGACTAGGTTGCCGGCTTCGGAGAGGGGGTGAGGTCATCTCTCATCTGCTCTATATGGATGACCTGAAGCTATTTGCACCGAATAAACATGACCTGTTGGAACTACTGAAAACAACAGAAGTATTCAGTAGCGCCATCAAAATGGAATTTGGTGTCGATAAGTGTGCGGTCATGCATGTACAGCGGGGGAAAGTTGTAAATTCAACAAATTTGCAACTTTCTGAGACAATGTCCCTCAAATCTATCTCCGAAGCAGAAACCTATAAGTATCTTGGTATGTCACAGTCATTGGGTATTGAGGGTGAGGGCGTAAAGCGGGCGGTGAAGGAGCGCTTCTTTTGTCGCCTGACCAAAGTACTTAATAGTCTTTTGTCGGGCGGGAACAAGGCGCGCGCCTTCAACGCCTGGGTGATGCCCTTGCTTACTTACTCCTTTGGCGTACTAAGGTGGACTCAGACTGAGCTGGATGCCCTGGATCGAAGAGTCCGAGTACTGCTTACTGCGCATCGCATGCTACACCCACGCTCGTCTGTTATGAGACTGTACATCTCGCGGAAGTGTGGAGGTCGCGGCTTTTTAAATGCCAAAGACCTCCACAACCGCGAGGTGTGCAGTCTCAGGGATTATTTCCTCAACAACGAGTGTGGGATGCATCGCGACGTAGTAGCAGTAGACGGAAACTTCACCCCGCTTTCCTTGGCAAACGAGAACTGGCGCAGACTTAAAGTAATGAGCGCCGAGGACCGCAGGGCGGTGTGGAGGAGCAAGGAGCTACACGGGCGGTTCTACAAGGCCCTCACAGGGCCCGATGTAGATCTGCTCGCGTCGGTGAACTGGCTACGTTTCGGGGATCTCTTCGGGGAAACCGAAGGTTTTGTCTGTGCAATTGCGGACGAAGTTATCATGACGAACAATTACCGGAGATATATCCTGAAGGACGGTACGGTCGACATTTGTCGGGCATGCCGCCGTCCCGGGGAGTCACTCAGGCATATTATCTCCGGTTGTGGTCATCTTGCTAACGGCGAGTACTTGCACAGACATAACCTTGTAGCCAGAATTATTCACCAGCAACTTGCTCTGCTATACGGTCTTGTGGTCTCCGAAGTGCCTTACTATAAGTACACACCTGCGCCAGTTCTCGAAAATGGTCGTGCCACGCTCTATTGGGATCGATCTGTCATCACGGACAGGACTATTCTTGCCAATAGGCCTGATATCGTGCTGACTGATCGATCGAAACGCCAGGCAGTGCTCGTCGACATCACCATCCCCCATGACGAGAACCTCTTGAAGGCCGAGAAGGACAAAGCCAGCAAGTACCTAGACCTGGCTCACGAGGTAACCGCCATGTGGGATGTTGATTCGACGATCATCGTCCCGATAGTCGTTTCGGCGAACGGTTTAATAGCGAAGAGTCTCGACCATCACCTCAAGAGACTCTCGCTAGATGGCTGGATCAAGGGTCAGATACAGAAGGCGGTACTCCTGGATACTGCGCGGATAGTCAGGAGGTTCCTGTCTCTGTCGCCCTGACCACCGGCAGCTTAGGCCCCGCCTCGCTGCCGGCGGTACCCTAGGTTAGGTTTTTATAATGATTTTATTTCTTGTATGTATAGTTTTATATTTTACTTTTTATATAATTATTGTAAAAACCTAGCTTAAGAAGAAAATTTAATAAAGAGAATAATAATAATAAATGCGCATTCAATTAAATTTGATTTGATAGTGAAGTCTCAAGGTTCTCTCCAAAACGTTGTTTTTGACATAAAACAGTCAGCGAACGAAAAAACCCATAGAAGTCTAAGTAGCGCCGCAAAATGGCCCCACAGAATGGGTGCCATTCCCATTATGCGGGGGTGGGGGCGGGGTGTCAAAACGATGCCAGGCAGCCGTTTAGTTCGAACATGCGCATACCGGGTTTAAGGCGGCAGGTGGTGTTTGGGTAGAAATTTGTAAGGAGCTCGCATTCTATGGTTTTTTGTTCGCTGAAAATAATATTGTAGTTAAAATGGCGCTTTGTGGGAGGAGCTCGTGCTGTGGCCATGAAATAATATTGTAGTTAAAATGGCGCTTTGTGGGAGGAGCTCGTGCTGTGGCCATGAAATAATATTGTAGTTAAAATGGCGCTTTGTGGGAGGAGCTCGTGCTGTGGCCATGAAATAATATTGTAGTTAAAATGGCGCTTTGTGGGAGGAGCTCGTGCTGTGGCCATGAAATAATATTGTAGTTAAAATGGCGCTTTGTGGGAGGAGCTCGTGCTGTGGCCATGAAATAATATTGTAGTTAAAATGGCGCTTTGTGGGAGGAGCTCGTGCTGTGGCCATGAAATAATATTGTAGTTAAAATGGCGCTTTGTGGGAGGAGCTCGTGCTGTGGCCATGAAATAATATTGTAGTTAAAATGGCGCTTTGTGGGAGGAGCTCGTGCTGTGGCCATGAAATATAACTAACGATCAAATTAGAGAAGTGACCTCCAGATAAATTACTATTGGAATGAAATCATACCTGTTTAATTCGCAGTAAATAGCTGTAAATTAGTTTAAGTAACGTGTTTAAACACAAGTTGTGCTTGCCTGTAAGTGGACATACACTCCACCTAGTTTAGTATAGATAAGCATATATATTATAATTGTAATAGGGTACTGTCTGTTCGCAAACCAAATAAGTGAATTAAAAAAAAAAACCGGCGAAGTGCGTGTCGGGCCACAACCCACAACCAGTGTACTAGTTGGTGGGTGGGTGAAAGAGAAAAAAAATACATCCCCACTTTACGTTTAGGTACCTAAGAAAAAAGATTTCTTTCAAGAATTTATTCTACCATTTTGTAGGCGTGTTTGATTTATATACCCAAGCTGAATAACAGCTTTCTAGTAGTGTGTCAATGAGCTAAGCCGCAGCGCAGACGGACAGACGAACAGACGGCCATGGCGAAACTATAAGGGTTCCTTGTTGATAGTTTTTGTAGTTTTAGGTTTTCTCTTATGTGTGCATGTTTACTAGTTGCTTCTTTGGACATATTGTTTTATTTCGTGTGTATTTCATACCACGTCCGTTATCGGCATTTAGTTGAGGGCCTTCGAGGCCCAACTTTAGAAGCTATGATGGAAAGTAAAATTCAAAAAGTCGGAACCCTAAACAGGGTAGCCGTGATTTGTCAGCCCCAATTTATCAGAAGCTGACTAATTGCTATCGTCTGGAGGCATGTTGCGCTGCTGATCCAACTGTCAAACGAGTTGTACTGACAAATTACATGCACATGTGGTCGGATTGTTACATCTGTACGCTACACCCAATTATGACTTCGACATGTTGTACTGACAAATTGGGCTAAAATCACATAATCTGTATACTCCATTTCAGAATTCTGAACAACTTTACCCGGACTGGCCATTCCTAAGAGATTTGCAAGCAAACAGATAGTGGCTTGATAAGTTGATTTACCGCATGCAACGCCGAGCCTCTGATATGCTTCGCCACAATACAGTTTGTACAACTCCCTGTTGTGCTAGCAATGAATTTAGATGAACCAATTGAAGACAATACATGAACGGAACAGTGATTTGATTGGGAGACTTGACAATGACGTTAGCCGTAGTAGTTATACTTAGATGGCGTCCTAGCGAATGCCCGAAGGGACGATGGTAAATTATTATCCTTACCAATGGAGAAGTGTGACGGACTGCCACCACAAATATATACGCGAGGGTAGCAGCTGTGTTCAGGCGAACCGACAGCCACTAGGCAGTCGCCGGCTAGCTGTCGGTGAGCGAGGTCACGTCTGTGCGCCTGAGCTAATAGCATTCAATGGTTGTTTTATTTATACGAGTATACCCTGAGAGACCCAAAAGGTTGGACGTCACAAGAAGTATCAGAAGAAATCTGAGTTTTGTCAATACGTGGGCGAAGCCGCACGCTAGTCTTATATGAATATCGTTCACCCATGGCGAACAAAATCAATGTATGAAAAACTGAGGCGATAGTTGGTTTTCATATTTTATCGAACTTTGTTTAAAATATGCGCTAAATAAGAGGCATTATTCTTAATGCATACGCAATCAAATTATAAAGTAAAATCGAATTGAATCTTTCGTCATTTTTATCAAATCATGCGTAACTGAAGCATTGCTCAAATTAATTCCGATGAGCATTGCAGTACAAACAACAGCAGTACATTCATTTCTTGATAAAATACTTAACGCGTTTTACAGGTCAACAGTGAATACTAAAATAATAATAATCTAGATTTTATCAGTCAGCAACCCTATCCGACCAACTCTTCGATGCTACGATATGCTCGGTCAATTAATAGCGTATTAAGTTTATTTGCAAACAATCTGTCACCGCTGGCTATGAGCTGCAGAAATCACGCGTCTTTTCTCTAAATATATTTTTTTTAATTTCAAAAAACTGTGTAATAATAATTTCAGCACTTCACTTAACTAACTTCACTTAGCTAAAAAAATATCATAGCAATCGGTTAGGATATGCGACCTGTACAAGAACAGCCGAACAACGGGAGAGCGGGACAGTGGGACATCCGGACATAATAAAAAAATCTGGCCCAAGCTGAAACGGCGAGCTTCGTTCGCGCTCGCTCGTTGAATAATGTATCCGAAATTCCGAAGACCGCTGCCGCTATCAAAGCACCACAATTACTCACACGCCAATATGACTCGCATTCGCTATGTTCCATAAACAGGGCTACACTCATTCTGGACCATACCACGTCGGTTTAAGGTGTAGTTTGGCGTGTAGTGTAGTCTGCAGTGCAGTGGATACGTTATCAAGTGGGCACTTCCCTTATCATCGGCAACATCTGTGTCGTGGGTGCGATTTTGTTTGTGTCCATTGGTGCTAGTTTGTTGTATATTTAATCACTAACACTATACATCAGGGTTTTTGCTCGCATTGTGTGTAATGTTAATGAACTAGGTATGTAAGTTTTCCGTCCAGACCTATGGAAGACTATAACTAATCGGATGCGATTCTGCTGAAATTCGGCATAGGTAAGTTATCAAAACTTATGTGGCAGTGGGCGGGGCATATTGCACGTAGAACTGATAGCCGTTGGGGTGGAAAGGTTATCGAGTGACGACCAAGTACCGGCAGGCGTAGGCACAGCGTGAGTAAACCCCAAGGTGGGTGCCCTTCGCTTGGTCTAAAATTTTATGTTCTAAAATTGTTTGGCCGAAACACATTTTTTTGCATACATATTTTTTGGCCTAAAATATGTTTGACCTAAAATTGTTGAGTATATATTATTTATGACTAAGAGGCTAAAAGTATAATATTGTTAGGTATAATTATGTCGGTAGGCAAGGGCGTTTTAAGTCAGGACAGCCAAAAAAGAGGCTCGGGGGACGAAGCACCGAACTGCTGCCTGGTAAGTAGGTTATCAGTTTTATGCCTAAAATAGATTCGACCAAACAATGTTATTCCATACAAATGTTAGACTAAACAATTTTCGGCCAAAAAAATATATGCAATACAATTTCGGCCAAACAATTTTCGACATAAAAAACAATCGACCAAAGATTATTAGACCAAAGAATATGTGCCAAAAAAAAATATCAGGCAAAAAATTTTAGACCAACAGATATATAGACCCCCCAAGGTAAAGGTCGCGGGAATCCGCTGGATGCGGGTGGGGCAGGATCGGTCCTTGTCGCACTCTTTGGGGGAGGCCTATGTCTTGCGCCTTTCAGTTGATGAGACGGTGGTGATGATGACAATGAAATACTAGCATGGTTTACGAGTTACGCTGGTGCCCATAGACGAGTTTCCCGACACTAGATAAACTTTGTCAGGATGTCTCCATCGACTGATAGGTACGTCTTCTGGAAGGATAAACCAGTGGTGTCAGGAATCGTTAGAATTGTCTTAATAAGTAGTTCTTTTTCTTCATGTGCCATCTCCATCTCGGAGGTTGGCGACCATTTGCCCATAATTATTATATCGACCTATGTGTAGTCATGCAAATTCGTTTATTACATTCTTCGTCTTTAAATAGGTAATGGTGAATCTATAAAAAAAATGGTTATAGCTAAAAATCGTATCTAAAATGTCTAAAGTTGTAGTTAGAACCGTTTTTATATTTGCGAGCTCTGCCAGCACGGTTATCACAAGACGGCGCGCGAGCTATGTCGCGGCGAGATAGACTACCCGTCTCTTTGTAACTGTTCTGATTAGAAAGAGACGGAAAGTCTATCTGGCCGCGACAAAGTTCGCGCGCCGTCTTGTGATTACCGACCCACTTGCTGCTTCGGCTAAACTCGGCTCTCACGCAGTATCAACAGAACACTGATATTTAAGAAAGAAGTAAATAAATAATAAATCAATATTAGGGGATAATCTTACACAAATCGACATAGTCCCAAAGTAAGCAAAGCTTGTACTATGGGTACTAGACGACGATAAACATACTTATATAGATAAATAAATACTTAAATACATAGAAAACATCCATGACTCAGGAGCAAATATTCGTGCTCATGCATCACACAAATAAATGCCCTTACCGGGATTCGAACCCGGGACCTCTAGCTTCGTAGGCAGGGTCACTACCAACTAGGCTAAAGCGGTCGTCCGAAAGAAAGAAAAGAAAGTATTTACGTTGCGCGTCGATTACGATTAGTAGGGTCGAAGGGGCGACAGTGAATCAAGTGGGCACACTAGATCAGCGCCATATTGTACAGAAATAATAAAAGTTACTATTATAGAAAAAGATTGTCTATGGAAATTGTGATTGGTTACTGTAATTACAATTAAAATTTTCCGTAATTTTAAATTAAAGTTAGTTCATAAACAGGTACTTGGAACTGAACTGAAGCTTTGAGTATAATGTGTACGTCTTTTATATTTAATAACTAGTACTTAGTCAAAGCGATTAGCGAAGCGAAAGCGAAGCGAAGCTTAGTCAATGATGATGAATAACTAGTACTTATATGGCTTAGAGCAAAGAGCTGACTGTGAGTCCTTGCAAGGTGACATTGACTTGGTATGGCGGTGGAGTATAAATAACAAACTTATTTTTAATCTCGCCATGTGTTGTGTCTGTAGGTACTTCTAGCCGTGCACGTGTCCCTATACAATAAGGCCCACCTATATGCTTGGGTCCGAGCCAATCCACCGTATTTTTTTCTGTTGAGGATTTGGGTGTGTATTTTGACATGAGACTAACATTCCACTTCGCATATTAAATGTTGCTGCCAGCTGCTTCCAAAGATTGGGCTTTGTTATCCGCAACTTGCGAAACTTTCACGATCCGCTGGCAATCAAGTTAGTTTACAATTTACATACAATGCAGTCAGAAGTAAACTTGAATCTTCGTCGCTCGTATGATAACCCTACGAATCAACCTACATCCTAGTTTTGGAAAAGGATAAATTTCTATCTGAGAATCGTATATAAAAAATGTATGGATACTATCGTTCTTGTATCCCACAAAATACCTTCTTGGTTAAATGATATGATACAGAGAGAAAGAAAATAATATAATGGAAAAATATGTATGTTATTTTTAACGAAGAAATAACACGAAACAAAAATATTTAGATGAATAATTTGTTTCGTTAAGAATGTATAATGTACACCAGCGCCATCTCTCTCGTTAATCAGAAACTACTTGATGTGGTTCGATTAGAATGGAGCAAGCGCATAGCTCGCCCATTGGAGTGGTCCTAAAGGCTGTGAGCCTTTCAAGGGAATACAGAGAGGTCGCTGTCGTAGTGGGAGTATAGTTGAAAGATACACGATTTAAGTCACTGTCCTCGTAGCTTAGTGGTTAAAGCACTCGAATGGCAATAAAGGTTAGGAGCTAGATCGCAGGTTCGAATCCTGTCGGGGGCTACAGACGAAGATGGTTTATTTTTCCATTATATTGGTTATTTCTTGGTTATTCATTAGCGTAATAATGGTTAGTAAGTCTACGTGTGTTAGTAGTCCCTACGTGGCGTGTCTGATTGTCCTGAACTGGTGAGTCGACTTGTGCGGCTGTTTGTTCCAGATGTCCCCAGGATCGATCGCCCTCAAGGCACGACGATGAGACTTGCTGCCGTGCCGCTAGCCTGTACGTCTAGCACAACTTGCTGCTCAGTCGCTTCGAGCGCGACTGAGCGTCTCCTGTCTCGCTCGCATCGTGCAAAGTAGAAAGAGGAGGGTAGATCTTTCTCGACTTGCGCCGCAGCACGGCGTCAGTTGTGCTTGCCGTGCTGCACCGTGTCGCGCAGAAACTGGCCGTGCTCTCTCAAAACTGAATGCGCTCTTAGCATCACTACCTGAGTGCAATTTCTCTGCGTGGCGATGGGTGTGTGTTATGAATGCCCGAGTTACTGTGAGGCGATGGATGCTGCTGTCCACGGCACCGATGTAATTAATTGTTTAAGGTGTTATTTGTATAGTTTAGTTTTCATGACGCTTTGGATTTTCTATAATGTCATGTTAAATATATTAATTAATAAATAATGTCAGCGTCATATAGTTAGTAGCAGCCACGGTAGACAAATATTTCGGTACACGTCTTTATTATTGTAAGAATAAGGGTGTGTTACGAAATATTTGGCTACTCTGGCTGCTACTAGCTATATGACGCTGACTGTACCAGTATACTCGTCATAGGGCATTTAATTAACAGGAAAGTTAATCTGAACATTTCTATCCAAAGCTATAATTATATAAAAGGAAATGTATAAATTATTTCAAACTCGGTGGGAAACAGCCTGTATGGTGTCGTTTCACTAATAATTGATATTTATTGCTCCGTATCGTGAACATAGATAATAACCTAACATGCCGATGCAAATCAATAAAGCTGTGTCTATTTATAAAGATATTATGAGCTAGGTACCTATTAATAAAACTGAATGACAATTAATAATGAATCACTTTTCCCTTCCAATAATCCTTCCTAATTACTTCTAGTTAAAGACATAAATTTGCTAGGCAATGACTAGGCAGAGATACATATCATCGCAGAATACAAATACAATAAATTGCTTTCGCAAACACGATTAGGCAGCTTGGTTTTACCACATTTTCTTACCTATATTATTCCACTGCCTACAGTTATCGCAGTCCTCTTCATTAAGGAGGGAAAGGCCTAATTATGTCATACAGTGGACGTCTTTGGGCTGATATGATGATTATAATGATGATGATACAAATACTGCCCATTGAAATTGAAATTGAATAGCAACAATTCCTTTCTACCCTTGGGTTACTTAGTTATAGTATTACCTTATCTAGGTACAGTAGGGTGAAAACGGGTTGGGGGCGATGGGCTGCCAACCTATTACTGCATGTTATATTTTCTCCATCTTGAAACTTACGATTGCGATAAGTAACACTGAAATAGTAGATTGTGTCAATTGTAGTCTCAAGGGAGCAAAATGATATATTTAGCGCGAGGGCGGTACATTGAATCCTGAGTGAAGCCAAAAATTCATTACGATGGATTCGCTACCGGAGAATTTTGCTACCGTGTGGCACATGCTGCTTTTCACACCTTGTATGAGGACAATTGAAATACTCATTTCCAGCCATTAGCAAAAACAAAGAAGAAAAGTACAACTTTGATCTCTTATTTTAATGCAACAATGACTCTTTTCTGACCAGCAGGTGTAAATAATGAAATGTGCTCTGTTTAGTCCTTTTGAGAGTCCGTAAGGGCGTGAATTTATGCAACATTGCAGTCGCAACAGAAAAATCCAGGCCATAAAATTTCTGAAGGGATTCAAATCGTTCCGGGATTTTCCTAAAAATCTACGTAACAATACATTGCTCCAAAATTCGTTTTCAAAACGAACTTTTCCCGTCGCATATACAATCCCGTTTACCAAAGGCGCTAAACGCCTCAATAATGAAACGACATACACCTTTCTTGAATTGAGGGAGTAGATTTATCAGTTGCAAGTTGCACATGTCAGCCCTTCCGATTATATAGCTCGTTGCATTGTTGTAGATACGTTATCTACAGGTCAGCGGTTTGAACGTTCATTACCTCCTATTTACATTTAAGAGGCGCATCGTTGACTTAGGTTAGACTTGGTAAAAAGTGGTGTTTGTTGAGGATCTCGGTCTTTGTGGATTACCTTTTGAGGTAGAATCAATATTGGGGCTTTTGAAGTTACTTCATCACACGGTAATAAGTTGGCATACTTTGGTACTAAAGTGTTTGAGTTTTCAGCGATTAGAATCATATGCATGATTATAGTTATTTAAATTAAAATTTGAGTTTACCCATCTTAAATTTGAATAGGTTGTGGTGCGTACATTTTACAGGGAACTCTGTCGGGGTGAAAGGTCTTTTTTTTTTTTTTTTTAGGTACACTTCATAGAGATCATACATTATGAGATACAAAGGTTCTTTATTATAGACTATAGACTAGCATGACATCCAAGGCAAGTGCACACAGCATGATCAGCAAGTTAGCGCATATGCAAGCAACAGCGACGAATCTGCATTGAATATTAATATCATACGCAGTAAGTATAAATCTGCCGTTAAAGCATCATGCTGAGCCGGGTTAATTTCGTGATACGGCCTAGGCCGATTTTTAATTCTCCCTCTCATATGAGACACCGCCGATATAAGAAATGAACTTTGTGACGAGACATTTGGCGTAGTCTGAGATTTTTTTAGTTTTGTGTACCGTGTTGAGTCAATAAAATATAAGTCATACCTTAAACAAATCTTAACTGAAAATGGACGTAGTTACGCGAAAACGTTCCAACCCACAAGTCACTCGAAAATGAGTTACCATAACCAGGGTACTATTTTTGACATATTACATCATGTGCACACAAAGATGCTAGTATTTTTAGGTTAGTTTCATCAATAAAGTTTGACCCAAATGTTCCAACCCACCATTATGCCAAGGACGTGTACTCAAAATAAAGAAAAAACATTACATGCATACTGAAACATATTGTTAAAAACTCTTAATAGAATAACATATCGTTACAATGTTCCACTTGTCTTGGAACATTATACTAAATTCATAAAACGCACATTTAATTGTTTCTTAAATGATCCATGTGGGTTAGAACGTTTTTGCACAATCTTTATACATTTTTTATTTCTGCAAAAATGTTCCATGTAATTTGAAACCCTTTAGATTAATCCATACTGTTTTTTTAAGCTGCGAAGACTGTTCTAAATAAATTGGAACGTTTTATTATAATATATTATTTTCAAATTTTTTGCTATAAACGATCCACATAATATACTTGATCCATTTTTGCTATTAAATATGTTCGAGAGAAAAAAATATTTTTTACCAAAATAAATAACTATGGTATATTTGGACGTAGTTACGCGAAAACGTTCCAACCCACAGCGACCCCATTTTGAGATAAACGCAATTTTGTGTTTTAGCGGTACACTTTTTCCCTGTAATTATTTCAGGCAAATACTATTGGTTTTACTGTGGAATGCCAAACTGGTTATTGAATGATATGCATATTTTTTGTAAATACATAATACAAGGGGCATATAAATAGGTAAAACGAGTTTGAAACGTTTTTGCTAAATTTAATTTTGTATGAACCTTGTTAAATAGCAATTATGCATAAACGTTCCAAAACGAATTTAAGTGTATTATTTTATAAATATAATATATCTTAAATAAATTTAATATGTAAAATAATAAATAACAATGAGGAACATACAAAAACAACAAAAAAAAATTGAAAATGTATTACAAAAAAAATAGGACGTGATCTTTTGAGCTTAGAACCTATGCCAAAAATTAGCTGATAATTATGGTTCCAAAAGTTATCAAGTTTTACCTATTTATATGCCCCTTGTATTATGTATTTACAAAAAATATGCATATCATTCAATAACCAGTTTGGCATTCCACTGTAAAACCAATAGTATTTGCCTGAAATAATTACAGGGAAAAAGTGTACCGCTAAAACACTAAATTGCGTTTATCTCAAAATGGGGTCGCTGTGGATTGGAACGTTTTCGCGTAACTACGTCCAAATGCACTGTATAATATAAAAGAGTACTATGACATCAAATTTAAATTATAGAATATTAGTGAATGCAATTGTATATTAATCTATGAATTAAAATTATAAAAGGTTACTAATCTCAAATTGACATAATTGTAAACCTAAACCTAGTTATAAGACATATTCTAGTGCATATTGTATGTCAATGGAATAAATGATTTTGACTTTGACTTTGACTTTGAATAGAAATAATGTTTTAAGTAATTATTTGATGTATTGATACCTTTTATCTGATACTATTTCTTCTGTGACATTTATATTGTATTATCTACTTTGAAATCGTAATACGTAAATTGACATTGTTTATTTTTGTTAAAAGTAATTCTTAATTGGTTGTTTAATGAATTTCTGTATTGACATTCTGAATATTATTAATTTTTTATTTCTTATTATTGATGATCGTGATTAAGGATTCTCATAATTTAGACATTGACCTATGCGAATCTATAGGTGTTGTATTTTTTATCTCGAAATAAATAAATGTAAATCTAAAACTTATGTTTCTATTAAATTATTGCGCTGACACGAATACATGTTATGATTTTTTCATAGAAAACTCCCGTAAGAATCAGACATATTGAAATATAATGTAAACGGGGTCACTCACGTATTTTATATCGAGAAACGCTGACATGTTTCGAACCGATTCGCGGTTCCTAGTCATGAGCACACGCGTGTTCATTATATTTCAGTGAGCCGTTTTCATTATATTTCAATATAAGTAGTAGGTACATGTTACGAATTAGAATGGGATGTGTTCGGTGTCAAAATTGACCCTACGAAACACATTTTCGATCAGCCTGGGATGACACCGGTCTGTCCGTCTGTCACAGGCAGTTTTTAGGGTTCCGTACACAAAGGGTAAAACGGGAACCTATTACTAAGACTCCGCTGTCCGTCCGTCCGTCTGTCACCAGGCTGTATCTCATGAACCGTGACAGTCAGAAAGTTGAAATTGTCACAGATGATGTATTTCTGTTGCCGCTATAACAAAAAATATTAATAAACAGAATAAAATAAATATTTAAGGGGGCTCCCACACAACAAACGTGGTACGGAACCCTTCGTTCGCGAGTCCGACTCTTACATGGCCGGTTTTTTTTGAAACAGCGACTCATTCAAAATGCCATTTGTCATAACATAAACTATAACCATATCTATTTGTTCGTGCGGAGAGGGGTGAGAACTTAATTAGTATGCAAAAATACGCGAGTAGGTAAATCGCACTATTGCTTAGATCTGCACGTGTTTAGCAGAATAGCCAAATAATATTGTTCTAGTAACTAGACACTAGTATCACTAATTAGACACTTAGTGCATCGTGCTCTCACTGAGATCTAATAATGACAATGTTAGTAAGCAATTAGCCATTCCGTTTCCATTTTATTACAGTGCGACGTAATTAGTAAACCTACTCATTACGTCGCGTCCATAGTATTAGCATGTCCCAGTTTCATAATTTATACAATGCTATCATTACGTGAGTTATTGTTAAACTAATATTTGTTCAAAGATTTACTGATAAGAAATTGCTTGAGTTAGTCTCGCAAGTCAGGACTGATATCTAATGTATAAAAGAAGCCTAGAGATTATTTGAGTCGGCCGAATTGTATCAAATGAACCATTCAAGATGAACATGTCCAAGACCAAAATCATGGTAAATCATCCACTCAACATACCAAATGTTACTGTTGGTGGTTCTCACGTGGAACTTGTGGATGATTACATACAGGGTGTATCAAAACAGGGGTATGAACCGGTCAAGGGCATGTTCGGTAGCGTATTGCGATTCCAAAAATCGGGACACTTGGCGAGGAGGAACGATGGGAGATGGACAAAACGGGTTGCAGAATGGTGGCCAAGGTCATCGAAATGGCCAGCGGGCAGACCACCAGCCCGTTGGACCGATGATATCTGCCGAACAGGAGGTAAACCGTGGACGAGGTTAGCACAGGACCGAAGAGAGTGGCGTAATAAAGAAAGGCCTCTATACTCAACAGTGGGTAGATACGAGCTGAAAAGATAGATAGATAGATAGTTCATTTAAAAAGCAACTCTAGCATCCAAGGTAGAAGATTCCAATTCCGATTACAGTTTTATAAAATGCCGGCAAGATTAAATACTATGAACCATAGTGGACACGAAATACGTTTCTCCTAAGATATAAATACGAGTAATAACTATTTATAGGATTACTTCCTAGATTTATTGTGTGGTGAATAGATTTATAGTAATTATACGTTTGTGTGTTTGGATGTTGGAGGCTATTTAAAACTACGTATCGTCGTGAATAACGTGACTGCATGCTAAAAGCGATCCGGAAGGCGCGGCGTGGGTAGGCCCCCACAAGGTGGACTGATGACCTGGTCAAGGTTGCGGGAGCGGGATGCGGGTGGCGCAGGACCGGTCACTTTGGCACTCTTTGAGGTAGGCCTATATCCAGCAGTGGACGTCTTTCGGCTGATATGATGATGATGATGATGCTAATAGCCCTCCATGCAGTTTAGTATCTCGTCAGGTGCATTAGACCGCCCTCTAAATTGTACTAGTCCATCAGCGCTCTAGAATCCTTCCGCCTTTGCCTTCCACAAAACTAGGTAGTATTAAAAATAATAAGCCATAGACAAACTTCTTCGTCGCATCCTCATGCATGACTGAGGGTCGTGACTACACGAGGTCATTGCTTTCGCACTAATGCTTTCCAGGTCAGTCAGTTTTCGGCCATTCGGATAGAAGTTTGCAGATTTCCTTCACTGCGTCGGTCCAACGGGTTGGTGATCTTCCAAGGTTTCATATTACTTCCACAGTAGACAACTATACTGCTCTAATAAGTCTACTTTATTTAAGTAACTGTTTTAGTGCGTGTGTGTGTGTTTTATAATAGAAGTAACTGCCCGGCCCGGCTTCGCACGGATTACCCGTTTTCCAGTAGGAATGAAGCATTTTCCCGCGGTAACAAGTAGCCTATGTGCATCAGTACGTCTAGCACAACTTGCTGACAAGTCGCTTCTCGCGCGACTGAGCGTCTCCTATCTTACTCGCACCATGCAAATTAGAAAGATGACGGTAGATCTTTCTCGACTCGCGTCGCGGCGCGGCGTCAGTTGTGCTAGCCCCCCATGGGTAATGTTGGCTTTTAATGGTAAAAGAATTTTTCAAATTAGTCCAGTAGTTTCGGAGCCTATTCAATACAAACAAACAATCAAATCTATCCTCTTTATAATATTAGTGTAGATAATCGAAATTAATAAGTCTCAAAAGGGATCAATAACGTTCCGTTTACAAGTTTAGTATCGTTTGCCTTACTACTGTAGTGTTATTTCAAGAGTAAAAATAAATAGAAAAAGGTGTTAAATTCTAAAAAAACACTGACGCCAGCATCTGAGCAACTGGAGTGCGGAAAACTTTGTCGGAGCGACAAAAAGTGAATTGCTTTGCGCTTTTAAAAGTATGGCGAAGACAAGTAACAAATTAATGTTATCGACAGTTTGCTGTGAGCTCATAATGGTACTTGTTTATTTCTTTCTGATACTGTAGTTCTGTGTAGTAGAAAGAAATATGTACTAGAAAATTGTAAGGTTAAGGGGAGAAGCTACGTCGGATATATGATGATCGTTTTTGAAACGCTAAGGTTCTTAAACTCGTGTGACTTAGCATAAGCACGGACGTGTGCCTGTTGCCAATGGTCGCAGCTTTAGCTATATGGAGGTTTAAGTATTCAAACCACGAAGACACGCTCCACTTTTGTTAATTTCCTAGTCCTAGCTGCATAGGTTTCATTACGACTTAATTTAATTTTGCCCAATAGTCCAATACCTACTCCTAGATCTCAAAATGACTTAGCAGTGTTACGTAGGTTGCATTGACCACATATTACAGCTTTAAATAAGGCGACGGCAGCTGTCATCCCATTGAAGCGCTCATAGCCTAGCGGCGCCTCCGAGTCGGAAACGATAACGTAGGTAAAGCAAAGATGGCAGCGGTCAGTCTTTGGATGGGTGACCGCCTGATGAGTGGTTAATATAAATAAGCGCTTCCGTGCTTTGGAAGGCACGCTAAGCAGTTGATCCCGGCTGCTGTCTATGACAGTAGGCGATAAGCCTAGCGAGAGGCCTTCGGGCGGCTTAAGAACTTCTAACAGTCGAGTCGCCCACTCACTTGACAAAGGGGGGACAACTATCTCTTGCGTCCGCAGAAGCTACCTACCACAACCCTGCACGTGTCCGCTGGGTGGTGCTAAAGAGTAACAAACTTTAATATAGGCCATACGATTGAATAAAAAATAAAGCACGGAATAGTGCTTTCGACAACGCATTCTATGGCAGAAACGAAAAAAAAATAATCCTTCAGCACTGTCAGCGTCGTAGTATCCGAAAGGTTAAATTACCCTTTGACATTTCATTAATAATCTGAACTTCCAGCAGCATTGACTTGGCATTTTTGTTGACGCAGGACCGGTCAATTTGGCACTCTTTGGGGGTGGCCTATGACCAGCAGTGGGCGTTTCTCGGCTGTTTTTTTTTTTTTTATACAACGACGGTGGCAAACAAGCGTACGGCCCGCCTGATCGTAAGCGGACACCGCAGCCTATAGACGCATGTAACTCCAAAGGAGTAACATGGGCGTTGCCGACCCTTGATATGTTTGAGGATTCGCCATGCTGACAGCTCAAGGAACAAATTCCCTCGCTCTCAACACAAGGCATCCTCGGGAGCTCTGGCGACCTTGCTCACCTCCAGGAACACAACACTACTACAGAGCAGAGTTGGGCACTCAAGAATAAAATCATTATTTGAATAAGAATACGCATGAATAAAATCATGTTGATTTTATTCCCGTCAAAGTTATTCAAATAATTTCGCCGTGAATAATTCTTATGTTAGAAAATTGAATGAAAATAACTTATTCTTATTCAAATAAATCTAATCATGATTTTTTATTTTAACTAATATACCATGAATAACATATGAATGTAGTTCGATCGGATACTCGGGGGTAAACAAGACGCGATGATGGTCTGATGATGGAGTGAGGAGGTGGATAGTGGAACTCCTCAATGGCTACTTGTATAGCCCTCGAGTTTGGGCTCATTTGGTTTTGACGAGTTCTATGCATTATACTTGGTGATGATGGTCTGATGATGGAGTGAGGAGGTGGATAGTGGAACTCCTCAATGGCTACTTATAAAGCCCTCGAGTTTGGGCTCATTTGGTTTATTTTGACGAGTTATATGCATTATACTTGGTGATGATGGTCTGATGATGGAGTGAGGAGGTGGATAGTGGAACTCCTCAATGGCTACTTGTATAGCCCTCGAGTTTGGGCTCATTTGGTTTGTTTTGACGAGTTCTATGCATTATACTTGGTGATGATGGTCTGATGATGGAGTGAGGAGGTGGATAGTGGAACTCCTCAATGGCTACTTGTATAGCCCTCGAGTTTGGGCTCATTTGGTTTGTTTTGACGAGTTCTATGCATTATACTTGGTGATGATGGTCTGATGATGGAGTGAGGAGGTGGATAGTGGAACTCCTCAATGGCTACTTGTATAGCCCTCGAGTTTGGGCTCATTTGGTTTGTTTTGACGAGTTATATGCATTATACTTGGTGATGATGGTCTGATGATGGAGTGAGGAGGTGGATAGTGGAACTCCTCAATGGCTACTTGTATAGCCCTCGAGTTTGGGCTCATTTGGTTTGTTTTGACGAGTTCTATGCATTATACTTGGTGATGATGGTCTGATGATGGAGTGAGGAGGTGGATAGTGGAACTCCTCAATGGCTACTTGTATAGCCCTCGAGTTTGGGCTCATTTGGTTTGTTTTGACGAGTTATATGCATTATACTTGGTGATGATGGTCTGATGATGGAGTGAGGAGGTGGATAGTGGAACTCCTCAATGGCTACTTGTATAGCCCTCGAGTTTGGGCTCATTTGGTTTGTTTTGACGAGTTCTATGCATTATACTTGGTGATGATGGTCTGATGATGGAGTGAGGAGGTGGATAGTGGAACTCCTCAATGGCTACTTGTATAGCCCTCGAGTTTGGGCTCATTTGGTTTGTTTTGACGAGTTCTATGCATTATACTTGGTGATGATGGTCTGATGATGGAGTGAGGAGGTGGATAGTGGAACTCCTCAATGGCTTCTTGTATGCCCTCGAGTTTGGGCTCATTTGGTTTGTTTTGACGAGTTCTATGCATTATACTTGGTGATGATGGTCTGATGATGGAGTGAAGAGGTGGATAGTGGAACTCCTCAATGGCTACTTGTATAGCCCTCGAGTTTGGGCTCATTTGGTTTGTTTTGACGAGTTCTATGCATTATACTTGGTGATGATGGTCTGATGATGGAGTGAGGAGGTGGATAGTGGAACTCCTCAATGGCTACTTGTATAGCCCTCGAGTTTGGGCTCATTTGGTTTGTTTTGACGAGTTATATGCATTATACTTGGTGATTATGGTCTGATGATGGAGTGAGGAGGTGGATAGTGGAACTCCTCAATGGCTACTTGTATAGCCCTCGAGTTTGGGCTCATTTGGTTTGTTTTGACGAGTTCTATGCATTATACTTGGTGATGATGGTCTGATGATGGAGTGAGGAGGTGGATAGTGAACCTCCTCAATGGCTTCTTGTATAGCCCTCGAGTTTGGGCTCATTTGGTTTGTTTTGACGAGTTCTATGCATTATACTTGGTGAGGATGGTATGATGACAGAGTCAGAAGTAGGGCTCTGGATATCTGTGGATCACGCCGACCCGTAGCTACGTGTTCTTAACCGCGGCGGTACTAAGATCACGAATTTCACAAACACGGCCGGTACGTAGCCCGTACCTGCGTTCGTGTCCAGATTCACGTGACACGCTAAGATGCGTAGCCCGTACCTGCGTTCGTGTGCACCGGTTAGAACGATACACCCGGGCCTCCGCCAGTTGGAGTTAAAATTAAAACAAATTAGGACTACTAATGAATTACTTATTATTACTTAGTACGGGGCGAACGGGTTTTTTTCTATTTGGATTTTTGTTTAAATTATATTCTTTGCGTCGTTTCAGTTATAATGGTTAGGTATATTTAAGTAATTAACGGCGTTATTCTGTTTTCTGTATAACCAGCTATTGTGATTTTAGTCAAAGCTAGCGATGATGCAAAATTCTCTAGTTCCATTAGTTATATTTGTATTAATTATACAATTTAGAGACTGCGACGTATAGCGTTATAGTACATAATTATCGTTAAATAAAGAGTAGTAAAAAAAATCTGCTATTCGTGAAATGAATTAATATAAAAGTTTACTATCTAAGGATGCAATCCTAATCTAAAGAAACAAAAGAGCAAATTTCTGCGAATCTTCGGTACGTATGATGACGGTAAACCCAGGCAAACAACACGTGCATGGACTAAAGAAGAAAACAACAAACAAAAACGTACACAGCTGCAGTTCTTATCGGTTTCGGCACATTACAAAGTAGATAGTGACATATTTTTGTTCGACTGAAGGTAAAAAAAGATTTTCATTAAATGGATTGTGGCTATATAGAATATAGAGTGTAATTACACTTCACCTAAATATATTAATTGATGAAAGTAAAAAACAAAAGCCGCAGACTTGATGACATTTTATTTTGCATCTATATATAAATATTTTATTCAATAATTTGAGTTCTCTCAAAGTTTAAAAATTATTGAGTCATTCATTGTAATTTACCTACCAGGGTGGTATTTTTGTAGATAACTGGAGTTGCACGTGCAGAATTGCAGATAACAATGGACTCGTAATAAAGGTTTGCGAACGACGTAATTAAACAAACAATACTCATAAGTAGCTTTCGGGTTTACCTGGTATACCACCGTTTTGTTCATGTAGTTCAAAGAAGTGACCGCGTTTTGTTTTTTTTTCGAATCTGGAGGGGACAGTTTAGAATATTGAACTCGTAGTGATTATCCATTAGTCACCACTACACACACTTATGTTATTTTAGCCCCCGTTTAATTACTGTATTACCTATTTATTATATTTAATGTTGGTTTCCTTTTATTTACTACTCACTAAATATTTAAAAGTCCATGTTCTTAAAAATAAAAGAATGAAACGGAATAAAGAGCTACGAATAAGAACTAACGATATATTATTATTCGTCGCCTTTAGACTTTAGAGACACTGCATCTTATCTTCACTCAACGTCGCTGGCGGACCGGATCCGCGTGTACTTAAGGTACGTGAACCCGTGACACGGATCTACACGGGTACACGTGACTTAATTACACGTAGCCGAATTTCACGTGCCGAACAGGCCATAAAACCGTTGCCGTGTTACACGAAAACGGGCGCACGGCTACTTGTACACGAAACACGGACACGACCGCGATCCCTAAGTATAAATACGGATGAACCCAAACTCGAGGGGTATACAAGTAGCCAATGAGGAGTTCCTCTATCCACCTCTTGACTCCATCATCAGACCATCGTCACCAAGTGTAATGTATAGAACTCGTCAAAACAAACCAAATGAGCCCAAACTCGTGGGGTATACAAGTAGCCATTGAGGAATTCCTCTATCCATCTCCACACTCCATCATCAGACCATCATCACCAAGTAGAATGTATAGAACTCGCCAAAACAAACCAAATGAGCCCAAACTCGAAGGATATACAAGTAGCCATTGAGGAGTTCCACTATCCACCTCCTGACTCCATCATCAGACCATCGTCACCAAGTATAATGTATAGAACTCGACAAAACAAACCGAATGAGCCCAAACTCGATGGGTATACAAGTAGCCATTGAGGAGTTACTCTATCCACCTCCTCACTCCATCATCAGACCATCGTCACCAAGTGTAATGTATAGAAATCGTCAAAACATACCAAATGAGCCCAAACTCGTGGGGTATACAAGTAGCCATTGAGGAGTTCCTCTATCCACCTCCTCACTCCATCATCAGACCATCATCACCAAGTATAATGTATAGAACTGGCAAAACAAACCAAATGAGCCCAAACTCGAAGGATATACAAGTAGCCATTGAGGAGTTCCACTAACCACCTCCTGACTCCATCATCAGACCATCGTCACCAAGTATAATGTATAGAACTCGACAAAACAAACCGAATGAGCCCAAACTCGATGGGTATACAAGTAGCCATTGAGGAGTTCCTCTATCCACCTCCTCACTCCATCATCAGACCATCGTCACCAACTATAATGTACAGAACTCGACAAAACAAACCGAATGAGCCCAAACTCGATGGGTATACAAGTAGCCATTGAGGAGTTCCTCTATCCACCTCCTCACTCCATCATCAGACCATCATCACCAAGTATAATGTATAGAACTGGCCAAAACAAACCAAATGAGCCCAAACTCGAAGGATATACAAGTAGCCATTGAGGAGTTCCACTATCCACCTCCTGACTCCATCATCAGATCATCGTCACCAAGTATAATGTATAGAACTCGACAAAACAAACCAAATGAGCCCAAACTCGATGGGTATACAAGTAGCCATTGAGGAGTTCCTCTATCCACCTCCTCACTCCATCATCAGACCATCGTCACCAACTATAATGTATAGAACTCGACAAAACAAACTGAATGAGCCCAAACTCGATGGGTATACAAGTAGCCATTGAGGAGTTCCTCTATCCACCTCCTCACTCCATCATCAGACCATCTTCACCAAGTGTAATGTATAGAAATCGTCAAAACATACCAAATGAGCCCAAACTCGTGGGGTATACAAGTAGCCATTGAGGAGTTCCTCTATCCACCTCCTCACTCCATCATCAGACCATCATCACCAAGTATAATGTATAGAACTGGCCAAAACAAACCAAATGAGCCCAAACTCGAAGGATATACAAGTAGCCATTGAGGAGTTCCACTATCCACCTCCTGACTCCATCATCAGACCATCGTCACCAAGTATAATGTATAGAACTCGACAAAACAAACCGAATGAGCCCAAACTCGATGGGTATACAAGTAGCCATTGAGGAGTTCCTCTATCCACCTCCTCACTCCATCATCAGACCATCGTCAACAACTATAATGTACAGAACTCGACAAAACAAACCGAATGAGCCCAAACTCGATGGGTATACAAGTAGCCATTGAGGAGTTCCTCTATCCACCTCCTCACTCCATCATCAGACCATCACCACCAAGTATAATGTATAGAACTCGCCAAAACAAACCAAATGAGCCCAAACTCGAAGGATATACAAGTAGCCATTGAGGAGTTCCACTATCCACCTCCTGACTCCATCATCAGACCATCGTCACCAAGTATAATGTATTGTATATAACTCTTCAAAACAAACCAAGTAAACCCAAACTTTTCATAAAATCCATTGTGTATAAATCAACTTACAAAATTTTACCGACGATACCAACAAATTAACTTTATTTGAATAACGTTTTATTTAAATAAAATGTTAGTTAGAATAACCCCATTTGTGGAATAATTAGTCCGTATTTTATTCTTATTTAAAATAAAAGTAGCATGATTTATTCACCTTCATGTTATTCTAAATAACGGGCGCAAGAATTATTCTTATTCAAATCAATTTGAATAAGAATAAAAATTCTGTTCTTATTCTTATTCTTATTCAAATAAAAATTTGCCCAACTCTGCTACAGAGCGAGTAGTAGTGTTATTATGGCTGTGGTCTTCTGCAAGGCGGAGGTGCTTCCCCAGTTGGGCTGCTCAACATTCGAGCGGGATGACATTTCGCTGTGCCCTACCTCAACTGATATGATGATGCCCTCTAATAATTACCTCTGTAGCCTAGTTGGTAGTGACCCTGCCTACGAAGCCTGGGTTCGAATCCCAATAAGATTATTTATTTGTGTGACGAGCACGAATAGTTGTTCCTGAGTCTGTTTTTTATTTATCTATATAAATATGTATATCGTCGTCTAGTACCCATAGTACAAGCTTTGCTTAGTTTGGGACTAGGTCGATTTGTGTTTGGATTGACCCTGACCCTGTACATTTACCCTGTACATCTCTGACAATATTACATTAACAGGGAGCGTACATTTCATGCCGGTTTCGTCATAATGACGTATTCATATAAACACACAGGATGATTCAAAAAACGAAGTGACACGACTTAGTAACCGTAAACGTATTTAGTAACCAATATTTTATTTTATTTTTAATTACTTATAGGCCACAACAACGTATCTATCGATGCCATCATGAAATTGGTCAAGTCCATGTTAAAATCAAACTGTGTTTCTTTATGTTCCTCATGTTCTTTGTGTTTTATTGTTTGCAAATGTAATTTGGTGTTGCTTGCTTTTGGTGGCAAACTTTGCTGACAGCAGGAACAATAAATTTGTTTATTATCTATAACTAAACATGGATTTATTTGGCACAATAATTTTATAGCCTCCATGGCGACCTAGGCCACTAGCAAAGCATTAAGTTTCCTGATCTTATTAAATTTAACTGAAATGTTGTTTCCGCATGTCTCCTATTTGTGACAAAGAGTAAACTTTGATGTGGACAATGTCAGATAAAGTTCTTTCAATGTCCGTCTCAAGTGTCAATATATTAGATCTACTTAAACGGAAGAGGTTGATTAGATAACAGTGATTAATCATTGATTAATCACATTTTCCATTATTGGGTACGGACAAATAAACGTTCGCTATGCCGTTGCCATTTTCAAACTTTTTCCATCCTGTATGTACCTAGACGTCATACGCCTGTCATTGGCATGAAATGTACGCTCCCTGTACATTAATGTTCCTTTTTTTGTTTTGTTTTGACGCTAAGAGACCGTATACATCTCTACAAACATTAGAATAATTATTAATTGTATTTGGACGCTCAGAGACCTTATACATCTCTGGAATACTGAATTAATATCATTTACTTCTTGTTAATGCTGAGACAGACCTTATATCGAATTGAATGGACATATTTTCCATTTTTTTTTTGTTTTCATTAACTTAGTGACATGTACTTTGTTAACCGTTTAAATCGGTCCTTGATCTGCAAGTTTTAAATGATTATTGTCTAAGATTATTATTATTACATTGTAAATTACCGTTTGACATGTAAAAGTGCCCTTGTGGCCTATTTGCAGAATAAATAATTGATTGATTGGACAAATATTGATTTTTATTTTAATACTAATTAATTACTTATGATTGGACTGCTCCAGCGTGAGGACTACTGCCCATACCCTCTCATCTATGAAAGGAGGCATGGCAGCAGTGAGACGTATATAGGCCGATTCATTTTATTTACTTATGTCAAAAATTCTTAAAATAGGCCTATTTTCAACTTAAAATTTACGATCGCTTTTAATGCACAAGTGGTATTCCTGAAACGGAGATTTTCGTTCGCTTCGCTGGCTCGTGCTAATACCGGTATAAGTGCCTGTTTTATCCATAGTTTCATAATATCAAACCGATCTATGTTTGCTATCGTGTTATTTGGTAATAAATCACTATACTGAGGTAGTTGACCTTGGTGCCAGTAACCTTCAGTGCATTACCTATTTACTACCTTGTAGCGACAGAAATGCTAGTCATTAATTCTAAGAAAAGTTGTAGACGCATTCAGGTCGGATACTTCTGTACCTTTTAAAAGGTACTTAGATCAAATCACTGCTTCGAATCCTTGCGCTTGATTAACCAGAGAATACTTAATGCTAACGAAACAGATGTTCCGTATTCCGTTTACTAGAAAAATATAATTGGTTGACTGTGAAGCTGTTTACACAGACCTCTGTACTGCGACACGTATATGCTTCAACCTGTTATTGTGTACAATAAAGTGCTCACATACATATGTACGAAGCATGCAATAGATCTGTACACTGGCGTGGCGATAGCGATACATTAAGAATTCTTCTCGATTATAATACATTTCCAAAATGACCAAATTAGTAAAGGTGTTTATTAGTTTCGGTAGATTTATTATATTCGAATAGATATATAAAAAGGTGGACTGATGATGAGTTAAAGATCGCGGGAGTCCGCTGGATGCGGATGGCGCAGGACCGGTCCTTTGGCACTCTTTAGGGGAGGCCTTTGTCAAGCAGGGGACGTCTTTAGGCTGATATGATGATTATGATATGGAGCAATTGAGACTAATACCTACTGAAAATGGGTCCAAAAAATATAATTTGCACTAGACAGTTTTATACGGTATACAGTAAACATGGGTATTATCGAATGCCTATTAATTGTATCTCCATCCACTTCGACGCCACTCATATCCGCAGTAAATCCGCACCAAAACCGCTCGACAAAACGGATTATGGGTAAACGCGAACGGATTATATGGAAATACGGCACCTTTTACAATACGGAACGAGTTAAGTTCGCCGATGGTGCCATTTGAATGGGTTGGCTTCGTTAATTTTGTGCAACTTATGCTTATTAATTGTGACTGAGCTATCGGAACCTTGCTCGGTTCAACGACTTTTTTCTTGCAATTTCCTGTTATTACCTGTCTCATGGAGGCGTGTAGCGACATCTTTAGTTGAGCCAGTTCAAGCAAGCCAGTTGTCCCGTGACCATGGATGTTGCAACACATCCGAAACGTCGGGAGACCTCAGTGAGGTAAATAAAATTAATTAATTATACGCGATTAAGTCCCGTTTAGTATAAATAATAAATTTTTAGTTGAGATTATTAAAGTTGACCGAATTGCATCAAAGTTGTCCATTCAAAAAGCAACTCTACCGTCCTAGGCAAAATATTCAAAATCCAAAGGCAGTTTTTACAAAAATACGGTCAGGTTAAATAATTTCAACTACAACGCGAAGACTCAGGCTTCTAAGACGTCACAAACGGCGTAATGAGGGTCCGTTTTGGCACCTAATCCCCATGATTTGGGGTAGGCACTAATTATACGAAACCGACTGCCATCTGAGGTTCCAACCCATATGAAACACTAGACCTT
The DNA here is from genome assembly GCA_947578815.1 of Epinotia ramella. NCBI lineage: Eukaryota > Metazoa > Arthropoda > Insecta > Lepidoptera > Tortricidae > Epinotia > Epinotia ramella. Next base: position 2,321,927 of record OX388213.1, read on the forward strand.
CTTGGGATTAGACCGGTTACCTCACGATGTTTCCCTTCACCGAAAAGCCACTGTTAAATCAAATGATATTTCTTTCATAGGTTTTTTAAAACTCCCTGTTGTACGATCTGGGGTTTGAACCAACACCCTCCAGACTAAAAGTAGAGTTCCTTACCGATGGGTTGCAGTGGCTTCCATTGATGCTAGAAACGTAATAACTATCGTATTTTAATTGTAATCCCAATGCAACTCGTCTAATCAAACGCTAAAGCTAACAATATGTATGTAAAGGTCAAAACAAGAATAGTAAGTTTAATATTTTAATAAGAGACACATCAAACGAAAGTTGAAACTGCCTATTTCAAATACATAAGTAATTTCATTAATTAATCTCCAAGGTCCAACAAACAAACTTTGAACAAAGGTCAGAACTTTATTTCAAAGTTATGGCCCTAAAACTTGTATTCAGCGCAAAATTCAATTGAATTCTAGTATCTTGTTTGAATATTTGTTAGTATTCTATATTTCGAGACGCCTATGCTCTATCCAAAATTATAATAATATTGATGATTATTAGGGCTCCGTAGCCAAATGGCATAAAACGGAACCTTTATGGATTCGTCATGTCTGTCTGTCTGTCTGTCCGTCCGTATGTCACAGGCATTTTACTCGAAAACTATAAGGTGTATTTGAACAATATTTTGAGAATAGGTGTATTTTGTTAGCTGCTACATAGTTTTGTGTTTAAATTACTAAAAAAAAAATTTTTTAGGGGTGCACTCCATACATAAAACTGAAACTCAACATTTTTTTTTCATTGCAAGCCTACGTGTGGCACATCAATCTATAGGACTTTCAAAACAAATATAAGGTTTCTCAGCAATTTTTTTGATTAAGTGAATAGTCGGAGATAATCGCCCCGAAAGTCACTAAAATTGTGTCGTCCCCCCTCTAATTTTTGAATTTTGAACCGTGTATTTTAAAAATATGAAAAAAATCATGTACATAGCTTATTAAATTCTTTCAGCAAAAATTGTTTTGAACAAAGGTTTTTGAGATATTTCTAAAAAACTGCCTTCCTTAAAGAAAAGGACGTAAGTGCCATAAGATTTCAGTAACGATACGACCTTTTTAAAAGGCACGGAACCCTCGTTGTGCGTGGTCCGACACGCACGTGGCCGCTTTTTTTAATATTTTAAGTGTGTTAACATTTTATGAATAGGACCTATCGTATTTAGTCGACTATGGGCGTATGTATAAGTAGTGTTTATGTGTGCTATGGGCGATGAGGACCCATCACTTCCATAGTTCCATATAAAAAAAATCAGCTTACGAATGCTAACATATGATACTAGGGTACCTACTTACAAAGTTATTTCATGCACTGTCCACTATTTTCGGGTATATAGGCGTAATTTATAGCCCTCCGAATTGCGAAACTTAAGTGGCAGTAGGCGGGGGCACATTGCACGTAGAAACATTGCACGTAGAACCGATGGCCGCTGGGGCGGAAAGTTTCTCAAGTGCGCAGCGTGAGTAGACTTAGTGTCCTACTAGAAATTCCGACGTTCCGATTCATAAATATTAAATAATGAAGAATATTTTTCAGATGTTTTGCCAGGTCATTTAAGATTGCTTTAAACCAACATTTCACATTACTACACCACGTTGCTATTAATGCAGAAAGCTAGACACAGCCGCAATACAGATACCTACAAATAAAAGCGAGCAAATATAATGCGACCAATTTCCAAAGCAAAAGGAAAATATGAGAATCCAAAATCAATCCAATAAACGGCAGGAAGGAAAAGCCTTTGGGCAAGCAATCACACGCCAAACAAAGACGTAAGACGTGCCAGCAACGCGCGGGAACGGGACAAGAGAAACAATTGCGTCGAGTTTACAAAGAGTGGTGTAAACAATAAAAGTTTTTGAAGAAGTTCGCCGAATAAGCACGAAAGGGTTCCAGGGGCAATGAATAAAACAGATAAATTATTCACAAGGCAATCGCATTATATTCCGTTGGTTATGAAATTTTATGGAGGCGTTCGTGAATTTTCACTTCACCAATTTATGGGCTAAATGAATAAATAATTAAGTTTCACAATACTGAAGCAATTATGGCGAGAAATTTATTAACCAGACAAAACGATTAAACTCGCTTGAATTATCTTTGAGAATATTTAAACTGCAAGCCTATGGAACCGACCGATTTTCAAAAGCCCTATAAGTATGATTTCTCAACTTCTTTGTTCAATTGTTCTTTTTTTCAATCGTCGCCTTGTATTCTGTAACACAGTTTCAGACACGTTTTCTTGTAGAACAACGCATTATGTTTTTTTTTCTTTGTATTCATATTTTATTCAGGTTTTCTTATTTTAAGTAGGTTAAGTGCTATCATTGTAATAAAATACCTGACTGTTGATTTTGTTTCTTACCAGTGGTGTTCTTTTTCAGAAGCGCTGGTAGAATTTTGACTTGTAAAAGTGCCATTGCGGCCAACTTGCAGAATTCATTTATTTCATTTATTACGAAGATCATTATTTTGTTCACTTTTCTCATGTAACTCGTTACCGGCGAATACCGTGTTTACACGATCTGCCCTCTGTCACTATATTTTTAGAGCCTTTCGCTCTTTCTTACTCATATTTACGAACGTAGCGAAGCGAACGAAGCAGAATTATTTCGTATGTCGTCTGTCCGGCTGTTCTTCTCTATATTCTCGTGAAAATTTGTGCGCAATATCATTAGTTATATAGATTATTTTTGTACATGCAGTTTTACGAAAAAAAACAATAAAAAAAAAATGCTCGTGAGTTCTACAGCTCCCGAGGCTACTAGCTATTAATACTATAATATAGATAATAGTTTTTACTTCCCTTAAAACAAACAATATGCAGTTGTTCAACTAACTAAACAATACAATACACAATCAGTCATAACATATAACTCAGCAAAATTGGTTAAGTAACCCCTCCACCTATGTCTTAATCTGAAGGGACCGTATTGTTTGCGACTATCGACCCTTTAAATCAAGGACCATATTGTCTCCCGCCGTTCGCACCTTCGACGGCGTGCGTTTGGCATCTTTACGTCTGACCTTTGTATTAAAGGGAAATTAGGGGGTCTCCGTTGCTGGGTGGGTGAGTGTCAGTAAGTTAAGTTTCGGATTCGACTGAATTTAATGTTCTGTGGCGTCTGTAACACTCAAAATTGTCTCTGACTCTATCTCAATCTCACATCTCAGTGAGGACTGTTGAGGAGCTAAATGCATGTTTGTTATGTTGTTTATTAATCCTAAAAAGTATTCTGTCTGTGTCTCTGTTTGATATACTAATAAAAAATATAAAAAATCATATGTCATTCCTAAAAGACCTAACACAGTGTATAGAAATTATAAGAGAAGAAGATAACGCCATAGTTTATTATAAATCAGGTTTCAGAATAAATAGATTTGGGGTACCCCAGGGAAGTGTCCTTTCGCCACTGTTATTCTCTTTTTACATAAACGACCTCCCAAATGAAATAGCCTACCCATCAGTATTGTTCGCGGACGATACGACTATTGTAATGCCATGCTCAAATGTCCAAGGATATGAGCAAGAAATAAATCAAACTCTACATAAGACAATTCAATGGCTAGACAACAACAACCTATCAATAAATATAAGCAAAATTAAACATATACAATTCTAGGAGAGGCGTACACAAAAATCTGAATATTCATTATAGTGGCGATCCTGTGGATTCAAGTACCTGTACAAAATTTCTAGGTATACACGTGGATGAATACTGTGATTTTAAAACACACGTAGAAAAAGTATGTAATAAACTAAACAGTTTTATTTTTCCATTACGAAAACTACGTCAGAGTGTATCACAAGATGCTGCCCTCGTAGCATACTCGTACCATGGACATGTTATGTCTGTCCTCCGATATGGGCTTATTATACGGGGCAACTCCATAGATATGCCAAGAGCATTTTTTAAACAAAAAAGATGCATTAGAGCCGTTTTCTTATTGAAGCCTCGTGATTCATGCAGACCCGTTTTTTAAATGCAACAAGCTTTTGTCATTACCGTCATTATACATATTCGAAATAGCAGTATTTGTTCACGGCAACCAACAATACTTCAAACAGAATTGCGAAGTCACAAATTATAACGGCCGCATGTCCAGACAAAGAAACCTTCTTGCTACACCTAAAGCTCGCCTAAAACAAACTACTCGTAGCCCTTATTTTATGTGTGTTAAGATATATAATAGGCTTCCTAGAGAGATAAAAGATCTTCCACTAAAACAGTTCAAAAAGAAACTATTTGCATGGTTATGCGAGCGGTGTGTCTACTCTCTGAGCGAGTTTTTTGCTATCAAATGTAAATATAAGTAAATTAAAAGTAACCTAGATTATACATTTAAGTTAATTATAAGTAGTAGATTACGGAAACTCTATTTTGCTCGAGCTCAACCGCCAGCATAATCTGAGTTTATCATGTCTTTGCATGCTTACTCAAGCAGAGTATGGTGGACCATAAAATTATTGTAACTACCTAATGTACCCATATTCCGCAAAATAAACATTTCATTTCATTTACATTTCATTTCATTTCATTTAATTTCATTTCAAAATAAATGCGGAACTACTACTAACATTAGTTATCTCAATATGCTGCGCTGTTCGCTCGCGGATCAACTTGTGTTTAAGAACAAAAATTCATCGTTCAGAAAGCTACGTTCAGATCCTACTAATATTATAAACGCAAAAGTTTGGATGTTTAGATGTTTGTTACTCAATCACGCTAAAACGGTTCAACCGATTTAGATGAAATTTTGTAGGCAGATAGTTTGTAGCCTGGACTAAAATAAAGGATAGTTTCTATACCGGGTCCACGCCGACGAAGTCGCGGGCGGAAGCTAGTTTTACATAAATAAGACGATTTATTAAGCTCATCGTTTACATGTAGTCATATCAGCCGAAAGACGTCCACTGCTGGACATAGGGTTTACATGTAGTATAAGTACTGAACCCTGCACTAGACTTTACCTGTATCGCAATTGATCAAATTACATTATTTTTTTACATTAAGTACACGGATTAAAATGTTAATTCACTCGTGGTTTTGAATTGGTACCAAATTTCAAGTTGAAAATAGTCACTATTAATTCCGACACACTATTTAGTATATTTTTATAAAAAACGTTCAAACACATAATGGCATATTGAACAAGTTTATACATTTTTAAGCCGTCCCATTCATGCGCCTACGCGCTTCAAAAAGTCACATTTTGCATAATCACTCGCCTTTAACAGGCACATAATTTTACATTCAGATTCCTAATTTGGTACGGTGCAATTAAAAGTTTAAAATAAACTCCAGCTGTGACGCATGGGTTTTACTAAATTTGTCCGCGTTATATTTAGTAAAACACTCACTGCTTACGTTAAGTTAGTAAAAGCGTTATGTAATTAAAAATAAGGGCGGGTCGCATCAACCACACTTTAACAAGCCGATTATCAAAGCCCTTTTAGTCTGTAACACACTATAAAAACAGTGTTAAGGGGAGAGACGTCTCTTATGGCAGAAGTCTGGCAAGTGAAACTTGCCCGCCCGCGATAGGGTGGTATATATTACATTTTACATAAGAAAAATCATTTATATAAAGGCACACTAAAAAAGAATATGTTACTAGTCACCGAAAGAAAAATCCTTCGTAAGATTCTCGGCCCAAAGCAACGACCGGACGGAAGCTGGAGAGTCCTAAAGCACCTGGAGATAGAATGTCTGGTGGCTAACATCTTAGGAGAGATCAAAGCTGGCTTGGTCACCTGGAGAGAATGGAGGAAGATCGTGAAGTCAAGAGAGCATACCGAGGCTGTCCGGAAGGTCGACGGCCTGTCGGACGTCCAAGGTACCGCTGGAGCGACGTGCTCCAGGCGAATCTGCGCGAGCTCCAAATCTGCAATTGGCAAGATTTAGCGCGGAACCGAGAAAAGTGGCGCACTCTCGTGTCGGAGGCCAACATTCATTTTGGGTCGCTGAGCCAACGGAGTAAGCAAGTAAGTAAAAAACAATGAAATAATTATTTTCACAGCTAAAATAGGTACTAATCGTTCATCAAAGATACAATTAAGTCAACTGTTCAATTAATAGGTACTAAATAAAAAATTATAATACTCGTACCTACGAAAAAATTAAAACTAATTACAAAAAAAAAGTACGTCCAAAAGTTCTGCCTGCGGCATTTCCCCTTTGGACCGCAAGGGCGATCCTTTGTGAAAGGTATCAAAGTATTTTTACGTCACACCTGGCATTCATCTGAGTTTTACCGCACGCAGGGCGTACGGTAAAACTCGCATTATGGCCAGGTGAAGACGTAAAATTGTGTAGGTACTCACCACGGGCAGTAAAAAAGAAAGCCCTCTATCGCATATTTACAACCCTCGCCTGCGGCTCGGGTCTCAAATACCTGCGATTTCGGGCTTTCTCTTTTACAGCCCTCGGTAAGTAATGTACTATTTTGGTACCTAAGCGATATTTTTTTTTAAATAGTTAGGTACTCGTATCTAACTGATTTTTACTGAACCAAGAGTTTTGATGTGTATTGTTAATATAACTATATTGTACATATGTGAACGAAAATAGTGCACTGTGTACATTTTATTTAATATAATAGAAGTATTTGGTTAACTTTTCGAATGAGCGTCCCATTTTCCCAAACAATAAAATAAATTTAAGTAGATCTACCTATTTTAAAAATGTTATTACTTTTAGATCCAGAAATGTACTGAAAATCTAATACGGGAAATGTAAATTGTAGGTAAAAATTGACAAACAGTGAAACCGAATGATTATCTGCCTGATTCAACATCCCCCCTCCTATATTTTCCATGTCGTTTTAAACAAACCATATAAAAAATCAACTGTCGTCAAAATGGGTTTCTCGGTAGCAATTCCCATAATGCGATAATCTGCAATTGAAAGACTGAAGTCTTTCATCTGAACTCATTCAATCTTCCGATGTTTCATAATTCCGTGAAACATGGTTCACAATTGACATTGATACCTTGAAAGCCGTTTACAGTAATAAATTGAAGCGACATCATTTTCATTCGGTTACGTAAAAGACTAAGAAGTTCATCTGACTCGACATTTTCTATCTGATATGATATCAATTACGATCTCGGTCTTGTACTTCAACCACATCCTCCATCCATCCATACATGTTTGTCATTTTCGGACTCGCTCTCGTTGCGTGACTAAAAAGAGACGCAGCACTCTTTAGGAATAGCCTCTATATGACGGATGTCCCTAATTTTACCGACAAACGTTACACCGAATGCATTTTTAATTGCCGTTGTGTGTAAAATTTATTTATTGACAATAGGGGTGTAGACACTAAATAAAATAATCAATAATGTCATTATTCTCGAAAAAGGATTAAAATGTAGTCAAATGGAATGGAATAATCACGAAGTTATAACATAAGTGTCTAAAGTTTTAAGAAGGGGTGTGTTCTGTCCCTTTTTCGCAATACGCAACTTCATATGAAACGATTAAGCTTGAAGGTTGTGACGTCACTAATAGACGGCAATGTGCCGTGTCCCATCGTGTTCGGCGCCACCGTCGACGACGTCTCTAACAAGCAATATTAAAACGGTTGTAGCTTCGTAATTCTTTGAGATATCTGAATGGGATTTTCGTCACTAGGCATATTTTTTTGCCTTCTTTCTTTTGGAGTAATAACAATTTTCGAGTCTACACCCCTATTGTATTCTTTGAACTGCAGAAATCGCGAGCATGTCTTTTTTTTTAATTAGTCTCGACATAAAAAAACTATTATAATTAAGAAACCTGCTCACAAAATTTCACGAGAATCGGTTGAGACATGCGACCTGTAGAGGAAAACAGTTGGACAGTGTGAAAGCGTGACAGACACCGGACACCAGACATACGAACGATTTTCGGCCCAAGCTTCGTTCGCTTCGCTCGCTCGTTCAAATAATTATCGCGACATGCTTGGAAACCAGCGAGCACAACACATTGACATTGTATTGGAATGCAAATTTCCAAGTCAAATGGACCTCTTTTAGGTAGTTGGTAACGGAGACTAATCCATTTACTCGGTTGAGCGAAAAATAGCTTATCGGGCATTCAATAAAAACAAAAAATATGCAATGGATATCGCCCTGAAAACTAGTTTCCAGCTAATGGAGTTTTGTTGATAAAAATCGAGTTGGACTACTTCCTTCAAGTTTTTCTTTACTTTACTTATCTGACTTTTAAGGCAGACTTAATGCTATTGCATTCTGTATTGAGAACTGTGATGCAAACGGGAGTGGTTCAATCGTCATAAAAACTTTTTGTATAATTAAAACTATTATCATAACTTTAGTAAGCATAATGCTGACATTATCTAAAACTCATATAACATAACAACTTAAGCTATAACGTTTAATACAGGAAGGACATTTTGTGTATTAATATTAACTATTGATATTTATTTTTATGCATCAGAATATTACGAAAATATATTATTATGTTGTATGACATTATGCTAAGTGTTATTATACATTTCTGGGACGCAAATTATCACCTCTAGCAGATTTAGTTTTGATTGTTTTGATTGTTTCCTGGTGAGCTTTGGTGACTACTTTGAAACTTTTTCTGGTCAAAGTAGTCACCAAAGCTCACCAGGAAACAATCAAAACAATCAAAACTAAATCTGCTAGAGGTGATAATTTGCGTCCCAGATGTTTCAGACTGGCTTTGCCGTCCACTAAAACGTGTTTTGCTAGACGCTTTAGTTATTACCTGAAACCTTGCTTATATAATAAATTATGTAAAATAACTGACGTAAGCAATACGTGTTTACCAAAAGTTAAATCCATAGTGACTAGATTATGTTTAGAATGGAGTTATGAAGAGATGGAAAGATTTATTAGAAATTAAAACACTGCACATACATACATACATACATACATACATACACTCACACACACACACACACACACACACACACACACACACACAAAATAACAATAACAACGATAGTTTTAAATAATAATTACCTACCTATTAATAACTTTAGTCCTACCTCAAAAATTATATTTATATTATTGTCAACTGCACTCACGGACTCCAAGATACAGGCTGAGCCTAGTTTGGAGCCCACTAGAAATGTGTATAATGTTATAAGTTAAACTTTTTGGTCAATAAACAATTTTTTACTTTTTTACTTTTTTTTACTTTTACTATTTTTTTTATGCATCTTAATCACTTACACAAGTTGAAATTATGGTATTCGTTCAATATGGAAAATGAAATTATAGAAATTGTCAATCATGTAATGATTTGTTTAAAAAATATATGTTAATGATGTTATTAGTTTGCACCCGATGCAAACTAATGTCATCATAAACGCCTCAAATAAATCTAATTTATCCTTCGTACAGTAGAACTGGAGTCGCTGTAAGCGCGACCTCTAGGTCCAAATACGCCTGAGCCCATCTTTTCACAGAACATTATTTCAATCGTAAAAATGGTTTAAAATCTTTATTAATAATTTATCCTCCGTGTCTGGTTTACACGTTCCAGTCAGTATATGCTTAATAAGAGTCACCGTATCAGTTTCTAAAAAACCAAATGAAAATAAACCAGTAAGTCTAAAGGATCGATTTCCGTAGCGACTAATTAGCTTCCAGCTACTCGGTGATACGGTCCTTTCAGTCAGTATACAGGGCTATTTTCTAAAGCAAAACCCGGTAAAGGCTTATGATTAAAGGCTTCTGTGTAAGAACCAATATTGGAAGATGTAATTCCTGCTTTTTTTGCTGGCAACGACGTTAATAAACCTTATATTAACTTCGTCTGTAATTAAATATGTGCGTATGAATGTTATAATCGAATCGAATCATGGAAGAAGGATGAAATAAACTCGTTGATGACATTACAATAATATGGCCCGGAAAGAGTTCGTCTACACAACCTCTACAGTGCTAGTTCGACAGCACTATTCTCATTTCTAATCGAGCTGACTGGAAATATAGACTTCCTGAGCTTGATTAGAAATGAGAATGGTTTGATAGATACATGAAGATTAAAATACGTCAAGCAGTCGCACCGGAGGCTCTGCCCTCTGGCAACGAAACTCATAACTCTCGCAACGTACTAGAAGAAACGTGTTAAAAGTCTATTGTGTCTTCCTCTAGATACTGGGAGGAGATAGACACATGCAGACAGACCAAAGAGATTCTGTCAAAACGCGACATCAAACTCACAACCGCACTACACACACACACACACATAACCAACTACGCAAGATAGTAGGAATAATAACAGGACACAACAGCCTGAACAGACACCTCTACAACATAGGTATCACAGACAGCCCCATGTGCAGAGCGTGCATGGAGGCGGAAGAAACGACCAAACATATTCTACTGGATTGCAAGCAGGTAGAAGTATACAGGAAAAGCACCTAGGGTCTCCAGACACAGACGCAGTCAGACACACAAAGGCACTCACCAACTTTCTAGAGGAGCTGGGGTGGTCAGAGTAGCGCTACCCCACCATTTCACGCAAAATAGGCACACTGGATGTCGACTTGCGGAAAAGATCCCAGCTAACTAACTGTGTCTTCCTCTACCTCTGAGCGCCTTCGCTACAATACCATCCAATTGATCTAAAATTGTGGCGTATACTTAACCCTCAAAACCACACAGTTTGACAGCTTTCGTGTTCAGTCTTGTACAGTCAAGGGCACCAATATGTATTCACTCAAAGTTTCATAAATATTTATACTACAACCTTATTGTTGCAGAAATAAGGTCTGTGTACATATTTTTGAGACTTTGTGGTATATACATTGGTGCCCTTGACCGTACAGGTCCCAGCATCAATACATGCCTTAGCTACGCGGGCAGAATTACTGACACGAAAATATTGCGGAAAAGAGCACTTTTCGTGCATATGTCGAAACTTTAAAGAGCCATATGTACAGTAAAACGTTGTACGATACACGTGCGAATAGGTAATTCGCAACTCGTGTCGATTTAAAACACTCCCTTCGGTCGTGTTTTAATTTATCATCACTCGTTGCGAATTTCCCATTTTCGGCACTTGTATCGTAAATAACTGTTATTCTTTTTTGTGGTAAGTATTAATCAATGATGGTGGCTGTACTATTTTTTATTTTGAACTCGCTATTGTCTATTTTCCTAAGACTTATGGAACGACTTCATGCTGTTAATGTCCATTCCGCCGCACAATAAACTCCTAAAGCAAGCAGTTTGCTTATGAACAGATTATCTTTTCGTGATTAATGGGGTTTTCAGAGTTCGTTAATTAGCGTGCTAGTGCTCAAAGACTTGCATACTATGTAAAGGGGGAAGTTTTGATATACTTGTTTTCGTTGGTGGACGGAATCTCGTCGCGCTAATCATATTACGGAGAATTCTCAATCTACTTCCGCTTCTGCTTATGCTGTGGACGAAGTACAAAATAGGAGTTTGGGATTGTTTGCGAGGAAATGTAATTTTGGCCAATACTCCCTTTTTTCTCTTTTTTTGAAGGGGGGGAAAATCCGTAATGGATAGGTACCTGCGCGCCACGGAGGTAGCGCGGCGGTTATGTCGGACTCGCACCGACTAAAAACCCCCGATGGGCCTCGCCACATTTCGCACGGCTCTGGGATCTATATAACGCACTGTCCCGACACTGTGGATCCTACAATTTTTTGCCGTTTTTTTTATACGGTAGCCGTATTCTAATGCACGGGCTACGTGACGTTGGTAAACTTAAGTTTCGACACTGTTATAATCTGATTATATGGGAAGTTAGATAATTCTCTATGGGATTTATTTATTTAATCGTATGGCATACATTATTTTGGCCTTAAAAGTTCGTCACTCTTTAGTACCACCCAGGGGACACGTGCAGGGTTGTAGTAGGTAGCCCGTGCGGACGCGAGTGACAGTTGTCCCCCCTTTGTCAAGTGAGTGGGCAACTCGACTGTTAGAAGTTCTTAAGCCGCCCTATGGCCTCTAACTCGGCTTAACGACTACTGTCATAGACAGCAGCCGGGATCAACTGCTTAGCGTGCCTTCCAAAGCACGGAAGCGCTCATTTATATTAACCACTCAAACATCAGGCAGTCACCCATCCAAAGACGGACCGCTGCTATCTTTTCTTAACCTGCATTATCGTTTCCGACCCGCAGGCGCCGTTACGCTATGAGCGCTTCAATGCGATGACAGCTGCCGTCACCTTATTTAAAGCTGTAATATGTGGTCAATGCAACCTACTTAAGGCGCCGTAGGTTCAGCGAAGTTAAGCGAACAGAGTTTTTGAAACAATATAATGCGTCTGTTAATAATAATATGGTTTCAAAAAAATACGAATAGTAATCTTGAGGCTTTTTTGCAGGGAAATCAGTGCTTCGAAACATGATTAAGCAGATTTCGCTTGATAGAAAAAAATCACGAACATAGGTCTAAAACACACAAAAATACACTTAAAATATTCGTAACAAATTATGCACTAAAGCTATAAATATCAAAATTGCTTCTAAAAATCGGCAATATCATGTTTGAGGGAAAACAGTGTTTACATTTTTATTTATTTAAACGGCCAAAAAATTAAAATTAAAAAACATGATATCCGCGCTTCCGAGCACGCGCTTCCATCTCACTCACGCTTATGCTCAGTGAGAGGGAGAGAAGACCATGAATCTACGGCGCCTTAACACTGCTAAGTAATTTTGAGATCTAGGAGTATTGGACTATTGGGCAAAATGAAATTAAGTCGTAATGAAAGTAGAACTAGAACGTTATCAAAAGTGGAGCGTGTCTTCGTGGTTTGAATACTTAAATCTCCATATAGCTAAAGCTGCGACCATGGCAAGAGGCACAACACCGATGGAGACCCACCGACTACACCATAAACGTGACCACAGCAACTCTGACAAGATTGTACGCCTAAGAAGACAAAGATGAATTGGTTATGGAGATATAACCAATCTTGTCAAACCGTACATTGTGAGGAAACACAAAGGCCGTTTTTCCATACAAACGTAGTCCCCTGATTTCTCCCTGGATAATGGCAGTAGAGCAATATTTTTTTTTTCCAAAAATCTATGGCTACTATTGACGTGTTCCTATGTTTTCCTTTTTTTCATAAATTTATTCTTAAAAGAGATTAACCTTCATAAACCTAAAAAAAATGCCAGATTTTCCGCTGTGTTAAAACATCCAGAAAACAGTTTTGACTAGATTATTACAAAAAAAGGAAAACATAGGAACACGGCCAAAGCCTTTCTTTAATTATTAAAAAAAAAAATAGTTAAATAGGTCAACTTTTGGAGAAGAAATCAGGGCACTACGAAACGTTGATTTCATTTACTTTTAATAGGTATTTTCGGTCCAAGATGCAGTTGTCTCTATCGCGCTCGCGCTCGCTTGATCAGGCACTTTTGTACGGAATATCATTTGAAGTTTACCTTAGCCGTTACAATTAGTGAAGGAAGACATCGTGAAGTAACCTATATACATCTGCAAAGATATTGAAAGGTGTATGAATAAATTTGATTGGTTCCGGAGATTACCCATAAACTTACAAAGCTGCAATCTGAGAGACTTTTCCTTGTTTAATATAGATCTATTCGTGTCAAATTCCAACATGGTTCTCATCTAGCCCGCATTTAAACCGCAATTAGGAACTACTCACTAAACCTAAAGTTTAACAAATTACGCTAGCTTGGAGTACGCAGTACTCATGTAGTGGTACCGCTTACGTTTACGAGTTTTAAGCATCTTAGGTATGGAACGATGGAGGCGAAGTTTGGCGTTCCTGCGGATAGCTCGGATACTGGCTCTCAATTCTGGAGCTCACGTTTTAGATATTTGAGAACTAATAGGAAGGTTAATTATACTGGGACGGATACCTTCGCTATCCATAATTTAATTCCAACACTACTTGCCATAATCATAATTTGCCATAAAAGTGGTTTTCTCTGAAAGCGTAACATTTTCAGGACAAATTAGAAAAACTTTGTACAGAACCCTGTAGATTAGGTTAGGTTTGTTTTATAATAATCCTAAAAATTTGCCAGTTTCTGAGAAAAACTTAATTTTTATTGTTATGGCGCATGAAATTATGGATTTCATCAATATAAATAAAATAAAATAAAAATAAAAAGCCCATTTATTCCATAACCAACTTAACTAATATAAAAATTTATTAATATTCCTCTAATTAAAAGGGTTGGACCCCTCTCGGGTAAAGGCTTCCTCCAGTTTTTGCGATTTTTCCCTATCCTCGCAGTTTGATGCCAGTTTCTTGCTAGTTTTTGTATTTCGTCCGCCCATCTTGCGTTTGGTTGGATGGATTTAATTAGTAACCTTAAACTCGCGAGGTCCACAGCTTCAAGAGCCACTAGCTATTGTATTTTTTGAGCAAATACCTACTTAGTAGTGTTATTATGACAGCGGTCTTCTGTAACATCAAAGTACTTCCAAGTATGAACAAGATGACAATTATGATGATGAGTTTAATTACGAGTTCAATTATAATTTCTATCATATTCTTAGTTCCACGTAAAGCTGAATTAAGTGTGCGGCAGAATCGTTTTAAAAGGGAACGAAGTGAACTGTACGTAGTAATTACGGTGGGCGAATAAACCTTACGTTGAATTTAAATGAAGCCGTGAATGCAGAGTGGATTGTTTCAATTAATAGATAAAACTGCTCTGTTGAGAATTAAAAGAGGGAGAATTTACACAGAAAACATATTCGTGAACCAAGAAATTAATTACGAATATGTTTTCGAGATACATATTCGTGAACCAAGAAATTAATCAGGAATATGGTTTCGAGATACATATTCGTAGATCAAGAAATTAATTAGGAATATGTTTAAATATGTCGTAGTGCACATTTATTTTTACATGTATTTATTCTAAATATAAACTTATGCTGATACTTATTCTAAATATTTATTGATGTATTCTTAGGCTTATTTGCATCCTAGTACGTTTCGTATTTACTAATATTACTTCTCACTGCTGGTGTTATGACAATCTATGTAATGTTTTTTAAGTATTTTTAATACGGTACTTTTAACTGTTTATGCTTGTTGAGACATATGTATGTACTGCTACTATCAACACAATAATAGATATTTTTTTTTATCATATTTGTACAAATTGGTCAGACAATACGACTTATTTCATGTGAGCGAACAGCGCCGTAAGGGTGAACATCCAGCAGAGATGTGCATAGATGTGTTACCATATATTTGACACCTCGCATGCTTGACAACTAAATTATTACAGCGATATTTTCGCCTTTGTACCGATTCAACCTATTTTGTCTGTATTTTTAACTGTAAGACACTACATAGTATAAAACAAATTCGCTTCCCGCTGTCTGGCCCTATACATGCAGGCTAGATCTTTAAAACTACGCAACAGACTTTGATGCGGATTTTGTAGCGAAAACGTCTTAAGCGGCGCTGTGTACTTTTTTTGATGGGGAAAAATTGTTAAACTCGCCACAGGTCACGTGACCGTAAGATGTCACGTGACCGTGAGATTCGAGAGATTGAAAATTCGTAAGACGGATGATGACAGCCCAAAAGTGCTACGAGAATTCCGGGCTCTGATAATCATAATAATAATAATAACTCCTTGCATTTCATTAAATTGTCAAAAGGGCCTCTTTAATTTCTCTTTTAAATTTCCTAAAAGTTGGTATCCAAAGGTTATCTCGAAGAGATCGCTCATTCGCAATAAGACTGCGTGTTGTTTACTTCTACTCGTAATCATATTTTACATATTGTATTCTGTATTTATCGATATACATATATATAATCAGAAGTCGATAAACGAGAAGTCCCTATGACACCTCAAAAGTGCTACGAGAATTCCGGGCTCTGCTAATGAGATAAAATATGTACCATGTCCGAATAACTATAACCATAACCATTATGGTTATAGTATGATTCGTATTAGTAGTACATATTTCATGGTATATATGTTCCATGTAATATGTACCACTAAAACGAAAGGCATAATAATGTAAATCACATTTATCTGCACCAGCTTGTGCATAGTAAATTTTACAGTTACTAAGCAATTTCATAGTTTTGAGATTAGTAGCGAAGTCGTAAAACGCACTTGCGATACGAGTTACTGGCCGCCGTGACTTTTATGTATTGCGTAATCGGTTTTTATTAAACGAGCGAGCGAAGCGAATAAAGTAATCCGTTTCAGATGGAAACAAAACAGTTTCGTATGTCAGGATGTCGAGATGTCCCTTTCCGTCTGTTCTTCTCTAAAGATGAAACGATGCGGGTCAGCACTGTCCTTGCCCCTTTTAGTCCAGGCAATGCACTGACAACTTGTATGTAAAAAAATTACAATTTTGGAAATAATTTATAATAGCTTATTTTTATGTAAAACGGATATATTATCAATTAAATAGTTACCCAGCGACAAAATCCGACAAAATTTCAGACATCGAAAAAATGATAAGTTAACTGGCTTCTAAAAAGTCAGTAAAAATATTAATAAATGTTTTTGTCTTTATTTTGGTTCATTTACATTTGCTCTATAATATTCAAGATAAATCGTACAAAAAAAGATAATGCATGCTTCATTTAAATCTACATAATGACTTCCGGGTGGAAAGTTTTTCGGATTCTTGACTAAATCATCTTAGAATAACATTTTCAAATGAAATCAACAAAAAAAACGCTATTATAAATTAATGTTTTTCAAAACCGTATTTTGCCTGGAGTATTGTTGTAGTCTGTTGTTTAATCGGCCTCTTTCTAAGGGATGTTTTCCTAGCGTGTGGAAGGTGTTTCGGATTGTCCCTGTATTTAAAAAGGGTAACGAAGCAGCGATCGAGAGCTTGGTGTACCGTATTACTTGACACCGAACAAAAATTTCATGCTCATATAGACGCTATAGTAAAAAAGCTGCCCAGATGCTTGGTTTTATTAAAAGAAATTCCACTGGTTTCAAACATCAGCAAACTAAAAATATCCTTTACAACACATTATAGTACGTAGGTTCTCGAGTGGCCACCACGTACCGGAAGGCGCAGCGTGGGTAGGCCCCCCACAAGGTGGACTGATGACCCGGTAAAGGTCGCGGGAGTCCGCTGGATGCAGGTGGCGCAGGACCGGTCATTGTGGCACTCTTTGGGGGAGGCCTATGTCCAGCAGTGAACGTCTTTCGGCTGATATGATGATGATGATGAGTACGTAGCCATCTCGAATCTGCCTCAGTCGTTTGGAATCCTTTTTATCATATACGGTCGCAACGTATTGAGAGTATACAAAGGGCGTTTACAAGAAACCTTGCGTTTGGTACCCCCGGTTTCTCCCACAGAAACGCATACAACACTCGACTTGCCAAATTTAAAATGCATAGTCTTCGTGCACCCGACGCAAAGAGAGGGGTGTAATAAGTTTAACGTGTCTGTGGTATCGTAGCTCCCAAACGGATTTGCAAAATTAAATTATTCAAGTTTTCACTTCTACCGGCACTCCCGGAGTGCAACCCTGTCTTTTTTTCTAATGCAACGACGGTGGCAAAAAGGATACGGCCCGCCTGATGGTAAGCGGACACCACAGCCTATAGACGCATGCAACTCCAAAGGAGTAACATGGGCGTTGCCGACCCTCGATATATTTGAGGATTCGCCGTGTTGACGGCTGAAGGAACAAAGGCGCTCGCTCTCAACACAACGCATCCTCGGGAGCTCTGGCTCTTGCTCACCTCCAGGAACACAACACTACTACAGAGCTAGTAGTAGTGTTGTTATAGCTGTGGTCTTCTGCAAGGCGGAGGTACTTCCCCAGTTGGGCTGCTCCACATTCGAGCGGGATGACATTTCGCTGTGCCCTACCTCACCAACCAAATTGAAGTGGGTTAAATCTTTGTTTCGAAAGCACATGTTTTAGCAAGGTATTTAATAAGAAATGAACTAGAAGGAGGTTCAAAAGGATTCGTACCAATTACGAGGGCGACACTGAAAGTCTTTAGAACTGGCCACTTGTAATAAATATAATAAAAAAATAAGTTCAAAATTTGAAAATGGAACTCTTTCTTAATATTTTTGTGTACGAATTCCACTCGATTGTCATTTGTTTTACGATTTGGCGGCAAATTGAAAATTGTGTGTACTACCTGAGCATGAATTTAACGCGAGAAAATTTTCGAGCAATGATTTTTTACGACTTTCGATGTAATTTAAGTCAACAAGAAAGTTATGATAGACTTCGATTGGCCTTTCACGATGAAGCCCCATCTCGTGCTACTATTTACAACTGGTTTAATGAATTTAAACGTGGCCGCACTAATCTCACTGATGATCTGCGTGAGGGCCGGCCTTCTACGGCGACTACTGAAGATAACATCAGTGTTGTGCGGCGTATGATAGAGACTGACAAAAGAGTAGCCTATCAGCAGATTCGTACAAGCTTAGCCATTGGTATGAGTCAAGTCCACAATATCCTCCATGAACATTTAGCGGTGAGGAAGCTTTGTGCCCGGTGGATACCTCATAATTTGACAGAAGCCCAAAAAGTCCGTCGTGTTGATTGGTGCCGTGAAATGGGTCAAAGATTCAACGGAGGTGACTCAAATGCTGTGTTCGACGTAGTTAAGGGTGACGAAAGCTGGATTTACTGTTATGATCCTGAAACTAAAAGACAGTCTGCTGAGTGGGTGTTTCCTTCCGAGGAGTTGCCTACTAAAGTGAAGAGAGGTCGAAGTGTGGGAAAAAAGATGGTGGCCTCGTTCTTCGGAAGGACTGGTCATTACGCAACAATTATTTTAGAGGATCAAAAAACAGTTACTGCGAAGTGGTACACTAACAATTGTTTACCACTTGTCTTGGAAAAAGTTCGAGAAAAACGGCCTCGCAGTAGGATCCTGCTTCACCACGACAACGCCTCATCGCACACCGCCAAGCAAACGATCGACTATTTGGCGACGGCAAACGTGGAATTACTGGGTCACCCACCTTATAGCCCCGACCTTGCACCTTGTGATTTTTATTTATTCCCAAAAATTAAAGAAAAACTTCGAGGAAAACGTTTTATGGACGCCGACGAAGCATTGGCTGCGTTTCAAAAGGCCGTCAAAGAGACCCCTAAGGACGAGTGGGCAAAGTGCTTTTCTCAGTGGTTCTATCGAATGCAGCGATGTATTGATGTGAAGGGAGGCTATTTTGAAAAGATATAATAAAAGTAATAAGTTGCTTGATTGCTCAGTTTTTGATTTTCTAAGAACTTTCAGTTTCACCCTCGTACGTATCGAAGTCGTGTGTTGAAATCGCCAATCCAGTGCCTACACGCGTCAATTATTGAGTAAATGCCGGCCATTGGCGTCCAGGCCTATTTGCCGAATTATCCTCGGGTAAGTGATATTACCTCTACACAGGGAATTACTGATAGGACTGGTTAATTCGATTCTGCGTAGGCATGAGGAATACAAGAGTAGAATCGTGTATGGGTAAGGACCAAATTCTTGGTCAGCTTAACTCATTCAATTAAATTTTCTATAAAAGTTTTCCGTTGTGACACGAAAATTAACCATACAATTCTATGGTTAATTTTTGTGTCACAACGGAACTTGTTTCTTCGTCGGTTTGTATGGCTATAACTACCGACTAACCAGGCCAACTGCTGGCCAAGAATTTGATTTTATACGAATACGTTTTTGTATAGAGCCAGCTTGTCGTTAAATCCAAAAGGAAGTACGCGATACCTTCGTACACTTTAAACAGAACTATCTAACTTAGAAATGTTGCAAAACCCCCGAAATATTCATTTCAAAGTGCAATAATCTCAAAGCCGGCCGGAATCGATTTTGTTCTTCTTCTTCGTGTCGAGGATCCTCAAATACAAGGTGCCCATTGGTCAGCGATGTGGACAGTTCTGTTGCTGTCCACGTTACTCCCCTAGCCTGATCCCCCAGGAGAAAAAAAACGGTTAGGTTGTTAGGTGAACTGCAACCCTACAGCGCGCGAGCCGAGCGAGCGAAGCGAGCGTGACGCGGTAGCGTCCGGCGAAGCGCCATAACCGAACATTATCACTTTTTCCTAGTTGAATATAAAATAATTGCCGCTAATTCCCCTGGGTGATCGGGGTCAGGTGATTTACGTGGATAACATGACAGTTCTGATAGTCGCGTCTCTCAGGTCGTGTTCCGAGCAAGAGTGTAAGAAGGCATGTGGGGCACGTCTTCAGGTGATAGCGATTTTGTTGAAATATAGCTGAGAAACATTTCGATCACGTCAGCTTTGGTCCATTTGCTTAGGAGTATCGATGCCACAGACAGACCATAGATACGTCAAACTTATAACACCCCTCATTGCGTTAGGGGTTAATTATAAAGAAAAAGTTACAAGTGAAAATAATGTATGTACACAATGTTTGATGCCCTTTATATATTTTTCCCCTATGTATTTTTCCGTTCTTTTAACTCTATACCTAAATACCTACTCCGTCAACGAGGCTATAATTTACATTTTAATTTGCTAGGAAAAGGGTTATTAAGTCGGTCTATCGATCCCTTTCGCCTGACATAAAAGGTGACTGAAGGGGGTCATCGGATCGCCACACTCCTCGTAGCGAGGACATCACTTGGCTAAAGACAAAGCAAAGGTGTAGCCCTGCACTTTGTTCTGAGGTAAGCAAAGAGGGTTTTGGTGCAAGGAAGGAACTCTTAGTCGATTTGGAAGTTTTCAAACCGAGTGCTCACTCAGCCTGTCTTGCTAGAGAAAGGCTGTCGACTATACTCCCTTCTGCATGTACCTGAATACGCCCTTGCCCACTCTAGAGGAGGTAGCGATAACTCCCAGAACTCCAGGAAAAGTACGGATTTTGAAAAACATTAATTTATAATACCCGTGTGGTGTCGGGTTAGAATTTCACCACCCCCTTTCTTCCCGTGGGTGTCGTAAAAGTCGATTAAGGGAACAGGGTTCAAGTGTGTTGTGGGCGATGGGCTAGCAACCTATCACTGCAATATCACATTTTGTCGATCTTTTATACCCACATATATAACTAAAAGTGGCGCTGGAACATACGTTTCATGTGCTCTGCCTACCCTTTTTGGGAATAAAGGCGTGAATGTATGTATGTATGTAATTTATAATAGCGTTTCTTTTGTTTATTTCATTTTAAAACATCATTCTAAGATGCTATTTATTCAAGAATGCAATAATCTTTCCACCCGGAAGTAATTATGTAGATTGAAATGAAGCATTCATTATCTTTTGTTGTATGATTTATCTTGAATATTATAGAGCAAAAAAAAATATTAAAAAAAACTCAGGAGCTAATTAAGTTATCACTTTTTTAATGTTTATTATTTTGTTGGATGTTGTTTCTAGGTAATTATTTCAATGATGATAATTATATCCTTTACACAGAAAAAAACAGCTGTTATAAATTATTTCCTTTGTAACTTTTCCCATACCTATCTAGGTAATATCTAGTGACAAGTAGTATCTACTAGTTGTCACTAAAACGACTGGAGTATAGCGTGTTGTAGTAATCACTTCTTTAGCGGCGCTGTGCACTTTTTGTGATGAGGAAAAAATGTTAACCTCGCCACAGGTCACGTGACCGTAAGATGTCACGTGACCGTGAGATTCGAGAGATACTCGCAACAGGTCACGTGACCGTAAGATTCGACAGATTCAAAATTGGTAAGACGGACACGTGACCTGATCGAAAAACTGTTACAATGTCATTGAGTTTTCACTTCTGCCGGCACTCCCGGAGTGCAACCCGGTCTTTTTTTTATGGTGATATGCCCTGTTTGCACTAACATTACTTAAATCTATTGCCATTGCCAGATCGCGTAGCTTGGAGAGTTGGTGAAATACAGTCATCACGGTCCTCAGCCACGAGGATACGACGAAAATAACTACAACTTAGAAAAGTTGAAAAACCCCCGACATTTTCATTTCAAAGTCCAATATCTCAAAAACGGCTAAACAGATTTTTATAAAACATGGCTAAAAACACTCGGGATAAAATTATCTATGATACAAAAAAAACCGCATTCAAATCGGTCCATCCGTTTGGGAGGTACGATACCACAGACAGATACACAGACACGCTAAACTTATAAGTCTTATAACACCCCTCTCTTTGCGTCGAGGGTTAAAGAAGAATAAGTAATCTACAGAAAAACATTTTTCACTAAATTTATAATTAAATGTAACTAAAATCTACCTAATTCCAAAGTATTTACATACCTACACCTCAAGTGTACTTAATTTAATAATGTGTTCTAAATGTCCACCGTACCGTTCACTTTAAACACAGTTTCACACGTTTTCTTAGATGACCATCTAATAAATTTAAAATGTTTGAATCTTCCTTCAAAAGAGAATAAGCGCTGGGCTCCTGCATGCTCTGCAAATGGTGGTGCTGAACATCTTCAGGTACGCCTTGCGTATTTTTGGGATACGCCAAAAATTCTTGCCGCATCATTAGTGCTTGCAAGTCTCGCAACTGGGTGCTCCTCAATAAAATCCAAAATGTATTGGTACAGGAATGTGTCTTGTCGCGGTCTTCCCAGGTCTGCAACGGGAGCTGCAAACGTCCCCTTGTCTCTCAACCTTTGACACGCACGCACGAACACACTTGACGTAGGTAGTGTTCATGAACAGAAAGTTTTATTTTTTGTTTTTATTTGTCTATGCCAAAAATCTATGCTGGCAACATTCTTCTTTTCTTGTGGAGCCACGGCCATAGCGTGCTGCTCTAAAATTTAGTTTATTTAATTTGAATAAACGTCTTTTGAAT
Source organism: Epinotia ramella (assembly GCA_947578815.1). Classification (NCBI taxonomy): domain Eukaryota; kingdom Metazoa; phylum Arthropoda; class Insecta; order Lepidoptera; family Tortricidae; genus Epinotia; species Epinotia ramella. Next base: position 2,344,742 of record OX388213.1, read on the forward strand.
ATTTAAAGCATGTTTTTATTGAACATGCTAAGTGGTCCTTCGAGTTTTAATTGAAAAAGTGCTATTCATCACGAAAATAAACAGTTCGCGAGTGTTTCTGCTGGTGTGCGTCGTGACACTTACGAGCCAGAAAATCTATAATTTTCTAATATTAAGGCCCGTGAAGCATTCGTGCAGCGAACAACAATAAAGTACGGCTATGTACGAGTACTTAGTGCAAAATATCCATACTTAGTGCAAAAGAAAAGCACGTGGTGCGGGAGTGAATTCGGCAGCCATTTTTTCCAAGCGCTTTTAACCGGCTTCCCGCGCCCGTTTAAAACTCCGCGACGTCAAGTGACAGTTCCGCGGCCTCTATGTTGGCAGTACTTTGAATAAGTCAAGTCGACAAGTGACGTATAATGACAGTGACAGCTGATGTCACCACCGAATAGTTTACGCATTTATTTTGAAGATTTTGGTTTTAAAGTCCTGAAAGATGACGCCCAATCCACCGGTTACCGACCCTGAGGAGATGTTGAAGCAGCTTAAGGCGAGGCGACGCGCCTTGAAAGGAGCCATAACGCGAGGGGAAACATTTATCAACGAGTGCAAAGTGTCGACAAGCAGTGAGTTGTGCGCGAGAAAACAAAGCCTTGTAAGTACTTTTAATAATTATGAATCGATCAATATCGAAATACAAACCCTGGATGAAAATGATGACGAGGACATTTCAGTGGTTGAAAATAAATACTACTATGTGATAGGTAAATTGGATGAGTCCATAAAAGGTTTGAATAACAATAATGGTACAAGCAGTGAACATAATAATTCACACAACTCTTCAAGCTCCAAGCTTCCAAACATTGAGATCCCATATTTTGATGGAAAAGACTTTACCAAATTCAAACCATTTATGGATCTCTTTTGTGCTGTTTTTGACAAAAACCCATCGCTGTCAAATGTACAGAAACTATTTTATCTGCGCAAATACCTAACAGATGATGCTTTAGGTATAATTATAAACCTACCAATTGAAAATGAATCATATCCTGAGGCTATGGAATTATTAAAAAAGCGTTTTGACAATAAGTCACGCCTAGTTACCACTCATATCAATGTGCTTTTGGATCTGCCCTCAATGCAGAAGGGTACTGCTGCAAATATCAGGACATTCATTTCACAAGTCCAGCAACAATTGTATGCTCTTAAGAACTTGCAGCAGCCCATCAAGGAGTGGGATATGCTGTTAATTTCAGTTTTGACAAGAAAGTTGGACTCTTTTACCAACCGTGCATATCACCTTGACCGTGTGGACCCGGACAAAATGCCTTCTATGGCTGAATTTATAGCTTTTTTGGAAAAGCGTGCAATAGCGCTTGAAGAAAGTCCACCAGAGAGAAATCCCACTCATCAAGTAAAATTTCAGTACAAACCAAACACTTACAATAAAGTGACTAATGTAGTTACAAACACCTATAACACTCCTTGTGCATATTGTACAAAACAACAGCATCCTCTGTATTCATGTGCTAAATTTCAAATGGCAACTGTAAAAGATAGGTTAGACTATGTAAAAGCAAATAATTTGTGCAATGTGTGCCTGAAACAACATAAAAATACTTGTAAATTCACTTTTAAGTGCAAAATTTGTAAACAAGGGCACAATACTTTGTTACATGAGGACGGACCCACAAGCACACCTCAGGAACCAATGGTTAATTGTCATTCAAATGTACATACATGCAAAAATGTCTTGTTACCTTCTATAAAGGTCAAGGTTCATGACAGCAACGGTCATGAACATATTGTAAAAGCGCTACTCGATAGTGGCAGCCAAGCTTCGCTAATGACCCAAGAATTAGCTGATAAATTAAAGTTAGAGACCAAAAAAGAGAATACCAATATTATTGGCATTGGTCAGAAATTAAATAAAATTAAACAATGTATGAGTGTTAAAATTTATTCATGCATACATAATTTAAATGTCAAAGTCAGCTGCTATGTAGTTGATAAGATAACACCATGTTTGCCACAGCATCCTGTTGATGTTTCAAAAATGAAAATTCCTGAAAATGTGAGTTTATCAGATGTACATTTCAATGAGCCATCAGACATTTCCATGCTTCTTGGAGCAGATGTATATTTTAATGCACTGTTAGATGGACACATCAAACTGGAAAGTGGCCCAGTTTTGCAAAATACTGTATTTGGCTATGTTGTTGGAGGTAAAGTGGATTGTATAAAATCATGTCAGGCATCAAATGTTGCTATGGTGTCAAATTTTGTTACCTGTGAAAGCAGAAATGACAAGTTAGAAAACATAATGGAACAATTTTGGCACACAGAGAAAATTCCTGGAGAACCTGCAATGAATAATGACAATAATAAGCAAGCCAGTGAGTTTAAAAAGGCAGAGGAAATATTTGAAACATCAGTAAAATTGGAAAATAATACATTTCAAGTGGACTTACCATTAAAGGCTCCGATGAATGAACTCCAGCTGGGTGATTCCTTCTCAGCTGCCCTGCAAAGGTTCCTCTGTCTGGAAAAAAAGTTTAGAAGCAATTCACATTACTTCGAGCAATATAAAAAATTTATAAAAGAATACCTAGATTTAGGGCATGCCAAGATTGTAGACATCAGTGACTATGACCTATACAATGGTGCTGTATATTTTTTATCACATTTCGCTGTGGTAAATGAGGGTAGTAAAACAACAAAATTAAGAGTAGTCTACAATGGCAGTATGAATACAAAAAACAACAAATCTTTGAATGATGTAATGCTAAACGGGCCCGTAGTACAAAGTGCACTATTTGACATATTGATTCTATCTCGCACGTATCTATATACGTTAATATGCGATATTACTAAAATGTTTAGAAATGTGCTTATCAATGATGAGCAAAAAAGCTTACAAAATATACTCTGGCGTGATGACCCATTGCAGCCCATCCAGTGCTTGCAGCTGCAAACCGTAACTTACGGATTAAAGGCGTCCACTTACCTGACTACGCGTTGCTTGGCAGAACTGGCATCTAGGTACAAAGAGCAATATCCTTTGGCTGCAGCAGCTATAAAGCAAAATACTTACGTTGATGACGTTATCGGCGGGGCTGATGATGTACAGTTGCTGAAAAAACTGAAAGGAGAGCTTATAAGTCTATTAGAATTGGGGGGATTTAAGTTGCACAAATGGTGCTCCAATGTTGATGAGGTTCTCTCGGATATCCCTGCGGAGCACAAATATTTTGATCAGTTAGACTTGAATAAAGATAATGTGATAAAAACGTTAGGGGTCAAATATGACATAAATAATGATTCATTTACATTTGAAAGCCCAAAAGGAGATGAAAATAAATTAAATACAAAAAGGGCAATTTTAAGTTTTATCGGAAGAATCTTTGACCCACTGGGATTAATAAGTCCAGTTGTTGTATTAGCTAAAATGTATATGCAGCAAATTTGGGCATTACGATGCGATTGGGACACCAGATTGCCTGAGGAACAGCTCGACACTTGGAGAAAATACCTGAAAAAATTAAATGAGATGGAAAAAATAGAAATAAAAAGATGTTTAAATGTGAATGATATTGCTGAAGTTGAATTGGTGGGATACTCGGATGCTTCAATCAAAGCCTATGGATGCTGCTTGTATCTGAGAATAACTGATAAAAATAAGAAAGTACATGTAGATCTTCTATGCTCCAAGTCTCGAGTTGCACCCTTAGGAAAGGTGCTCACAACACCACAGCTAGAGCTGAATGCAGCCTTACTTTTAGCTCAATTAGTGAACAAGGTCAGCAAAACATTAAAATGTCGATTTGAGCATGAAACCATATTATTTAGCGATTCCCAAATAGTGCTCGCGTGGATCAATAATCCACCTAAATCAAATACTTACATAAACAATAGAGTAAAACAAATACATACCTTAGTAAGCTCCTCCATATGGGGCTATGTCAAAACTTCAGAGAACCCGGCAGATTGTCTGTCTCGGGGAATGTCTCCGGAGAAGTTGAGATCTCATGACTTGTGGTTTCATGGGCCAGCAACCTTGTTAAGTCCAGATTTTGATGTTAAAACAAGCTCTATAAAGCAAGACTTACCTGCTGAGTCTGTTCTAGTACTCACTCCAGACACAAATAATGATGATGACTGCATTAATTTGTTGAATAAATACTCTAACATAAATAAACTTCAACGGGTGGTGGCCTATATGCTCCGCTTTTGTAAAAATTGTAAAAATAATAATGACAAGATTACTGGCTCACTGGCACCACAAGAGTTAAATGACTCTATGATAATTATTGTGAGACAAACTCAAAGGCATTTCTTTTCAAAAGAAATTCACTGTCTATTAAAGGATATGCCTATTAAGACTGGCTTGAGTGGTCTATACCCATTTTTAGATCAGAATCTCATTCTCAGGACCGGTGGTAGGTTACAAAATGCCAGTAACATCTCATATGACAAGATGCATCCCATTATTATGCCAAAAGCTTGTCATGTTACTCGCTTACTCATATATAGAGAACATTTAAGACTGTTACATGCCGGTGCAAAGTTAGTTCTAAGCTCACTCAGCCAAAGATATTCCATAGTAAATGGCATTAGAGAAGTTAAAAATGTTTTAATAAAATGTGTGAAGTGTTTCCAACTGAAGGCTGCAGCTGCAAAGCAATTGATGGGTTCCTTGCCAGCGCAGAGGGTCACAGCTGCACGCCCATTTGAGGTCATAGGAGTAGATTTCTGTGGACCTTTTTGTACCAAAGTTAGCAGAATTCGTAAACCATTGGTTACTAAATCTTACATAGCCATTTTTGTTTGTTTTGCTACCAAAGCAGTGCATGCAGAATTAGTAAGTGACTTGACCACTGAGGCATTCTTGGCATGCCTTAAAAGGTTTATAGCAAGACGAGGAGCCCCTAAACAAATATTTTGTGACAATGCTCAGACGTTTAAGGGAGCTTCCAATAAATTAAAAGAATTGTATCACTTAAATTCATCCAAGGCTCACCAACAGATTGTAGACAATTATTGCTGTAATAACTACATAATGTTTAAATTTATTCCTAGCTACTCTCCTGAGTTTGGAGGCCTCTGGGAGGCTGGCGTAAAGAGCCTCAAGTTCCACCTGAAAAGGGTAGTTGGTAGCCTGGTACTAACATTTGAAGAAATGTACACTGTTATCACCCAGATTGAGGCGGTGTTAAACTCCAGGCCTTTATTGCCTACATCTGCTGAAACCTCTTGTTATAGATATCTAACGCCTGGACACTTTTTAATAGGTGCTCCATTGACCAGTTTTCCTGAAGTGGACTATACTGATGTCAATATAAATAGATTAAAATTTTGGAAAATTGTTGAAAAATGTAGACAAGATTTTTGGAAACTGTGGTCAAGGGACTACCTGACACAGCTTCAAAACCGCCCCAAATGGCAAAATGTTCAGCCAAATTTAAAAGAGGGTGATTTAGTTGTAGTAAGGACGTACAATACTGCTCCTTTAGAATGGCCTATGGCTAGAATTGTAAAGGTCATACCTGGACCTGATGGAAAAGTAAGAGTGGCAGAGATAAAGATGGCTGGCTCTGGAAAAATATTTCTCCGCTCCTACAGGAAATTGTGCCCATTACCTATTAATGATAATTAAGTTGTACCTAATCTTACAACTTCTAAGAAGTTTTAAATTTGCAAGTTTTTGTTTAAATTGTATTCGTTTTTTTTTTAATTTAGGCATATCATGTTGGCCGCCCCAACTATGTTCATGAACAGAAAGTTTTATTTTTTGTTTTTATTTGTCTATGCCAAAAATCTATGCTGGCAACATTCTTCTTTTCTTGTGGAGCCACGGCCATAGCGTGCTGCTCTAAAATTTAGTTTATTTAATTTGAATAAACGTCTTTTGAATATTTAAAGCATGTTTTTATTGAACAGGTAGGGTAGGGGGTAGTAATGATATGATTCCCCATAAACTCGTCTGGCGTCATTGGCATTTTCACCGCAACGGAAATAAATTCGTAGGTAACATTGATCGTGACAATATTATTAATTTCGGATCGATGGATGAGTAATGACTAATGGCCGGTTCCAATAATCAATCCACCGATAGTTTTCCTTACCAACAGTTACATTTTGACACATTTTTTACGGGTAATCTGTCAAAATGTAACTGCCGGTAAGGAAAACTATCGGTGGATTGATTATTGGAACCGGCCATTAGTTGACAATGACATTTAATTATTTTATTGTTGTTAATTGGAATCGTCCATGCCACCGCGGTAGTAGAGTGAACAAAAGTTGTGAATATTGAAGACTCTCTTCTTTGCATGAAAAAAAGTAGGAAATTTTGTAAAATCGTAGAACAAAAGTTGATGTATTCTAACATGTTTCGGCTTTCACACGACTTATGACTAACCTTGTATATAGTAAATTTCTTGAGTTCGTAAATACTATTATATGTCAAGGTTAATTATTACTTCATTGTGGTCAAGGTTCATATTATAGGTGGGTGACACACGAAAAATGCACTCACTAATTCAGGCAGATTGCCTCACGATTTTTCAACGCCCGTGTCCTTACAGTTGACGCGACTGTAGAGGTACGTTTAATGATGAATATTACAAGCAGTTAAGTAGTAAAAATGATCGAGAATTTTTAACACCCGAACATTTTTATTCAGGGCTGTTATCATAGTACTCTTATCTTGCCGCCCGTTTAGATATTTTATGAGCCTTCAGTGAAAGTAACTGCGTTTTTAGGCATTTTGGGGTTGCTGTCTGGAATGGCGAATTCAAATGTGTTTCAATAAATTTTATACTAAATGGGAAACTTGCGTTTAACCTTAGTTTCGAGATAGTAAGTGATAAATGGATCGAAGTGATACTTTATCAGTAACTAGCTTTTGCTCGCGACTTCGTCCGCCTGAACTCCTATATTATTCAGAGCAATGAAGCGTATTTGCAGTATCCTGAAGGTGAATTGAAATTCCTTGTTTCTAGGCCTAATTGAAATGATTTGAGTTTGAGTTTGATCCAAGAGGCCATCCTCGCCATCGCCCCATTCCAAGTTGGCTCAGTTCGCGTTGCACAGGGTGGTTCCACAACACTTCGGGAGCTCAACTCAAATACCGCGAGCCGTTGCTTCTTGGAAACTGAAACGCACGACGCTCATCATTGCTTTATCTATATATCCAACCCCGATTTCATTACTTGGTTTTAATCCAGGCTTTGGAATATTTGTATACCAAAGCTTATCTTAAGCCGTTTAAAGCATGTTGATTTGAGTAACAAACGATTTTGGAATTTCCTTCTTTGAGCTCTCCAGCTATTTGCCTTGCTGAGGTTTTCCCGGGCTCTTTCCTTGGACAACCTAGAATGTATACATATTTAAGGAGTTGGCAACGCGCGTGTGAAACTCCTGGAATTACAAGCGTCCATAGGCTAAGGTGACCGTTTATTCTCATTTAATATGTTTTATGAAATCGCTCTTGCCCCGGTGGCGCGCTTGCCCCGACTGACCTTAAAGTATGTTTTTTTGCTAGACATTGTTATTATAGGTTATAACAGTGGTCGGCAATCTTATAGCAACCAAGCGCCAAATAGTAGCTAAAATTCAAAATTCTGAATTCATCGACCTTTACATACAAAACAGCTAGGGCAGCTCGCGGGCCGCAAGTAAGGGGCTGGCGGGCCGACCGCTGGGTTACAATAACACCTACAATAATGGTTCCAAAGAGTCATTCTGTCAAAAGCGTAGAGAGGATTTAATAGATGGAGTCCTACCGAAAGCCCGAAGGGATGGACGTAAATTAACCTGACAATATTAAGGAGGATCAGAAGACACAAGGTTACAGTTCATTACATGCGCTCACTACATCAACTCCACAGTTAGTAGAGTACCGAGACGAGGCGGTGCGGGTCGAGTGCCAGGTGGCTCTAATGAGCTGTTAAATACATCCTTGACATCTCATGTCATATAAACTTTAGTCGTATTATATCCGTGACGTCAGTTTCAGTAGTTCTTTTTTACAGGTCCACTGCTGTACATAGGCCTCCCCCAAAGAGTGCCAAAGTGATCGGTCTTGCCCCGCCCGTATCCGACCTTTACCAGGAGATCAACCCGCCTTGACCACCTACCCACGCTGCTGCATCTTCTGAGAATGTATACCATATGAAAACCACACTGTTTAGGCTGAACATCCACCAGATTGTATGAAGCTGTGTTTTCATACATTTGACAATTAGAGTACTTATAGATTTCTACAGAAAAGCTATACGCCTGCCACCATAAGGGACGGAACGAAAAGGCTCCTATGCAGCTAAATTAAGAACTGATCTTAAAATGCCTACTTAATTTGTGGGAATAATGGTTTGTTTGCCGCAATCATGAGGTTAGTAGGAACTAACTCGGTTACGGCAAATAAAAAAAGTGGACAAGGAGTGGAGAATGACAAGGACAACGATTGATATATGCTGTCACAGTTATTAAGATTTGTATACTACCATCTCGCTCGATCGTGTTAGCTATTATTATTACCATAGCTTGTCCTGAGTAATCTTAGGTTCATGATTTGACACCTAGCTCGCGCCCTATTCAAAGGGTAATTCTTCAATGTCTGTCTAATTCCTTCAATCTTTGATTATAAAAGAGAGGAACGGATATTTAATTTAAAATATGACTTAACCTGTATTTTTTGTTGATGTAAAATTACTATTATTTTACCGTACTTACTTATAACTAAATGAATGGAACCCTCATTTTCCGTTATGAGTGATTTTTATACATTTAACCGGGACTACCTGACCCTTGTTAGACGGTAATGGCGAATGTAAAACGGTGGGTGATATAAAATATATTTGAGCGCCTGGCAAATTTCGACGAGCAAAAACGCTTGATGTCGAAACGTAGTCATAATGTTAGAAGGCGTTCAATGAATAATAATGTAGATATTACGAACGAGGGTACGGGGAAATGTGATCGCGACATACTTTATAATCTATAGACGCTTAAACCTACAAATGGGCGTTTTCTTGGTGTGTTCTGAAATAAAATACCGATATCGATTGTTTCCGATGGGCTCCTGCAGGTCGATCACGTAACGCATTGTACGCGCGTCATATAGATCTAAGTAACTGTCACTTTTTATATGGAGAAATGTCAGTTAAATTGTCCTTACGCGCGTTCAGACCTTTTTGTGATTACCCCTAGGAGTTTGGTTAAGTATAAGTACATACCATTATAACGTAAATGATACTTCAATCACGAGAAAAAATACGTTTTATTAATCTACCATTCGTTCCTTTAAAAAATACACCAGGTTTTTGAAAGATAAATTGGGTTTGGCTAACCGCCGAGTTGCCTCGCAAGAAATATTTGTTGATTTGCTGAATATACTGATAACTGGATGTTTTCTGCGCATTTAAGAATAGTGTATCCTTCGCTTTATAACACATTTATTTTAAAGGGCCTCTGCGCTGTTGGCTTCGGCCCACGCATGCCTTCCAAAAGTCCGGGACCCCATGGTCCTGAGGAAAGTACATACAAATAATAATAATAATAAACATTTATTCAGCATGTTCATTTATGTATATAGGTACCTACGAGTATATAGGTATTTCATAGATATAAATGGGGGATTATAACTCATAACATAAGCTTCATTGAACATTCTACGTTACTAGTTCGATTTTGTACGATTGTTCCCTAAAATGTATTTATTTATAAAATTTGAAGCTGCAAACAAATAGTAAAATAATAAATAGTAGGTAATACATCAGCCTATATACTTCCCACTGCTAGGCACAGGCCTCCTCTCATGGATGATTTGACCTAAATAATAATCGAAGGATTGTAATACTAAAAGACATCCCTCTCCCTGCGCCTTCCCAATGTATATAATATATATCTCACAATTATTATATACTCATGTCACTATGTCTTCTCCGGTACCTATGTAATTATTTCAGAAGCATCTCCGCTTACAGAGTTACGTCAAAATAAACAACACACGCTACTATCTTAATTAACTCTGTTACACAAAACGTGACCGTATCACTTTGCGCTAAAGTTTATATCGCAACGAAAGAAAATCCACTGAAAGGAGGTTGTGTAAGTCTCACTATGGTGAGGCAAGGATGATCAACGTTTACAAGGCTCGTGGAGAAAGTTTCAAGTGAACACAGTTCAGTGACTCGAACACAATTAACCAGCATGAGCGTGTAGGTTCAACATGAACAAGGGTTTCCAGCCTGCAATTATAATTGTAGGTAGCATTGTTTTTCCGTAGAACTCTTGGACTTCATTGTGACTGTCATTATTTATTTATTTTATTTAAACGTACAAAATGTATACAATTTGACAGTAAGGAGCCAAAGCACTGTACAATGTATAATTCTTAACATGTATATACCGAAAAAAACATCTAAACTTCCATCATCTCGCACCTCAGACAAATAAGGATAGATAAATAAAAACTTTATTAGCGTACATGGTATAACAACACAGGTACTCTCTTCCGAGACTCGCGAACCACGTGACTGACACAAGCCTACGTCATCATGCTGTTAAATGCCGTTTGATGACGTAGGCTTGTGTGAGTCACGTGGTGCGCGAGTCTCGGAAGAGACTACCTGTGTTGTTATACCATGATTAGCGTATATGCCACGACCACGACGAAACTTAAGAGTAAAAAGTGGTTTAACAGAGATATAAACTTATAAACGAAAACTATACCTACTAATGGTACAACTATGTAAATTAATTGCCACGACAAAAGGCGCCGACTCAGCATGTGCTGTACCAGCAGCCAGCGCTGGTATTCTGCCGGAATAATATGTCATACATTCGCCGATCGTCTAGCAAATATATCGCATTCAAGGTGCCTGTGACAGAAGCGAGTTCAGCAGACCCCGTATCATGGTCGGCCTTATCACGCGATAAGTGACAAGATGGGAGCGTCGTCTCGTTCTATCGAACGGTGTCAGCCAGTGACGGACGCTCTATCCTGTCACTTATCGTGTGATAAGGCCGACCACGATACGGGGTCAGTTTTAGTGCCCGAACAGCATGTGAGTTTCTTGTGTGCAGTACGAGTTGATGTGACTGCCAGGATTGTGATGTCGGCCACAGGACGGTTTTGGGCACAACAGGTATAGTGAGCTTTACGGCACGTGCCACTAGATCCGGGCAGTCGGTGTGGCCATTATACCTTGCTCAAATGATTTTGTGTCTAGAACATATTATTAAATGGAAATATTTAGCTACCAAACTGATTCCTAACTAAGAACCAATTCGATTAAGAGCGATTACAGACGGCGACTTGTTTCACGAACGACTGTCGCGTGACACTTGCCATGGATTACCTATAAAATCACCTTTATCGATACTGTATCGCTACAAAAATCGCTTCATTTTGTATTATCCTCATAGAGTATAGGTGCATCTAAATGACTGTTCATGTAGACCAGTTTGGAAATACCTGCTGGCTTATTTAGGTTGACCCGGCAAAAAAATATTTAATATTTAATGAAAATCGCTGTGTGTAACCGCTCTTAATGTTCTAACTGTATTTTATAGTAAGTCATTACTCATCTAGGGCGGTAAAACGAAGAATGTCTCAGACCGCAAATGCCGCCCAAGACGGAGACAAGGACTTTGACAGTATTTGCCACTTTTTGACCAAGTATGACGTGAAATACTATTTGCGTCTATCTCTAAACCGGTAATTGCATAGCAGAGGTAACCTACTGAACTTCTTTGCGTCATCAACTTGTATTTATAGGTAAATATGAAGTACCCAAATTGATCTCCAATATATATACAAGATATATCCCTCTATAGAATGACCCTTCCACGTGGGGTTTACTTTTTACCCGACTGCCCTAGAAGGAGGGTTAAGTTTTTGGAGCGTATATATGTAAATACGTATACGTATATATGTATTAGTATGTATGGATGTAACATGTACGCATGTGGACAAGAAAATTCTACCGCTGTTTTGCTCGACTTGGCGGGGGCACTGTCGGGCCCCCAGATTCCACTGGTTACAGTCCGAACGGCTTGAAGAAAAAAATTGTTATTTTTTTTCCTCTTCTGTCATTTAAATAACGCAACGGCCGAGCCATGGCGACAGCTAGTATCTAATAAGGGCTGACACACAGCATTGCTAGTGGGGGCGTCAAAACTAATTATGGCACTTCATTAAGCCTAAGTGCCGCCCGGGCGCCTAAAAAGATTCCATTAGACTAAGAGGTGGCTGTTAAGTTTAACTTTACTTAATAATATTACTTATTACTTCTAAATTTATTTTGTTAGCACTTTTGTTACATTAGGTACCTACGGGGTTCTGCCTTTTCGGCGAAATATGTTTCGCAGAATTTCACATGGCAACCAACTTTTCGCAGAATTTTCATTTGGCAAACCAATTGTTGGCATAACTTAACTTCGCAGTTTTCTCATTTAGCAAAATTTTTATATTGCTAAATTTTACTTCGACAAACTTTCATGTGGCATTATTATGAAGGGGGTTATTATGAAGCAAATGATGTGCTTAGGCAAATAACAAATCGTCAAATGACGTTTGGGCAACCAAAAACATGGCACCATTTAGAGCGCTTCAAAGGTCATAGAAATACTGAGGCGCGGAGCACTATTCTGGACGCGGATTATCAGGGCAGACAAAAATGGCTTGTCATAAGCGGACTGTCTTAGGTCGGTTAGGTTAGGGTTCACTTGAGTCCCTCAGACCAGAAATAGACACCCCGCGCAGCGGGGTGGCGTCGACTCGCTGGAGATTATCAGTCCGCACAGATAAAACTATGGCACACTAGTTCGTAGTTCGTTCGTTTGACGAATACATAAAAAATATTATAATATAATATAATAATCTTAAAAAAATCCCAGGTAATAATTTATCAAATCAATAGTTGCGAAATGATATCAGTGCTAAAAGTATGTTATGCCAATCAATACATTTGACGAATACATAAATGACGTATTAAAAAAATTCCAGGTAATAATTTGCCTAACTATAATTTATCAAATCATTCGTTGGGAAATGATATCAGTGCGAAACGTTGAGTTGGGAAATAAAACTTCGACCAAATAAATATATGGGAAAAATAGTTTGGGAGTTAAACATTTGCCAAATAATTTTCGCCGAAACATTAGTAAACCGGTACCTACGCATAAACGTCGAAAGTTTTGACTTTCAGAAGGTCGTATGTTATAGTTCATCCCGGCGGTCTGTCTGAGATCTTTAGGATACGCCGGCACAGCCGCAAAGCCCCCCTATTCTGTAACTTGTCAAGGGGGCGTGGTCGACTCGAATCAAGGCATCCCCTTAAAGATAATATGTCATCAATGCGCATGTGACATATGACACACCTGGATTACCTGCTATGCGGACAGCTGTTAGACATCGTTGTTATAAAAACAACGTATTTATTTATTTATTAAATAGCTTCAAATTGCAGGCTTTCAAATAGCATTAAATAGCTAAAATTTTACCCGTAGGGTGTCGCTAAATATTCATTACAAACTAAAGATTAATACATTTATTAACAAATTACATTAATAGTAATTTTACATTAATAGTAACTTTACATTCTACAATAATGAATTAATTAATAATCATTATAATAAAAATAAAATTTGTTCATTCATATATTATAATTATAAAATTCATTTAGGTGATAAAAAATGGACTACAGGTAACCATCCAGAAAGTTCATTCTACACGCAAGCCGCAATAGTATTAAGTAGTTTCGGAGATCAGCCCCTACATACAAACTTTACCACGCTACAATAGACTTTTTATCTTTATTATATTACTAGCTTCTGCCCACGATTCCGTCCGCGTGGAACTCGTTTATATCGTAGCTCCATACAATCTTTCAACCCCCATTTTAGGGAGGTGGGGGGTTAGAAAGAGACAAAAAGTAGCCTATGTCACTCTCCATCCCTTCAACTATCTCCACTTAAAAAATCACGTCAATTCGTCGCTCCGTTTTGCCGTGAAAGACGGACAAACAAATACACACATACACTTTCCCATTTATAATATTAGTATGGATTATAGATACCGAAGTACGTACCAGTATCAAAAACCTAATGTATACCTTTTAATATTTACCATTAAATAAAATCGCACAATAGGGAATATTCATGTCATTTTTTTATTTTTTTTATCTATTCTATAAGTAATTATATAACCGGAAAAAAATATAACACTTTCACAATATTATTAAATAAGCTAAAAAAAAATAATTAAAATTACTATCATTTTCGGACGATCAAAACGCCACCATTTTGGCGCGCTCATTTGTGACGTCACCGTGCAGCTTAGTGCACGGCGGTTCTTAAACAAATTAACAACAAAGTGTTTAATTCACACTTTTAATAAATGTGAGTGATTAAAGCTTATAAGATCAACTTATTGTAATGGAAGAGCACACAAAAGCTTATTATAAATATTGTATTGTCCCTATGTGTGAAAATCACATTAAAACTGCAAATATTTTCATATGCCCAAAGGTGCAAATATAAGGATAAAGTGGTGTAAGGCGATGAGGAGAGATAATGTATCGTGCTTGAGTAGTTTATATTGTTGTGAAGATCATTTCGACGTGAGTATTAAATATGTATGTACCTAAAATCTTTTTTATTACGACTCGCGAACAATATAGGTAAACAATAACCTAACCTCAAAATTGTATTATATACTTATTCATAAAACTATTCTGATTCCCAATTTTTTTAGTTATTAATGTTACAAATTATGATTTTTGTTGATCAACAGCTGACTACGAGTGTTGATTTTGATCAAGAAACCTTTTAGCTAAGTTTCTTTGTTTGCACTGTTGATCGAAGAAAGTTAAAAGAATTTAATCCTTTTTACTGAGTGACCTACACAAATTTGTTTTATTTATAAGCCTTGACGAAAACAACCTAGTTTGTTAAAGTTCATAAAGATGTTCTCAACATTTAACATTCCTAATAGGTAGGTAGGTAGCGGATAGGTAGGACGGAGTCGCGGGCAGAAGCTAGTATTATATAATCAAAGATATGTAGGTACATATCTTTGATTATATAATACTAGCTTCTGCCCGCGACTCCGTCCGCGTGGAACTCGTTTATACTATCTCTATACCAAATTTCATCCAAATCGGTTCAGCAGTTTAAGCGTGAAGAGGTAACAAACAGACAGACAGACACACTTTCGCATTTATAATTTATTATTAAGTAAGTATATATAAAATATATAATATAACTAGCTTCTGCCCGCGACTCCGTCCGCGTGGAACTCGTTTATATCGTAGCTCCCCCCATATCCCCCAAAGGGATGAAGTGGGGGTGAAAGTTTGTATGGAGCTACGATATAAATGAGTTCCACGCGGACGGAGTCGCGGGCAGAAGTTAGTATATATAATATATAAAGTTATAGTATAGTAAAATAGTATATAGTATGGATAAATATCTACTAGTTTTTTATTCCACTTATTTAACAAAGACACCTATTTGAAGTAGTTTAAAAGTCTAGCTATTTGAATCGCCGAAATAGGTTATAATTATTTAATTGACCAATCTCACGAGTATAAAAACAAGGAATATGAAAATTTATTGAATATCTGTAACTTATTTACCTTGCAGCTTTTACTCCTCTTAGTTCAGCGGACGTAAAGTCACAAATATTTGCGAAGTATGTATTAAATTTAGTCATCATGAACACATCAATTTTAGGCAGATTTTCCGACTGTGCCTTGACAAAACCGCCTTCAGTCATTGTGGCGAGTCTTTTTTCACTTAATAATTACCAAAAAACACTGATTATTTATCATAAACAGCGGCCAAACAATGCGAATAACTTTCAATAATCATACTAACGACCGCTCCGCCAATAGCGTTGCGTTTTGGAAATTTGCGAGGGAATTTGAAAAATAGTACTTTTAAACAATTTATTTTATCAATAGAAACATGATAATTTGAAAAAATAATCATGTGTGTATATTTATTAAGCAATATAGATTACACGTGATTTTTTTTGTCCATTTCTAAATCACATGCATATTCCCTATTGTGATAACATTAATATCTATTTCATTTAAAACCTGTAAAAGCCAAGCTTTTGGCCAGGGATATTCCTGAATACCACAAGTAAATAGACTAGTGAAGCTTCGCATAAAATCTATTCAAGATACACCCAGGCATTCAGAGAAAATAACCCGAACAGAAACTTCGTTTCGGGACCTTAATTTATTGTGATTCGGGAAGGTTCCTCCTACAACTGGTTTTCGTTTCTTAGTATAAATAGAATAACGTTTCTATTATTTGAGGCTACGAATTAGAGGAACAGTTCTGATAAATGGTGAGACATTCAAGCATTTGCTTGAAATGTTAATTTAGAATTTTGGGCGTGTTGATGTTTTGTCACAAGCCAATTCAACCTGATTTATAATAATATAAATAAATATTCGTTACAATCTTACACGAATCGAACTAATTAGCGCCTTAATAAGCTCAATATGGCTTGTGTTATGGGTACTAGACAACGATATCCATATCCATATTAATATTATAAATGCGAAAGTGTATGTGTGTGTTTGTTTGTTTGTCCGTCTTTCACGGCAAAAAGGAGCGACGAATTGACGTGTTTTTTTAAGTGAAGATAGTTGAAGGGATGGAGAGTAAAATAGGATAGTTTTTATCCCCGTAATCATCCCCTAAGGGGGTGAAATGGGGGGGTAAAAGTTTGTATGGAGCTGCGATATAAACGAGTTCCACGCGGACGGAGTCGCGGGCAGAAGCTAGTATTGAATAAATGTAATTACTTAAATACACAAAAAACATACAAGACACACAAACAAATATGCATAAAAAAATATATCATTATTTGTTTATTGGTAAGTATTTTGAAGATTTTAAAATAGGTAAATTATGATCATAAAGGGAAAGAACCCCTAATTTTTGCTTGGACTATTAATCATAATAAATGACGTCTAAAGCATTTTATCAATAAACGTAAGCTCTTAAGTATTGCCCACATAAAAGCCATTTTTTTAACTTTGTAAGACCATTTTTCTACAAGCATCATACTGACTGAGCGTTTTTAGCGTAACATAAAAAAAATCCTATCCTACTAAAGGAGCAATATTTGTTTCATTTGCAATCACGTTCTCCAAAAGGGCTCTAACGATTTCAAAGAAATTTGGAGCGTAGGGGTTTACGGGGGCGAAAAATCGATCTAGCGGGTCTCATGTCTGGGAAAATTCGTTTTCTCTGTATTTTCTCTATTGTCAGCCGAGCAGAGCTCGGTGGCGCAGGAACTGGATATTTAAATGTCAACACTTAGAGTCTTCAAAGTTTTCAAGCAGCCCGGACGCTTCTAGTTCGGATTAACGATTGATGTTGTAGACAAACACCGGGATCAACCGGTTAATTTCTTCCAAAGCATGGAAGTGTTCAGTTACTAAGTCACACGAAGCGTTCACACAATCTAAGATAAGTCTGATGTGTAGATTGGTGCAAACCCTTTAGGGCTGGGTTGCACCAATCTACGACTACACACCAATTAACGTTAAATATGGCGCCGGCAGTAATCCCATAGAAAGATGTCAAACTTTCCGTACAATCAGACTTAAGGGGCTCCCATACGCCAATGACCTTCGAGCTGAATCCCTTAGTTTTCTAATGTTTTTTGTAGCTTATTATATTAACAACAACGGCTTTATGCAATATAGTATCACATATTTACTTCAAAGTTCATTGTTTTCGAGATATTTGGCGTCAAAGTTGACCAATTTCAGGCCAAAAAACTGGTTTTCTGGTCATAACTTTTGTGTTAATTGGTTTAAATTGAAAACCCTGGACCAGTTTTTAGAGACGTCACAAACGAACCCAAATATGTAGATTTCGTATATGTTAGATCTTTCTCGTCAATAGAGATACGAAATAAGTGTTTTTTTAGACAATGTTTAAAAAAACATACAAAATGAAGTATTCATTTGTTTCAAAATCCGGTGGACTAAAATGGAGATAAAAGATTGAAGAACCGATAGCCGTTTGATTTATAATTCTATCTATAGTGCAAAAGTAGGAGATACGATTCAAAACTTGTCAAAAATCGATGAAAACCTCGGGTAGCCCCTTAAACAAACACCTATTACGATTACAGATGGTCTGGTTCAATCCACCCTGAATCAAGAACGTCAACAGCTCAACATTATTCCGACGCGGCTGTACTTTTTCAATTCTATAAAGGATATTTTTCTAAAGGAATTGGAACGCAATTTATTACTGTTATCACGTCTCTGGAACTCCAGGAATGGTTTTGGAATGGTTTTTATGAGATTGACTTAGGTATACGGAATTTAATTAAACATTTTAGTCGAATATTAAGGGTAATATTTAATTACATGACCGGAGCAATTTTATTAATACAGGGTATCTTTAAAGCTTAATAAAATTCAAAATGAAATTGCTTGAAAGGACAAGTAATATTTACTAAAAAAAATATTAAAGTAATGAAATAAATTAATTTTGTTCTGCAATTAGGCCGCAGTGGCACTGTAACAAGTCAAATTCTACTGGCGTTTCCTACAAGGAAGACCACTGTCAAGAACAAACGCCGTAACAAACTCGACAGTCAGTCATTTAAAATATCACTCTGCAAAATATCAGCTGCAAGGCTGAGACAGTGTTGCAATTAAATTATTGAATTTCCTACAGGATCATACCCGTTACGACACGCAAAGTCAGGGATAAATTAAATTCACGAATGATGTTCGGACGTGAATGTTTGCCCGGTGCAATCAATTAGCTTACCCGTTGTTTAACTTCGCTACTCGGAGCCAAAGGTCAGATATCCAAAACATTGAATAGATGCATTCGGTCCATCGGTTCCGTGGTAAACCGTAAATTCGTGTAATGTTCGGCTATGCCTGCTATTCATAAAATGTTGTCCTAATCCATACACGTTCATCGAGTCTGTTTTGCTAAAATGACATTAAATTCGATTGCCTTTTGGTCAACTTAATTTCAATTTATATTCATATTGGCCATCCGAATTTCTCCGATGCAGGCCCAAATACGTTTCACCAATTTCATTATTGAATTACGTTGATTACTCGCGGGTTTTTCCCGACCATACGTATAATGAACAATTTTGATTATTTTTTTATTCAATTAACAAGGTTCGTTTGGTAATTTGGCTGTGTTGTTGCGAGCGGTATTTTGTTTAGCTTGGTTTGAAATCTATATATATACAATTGGATCGACGAAAACCGTTCCTACGCAAATCACGTAGGTGTACTCATTTTAGTATTTTACAAATCGCACTATACAGTATCTTTTTTATTTAAATATTTACGATATCGCTACATAAATTCAAGCGAAAAAAATTCATCCATCTTGACCTTGTTAACTGCTAAATTGAATACGCTTGATTAAGGTGTACATACATCTGGAACATTGCGCTGTATAAGAGTGTGGACAGGTGAAAGATGGAAATTATTAGTCCAAGGTCGGAGGGAAATAAAGACAAATTTATAGGCAATGAGCACGATAAGAGAGAAAATAATATTATTCTTATTAAAAACAACACAATTTAGGAGAGGCAAAATAATAACCTGATACGGCTCGACAACGTCACTTTAAACATAATGCAGAAAAAATTGAAGGCGGTATAGGGGAAAGCTCAGACTGACTTTTGGCCAATTGAAGGATTAGGTGGTGGCTGTCACGTTTTAATGTGAGGAAGTGAAGAGGATGGCAGTGAACAGCATCCATATCCATATCCATCCATACTATCCATACTTCCATACTAATATTATAAATGCGAAAGTGTGTCTTTCTGTCTGTCTGTCTGTTACCTCTTCACGCTTAAACCGCTGAACCGATTTGGATGAAATTTGGTATAGAGATAGTTTGAGTCCTGGGAAAGGACATAGGATAGTTTTTATCCCAGAAATCATCCCCTAAGGTGGTGAAATCGGGGGTGAAAGTTTATATGGAGCTGCGATATAAACGAGTTCCACGCGGACGGAGTCGCGGGCAGAAGCTAGTACATATATATAATGATGATGATGGATGATCCCTAACTAATTAGCCATGTCTAGAAGCTGATCGACCATACTAAACGTACTTTGATATTAAATAAACTGTTTTCAGAACGTCTACAAACGAAATCCAATCAAAATTTAAAAATGTCGGTTTCCCATATTTTCAAACGTAACCCGAAAAAAACTTGGTAAACATTTAATGCCCTCAAAAACAATACCAACTACCATTTTAACCACGCCACTCAAACTCTCAATAAAGTGCAGAACTTACCACTTTAAATCAACTCCGCATAAAAAGCTTAAACCAGTTAAGGCTAATTACTGAAGACTTATTTTTAGTTAAAATTTTACCAGCAATTTTAGTGCGAAGCGTTGATTTTATTAACTCTTAGCAAGTTCGTCTGGGTTTTGTTTACACAAAAGGTCCAAATATTTGTGAATACTGGCCGAAAACTGCTATAAAACTTTTTAATTTGAGCTACGCATTTGCAATTTTGAGCACGCTCCGGAGTCTATCTGAGTAACCGTGTCGGATTTAAATCTAATTCACTTGGGTAATCGTTTTAATCACGCGCGCCAATTCAAGTCATGTTTTTCTGACTACATTTGTTTACCGGAATTGATAACATGTTAGATGTTAGTGTGGGTCCAGACGGCTGTCGTCACCGCCATGATTAGACATTTCTACAACCATCGGTTTTGATCCAATATGGGTTGTAGCACCATAAAAAGAAGTAACTACTCAGGGTAAATTCAATACACCATCACCTGTCACTCCAACCCCGCAATTGAATAAAGGATTTATGAAGACACATGGTACCGAATGGAAAATGGAAGCACACTTAAACGTCTCAAATCCAGTGGGGCACAATTTCAAAGCCTACAGATTGTTTACTGATCCATGTGCAAGTTATATTGAAACTGTGCTGTCAATACATCCCGTACCAAAATGATATTAACAGTCAGGGCTAGCCTGTTATGATAAGCTCTTTTGCGGTTAAGTTAGCTAGTCCTCTATATGCCTCGTGTGCACTCCACAGGCAACTGAGGCATTGTAACAAAAGATGACAGGACCGTTACCTCTCAGATTGGCACCTATATCAAACAAAGTGATGGGTGGTCAGAGAATTCGGTTTACGTTAATATTTACTAGTTTAAGTGAATAATATTTAAGTGCATTAACATTATACTGTGTGTTACCGGCATGCGGGTGCCGAACGGGCAGTAGTCCCCGCGCTGGCCCAGTGCGGGTTGGGGACTTCACATACACCTTTAAATTGCTTCGTGGATGTATGCAGGTTTCCTCACGATGTTTTTCCTTCACCGTAAAGCTAACGGTATAATATCAAAATGATATTCCGTACATAAGTTCCGAAAAACTCATTGGTACGAGCCGGGAACAGTGGATATATCATAATACATATTTGTAGATAATGCGAGTACAAACATATCTTTTATAACTAACTAGTCACTTGTTTCCGGCAATCATGGTTGCCAATTTCACACACCCCCACATTATTTGTAACAATTGTAGCTGCGAAGCAAAGTAAGGGGTTTGAAAAAAAAACCTCAAACGATTTACGCTACTATTTATAAAATTCAAAATCTAGTTACGGTTACTAAACCAGGGATAAAGTTATTGATTGTACCGATAATTATGTTGCATACAGAATACGCATGACTACTTTTATCCCTAAAATATCACGTGAAATTAAACCTGTTTGGAAGTCGGCTCAAATAATTTATTCACATATAAACGAGACTCGATGTTTCCAGGAGCACGCATTTCATATCGTTCTCGCCGTTACTAATTCATAAAGAATTAGAACCGCCAGGGCGGGCAAACATTGCACTAAATAATTTAAAAGGCGAGCGGCGTAACTGATGGAGTGTTAAGAAACTCCTTTAATAATAAGCTGTATTGATGTCAATTCTACGGCACACTTGCATAATACTACTAAAAAATGTAGACATTTTTATTTTGACTTAAACGGCAACTGCTCTTGTCTTAGACTTAGGCCACAGCGACGTCTACTTAATATAATTAATTCTGATCATATAGGATAAATAGTATTTTAGCCAATCCGACCTCTGAAGAGGCGAATTAGTTTACTATTTAGCTGTATTCAAAATAAGGAATCAATTGAATAAGAGAGCCTCTATGAGGGTGGCATTTGTAAAATACACTTTAAATAAATGAAGATATAAAAAAGACAGCTGTTGTCTTTCTGTAGGTACTTCTTGAATAATGTTTTTCTGGGGTGAATATTTTTACAAAACGGAAAATGACAACAATGACCGCCATGTCGTATCGCAAAAGGCATAAGCAAAATATGCGTTCAGCCAAACATCTCATATCAACCGAAAGACTTCCACTGCTGGACATGTTGATGTTGATGTTGTGCAGGGACGCCTGGCCGGAGGCAGGCGGGCTGTCGATCGGTTTTGTGCTTTCATTCAGCCCTGTTCCCTAGAATGCTGGACATAGGCCTCCCCAAAGAGGAGGAAGAGACGCCCAATATTTAGTAAATATTTAAAATAAATTAGGTAAAATATTGATCAAAATAAAATGTAGGTAAATGATTAATAATACGCTTAATAAAGTATTCCTTTTAATGTACAGTCAAGTGACAAAATATGTATCGATTTAATCCTCTCATAACTATGTACCGACACTTTAATCCGCTGACGTAAGAGCGATGGGACGTACTTATGAGTAATTTGTATGCACACATATTTTTTCACTTGACTGATATTTATTTATGAAACTAAATCTGTAATTATAAAATTTATAAAACTTTTGTCAAGTATTATATTAAAATAAAATAAAAAACGTGAAAGTAAAAAACACTAGCCCGTAAAAGTTGCGCCGCTTGGAACGCACTTTTCAAACACATGCATTGTAAAAAGTTTTTTTTTTATGAAAAGTTTACCCATAACGGGGATCCCATTCGGAATAATGAAGCTTGGCTAGAAGACGTCTACACTGTTCATATTTGGACTAATTACTGCGATTCAATACACGCAATCACCACCCACGCCACGCTGTCAGTGCTCCAATGAACCATGATTGCGTGACACCGCAACAGCCTATTGTCACTGATGGTAGTCAATTGCACAAACGCTTAATAATCCTACTATATAAATAGTATTATATAGTATTCGTGTTTATATTTACTTATATATAAATGCGAAAGTTTAGATGTTTGGATGGTTCTCTTGAAATTTTGTGAGCAGGTTTGATAATTACCTATACAGTTTTATGACGTCGAGTCACTTTTGTGATATTAAAAGAAACCTTTTTTTTAATTATACAGCTCGGGAGTTTTACAGCGCACAGAGCCACGCGTCGTTCCAACGATGACTAGGACGTCTGGTGCATACGGGTGTAGACTCGAAAATGATTATTACTCCAAAAGAAAGAAGACAATAAAATATGCCTAGTGACGAAAATCCCATTCAGATATCAAAGATAATTCTTTGATATCTGAATGGGATTTTCGATAACTTCGTAATCGAAGCTACAACCGTTTTAATATTGCTTGTTAGAGAGAGAAAACGCAAACAGTGTGTGACGTCATGATACGCGTCGCGCGCCGGCGGGGCGCGTCGACGGCGGCGCCGAACACGATGGGCACGGCACATTGCCGTCTATTAGTGACGTCACAATCTTCCAGCGTCATCGTCGCATATGAAGTTGCGTTTTGCGAAAAAGGGACAGAACATACCCCTTCTTAAAACTTTGGACACTTCGTGATTATTTAACCTTTTGCGTTGATTTTTTCTCCTTTTGACTACATTTTTAATCCTTTTTCGAGAAAATATGACATTATTGATTATTTTATTTAGTGTATACACCCCTATTGCCGTCCTACTGTATGTCCCAGATATGCCCGTCCTTTAGGCATAGGTACGTGTAGTGATAGTCCCGTACTGCACATGTATAAAATTGGCCACAAAACGTATTTGGCGCATCTTGACAAATTCTGCGGTCACGTACCTAAGCTATTGCAATGCAAGTCGCGGGCGTCGCGGCTGCCCGCAGCTGCCTAGTGCCGATGAATGAAACTTGAATGTTTGGGTATTAACAGAGGTTTTCCATTGACGAGGCAAAGAGAAAAAATCAAACTATATAAAGTGTTCAGTCGTTTTATCGCCGTTTGTATGCAATTTCAATTTAATCTTATCTTCGGGGTTAGCACAACTGACTCCGCGACACGACGCGAGACTAGAGAAGTCTACCCTCCTCTTTCTAATTTGCAAAGTAGGTATGAGTGAAACAGAAGTCGCTGAGTCGCGTCGCGAGCGAGCTGACGTGGCAGTTGTGCTTGGCGTGCTGGTGAATTAAAATAAGTAAAATTAAACTAGATGCTTGGCTATCTCCCTCGCCTTCGGCTCGCCTGCAATATGAGGCATTCTTTGCTTTACCTTTAGCTAACGTCATAATATTGTATTAAAATAAAATAGAAAAGTATTTATATCATTAATCAGCGTAACAATTGTATAAAAGTTGGGATAATACCTAAGACAGGTAGGAACTGTGTCATAAAGTTGTTTTACAATGTCAAAAGCGTCGCTTGTCGCCTAGTTATTAGGTATTCTATTTCAGAGACCGCATAACCACATGGTTAGCGCATCTGTACTAATTCTGCCTGGTCTGCGGTCACACACAGCAGCTCTATGCCACTAAATGACATTAGCCACGCTTAGGCTATTCATATTTGCAATTGGTAATAATTGATGTTGGAGATTAATGTAAGTTTTATATTTAAAAAAATTGTAGCGTTTATTATCCACTAGCGACCCGCCTCGGCTTCGCACGGATACTATATTATACATTTAAACCTTGAATCACTCTATCTATTAAAAAAAAACGCATCAAAATCCGTTGCGTAGTTTTAAAGATCTAAACATACATAGGTACAGACAGCGGGAAGCGACTTTGTTTTATACTAAACTAGCTGACGCCCGCGGCTTCGCCCGCGTGGTTATAGGAAAATGTAACTTATTGAATTTTCCCGTGGGAATTAGATGTTATCCCGCTGGAAAAAGTAGCCTATGTCACTCTCCAGCTTCTAAACTATCTCCATACAAAATATCACATCAATACGACGCTCCGTTGCGACGTGAAAGAAGGACAAACATACAAACACACACACTTTCGCATTTATAATATTAGTAAGGATATGTAGTGATAATGAGTTTAGATCGCTCCAAAACTAAGCTTTTTAGGACTAACACTTTTATTAATAAAACTGTCTCTCTGTTGAATGAGCGAGCGGAGGGAACGAAGTTTCCGTTTAGGCGAAAATTCTGGTTGTCCGGCTGTTACTCTACAGATCGCATTTCTCAACCACGTCTCGTGTTTATTGATCAGGTTCAAAACTTATTTAGTTTTCTTTTTGTTGATTCAAATTTTCGTTTTTTTATAAAAGACAGTGCATTTTTTACAGCTCACAAAGCCACTAGTCTAAAATGCATTACGATGGCTGTGTGACTCAACCTCGTATATGACATTTTGGAGAAAATGAGATAATTATACAAAACTATTTAAAATGTTACGATTCACGTTACGACAAAAGCATTCAGCATAAAAAAGATTTATTTCGTATTTATTTCGTCAAAACCCAAACACGTATTTGGTATTGAAATATTTGTTTATGGCACAACCTCGTAAATTGTTATACAAGTTTGCGACACAAATTTTTTAGTCATCAATGCAGAGTACCCAATACTATCACACGAATGATACAACTATTGATACGAATGATAAAATGCCGATCAATAGTCATTATCCTTATTCATTACCTAGGTACTCGTATTAGAACACTCTAGATAGTAATTACATGAAAACAGAAATACATCCTTCATAGTAACTACTGGTAGGTTTTTTTTTTTTTTTTTTCAATTTATTTATTTAGTGCTTAATGGTAAAAAGGGATTTGGTGCGGTCGGTAAGTATTTTTGTCAAGGGACAATCAAACTTACCAGCTATCATTTTCAGGATGCTGTTGCTGCTCCCGCGCATTCTATTCAGGAGAGAGGCAGACTTTTTGCGCCAAACGGCGGCAAAGCCGTCTGTACGCGCCTCGGCAAACATAAATGACGCACTGCAGAAGCGCGGCAGCCGCAACAGCGCCCTGAAGGCATTATTAAATTGGATGCGCAGAGCATTGTATGCCTTTTGGGTATATTTGAACCACAGACTTGCCGAGTACAGTGATGTGCGATGATGATACGCTTTGAACAGCGTTATTTTCACCGTATCTGTACATCGAGCAAATCTGCGGGCCAACATGTTCGCCCGGACTGACAACGCTCTGCGCTCCCTCTCCATATCTAAATCGTCCTTAAGGTCATCAGTTACCAAATGCCCAAGATTCTTAAACAAGAAGACGCGTTTAAGAGGGATATTATTAAGTATTAAAGGTGGAACAAAACTTGGGCATTTGGTTCCCGCCTTAAAGACCATATATTCTGTTTTAGACACATTGTAAGTCAAACCGTGAGATGTCGCATATGACTCACAAACTGCAACTAGCATAGACCTTTGTCACCGGGCGAAGAATGCTAAATATTATAATTAATAACATGTAGAAGTGCATTTTTTTTGTCATAGCAGTATTAGTTTGAGGAGAAGACCAGTTTTGTTCTCTTACATTATATTAAAAATATATAAACCTTGCACATTACTGTTTTATTAAGTATATATAAGAATTCAAAACCTGAAACTTGATCTGGCCTGATCACTTTTTCTGAAATATATGTAATCTATTTCAGTTTTAAATTTATATATTTTATAAATTTAAAACTATATTATAGTAGTGTTACTACTTAAAGATAGCTTGGCACAAACACGTATAACATGTTAAAGTAACTTACATGTATAACACAAACTCGTATAGACATACTCGTATAATGGTCATACACGACTTCAATACTTATAAATTGACTATTGTCAATTTGGTACACATTACATCGTCGAATTACTTATCTAATTATTAAAAAATATTTTACTTGTTCAGTACAATAACACGAAATAAAATAGTTTTTACGTGTTCTCCTAAAGTAGTTATTTTTCATATACGAGGTTGAGTCACACAGCCATCGATTAGGTTTCTTTCTGATTAACAAAAATGTTATATTAAAGGAAATAACAAACGAATAAACGGCACTTTAGTCAAAAATGGTTCTACGGACGAATAGGGCATAAGCGTCTCCACAAAGTCAAGTGAAACTGAAAAATATCCGATCATTCTTCGCCACGACTCGCCTTCATGTCAAAACCGTATTTAGCAGTTCAGATTCCGAGCGCCTACGGCAATTTGGCGGGGATTTCGACCCCTAAAGAGTTGTTTGTGCAAAACATAACGCTTCTTGTACAATAAATAACTAATATGTGTAGGATCTTCAGAGGGTTTTTGCATGCAGGTCGGGCGTCCGATGTTTTGCCGGTCATTAATTACGAATTATGAATTCCGCTCACAGAAGCGGGCTTGGGAATTTGCCCGCCTACGGTCAGGGATTGGGAAAAATCCAATGGTCGTTACTCGATACACTTTTTTTAATTGTTTAAGGCTTCTACGTATATTGCAAAGGCAACCAAGTGGTGCTTTATTCGGATATTCTCAAAAAATCGCATAGGAATTCAAAGTGCGAGTACAAGTAGGAAGGGGGAATCGAAAAGTTCTTATAACAGCGTATTTATAAATTTTTTGAATTCTTTTTAAATTCTGAGTTGGCATTATGACGTAATATTTGACAGTTGTTTTTATTCAAATTGTTCCCGCCATTAGGAAGTAATTACATTGTAAATTAGTATCTTGTGAAACAAGTGGACTAAAACGTCCAATTATGGAAAAAAGATAAGTTACGTTTACGTGCTTTGATAAAGTGGTATGAAAAAAAGCGGCCAAGTGCGTGTCCGACTCGCGCACGAAGGGTTCCGTACCATTATCTATAAACTCAGTAAAAAAAAAAAGTTTCTTGTTGGGGGGCCCACTTAAATATTTATTTTATTTTGTTTTTAGTATTTGTTGTTATAGCGGCAATCTATCGCGGTTCTTGAGATACAGCCTGGCGACAGACAAAACGGCAAAAAAAAACACGTTTGTTGTATGGGAGCCCCCCTTAAATATTTATTTTATTTTGTTTTTAGTATTTGTTATTATAGCGGCAACAGAAATACATCATCTGTGAAAATTTCAACTGTCTAGCTATCGCGGTTCTTGAGATACAGCCTGGTGACAGACAGACGGACGGACAGCGAAGTCTTAGTAATAGGGTCCCGTTTTTACCCTTTGGGTACGGAACCCTAAAAAGGTCTACCAAGGATTTTTTGGATATTCAGCAGCCCGTAGTCATATGCAATGTGGGTTATGCTTTACACGATTCCACTGCCTCTTACTGGATTGCTGAGTTTGGAAGAGGCAGATCTAGCTGTGAAGACGACCCCTGCTCCAAAGCATGTCCTGGAAACGTCCATCTTCTCCGCCAATGAACAAAAAAAGTGTTTTCATCACACTTGCTCGAAAAGGGCTTCATAATGCGCAGACATACAGAGCTGTAATAGCCTGTGTTACGCCCACGGGCGTAATGGATTTTTTCTTAAATTGTATCTGTCACTCATGCGGCAGTTACAAAGCAAAGAGGTTTTATATCAAATACGATGTCTCAAAACGTATTTATATAAATAAATTTAAACTTAAAAAACTACATAAACATGTTTAACTGAATTATTTACAGATTTAATATGTAGTTATTTACTGTCTATGTAAAATCTTTTAAAGTGTTTTCAAATCGTGGCTGTATACCGAAGGGTCTTTGCCATACGCGCCTCACGTCAAATTCAACAAAATGGACGACTGACATGATGCAGTGTTTATTACGATTTGTATTCATTTCATCTAAAATGTATTTGTTTCCTCGCAAATGTGATGAAAAACATTGTGTATAACACGGGCGTATGAATATTGCAAACTCGAGTCATCAAAAGCCCTCCGCCTTCGGCGTCGGGCTTCTGATAGACTCTTGTTCGCAATATTCCACTTCCGCCCCTCGTTAAACAATGTACTATTTTTTCCGACTGCAGGTAGGTTAGGGCTCGCGCCCTGTAGCCCGGGCATTAGAAAACGGCTACTACGGTATTCCCTGCCTGTCGTACAAGGCGACTAAAAGGGGTCCTCGGCGTGGTCACGGTTCAGCTGGGAGCTGTAATCGTTAAAAAGGTAGGGCCCACAGGCATGACGCTAGGGCGGCACTGGTGCGCTCCGTAGGAGATCCCAGAGCCGTCCGAAATGCGTCGAGGAGGACCATCGGGGGGTTTTTAGTCGGTGCGAGTCCGACATAACCTCCGCGCTATCCCCGTGGCGCGGAGGTATCCATAAAGGATTTTCCTCCCACTTAAAAAAAAAAGGTAGGTTAGGGCTCAGTTTTATGGGATGAGGAACCCCTTCCATTTATTATCCGCCCAAAGGTACCATAACAGGTGCCTATGACACGGAATTGATTTGACCCTATTTCTAAGAATATTTACTGAGCGGTTATCATTTTGACAAAAGTCGTCTATATAGATACTACTATAGAAAAGAGGAAAAGTCTGTTTATATTGGAGCTTTGTAAGTTTGTATGCAAGGGGTTATCTCCGGAACCAGGTATACTCATCCGATAAATAAAACCAGCTTATAGAATGAGCCTTCAGGATTGAAGTAGGCTAATTATGTAATATAGTAATTGACGAATTTAGAGCTTAACGGTAGCATAATAGTTTACTTTAACAAAGACGCATGCTTCATTAGGTAGGTACTATATTAAATACAAGATTCTGAAAGAAAACTATTTTTACTGCACATTCGTGGTTACTTATTGGCCGCGCGCCGACTTTCCCCTATATTTGTACTTTCAGCACCCTTTATTTGTACTTTTAGTACCTTATATTTTTGCTTTTAGTACTCTATATTTGTACTTTAAGTACCCTATATTTGTAGATTTTAGTTTCCTTTATTTGTACTTCTAGTATCCTATATTTTTGCTTTTAGTACTCTATATTTGTACTTTTAGTACCCTTTATTTGTAGATTTTAGTTTCCTTTATTTGTACTTACTTTTAGTATCCTATATTTTTGCTTTTAGTACCCTATTTTTGTACTTTTAGTACCCTATACTTGTACTTCTGGAACCCTATATTTTACCCCGTGGCATCGCTTTCGTTCTGTGCTATACCCGGACAGAGCCGCGCGAGCAGCTAGTGTACACGTCTATTGTCGAGGCATTAGAGACGTGTTCAGATATTCGTGAGCACCTTGGCCGCTCCGATATATCTGATGGCGACTGTACAGTCCACTACAAAGAGATCGATAGGGGAAAGTTCCAAAATTATGTATACACGACTTTGGCTGTATCGATCTCTTTGTAGTCGGCTGTGTGTCGAATCTCTTGAATACTTCTCTTTACCTTTGACTCCTCATAACGGTAAAAATAACAAATTCACTGAAGTAATAATGACGTAACGGATTATTACCTGTTGTAGGATACACGAGCGAGTCGGATCGCCACGTAAGTGCCTCCCATACACTTGGGGCTTTCCGTCTGTGTACAGAAACTCACATTTATGTTGAAATATTTTTAAAGATGCTAGATGAGGCACTAAACGCAAATATTTGTGCTTAATTCATAGGGCACATTCCTCGTACTCTATCGATGATTAACAGAATGTTTTTTTCTTAAGGGGATGCCTTGATTTGAGTTGTACACGCCCCCTGGACAGACACACGCTGATGCCTTCCGCCCACGAGATAAAGAGATGTAACACTATTCGAGAATCGCTGTTTTGGACAAATTTCGATAAATACCTAACTTAGTGAAGGGTTATTAAAATTTCATAAAGTGAGATTTTAGATGAGATAAAATACTATAGTATTTACTTGATTGTGTCGTATTACATTACGTACCTAGGGCGGTGAATTCGTAAAGCCCCAGATCGCATATTTATCTCAAACACCTGCGATCTGGCCACAATGTGAGTTTTACCATACGCGCAGCGTGCGGAAAAACTCGCATTATGACCAGGTGTGACGTAAAATAATGTATCGTTTGAGTAGGCTGAGTAAAAAAAGAAAAATACAGACCCAACTTTGGATTTTTTTTCTATCGAGGAAATTTTAAGCAATCATGTATCCATAAAATCAGATGAACAATCATATAGTCAAGAATAATATATCTGAAAATCAGACCTTATTGTTTCTTAATCTAGTCAGAACGGCGTTTCAAAGCACGCGATAATTTCCAATGCACCGCCTTAAATAGTCACCCTCCTAGCATTATTCCCGGTTGTGCCCTAAAGGAGCCTGGGGTCCGCTTTGACACCTAATACCAAAATTTGGCTTAGGCATGCCATCTGAAATTACAACCCAACTTCCTTAAATATCTATACGATGTAAGTATCGAGCAGTGCAATTATTGAAAAATTAATGAAGTAAAAATAAATACCATTTCGGTAGCCTAGTTGGTGGCTTATTCATAGTCAAAAGCGGTGCACTTGTACACTATAGGTACTGATATTTTTTAAATGAGCGCCATCTCTATTTCTAAGGCGTGTTAACATTGGATAGGCTATTTCAAGCTATCCGTAATCGTTATATGGGAAGTCTGACAGTTATCTACAGGATGACAGCTGCCAGCGCCATATTTAACTTTAACTGTAAGTCTGTAAATTTAATTATTTTCTGAATAAAGCCATACGATAAAAAAAAAAAAAAAAAAAAAAAAAACTGTAAGTCTGTCAAAAATGTGCTCGGTGCAATATGCACTGTGACAATAGGGGTAGACATTAAATAAAATAATCAAAAATGACATATTTTCTCGAAAAAGGATTAAAAGTGTAGTCAAATTGCGAAAAAGAAAACGCAAAAGGTTAAATAATCACGAAGTTATAAGTGTCCAAAGTTTTAAGAAGGGGTATGTTCTGTCCCTTTTTCGCAAAACGCAACTTTATATGAAACGATGACGCTGGAAGATTGTGACGTCACTAGAAAACGGCAATGTGCGCCCATCGTGTTCGGCGCCGCCGTCGACGCGGCCCCCGGCAGCATCCAGTAATGTGACGTCACACACTGTTTGCGTTTTCTCTCTCTAACAAGCAATATTAAAACGGTTATAGTTTCGATATTCTTTGAGATATCTGAATAGGATTTTCGTCACTAGGCATATTTTTTTGCCTTCTTTCTTTTGGAGATATAATAATATTCTTGTCTACACCCCTATTCGATATTAAAACACTTAACACGTTCGCAGACGCGGATGCTATAGCATTCGAGTCATCTTTTGTTCTGTTTTATATATGAAATGCATTGTCACTTACAGTCTGCAAACACGTTAAACGTTATTCTGAAATAGATCGTTGGTCGAATCAACGCTAAGGCGTTTTTCCAATCCAAACCCTGTCGCATCAAGCATTTCCATCGCCATGTAACCACATGGAAGGCGAGCCATTATTTATGGCGCATATGGAAATGTGCCGCGGAATGGGATCGTAATGTTTGATCGTTTCCGAGATAATACCAGCTGCGTTACGAATGGCCATTTTTTCCTCCTTATTTGCTTTTCATCTGCATAAATGATCATTTTTTGGGAGTTTTGTCACGTTTTGTTTAGTGTTGTTTATGGTTGTAATTTAAACTAGGGGCGTTTTGCATGCGTGGTTGTTATTGAAATTCTATGTATCTTTCAAGTAGCAGGATCGTGTTTCTAGTTCCGAGGTTCTGCGTCGCTCCGGGATGCACTGCACTGAAGCTCCTCTAATGCAACGCCAGCTCAGGTGGAGTGGGCATGTCCTTCGTATAGATGATTGCCGTTTCCCCAAAGCCATGCTCTACTCAGAGTTAACTGAGGGTAAGTGGAAGCACGGCGGTCAGAAATCCAGCATCTGCGCTATAAGGATGTGCTCAAATGACACCTGAACGCCTGCGCTATAGACCCTGCGTTGGGAGGAACTCGCTGTTAGAATGTAATCTGAGCGGTCTTCTGTCTATAATGGAATCAAACTGTTCGAGGAAGACCGTCTTTAAACCTTGGGAATAAAACGCCAACCACGCAAAGACAGACCCAAACCGATTCAATTGAAACTGACGTTTCCCATAAAACACGACTAAATTATATAGGACATGACATATCGAGGATGTTTCATTCTTCCGATACTTCTCAATTTAGACTGATGTTTTTCCTCCGTTGCTTTCGGGCAGTTGCTAGGACGCTATCTATGAAATCCTCTCTCTACCTACGCTTAAAACGTCACGATTTCGACATTCATGGACCGGTCGTGAATGCCAAGCATTACAATTCCACGTGTCAGCTAACTTATTTTCACCTAACGTGTATACAGGTGTCATTAGTAAACTAACTAGTAATTAACCGTAACGATGTAGTGCTATGAATTAATCACTATGCCAATAATTTAAATGGGTGCGTAATGTTTCATGTAAATTTTCGTATTATTAAAGTACGTAACTAATAATATTTTTTTATACATATTTACTTTGTGCGTTTGTTATGTTGGATAAACGCAGTAGGTCCTACAAAATTAAAAAAAAAACACTAGAAAAACACGCCTTTAACCTAATCGTGGTGAAAGTTCATTACAAGACTTTTCTAACAAATCCAAACACAGCTATCATACGATGTTCCATCATGAAGTTCCAGTTCATATCTTCCGGCTCCATCATCAGATCAGTTCGACAGTACCATATTACTGTATTGTCATCAGAACTACATACAGCTGCCAATTTTCATGACGCTACGATTCTTGGAAGATGGTTAAATTAGTTACCTTAGATTCCATTACATAGTTAGTTACATACAGGTCGACCTAATCAAAAGCGTGTTGAAAATAACCTTAACTCATAATTATCAACAGAGTATCGTGAAGTATTTTAAATAATGGGGTATATTTTTAGCCAAATATTAGGTACTAAAGTTCTGGGGTCGGAAGTAAAAAGTCGAGTAAACTTGCAAGTGAAAATACAACATAATCACTATGCTGGTTAATTGTCCAAAATTCGATTTAAGAAGTACCTACGCGTAAGTTTGAAATGTTCGTTAATAGGGGAATGGTTGACACGGAAAACTAGAGATTCCCGACCTGTACCGCTAGTAAACATATTCAACCCTTAGCCAGAATAGTGAACTAACATTATTTTGAATATAGAACCAACATGATTTTGAACTTAACCTTTTCACCGCCAGCTGACGAAGTGACTCGCCGTGCCACGTGCGCCACCGACGTCAAATGACGACCGTCCAAAAACCAATAAAAACCATTTCTAGAATTATTTTGTAAAATATATTTGGTATGTTTATGGCCTTGGCGTCAGGGGCACGAATGGCACGATTTTCCGATCACGTGAATGGCCATCTTTGGCGGTTAAAAGGTTAAACAATATATCTAGTAGTAAAGCTAGGTTTAAACGAAGCCACTGCTCACTGGCTTGAAAAATAGACCGGCGCTATATTCCCGCCAGTGCTGGCAGCCAGTGTTTTACATACAATAAAAAGCCAGCACTGGCTTCGTCTAAACCTGGCGTAAGGGTCACTGAGCTAAGCCGCAGACACAAATATAAGGGTTCCTTGTCGATTACGGAACCCCAAATGAAAATCATGGCCTGCCTCAGGGTTAAAGACATACAATACATACATTTATAAGTTGATTAGTTTAAAGCTCTGAGAATTTCGTATGTAAATTCCATTTATATAATGACATTAATGACCTTGCTGAAGCGGGTCTGAAGTCTGTTAATGTATAAAGGCGCTCAAAACACATTGATATAAAATTGGAATCCGAAACGTATGTCTCACAATGCTTCTCAGTTTATTTTCCTCCAGTGAGAAGTAAGTAATCCTTATCTTTCTAATGAAATCTCCGAAAACCATGCTAATAAACAGTTATGCTATACCTATTATCCCAGCTGAGAGTCCAGGTGTTCACGGTGAATGTGGATAACCACAAATTCAAATGACTTTCGACATTCAATCGTCCAAGACGTTTCTTACTATTATTACTTACCTGTGACTGCAAACACGACCGCAAGATGACATCCAGTTTATGCAGAAACCAACTGCCTAGTTCATCACTGTTCACACTCATTCACTAAAAGATTATTATTCTCACAGTACACTAAGAAGAAAACAATACAAGGCTACAGGAAAACTAACCTCAAAAATTTCACTTTTCACTGAACCTTCCGAGCGTTTTCAAATAGAAATAACGTAAACACAATTTGTTGATATGCCAATGGACGCGAAAATAAGTAAATAATTGTACAGAGATAGTTTTAGTGAAAATAATCAAGAAAGAGAAACGAGCGTTCAGAGTTTGTTGTCAAAACTGTCATTTGTTTGACGCCAGGCTCTATACGCAGGCGTCCTGTAAAAGACGCACTGCGCAGGTCTTCGCCATTACCTGTTTTATTGGAAATGGAACTTTAGCTCCACGTGACAAGGTTCAAATTAAATTACCATGGAGACGATCGCGGGAAATCTAGCAGGCTTCCGCAGCATGGCCTGGCTGCAAAATAAGTTCGTTGTAAAGTTTTACATAACACAATGGTCTCATGGGTATCATATGTGACAATGACAACTATCGCGTAACTCTTTTAGCTTTAGTGATGTTATAAATTACAATACATATCAATATGCATCGTACTAACTAAACATACCATGTTGGTATAAAATAGTCTGTCTAAATAAGATATAGGAACCACCTAACTATATCATTATCATATCATAACCAATACAGGGTGTCTCAAAAGTCAACGTCAAGGCGCAAACGGGTGCCCCAGTCATAGGCGTTATAAAAAAAAAAAAAAAAACAACTCAAAAATGTATTCCTTACTAGATGGAAATTGAACTTTGAATTTCCTTAATTTTGTATTAAGCAGTATCGCTGCTAACGAAATAATACATTTAAATTAAAGGAAAAATTTAAAAATGTAATTTAAATGTTTGAATTTCCTATGCCGTATTACACAATTGGGCTAATCAACAATTTTTTTGCTCGTTGTCATAGTATCGTCTTCTGGGTCACTCTTTAAAACTATGATTTTATGCGGCTAAATCAACTAGACACATGTTTTTGTAATACTTGCTAAACCCATTCCATGGTAGGGCATCTGCTTAGCTTTATAGTAGTCTAATTTATAGTATTACTAGCTGATGCCCGCGGCTTCGCCTGCGTGGTTATAGGAAAGTGTAACATATTAAATTTTCTCGTGGGAATTAGATATTTTCCCGCTGGAAAAAGTAGCCTATGTCACTCTCCAGCCTCTAAACTATCTCCATGCAAAAAATCACAATAATATGACGCTCCGTTGCGACTTGAAAGGACAAACAAACAAACACACACACACACTTTCACATTTATAATATTAGTAAGGATTTCTAAGACACTCTGTCACTGTTGTCTCTTGGGTCACCGGGACAGAATAACAATAAGAAAAAGTTAATTGACCCAATTAATAACATGCATCTCACACTCCTACCCTTCATAGGGCACAATCTAAATTTCATAGCCAAAATGAACACCTGTTAAGGTCATCTTTTTGTATTTTTTTATGGGGCAGAATTTTTAGATCTACACAATAGCAAGAGACTTGAATTATGAATAAATTTTAACTTTGCCCGTTAAAGGGTTAAAACAATACAAGTTATCCTTTAATAATTATTGAAATTCAGAGGCCTTCTTTTAAACCTACTTGGCAAATTATCGTAGTACCTTCTTGATTTTCAGTACAGTCAGTTAAAGTTAGTCTAACGATTTTAAATAAAATAATTAAATTTTTTCCAAACTGTGCTGTTTGGAAAAAACTTAATTTTATTTAAAACGGAGGCATTGTGTTTTAAATTTAGTATTTAATTTACAGAAAGGTTCTTCACGGTTACATCATTAAAATTATCGAACGAAAAGTAAACTTTTCTAGCCATAGTACTCGTACTTTAAACATTATGACAGATCCATTTTTTAATGTCTGTAATTTTTTTAATACATTAATGGATTACTGTTTTTAGGGTTCCGTATTTGATAACTGTTATGACTTGGCCCCTACCACCCGAGTCCGGCTTGAAGCTTACTTTTGGGACACGTTGTATATCTTCGGGTGTACGAAACCATATGATACGAGTACAACAAGAAATAACACAATATGTAGTCGAGATATTGTATATTCGAAAATGTATTCATTTTGTTTCCAAGTTTAGACAGAATTGCCTTTAAAAAATCCTATTATCTTACAATGCACCCCCTTCCCTTGGAGCAAGCGCACAAAACACATTAAAGTTAAATCGGAATGCGAAATGTATGCATTAGATTTACCCTCAGATCATTAAATTAATATGCAAAAACATCCCAGCTAAAACTTAATAAAAGAAAATTAAGAGTTTAAAATAATCTTATGGACACTCATTACTACTGGGAGTGATTTATAAGAAAACTTAAGCAAAACGGTTGGCATAGCATAATTTTGGGCACTGTCTGAGTTTTAATTAAATTTTCAAAAAGTTTCTGGCGATTAGGAGTCCGATGGTCGTTTAATATATTTTGATGAAGTAAGGCTATTTAAAGTCATGTCTCTATTCCAAAGGGAACCCAAAAAAACAAGTTTTTATAAAAAAGTTTGGCACGGTTGCTATCAAAGGTATTCCTTTTAAACCTTATTCCTTGGTAATAAAGCGAAAAATATACACGTAACCTACGGATATTCTCAGTTAGTCTAACTAACGTTATCCGAAATCGAGTGCTGGCGGCGCCCGAAGAGTTTTTACAATTAGACCGTTACTGGCCTACTTAATTGTATTATTTAGCTGGCGAATGGCGTCATTATGATTAACTAGTTAGCACATTAGGCAACATATTAAATGTAAAAAGATGTCTGATAGGTCATGCTAAAAGTCAAGCACTTAACCTACACTTTCACTTTCAACTAACAACTAAATCTGCAACTTGGGCTATTAAGTAATTTAATATTGCTTGCTAATACTTCTTGGCGGATCACATTGCATGCATTACCGATAGCCACTAGGGCGCCGAGCCGAGTGGCGACAACGTACCGGTAGGCGCAGCGAAGCTGGTGGACTGATGACCTGGTACAGCTCGCGGGAGTCCGCAGGATGCGGGTGGCACAGGACCGGTCATTGTGGCACTCTGTGGGGGAGGCCTATGTCCAGCAGTGGACGCCTTTTGGCTAATACTTCATGATTAATGAGAACCCAGTTTTAACTGCCATAGAACAAACCAAAAAAAGACAATTGTAGTACATGCAGTTATAACGGGGTGTTCATGAAGTTAAATTAAACAAACAAAGTGTGTACCTTATCTACATTTGGACAATCTCTGTGTTTTCGAAATTGTTTGACTTATTATTGTATCGACCGATCTTCATTTAACCGTCAAAGAATAAATAAAGTATTATATTTCCTCTGTGGTGTAAAGTTACACCATCCCACAAAGTTCACTCCCAAAAAATCGAACTGAAAATAGCTCCAACAAATCGATCCAGACAAAAAGCGGTTATACCAATGCATTTAGCAAAGTCTTAAGGCCGCTTCACTAGCTTTAAATCTTCATAGTTTTATTCGCGATTTCATCCGCGTACAAACAAACGCATGCACACTTTAATGTCGATTAAATCAGTTCAGTCAGTTTTTCTCCTCAACAGAAGAAAATAAATAAATATTAAGGGACATCCTTACACAAATCGACCTAAACCACAGTAAGCTCAGTTTATGGGTACTAGACGACGATATATATAATAGATATAAATACTTAAATACATAGAAAAACTTCCATGACTCAGAAACAAATATTCATGCTCATCATACAAAT
This sequence comes from Epinotia ramella, assembly GCA_947578815.1. Classification (NCBI taxonomy): domain Eukaryota; kingdom Metazoa; phylum Arthropoda; class Insecta; order Lepidoptera; family Tortricidae; genus Epinotia; species Epinotia ramella. Next base: position 2,383,651 of record OX388213.1, read on the forward strand.
ATTTGCCCTTACCGGGATTCGAACCCAGGACCTTCAGCTTCGTAGGCAGCGTCACTAGGCTAACCGGTCGTCGTAGAAAAACTGACATGCATGTCTCTGGGTACTCATACTGACTGATCAGCCGTGTGCCGACAAGAAATATACTAAATAGAAGTCATAGATGAAGAGCATGCAATAATATCTGCCATAACAGAGCGGGTTTTATTTAATCGTATGGCATACATTATTTTGGCCTTTAAAGTTTTTCACTCTTTAGTACCACCCAGGGGGCACGTGCAGGGTTGTGGTGGGTAGCACCTGCGGACGCGAGTGACAGTTGTCCCCCCTTTGTCAAGTGAGTGGGCAACTCGACTGTTAGAAGTTCTTAAGCCGCCCGAAGGCCTCTAACTCGGCTTAACCCATTCAGGGCCCATGACGACACATATGCGTCAGACCGTCGTAGTCGCTTTCCGCTACATACGAGGAAAACCACGGAATCGGCTACGAGCGTAGCGCGTAGCGATTCTGGGCAATGAATGTGTTAGCCACTACTGTCATAGACAGCAGCCGGGATCAACTATAGCGTGCCTTCCAAAGCACGGAAGCGCTCATTTATGTTAACTACTCACATCAGGCGGTCAGTCATCCAAAGACTGACTGCCATCTTTGATTAACCTGCGTTATCGTTTCCGACTCGCAGGCGCCGCTAGGCTATGAGCGCTTGACAGAGCGGGTAAAAATATCTGACACGTCCTAAATAGGCACTAGAAATACTGTCGGATTTGGTATGTATTAATGCTGGTGACTAATAGTAACTAGTGTATAAGGTGACGGAGTTAATGAATAAAATATTGAGGGTGTTCAAACCTTACTTACGATACTTGGCAAGCACAGTTCCACCCAACGCCAAAAGATATCATTCTCAAAACAGAATGGCCGATTGAAATGGAACACAAATCGTCGATATGGTGACCGTAAAAATATCATAAACTGGGGATCTCCGTGTAGTGAGCCAAACGACTCCCGCTCCATCGTAAATGGTAACATACTTGCTAAACCGTCCGACCTACCACTATAACTAGACCTGTGTTAACCCTCTCAACGTCAAATGACACGTGTGCAAAGACAGCAAAGCGCAGGCCAACTAGGACTGGTTGAGCGCCGCTCGGAATATTCGCAGATTTTTTATACACAAAAAGTAAAGTAGCATAAACATACGCTATCTCAAGTTTTCCGTTTTGATGCTGGTTTAAAATTCGCATATGCCAGAATGTGCCGTACACAGAATAATCGGATTCGGATTTGCCCTCGGATTTTTCGGAAATTCTTGTAAAATGTTTTTGTTTTTCGAATATTGAATGGTACGCTATCTGTCGGCTTTCACACTGACTTATGATTTCATAAAAACCGGCCAAGTGCGAGTCGCACGAATGGCTCCGTACCATTATCTAATCTAAAAACGGCAATAAAATATAATTACCTTTGTAGTATGGGAGCCCCCTTAAATAATTATTTTATTTTGTTTTTAGTATTTGTTGTTATAGCGGCAACAGAAATACATCATCTGTGAATATTTCAAGTGCTACTAGCTATCGCGGTTCTTGAGATACAACTTGGTGACAGACAGACGGACGGACGGACGGACAGAGCGAAGTCTTAGTAATAGAGTCCCGTTTTTACCCTTTGCGTACGGAACCCTTAAAAGTTCATACATTCCTCAAACCGGGTTGCATCACCATACTGTAAAAATAAGTAACTCATCCTCCTAGAGTTATTCCCGGTTGTGCCCTCGAGGAGCCCGGGGTCCGCTTGACACCTAATACCAAGATTTGGCATAGGCACTAGTTGATCCAATTTTGATCGAGATGACCCACCGAATCACCTCTCAAAAATTTAACGGAGTATTCACCACATCACCCAGTATATCGCTTTTATTTTGTTCGAGCACGGTTACCACAAGATATATGGCGCGCGATCTGTGTCGCGGCGAAATAGACTCTCCATTTCTTTCTAAGTCTTAGAAAGAGGAATTATTTTTCAGATTCATCTAATCTGACGAGACGTCTCTTGGTGTGTCAGGCCTCAGGCGCATCAGAGATCATTAAGTCAGCTAAGTATGAATCCGGCTTATTTCTACTATCGTATTGTCTTTCATGAATAAAACCTTTTATTTTTCTACTAGCTTCTGCCCGCGACTCCGTCCGCGTGGAACTCGTTTATATCGCAGCTCCATACAAACTTTTACCCCTTAGAGGATGATTACGGGGATAAAAACTATCCTATGTTACTCTCCATCCCTTCAACTATCTCCACTTAAAAAATCACGTCAATTCGTCGCTCCGCTTTGCCGTGAAAGACGGACAAACAAACACACATAGGTACACTTTCGCATTTATAATATTAGTATGGATTGACTGTTTTTGTTGCACCACAAATGTACAAATATATTTGATCACGTTACGATAGGTTCCAGTGCTCAACACTGGGCCAAGAATATCAGTCTTAATTAAAGGTTACAAACAAAACGTCAAATATTAAAAATAAGTGTGAAATTGAAATTAAGTTCACATTTGAAACTTAATGCCTGATGCAACCCCTGATTGCTCCATAATGCTTATTCGGTCGCTTCTTCTAAACCTACCATTACACCAGTACAACACAAAGCCTAGCAAACCCAGATTAAATAGTAGATTCAAAAAATGGCCGCAATCACGAGTGGTTTTAAATTGCTTACTCAACTGTATTAAGACAATTACATAGCCTGCTTCTAATTATTCCCGACATAGAGGACGAATCTTCTAGAGAAGCCACCGTTAGATCTCTTTCCATCTTGAAACAGTGTAAATTGTTAAATTCAAAAGTATTTTAAAATGACTTACAATAACGAACCTATTTCATTTGGGCGGGTAATCATTAGTTTCATCCCAAATTCATATCAAGCAGTTTGGGGTAAACAAAAAAGGCCAAACTATGACAAAGACAACATCTCTCTCACACGTATTGAGATTTGCATACGACCATCTCGCTCTGTAGTGGTACTCTTTATTCGTGGCGACTACGACTCTGGTTAGTCTGTAATTCCCGAGCAAGGAGCCGCGGTGGACGGTCTGACTTATCGTCGGTTCGCGTGACTGGAAATATCAGCTGAAAATCGATGAAACAAAAGCATTTCAAGCTTGTGTCATTTACTAAGGAATAGGCAAGTTTTAGTACCGATAAATGACGTTTATACAAGGTTAAAGATGATTGATGTAGTTTTTGATAGCGATAGGATAGTTTTAGTTAAAGCGACTTCCACATTTGTCGGTGCGAGTTCAATATAGTGCAGATTCTTTTTCTAGACTGGATCTTATTTTAAGACCCGTCGCTCGGTCAAACAAAGTATTTTTTTATCCACAATAGCCGCGTGCCACATTGCTAAGTAGTATTTTTTTAAATGGACCTTTTTTCCTTAGACCCAACACCGGCTGTTTGGTTGTCTCCTAACAGATAAGAATCACAACAAGAAATAGTTAATTGAGCATTTTCCACTACGCATTGTTCAAATCGTTCAATTCAAAACCTTTTCCTACACGGCTGAATAATCTAGTATTCCGGTCAGATATACAAAGTTTGCGCTAAAAGCATTTCTCCAGACTCAATTGAGTTATCCACAATATAGTGTTTCGAGCAGTTTCAATCTACGCTCTGGGTGGGAATTTGCGTACTAACATTTCGATGCAGGTCACAACTTCGTCAAATTACACACAAGTTTACTCCTTGCTCTGCACAGACAATGATTTCACGGAATCTTAGACAAAGAAATACTGTCCTATCATGTAAACAAACACTTCTCTTCTCACTTCACACTTATCACACTGGGGTTACACAATAATCATCACTTATATGTATGATGACAATGTATAGGTACTTACATAGAGAAATCACAATGTATTGAAGTCAGCCAAGTAACCACAGAAAATATCATTTCTATTAAGATTTCCTTCAATAAGCGAAGTAACGAACGAATGACATCAAATATATCTGGCATAACGATGTCTAGATTGTTTATGAATCGTATGACGGGACGTCGTGTTTGTTTACATGATAGGACTGGTAAGGATGAATAGATTTTTAGTACCAGTCTACACACAAACTCCTGTCGACGGCTTTGTATTTGCTTGTTTCTGAGCCTTGAAAATATTTCAGCTTCCATCTTAGCTGTTCATTTCTATTTTTTATCTGGAATAAAGACTACGTAATCCATATTTTATTTGAAATAAATGTAACATAATAAACTAACCCATTCTGATTGATCGTTGACCATATATTCCATATATTTCAAAGTTGTTAGTTCAACGTCAGTACCGAAATCGACGTATGGACAGCACGAATTGAAACTGGCGTCTACTCTATTTAGGTAAAACGGCATAAGTTCTTAGAAAATACGTGGCTTATACGTTTATTTCTCCAGGTAGAAGCAGACTACATTATTGAGACTGTATAAATGCAGCCAGGCAACGGCTCGAAGGTTTTTGCATCTGAAAGATAGTAGCACGTTTGAGATGTGGACGATTTTAATACGTTTTGCTTTTGAATGTCTGATAGTACTGACGGCTACACTTGGAGCTGAAGTGTATCTAAGTTGGTTTGTTGAGGTTTTGCTGTGTTCAATATTGACGTGTGAATTTCAACCGATTGTTATTGCAACAAGAAGGTAAACAATAAACATCCCGCCGTTGTAGCTTTTACCGATTGTTTATAAAAAATCCTATCCTACTGATATTATAAATGCGAAATTTTGGATGTTTAGAAGTTTGGATGCTTGGATATTTGGATGTTTAGATGTTTGTTACTCAATCACACTTAAACGCCTCTATAGGTTTTGATGATATTTTTCAAGAAGATAGTTTATAGCCTAAAATAAAATATAAATACGAAGTCGTGGGCTGAAGCTAGTAAAAATACAACACTTTAAACTCTTGCGCTTTGGACACATATTTAAATTATTGTTTATATTACACGTGCAGGGTTGTGGTGGGTAGCTCCTGCGGACGCGAGTGACAGTTGTCCCCCCTTTGTCAAGTGAGTGGGCAACTCGTCTGTTAGAAGTTCTTAAGCCACCCGAAGGCCACTCGGCTTAACGACTACTGTCATAGAGAGCAGCCGGGATCAACTGCTTAGCGTGGCTTCCAAAGCACGGGAGCGCTCATTTATATTAACCGATCAAACATCAGGCGGTCACCCATCCAAAGACTGACCGCTGCCATCTTTGCTTAACCTGCGTTATCGTTTCTGACTCGCAGGCGCCGCTAGGCTATGAGCGCTTCTTCGCTTTTACGTCTTTATAACATCGTCTATTATAACACAAGCCTTAATGAGCTTACTATAGGGCTAGTTCGATCTGTGTAAGATTGTCCCCTAATAAGTATTTATATTTATATTGATATGTCATCTGGCACTGGGAAACTTAGTTACCTCACTAAGCCTTCACGACAGAAACACGACTTGAATCTTTTTGAACTTACCCGTACGACAAAAAAAAAGTGTTTTGAAGAAAATCCAAAAATTCAATGTCATTAACGAACCAGCTTACGAAATTTCACGAGAAGCTGTTGAGAAATGCTGATGATGATGATGATAATCTGACAGCTCTATGCGAAGTGTAGAGCAGACAACGGGACATACGGATATATAATTCATTGAAGCGTTACTTTGCGGGAATCCATGATATATTACGAGAACAATATTCATATTCATATTCATATTCATTTAATCCATTGTTATCATGTTCATCAGCACATTCCTCCCTTCCTTCCTTCCTTCTTTCCCTTCGTTCCTTTGCTATTCCGCTAAAAAACGTGCTAAAGATGGCGTCTGTCAAAATAGGTCTGTAATTTGTGTGCTCTCAGAAATAAACTGTGATTAATTAATTCGCGGGTTTTATTGAGATACTACATAAGATGCAACTATTTGCGTATAAACATGCAAAAAAATACAGCAAACCACCACCAATAATGACAAATACCTCGACACGTGTTTCCCCTCTCTACGAGGCATCATCAGGAGACGCTGGCAGGAGATGTGGCTTGCGCCACGTCCACTGAGCAGCAAATTGTTAGTACAGTTGCATCTTATCTTCACTGATAGACCTGCACGTTTTTTAGCGGAATAGCAATAGTACATTATTGCCGTGGCCGGGAAGGAGGCAATTGCAGGCTGAGTATTTGTTTAAACGGACGAGCTTGCGAGTCCGTTTAATTATAATGCGAAGCCTGCAATTGCCATTCCGGCTGAGGCTTAATATAGTGCTTTTCTCAAAAATGGGGGAATAAATAATACTAAAATAAAAACTTTAAATATCGTTGCACAACGTGAAAATATTTACGATTTCCCGCCGTTTTTTTTTTAAACAGAATCGCAAGTGTATTTTTCCCCCAAAAAACGCAAACCATTTGAGACGCAGACAAAAACGTCGTGTTTGCAACAGAAAAATACGAGTTTAATTGGCTGAATACGAGCTGTGCCGTCTTTTATTTTTAATGCCAGTTACTATACTTTCAAAAAAATTTGGTACTCAACAAATAAAGGAATTTATATATAGCATTCCAGGCGGCCTGCAATGTTTTTTATTTTTTAATTTAGATCTGACCTTAAACTATACACTTTACCTTCCAATATGTAGCGAGTTATGTTCACTTTGCGGGCCATTTTTGAGAAAAGGAATATTGTTCTCGTAATATACGGATATATATATTTTTTTCCTTTAAATCTGCAATCAGTCTCCAGGCCTATAAGCGGATGTGGTGTAGATATTGTGGCATGTAGAGCGAGTACTCCATTGAGCACATTCACTCGTCTTTAATAGCTTTTTCTCAAACATGCAATGAAATATTGACGTTTTGTTCTTCATAATGGGCTTCGAAGTGTCACGTTTCGGGCGCAGCGAGACTAGTTCGTTGGACTTCGATAGACTACACGGTTTCGTGAAGTGCAACAAATATCTACCAAGGATGCAATTTCACAGGTGTCGTGTTGCTTATCTGCATCCTAATGCGATGCACCTGCGATCTTCAACTGTGATTTATGTACACTCCAATCTCAGAGATGTACGGTCGACGCCAAAGATAATGTATTTCACCATATTGCAATTTGGAATAAGGTGTAAAAGTGTACACAATTATTTGACGTTGACTGTACACTGAACACTTCATCTAATCATCTGACAGCGCGGCTTCGTCCGTTTATTATAGAGGACCCAGTCGTATAAAATGCAATATAGCCTACAAGTATCCCGAAAGTCCATTTTGTACGGGTGAAAATTGAAGAACTGGCGTTTTCTTTGTTAAGTATATTAATGTTCCGTAGGTACCTGCAAAGGTCGAATGCGGAAAGTGATCCCGCGGCGCCCCTCCCTTAAGGGGGTGCATTGAAAATTATCGCATGCTTTGAAACGCCGTTCTGACTAGATTAAGAAACAGTAAGGTCTGATTTTCAGATATATGATTGTTGACTATACGACTGTTTATCTGATTTAATCAATACATGATTGCCTAAAGCTTCCTCGATGGAAAAAATACCTACTCAAACGATACATTATTTTAAGACACAATCAAGTTAATATTTTATCTCATCTAAAATCTCACTTGATGAAATCGCAGCCATCCGCTTTATGAGCACCCTACCAAGAGGTAATACTTAACTAATCATCTAGAGGATATATTATGTAGATATGGTGTATAGGCCCACATAGGTTATGTTAGTTTTAGTCATTTAGTTCCTAGTATTATAGTATAATATATCATATCGTATTGTATCGTAAAATGCGGTGAGTACCTATATAGGGATAACGAGGAGAGTTGGGTTATGAATGGGGAGAGAAGGGTTGAAAGGGGGGTGAGATGGGCTACTGGTAACTAAATAATGTATTCCAAATTAAAAAGGAGCTATAGTAATATTCATAATACAAAAAAATCGATCCAACAATCTTCCAAAATCACCTTTGTATGAAAACCCATCTCACCCCAACTACGAGGGACGACGGGGTGAGGTGGGATTTCGTGTTTATCGTTAAAATTATGAAATAGAATGAAATATGAGAAGGTTTTAATGTCAGCTTTGTCCCTACTCACCCCGTTTTACGGTATTATATTATTTACGAAGTTCAACTATGTTCGACATTAACATCTCACTAGTAGTACTCCATAAAACGGAATAATTTGAAGGCCGGCCCAAACACTCAACATGGCTGTATTAAGGGACAAAGGCCGTCGAAGTGTGTGCAAATATTGTCCCAGCTAACAGCTTCATTAATTTCATTATCAACGAGTGGTGTAATTAATTTCAATCAGAATAATGAATGGAGTTTTGTAGAGGAAACTGAATAGGAGTTTGACTGTTATAGTGATTATTCTAAGTATAGTTGTTTTGTTTGTCTCTTAGGCTCGTTTATTTTAAACTAGCTTTTGCTTGCGACTTCGTCCGCGTAGAACTCGTTTATATCGTACCATACAAACTGCCGCCATCCATTTCACCCCCTTAAGGGATGAATTCCGGGATAAAAACTATTCCTTGGCCATCCCCAGTATTTAAACTACCTCTAAACCAAATTTCATAATAATCAGTTCAGCGGTTTAAGCGTGAAAAGGTAACAGACAGAGTTACTTTAGCTTTTATAATATTAGTACCGTTAAACGGGGTGAGTAGGGATAAGCCTGACATTCAAACCTCAATAACATTTTATTTTTACATATGCAAACTGAAAGTTGTATATAATAAGTGTTCCGGACGTTTGTATTTTTGATTTTTCTGATTTTGGGCAGTTCCGTTTCATAACTTTGACAATAAATAGGAAATCCCACCTCACCCCGTAGTCCCTCGTAATTGGGGTGAGATGGGATTTCATAAAAAGGTGATTTTGGAAGATTGTTGGATCTATTTTTTTTATTATGAATATTACTATAGCTACATTTTACAATACATTATTTAGGAAGCAGTAGCCTTAAAATAACATCTCACCCCCCTTTCATCCCTTCTCTCCCCATTCATAACCCAACTCTCCTCGCGATCCCTACTCACCCCATTTTACGGTATGGTTGGATATGGCGAAGCGACCGGTCCTGCGCTACCCGCATCCAGCGGACTCCCGCAACCTTCACCAGGTCATCGGTCCACCTTGCCGGAGGCCTACCCACGCCGTGCCTTCCGGTACGTGGTCGCCACTTCAGAACCTTCCCGCCCCAACGGCCATCGGTTCTACGTGCTATGTGCCCCGCCCACTGCCACTTAAGTTTAGCGATCCGGAGGCCCACATCGGTTACCTTGGTTCTCCTGCGGACAGCCTCATTTCTGATGCGATCACGCAGAGAAACTCCCAACAAGGTCCTCTCCATTGCCCTTTGGGTGACTTTGTGCCTTCTTATGAGGCCCATAGTAAGCGACCACGTTTCAGTGCCATATGTATTAACCACGGGATTATTTATCGCTAATGTGTACACTGAAAGTACATTCTATATACTGATGAAAGAATTATTAAAATCGGATGAGTAGTTTCGGAGATCACCCCTAAATACAGACATTACCTCTGTATTCATTGTTATTCTTAGTGTTAGGTTTTTACAATAATTGTATAAAAATTAAAATATAAGACTATACATACAAAACATAAAATCATTTTTAAAACCTAACCTACGGTGTCAGGTTTACAGAGAGATGAACCTCCTGAATATCTGCGCAGTGTCCAGGAGTACCGCCTTCTGTGTCTGAACCCGGCCATCTAGCAAGGGAGGTGTTGAATATCTCTTTATTATTAGTAGATTATAGATAGCAAATACGGTAATACGGTATGTGAAATATTTCTATTCCAACTAGCTCAAGCTAATGAAGAGCATTTTTTTAGGCTTTAAGTTTATAATAATGAATTAATTACATAGTTAGGTACCGTCATAAAATGGCAAAGAGAACTAGATACGCCGTGTTTTTTTTTATTCTTAGTCTCAACTAGCTTCCGCCCGCGACGTCTGCGTGGGCGCAGGATAAAAACTATCCGATATTTTAATCCAGGCTTTAAACTATCTTCGTGCCAAATTTCATTCAAAATGGTTGAGCCGTTTAAGCGTGAATGAGTAACAAACATCCTAAAATCTAAACATAAAAACATCCAAATTTTCGCATTTATAACATTAGTAGGATTAGCTTCAAATAGGTACTCGTTGTGAGCGTACCTATGGCAGCATGTTGTAGATATTTAAATATATACATTAATTGCGCATTTTCTTTGAAGAACTTGAGAAAAGACATAGGTGTTTATACAATGATTTAAACTTTAAATAGAAGAAGAAGAAGCAGTCACCCAATCAAAAACTGACAGCCTACGTTTTTTGAACGAGACCCGATATATTCAATATGCCATAACGATTAAGAGGAAACACAATGGCCGCTTTTCCATACAAACGTAGTCCCCTGTTTTCTCCCTGGATAGAGAGAGAGAGAAAGAGAGAGAGAGAGAGAGAGAAAGAGTAGAGCAATATATTTTTTTCCATAAATGTATGGCTACTATTGACATGCTCCTGACATGTTTTCCTTTTTTTCATGAATTAATTCTTAAAAGAGATATTAACCTTCAAAAACCTAGAAAAAATGCCAGATTTTCCGCTGTGTTCAAACCTCCAGAAAACAATATTGACTAGATTATTTAAAAAAGGGAAAACATAGGAACACGGCCAAAGCCTTTCTTTGATTTTTAATAAAAAAAATAGATAGTTCAAGTTTCGGAGAAGAAATTAGGGGACTACGAAACGTTGGTTTTATGTTCTTTTAATAGGTATTTTCGGTCCATAAGCTGCAGTTGTCTCTATCGCGCTCTGCTCTGGGAGGCTTGAGGTTGGCGCGACAGCAATACATTTTACAAATACCTATTTCCAATTCATCGGGGCGGCGGGGAACGGGCTCGCACGGTTACTCTAACACGTCCGTTTCTCTTATCAGTTTTAATTACTAAACGCGCTTAATTCTGCTTAAAAGTTACACTAGTGTATAGCTAAGAACCTATACTAAATGGTAAAAGTGTTTATTTTCAAAAATAATTACTGCCTGAAGTACAATTATCGTGTTTTTGCTAAGTGAAACAGTGCAAATTATTTGTGCAATCACCAGTGACTAGCCGGCCGGTGGCTTATCTTTTATCTCCGAAACCGGTCGCCTGGACGGCGCTCGCTCGCTGCGCCCGCCTGTACCACGGTGGGACAACAGCTATCGTTTAAGTATCGCTTAAATATCGCGCCCGTCGCCTGGTAGGGGGTCAACATGAGCTGCGCCGGCTGCCTCTTAGACATAAACGACGAAGATTCGATAACCTGCACCATCGAGGGCTGCTTAAAAACATATCATGCAGACTGTACAAACAAGGCCCGCCTTACTAAGGATGAAATAAAGTTTTGGGCTTGCCCTGACTGTTCAGCGGCTGCAAAAAGAGGCGGTGACAATTCCCACACACCTGTACGTGGGGCGTTAGATAACATAACTCATCGCAAGAAGGCTCCCCCGCAACCTCGATCGGGCTCGCGGAGCGGCGACACGGAAGACGTCACTACAGCGCTGAAGCGCTTGTCCGCAGAAGTTACTCTCATGCGGCAAAGCACGGATAATATGTTAAAGGCCATCAATAATCGTTTAGACGGTATATGTGAGAAATTAACTAGTTACGACTCAAGACTGAAAACTCTTGACAAAATAGAGACTGAAAATTCCATTCTTAAAAGTAAGGTCGCAGATCTACAATTAAGATTAGAAAATCAGGCACAGGCAAGCTTAAGAAGCGAGTTGGAAATTCACGGGCTTGAGGAGACCCCCCAAGAGAATCCTTATCACCTGGTGCTGACCACTGCGGTGAAGCTAGGCGTTGACCTTGGCGACACGGACATAGTTCATGCGTCCCGCGTCGGCCCTAAGCGTCAGGAAATAAACCCGGAAAACCGTGCTTCCAAACAGGACGCGAGGTCGCCAAGACCGATTGCCGTAGCTTTCGTCAGACGGCCGAAGCGCGACGAATTTCTGAAGCAAGCAAAGGCGCGCCGAAACGTCAACAGTGGGGATATTGTCGGACATGGTGCGAACTCAAAAGTGTATATAAATGAGCGCCTCACAAGCGGAAATCGACATTTATTTCGTAATGCGCGAATCTTCGCTAAAGATCACGGCTACAAACATTGTTGGGTGCGCAATGGGAACATTTTCGTTAGGAAGCAAGATGCGAGTCGAGGGAGTCCTGCCATCCTTATCCGCTCCGAGGAACACCTCACAGGCCTGCTCGGGGTGCCCAGCGACGAAGCCAGCTCGGGCCAGCCCGGCGCCGCGGGCCCGCTTTAATAATAATTACTACACTCATGGTATCGTACGACTGGATCTGGACGCACTATATAAAATTATAACTCTCTATGTGTTTCTTAACTTTAGGTACATCTCTCAGCATGCTAGTTTATTATTATTTTTTAAAGTATTACATAACCTTTTGTCTTGCACTTCAAACACTCATAATGACATACCTCATCCCACTCAAAAACACATACACACTCATACAAAATGGACCGCTTTCCAGCAAAAATGTAAGTTGCGTTTCTCTCTCCGAGCTGTTGTAGAATTTAATACTTTCCAGAGTATGGCTATAAATTTGTGCGTTCTGAGTACTATATATCACCCCCTTATTTCTCTTGCACAGGCAATTTAGAACTACTACAAGATATCGACAATACTTATGAACTAAAATGCCATACTGTACCCTCGCTGGAAAACTGCTCGCAGATACTATCCAAGTATAATCTTAAAATTCTAAGCCTAAACATAAGAAGTTTAAATAAGAACTTTGATAATTTTCTGGTAGTTAAAGAGCGTTTGGGACTTGACTTCGACGCTATAGTTCTAAGCGAATGCTGGATAAATCCTAGTTCTACTATACATCAATTGCAGGGTTATAATTCTTTTAATACCAATAAATTTATCAATAAATCTGGCGGCGTTGTCGTGTATGTAAATGATAGATGGTCACCAATCGTCTCCGAGCCGGATATCGTCGATGCAAATTGTATCCTTGCTCAGGTCCCGGGTAGTTTCACTGTTGTGGCGGTCTACAGATCCCCAAGCTTTCGCAATCTTGATGTTTTCACCCAATCACTCGATTTAGTTTTAAGGGCCAATGACAACAGCCCTTGCCTCGTCTTGGCGGGTGATGTTAATGTTGATATTTCGAATGCAGCTCAAATCCACCCCCAGTGCTCAGACTACCTTTGTATGCTGGCAGAACATGGACTACTCGCAAGCATAAATACGTCAACTCGCTTGAATTCCTGTTTGGATCACATTTTTATACCAGCAAAATCACAAGCGGAGTCCATTGTCTGTGCTGCCGATCTAACGGATCATGATGTGACTATGGTGGGGCTCGCTCTACAAGCAGCAAAACCGGCTAGGAGACGACATTCGAATATTAAAATTGATTACGACTCGCTTGGGCTTGAGCTGAGAGCCATCGACTGGTCCCCCATCTTAACAGGATCAAATCTGGAAGCTAGTGCTGTGCTGTTGTCTTCTTTGATTGAAAATGCCATTTCTAAGTGCTCGAGGAAAGCTCCTGTCAGTTCTAGGTCTAGAGTTCTACAACCCTGGATGACCCCTGGTCTGATAAGATGCTCTAAACATCGGGATAAATTACATCTGGCTGCACGTAAAGACCCTGAAAATGCTAATAAAAAATTAGTTTACACGCGTTACAGGAATTTTTATATCTCCTTACTGAGGAAACTAAAGTTGAAGCACGATAGGAAAGGTTTACTGGAACACAGAAATAAACCCAAAAAACTATGGAAGACAATACGCCGCATCACCCATAAAACTGAAAAAGTTAAAGCATCTGAAAATCTTTTAAATTACATGCCCACTCCTGCTGAATCTTTAAACGCTTGTAACACTTTTTTCTCGACGGTAGGCTCTCAGTTGGCGGACTCCATCCTGCAGAGGTTGAATGAAAGCCAGGAATCTTTAGCCAGTAAAGTGTCTTGTAGCTCATCACCCTATTCCTTGTTCATCAAGCCAACTGACGCTAACGAAGTTCTCGGTCTCATTAAACTTCTCGATGTGGACAGTGCTCCGGGCTCTGATGGTATCAGTAATCGGCTCGTGAAAGAGATTGGCGTAGCCATATCAGAACCGCTTTCCGCCATATTTAACTTAAGCATCTCAACGGGCACCTTTCCACAGGCTTGGAAGACAGCTACGGTAATTCCAATTCATAAAGGCGGCCAATCGGACATCCCAAATAATTACCGTCCCATATCTCTACTTGGAACTTTCTCTAAACTCCTGGAATGAGTAATAAATAAACGGCTGGTCCGTTATTTGGAATCAAATAAACTCCTATCAGACCGTCAGTATGGCTTCCGCCAAGGTAAGTCAACTGAGGAGGCTGTAATGTTTGTGACAGATGCCGTTGCGTCCCATCTCGACAATGAGCGTTGCTGTGTCGGTATCTTTCTGGATTTAGCAAAGGCATTTGACACGGTATCGATCCCCATCCTTCTCACAAAACTAGAGCGACTTGGCATTCGTGGTTTGGCGCTTGACTGGTTTTCGAGCTACCTACAGAACAGAAACCAACGGGTAAGGGTAAATGAGCTTTTTAGTGACCTTAAACCTGTCTCTTTTGGAGTACCACAGGGCAGCATCCTAGGCCCTACGCTATTTACCATCTACATTAACGAGATTATGTCTCTTGGACTTAGCGAATGTGAAATCCTGTGTTACGCAGATGACACGGCAGTACTGTTTTATGGCAACTCGTGGATGGACGCACAAGCAGCAGCTGAATCGGGCATGCGAAGAATTGCCTCTTGGCTGGAACGTAACCTCCTGACTTTAAACGCAGACAAAACCCAGTTTTTGTGTTTCCATAAAACTGCTCGGTCGCGTCCTCCTGTCCTCATTAACAGCCTAAAAATTCACGCGTCAAACTGTGTTAATCCCCAGAGTTATAACAATACCAAATGTACTTGCGTCTGCATACAGAGAGCAGAGTGCATTAAATATCTCGGCGTCAACTTAGATGAAAATCTAAATTTCAAAAAGCACATTGCAGCAGCTGTTGCCAGAGTCCGCAAATTGATCTACACAATGAGACTCCTGCGAGATGTCGCTGATAAACATTTGCTTAAATTGGTTTACTTAGCTTTGTGTCAGCCAGTACTTAATTATTGCATCCTGGCCTGGGGAGGTTGCTGTAAGTCTACTCTAATCTCCTTAGAAAGAGCACAAAGAGCTGTGTTAAAAGTCTCCTTGCGTAGACCAAGAAGGTTCTCTACTGACGCTTTGTTTATGGAGGCAGGTGTACTTAGCGTTCGAAGACTATTTCTCTGGCGGGTTGCAGTCTGCATGCATAAAATGGTAATAAACTCTACGTCCTACCCACATATGCTACAGCAACGCGTGTTTAGGGCTCCTGTGCCTCGAGTCCGCAGTAGGTTCGCTAGACGCTTTAAGTCGTTTATTTTTCCACGCGTTTATAATGCTGTGCTCAAAGTTTGTGATGTGAAGCGCTACCACCTCGCTAAAGCTAAGAGTCAAATGCTTAAGTTTTTACTGCCATTGACCTACAAGGAAGCTGAGGATATGCTGTCCTAGAATCGTGGTCGAAGCTTTGTTTCCTAAGTAGCTCTCCTAAAAGTGACTTCTCGCCAGGCCAAATTTGTCCATTGTCTACTATCACTTCTACACCCACATGTCCCACATCCACATCATAACACTCTCACACACCACACTCCACACCAAATCATTTACACACACTTACAGGCAGTGAAATATAGTTTTTAATGAACACCTGTTCTAACATTTATTTGTTAGAAACTGTCATGTTATTGCGTAGGTTTTTAATTGTAAACCTTTAGTTTAATATTTTATAGTTATGCATGTACATTTTTGTTCTTAAGCCGCTATGTTTATGTTTATGGTAACCCTAAATGTTTCTGATTCCCACGATACAGGCTTAGCCTAGTGTGGGAGTCGCCGATAAAAACTGTTAAAAATATATAAATTAATGTTTTGGTAAATAAATATTTTTTTTTTTTTTTTTTATTTTTATTTCTCAATTATCTCGACCTTTGTTTCCTCTTGAACCTAGCTTTGCCTATGCGAATGCCCGGAATTCAAAGTACCTCTTATACCAAATTTCTTCTCAATCGGTTCAGCGGTGTAAACGCAGACAGACAGTTACTTTCGCATATCGTGAAGGTCTATCGTTAAATTATGAATGACAGCACTGACAGCCATGGGCAATTTTTCTCTACAAGTCGCAATTGCTCTTACGTCATTCCTAAATTGCATATCAATCATTCGTCAGAACAAATAAAC